>OX030941.1:10000000-11446730 GCA_943735885.1 Stelis phaeoptera | reverse complement strand
TGACGTCACTGAAATATGGTTGGCCTTTTTTTCGTTGGAGCAGCAGCACGGCTCGTGAAGGAGCAATGGAACGCAAAGGGTTGGAAAGGCACGAGGGATCGTACGCGATGCGAATGGTCGGGATCCGAATGGTCGTGGTTGATACGGGGTCTGCGCGAACTCGCGCGGGCCTACGGCCAGAAAAGACAGGAGGAGGAACGTTTTTGTTTTCCAGTGACATTTATTTGGGTGCAAGGGGACGTGGGCTTCTCGTTTTGCATAAGTCAGGTGTATCTGTGTGCGAGTAGAGGCACCGTGCACCGTGCACCGTGATATAAATCGTCGCTCGAGGAGACTGCCCAGTGGCTACCTCCGTCTTTCTCTCCTTCTCCTCCATCTCCTTCTCCGGCTCCATTTTCATCTCTATCTCTATCGTTTTCGGTTTCGTCCGTCGTTCTCGCTCTCTTTTCCTCGTGGATCGCAATGCCGCACTCCCTCTTTCTCCGTCCCTCTCCTATCTGCGGCCCCCATCTTCTTCTTTGCTTTCCCTTCTCGCCCTTCGCCACTTGACTGGACGCTCGAGCGCACTATGGTGCACCCTGTTCTGCATATAATGCACCGGCCACCGTTCTCCACCCCGCATCCTTGCTACTCTCCTACGCCGCGCCGCTCCGCTCCGGTACCATTCGCCTCCGCACTCCGCACTCCGCACATGCATGTCCACCGGTGCGGTGCAGCGCGGCGCAACGTAACGTTGATGACCCACGAAAGGATCATTACCGAGCCAACGGGCACCTCGATGTCCTCTTTCGGCCTCCGTCGGCCTCCCTCGGCTAACATGGAAAGGTCCGCGTTCGTTTAAAGGCCGGCACGGCTACCGAAAACTAACGAGCCGATAAGCAAGCTTAGGAGTCGTTCTCCAAACACGCTCAGCTCGCGTTGCTTTTGTAAATTAGATCGTCGCCAGCCATGATGCTTTGCTGGAGATCGAGCGGCACGGTCGTTCTCGTCCATTGTTGGTGAAAGGGAGGACCGGAAGTTTTAGCTTTTTAACCGTGACACGCGATAACGAAGAAACGATTCGCGGTCGAGTTTCACGCGGACGTTAGACGCCAGCTTATTTTTGTATCGGCTCGCGGCAAATTCTTTGACCGCGACCGAGCCATCGATAGATTCCATCCCGGGATACTTTCATTTTCGAGCGGTGCGATTTTTTACCGAATTTTATTTGATTTGTCATTGTATTTTATGCAGCGGAACGTCGATTCCAGGGATGGTCAGCGAAGCGGAGAAAAAAGAAAGGAGAGGAAGAGAGGATGCAGAAGGAGAGTAGGAGAGAAGGAGAAGGGCGAAGGAGGCGCCGAGTGGAAAAAGGAAGACGGTGATGGCAGTTTTGGCCGCGAATAATTCAGACGGGGGAGTCGTTTAAACGTCGAAGCACGTCGCCCGACAGGTGTAGGCATCGATTAGCATAAGGTAACGACGCCAACGAGCACGTAAACACGTCCTGGCCGGGCGATCGATGGATCACGATCGCGCCGATCTTTCCAACGATCATGATTAAAGTGGGTCTTTAGAGTGTTCGACGTAACGGATCGACCGTTCGTCGTAAGACCGGCGTCTGTGAGGAGTTTGCTGGATACATATTCCTCTTGGTCGATCCTTCGTTGTCGTCTGTTGTCCCCTTTCGCCTCTGTCCCCTCCCACCGTTTACCAGCCATACCGTCGCATCGCTTCTCCGTTCATCTTTATTTCTCCAACTTCTTTCACCCGTACGAGCGACGGCCCGGGTGACCTTGGCTGTGATTAACACCCAAGAAAGTAGAAACACCGGCTCGCATATACGTCGACCCGAGTCGACGGCAGCAGGTTCAAGGTCGTTTCAAAGACCCACAGCGGGTAGGTGATCGACTTTCGCGTTTTACGCGAAAATTCCTGGTTACGCGCTAGCCGAGCTTCTCCGTGGAAAGTATATCATTTTGAAAAACTCTCGGATCGGATAGCATCACCTCACCACCGGTGGCTTAATTCGACCCGCACACGTCGAGCCGGAGACGGATAAATATGGATCGTTTCGTACAGACCGAAGTCACCGTGTAACGCGAACGTGTACGTACGTATAATATGTAGCTCGTTACCGACGAATTCGTTATAACGAATCGAGTGGTCGATGGTCGCGAGGGCGATCGCGATTTCTTTTGTTGGTAACGTTACACAAAGCGGTGCAACCCGATCGGCAATACTCTGGTTGTCGTCGGTGTTGCTGCTACCTGGCACGAACTCACGCGTGTACGGCAGGAGAAGCGCACCGACAACCCTTATAAGGGTTGTCAGCGTGCTTGCCGGGATAGGATAATAAGATACCTTACCTTCTTGCTTCTGGATCCTGAACAACGGGCGGAGACCGTACAGATCGTGACCATCCTGTCATGAGTCAGCAGTCGACCCGTACCCTTGCTGGTCCCTTTGATTTTTCTGATTCTCGAAATTTTCGCTACGACACCGATACCAAAAGTAAGAATAACAAAACGGGGGATAAAGGTAAAAGAGGTTTGACGAACGGCAGAATTTTCGAAAAACGTACAAGGCGTACGTATCGGGGCAAACATCGATGCGCAAAGTCCCGAGAGCGACCTAAAACGATAGGTTACCGTGCACACGTGGAACACACGTATATGGTGGTCGAGCATCGAAGTTCACGAGGATCGGACGCACCGGGGCCCCGCAGATCGTATCTACCGAGCGAGTTTACGTAGAAATCCGCGTTCTACCGACGAGCTGGACTAACCTAACTTAACCACTCTCGAACAGTCAGCCCCTTCGGCTTCTGGTATCGCACTACGAATCGTCTCCTGAATCTTTGGCGCATATATTATCGAGCTGAGACTGTCGCGGTAGGTTCCCCGCTAGGAACCGTGGAATTGTCTCGAAGCGAAGATTATCGACTTCGTGGCAAAGATACCTTCTTACCGAGATCACGATGCTAAATTGGCCCTAATTCGAATTCGAAAACATTTTTTTTTTTTTGCTATATATTCGAGCTTTCTTTCGAGGTTACTGAAAACAAAAAAAGAAAAAAGAACGAAAGAAATTGGTAGTAAACGACACGGAGGAAAACAGGAAAGTAGATTTCAACGTAAAAGACGAAGGCATCGAATACGAGACGCTCGCGCGCCCGCGCAAGGTTCTTCGCTTGGCGCTTCTCATACCCGAAAGCAGTGACGTTTATGGGCCCATATGGTGGTCGCTCGAAGCAAGCTGATCGGTTCATAAAGCATCCGACCGCGATTCTCTGGTAGTCACAAATCAACTCAACTGGATCGTTTGGGCCCAGTGTTTCAGCGGTCTGTGGTGTAGCCAGGCTATATCTGTCGGAATGTACCTATGGTCTCGCGCTACTTCACCAAGACAAACGAACGCTCACAGATAGATACGAATGAACCGTCCCAGAGACAACACCGTACCTTCGTCTTCTTCGTGGTCTCTCGTAACGGACAGGCCGCGGTGTGATACACGTAAAGCGACGCCCTTAAATCACCACGGGCCCGAACGCCTCATCCTTCCCATCCCTTCCTATCCTTTTCTTTCCTTTCCTTTCCTTTCCTTTCCTTTCCTTCCCTTTCTGTATCTTTCTCCTCCCATGCCCATCCTTTTGCTTCGAAGAAGGTGCATCGAGTTAGCCGGAGGGCCTTCGGCCCGAGGGAAAGATGGATTTATAAGGAACCGAGAGCAGTCTAGACTTTCGAGGATTTCTTTTCGTTAGACTCTCGACTCGCGACTCGTGTCCCGCGTCTTTACATCCCTTGGCCATCGATCATTGCCCGATCTTTGCAGACTCGTGACTCTGCTCGTATCGGATCCGCCCTTACTGGCTAAACGTTCGATTTGTTGGTCGCGTCGTTCGAAAGAATGCCAACGATTTCGCGAGTATCGACGGGACTGTGTACGAGGAATTGGGGAAGGGCGGAGAAAAGATGTAATCGTTCCGAACGGGCAAGATCGATACGATATAGAGCAAATATGACAGCGCGTTAACTGGGTATGCCGAGAGGAAGATTTTCCGATGGCATCCCTCTTGGGAACAGCAAATGCCTCCGCGTCCTCTCTGTGTTCTTTATCACC
Source organism: Stelis phaeoptera (assembly GCA_943735885.1). NCBI lineage: Eukaryota > Metazoa > Arthropoda > Insecta > Hymenoptera > Megachilidae > Stelis > Stelis phaeoptera. The sequence continues at coordinate 11,442,629 of OX030941.1, read as the reverse complement.
GCCCCGGAATGCTTGATAACGTTTGATTTGTTTCAATCGTAAATACGAAGACCGCGCGCAATATGGCTCCCCGTTTCTCCGAGAGACCGCGTTAGGTGATGTCGATGCAACCTCGCGTCGCAGGGCGTACGTGGAAACGCGCCCGCAATCCTACATCCTGTCGGATCGCGATAATTAAACAACGACCGTTAAACGGTGGCTATTTCATCGCTCTACGAACGAAGCGATCCGGCTTGACTTTTCCTTTTCGAACGTTCGTTTACTCGTTTCGTTGAGTTCACGATTACAAGATTATACCCGTGAAATTTATGCGCCTTCGAAGCTGTGGCAAGAAGAAGAAGAAGAAGAGGAGCAATCTCGCCGATGAAAGGTTTCGTCGTGGCGCGCACGTGCCTTTAAATCCCCGAGAAACGACGACGCCTCTGAAACGAGCAGAAACTTGGGGCAGTCGAAGCGGAGAAAGACAGAAAGAAAGAAAGAAAGAAAGAAAGGAAGGAAGGAAAGCAACCGAGAAATACGAAAAGAAAGAGGGGGGCTGCTGATATACACGCACGAATGCGCGCATCGTGGTTTTTCAATCGGGTTTCGGCATATCCTTTAATTCGTCGCTCGAGGATAACACCCGTTCCCCTTCTTGACCAGGAGGATTTGCTCGTGTGCCCACTCGTACGTGTATAGGCACGCACACGAACACGCACGAATCAGCCACGTTTCTGCATTTGCATTCCCGACGCAAGAGGTGCGCGCACGCCGCCAAGACAGGAGGCATCGAATGTTTAATTCAAGATACGTGAGAGTGTTGAGCCTGTGAAACAGAGAGGGGAGAGATATTCTAGCACGGGTTAAGGGAGTAGAGATACAGAAGTTGCGTGCGTATAAGCGAATCCGAGAGAACGAAAGAGAGAGAGAGAGAGGGAGAGAGAATGGAGAAGGGAGAAGGAGAGAGAATCGAAAGCGTAGGGTAGCAATTGATGGGACAGGGTGGCGCGTTTGTTGAGCTAATTACTGTAAGGCGAGGCGCTTACGCGCGCCGCTACATACAAACGGCATTAAAGGTGGTGGCCATCAATCCCCGTGGGTCCCCTTTTCCAGTCCTGGCAACTCGCCTCTCCTCCTATCCTCTCCTGTCTTCTCTACGCGGTATCTCTGTTTCCGAGAGCGTCTTTCTCTCGGACCACGCGGCTCCTTCACGCGATATGGCTTCTCGCTGGTATTAATTGCCCCACGATCCACCGCACCGTCTCCGAGCATCGTTCGCAAATTTCGCGGTCAAAGGAAGAGAGCCGACGGAAAATCGAAGCGTAACGTCGCGGATCGAGCTCGCGCCTTCGAGTTGGCGAACGGGCGGACACGTTCGGCGTGACGATGCCACGCGGTATAAATAATCACGTTCGATAATTAAGATGGCGTTTCGACGCTTGTGCGTGTACAGGCCGACACCCGCTGTCTCCTCGCAACGTGACATCGAGCTCACGCGTGTAGACACGCGAGGCCGTGTTCCAGCCGCACCGAGGGAAAATATATCGTCCGCCCTCGGCCCATTCCGCTTCGATACTCCGTTCCCTACGTCGTTCAGCGCCGTGGAATTTCAACGATTCTCGCGAACTTCGGCACACTGAATATCGTAATGGGCAAAGGGTCCATGCTTCGTTCCTCGGATGGACGGAAAAAAAAATAATGGAAAGAAACAGACGACAGAGCAAAGCAGAGCCGAAGCCCAAAGTTAACCGTGCCATATGCGAGAGTTCCGCTGTCACGGTAGAAAGTATTGCGTGGATTCATCTGGATAAACCTCGCTGCGATCCATCACTTAGCGATTAACTAAACTGCTTGCGAGATTGAACTCGAACTGCCTAATTTATGGAGTTTTTCTTCTTTTTTTTTTTCTTCGAAGTGAGATAAGACGTCTAAGCAAGGGTCGATAACGTGATCCTTCCATACCGTACGCCGCGCCGTACAAGTTTCGTTTGATCGGAAAGAAGTAAGAAAAAAATAAAAAAGAGAGTCGACGCGATGACGAAAGGGACAAAGGGGGCAACGAGGAGGACGCGAAGCATTCGGTAATTACCGGAGGATTCTCGTAAAATCGCTTGTAACGCTTACGGTCGTTGAACGTTATTAACTGTCTGGATAAATGACGCGGTGAAGCGGCGTTGTGCGAGAAGGAATCCTGCTGCCAGTGACATAAGTTGCCGGGTGTAATTAGGGGAATAAAGTCCGCGGAATTTCGCGGGCCACGGTGGCCAGCTACGATCGTAAAGAGGACGAGTGTTCTGGCGTAACCGGAGGCCCCGCAGCAGCAGCAGCAGACTCGTAGCGAGAAGGGGCTGCCGCAGAAACGACGAGGACTCGTCGGGGAATGATGGTGGGGGGCGTCTCGGTGCCGACGTCGTCGTGCCAACCCCACGGGGCGCCAGCCTCGTTATATCTTCATTAAGCGGTGTACCTAACCATCCTGTCGCGACTTCTTAGCACTTTACAGTTCGCACTAATTTCACCTTACTTTTTCTTTCTACATATCGATTTCTTTGCTCACCGTGATAAACAACGCCCGAAGAATCATAACGCAATGCGTGCATTCGTTTATTTCCGCTTTTATCCATCCTACAAGTTTCAGTTGAAATTCGAGCGTCCACGAGAGCACGTGGATACGGTGTTCGACGCGAGAAGAAACCATGGAAACCTGCGACACGAGTTTCGCAAGATTTAAGCGCAACCCTTTGTCCGAAGAGTAACGCCCGCGAATTTCGTGGTCGTGTCTGAGTAGGCCGTAGGATCCCCCTTGCCAAGGAAATTCCAAGTCCCCCGAATCGCCGTAAGATCGGAACACGTCGTTATGGGTCCGCGCGCTCTTTCCTCTTCTCCGTGTCGCCGTCTCCGTCTCGATCTCGGTCTCGGTCTTCTTCTCCTCGTCCGCCTTACGGTTTGTTTCTCGAGCAGGGACAGCAACAGAAGCAACATCAGCATCGGCATCAGCATCGGCATCGGCATCGGCATCGGCATCGGCATCGGTATATCGGGGCGGAGGACCCGGTCCACGAGCAGAAGGAGGACGCGGTCGTAAATATTCGGGCGCCAAATAATGCCGGTTCCGAGCGAGAGCAAGCGACCACGACTGCTGCTCGACCCGTAATGAAGGACATCCTCGTTAATTAGTCAATAAATTATCCTTCGCGCTCACGACGCCCGGTGCTCTCTGTCTTTCTCACTCAGTCTCCCTACCTCCCTCCCGCCCTCGTTGGTTCTCTCGGCTCTCCGTCTTTCTTGCTCGTTCTCGTCCTTTTTGCCCGAGAGAACTCAAGGGCCGCATACTTTACGACACCTATCTCGCGCGACAGCACGATGCATTTCTCACAATCAGGACCCTCGAAGACGGAAACGCGTCTTGTAAGACGATCCACGAGGTGGTCCGCCGCTGGCTTTCAGCCACGATGAATTTTTCAACGACCGTTTCGTATCCAGTCCTCCTCGGTTCTCTGGCTCGCTTTTATGCTCTTTTACCATCGCCCGCCCTCGCTTGTCACCGTTTTCGATATCGCACCGAGTAATGGGGAAGGACGATGGGAAAATACACTTGAACGGATTAACGCGTGTTTATCGTTGACCGGTTTATTTCAAAGCGACAATCATCGAGTGTGCGCGGTGACGAATTATTTTCAACGCAAACCTCGCGCGTTACCAGCTACGGTTTCAGCGAAATGTTTTTCACTGGGACTGTCTATAAATTCGCGTGGACGCGCGAGCAAGAATTCGCGGCTGCCCGACTCGGACGCTTCTCTGGGGCAATATTTCGTTGCGTTGCGCTCGGGAGCATAAAGATTCGATCGTACACGCGTCCGATGCATCTACCTATCGTGCCACGTGACCATACATCAGCTTAACTATTTCCTGGCGTAGCACTGGTCTACCGGTTCGCACGACCACGTACGACGAGAGGCCACACCGATGCCACCGACGCGACGCGACGCGCCTAACAGCGAGCGGCTCCGTGCGCTATGTCCATGGTTCGATTCATCGGTGATAATTCAACGACGCTCTCGTCGATCCCTACGATATATGTATTCGAAAGACGCTGTTGCTCCTCCGATCGAACCGCCGCGGCCGCGCCGTCCGTCGACAATTTTAAGGGTTACACGCTTCGTAAATTCTTGTTCTCCGTCCCGACCGGTACGGTGCAACGTTCCATCGCATCAGGAGAAACAATCGAGCGAGTTAAGTCGACTCGTCGTTGGAAGCGGAACCTCGATGAACCTCGAAAATCCCGTGAACGTAGTCGTTCGCGTGACCAGGCGTTGGAAAAGCTTCGTTGTGCGCCTCTTGTAGATGAGCGCGTAACTCTTTCGCGAAATTCGTCCGAAACGGTTCGACGTTCTTTCCTTTGCACACGTCGCACTCGTAAATGGTCTTACCAGGGTGCAGGCTAGTTGAGAGCACGTGTTTCCGGAGATTCTCCTGCAAAAGTGAGAAAAAAGAGAAAACAAAAAATGAAAAGAGAAGAAAAGGGCAAAGCGAATTAAGTCAAAGTCAAAGCCAAAGTGAAAGTCGAAGTTAAAGTTTAAGTTAAAGAAGGCAGAATCTAAACGGCCGGGGCTATCGGTCTACGGTGAAAACCGCGACCAGAATCGGTTTGCCGCAAACCGGCCGCGTTCATTGGCTACGCCACGGAGCATTTAAAGGCGCTTTACCCTCTTCGAGCTAAGTAGCCGGCCGTAGTCGTAAACATCTTCCTACCAGGCGGGCTTATACGAGCCGTTGATGGCAACGGCAACATCAAATTTAATTTCCCATAAGTAAATCTTTCTGCACGACCAGTGCTCCGTGACAGTCTCGAATAAAGACTCGTTCACACCGTCATGGGCGGTCGTCCACCTTTACGCGGATACGCGCGGAACGCTCCGATCGCGAAAAGTGTGCGCCGTCACGCAAATCGCTCGCATGCACTTTCAATTAATCCGATCGATTCCGATTTCTTCTTCCGATATCATTTTCTGTTACATCGAGGACTGTATACACGCTATTATATGTACGTTACTAGCCGTAGAATATATCGTTTTACGAGGCCTTCCTTTCAAATCGGTCCCGCTCTCTCGCTCTCCCTCTATCTTCTTTCTCCTTTATTTGTTTCGAGATTCCAGCGGGTCTGGGGGTCATATTAATTTCTTTCTCTACCTGCAGGCTACCGTACCGTAACTCGAACGCGAACGACTCGTATCGCGTACGCGTACCTACGCCCATCAGAAAATTATCGAGTCTGACGATATTTTCTGTTGCTCGACCGCTCATTGAAACGGACGGTAAAATTAGTAATAATCGCGTACCGTCGGAATCGTTATTTCAGATGGAGGAGATCTTATCGAGGGGTTATCGAACGAGGGGGGGGCCCGTTTCTATTTATCTCAAATAAATGTTCACTCAACGAATGCATACCCGTCTAGCTCGATAGAAAATTGCACATTGCGCGGATAAAAAGTAGCAACAGGCAGAAAACGGATGCGCGGAAACGAGAAGCAGATCCAAGAGTAACTGGCGTTGCTTTCGAGAATTAACAGCGCGTTTTCACCACTGCCGCCACCGCCACCGCCACCGCCAGCAGCCACGCCAAGCGAAGCGTAAGTTTTACTCGTGGCAACGAGAGGCAAGGGGTATCGTGAAACAGAAGGAAAAGGTAGATACGGAAAAACGAAGGTGAAACGGATCGTGGACAAGGAAGGACGAAGGAGAGCGCAACCGTCCGAGGTAAATCATAAACTGGTTGGTTGTGGGTGGGAAGGAAGGAAGTAAGGAAGCAAGAAAGGAAGGAAGGAAGGTGGCACGTGTAATCTCGTTGACGCAAGACAAGCCACTCGCTACGTGGAAGGGAATTTCGTCGTTAAATCGTCTCGCACGCCTATCCCTCCTACCTTCCTTATTAAAGCGTTACACCGAGTAAACGAGCATCGCCAAACTCGATATTCCCTTCGAGCTAAAACGATTCGTAGCCGCGCGCCAACCTTAACCCTAACCCATCCTCTCCTTGAGATCCCGATTCTTCGTCTTAACTACGAACACCTCGTATCAAGGACGTCGAACTTTCGATCGTAATCGTTATCCGAACCGATCGGCGCGGCGCGGCGCGGCGATCGGTCGATCGCGCCCACGAAAAAGGAGAAGGCAAACGATTAAATCGAGCGTGTACAAGGTAGGAGGTTTCTCGTATCGTAGCTACTGCTCGGTACAGTTCAGAAGTGCTTACCGTTGTATCATTACCGATGCAAGACGTAACATTCGCAATTCTCCGTACCACGAGATTACCTTGGCCCGAGTTATCCAGGGGCTGAGAGCCACTGGAATGAGTTTATGTCGCTATCAAAGAGACACGGAGCCCTCGTATGCGAGTCGCATCCTAACTAAAGCTTCAAAGGGCATTAGCATACCGGCCGCTCGGTATGACTGGGCCGTGCGTGTGTGGGCATCCAGTGAGCACAATTAACTCGTTATCTTATCGCGTCTCGGTGGCGGCAGAAGCGGCGGCATGGTCCAAACGTTAAGGTGTACTTTGCTTAATTTACGCCACACAGGCTACAAAAATTGAACCGACGCGACGTGACGCGGCACAGAACGCAAGACCGATCTTCCCCGTCGATCGCTCGTTCGTTTATCGTTTATCGAACATCGTATAAAACGTTTAACCCGATTTCCAGATAGGTTCGAACGGTTCGCCGTTCGGCCAAAATGCCAAATCAAACTTACCAAATTGTTGCTCGCGTAAGAGCAGTGACGACACTTGTACGGCTTCGTGCCCGTGTGCAGACGGACGTGCCGTTGCAAATGAGAAGCGATTTTCGTCTTAAAAGCGCATCCGGAATAGGGACAGGTAAGAGGCAGGTCCGATTTCACGCTGCTCGGGGAATTCTCGTGCCGAGAGCGATGCCTGTAACGAAGGAATTATGCGTTTAGATAACAATTTGCGTCCGCGTGATTCAACCAGCTGTATTTTATTTAAAAGAAGACGAACGCGTGTAGATCCGTTGCGAGCACGTTCTGGTAAAACGTTAATCCGACAAGTAAGGATTATTAAGAAATATCTTTCGCTACGAAACGATATGAAATAGCCGGAGAGGTAAAAGTGACGGGACGCGTCTCCGAGGCGCGGCATTCTCGGCAACTTCATCGTCGCAGGGAGGCTAGCGATTATGAACGATGCGATATGCGTGCACGATATTACGAGAGGGAAGCCACTGGCCGTGGCTACGTGTATATCAGGTTCGAAATGCGTGACACGTTTAATTAAAATCCTGTGTGATTTACTCCGCCGCACAGAACGAAACCGAAAGAGACGGACAAAGATGGGCGCGTGTTCAGGAACGAGACGGAAACAGGGAATGGTGGCGATCCAGAGGGGACCGATGAAAAAGAGAACGAAAGAGAAACGAAAAAGGCCAGAACGAACTATAGAAGGGGAGCAGATACAGAAAGAGAGAGGATGCGGAGAACGCGGAGGTGGAAGAGAGTCCGTGACACTCTGTGGCTGCGTTGAGTTCGACTCACGTAGTAAGTACTCAATTCGCGATGAAATATCGCGCCGACCATCGCCATGCGGACGATCATAACGGGTTGCCCGCACTTGGCCGACTGCTGCACGCAACTTCCGCTTTCGTGGCTCTTTCTCCGTTCCTTTTTGCTATCGCGCCTTTCGTTCGGTTTCTCTTCTCTCTGCTCGTCTGATTACTCGTGGTACGACAGAAAGATGAGAGAGTGTGAGACGGAGAGAAAGAGGAGAAAGGGGATGGGAAGTGAAAGACGGATGCAGAAAAGTAGTGAATGAAACGAGATGAAATTTATTAGCGATCGTTCGCTACACAATGGCCTCGATAAGACTTCATTTAAAGCGAATCGTTCGTTTGTCGTGGCCGGTTTAGGATAAACGCGAATCGCGTATTTCTCGATATCGACGTGTTCGCGAGAGATTAACAATCAATCGATTCGCGGATAAGACGATCTCCTCGAGGGTAGAGCGTCGCGTTGGTCGAAAGGGTCTCGTGTAGAAATCGCGTAAACGCGTTTCCATTAATTACGCCGAAAGATTTATAACCAAGAGGAAACAAATTGTGCCGATAATAGCGGAGATTTTTGATCATCGGCGATACACGCACCGGCACGCACGTCTATCTCTCTGTCCAGTGTACCACGGCTCGATGCAATTAGTTCTCTACTTCCTCGAACGCATCGATCATGCATCGCGTACATAGGCGAACCGCGAGTGCAATTAACGGCGTAGATTTGCCAGGCTTCCCGACGGGAATCTTGATGAAAATTAGACGTCGACGATCGCGGTAGCGAAAGGATTCGTTGCTTTCCAACGCGACGGAAGGGGACGAAAGAATAATTACTTTACTTTGTTTGGCTCGGCAAGAATACTTATACATACATGAATGTTATACGACGTAAGTTACCCGATACCCACCTACGCAGCTGCGTGTTCGTTTTAGCCGCGTAACAGCAGTCCGAGCACTTGTATCGCCTGTCGGATGGCGTGCTGTGGTGCACCAAGTTTCTGTGCGATCTCAATTCGGAGGCTGTTCGGAGCACCGTGGGGCAGCCCGGAAGTCCGCACTTGTACTTTTTCCCCGCGTGTCGCAACATGTGCTGTCGGAGAGCGTGTCTGAAACAGAAACGATTGGTGTATCCGGCGTGCCACCCGCTCGGTTTATACAGGGTGTTCGACAACAGGTGGGCATAATTTCAGGGGGCGGGATGATTCTGAACCGCTTTTTCCTTTGCCAAAATGCTCGTTAAGGTTTCATTTTTCAATTATTAATGAAAAACCCCGGCCAATCAGAGCGCGCGAATAGTGCATGCTTAGCCGTGATTCGTTCTAGTCCGACGTCCTGGCTCGAAGTTCCCTTATCACGACTGAGCGCGCACTCTACGCGCGCTCTGATTAGTCAGTGGTTTTGGTTAATAATTCAAAACTGAAGCCTTAGCGAGCATTTTGGCAAAGGAAAAAGCGGTTCAGAATCGCCCCAGCTACCACCATCTGAAATTATGCCCTGAAATTATGTTGTCGAACACCCTGTATGTATATAGAAAATATATTTCGCGAGACGAGGATAATTTTTGGAATACTCATGGCCGGGATCGGCCGAAACGTTACGCGACGTCTTAGGAATAACGATTTTGCCAGTTAAAGGGACGCGTTTTCGTGAAATCCAACGCGTAATAAGACAGCACAATGGTCCCACGAATGCATGGTACGCGTGTGACCATTGGCTGTTCGCACGCCGTACGATCCGATCGCAGCTGTTGCATCCTATATCAACCTGCCGACGAGCGCACACAAGAACTGCACTTTAAATAGTTTCTGTCAAGAGGTGACGATCTATACGGTTACTGAACTCAGTCTCGGCTCGTCGGGAAGTTTGCGTCGTTCGTCTTTCCGATGCTGCTCGCGTACCAGCACATATATTCTAGTATTCTAGTTTGACCATCGCGGTTTATGCTTTTCTGAAATATTTCCTACCGTTGCGTTGGCACGCGGAAACGAAAAGAAGAAGAGTGCGAAGAAGAGCGGTTAAAAGTCGCGGCAACGTCCTCGCTAATAGCGACATTCTTCGAGACGTGTGTAACAGTTAAACGAAAGCTCGTCGATGTTATCAGAAATCGGCAGCAAATTTCCGAACGTGGTAGCCACGATATTCGCGCGCGTATCTCTCGCTCCTGTCTCGAGATCTTTAGCAAGCGAACGTGGTCACCGCGAGGGAAACCTACCGCGGTAGCAGAACGAAGGACACGGATTTTTCGAGATGGCAGCTCGACGATACCGGCAGCGAGCTTCACGAGCGGTCCACGGATCGGACGCTATAGAAGTCGAGCAAGAACGAAGGACAGGGAGTCAAAGGAGAAAATCGAAGCAAAAGAAAGGAGGAAACCAGAAAGAGAGAGAGAGAGAGAGAGAGAGAGAGAGAGAGAAGGAGAAGAGAAGAGATGGAGAACCAAGGAACGCCAAGAACAGAAGAGGCTAAGAGATCTGGGCCGTCCTAGAGGGAGTATCGGCCTACCCAATTGGCTACGCAAGTGTAACGGCAACTTTTACAATGTCAGGATATACACGCCCTCGCACGAGCTTAGGACGTACCTTTCTTACACCTGCATCCAGGTAGTCTCTGCAAGTACGTGCCCGTGTCACCCGCTACTCGTATACCTTGCCATCCACTGCCCACCACCGCGCACCGCACCGGCTACCTCGCTACTCTCCTCGCGCGTTTGCTCGCGCTTCGTTTCTCGATATGTTTTACGCGTAAACTGTCCACCGATATACCTACCAGTTTTCGATCGTTGGACAAATTACGGCTACGTCAAATCGAAACAAGCCGAGGCCATCGTTCGATGCCGCGAACCAACGTTTCTTCCTTGCGTTTCACCCCGCGAAACCAGCCTGGCCGGGGTGGTAGGGGGTGGGGGTGGGGGTGGCGGTGACGGAACGGGTCGGCATTCCGCAAATTCAACGAAAAAGAGGTAACCACGGTTGAGGACGGTGGACGGTCGCTCGATGAACGCTAACGACGATGCGGTCGTGACTCGCGATGCCCAACCATGGTATATGCACCGCGCCGTGTAATTGTCTTGAATTATAACATCCGAGGTATTCAACGACAAGACCCTTCCGGTGGATTTCAGTTTCGATAAAAAGGATATTAATACGCGCGACGCATTATACGCGATCTCGCATTCTCACATTCTCGTTTCGCTCACGAAGAAACTCTGCCGATCGACCATTCGAATCGTTCGCGATTCGACTCCGCGTTATCGATCGAGCGCGACTCAACGCTTGTAGATATTCGTCGAGGGGTCGATCGTTAATTTGCCTAAAAATCTATCGGAAATACAGCGGTGTCGAGCCGACGACGAGGAACGCGACGTACCGGTGAATTATGGCATTGGGAAATCTCGTGTTGGCCAGCCATTCCGGGGGATTGGAATTCCGATAGAACAATATTAATATGGTGGCCGACAAAAGCGCGTCTCACGGCAACGAAGTTGACGGGAGAGAGACGGAGAGCCGGATAAGCGGATAGAAGATGAAGCAGAGGAAGAAGAAGAAGAGGAAGAAGAAGAAGACGAAGAAACACATCGTTCTCGGCGTGTGTTTCGGTGGAATGTCGCAGGCGTGACAAGAGGCCGTTAAGAAGAGTCTCGGCTCGATTGGGTAAGCGGATGCGGTCACTCCGGATGATTTAGCGCGACGTCCAGCGTCATCTCGTGAAATATGTGCCGGCTCGACTCGAGGTCATTTAAAAGTCTAATCCGCGTCGCTATGATCGTCCTTTTGCTCGTCAATAACAGTCGCGATACGTCACGATGCGTCGTGATTCCCGGAAGCGTAGGATCGATCGGTTGAAAATTCGTACAATCGAAACCAAGATATATCGAGGGATGACGAGCTGGTTGGCCGTGTGTAAGAGTGAAGGAACCGCGTTCGTTCGCGAAGGCAAAGTCAGGCAGGATACGGCAACGTACAGGTTAATATAGCCTCGATCGTTCTGGGATGGGAATGGCGGAGCCAGTGAAGCGATCGTGTACTATCCGGGAGGAGGGAAGCGGATGAGAGTGAGCGAGCACGGGCATTAATTAAAAAGGTTGCGCATTAAAATGATTTGTTTTAATTGGCTGAACGCGCTGAGGTATTTATGGCCTCGCGGTCCTTCGCTCGGTCTGTCGGTCTGCGGCCTTTACAACGAACGTCGACTCGGACTTCTTCTTCTCCTTCTCCTTTTCCTTCTTCTTTCACCTTCTCGTTCTCTTCCCTATTGCTCCTTCTTTCTTGTTTCTTCTCGTCTCGTCTCGTCTCGTCTTGTCTCGTTCCATCTCGTCTTCAGATTTCTCCTCGTCTTTCGCACCTCCGTTAACCTTCTTCTTCGTTCGCCGATACCTTTCCCTGCCGTTCGTGCCAAGTTCTCCGCGGCCTAGTCCCCTCCGCCCCTGACCTCTTCGATTATCTCGAAATCGGACGGACGATCGTTCATTTCGACTAGCCACGAGAGCTAACGGCCGATTCTCTTCTGTTGCGGAGGAGAACCGAGGGCGATTCATAAATATCGAGCCACGACAAGTGGATCTTTATTACCACCAATGATTTATACCAGACATTGCCTCGCTCTTTCTTCGACTCTGTCACCGACCTATTCCCCCTCGCTAGACTAAAGTCGCCTCCCCGAAACAGCTATCCTTTTTATGAATTTACGAATTGTTATTTCGGTTCATTCTTTCTTTCTTTCTTTCTTTTGTTCTTCCGTTTGTCGTGTTCTTTCCTTTCGTCGCGTGATTTTTTTGTTCGGGAAAAGGATCGTTCGCGATTTCGTTCAATGAACATTGAGAACGAGGAGGCGAACGTGGCAAGAAACTTGGTCGGATACGGGTCGAACGGAAACGGTTAGGGTTAAGAAGGTAAATACCGAAAGAGCCGTAGGCTCGAGTTGTTCAGACTGCCACGGTGGGTGGAATCAGCGTTTCCAGCGGACGATGGCTAAGGTGGGATCGTGATGGGCCGTGATGGTGGTGTGGCCGTGGAACGATGCCGAAGAGGAGGCTGGACCAAAGTGAACCGAAGGTGATGCATGGCCGACGGTTTCTACGGCGGGGCCGCAGACGAAGAAATAAAGAATAAGAAGAATATCCGCTTCGCCGGGTCCAGAGCCGGCCCCCTGGAGCAAACGCTGTCATAACTCAATCCCACCTTCGTCCGTTCATCCGTTCGTCCGTTCGTACGTCCATACGTCTGTACGTCCGTAGCGCGTAGGTTCGTCCCGCACCGGTGCAGGTTGCACCTGCGTCTATCTCGCTTTTCTTTCGACTAACTTTCTCTCTCTCTCTCTCCCCCTCTTTCTTTCTTTCTTCCTTCCTCCTTCCCTTTGCTCCTTGCGCCTCTCTTTTTTCTCGATTCGTCTTCCTCGGAGTCCAATCTTGATCACGGGGCCAAGTACCCTTTCGATGTAGAGTCATCGAGATCTTCTTCTCTGCTCGTTAGATTCCATCAAGATTCCCTTGCTGCGACTTTTTCATCTTTCTGACGAGGGGACATTCCTGTATAGTGTACACCCATTCTGCATGCGTACCATATTCAAACGTTCCTGTCGACTAAATGTTTGTTCTCGATCAAAATTCTTCCCGTCGAATTCGATTTTTTTTCCCCGTAAACGGTAAACAGTTTTTCGCTTTTTTTTCGAAAATCGTACGCACACGTACGAGCGCATCGAACCGAGCACCATACCAATGTTTCTGCAGCCGTTGTCGATTTCGAGGCAACGTTGATTTCGGCCGAAACGAATTCCGTCCGTCCATGCTCGTTTCATCAATGTTGTTGCCAGCAGTATCGAATCGGAAACCGGTTTAAAGAATGATTCACGCGTTATTTAAAAGCTATAAATTGCTCGATTTCGGACGAGATAAAAACCCGTAAGACGGATCACTGCTTTAATTATAGATTTCAGAAATTTATGTAAACAAGAGAATAAATCTTCGAGCGTACGATTCGTTCGCTGCTAGGCGCAGATATTTCTACGGGAGTAGAAATCCTCAAGTCTTTCAATCGTTTCGCCGATAAATCTGTTTGGTCCGAAACAGCGCAACGCTGCAACGTTGCGAACGAGTTCGATCGTTGTGGATTTAGCGCGAACGAGAAAGCGCAAATCGGGACAAACGATCGGACGAAGCAGGCGAGTTCTCTCGACAGACGAAAAAGTCAACTTCATTAGAGCGTACGTGACCACGCGTCAAAATAACTTGAAATTAACGCGCGAATCCCAATCAAAGGCGAGCCCGCGCCGTGCCGCGCCGCGCCGGCAAACAAAACGGAATTTCGTCTCCGTCCACCACAGCACCGTACCGGGGAGTGGTTTGTCGGTCTCGCATTTGGCGCTGATGCTGTAAGTCGGCGAGAGTAAAAGAGAGAATAGCTGACGGAGGGTGGCTAGCGGGAGTAGGAAAAGTACGAAAGGGTGAGAGGATGACATAGCGGGGCGGAGGCGGAGGCGGAGACGGAGAAGAGGAAAAGGGAGGAAAGGGTAGAAACAGAGGAAGGAAATGGGATAGAGCGAGAGATTGTAGCTGCCGCGTCAGGGAGATTAGGGGATCGTAGGGTTGGTTGTTGCCGGTACAGGGAACGCAGGGGTGGTTAACGCTTCGCAGCCGAGGCTCAGAATAAACAACAATATTATAACGCGAGCTTAATTGCGCCAGAGGGCTCGGTAACGGGCGCATAAATCGGAGCAGCGAGCGCGCGCTCCCTCCAAACTACCCTCGCCCGGTCTTTCTCACTCGTTGACTCTGTCTTCGTTCCGCCGACTCGCCACCCCTACAACATGTACCAGTACCAGTCTTCCACGAGCCGCTCCCGGAGTAGGATTCATTTACAATAAACATGTCCTCCGCTAATTTCGTCGGCGGAAAAGGAGGAATCTCCAGAACGGAGGAGCGTCTTAACCGTAACGTACGTCGACGTTTCTACCTTCTCGTTCAGCGGCGACGATCATTCGTTAGGGGAAGATCGCGAGTTCTTCGTTATCGGGGATAACCGTACTTACCTTCGGTGGCCTTTGAGTTTCCGAATTTTTACGCGGATACCTACCTACTCGACCATTCGTTACCGTTCTACGCTGTACCAACGTCCCGACTATGGACAAAATTTTAATTAAATAAAACAACTGGTTGGATTTCGGTCGAATAGACCGGGCGACGCGACGCAGGGTCGAGAGCCGAGGGAGGAAAACGAAAAAGCAAAAAGCTCGAAGAAGAAAGAGCGGAGGCGTCGCGTCGGTCGTGGTGGATGGAAGGATGCTCGGGTTCGGGGGATGTGGTGTGGCGTAGTATGGCGCGGCGCGGCGCGGGCGTTTCGAAAAAGGCCGGTAAAGGGACGAGGAGAAAAGGAGAGAGGCAAAAGAGGGGCGGGTTAGGTCTGGGTTAGCGGCCGGCGCGGGCGGCGGCTATATCTACGCGTCCTCGACCGCAGGCCTGTTTTATTTTATGAATCGCAATATTTCACGCGACAACTGGACTCGCGGGGCGGTCACCGCTAAACTGTCTGCATACGGGGGCCATGCTTGCCGCGTGCCACGCCATACCGAACCGTACCACACCGCGTACCATCGCTACCGACCACCATCGCCACCACTCGGAACGAAGAAAACCCATGCTTACGTATGTGCGCGTTCCTCCACAGGAACAAACGCGTACTCATCCACGTATCCGTGCGCATTCTTGCGACACAATGCGCGCACAGGAGACACCTCACTAATACATTTCAGTGCGACGAATGCGGTGCAACAGCGTCGCATTGTTTCTCGGGGGGGCATGCAGAAATCTTTCCTCCTTTTTCTTTTCTCTCGCGGCCCGGTACGGCCCGGCCCAGCACGGCCTGGTTCAGTCCGGCTGGCTCTGCCTAAGTCCGTTTTGCTCTCGCTAACGCGGCCAATCCCCCGCGAGATTCACCAGCCTCCGGATGTTTAAGGGTGCCTACGGGGTGATCCGTAAAGACGACACCGTGCCTCATTAGCAACGCCGACGGAGGTGAGAGAAGACGATACATGCTCGTGTGGACGCACACTCGCGTGCCCGCATATACACCTACCGAGGAAGACAATGGTAGGCCGAGAGACTCGTACGGTCTTTCCTTGCTTCTCGAAATTTACGATGATCGAAGATTTATGTACCGCTTCAATCCCAACATGCCTCACGCCCGAATTAATTGCACCACGATCCCGTACGGCGTACGGTTTTCTCGTTATCTCGAGTCCGGTAAATCGGCGTTCCTTCGTTCTTCGGGCGAACCGGGTAGGGGGAAAACGAAGCTTTTTCATAGTCGCCAAACTGAAACCAGTCCCTGACGGAGACGAGACGCGCGTTTCGTTTGTTTGTAAATTAGTATCGAGAGCATGATTCGTAACGAGGTGGCGTAACGTCGACGAGCGACGAGGTTACGTCGATCTCACCCAGTATGCCTATCTTTACGGCGTTTACCTGACCAGCTACGAAGGAGGTGGACGCGCCATTATTGCTACGAAAGATAAAAGATACACGCGCGCCACGCTGCGGTCCATATATGTAAATACCTGCGGGGAACTCGCGTACACATCGTCAGGCAGAAGAAACGAGAGGATTCCCGTAGTCGTCGTAGCCGTAGCCGTAGCCGGTGGGTAGAACGCTGGAAAGGACTGACCAGAGCACACGACGACGAACAGCAAGAGAGACCGTGGTACGAGGGGTGAAGGGCCCGAGGGTAGAACGAACGAAACGTACGGTCAGTAGCTCGCGTATGTAACATACTATCTTGAATATGCGCATACATCGAGAATTGCCCGCTTATTCTGAGAATTGGTTAACCGATCGAATGCGCGGGAGCTGCCCGTCTTCTCGTAATTATCTCTTTCCTCCTCTTCCGTCCTTCCTTCTTTCCTTTCTCCCCTTCTCCCCAACCCCCCAGCCCCTACTCCCTTTCTCCCTTTCTCCCTTCCTCTCTTCACACTTTCTGCTTTTACTTTCTCATTTTGCGATCGCTCGCTCGCGTCTTTCTCTAGTTTTCGACTCTCTTCTCTTCTCTTACCTTTTACGCACGTCCAAATCTTAACCTACCTCGCGTCTACCCTTTAATTATCTTTCCTCCGTTTCGGACAAACAAACGACTAGCTTCGGAAAAAAAAAACAGAGACATCAGTTTTACGAATAAGTGGAAAAAGTTTGTTGAACGTTTCTCGGTAAACTGTCTCCGTTTACTCCGAGATACGGGACAGAGTTTAGATTCGACATCGACGACAACTGACGCCGCAATCCTGCTTGGCTTCCGTTTTCCAGGAAAATCAGCCTGGAGAAAGTCCTAATCAAGCTAATCCGGCGGAAGTTTTA
Source organism: Stelis phaeoptera (assembly GCA_943735885.1). Lineage (NCBI taxonomy): Eukaryota > Metazoa > Arthropoda > Insecta > Hymenoptera > Megachilidae > Stelis > Stelis phaeoptera. Next base: position 11,425,757 of record OX030941.1, on the reverse strand, counting down.
ACTGCTTGTGGTCGAAAGATGATGCGCGATTCCAGGTAGGTTGGCAAGAAGTCACCGGTAGCAGGAAACTGAACCGTGATTTCGGAAAGTTGGATGATAGACGAGTCGAACTTACGAGAGAACCGAGACCGACCGGTTAATCTCCGACGAATACACCGACTAACGACTGTTGGAATAACCGGTACGGTACAGCTTGTCGGCATTGGCTTCGATTCTACCGCGAAAATTCATCAGGAAAGATCGCGAAGAGAAGTTCACGTGGAACGAAACGAAACGACGCTACGGCAGCGGCGCCTAATCCCTCGAAACGGACGGAATCGTGATATTAAGCGAAACCCTTGTCGTTTCGGATCGACGCGGAGACTTTTGATCGAGCCATTCGGCTGGAAAACTTCCGTGGTTGGACGTCGAATAGGTAACGTAACAGCGGGTAATGCGCGTAAGAGACGGGCAGCAGCACGAGCGGCGCGAGTAGCAGGGAACGGGTAGAAAGTGGAATGGTAAAGGAAGGAGCGAAAAAGGGACAAGAAAATCGAGCCGAGTGAACGAGCGAGCATACGTGTTAACACTTGCTTTATAGCGATCGCTCTACACTCGACCAATGGTTTAATACTCGGGCCGACGCGACGCGACGACGTGCACGCTCGACACGCGAGAGAACCGTCCTCGTATTCCGTACCCGTTCCGGTTCCCGTTCCCGTTCCCGTTCCCATACTCGTACTCTGTACTCGTATTCGTCCCCGTGTCGTGGCGCCTAGTTGCGGGCACCCACGTATGTTCTCTCCGTTCGAGCGTATTTGCCACCAACCAGATACGTATTTCCCTGGCCCGTTTCGAGTTCTCTGTCATCGGGTATTTTCCTCTCAAATACCTTTCGTCTCACCGATTCCATGCGATTCTATCGATATAAGAAAACACGAGCTCCTGTGGGACGTTCGTATGACCATCTCGGTTCGTTCGATCCCCTTTTTACCCATTTTTAACTTGCTCTCATTCGCACGTACCGCGCACCAGTTTTCCGTTTCATCTCGGACACTCGCGGGTACGAATTAGCTCCTGTCTCTGGTTGTCTCTCCCCTTTTACCGGACACGGTCCTCTATTTTATAGTTATGCAGCGAGGACACTTTTACTACGACCGCGCGAACATTTCGTGGTTTCGGTCCGCGGCACCGGCTTTTATCGTCTTACGCTTTTTATCCCCGAACGCGACAACTTCTGGCTCTGAAGCAGCCGGCTTCGATATGCCCACCAACCGACCAGAGCAGCCTTTCGTATTTTGATTCGTGCGATGCCTGCTATCGGCGAGTATTCGCGATCGAGTATTTACGAGACTGCTCGTGCATCGAAGTTAACGCACTCGCAAAGATAAATAATAGGCCGGTGAAAGGTAGGAAAGACAGAAGAGGCAGGAGAGGTAGAGGTAGAGGGAGAGGAAAAGATTTCTAGTTCGAGTCACGGTTCGTTCGACGTTACCGATCTACCATCGATCCGGTATAATTGTACCTAACTGGATATCCTGTGATAAATGCGATCCTTTTGTTGGCCAGGTAATGCGGCAAGTTTTCCGCGTAAAAGCTATTGTTGTCACGACGTAACGTCCACTATACGTCTCGCACGAACCATCGAGAGATCCCCTCCGTACACGTACGGCGCGCGGCGTGCCCGAGCAATTGCTTTTACGCGCCATTTTCAGAGCCGATCGTTTAATATAATTAATCGGTCGATAAGTTTGCTCGAAACAGAAACACCGCTCTCCGAGCAGCGGCGATATCGGGAATAAGAAGGTACGTGCTTACTTTGTGTAGAAGGCATCGTTGCACTCGGAACAGCCGAAACTCCGTTTCCGTCCAGATTCGTCCGACCAATTGGACGACGTCGATCCCGTGCACTCTTTCTGATGACCGCTCAGATCCGCTCTCCTCGAGAACGAGGCTCCGCATTTCGCGCAAGGAAACGGACGCTCCCCGGTATGACTTCGTATGTGATTTCGCAACGAGACCTTCGTGAACGTCTTTTTACACACAGGACAGCAGTATTTCGGCAACGATTTGCCACAGTTTGGATCGACCTGGTCTTGTTGCACCGTTCCGGCGTGAAGGGCTTCGTGAAAGATAAATTCCGCTCGTGAATCCGTCGAGAAACTACAGCTGCCGCATTTCCATTCGTCCTCGACGACTGCCGTTTGCGGCTCGTTCAATTTCTTATCGTCCCGACACTTGTTCTCCCTCGTGTGCCTCGTCACGTCTTGCGACAAGGCAAAAAGTATGCCACATTTAGGACATCTGCGCAAAAATTATCGATTAACTTCGAGATCCGACGCGATGCGACTCGACTCGACCCTCTTACCTATGACAAAGCTCGGGATGATTTTCCAAAAGATGAGTCTTGTGCTCCGACAGATTCGTCTGCTTTTCCGTGCAATGGGGACACTCTCGGATCGTGCTCGCCGACGAATCTCGATTACACTTGCGAGCTTTTACGATCTCCTTGTGACTGGAAGTTCTTCGATGCAACACGGCTTCTTGCGCCGTTACAAAGTTCATCGAGCAAAACGAGCAAAAATACGGAGCTTGTTGGCACGAGTCGTCGTCGTCCTTCTTCTCCGTTTCCTTTCGCTCGTCCTCTTTCGTCGCGTGGAAAGTTAACCGATGACGCTGAAGCGCCACCAAAGATCTAACTATTTGAGAGCACAGATCGCACTTGATCCGTTGCTGATACGCGTCGGATACGGTCAAGCTTTCTTCGTGGCCGGTTTCCTTGATGTGCAATCGAAGCTGCAGATTGTATCGAAATCGGCGATCGCAGCTTCCGCAGGTTAAGGCTCGTTGACGACCGACCACTATCGGCACCGAACCGTTCATCATCGAAACAACGTCGCGGTGGCTCGAACTCAGCAAATGAGATTCCATCGAGTCGTTGTCTTCGCACCAAAAATCGCAAGGAGTGCACTTGTAGCTGCCACCGATCTGCGAACAACGCTCGACAAATCTGTTATCCGGCATTGTGCCGAAAGGAAATAAGATAAAAACGAAAAAAAAAAAAAAAATACCTGCACGAGCGTGTTGACGTGAAGTTCGGATCGCCAATGACGTAGAAACGTTTCCTCCGTGTTGCAATAAAAACGACAGGAAGAACATTGAAAGGGACACTGCCGAACCACGTTTGCCATATTTTCCAGTAAGAAACGACGCGCCCGTGGCCCACGAGGATTTACGCCCGCGACGCGACAGTGATAATGAGAGAGCAAATGCTTGCCCATTTGTACCCTTCTGACTCGAGCATGACACGTCTCGCAAAAAACTATCTCTCTCTCCCGTCTTCGTAAACTTTTCTTCGCTTCCTTCGTTTCCAGCATCCCTCTGATTTTCTGTCGATCAAATGCGAACCAGTGTCAAATTTACGGATTCGCGCGGCGAACAAACAACAGGGGAAGGGGGAACAAAAAGTGTCGAGGCCAATGGTTAAACGTTACTAGTATCATTACCGCTACCGCGAGTGAGTATCAGGAAAGCTATTAAGATCGAGAGAACAGTGAAATTAAGGCGAAATTAACGAGCATCCCGATCGTTACTTGATTACGAGCTGACATCTTTTTTGCAACATGCAGTCCCCCGCTACGAGGCAGACAAAGAACCCCATCGATTTCTCGGATGCTCCTTCTAGCGTGCAAATCGGAGAGAAGATGCCTGTTGTAGACCAATCGAGAGGCAAGTTTCCTGCCGCAAGGACTGCACCAATATCCTGACTCGATATCCGTCCGTGCACCCGGTACCCATTTTCCCCGCGTGTGTCCCGGCGGTGGTTGTCCCGTGTTCTCCTTAGCCTGGTATTCCTCGAGCTTCTGCGAACACACGAGACGACTTATTTTCGACAAACAGTCAACGCGGAAAGTAGCGATTCCGTTCAAACGCAACGCGAATACCTGCGAACTTTCCGAGGGTCGCCATTTTCCACCGGTGTACGTGGGTGGTGGATGCTCGTGCTGCTCCTGCTGCTCCTGTTGATCGTGCTGATCGTGTTGCTCGTCCTCGGCCTCCGCATCCTCGTCCTGAAGTTGAGACATATTTTGAGGAAGATCCTCCAATCCCGGTTTCCACTTGCCACCAGTATGACCGTGCGGTGGACGCTCGCGATCCTCTCCGTCATCGGACGAGGAATACGAATCCTCCTCGGCCAAATCTTCTTCCAATATATCATCCTCCGAGTCCTCGTCCTGTTGATATTCGAACTCGTCGTATCTAGCCAAATCCTTGTTCTCGTTGTTGGCCACCAATTCGGCAAGTATCGTATCCTCCAGCCACGTTTGATGAACTTGTTCCATTCTTTGCGTATCCTCCTGCCGTTTTCTATCCGTCTGTTTCGATTCGACGTGAGACGTCATCAGAGTTTCCAAAGAATTGTCTGTCTCGTGTTTCGCCGAGTAGCCGGCGTTCTCGATGTTCGCGGCAACCTGGCCCATCGATTGGCTTAATTTCGTCCGGTTTCCCGTCACCGTTGGCTTACTCGCCGTCGAAGAAACGATATCGGGAAAGCCAACGAGGGGCGGCATGCAGATATGCTCGGTCGGATCTTCCAGTTCCGAAACACCGGGCAACATGCTCTGAAGCTTCTCCTTGCTTGCTGACTCTTCCCCGTCAACCAGCCCTTTCTGACCCTTTTTCCTCTTGTCGTCCTTTCGAAATTTCCTACTCTCCTCCAACAGGCCAGTCGTTCTTCTAGAATTCGACTTTGAACTACTCTGCAACTCGAGCGAACTGAAGAACGCATCCGCGTTCAATATCTCCGGATAGGAAACGGTGGTGGGCGTAGTGGGTGACACGCGAACGGTTACGTTTTTGTCGTCCGGTGGTCGACATCCGGATTGACGATGTCGCACGTAATTCTCCAGTCCGTGCACGGTCAGGTGACACTTGATGCAAAAATGCGTGTCATCGTCGTCCTCGTAACTCTCCATCGATTGCTCGATCAGCCCTGGAAACATACGCGTTAACTGTACATACATATATCTCTAGACTCTAGAAGGTTACGTTCTTCTTTCCGGGCGATTAATCAAGGAAAGTCGACTCATCGGCAAAGAAACTTTTTGCTGTTTTTTTTTTTTAAATTTTTAAATTTTTTTGAAAACGTAAGATGAACGAGAACGTAAACGGGAATAGAAATAGAAATGGGAATGGGAATGGGAATGGGAATGGGTATGGAAATGGGAGTGGAAACCGGAAAGGGAATAGGAATAGAAATGAGAACGGGAACGGGACACGATCGAATGGACAAGTGACGGCCGGTGTATGGATTGCGCGTAAAGGGCAGTGCATCGCGCGTTAGCGAACCGCACCGGGCAAATTGAAGGTCCGATATTCGCGGAACAGAAGGGAAACAAGTTGACGCTTCGTACGAGCTAGGGGTAGGAAGATCGGTCGATGCCGCTTGGCCGTTATTCGGACGACGACACTTCGCCTCCCAGTCCTGGCCGACCCTCCGCCTCCCTCCGGCCCCTCTGCCGCCACCCACCCCTGCTTACTTCCAACCATCTACCCTCCCTTCCTCCACCTCATCCGCCTCCTCCTCCTCCTCCTCCGGCACAGACACCCTCCGCTACCTCTACCCCCTGCCTTGTTGCGCCCTTTCCGTTTCCCCTTTCCAAAGTCTGCGAGCCGGTAGCGACCTCGTGGCTCCGTTTCCCTACACCCTGTCTTTCGTCTCTCTTCTCCACTCCACCCAACCCATCCCCCTCCTCCCCTTCCCTTTCCTTCCCCAACCTTCTCTTCTCTTCTTATTAAACGAAGAAAACTACCAAACGAGATTTCCATCCAGCTCGAAACACGCTCGGCTCGCGACCCGATCGGTTAACGCCGCAGATCCAGGCGGATCGTTTACTTTTGACGTGACTAAAATTCGATTTGCCACGGAGCAACCTCTCGTCGCGACTTTCGAATTAGAAGGAAAAGCTAGCCCCCCCCCCCCCCCCCCCCCACGGTCGACGAACGCTTTTCTTCCTAACCAGCAGCGGTTTTTACTACGGACGGAGCAACGCGCGATCTCACTTCCCGAAGCTATTAATACGGTTGTCCGGAAAGGCTGGACACTGGACACCTATAAGGCGATCGAAGGTGTTTACGACGCTGTGGTAAGCTGGTTGGTGCGTCACGTAATCGGTACATTTGCCGCGGACAGCGGATCAAGTAAATACAAACGGGGCCGAAACAAACGGGTCCCGATTTAGTTTAGCATGGTCGTAATACACACGAAGTGTTTTACGGAACAATGTCAATCTTACCCTTTACGATTAATTAATCCGGACGTAGAACGCCCGTACAACGCGGACAAAGGTACGGACCGAGTTGTACGGGTTGGTAGAATAGAATTGTATCGAGCGGACGAATTCGCCGAGATTTATGAGTGTTTGTCGGAAAAACAAGAAGGCTCGTTAATTGGCTAACGGTCGTGGACAGTATCGAGACGTCGATACGTCAATATAATATCCAACTTTGATACATCGCGTTGAGACTTCCAACTAACCGATGGTCCGCGTTAACGTTGATCGACGATCGCATCGATCGCTAATCCCTTATTACCTATCGTCGTTCGACCAGGGAGGAAAAAAAAAACAACAGGGTACGACACACCTGCGACCGAGAGAAAGGATGCGTTCCGTTCGATTTTCGTGGCTGAAAAATAGAGAGACGTTCTGTTAAAGGACGCGCGAGCCCACTTTGCGATCTAACTGCAGACACGAGGGAGAAAGGGGAGCCGCCGAAGGAAGAGGTGGGACGGATACTTGTTGAACGCACGAACTAGACGAATTCCCTGTGTTGCGATGCCACGCGAGGCTAAATTACACGTGCAGCGCGTACTATGCCGTGAACACTGTGCAATCTCGAGGGCGGAAAATCGGAAAGCCGCGTGAGAGGAATGCAGGCTTTTTGCCTGGTTGCTTTGCTTCTCTGTGCTTTGCAACTATTCGTCATAATTGCACTATGCGTGCCGCACGCATAATGACGCACGAATTCGACGCCGCGCCGCCGTGCTAGCCGATCTCTCGAAACCGGAATACGTCGCGTACACGGTTCCGATCGGTGTCGCTAATCCGATCGAAATGGTCGAGGGTCTCGTGTCCCCTTCGTTCTTCCATATCAACCGCAATTAACGATAATCAACGCTCACAACCCCTCGCGTACCGAACTCGCTCGACAGACTACCCTTCCTCCTCGATGCTCTCTCGTCTCTCGTTCTCGTTGACGATTTGAAAGCGGAACGAACTCGCTTCTCGTGTCAAAGCAAAATGAACGCGAAACAAATGTCGAGAGAAGAAATTTCTCGGTCGGTAAGCGCATTGTGAGTTGATTTTCGCTAAGCAAATCTTGATCCGTTTTGCGTCTTTCGACTCCCACGAGACCGTGTATTAGTTATCTCACGAGATCGAGAGCAATCTCTCTCGAACGTAATTTCCTTGGATCGGTTGTTTTTATAATGATTAGAATGGCACGCGTATCCTTGTCGAGGTTGAAAGGGTGCCTACTCGAAGAAATAACGATAACGCGTAAACGATATCGGTGCGAGGCAAGATCGGAACGTACGTTGTCGTCGGTTTGCGAAATCGAAGGGTCCGAAAAGCATAACAGCAGGGCGAGATAGTCACAGCCGGACGATCGGACGAGTGGCCGAGTGGACGAGGTAGAGCGTAAAGAGGTGGAGGTCGGTCTAGAAGGGAGATGGACCGGAGGTAGACGCAGGGGATGCAAGGTCCGGGGAATATTGAGCCGCTCCGTTAATGTTTATAACGACGTTAGACGTTGGTGTCCCTGGTAGCGTATGTATAGGTGGTATAGGATAGCTAGGTGGCTTCGCCTACCCTCTAGCGTAGCCTCTGCCTCCTCCTCCCTTCTCTCGTCCTTTACATCCGCCCGTCTCTTCTTCTCTCTTATTATCCTTTACTCTCGGTCTCTCGTTTCGTCCTCCCGTATCTTCTCCTGCTACTTCTCTCTTCCAGCTTCACGCGCGCACACCGATTTCTCCGTGTCCCTGTGCCTGCGCGTCTCTCTCCCTTTCTGTCCGTTCGCATTGGCCGCGCTCTCTTTCTCAGCGGTAGCACACAACGGCAGTAGTAACAGCAGTAGCAGCAACGAGGCAAAAGCAGAGGTAGAGGCAGAGGCAGAGGCAGAGACAGAGGCAACGGCAGGACAGGAACTGACATAAGCGCACGAGTGTGTATGTAGAGCACGTACTCGGGGGCTCTCCAGTTCGACGGAGTAGGCGGAGGCGGGTGAATAGGTGGGTGGGTGGGTGGTTGGGTGGTCGTGGGGACCTCTCGGCCGAGAGAGTATGGGCCGTGGGTGGTGGACGGGTGGATATAACGCGGAGGGTGAGTATGTCGGTGGGTCGACGAGCAAGAGGAGAAGGGGGGAGGGCTGCATCCTAGCAATGGGACGAGGGAGCCTCTGTCTAATCGATGCCGCGGCGGTGCGCGCTCGCCCCGCTGGCTATTACGCACCTTAATGTCCTTTTCCCTCGCCTCCCCCCCGTGCCAACCACCCTCGCCTCGTCCTCCTCTTCCACCTTCGACGCCGCTATCCCCTCGACTGCTTCGCTGCCTTCCTCGTTCCACTAGCGTTTCTTCGTTTCTACCCTTCTCGCTCTATCCACGACCCTCTATGCTCGCTGCTCTTTCTCTTTTCCGCCACCTTTCTCCCGACCGATTCCCTCTTTCTCTCGCTACCTCGCGTTCTCTCGAACACCGAGAGGCGGCCATGACACGTGTCAATCTACCGCAGACGCCCGATCGATACCGACGGACCTCGGCTTCTCTCTGCGCTCCTCCACCTCTTTCTTCGCCCTATCGTCGACAACCAACTCATACCCTCTTCGTCCACCTAACCACCCCATACCACTTTACCCCTCGTCAACCACCCACTTTCCACCCACCCCCGTCCCTCGCCGCACTTTCTATACCGAACCTTCTACGAATGCTGTCGTTGCCGTTGCCGTTGTCGCTGCTACACACGCTAACCCTCGACCCGTGACCCATTCTGCCACCGTCACCACCGTCGCCTATTTCAACTACAAAAGAGATTTCGTTCTCGGAGCTAGCCCGATCGCGCGGTAAACCTCGCCCCGACGAATTTCCTCTGTAACGCGCGCGATCTTGGTATCCCTAGTTTATCCAGTTCATCGAGAAACCTGTCCTTCTCGTCTGTCCCTCGCGCGTCACGAACCTTCCAAACTTTTTTCCAACTCGGTCTGTTTGCCGGCTCCTTTCGGATCGCGTGGAGTTCAAACATTTCGTCTCGTTCGATCAATCCCTCGGACAACATCCTTCCTCGATCGTTTTCCATTCGTTATTATTGCGTTAACGAAATACCGGCCACCTTTAAGCGTACGTAATTGACCGATGTTTGTTAATTTTGTCGCCAATCGTCGGCGGTTGAAAAATAATGTAAATGCCAAGCCTTCGTACTTCTAACGTACGAAGGTAACAAATTGTTTGAGAAATCTTTGCTATCGAGCCAACGGATCTCGCGATAGTGGCGAAAGACAGCATTTTATATTAGATCTAATAAAGAGAAAGATACATCGCCGAAACATTTATATTCTTGTACGTTCTATGCGTTGTTGCGAAAATCATCTATTGCACAAAGTATCAACCGGTTCGATGATTTGTTCGGATACAATTGCCACCTTTATTCGCGATGTTTTCGCAATCGTTCGTTTTATAATCGCGATTAGCCGCGAATAAGAGGTGCCGGGAATTTGACGGTAAAAAACGTAAATTCGTCTGTGGCTCCGTAACGTTTTCGGTACCCTAATAATTCGTCGGCCGAGCCGATTTCGTTAGGTTAGAAATGCGCGAGCAAAGTTTATCGAGGTCGTAAACTTTCAACGAGCGCGAAAATATGCGAGCTCTACGAGGAAAGAAGTTAAAGTAGAGAATCGTGCGCGTCTGTTTGGCGTGCTCCGTTTCGCGGGACGTTGATCTTTTTAGGGCCAACGATGCTGGCCGATGTATCTTCAGCTCTCGAAATAATGCCATCGCGAGTCCCACGCTTTGATCGCTATGAAAAAAAACAGGTCCGAGAACGCGCAATTCGTCGGCAATTCGATTAACCGTAGGGGTTCGCCTGTGATCTCTCCACGTTAAAACACCGAAGAAATTGTTTTCAAACAAGTCGAGTCTGCCACCGAATTCTAATAGTCGTGCTATTTTTGAACCTCTGAAGGTTATTACGAATCTTTCGCTCGCTTCTTATTAGTCGACCTGTGCGTGCAAATGGATCCATAGATCCTTGTTTTCGGAGATGATTCAACGAAACAGGAAAACCGTCGAGTACGGGTCGGAATATTCGTTCGTTCAAGTAGCTTCGTGTAAAAAAATCGACTCGATATCAACATTGATTCAGGAATCTTTGAACATTCCTGAACAGCAAACCGCAAGTTTCCTTTTATATTACCAACCATCGCCCGTTACCGTTTATCTTAATCCTTTTGCTGCTAACTTAAGGTAAGAGAGTATGTGCTATCTGGGAAAATATACGGATACAGCTAATTTATATAGTATCGTAGGTATTAGGTATAAACATGGACATAACGTAAAATAATATATTTCACGGAATCTGTATAAAATATATTATTGTACACATTTACAAATTTATATAATAAGAAAAGTTAAACAAATAAAGTGATAAACTTGCGAGTTTGCAAAACGTATATTTACGGACGCAATAGTGGAAGGATTAAGCATAATTTATGACTATGCAAGTATTCGTGCTTACTGGAAACACGGCCACTGAAGAAAGAATGAAAAGCGCTAAAGATATTTCTGAATATTTTTTGTACGGGTTAGCTTCAAACCCGTCGAACTTCTCACGCGTCTTTCCTTGCCAGTGCGGCGATTTCATCTCCGTAACTAGCGATTCGATTACGACGATCTCGAGCGTTTTAACTTGAAAACGTTGGCAGACAAATATCAGTCGGCGAAACCTTTTCAACCCCTTGTCATATAATGTCGGGCTACGCTTGCGGCACACCGTACACCTCAAATACGAGTTATTTACCTCGTATGTTTAGTAGAATTGAATTTTATTTATAATTGATATAGTCAAAGATCGTTATATATAATTTATAGATAATATCTGTTTCAATTATCTTTATTTTCTTGTTAAGATTGCAGAAATAAATATTTACTGTACCTACTGGCTGACGCGCCCATCAAGAACAAATTATACCGCCAAGACTAGATTAATTTCAATTATATCCCGGTAACGAGTGGTTCACAATTTATTATCGGAGCGCTACTGTCGCACAGCGTAGACTAACAGACCAAAACATCCTAACACGATCGTTGCGAGATCAACAATCGTACATCGTATCATCGTGGAAAATAGTAACGAAATGGAGCATAGAGAATGAGTCCATAAGGTGCGCATCTAGTTTGGGCCTGGCAAGCAACTGACCGTGTAAATCGTACAAATGCACGCAACAGACTTGTGCAGTGACCCACATTGTCGTTGCATAACGGGACTTCTTCCGAAATATTCGCAGGTTTAGTGGTTTCGGTCTCGTCTACCGACGACGGTTACGCTCGTAAAACGAACCCCCGCAGTCACCCGGAGACACAAACGCAACTGACGCGTACCACGCACGCGGCATACCGCTTTTCCGTCTTTTCGACTCGTTACCACCAATCGCTTTTATTTCGGGCTACATTTATCACTGTTCGTAATAAAATAAAAAAAGAAAAAAAAAAGCTAGAGAATCCGCCAGATTGATCCAACCACCAACCGTCAAACCAATGTCGCCGAAATATAATACAGGAATTTATATTCGACCCAAGCACATAACGAGATTAACGCAACCTTCTATTCGAAGCGTTGAAATTTATTTTCGCTGCTTCGTAATTTTAGAAGGGTTCAACGAAATCTCCACGATAGACGGCAATAGGTTCGACAAGATATCCAGATAAGTTGGAATCCTGTTTAACGTGGATTCTAGAGAAGAGAAGTAAAAGCATTCGATGGAAACGTCACCTAATAAACGATCTCGTAAACGTCGGGGGTCGCGAATGTCGCCGGCATTGAATTGGCCTGACGCGCGTAGAAACGACACGATCGCTTTGCGACCCCAGAACAAAAACGGCACCGCGATCGTCGAAATAAAACACTCTTTATGATAGTCGTCGTCGTCGTCGTCGTCGTCGTCGTTGCTGCCGCCGCCGCTACTACGAATTCCTAACGTCATTCGCGTAAAACTCGGGCGTGTCGGTAGCTTACAAATGCTTCGCGCGTCCTCTGCTGATTTCCTTCAGAATCGAACTGCTATGTATGTTGCGCTACGAAAATTAAAGGCCCACCAATTTTCCGAGATTTCTTTCTTTTCCAGCAACCGGTTAATACGATACGGTTACATATCATATTACACACCGCCATGACTAAGCTATCGTGAACATCGGTGTTAACAAGATGTATGATAAATAAAGAAGATAAACAGGGTCGGCTTTGATGTTGCCGTAGCGGGGAGGTCGGTCCAGCATCGAATGTCATCCGACGAACATTTCTTATGTTTAGTAAACAGACGAAACTCGGACAGGTACTCATAGAAAACGAAACTCGTCCCAATTCAGTTTATAATATCGGACCTGTAAAACATGGCAGGGAATGATCTTGAAGAGGGACGAACAGCGAGCCGGTAGTAAATCGGGTATCGGTGCAGTTTTAATTGACAGGAATGTTTATCGGTAATGAACGCAAAGTGGAAGAAGCCGAATAAATGTCGAGCAGGAACAGGATAGCCAGGGTAACCGTGATGCCAACGGCGGCAACGGCAACGGCAACGAGAACGAGAACGGTAACCGACAATGGTAGCAGAAACGGTGGCGGTGGCAGTGGCAGTGTCGAGAACGGCAGCAACGGCAGCAGTATCGGTAGCAGGAACGGCCGAAGAAGAACAGCGCAGCGGCAGGGCCGCGACTAGATAGAGACACAGCGGCAGGAGCATAAACATCCCGGTGGCGGCAGTGGTGGTGGCGGCGACGTCGTCGTCGGCAGTGGCGGTGGCGGCGGCGACGGTGGAGGCGGCGGGGGCAGCGCGCACGTTCCACACCGTGGGCGTCGCCATCCAGTTCCTACCACAACGGCAGGGGTGTTCTATGACGCTATAGATCATGCGGGCTCCGCCCGGTAGGCGGGCACAACCTGGTAGTTGGTACGCCAATGCTCTTTTCCCCTCGCCGAGGCCAGCCTTGGCAGCGCCACCACCGGTACCCGCCAAAACGATCTCCGCTCACCGACTATCCGAAGCCCGACCAAACCGTATCCTTCGACCTCCTTTCGATTCTTTTCCGACTCGAATCTTTGCCCCAAATTATCGTAAACCAGTCTGCCGAGTGTAACGTTCGACCTTATCCCGAAGACGTATCCTTACCTCGCCCAGGAACCACCACGTTTTTTCAAAACAACCGATTCTGAACGCGATTCTCGGACCTTTGAACTCGCGGTACAAAACGTTTCCCCTTCGCGAAAAAACACGCTCTCCTCGATATCCGATACTAAATGCGTACAAAATTAATCCTGGATCGTTGGTTTGTCGCAACGAGCGCGAATTCTTCGCGATACGAAGTACATACAACTGTTTCGGACCACCGCACCGGTTTCGTATATTGTACCAAACGTCCTTGACGCGAAATGCTACGACCGGCGCGACGCATAAATTGGCAAATCACCACCGTGCCATTATATCAAATCTTGACCGCATCTTCGATTAATTTTTTGCATTCTTTCTTCAAAACGAATGGAATTATTTAACATCTAGGATCGTGTACCGCTTTAACATATTATTACTTTTTTTCCCTTCGTCCCCCCCCTAATCAACTTATTCGACGTTACGAAGAAAAACTCAGCTTTCAAACTAAGCTGACCAACGTTTGAAAAGGCTCGAATATAATCTGTACAAACATCAAAGTACTCGCGTAACGTGAACGGAGTTTCTTCGTAAATTTTGAGGTTAGCTTTTAAAATTGCTCGATATCGTGATAACCGCGTTTTTCGATCGAATTTGAGAAGACGCGTTGCGCGTCCCGAGTTAAGACAAGGACGTCGATGCACTTACCCAAGTTCACGGGGACTTGACTGGTCCGGAACGGTGAAAAATCTCGAGAAACTCGTAGGTGTGGCTCCGTGACGCCGTAGTACGGTGGTCGACTAGTAACGCGAAGCAGCGCCTCTCGCGGCGGAAAGAAAAGATACTCGCGCCGAGTGGTTCTCCCCTCTCGGGGAATGATGCGGGGCCGAGGTTGTTATGGACCCCGCCTCCTTTCTCGATCATCTCTTACGCGGGCAACGTCAGTCCCTCGGGCCCATCGACTAACTTTCGTCGTGTCTTTTCGTTCTCGTTCTGCGCGCTTCGTCTTTTCTATCAAGGGTTATAGTGCAAAGGGGAATTAAGAGAAAAAAAGAAGAAGAAGAAAGGAATTACTCGTGATTACCACGGTGGAATCTCGTTTGAATCGGCAGTGCATTCAACAACGGACGTGGAGTGGCTGTCATTGCGCCGCCGCTAACCTTTACACCAGCCCCCTTCGTAGTTATCGTCGTACGGCGTCGCTTCGCATCGTTTAACCGGCGAACGGACGAAGAAGACCGACGCGATGTTCGCGGAGAACGTATCCTTCTTCGATTTCGACCAGTTAGCCCGGTAGGCACTTGTTCGCTGTCCTCTTCGCACCGGGCATCTTTTTTTCCTTTCTCTGTTTCTTATTCTTCGCCATCTTCCAGTATTTTCGTTGCTCCTCACCGTCCCGTTTCGCGAATTTGTAACTGGTAATAGCGGACACGAAGGCGAGCAAGCGCACCGTGAAAAGGGGTAAAACGTCGGTAGAATGCAAAAGAGTAGGTACGCGAAGGACGGAACGGAGAAGAGCAAAGCAAAAGCGAACGGAGTAGAGCAGAGCGGATCAGAGCAGAGCAAAGCGGAGCAAGGAAGAGCTGGCAAGCGAGGAAACGAGAACGAGCAGAGGAGACGAGAGGGAAAGAGGACTACTACTCCTGGGGCCCCCCACCACGCGGGCTGCCGCCGCGACGCCAGTCCGTAGTCAGTCAGCGCTGGACCGCCGCCCGCTCGATTTCGCGATCCACGAACGACGGTAGCCACCACTTCCACCTCCACCTCCTCCTCCTCCACCTCCGTTTCTTTTCTATCTACCTTGTTCGCGTTCTCGCCCTCTGGCCCCCGCATTCTCTAACTCTTCCTCTTTCTCCTTCTCATTATTCTACTCTATTTCTATCTTCCCCCGCATCGATATCTATTCCTTCTCTTTCCCTTTTTATCTTTCTCAATCCTTTTCGTACTCCCCCATTCGCCCTTCTTTCTTTGTTCCTCTTCTTCACCCTTGCACTTTTAATCGGTCTCCCAGGTATACACGTACAAGCACGCACATAGACACGCCGCTCTACTACTTCTCCTTCTTTTTTTCTTTCTTTCTCTTTCTCCTCCTCCTCCTGTTCCTCCTCTCGCACTGTCTCCGTCTTTTGCATTCTTCCGTTTTCCTCTGTCGAGCAAGCTTTCGCTAGCTCCGCACGTACGAACGCAAGTACGTACGGCGGAGTGTCGTGCGCGCGTCCCAAGCGGATGCAAGGCGTCGTCGCGAGGCACACGTCCCAGAGAGAAGTTATCGCGTGATCATCGGGATCCCGGGCTCCTCGATTGCAGGATCCTTTGAATTCTTTGAAAAAAAGAAAAAAAAAAAGCGAGTCGTTCCTCCGTTTTGCGAATCGCGTCGGATCAGGTCGCGTCGCGCAACGGTTACGTTCGAATCGGCTAATCGGCCGAAGGAAGAAGTGACGCCTGTTGGCCACCGAGATACACGTATTGCACCTGGAGTGTGTCGAAAGCGAGATTGTTGTTCGCGGAGGAACGAACGCGAACCGAAAGCGTGCCAGTGTTTCCCTCGCGACGCGACGCGCAAATGCCAGAAAAACACGAGAAAAAAAAAACATGAGAAAACACGAGGTTTCTCATCGGTGTTATTCTTGGATCGTTTGTAGGTGCGGTTTATCCCCGATGTAACGTTCAGCCGAGCGGGCCTATACGTTTCTACCTTCGACGCAAAACAGTGAAGCGTTCACAAATGTTCTTAGCAAAAAAAGATACAAGTGATACGCGCGTTTGTTGGTGAACACCGGATCGTTTCAAGTGAGTTCCCTTGCATCGACAAGAGAGAAAATAAAAAACGAAAACTAGCGGATTTTCGCGATTGTTCGAGTGCGCGACGACAAATCTTCCTCCCTTGTATATTGTATACGATAGTATACGATAGTAGTTTAATAGTCGCGGTGTCGCGACCGACGAAACAACGTACCTGCCGCAGATGTAACCCGGGATTGTTCGTTGACACGAGAGAAGAAGCGAAGAAACGATGAGGCCGATCGTTGGAACGTCGATCCTAATGATAAATCGATTGATCGAGATCGCGACGAGGTAGTGGTGGCCGGAAGCGCGCGAGTGAATGAGCTTAGTGCGATTCGGAGCACGGGAAACTTTCGACAGTTTCCCGCGGAAGATCTACAACGGATCTTCGCTACGATTTTGTCACGCATCACCGTCACATGTTTGGAATCCGATCGGCCGAGTTTAAGGAGCGAAGACCTGGAGGCCATACAGATAATCGAGCATCCTCGAAGGACTCAGATGCCCCGAAGGAAACAGCACGCTCCGCAACGTATGAAATGTGAGTGGAATTTTTAATGCGTTACTTCTTTTTCCTCTTTATCCGCCAGAATCGATCAAATTTACACGCGCCTACAATTATGATTCATGATCGAACCGGAACGCTTGTTAGCCGGAAAGAAACGTAATGTTTGCTCTCGTGATTCGACGTTGACACTCGACGCCGCGCCGTATGCCTTCGTCATCGTTTCATTCTCGTATCGTGTACTTTGTCGTCTAGCAGGAGAGACCACGTGTAGCAGTCAGTCCCGTGGTAACGCGTCTCCTTATCTCGACCAGTACGTTCGTTTTGTTGATAAACCCGCATTTTTCACGCATTCGAAAAGGTTTGCCGACAAACGCGAATGAATTTCCGCTGTTTTTTTTTCCTTTGAAAACACTTTTATTCGATCACGCGTAGGACACGGTCAGACTGTCACAGCGAGTACAAATTATGCGCGACACGCATCGGTTGATAAATGCACGCCAACTTCAACAAAGTTTCAGTAAAATCTCTGGCTAACTGGTAGAACGAGCCTCTCTGAAATCGAAATCATTCATTCAGTAGTAATTTGTCCCAAACCATGCAGGTATTCGTTAACAATAATATTGCTGTCTGATTGATAAGTTAAACCATTTATTTGGGCGAATTGTATCGTGGATCGAAGAGAACCGTCGCAGTTATCCCGTAAACACGAAGAAAATAAACGCGTTAACAAGGGAGATTGTAAAGATACGTTAAATCGCTAGGATTTGTTGAAAAATACAAAATAAGCACGATCGGTAACGAAATGAGCTGAAAAATGAATGAATAAAATAGTAAACGAGCGAGAAAAGTTTGTATCGAGCGGTGAAAAGAAAAAAGGAGAAAAAGAAAAGTTATTCGTCAAACGAAAAGAGGTTTGGTGCGTTTGAAAGCTTGATGCGCGCCATGCTGCTTTTCCCACGTGGGGAGCCATGAGGCGTAAACAAACTCGCCCCTGGTGGAGGACGCCATCTTGGTGAAGTTCTGCCGGAAACATTTACAATTCACTCAACTTGCCCTACCGAAACTCGGCCAAGCGCCGATAAATCTCGTTGTGCGCGCGCGCGGATGTTCGCCGCGTACATAAATCCACGGCAGTCTACGGAGTTTCGGCGCCGTAAACGCCGCAGTTTTTCGCCAGCTTCCGTGGTGCCAGAGCTTCCGAGCGAATCCACCTTTCGATCGGTTTCTCTTCAAATTTCGTGCCTCTCTCGACGACGAATCGAGAATTTTCGCGTCAACGTTTACCACGCGATACCCAGAAACGCTAAAAAGGATCGGTTTGGTTCGAATGGAGCCATGACAGGATGAAGCCGTCAGCGAAAGTAGGCGCGAATAGGTCGGGAAACAACAAAATTACGCTTTACGAATCGTGCTACGCGACTCGGGTCAATTTCTCTGTTGAATTTATGACGTCTCGGTGAAAGGATTCGAGAAACAGCGTGCAACAAATCGATCTGCCGTCTATCGGGCTCCGGCAAACGTTACCGCGACTGTTACATGCAGGAAGTTAATTAACAATATATTATCTATCGCGAAAAGGTTGCCGTTGGATCTCGATCTCGATCTCGATCTCGTTTCGTAGAAAAATTCTTGATGAAATATCGTGGAGATCGAACGGGATGCGCGTTTAATACAAACGTATTATACGAGTATATGTACGTATAGGAGAAGCGCGACAAATTGGTGTTTTCGGTTTTCCGCTATTTTTGTTCGGCCGTTAACGGTAAACCTCGCGTTCGAGGTAATCGATTCTAAGAAGGTCGCATTATTTATTACCGGCCTTTTCGTCTCGAGGAACGATGGGTGATTCAGGATCGCGTTAGTTTAACGCGTTGGCTATTTATCAGAAAATTCGTAGCTGGCGCAACAGGTGCAGTTTAAAGGCACCTCTTCTCTTCTTAATATCCGAAAAAGCAAACTCGTTTGTAATTCGATCTCGCGGCCGTTTTTCGATCGACCGGTAGCGAGTCACGTTTCACTCTGTTCGCCGTAACCAGCAGGCGACCAGGCGTTTTCGTTTCGCGACCAACGACGCCGACGGTTCTTATTATGTATTTGATAATTCAGCGCGTTTCGTATTCTTAGTTGGAACGACAATCAAGTATCTTACACGGCGAAGGAATCGAAGAAGCCTCGTCGAAAGGCGATACTCTAATTATAAGTCTTTGCTCGAGTAACTCTCGAGGACGGGATAATCGGATTGGTGAACGTTCCGAGCGTTCCGAGCGTTTCTTCGCGATGCAACGCGACTCGATTCGACTCGATTCGACCCGACCCGACCCGACTCGTCTCGTGATCCACGGCTCCATTCATAAAGCAGGAAGAGCAGTTTAAGTCCGCGCACGCGCGTTCGAACGGTTGTCGTCCGTCTTCGCTACCAGATATTTTCGGAAGTCCAGAATTCTAAAGGCTGCCTCGCGTTACACTATACACTATACGGTTTCATCCGAGAGTCCGCGGGACTGCTCGTGAGATTCACCGCGCGTGCAAATAACCGGATGAAAATGATCGATTCGACGACAGACAGACCTAAGTTTCGCGTGTTCCGTGTGAAATTTCTTCGGCTTCGATTATATTTAGAACGCCGGCTCCTTACTTGACGCAGAATCAATTTTTCCTTCTAGTTTTCGCCAACAGCGAATCACCCGTCGAAACGGCAATGTGCTGTCGCGTCGGTCGAATTTTCGACTGGTTCGGTGTTTTTAAACGTGACGAACCCTGAACGGCCATAAAGGAAAACACGTTTTTCCCATGGCCGTAGCCGATACGGGGACTACGAAACGTGCGGCAAAAAAGAAAAAAAAAAATTTACGACGATTCCTGATGCGCTTTAAAAGGACTCGACAGGACACACGGCAACCCTGGTCCCGTAGATACCTGCTTCTCCTCGTAAGGAGAAATTTCACCGAAGATTGTAGTAAAATCCCTCGATGACCCACGGCGAACGGCACCCATTGCGCAAAACTTTCACCTCAAACAATGCCGACGCATTTTTGGGTCTCAAAGTCTCACTCCCCCGGCGTCATAAATCCTTCAGCCCCCCTTCAGGAAAATGTTGCGCAGCCTTTCCAACTACTCTGGCAAGCTTCTCGACCAGACACGCGGAAACAGGAAAGCGTCTAACTACGCTCGATATCCAGGCATTTACAAGTTTATCGTCGAACGACCTTCGAACAGTATCGCAGGTAGAGAGAGGATCTTTCTCGATGAACAATTTTCTCGGCGAAAACAGAATGATTCTATCCGCTTCGAGTTGATTCGTCCAAGCACGATAACAAAATGCGACTGGCAAACGTAAAAACCGCTTTCGATCGGAGCTCCGAGGCCAAGATTTCCACTTTGTAGCCCCCTTATTCGGTCAGCTTTCTAATCGGCTTCCATTATTTCTTCCAGTGATCATGATTTACGCGCGATACCGTCGCGTCGCGTCGTTGCGACGAGTAACTACGCCAAAAGCGGTGTATACCTCGTGACAAATAATACCGTGCGGTGATATTTTACTCTTTTTTTTTTCTTTCTTTGTTTTCTTTTTTCCTTTGGTAACCGTATGCAACCACATTTCTCGAGTACGATGCTTAAATCCGTACTCAAAACTAGCGCATTGATGAGGATTGAAATAATTTCGATACGTGCTTTGTACGAAAAAAGAAGGAAAAGAAAAAAGAAACAGTTTTCGTCTGCTCTTGCGAGCCCATTGCAAGACACGCGTCGCACGGTCGGTCGTTCACTTTGAAAAATCATAACCTGCCCATCCGTAGGAAATAATACGACGATTCAGCGACTCGAGTTTGATCGCATCGAGTGATAGCATAACGTGATATAGCATAACCGTCAGCGGCCTAGCCGTGGTCGATATTCTCATTCGGAATGAATCATTTAACGCGAACAGAGTTTTCATCGCATGCAGCGCGAAGCGGCAGCGACCGTGCTCGTCTCGCGTCCTCTCACCCTATTTTCGATGCTCGTAAAACCGGCGTCGCCGTATCCGACTGATCCGTCTCCCAATTTATACCGAGAGACGCAACGACTGGTCGTCGCTCGGGTCTAGCGCCTGCTGCTGGATCTTTCTCTGCACCGTCCTCTCTAAGAGATGCTAATAAATTAGCCGGAGAAAAAAGACGGCGGTACGACAGATGCCCGATGACTGCCATAAAGGATCCGTTGCAGACGCTGGTGGGTGCTGGAAGCACATCAAAGCGTATCCGCACCGCACCGTATCGTATCGATGTTGCGCCGTTGTTGTACGTTTAATCACCAGATTCGTTAGCCTCCTTCGTTTTCTCGACAAACGGTCGACGGTGACAAGAGTCTCGATAAACGCGTTGAAATAAATTTTCGATAGCCCGCGTATGCTCTTGTAAAGAGGCCAAGTCGAGAAACGATCCCCGAGTATCGATTTGCGAAGCAAAAGGAGCAAAGGATTCACAGGCTGGCGATGAACGATCAAAGTCTCGTGGATGGGAAACGATCTTACGAATTCCTTTTCCAATTCTCTATCCGCTTCGGTGTCTAATCGGCTGGAGAGAACGCGCGCGGCCTGTTCTCGCCGCGCCGTGCCACTCGAGAAGAAACTATCTAACGCTACCGCGGCGCGGTTGGCGTCGAACGTGCCAGCACGCTTAAGTGACTTTCGGTGTTTGCCCTTTGCGCGCGGCGAGACTCTTTTGCCTTTTCGACAACGCTGGCTTTGCGGCTGTACTCGCGGACGAACAGCCACAGACGGAGTTGGAGGCGACGATGCGTTCCGGCCTCTTGCTTTTCTTTCGCTCGGCGTGGCACGCACACGACGCGACGTCTCGCCACCCTCGACTTCTCCTTGGCTCGATTTTACACAGTACCTTTGAGCTGTCCACGCAACGACAAATAACAACAGAATCTCGTAACGCGTCGTCACACTGGCCACACGCGGGAAACGGCATTGATCGAGATTGGATCGAGCGGGTAGAAGGGCGAGCGCGAGTTCGCCGGAGGGTGCGAAGAGAAAAGCTAAACGGACACGGCAAGGTTGAGAACGTCCGTGTTCGTCGTCCGTTGCCATCGAGTAAACTCGGTCTTCGAGGAGAAGAATGAGAAAAAAGAAAAGAAGAAGAAGAAGAAGAAGGGAAAATAAGAAAAAAAATAAACAAGAAAACTGGCGGAAAATGTCGAAATGGAGAAACAGAGAAGGCGTTCGATTCGTTTTAGGTTGCAATCGGTCGGCACGGTCGATAAAATGGTCGACGTTGAACGAAACCCGTCTCTCATTAAGAAGAGTAATCGCCGTCGTAAAAGTTGGCCAAAGTACCGAGAGTTCCGGATGCGAGACAAGAATTTGCTCGGACTGGTTCGATGGAAGGTTGAGGAAGAGTGGAAAGATCTCGTTGGAGAGCAGCGGTCGTAGCATACCGAGCCAAAACTCGTAAACGCACACGCGTGCAGTGCGATGTTCGAAGAGTGGGAGGACCGCGCGTTAAGCGGAAGCTGCACAAACGCGCGGCCCTATACGTACACTGAGTATACGAGCAGACGGGTACACGAACGCGGGAAAAGTACGAGGGTAGGAAGGGAAATACGGTATCGCGGCACACTGGCCAACCTATCCGGCCATGCACGTACAATCTAGCTACTGTTTCGCAACGAGAAGGCCCCGAAGGGGAAGTAAGCAGTATCTCTCGAGTTTCCCTCGCGGCCCCTCGGCCCTCAGTTCATCCTGCTTCTTCTTCGCCCCCCCTCTCTCTCTCTCTCACGCTCTCCCTCTGTTCTCTGTTCCTCTTTCTCCCTTCACCGAATCTACTATTACTGGCTGTCGTTTCATACACCCCGACACCGCGACCCCCTTCGAATCTTGGTGGCAGAAGGGAAGATCGTAAGAGTGGGGTCTTCGTACGTAGGTAGGTACGTCTGTCCGTCCGTCCGACTGTATCGTCTCGTCTCGTCTCGTCTCGTCTCGACTCGAGTCGACTCGACTCGACCCGACTCGTCTGGTCTCGTCTCGCGTGACGGCCTCGTCAGCCGTCAGCCAAGCTCCGTCCGGATCGATACGCTTGCCACCCTTACGACCCCAACTTCCTCCACCTTCTCCTGTGAAAAGCAATGCACCTACCATCCGCGCCCCCCTCACCATCGCCATCACCTACCCACCCTACTCTCTATCCCTGCTCGCGTCTCCTCGCGTCTCCTCGCGAACCTTCCTTTTCCCCTGACCCCCGCAACCTCTTCCACCTATACTACCGCCTCCACCTCCTCCTCCTCCTTCTCTGGCTGCTGCCTCCTGCCAGCAAGCAGAGTCTAGTTGAGTCGAGTTGAGCCACCGGCCGGGTCAGAAGACGTCTGCTGCCCGGGCGAGCGACAGCTACCACCCTACCCATTCAAACACCCACCTCGAACCACCCTCATTTTACCACCCTCCTCCTTCTCTTCACCTCCTCTACCTTCGACCGTCCACCCACCCCTCGACCTGCTCCATGACTCCATTCTACCGCGACGTGCCGCGAGATGGACAGCCTCGCCTCACCGTCGAATCCGCACTCCAAACTCGCTCTCACCCCTCTGTATCGTTCACATAAACGCTACCTTCTTCGTAGTAGTGAACGCCACCGTCCTCTTCGTCAACCACTACCAACGCCGCGCCGTTTCACGCTACTACCACCGATGCCAATTCTTATACCTTCTCCACCCCTTTCTCCTTCTCTTCCTCTTTCTCTTCCTCTTGGTCTTCCTCTTCGTCTTCCTCTTCCTTGTTCTCGTACTCTTGCTGCTACTACTGCTGTTACCGCACCACGTCCTACCCCTTCGCTACAGCGTATTTCGAGTCCACACTTTTCGCAAGTATTCCCCGCATACCACCCAGAACGAAGCGAGGGGAGAGTATGACGACAGGGACCATCGTCTTGTCACCGGCGAGTCTGCGGCGTACAGCGGACAGTTGCGACTTACGTTTCCGTGTCTGTCAAATCGTTCCATCGAAACTCCCTTCGTTTCTACGTTTCGAACGAATGCTTTTACAGCTGTCGAAGGAAGCCGGATTTTGTGGAAAGGGAAAAGGGAAAGGGGAAAGGTTATCGACAACGTTTGAAGAAAATAGAATTTGTTATTGTCGTTTGCCTAAAAATGTTCAACCGTCGTCCGCTTGGTCCGTTCAAAGTTCGGAAAAGTAAGAAGTCGCGACGATTAGCCGTCCGCGTCTTTCCCTCTTACCGTCGAGGATCGTAACGGCCAAAGATCGGTCGTAATGAATCATTAGTAGTCGAGAGTCAATCGAAGATTAATTAATCGTTAAGATTCGAGAACCAATTAAAGTTTACTCAACGACGAATCTTCTGCTCGCGAACACCGTAAAGATTCCGATTTGTTTTCTTCCCGATTTCATCGAGCCTCCACTCGAACCATCGTTTTCGTCTGCGTCATTTCCTTCGTTACCGAATTTCTTTTTTTGTTTCTGCCCGTTCCTACCCTTCCCGACTCTGCGCGCCGCGGTATCAATCGCTCACCTTTAAACGTGGCAAAACCGTAAAGTTGGCGCGCGTTCCCGCGAACTTTGATGGCCCGGTGACTCACAATCAACCGGCGCGGCGCGGCGCGGCGTGGCGAGAAAAGCTGGAAGACGAATAAGCCAACGAAACGGAGAAGGAGAACAAGGCGGCGATAGGAAGAGGAAGGAACGGAAGATATTTGGCACGGTGACAAACCGTGCCACGTTCGTCGCTCTCCCCTTGGAAAAAAGTGGACGTAACACCGCCGGGTGGACAGGGAACGAACGTGGGGGTGAGGGGTTAAGAAAGGGGAAGAACGCGAGATTAGCGGTGCGAAAACAAGGGTTCGTACGCGTTCGAAACGCGTACCGGCTACTTTGGAAACGGATAAGGACACATCGGCTCGCTACGCTTCGATTTTGATTAACGTCGATTGTCATAAAGATGAGCAAAGTAACGAACAAACGAACGAATGGACGAACAAACAAACGATCGATACAGTGAACGTGGAACGTCGGTCGCACGACGTGACGCAACGTGTCGACTTGGTGTCACGGTGACGGACTAAAGTTTCGCCCGTTCCGTGAGCTTAGCCGGTTTCTCGCAGTCTCTCGTTGATTTTCCACCTATCGAAGGGTAACGAGCATTTGGCGGCAGAAAAGTAGCGAGAAAGGTTCGCGTTTACGCGGTCAAGTCGAAAGGGAAGCCAGTTAACCGTGCGTCTAGAACGCGAGCGGAGAGGAACGGTAGAGGGTCAACGAGAATGGTTCGTACGATCCTGCGGAGCCATGGCCAGTTTTTTTTCTTCCAGCGGCGTGACATACGGTGAAAATTATTGCCGTCGTCCGTGCTGCTCCCCCGTCCGCTCTATCCTCTTCACCGGCCCTCCCTCCCTCTCACTCCCCCGCCTTCTTGCGGATCGGACGAGTCGGAGGCGATCCCTGCCTCCCACGATACGGCACTGACGCCATCGTAGATGGGTGCCAGCTATCTAAGGGGTGATTTCTAATTTATGAGACTGGGGCGATGTGATGAACAGACGTCATAAAGCATGTCGCGCCCCGCGTCTGCAGCCTGCCACTCCTCCTCTGCCTTTACCTATGCTTCTGCCCCTGCCCCTGCCCCTGCCCCTGTCCCTGCTCCTGACTCCGCTTCTGCCTTCGTCTCTTACTTCGCCCCCGTTCCCAACCCGGTTACGCCACCCTGCCCCGTCACCCGACCACCCGACCACCCGTCCAACCGTCCAACCCGTCCACCCCCCTGTTATCGCTGCCTCCGACCTCTCCGGCCCTCTTCCACCTTCCTACGAACCCTACTTCCAACGCCTCACACCATCTCTCCGTGATTTGTGGCCTCTCGAATTCTCTTCGCGGGCTTCTCCTTCCCGAAACTTTCCTCCCTCTCACCCTCTACCCCTCTTCCTTCCTTCCGTCCTTCCCTCTTTCTTTCTGTCTATCTGTCTATCTGTCTCTCTTTCTTTCTTTCTTTCGATCGACCCTCCTTTTCTCTCGCACGCCACTCGTTTTCCCCATAAGTCTATTATCTCTCCCTCTCCATCTGTCTATCTCTCTATCCGAGGCTCCAGACTCGCTCGTCCATCCACAAGTTTGTTGAATTCTTCATAAGGGTGGACAACACGAACGTTCTCGGAAACGATTCTATCGTCCGTACAGAATAGTCGTGTTATTAATTAGCGGCGCAACGCGACGCATCTTCGGGTAACACGCTTCTACGCGTTGATTTCACCGAGGACAGAAGAGACGGCTTTACTTACAGATTCGTCCGATTTAACGAGTGCCAGACGCTGCGCCGCGCCGCGCCGCTTCGTCTTCCCCTCTTGATTCGCCACTGAATCGCCACGTCACGGATATTTCTACCGATTGACCTTAATATGCGACATAGTTTGTATATACATAGATACACCGATGCACCGGTGCACCGATCGTCACCATTGACCCGTGATCAAAAAATCCTTGCGCATCTTCTAAATTTCTATATTGTGTATATATGTATTGTAGTTATCGCACGAAACGTAGCAAACGCTTGCTTGCTATCCGAGCTATCACGTTATCTGCGTGATCGAATAAATGTCTGACGATCGGAAATTAACACGTTGGCTGCCACGGGGGTCACCGGTGACCGGCACCCGAAATTTTTTACAATCAAATAATTGAGAAAAAGAACTATGAAGTAAACCACGGATAGCGCGAATTGAAAGGTTAAATTTGAAAATTAGTCGATTGTATTCTTAATAATTAGGATTTCAACGTGTCTGACTACACACATCCGTTTTCACTGTGCCAGTCCACGTGTTAAATTCCAACCGAGACGATCTATTATAATTGCGCGGTGATCGTTAGGACAACGACGGAACTCGCAGATACGAATAGCCAGGATACGTTGAAACACGTTTCATAGTATATTATAATTGTGTCAAGTTGAAAGGTACGATCGTACGTTTTGAACGGTTGCAATATCATATACGTACGTACGTAGGATTCCGGCAGTAGGAATATTCGTTCGATCGATCGGTCGAACAATACTGGCAGGTACGCTCGATCGAGGCAGGTAGTTGCCGATGAGCCAGGAGAATACCTACGTTCGAGAAAAGAAGAACGGCTGAAAACGTATCGTTCGGTGTAGAGGCACGTTGTGGCGTGGTGTGGCACGGCCCACAGAACCTTTGTGAAAAATCGTGTTATAACCCTAATTTAATTTTATGGCCGGCATTACGGCGGATTGTGTTGTATATCGGGGCCTGGGCATAATGGCCGTATATGGCGGCCGCGTATAATAATGGAGAAAGAAAAGGAACGACGACGGATTGGTAGAGGAGGAAGGAAGAGAGAAAGACGAAGAGCCGGGAAAAAGGTAGGAGAAAGGGCGGCTAATAATCAGTTGTAACGCGAACCGTTGTAAACCGCAAAACAACTAGAATCGAGCATCAAACTGGGTACGGAAGAGAGAGAAAAAAGTCGCGACTGGAAGATCAACTCGAACGAACGAACGATGCGGTCCAGCGAGGGTGTGTGTTTTTTATATTTAAAGGGGTGGAAGCCGGAGTATCATTATCTCGATATCCGAGGGGAGAGGTTTTTTTCATTTCGTTCCGTTCCCTTCCGTGGACTTTCGTCGTTCGAGTCCACTTCGAGTTTGTCTACTCACTTTCATCGGATTTCTCGTCGGCACCCTTGGCACTGCGAGATCTTCGAAATCGATCCAACCCGGACACGATCCTTCCCTTCGACCACCGTTTTACCTTTTGTTTTCTTTTTCTTGCAACTTTTCTACGGTAGCTAGACCATATTAATATGGTCCGTCAATTTCTTGTCGATCGATGACACTACGAAAATTTCAGAACAAAAATCACCGTTAAAAAAAAAAAAAGAAAAAAGCCTTTGGACAAACGTTCGAGCTATGTTTCATGATTTCTCGATTTCTCGATTTCTCGAAAATGTAGCTTAAGTACTCTTTTCGTAAGGTTTGGCAGCCAAAGTGTGCGCGGGGCAAAGGAGTAGAGATCGTGGTATGAAATTACTATAATACATCGGTTATATCGAGAACAGGACAACAGCCGCGTATTCCGTTATTATTATTGATCGGCGGGCAGCGATATTAAAGTGGCCAGAGGGCTTTCTCTATATTTACGCTGGTTCTTCCGAAAACCGTGAAATTACTGATAATCACTGTGAGCGGAAAGTAACGCGGTTAGACGCACCCTTAACAATAACCACGATACTATAATCACCGGATCCCTTGCCTTCCTTATCCCATTCCATTCTCCCCTTCTTTTCTCGCTCCCTACTCTTCCATTCTTTCGTTCTTTCGTTCTTTCGTTCTTCATTGTTCAATTTCGCGTTTCTCGATTGGAAAAAAGAACGCTCGCTCTCGCCGCGCCGTGCCGTTCGAAACAGAGTGGTAAGAAAATTGTATAAAGCGGTCGGTGGTACTCGAGCAAGGGCGTGACAAAACGGCGTATCTCCGTGCAACGTGACCGGCACGTTGTTCGAGACGTACTCGTGGCAGCAGTGCAGCTAAGGAAGAAGCGAGAGCGAGCGGGGTCAGTCGTCGAGCGGATAGGCAGCAGTTCGACTTGGGCTGCCGGCCGCCGTAAAAACGTCAATTAAAGTGTTTTATTTGATCCTTCGTTAGAACGTTGAAATGGAATTTTGATTTATGACCGCAGCGTGCTCGGTGTGCGTGCACCGCGTGCGTGTGCGTGTGCGCGTCGAGAACGGCGATCGCTCGCGCGCGCGCGCGCGACGCGTAAATAAAATAAATAGGAGGCTATAATTAGTCGGGGGATACGGCCGAGCAGTGCAGGCGACCGGTTCGCGAGTTCGATACGATACGGATACTTTGTCGACGAACAAATTCCACGAGTGATATACATAAACGCGTTCGAGGATTTCGTAAAGTCGATGTTGATCGAACGGACCGAGTCTCGAGGATTTCGCGGCCGCTCGATGCTTCGAAATCGATCGATTCCCGGCTCCGTGTTATCGCAACAGATTTAATAGCGTGGCTATCGAGAAAGAGAGGAAAGGGATATATGTATACTGTATGTAGGACAAAGAAGAGGAGAAGTAGAAGTTGGACGACAGGCAGCAGCGAGATGCCCACGCGCTCGTCGATGTCCTCGCGAAGCGATTTATTACATCGAGAACCGGTGTGCGTTCGGGAGCGTCGAGGCCGAGGAAATAACACGTGCGATCGGAGCGTGCGCTGGAGCGAGCGAATGACCGAGTTAAGTGAAGAAGAGTCGTACCAGCCGTCCCGCCAGCCGGCCGTCCAAATGTTATTGTTTATTGTGGCTCAACGACAGCTTGATTTATCATGCGAGCCGACCATAGCCATGCGTGAAATAGTGGCATAATCCCGTTGATTTGTGGCTACCATTGTTCGCGTTACCACTCCGTTGAAAGTATTTTTTGTTTTTCGCTTTTTTGTTTACACCCGATTATTGTCTTTCCCGTTCGATGCGGCACTTTCTGTTTTTCCGAGCGTCATCGGCACGATCCGTTTAAAGGATCCTGCCAGCTCGAATCGAACGTTATCGTTTGTTGGCGCAGCAGGGGCGGTCGCGCGCGAAAACGCGAAAACGCGAAAACTCGAACTCTAATTTTGCGTTCGTGTTCGCGAATCGTTAAACGCGTTTCCCTACCAACTCCGCTATCTATCGTTTCTGTTTTTTTTATTTTTTTATTTTTTTTTTCCACATTGATGATTTCCCGTCAATCGTGTGGAAATTTGTACTTGGTTACCCGGCTGGCGAACCGATGTTCATCGCGTATTCTTTGATCTTTCGATTGGCTGCCGGCTATCGATAAATCGCTAGACCGACGTCAATAGCGCAGAGTCTACAGATAATTATAATCGTTCGGTTGTCGATAATTCGAGGTCAAAATGATTCCGTGGATATTCCGATGGATTCCATCGCGAAAGTAGGAAAACTGTTGACGAATAGGTTAGGGTCGGCGTTGAGATGTTGTCAGGGGTCGAGTGATAAACAACTTGCGAGACTTTGAAGACGGTAAGTGGCTTGTTCTCTGCTGGGTAAGTAGCAGTCCGGTCATCGATAAGCCGACCTACTGTTCTTCTTACGCGGACGCGTATTACGGCGCGAAACGGCGGGCGGTCCCTTCCGTTTGACGAGAACCATTCATCCTCATCCACCTACGTTGATACCTACACGACTGACCGAGCCGGTAACGCACGCAGTCGGCCAGGCACGCGTGTTCTTCCATTGTGCATCCATCCATCACGCGTCAGAAGTAACGCGACTTTGCTGCCGTGATCAGATTCGAAGCTACAGTAGAGCCTACGTATGTATGTGTATAGCTTTATACTCGTACGTAGCATCGGAACCTTCTTCTTTTTCTTTGTTGCTTCGTCTCTATTTACTCGCGAGAATCGTCCTGTGACCCGTTCGACGACGCTTGTCGAAATTGCAAAGGGGCTGTGGCATTTGTAGACGCGAGGCGTCGAAATTCGAATTTTCAAGTGCGGACAGAACGAAAACTTGGTCCGAGTCGGTGCGGTGGAAGGGCCTCTAGCGGCTCGAAGCACAGGCCCTTTGGCGATGACCTGCCAACGGTTCGCGCATTAGCTCGACAGATAGCGCTGGCTAATCGGGCCTCATAAATTACCAAATTAATATCCCGCGTTGCCGACGCCAGGCTATCCGTCAGGTGTCAGCCGCGGTGCAGATAGCAGCCGCCGCCTCCACCTACTGTTCCCAGTTTCCCTCTGCGTCTCTCGCTTCCTCCCTCGTATCCGATCAACGCCGTGCCGTACCGCAAGTTTCGCGTCCTTTGGCGATTCCTCCTCTCGTTTCGCTCCGTTACACCGCTGAGAAAAGTTGACGGAGAACGAACGACCGATCGGACGAAACGTTGGCTGGTCGGAAAACGTATTCGCATTTACTCACGTACTTATGTGTATCGAACGCCCGAGGACCGCCCATGGCGCTTGGTTGTTCAACAAGAGGTAACGGTGATCGAGCTCGTAGGTATGCAACAGAGGATACATCGGTCCGTCGCGTCACGTCCGTTCACCACCTCTTTTACTCCCTGTGGGTTTTCTCTTGCCCTCTACCTCTCCTTCTGTCCTGTTCTTCGTCTGTCTCTTTGTCGTTCGTTTCGACGCGCTCGCTGTCAGCTTGTCCATTCCGTTTAACTCGCCCACGCGGGACGCGTAAACGCATAAAGGGAAACAGAGCCGAAAGGTGTTCGCAGGAGGGAGGATGGCCGCGGAGAGGGTGTACGGGGGTATCGGTCAGTGACGTAGAGCAAAAACGCGGAGATACTCGAATGCCAAGATATTTGGATGGTTTGCGAGAGGCTCTCGGCTCGAAAGATGAGAGAGGAGAGAAAAGCGAACGAAGGGAGGATGACAGGATTGGGTGGGAGCGTCGACGAAAGAAGGGGCAAGAACCGCTTACGAATTACGCGACGAGCAGCCAGCTACACAAACCGGCTTCAAGGTATACCTTTATGTGACACGGCTGCCAATTAGCGAGCTGACATCGACCTGACTGACCACCGTGCACTGCCAACCAGTCGTTTCTTCGGATACTTCGCTCTCGTCTTCGCCTTCGTTTTAACCTTCGTTTCAACCTTCACCTTCGCCTTCGCCTTCGCCTTCATCTTACTTCTTTTGGCATCATCGTCATCGGTCTTCGCTCTAATCACGCGGCAGAGTTGGAATCGTTTACCGGTTTCCGACTTTCGGCAGGAAAGGTGTCGCGCGATAGGTGAAAGAGTGCCGACGACGTCGACGGGGACGACGAACGTCCGATTCGGCGAGGTAGGTAGGAACACGGTCAAAACGACAAGGAGGAAATTAATTCGCGACTGATGCGAGTCGAGTCGGTGGAAAGCATGAACGCACTCCCGGGACGCGGAGGGATTCGGTGGTGTAACGAGCGAATCTTGAACGAGTTCCGGCGCATCGGTGTTGGTAATTAATCGACCGTTACTCGTATAATTTACAATGCGCGGCGAGCATCGAGAGTCGTTGGTATAAAATCCCAGGCGGAACGTGGCGCGGTGCGGCGCGGCGCGGCAAGTCGGTGGATGGCTTGAAATCGTCGATCGATGCCGTATCCTCGCGGAGTACCGGTCGCGGGAATCGTTCCATGTACATATTACCGATCGGTAGCGAGAGCAAGGCAATAATTATTACGTATGTCGACTGGTATTATTCGGGTACCTTTTAAAATGTCAATAAAAAAAACTTGAACGTGAATCCGCTATCTTTGTCGTTTCCTCTTTTGCGCTCCTTTGGCCTCGCTGTCGACCCGCAGCCCTCGAGCGTCGCTTTCTTCTACCCCTTTTTTTTTAATGCCGATGCAGCTGCACTCTTTTCAGAGGAGACCCCGTCACGTTGCATTACGGAATGATATTTGCTAATTGGGCACGAAGATAAAACGACAACGGCGTGGCAACTAATAACCGTCCCTGCGTCCTCCTCCTCCTCCTCCACCACCACCACCACCATCACCATCACTAGCTTCGTGTTCTCATCCACCACCCGCTCCACCGCCACTGTTCCCCTTCGCGCGACACCACCTCCGCGTAGTTTCTCTTCTGGCGAGTCGGGCCCCAGGGGAACGGATAATCATACGTTGAACCGCGTCGCAACTAGCCGGAACAATTTGGGACGATGCGCGTCGTTCCCGTATCACCCGGGTATCTGCTCGTTTTATCGGTTCGCTTCCTCGCCAACTACCACTCGAACGGCTCGAAGCTACTTCCACGGGCAAATTCCAACGTTCTCTGGTCCCTCGACTTTCCACCAAATTATCGACGATCGAGTTGCTAGTATCGCCAGGTAAAACAACGGCCATGCCCATCCGACAAAAGGAAACGGTTTGGGTTAAGTCGAAGGCTTCCTTTCGAAGCGTTCGCGTCGCGCGGATGCCGGATGGCGAGAATCGGTGCTCGAGTAGTCGAGTAGCTACGGCCCTGAGGCGGCAATAAAAATGAGGGGAACGAGAAACGTGTGGCTCGATCTGACGGCTGATGGAGACGTCTTCGTTCCAGACAGACGCTTCGGACATTCGCGACGTTTGATCGACGCTTCTCTCCTCCTTTCGCATACGTTGCTCCCGATCGGGTTCGCTTCGTCGCTCCCGTCTCGTCCCCCCGCGTCATTCGCCGCTCGCTCCTTCGCTTCTCGTATCTTGCTTGCTTCCCGCTACCAGCACCTCGATCCTCTTCGCTCTCCTCTTCTCGTTCGCTTCTCCTTCCACCTCTTGATCCGCTTGATTCTCCAGTTGCTTCGTCGAGCTTCAGGGAAGGCACTTCGCGCCCTGCCGTCATCGTTCGTGTTTTTGCCGGGCCGCCTATAAATAGTGTAGTCGCGCGGAGCTTCGCTTCTGCTTCGAACCGGACGCCTGCCTTCTCGCGTCACGAGCTCGTCATCCTATTCAAGGTCGCCTCGCTGACGAAAGCAAATTCGTTCTTTGTCTCCTTTGGGGTTTCGCATCATCTTTTCTTCATGATTCCTTCGAAGCCTTCTCGCGAGCCAACCCCGAATCGATGAACGCGCCACGATCGCTCCTTTGGCGGGAAAAATCGATCGCGCCGCTCTCACTCTCACTCTCACTCTCTCTCTATCTCTCGTAGTCCGTCGTATTATCGCGTTATCGAAGAGGAGTCACCTGGTTAGGTAAACGAGGACGTTCGTTCCCATAAGCGGAACTTCCGAAACGCGAAGTTACGAATAGAGTTGGAGCGGGCCGCGTAGCTGCGAGATGAGACGGTAGGAAAACACGGAGCTAACAGGATGCGAGTTTGCCGCGTTATAGTCAAAGATACGGTCGCAGCGAGGGTCCCGCGTGGAAGAAAGTCGACGCAAAGGGAATCTCGGTGCAACCGAGAAAGAGGGAGGTGAAGGGGGAGGATGAGGAGGAAGAAGAGGTCGGCAAACAGTGAGAAGCGAACGCGCGCTTGCACAGCCTGTGCAACTTGATAATAATAAACTGAAAAAGGAGCAAAGGGCGTTATTTTAAAAGGGAAATGCAGCTTCGTATTTTTATGTCTTCGCCAGAACTTTTCATCTCTGGCGGTGGCGAGAAAAGGGGTCGGTTGGGGGTTGCGAGGGGTGTCGAGGGACGTGGCTATCCGTGGAAAGCTCGCGAACGCGAACGGCGAAGAAGAGACGCGACCGAAAGAACCGAAGCCGACCAGGTGGGACAAAGACAGGAAAAAGGAAACGCGGCACGGGAACGGTTGAGGAGGGTGTTTTGCTAGGATAGGGGCTGCAGGGAGGGTGAGTAGAAGGCTAAAACGCGGAATGAAACGGCAGACTGCCGCTGATGAAATTCATAATTTAGATCCAATGCGCTCTCTGTACCTCGTTTAGAATACACTGCTATTTATAGTCGAAATTTTCCTTCGGCACAAACCACCCCTTCTTCCGACCGTCCCACCGCCGCACCACCGCACCACCGCATCGCTACACCACCTCGATCCGCCGAAGAAACGTGAATTCGTCCCCTCTGCGTCTATCGCTCCTTCTCGCCACTTTTCTCCATCCTTCTGAAAGCCGCGGCCATCAACGACTCCATGAAAAGTATTTACCCATTCGTCGCGAGAGGTATCTTTTCGTCCGTTGCGGCGAGGCACGCGGAGAACGAGTCGGAATGGCGGATTATCGATGAACGACGTCGCGTTATTCCTACCTGGATCCTCGTGACGATCGATCGACACGCATCGTGAGCACACGCCCCCCTTCGTTTATCGTTGTCCGCCGTCGCGTTTCATGCAGCAGTTATTCCACCCTAATAGGATGTAATATTATACGAAGAGTCGCGTCCACTCGAATTCGCGGCCTTTAACGATGAGAAAGCACGAAAAGGTCCTGCTGATCCTTTCGTCGTCGTTACGATCGGCTACCCTTTGGCCGAACCTCGTCCACCACCATCGTTCTCGGCCCGCCGAAATGCTTCCACAAGTACCTGGATAAATTCGCGAAAATCGATCATGAATTGCCGTCGTGTCGCTTCGCGTAACGATACGATCGCGTTTTACCTACGACCGCGACCGCTAAAACGCCGAGGGAAACGAGAAGAAACCGAGAGGCATCGTAAATTGACCGTAATTGCGTTCAATGTTACGCGCGCACGAACGGATCAAAGTCAATTGCTCCAAGTGACGGAGTCGCGAGAAAGACAACGAAACCAATTGGCTCTGACTTGGCAGCGAATCCACGCCACCGCACACCCCGCGAAAACTCCGTAAACACTCATAAGTAAACCTACGCAAGTGTTACACTCCGATTTTGATGAGCTTTGGATATGTTGTAGTCTAGGTGAAAATAAGAGACACGTATTTTTGTATACGTGCCCATACGGCCGATAAAGGGGTGAAACACCCTCTTGAAAAAAATCAGTTATTATATTTCTGAGCGCATACCGCCGAAATGGTAAAAGATATAAAAAAAAGTTTCAAATGAAAGTTTTATTATATTAAATATACTTTATAACAGTGTACTTGGACTTTTTGAAAGTATCATTTTTTTTTTTTCAAAATTCTTACCCTCTCCCTCAATTGTAAGGAATTTAAAATTTTGTCTTATTGCAAATCTTATAGTACATATAATGACAAATTCAACCATATATGGCACAGTTGTTTTCCGAAAATAGATTTTTCAGAAATAAGCTAAATATACCTACATATCACTATACGTGCGTTCCATTTCAGTCGGACGACGAGCGGTATGTATACACTATGCACTATACACACATTGCGTTCGTTCCCAACTAACGATTCGTAATCGGACGCCACCGAACGAAAGCGTTTTCGGCCACGCCACGGTGAGAGAATTTCGCGGATAAAACAAGTGGCGTTAACGGTGCGACACGAAGCGGAGCAGAGTCAGTGTACGCGTTGGTGCGTTCGCTGGCTCCCGGTGAATGACGAGGAGGACAAAGACGGGCGCGTGCAGACAATAAACGTTTAACTCGAATGGGTTGGCATACAAAGCCGCCGCGGCTCGTAGAAGAAAATCTAGGATATGGAAAGAGAGAAAGAGAGAAAGAGAGAAAGAGAGACGGTCGTCGACAGGGAGACGACGCGTCGCGTCGATCAAGCGGTCCACAGAATCGCCATTCAAAGCTTCCTTTTTCTCCGACAGCCAGCACCGATCGTTAGGAAGTCGAGTGTCAAACTGTCCGGCTTGTCATCGCGCGCTCACGCTGCCGCGCCGTAGCTATCGCGGCATTTACACGCTCGAAAGAGGAATGCGAGATTCTCACTGTCTCCGAAAGATGAACGCGTACTCGTCGATGATAGCAGGTGTTTCTGACGCGAGTCAACGGCTAGAAAACAGGTTCTCTTACCTGCTAAATCTTTCTACGCTACCGAGAAACTCTTTCGTTATTACGATTTTGCTTCGATGGAAGCAGTCAACTTATTCCCTCGATGACTTTCGTTCGTTCGCTCGCTCGTCGCGTCGCGTCGAGTCGCGTCGGTTCGATCGATCGAATCGTGCGCATCCAAGCGGTCGCGATACCGTGTATCCTTCTAATTATCCTTCCGTGCGACCCTGGAGACCGACCGGCCGGTGCGTCGCCGTTCGAGAAACAAGAAAAACTCGACGGGTTTGCCCACGATAAATCTCGCGGTACTCAGGTATAAAGAGGGCTGTGCTTGGTTCGACGATAACGCTCTCCTTCTTCGTCGTTCGTTCGTTCGTTCGTTCGTTCGTTCGTTCGAACGATCTTTCCGCTTCTCTATCGTATCCTCCGGGAACGCGCGAGTCCCGCTCTATCGAATCTGCCGAGAACTAAAACCGAGCGGCGAAGCAAGATCGCAGACGAAGAAAGGAGAGCAGCGGGAACGCGAGGTAGAGAAAGGGTTGAGAGATCGGCCAGAAGATAAGATTCATAATGAAAGGCATTCATTCCACCGCGAGTCCGACACGGTGAACTTGAGTGACGTGGTTGCAGACAGCTGCTCAAACCTGATCGTTCCGTACGCACCTCCGTCCATCCATCCGTCCGTCCGTCACTCCGTCCATCCACCCATCCACCCATCCGTTCTTCCGTTCATATCCGTGCGCTCCTTCTCGCATGATTTCCTTCGTATAACAATATCGTATAACTATCCGAACTGAAGCCACGAGCGCTTCATGGAATCGATTCAACGCGAAAACGCAACACGCGCAACGCTCATTTCTCGATCACGATTTCCATCGAAACCCCAAACCTCTTCGTCTTACCGTTGTTAATCAGTTTTCCAATTTCAACAGGATGTAGATCTTTTTTGCGCGATCACGACGACTTCGAGGCGGCGGTATTCGTTTTCCACTTAATAAAAGTCAATGGTGAGAAGCAGTAGTGTTTAACGTTAGGTTAACAATGTGTATTCTAAATTGTACGACTACGATAAAAGTAGAAAGTCTTGAGGAAAATTGAAATTTTCTGAGAGCGTTGGGCGCGATGTAGCTGATTGTGGGTGCTGTGGTTTGGTGCAGGAACAGGTTCAGCGTGTCAGCAGAGTTGTCGAGGAGTGTGCAGTGCGGCGCGGCGGCAGTAAACCCATAAAACCTGTAAATCCGTCAACCATATTTTCCGGAACCGATTAAAAACGTTACAAGTTTCCTGTTATGTCTGTCGGTATTCAACTGTCGTTCCGAACCCCCTACTACGCCTTACCTTTATTTAACGCGAGATCCTCTTTCGCGAGCTTCTTCCACCCAGGTCCCTTTTGTTTCTTTCCTTTTTGGCAAACTTGATCAGCTCGCTCGGGCTATACGATTCCTTTAACAGTGACGATTCAACGAATTCCCGATAGAACGTTTCCATGAGAATATCGATCAATTTCCCTGGAGAAAGGACGAAACGTGTTTCGTCGATTCCATCGATTTCCCCGAGTCACCCACGATGCGCAACTCGACTTTTCGTACCTATTATAAGTGGAGAGCGATAAATCTTTCAAGTTGGTAGACCTCCTCGAAGCACGAAGCACAGAGCACGTAGCTGGAATGCCAGCTTTTCGGCAAGACCGCCGCGCTGCACCGGTGTTATCTTCCGTGGAGGAAACTCGACGAAAGATCGGTTACCTCGTCTTCCTGCTTTCATCACCACCTATCGGATACCTGTACTCCCCACGCGAAATCTTGTTTACCCGGTAGAAGAAGCGGGATAAACGGCGGACGGTTGACGATGCACCACCTATGCAACTCGGTGTCCCAACGGAGGAAGCCCATGGTAAACCGGTAAGGAGTAACCGGCGCGGTGCAAGTGGCAGGCGTTGATACACAACGATAACCTTGAAAGATCGCGTTTGGTATTATCGTTGAAAATGTTGCAGCGACGTATTTTTTCCTTCGTGTCTTTCACCTTCTGCAGTGCACAGTGCAGTCCAGTGCCGGGGTCTGCACTCACTCGCTGCCGTTCCTTCCGTTACGCTTGTTCGCAGCCTCTCTTTCGAGGTCGAGCTGACCCAAGAGCGTGACGCTGACAGAATTACGCTGGGGCCCTGGTCTTCTGCTCTTACCGTGCCTTGCCTTGCCTTGCCTTGCCATGTAGCATAGAGAGACCCAGAGAAGAGGAGAACAGTCGAACCCCTCGGCTCTATGGCTTGCCATAAATATCGGCGGTGACGTTTAGGGAGAAAAAAGAATCTGGCGGCTGGGAAGCATGGATGACCTCCGTTTACAAAACGACAGCCAGTAACGGTAGGCGAGCTACCGTTCTCCTATTCGTCGGTGCTGCATACTCAGATGCTGCGTTTTACGGATTATTCGTTCATTCGTGTTCTCGCGGAATGCATTCGACGCTCGTCACTCGTCGTCACTCGTCTCTCGTCGAGGACACGAAACCTCGTCACGTTGATTCTTCGAATCATTAAAAGAGGATCAACCTCGTTCCTGTAACCTTCCCCTTTGCCATGTATAACTCTTTTCGCTATCGATCGTGGCATCGCTGCTTCGACTTTACGAAGCTGCGAGTTCGCTTATCCCAAATCTAGCCACGTTTAATTTATCGGTCAAACACCGAGTGGCGATAAAATGTTCCCTGCTAGTTGGTAAATTCATAAGGAATCAAAAACTATCTCGTTGCTTGGATATTGAACGGCGAGGATGCACAATTTTTTTTCTTTTTTCGTTTTTCTTTTTTTTTTTGTTATGCTTATCGTACATCCTTTAATGGAATTCGCCCTCGTTTCCTTCGAACGATCTACCGCGCTGAAAAGGTGACTCTACCTCCAAGCTACCGTCCAGTAGTAGGTCGTATATCCTCGCTTCAGAATTGTCGTTGAATAAGCGACAATTTGTATGACAATTCCTCTCGATGGTCCGGTGCATTGTGCCGGCATGTGAAAGTACGAACGTGGGCACGTTGTATCCTATCGTGCTCGTTGTCTCTTTACCTCTGCCCCCCACTCCCTTTCTCTCTCTCTCTCTCTTTCTCTTTTTCTTCGTTTCTTCTCTCGTTTCGATCTCTCTTTTGGAATCACGAATGAACGCGAACAACCTTCTGAAGTAGAAAATAGAGCGTGATGGAACGACGAAGTGCTTAGGAGCAAAAGGAACGGATACGACAGAAGATGGAAAGAGAAGGAGACGACGAGAAGAAGGGGAAATTGAAGAGAGACAAAGAGAAAGAGTGAAAGAGGTGTAACAGAAAGAAACAGAAGTTTGAAAGAGAAAGAGAAGGAGATGTAGAGCGTAGTCGGTCGAGAGATCACGATCCTTGGAGCAAAAGCAAAGGTCGATCCGTGCTGCACGTTGCAGCTCGGCTATACCACGACGCGACGGTAGGACGAACGTTTATTAGAAGCGAAGGAAGCGCCTCTGTGACAAATGGCGTAGTTTCATTGTTGCACGAGGACCCCCGGGCCCGGGCCCAGCGACAGGGCCGCACCGGCCTCTCTGCAACGTCGTAAATCTGACCAACGGTGACGGATAGAAATCAGACCGGATGGTAATGTGGTTTTCACGTTACGTCCAGACGACCAGACCGAACAAACGTCGAACGCGGGTCAAACTTTTTTTTCCCCTGCGAACGAATCGAATTACGGCTTCGTCGTCGCATGCTTATATCCTCTAACCGGTGAACGGCTAAGTTTCGAATTTTCGCACGACACCTGTGCCTCTCCTAGTTGGTCGCTCCAGTACTATGCATAATCTCGTGTACGTTGATCCGTAGCGGCTGACTATCGCGCGTCTACGATCTTGACACCGCGCCGAGCCAAACAAGGACGAACGAATGAGCGGATAGGTGCGAAAAGGTAAGAAGAGAAGAGCGAAGCGTCGCTAGAAGAACGAAAAGCGAGTTCGTTAAGCGACGATCGGGGGCATAGGTCTGTCAATCGATCCGAGTCCTCGGAGAAACGAAGGGACCCCAAGATGGCTGCCTGAGAACGTACAGACGGGCCCCCGCTTCAGGCTTCACCAGCATCAGCGACTTAGCATAAATCACTCCCGCTCCGCTCTACTCCGCTCCACTCCGCTCCAGTCGCCGTCTCGGTCGCTCGGTCGCTCGGTCGCTCTCTTGGTCGCTCGTTCGCCCGATATCCGGCTGCAGAAACGCGACCATACTGCGATCACATCCCCGTCCGTCTCCTTTTTTCTTCGAACGCGTTCTAGCTTCTCGCGATCGCGAACCGTTCCACGCGAACGATTTATCAAACGCAACGTGTGCTTTAAACGCTCGGCTATGCGCGTTCGATGCGATTCTCGGTTAACGCGACATTTTGGCTCGACGAACGACAAGTCGTTAACAATGATACAAGGACGAACGGATCCATCGATATAGCGTGGAACGTTGGACGCTGCGACAGATGAGCCAGACGTTCAAAACGTTTGAAACGTTTGATGAAACGTTCGAAACGGTGAAACAGGACAAAGAGAAAGGTCCGTGTTTTACCCTTCTCCGTATTTTCTCCGTGGTGGTAGTTGTTTAGGCGACTAGCCGTGTACGCACGACCTCGATATTACGATCTGAAGAAATTCGGGGATAAGAGGGAGACGAGGAGATAGAGAAAAGGAACGAGCAAGGAGAAGAGGGGAAGAAAGATTTGCAAGAGGTTGGGCGAACAGAGCAAACGGACAGGTCGCTTATTTATGGCAGCCATACTTCAGATATATGAACTGGTTCCCGTCGAAAGTTCGGGACGCCGCGTCTTTCCAGTTCAAAATGTATAGAGAGGTGTCTCGCCGTTCGCCTTCCTCGGAAAGATTTGCGAGGGGTCACCCTCGGTGCGATAGTCGCGTCACTTTTCTTCTTTCTCTCTCGTTCCTGGCGGAAATTATCAAACAATCCGTATCTCGGCACGTAAGCTTATCCTGTTATTCGCTTATTTGTTTATCTGGATGTGGAAAGACTTAATATTCGTCCGATTTTCGTACGTCACCTCGAGCCCGACCTACTTCGTTCGCGTCGGCCAAAAGATTCGACTTTGAGCGGAGGACGTTGATCGTTGGGACCTCGCATCGCCATTCTCGAGAAGCTTTTCGATAGCTTAGCGAATGACGCAAGCTCGCGTTCCCGCGTCGATAGACGAAGAAGCTTGAACCGTCGAGAAGAGAACGGAGGCGAGGAAGAGAGCGGAGGGGTGGCAGGAACGGGCATTGGGGAGAAGAGAGGCGATGGAGTAGATAAATAGATGGATGGGCAATATTATAACTCACCGGCTGTCATCCTGTACGGCGAGTCAGGCTGCTAATCAGACCCTGGCTCGCTCTCGCCCCTCGACCGACCCTTCACGAAAAATGGATTTATTGCCGCTCGCTTCGACTTCGGCACGCTATCGAGCTCTCTGATCCGTAGAATCTAACCATCGTCGTACTATTCGCCGTGTCGAGTCTTTTACCGAGTAAAACTTGGCCCCTTCTCGCCCCTCTCCTGCTTTCCTCTTTCCGGCTACGTTACCTGCCGTTACCCATTTTTCCCCGTCGTCCATTCAACTCGATCGTCCTTGAAATCCGGCTGCTGGTCGTTGCGTATCGTTGCAATTCTCGCGCCCAACATTCGATGATAACTGCTTACGCGGATACACATGGTTGGGAGCTGGAATTTCCAAGAGACCTCGAAGCTTTCACCGATAACGCGAACGAGTTGAGCTGAGAAGGAGGCGAACCACGATCCGCGATCCGCGATCCGCGATCTTCGATCCGACAGGGGAGAGTTGACGAGAGAGGCATCGGTGGGCACGGCTAAGAAACATCGTGGATGGTGGGAGGGATGGAGCGGGCTGCGGCGGAGGCAGGGGGTGGGGTAGGAGGCTCAGGTGAGGACCGATGCATCAAGCAAACGGTGACACTCGGCTCTGCACGGCGTGCATAGATCATGTCGACCTCGTTGCCGTCGGACGCGGTGTTCCGCGACGAAGAGACGGGGGAAAGATCTAAAGCTCGAAGGAGTACGACTATCACCCCCCTCCTTCTCCTCCTCTTTTCCTTCCTCCCTCCGTCTATGCTTCTTTACGATATGCTGGCTTTTCTCTTTCTCGCGCTGCTTGCGTTCGAAGAGTACAGATGTACAAACCAAACGAGATAGACGCGAGGAAGAGAACGGAACTGTCTGAGATCCCTGTTCGAGAATACGTGAATACGTGAATACGTGAATACGCGCACGGACGCTCGCATTGTCGTGTTGGTGGCTGTACGTGCGCGCGTGTGTTTTTTCAACGAGATTTATTACCGAACTCCTAATGCTTCGGGGCACGAGGAGAGGGTGCTGCCGCGTTTCCCACCCATCGGCTTTTACCCCCTGCCCCTCCGTTACTGCCGTCGCCAACATCCTCGTCGCCGTCGCCGTCGCCATCCTCGTCGCTGTCGTCGTCGTCGTCGTCGTCGTCGTCGTTGTCGTCGTGGTGCTCGTGCCCTCGCTCTCGTGCTCGTTGTCGTTGTCGTTGTCGTCGTTGGTCTCGCCTCGCCGACACCCGCTCGCTACCTTCTTGGCGTAGCACGGTTCGTCTTCGCACGCCGCTTAATCCCCGGCTGCCACGCTATTACGAGTTGATTTACATTCCTCCGTTAACAAGGGCCAGCGAATCGCGGTTCCGATTCCGTATTCCGCGACTCAACGTTTTCCCGTCGTCTCTTAAGCTCGTTTCCAACGGGGGATCACTTGCCGGGCTAACGATACCGAGCAAAGATTCGAAATCTCGAACGAATCAGGCGGCTCGTACCTGTCGACGAGCTTTAATCTGTCGTGGCGCGGCGTGGCGGTAAGCGCAACTACGAAACTTTGACTAGCGAACCTTTCAACACGGAAAGGGTGTGTGCACGGGTTCCCCTTACACCGAAGTAATAAATGTCATCGCCGTAATATTTACGGCTACAAACGGTATCGTAACCACGCGATAATTCATTATTAAGCAAATCGTATTACCGTTTATAAATTTAACTCTTAAGGAAAGCAACGTTAACGAGATCGTCTCGAAGGATTACGTAACATTGACCGTGGCTGTGTTATCTTACTTGTTAGCATCATTTCGATTTTCCACATTCTCCTCTTGCCTAGAAATAACTTATTCTTTCGTCGAAGCGTCACCAGCTTGGTACGATCGAAACACTTGCCGAGGAAACGCGATCAAAGGCAGGAACGATGGGTGGCAGGAAGCAAATTTCACGAGACCAACGCTCGTCAAGGTAGCACGAGAACATCACCGACTAGCGAAACACTCGATAAAGGTATCACGGGCAAACCGAGGTGACGT
The DNA here is from genome assembly GCA_943735885.1 of Stelis phaeoptera. Taxonomy (NCBI): domain Eukaryota; kingdom Metazoa; phylum Arthropoda; class Insecta; order Hymenoptera; family Megachilidae; genus Stelis; species Stelis phaeoptera. The sequence continues at coordinate 11,382,407 of OX030941.1, read as the reverse complement.
CAAGCAACTAGACTGCTCGCGTTGGACGTGATGCGTGGAGGGACGAAAAATTAGGACCGCTCGAAGGACTAAATGTTCTAGTGGAGTGTAGACGAATGGGGGAGGGGTAGGGGTGTACGCGAGGCTAGAAAAAGAATGCAAAGAAAAGAGCAGCAAGGTTTGAATCAAAACAAGGGGTTGAAAGGAAACGGCAAACGAGTAGCCAAGAACGAAAAGATGCGAAGCAGAAGGGATGAGTGTGACAGCGAAACAGGGTGAAAACGAAGAGACGAGAGACACGGAGAAGAAGTCGCGAGCCAAGGAAGAGTCTCCTCCGTGAAACTAGGAAGAGTGGGATGGGGGCGTGGGTGGAATGGGGCATTAGTGGGGAGAGAAATACGTCGGACCGGTGCGTGCCGGGGGTGGGGATAGGTCAGGGCCGCGGGTGGAGGGGTAGGTTCGATTCGTACGGACTAGGGGCCAGACGGGGCGATACGGTCCGCTCGGCTCGACGCGGAGCGAAGCTCGCAATGGGACGGGTGCAGCAAAGGGGTGAGGGAGAAAAAGCGAGAGAGAGAGAGAGAGGGGGGGGAGGGCCGGTGGATGTGGCAGACAGACGGAGAAAGAAAGTGATGAGTAGTGCGAAGCACGACGTGGCGGAGGAGGGAAAAAGATGAGCGGGGAAGCGTGGCAAGGGACGCGAGGAGAAGCCGTGGGAGGGCAGGGTGGGGATGGAAAGAACGGGGGTTGAGCGGGGATGAATCGTCGTCGTGGTCGGTGGAGGCGTCGGTGAGGTGGAGGGGGCAGAGGTGGGGAAGATGACCGCGGAGCCGTCAGTGCGCCACGTGCTGTCGTCGTGGGAGGGTCTTTACTTTCGCTCCGTTCCGTTGGCAAGTCATGCCCGTTCTCGGTAAATCGTAACTGGTTCAACGAACACGATCGTTTTCGCGATCGTTGCGCGTAGTTTCGCGACAATTCATCCCGTCGCGTCGCGTCGCGTCGCGTCGATTCGTGAAATCGCGATCGGTGAAGTGTGCGCGAACCGAAACGAAGAAAAAGAAAGAGAGGAACGTTTTGAGGAAAGAGTGACGGGCGGCCAGCGAGCGCCGAAGCGATTGAGTGAGTGGTGCGTTGCGTCCTTATTGTCTTTACGTGGGTGGAAGATCCGTGAGGATGACGCGGTGATATGGTGCCGAGGGAAGCACGGAGGACACGCGCGTCCCGATGCTCGTCGTCCAAGCGTCGCGTTATTCTGCTCGTATTCACGACGAGGATAACCGCTCCTGACGTAGTCACGGAGTCGAGAACTCATCGGGACTGACGTTTCCTGTGCGCTGGAACCACTACTTCACGGTGAGTCCGTTTTCCTAGTGTCCGCGATCGAACGATGTACATACAATATACATAATTATAACCCCGGGGTTTTCCTTCTTCCGGTCAAACGGTGCTCCAGTTACACGACGTCGTACACCGTCTCGCGGTATCCGCGATACCCGAGGTTGCGAATGTAACGAAAGGATTCGAAATTCTTCAGCCTACCTCGTTTTTTGGACAGTGGCTATCCTACTTGCTTTGCCGTCACCGCACCGGTCCTGTTTTCCCAATAAAATCAACGATTCGAATCGCGTCGCGTTTCAATCTTCTATTTTCGTCCACGCGCTCCGTTCAGATTTTCTTGTCGATCCTCTTCGTCGTTAACGCGTATCTCTCTTTCTCTATAACTCAACCCCCTCCTCCTCTCTGCATCATCTACACACTCACCCCTTCTATCCCTCCAGCCTGTCCTTCCTCTTTTACTATCCGCTCTCTTCACTCTTTTCGCTGCACGACACGCATACGCGTATGGTACGTGCACAAGCACGAGTTGATTCGCACGCATGTACACGGATGCGCGTCTATTCATCGCCGATAGACGATAAACAGCAACCTCGGTTGTTCGGCTGAACCGATTCGTTTCGAGTTGTCGTAATCCACTGGTAGCGGATCGGCTCTCGTAGTTGTATCCGCGTGCGCTTGATTTGGCCAAGAGCACTCGATACAACGTGCAACGCAACGATGAATTTGGCTCGTCGAACGCGTCTCGTCGTGTCGCGACGTTACTCGCAAAGTGCACGAAGGCAAAGGGGAATATGCTGGTAAGCGTGACAGACGGTCAAAGCCGAGCTTGTTTCGATACTCACGTTTCGTAGTCGTTGTTTGCCAAACCGGTGGACGCGCGTTGCCACGTGGCACGCAGCATGATTTGCGGCGAAGATAACTGTCGGCTAGTATGACTTTACTCGTCGCGATCGCATAGGGTGCGAAGACACTTTTGCGCGCCGTAAAATGTACTCGCGAGAAATGCGAATCATTCGAATGATTGTACACGTTTGTATTTTTTTTTTCGATAACGTTTAAATGTTTTTCTTCTTTTCTTTTTGTTTTCTCGACGAGTCGGTGGAAGTGTAGCCAAACGAAATGGAAATCGAGTGGTCGTAAATAGGTATTTGTATGCTACCGATCGATTCGGACAATTACAATTCGCCGACTTAAAACTGGACGAGAGTGACGTCATTGGACGCGATTGAAACCGTCCTGTCATCGTGAGACGCCTTCTGTACACGCATATCGATCGGTACGTTTTCGTGAGAAAGAAAAAAGGGATCGAGAGTATAAAGTGTTTATTTCATTGCCCGTTCGAAAATTTGGAACCGTGTGACGTTCAACGTCTCGCTGTCCCCGTGAGCCAGACCGCTCTTTGCATTTTTTAACGGATACCAATTATGGCATCGCGTTTAACGCACGACCGACATTGCTGACATCATCGCGCCTGGTAAAACGCGCGCGTCAACTTTAAACACCCGAACGGGAATTCGTTTTCGCGGTTTTGCGTTTTCGTGTCGCGTACGCTTAATAATTAAAAATTATCTCGGTGCTACGTTTTCTACGCGCTCGACGAAACGTTCGACCAAAGGTCCAGGCTCGAGCACGCGCTTACACGGCTCGTAGCAGCGCGCTTCGAAAGTCAGCCGCGGGAACGCGAGTTCGAACTCTCTGCCGCCGCGCCGCGCCGCGCCGCGTCAATAGCACACACCCCCGCGATTCAGTAGCGCCTATTGAAGTCTGCGATGACGGGCCCCGTCTGTCAGCAGATCAAAGCCGAAGTAAGCTCTCTTTGTGATGCTCCGCCAGGTCGGTATTTAATTATGTATGAGATCGATATTCAGGCCTTCGGGGGCTCTCTTTCAACTTCCCCCGTTTCTCGATCTCTCTTCCTCTTGCCTTGCCACCGATGGCACCGATCAACGTACGCGGGTTCTCTCTCTCTCACCTCCGCCTTCAATCTCGTTCTTTCTCGTTTTCATACACGCCTTTGGTATTCCCTCTCTTCGTTTCGCTTCATTTTGGTACACGCTCGTTACGGGCACAGCCTCGTCCCCGTCTTCCTTTTGTTCTCGACGCAAACGGGAAACAAACAGGTGCGAAGTTTTGCCGCTACAAAGTTATCGGTATTTTAGCTTTCGTTGACGTTTCCCGCTCCGATCCATTCCCATTCGGGGATAGGCGAGAGGAAAAAAATTTGTCGGTACCGTGTGCGAGAAAGCGGTTTCGAGGCTTTGTTTACGAGCTCGTACGTGTTTCGCGGGGTTCGAATGGGCGGCGCTACGAGCGCGAGCTTTACGCGCCCATTTAAATCTCGGCCGATCGTAAAGATCTCGTAAACGGCAAGCGTCCATTCGTCCAAAGATACGAACGATCTTGGCGAGAAGGACGAGATTATTACCAAGGTAAACGAACGCGACTGCCGCTGCCTCCTGCCGCTGTAAACTGTCAACGCACCCCGCTTCCGAACGGGTGCGTAACGTTTCAATGAACGATTGCGAACCCGTGCGTTCTCTATACCGCTAACAACGTTTCCTACCCTCTCCGTCCTACCTCGATTCCCTTCTTTTTGTTCATTCTTCCTCCTCCTCTTCTTCTTCTTCTTCTCCTTCTCCATCTCCTTATTTTCCTTTTGCTTACCATTCTCGATCGCCAAAAAGTCGGTATCGACGCAACCTGAACTGCTAAACATTTTTATAACACCATTACCAACGATAATCGAGCCGGGCTAAACATGAGAACGCCGTGGGAAACCTGTCGACGAGCGATTCGTTTCGGATATTTATTCGTTAAATTTCACGACAAAAAACTCTTTGATCAAAAATCATACCACTCGATGAACGTACCATCGGTTTTATCGTGATACGTACGTCACGCAAGGAACAAATTCAAACGAAAACAAACAAAAAAACTCAAAAAAAAAAAAGGGAAAAACGTCACCCTTCGTGAACGCAAAAAAATATTAGCCAGCCGTGATGGCGCTAATTTGCCGCGACCCGCGGCGGTTCGGTTGCTCTTGTTCTCTTTCCATTCTACCATCCGTCCCTCCCGTTGTTGTACTCCCTCTCTGTTCGTCTGTCCGCCTATCCATCCGTGCTCTCTTCTCCGTTTATCCTCCGGCCGTGTTGTTGCTCGCTCGCTTTTTCGTTTCAACAAATCCATTTCGTTCGATTTCCATTTTTACGCAACGATTGCGCGTGTGTGCAATTGTACCGCACGACGAACGGCCACGAAAGGTTATCGCTGCATTTCGAATTAGAAATCGATGCGCACCTTTCGATTCGACATACTTCCGCTTCCGGTCCCATCTTTCCACGCGCGATATCCTTAGCTCAACAATACCGCGAAACTGTTTCATAAACACAAGATTTCTTCAGCTCGCGTTGACCATCTTTCGATCGTTTCTTTCTCTTGTTGGTCCATGTTTTTCCCCTCCCCCCTAGAGAGACAGAGAGACAGAGAGACAGCGAGAGGGTGGGTGGGAGGAAGGGGGTTTAGAGACAATCAAGTATTATGAGAGAGGAAAACGAAACGCTGGAGGCTCGTCGACGGCGCGGTTAACCAAACGAAACGGGAATCAACGGGGGCGAGCATCGAGGCAAGGGGGGTTAAAGAGAGTTAAAAGGGGTTAAATGGGGGGTGAGATACAGAGGGGGAAGAAAAGAGAGAGAGAGAGGGGCGCACGTTTTTGATCGGTCACACAGAAAATTGTATTTCCAAAATGAATTAATACCCACAGAATAATAATATACACTGGCTAATGATCGTGCAACCGTGTATAGTCGGTTCGTCCTCTCTCTCTCTCTCTCTCTCGGTCTACCTGTCTCCCTTTTCCCTTGGTTCACTCGCGATCACCCTCGGGCTACTTCCAACTGGATTCCGCACGGCTCGTGACGCTTGTGATTCGACCAAAGTGCGTTTGACAATTTTTAATTATCGGTAACGAGTTTGACCGCGAAGATAGGTCGAGTGAAAAACGGTGCACCAGCGAACAATCGAAAAGCCGGTTCTGCTCGTTTCGCGATACACCCTGTCGTTTCCGTTGTAAGCACCGAGTTCACAAATCGTCCGTTTAACGCAAGCGGATAGTTTGTTCCTTTACCGGGTCGACCGAAGCGATCACGGCTAATGGCTTATCTAAAAGCGAATGCGTTGAATACGATATACGTTAAATTCGTGTAGGTACCGATTTTTTATCGCGCCAACCAGCTGCAAGTACATAGTTACACGCTGTCCAGGTGAGCGCTTTGCACGCTGCACGTTGCACGGTGCACGGTGCACGTTCGTTTGAACAATATTGTATTTGCTGTGGGTTGTTGGACGATTTTTTTTCTTGCGGCGAATCTTAGCCGCGAACGGGAAACTAAACGATACCATACGCGCCTAACTTACAATTAGTTGCGAACTTTCGGTTCGAAGATGCTTTTTCCGAAATTTCTCGCGTGGAAACGCTCGGTACGACGATGATAATACCATGGTAGAGTTTCGGGCGCCGCATCGATCAAAGAAGCTGCCAGCTTGACGCCGCAGACGGCTCGTAACTTATTCTCCTTGCACAACCGTTCAAATATCCAGTCTCGTCGCGCTGCTTTCCCTACCTCTACACCTTTCGCGACTCTCGCCAGAAACTCGAAAATTCACCGAGTTTTTCTCGCTCTGGTTCCTCGATCAGAAGCCCATCCATCCCGAGATACATATGTACGTATGTACCATAGGTAGCTACGTACAGCGCAACTCGAATAGATGATATCTCGCGAGTTAGTGCTCGAAGAAGTCCAGATACGCGAACGACGTACTTTATGTATTCGCGATGGACAATAAATTCTCCTTCCCGCTTCCCTCTCGTCTCTCCACGGAGAAAAATTCCTCCGTGAATCACCCGCCAGATTATTCGCATCGTTGCACTTTGGATTTCGCAGGACAAAAGTATGTATCTTGGCTGCGCGAGAGCCAAGAGACTCGCGCGAGTCGCGCGGCTAACTCGTTATAAATCCACCGGTTACGCGAAACGTTTAGCTCCTATTCGATCGAGCGTTTAACAGAATTTCCTTCACTCCGTTTACACGTTGAAACGCGGCATGTTTGTTACGCGTGAATGAACATCTCCCCCTCGTCTGTCTAACCAAATGGGTCCCTCTCGTTTTTGCGACGCGATCAACCGCATTCCGAGGAGAAGCTAAGATCTCGCTAGTACAGGGACGTCGCGCGTCGTAAACGCGGTGTATTTCGTTGGGGCGAAGCGGCCGCGGCGCGGCGTGGTTGTTGGACGTAGCTGGACGCGCGTACCGTGTATGCTTGGTGCTCAGTGCCCACACACGTGTAACGGTATCGAAGTCGCGTGTAAACCGGTGAATCACTGCTTTGCCGAGGCGATTCCTTGCGTGGGAAGAAAGTGGAGGGGGTGGAAGTGGCAGTACCATACCAGGACACCGATCTTCCGTGACAAGTTGTACATACTTGGCGTTTTTCTCCCGACGTCGATGCCGCGCCGATGAGCCTGATCGACGATTAGAAACAATTATGTTGTAGAGAAATTCGTGCATCAAGGAGACGCGAAGCAAGTTTGTAGCGTTTCGATCGGTCATCGAGTGCGCGAAACTTGCGATTTTTTCACGCGTTTTTGATTCCGCGCGGCTCGGACACAACGTAGACTGGAACGAAAATTCGTGAGCGATCGGTCCGGCTGGACGTTCGCATCAACGTGTCCGCTCGGGTTCGTCGACACACGGGGGATTTGCTTTAGACTCGTCAAGTCGATCGATTATTTTTGACAAGGTTGATCGATAGGCGGGCAGGCGGACAGACGAGCGGACTGACGTTACTGGTTATGGAACGTCGTATCGCGTGAATCACACCCGTATCGTCCTGGTTGTTACAGTTACGGGATAATAATGCCGGATAGTGTCATCCACCGATCGCGCTTCTTTCGACGTTCGAGTTCGTCCCTGCGTTCCATCCCGTTGCATGCCGTGGCGGCGTCGATTCGCCGACCATGTAACCCAATTTCTCTTGGCGCGGCGAGATATTTCGTCGACGGTCTTACGACCTCGTCACGAAATGCCATTCGTCACAATTTTATCGATCAACCATGGAGAGAGAGAGAGAGAGAGATTGGGGGAGGAGGGTCAGCGGAAAAGAGGGAGAAAGAGAAACAGGTCTCGGCGTCGTATCACCGTGATCGATTCGCGTCGATCGTCCGCCGATACGATTCCAATTAACCCGCTTCCACGCATCGCCGCGCCGCGTCGGTCGACAACGCTTCAAGGACCTCGTAAATTTGAACGTTTCGAGCAATAATTATGATCGAGGGACGTATCGTCGTTTTTTCTGGCCGAGGAAGGAGAGAAAGAGAGAGAATACACGGATAATTGGACCGTTCGGTAAGGAGTACCCGCTCCAAGACTAGAATCTCGGAAACAAGCTACGCGAAACCGTCAAGAGTCGTTTCCATAAAACGCTCTCGTTCGATCGGCGCGCGATACGCAGGAACTCGCGCGATTACTCGACGAAAAGGTGATTGGCTGTTTACGAGTCGGAGGAACGGTCGAACGGTCCGAACGGCGATTAGCCGCAGGCGAAACTAGCCGGGGCTCGAAGAGAAGGCAGCAGGAACGCGTAATCCAGGCGTTCGACCACGTGGCGGATATAAAAAGACTCGTTGTTGCCGACGATGCATTACATAATAGGCATGCCCGTTCATAAACAGCGCCGCTTAACTATGAATGAAGCAAAGATCCCGTACCCGCTCCTTTGCTCGTCCGTTTGTCTGCCCGGCCGTTCGCCCACTTTCAGCCGTACCTACTACCATGCTCGTTCGAGTACCCCTGCGTACCCCCGTATACCCCCGTATACCCGGCTCCTGACCCACCTCAAATCATGTAAATCCTAATCCGTTCCTGCACCGATCGTTGCTCGTGTATACCCTTGTACGCCCCAGTACGTCCCGGGTCGATTCCGTTCGGCAAATAATTAAAATATTCACGAGTTGACACCGATGCACCTGCTGCGCTCGGTCATCGGTTAATTATCGATAGCCGATTCGACCTAGTATTACTCACTCCGCGTTAACGATTAACAACGCGTAACCAAGGATACGATTTATTTCCGCGGGACTCTGCGCGAAATCCACCCGGTTTCAAGAAGAGGAAGCCTATGTCCACTTAAGCGTACCGCGTACGAATCGCGGTTCGCCCTCGTGATATCGGTGCGAACAGTGTTGCGAAATTTTTCCACGTCAGATCCGCTTCTTTTCTCGGCGAGAGTGCGGACAGCCGAGCAACCCGTTCGGCTCTCGAAACGGTAAAAGAGAGAGAAAAAAACGTCTAAGAGGCTCAGGTGCAGGTATCTCCAGCGTGTCCGGCTCGAAAGATCGAGTTGCTCGTCGTCTTCTCGAATGCCTCGAGAAATTTAAAACGTCTAAGCCGTCAACTTTTCCGCCCCTGTTGCTTGATGCGCCAACCCCGTCCTTCGCCGCGCCGCGTCGTCTTAAAAACACCTTCTTTTTACACCGATCTCTTGAGAACCAACGTTCGTGTTCCCTCGAACAGATTCAAGCTTGTATTCACTTTTGCTCGTTTCGCTCCTAAAACAGAGAGAAAATTGCGAATGAGAGGAACGTTTTCGCCGGTGATTTTTCGTCCTCCGATCACAAACGGTTCGCTCGATCGAATCGAACCACTCGTAGCCAACTCGAAAACCGTTCGAGGTTGCGGCCGAGCCTTGGCTCTCGAAGATTGACAGCTGCGAAGAGTCATCTTTGACCGCGTCATCGTGATCGTCATCCTGATCGTCGTCCTTACGGACGGCACCACGATGATTGGCTGAAAGCGCATTTGTTTCGTGACGCAGCAGGGGCGAACGGACAGCAAGATTCGTCCGGCGCGGCGCGGCGCGGCACTCGTCCGCGAATGCGCTCTAAAGTATTATAATACGCATCAACTGCGTGCCTTAAATAAATAAATTGCTTTTGCTTCGTGTCGCGTGGAAAAGATCAAATCGGTTGAAAATGTTACGCGACAGCATTGAAAGTCGCGGAAGCATCCTTCGCAAGTTTTCGGGCAAATCGAGCATCTCTGAAGCACAAAATTGTAAGTTGCTTCGCGGTTCCTGGCTGAAATGTTGCTTCGTCACCGGGGACTGGCTTTGGGACTCGCCGATGCGATACGTGGACCGCATCGACGCGACGCGACGGGAGGAACTGGAAGGAGCGAAGAAACAGGGTGTACCTGAAACGAAGTATCCGTAACGGCAAGGATAATAAATAATAAAGGTATAGGTATAGGTATAGGTATAGGCATGGGAGATTGATGGCTGCAGCATGACTGACGTTCCATCAATCACCTCTTCGCCCTTCTCACGAAGAATCGACCAGCTACGACCAAACTACCTCCGGCTTCGTTTTCTTTTTCATTTCGTTCCATTCTCCTTCTTCGTTCGTTCGCTCGCGCTAGACTGAGGTTTTCTTCCTACCGAGTATTATCGTACCGGTGTTTATTAGCTCGGTATCTTTCGCGCACAGTTCTTCCGTTGGTCGGTTCATCGAGAAACGGAGCTACCTACAGCGGCCGATGCTCGTTTGGTTCGCGCGGTTCCACCGTGACTACGCTATTTTCGAGTCCTCCTCCTATTTGACGTTCGCCTATTAAAAAGCCGGCTATTCTCCAGGGAAGTAGACGTTGCGGCTCCTAATTTTGCCAGGCCAACGGATCGTTCTCCTCCTTTTTTTGTTCGCATTTCCGCACGGTCATTCGGTCGTGCGATTTCAGTCGAAATCGAATGCGTCGACTCTGTATCTGTACACTTTAGTCGGTGGCGGATAGATCGGTTCGTGGTATTAGTAGTAGAATAGAATAGAGAGACGGTCAGGCCGGCGCGGCGCGGCGTGGTGTGGCGTGGCGTGGCGTGGCACGGCAGAGAGTAGGAGAAGGCTGCCATCCGCCAACTAATCCGTCCCCTTCGGCGTATGGTGAGTGGCCGAGACGTATCAATCGGAAGGCTGGTATAAGTTTCCGCCGTTGTGGTCCGCCGGTACGGAGGTTAGCTGTCGTGGTCAGTTTCGAATTGCGGCGATGTCAGTGACAGCTGTGCTCGAGGGCCGCGTATTGAACTCACGTCCAGTCACGCTCCTTTATACCTACTTACCTTGCCCCTTCTTGCTCTCGTCGCTCTCTTTCTCTCTCCATCCTCTACCCCTTATATTCCTCCCCTCCCCCCACCCGATCCCTGCTACCTCTGTCTTCTTCTCTTTTCTCTCGTTCCACCCTCGATCGTTTCTTCTTCTTCTTCTTCTTCTTCTTCGAACGCCTTTCGCTCAGCTGCTGCTTCGAATCGTTCGATCTTCGCCAAAGGAATGTTACCGGTTGGAAACGATGCAAGGATCGTTCGCGCAATGGACGATACCGATCGGTAGTAATAAGGCAAAGAAGGAGTGGCGTTTCAACGTTGCGTTTCTTACTTGACGAAAGGGAAGAGAAACGAAAACTCTTCATCGAGTTCAAGAGCGGGATGAGAACGCGTTACGCGTTACGCGTTGGAATCGAGAATGAATCTTTCTACGACCGGTCGTTGACTCGACTTCTGTAATTAAAGATTTCTGGGAAATGCAACGATATCAAAGCATTGTTCGAAAGACGCGCGTTCGCCTCGGCGAAAAGGGGACGAGTTGAAAGGAAACGAGGAGAACAAAGGGAAAAAGTTGGCGAAAAGACGAAAAGGGAGAGCGCGGTGCATGTCGAAGAGCCGTTTAACTTCCCAATTACTAGAAACACCGAGCCATCGGGGCGAGTATTAAATGGGCTTCCACCCACGAATACCGGCGCGGCGTTTCTATTTCCCTCCGCGAACGTTCTCTCGCGATATCTCGATTTCTGCTCCTTTTGTCGGTACAGAGATAAAGAGAAGAAGAGCGAGGCAGAAGAACGAAAAAAGGGAAGAATGGAAAGAAGGAGGGAAGGATGGAAGGAAGGAAAGAAGGAAGGAAGAGAACGGAGGGTTTTCACGTGAGTGCGTTAGCTTCGAATTCTTTTCGTTTCATTCGCTTATGGACGAACTATGCTCGGTATAACGGCGCGGCGCCAAGAAGAACAGACGCGATATTACGTCGGAGTTTCGACGATGCTCTGGAGAACGAGACCGGTGGTCGTTAGGAAGAATAGAGGCGAGGGCAGGAGTCGAGCCATCGGAACGTTTCGGGACGTTTCAGGACGTTCCAGGACGTTCCGGGACGATCGCCGAGGGACGTTTCGACGCAACGAGCCCGCCTTATCTGCGCTATATCCCTTGGCCGCTGAAACTCGGAGACCGACCGACCTATCAACCTTCCACGGCTACCTATGTACCTTACCTTCCGAGACCGAATGCACTTGCACGAAATACCTGTTCTCCTTCGTTAGGAAATAAATCTCGTCTTTTTCATTCCGAGGCTGCGCTTATCGCAGATCGGTAGATACTTTGGGGTACAGACGGATGTGGCTCCTTTTTTCACCGTGAAATACCACGTAGTATTCTTTCCCGGCATGGTTAAACGTTCTACGCGGATAACTGTGATTCGAGCACGTCGAATAGAAAATATCGAAAGCTTGACCAATTTGAGCAATTTGACCAACGACCAGGCAAACAGACGCGAAAAGAACGAGCGGAGTAGGCAGGAGGGACGAGCCGAACGAGCCGAACGAGCCGAGCGAACGACAAAAAAGGGGAAGGGGAGAGTTGACGATTTATAATCGGTGACGAATGAGCGCGATCGTGGGGTGTTCTCGTCTCTCCGGCGTTTTATAAATGTCGCGGAGCAATAAAGACGCTCGATGGATTAGCCGTGAGCCTGGCATTCCAAAGGCTGAGCGGATTCTATTCTGGTGATTTGAAACCAGGCACGCGCGTCCAATGAATCAATCGAAGCCTCGTTCTTTTTCCCTCGTGTCTCGGAGCTTTGATCTCTTGGGAGAAACCTTTAACACGGTTCGCGAACAACGAACGTTCCGACGTTCCGTCGTCGGATTTGTTCGATTCCAGCGACTTTCCTTTTCTCGTGTCGGTTTTCGTGTCCAGCCGAAATTCGCGTTTCTTCGCCAAAAGTTGATCGCGATGCAAATCAACAACGTATCCGCTCGGTCGAAAGCGTCGAGAGGCGGACGCGGACGCGGACGGTCGCTTTCGGACGTCTGTCGAGCTAGCGACGTCGACTCAGCCCCCCCCCCCCCCCTAAAATTTTCAAATTCCTGCTTTGTTTGACGAGCTCACAATTTTTGATTTGCAGAATATGAAAGCTCATAAATAGCTCATAATTTACATGTATTTGTTTTTTATTTTTGCAAGGTGGGGGGGGGGGGGGGGCTAGCTCGACAGACGTCGCTTTCGGCAAATCCGTTGAATTGCGACTCGTCGCGTCGCGTCGACGAGAAACGCGATCGTTAGATCGACCAAGGCGGTCGTCGCAGTAGCAGCAAATCGAGCACCGCGTTCTTTCTCCTCTGGTTTTTACGATACCACTACCATCGGCCACCGTAGCCACCCCCGGTGAGTGGCTCAGTGAACCTCGATCGTTCTTTTTCTTCGGCGACGCCGTGACACGAACACGCCGTATCCCCGCTGTTCCAAGAATTCACGTACGCGTCATAAATACTGGCCCTGCTCGCACTCCGCCAGTTCCTCTGCTCTCCCTCACCCTCGCTACCTTCGATTTCTCGCACGTTCCGACGTTTTCCAATATTCCAAACTGCACCGATTCCATCTGGGTCCCTCCGAAGCTTCTTCAACGTCGTTCCCCTTTTCCGTCGCGTCTCTTCTTTGTCACCTTTCTCTCCTTCTCTTCGATCCTTTTTCTTTGCTTCTCGCTTCTCGAGTATTGATTGACCGGTATGGTACACGCTTTGTCGAGCGAATTCAACTTTGTCGAGCAACGAGCTGAGCAACGAAAATCGGTTCTGTTTTAAGCCTCGAACGAAGCCCAGAACGGTTAAAATCCGACGATTCGTCGGAGAATTACGTGGCTGGATGCTCGTTCAGTTCGAGACGCACCGATCTATCCCGCCGAATGGAATTGGCGCCAAACGTTTTACGAGCATGCGCTCGTTCCTCGTTTCACGTTTCTCGTTTCGCGTTCTCAGCGTGGCGTGGCATGGCGTGGCGTGGGTTTGTTGTGCGTCGACCTTTACCTAACGGCTCCCTCCGCTCGGGAATCGTAGCTATCCCCTTAGCTCCGCTCGGCTCCCTTGGCCTCCCTCTGTAACTACCGCCGCGCAGCCACCCCCGTCGCCAACCCTGACCTGATTTATGGGATTCTCCAAGTGTCTACCCTGCCGACGCGCGTTTTCGAGCCTCCCTCCCTTTCACCCGCTTCCCTACCTTCACCCCGCCAAGCCGAGCCGCTTTCTCTCCGCGCAGACAGCTGGCTAGCGTTTTCACGAACGCGTGTCTCCTTCTGGACCGCGTCTCGACCTGTTACTAGCTTCGCGCTTCTTCGCGCTTCTTCGCGCATCTTCGCGCCGATTGAGCTTTGTCGGTTCGTTGCAATTTTTTATCCTTTCCATCAGTACTCTGTTGGACGCTCGGCCTTCTCCTCTTTCCGTTTTCTCGGTAGATACGCTCGAGTAATATACGAGTCTTGCATCTGTTCGCCGAGTGACGCAACGTCCCGCCATAGATCACAGCCAAGCTTTTAGAGAGTGAAGGCTGTTAAGAAGAGTACGAGGGAGACGAGAAACAGGATAAACGAAGACCGACGACAAAGAGGGCCTGGTGTGATGAGACACGGCACGTCGCGACGCGACGTCGTGAACGATGCGAAAGCAACAGCAAAAGGAAAAGAGACAAAAAGAGAAAAAGAGAAAAAGAGGAAAAAAGAAAAAAAGAAAAATCGGCTTTTTAGGAACAGGAGCGTTGGGGAAATACAGGCTAATTGAAAGTGTTGGTGGGTGAGCAGGTGGAAGGGGAATAGAGATGCAAGACATAATTGGCGTTGAACTCGGTCACTGCGCGACGTAACAACACCGATCGATGAATTTTTTTTAGAGAAATCGATACAACCACCGACCGATCCAGACGGTCGGACGAAGAACGAAGGGCAACGAGATGCCTCTCGCCGCGCGCCGCTACGATACAACATACAACGATAGAAGCCAAAGTACGGCGCGCAGACCATTCAACCGAGATATATACGAGCGAGAGTTTGTTCGCGCTTATGGCTTGCGTCAGGAAAGGGGGTGGTAGGTTCTGTAGGGGCTAACTGCGGGAGGGAGTGAGTGGCGACTGGGGTACGAGGGAGACGAGAGAGAAACAAACGGGAAGAGCAGGGTTGCCGCTTTATCGGAGCACCCTTGTGCCCATTATGCCTCCTCATCCCTCGATGGTAGAGCTTTAACAGCCCACCCCCCTCTCTCCCCCCCGCCGCGTTTCGTCGCTCGGTGGACTCGGTGGAGTCGGTGGACTCGGTACGCGTTTTGCTCGAACCTAGGCGGAACATCGACGCCGAACAAACTCGCACGACGCGACGTAGAGCGAGGCTCGGCGACACCGGGTGACGCGGCGCGGCGCGCGAATTAAAACGCCTCATAAATATCTGAAACAAAGGCGGCCGCTTTCGAGGGCGTACGGTGGAAAGATATACGACCGGTTAGAATGGCTGGTAACGGGCGGATAAGAGAGGGGTCGGGAATTGGTTGTGGCTGGACGGGGGACGCGATTCTAACCTTTTACCACCGTTCGGAAAAACTGTGCGCTCGCGCGTCACCGAGCGACGAAGGTATCGAAAAATAACACGGTGGAGTATCTTTTCCTTGCGATTTAGGGGACACTTGTTCTTCGATAGATCGGATGGAGGTCATTCTTCTGACTATTTTGACTTTTTTCTCTTTCAGGTAAGTAGTGGTCTCCGATCGTTTGAAAAGCGAGCGGCCCGCAGCCGCCGCATCGGACGGAAGACATGCGCAGCAAGCAGCAGCCGAGGCCTTCTTTTCGCTGGCCGCAGCAACGCGGTGATAATCTTACCGGTAAATATTTCAAATTGCCAACATATCAATACGCACGAGGCACTCACGCACGCACGCAGACATATTTTTTTTTTTTATATTCTATTTCTACGGTTATGTTAGTGCGCTTCACGTGTCTCGGGACGGTCTTATTTTGTTTACACGTGCTTGCATGCGTTCTGTCGCTCCACTGTGCTCGTTTATCAGCTAAAATCGATCCTGAACCATGGCCAAATTCGTCGATCATTTTATTAGTCGCTTTTTTTTTCCTTCTTGCTCGTCGTCGCGAGAAAAGAGCCTGCTCGTAGTTCGTTCGTTTGAGCTTGTTCGTACCTATACATATAACTACCTCAACCCTTTCTCTTTTACGCGCCAAAAACTTTGAGATCTTGACGAATTACTCGTCGCGTCCGCGTTCACAACGTACGTGCGTGCGTCTCGGTGGAAATTAGAAATGCCCGGGGAGATTTATTGCTGCGTGCTCGCTCGGCGTATCCGTTTTTCGAACAGACGCGACCAGCCTAGCCGTCCCGATCGGCTCTTCCCTTCTCTAACAGCGCAGCGCCAACGAACGAAACGGTTCGTCGTCGAATCGGCCGATATCGTTTGACCAGCCGACCCTGTTTCTTACCGAATCTACTTGATTTACGAACCTTTGGACGTAGCAGATACTCGTCGAACCGTTTTGATGGAAAATCGTTGTAACGTCCGATCCGATAACGAGAACGTCGTTCGTTCGAACCTCGTCGCGTGTGATAGCTGTCAGAACGTAAGAACGCGAACAGAGCCAACTTTCACTTTGTCGAGAAGCAAAGTTAACGTTTGAGATTTATGACGCTGGTAAATGGGAGCGGGACCAATTCGTCGTTTCCTGGTCGAAGGAAGAAAGCAACGTTTCGTTCGAAACGGTGGAAATGGTCGAAAACAGGATCGTTCGCGTAAGGCGTAAGTAATCGGGCGGGAACGGATAGGCTGAATAGGAGCACCTTGGATGACGTCGGGAACAAGTAAGAGATATCGAGCGATCGCGTCGCATCGAAACGGATAACAGTCGCGGATAAAGAACAAGTCGGCGTGCGTGTGCCGGACAAACGGGGTCGTCGAGGGACACGCGACTCCTCTCGCCAATAGCCTCTAGCAGGGAGTCGTACCGGTCTCGACGATAACCCACGAATGACGTGACAAGCAAAATCCTGTATCCACGGTCCGGCTGGCACGGAATATCGGCGGACGTCGTCTAAATGAACCGTTGTACCTTCTGCTTTGATTTCAAAGAGCGGATCCCTAACAGCCGAGGAATATTCATTTAAATATCTGTCGATACTCTAGTCCGACGCGAGGGTTGCACCAATGTCACCGATGGACTTATGTGCCCTCCGCGTTCTCCGCTTCCATTCCCTTCCCTTCCCTTCCCTTCCCTTCCCTTCCCTTCCCCTACCTTTCCTCTACACTCTTTCTATTCCCCTCCTCTGTCTCATTCTCCTTCTCCTCCTCATTCTGACTCTGCTTCTCCGTTGTAACTGCACGCGCACCTACTACCTGTCTACCTGCGCGCGTTATATCTATACACGCCCACCGCTGCCCGACGTCCGATCTCTGTCGCGGAATCGTTTGATTCCGCGCTTTGTCCTCGCTATCCATGCTCCCTTCGATCTTTCCTCTATCCCTTTCTCTTTGCTGGTCTTGTAACTTTTCTCTCGCATCGCTAGTCATTACAACAGTCCTTCGTCTCTCCCACACATCACCCCTCCTCTGCCTCTCTCTCTCTCTCTTTCTCTCTTTCTCTCAGCAATCACGAACCCTTTCCCAAACGTTTCTACGATTCTCCGTTTTACGAGCGAACCTGTTTGTAAATCGAACGCGACCGCCTGACCGAGAAGACGAGAATCGTAGGAAGAACGTCTTTCCGATTGGCGCCGCACCGCTAGACGGATGGATGATTAGCTAGAACGATCGGTGGATCGAGTAGCCGGGTGAATATAGGAGGAGAAGAAAAAAAGGAGGAGAAGAAAAAAAGGAGGAGAAACGTGGAAAGGAGCACTTTACGTGCTTCGTTTGAGAGCAGTTTAACACCGCCGTAAAACGCGCTAACGATCGACTTTCGGTCATACTCGGTCTTTCACGAGCTTTCGTTGATCTTTGTTTTCCAAAATCGGCTCCACTTTTTTTCTAGGGTAGGTAGCACACATGTTTCGCGCCACTCTTTTTCACAACCTATTAATTGCGCGCTCGTGATTCTTTTAACGATGATTCATCTACGGACGTTCCATGCCGAATAACGTCGTACGATAATATTATCGTGTATAACGCTTTCTTTCGTCGAGGTACCGAGGAAAAAACGAACCTTTCGACGGGGTAATGCGTAACGATGGAAACTTTGAACGAGCAACGTGACCGGTATAATTTATTTGTTTCCGTTGTTCGTCGAATGATCGATTCGAATTAACCTTTGACGCGGCGCGCCGTTTCCGTAACCCGGCATCGCATCTTATTGCGTACACGCGGCGAAACAATTATATTTCAATGAAATCCGATTGGAATACGCGTGCGCCCGAATTTTTCTCCCATTACGTCTTCCCTCTTTCTTTCAAAAACAACTCAGCGACCTACACGTCGTAACGCGCCAACACTGTTGATCGTGATTTCAATTTGTCTTTAAAATTGTTAACTATTCCCTGTCGAGTACCGAAAGCATTAATCTGCGAAACGAACGAAAAACGGAAGGAAGGAAGGAAGGAAGGAAGGAAAACTCAACTTTACTCCCCGAGGGTAACACTCGGCGTATTCCCTCCCTTTCGTTTCTTCCCGCCCCCTCGCGTATTTCGTGGGTAGTCCTACCAGCATTTTAATCCGGCGAACCGACGTCACTCCACCGCCCCGAATAATCAGCCTGAAATTCGTTGCGAGCGTAGGCAGGCGAATTGTCGCGAAACGCAACAAAAGAACGAGATATTAGTCAGTTGCTGCTGCCTCTGCGGCTGCGGCTGCGGCTGCGGCTGCTGGCCAAACCGTACGCCCGGGAACCAACGATGGAAGACAACCACCAACTACGGAGAACTGTACAGAACTTGACATCCTCGACCGTATTTGATTTTATCCTTCCGGGCTTCTAGTCGTCGACTGCACTGCCTGCCTGCTTGCCCGTCTGCCTGCCTATCCACCTACCTAACTACCTATCTACCTACCTACCTACCTACCTACCTACCTACCTAGCTACCCTACCTACCTACCACCGGTCGAGCGTCGACGACAACGACGACGACGACGTGCAATTAGGCTGTGCGTCGGAGGAACTAGATGTCCTTGTACTTTGCGGCGACCATCTCCTCGATTATTCCGATCGAGATTTACCGTTTATCGATCAAATAATAATTTCAGTTTCTAGTGGATGCGTTTGCATACACCACCGCACCGGCTTGATTAATTACTAATTTATACCAATGTGCAAGACATTCGTTTTTTTTTTTCTGTACATTATCAATTACATGTCTCCGAGTCGATGAAATATTCAGATTGTATCTCGGTGGAAAAGGAGTTGCCCACGGAGATCGTAAATAATCGATCGATCATTTTCTAAATACCTTTATTCGTCTGGAAGCTCGAGCTCACGATACGGATACGGGGGATGTGGATTTATTGGGGCGGAATTTCTGGAAACGAAACGATGGAACGATGGAACAACGGAATAAAATGTAGGCGAATTATAAAAAAAGCATAGCGGAGATAGAGAGGGAGGAAACGCTTGACGTGGACACGTTGGTTCGCGAGGAGCGGAACGCGCGTCGGTGCATTCGTACCGGTCGATGTGTTCGTTCGGCTCGAAGAAGTGGAAAGACCGAGTGGTATACGGGAGTGTAAGGAGAGCGGAATGAATCGCTGCCACTCAAGCAGCAGCAGCAGACGGACGTGCCGGACGAGCTGACAAGGCCGTGCTCATTCCACGCTCGTAGCTCGTAGCTCGTAGCTCGTCGATGCTGCGCCTCACCGCGCTGTACCATGCCATGCCGCACCATCCAACGCGAACGCGCTTCCAACCAACCGCTTCGATATGACTGTCCACTGCCGATATCTACAACTTAAGCTTGCTAAGTGTGCCATCGTTGTTGAGATCGCGTTACGTGACCGACAGAACATGCCTTTTGTCTCTTCTGACTCTCTGACTTTTAGTTTTCCACTACGCGTTTCTCGACCTCTCGTTCTCTTATCCTTCTACCTGTTCTTTTTCTCATTCCCCTGTTCGCCAACAGCATCGTTGCTCGCTCGTGACGTACAACGAACGACTCGTTCATCCATCTACAAGTCTGTCATACGTGACGCGTATTACACGTTCTTGAACCCGGTTTAATTATAATACGAAGATATCTATTGGTAGCTGCATCGTTTATGTCTTTGGTCGCGGTTGACGAGCCTACCAGGATTGCTTTCAAGCTGGTCGCGCAAGGATCGGCGAAGAACGCGACGTACGACGTTCGTGCTGTTGTTGAGTCTCGTCGTCGTCGTCGTCGTCGTCGTCGGTGGACACGGTAGGATCCGATGACGGAAGAAAAATATGCAACTAGACGGGTGAAAGTAACGAAGCTGTGCGAGTCGAGGCGGGATACTGGCGGTACGAGTGGCAGGAACACGAGATGCACGGCGCGGTGTGGCCGAGTCGCGTGTTGTATCCGTTCGAATTTATGCGAGGACGAGTGATAAGACCGCTTCGAATAATACGGTCCACCTCCACCTGCCAGCAGGCGGCCGGCCGCCAGTAGCCTCTCTCATTTTTAATTCCCCACGCTCGCGGCTGGCCCTCGATCTCGCTAGATACTATCGCGGCCACCGATCCCAACCGAGCCTTTCAAACCAACGCACAATAGACTTTCCAAGCTTCGCGTCAAAAGCGTCCAGCTGCCTTTGCTTTGCTTTACTTCGCCTCGTCTCGCCTCGTCTCGCCTCGTCTCGCTTCCTCTCGCTTTGCTTTTACTTTTCCAACTCATAGCTCCAGCTCGATTCGTCGTCCCTTTTGCTTCCCTCGCTCGATACGCCGCGGCCGATCCGTTTCCTCGATCCCGTCCTTGTGTTTCCGTTCGACGTCAATTATTTCGATTATACGCAATGCGGTTATGCTTGTCGGAATCAATCGGTTTGACACGATAGGAAGACGAAGACGAAGACGAAGACGAAGACGAAGACGAAGACGAACGAGAAGAAGCCATCGAAAAGACCTCGCTTTCGCCTCTCCCGTGTCCCGTACGCGTCGCATTGCAATTAATATCCCCGTCGCGACGACCTCGATCTGTCTCGATGCACCTGGCTTTCGTCTCGTCCCGCGCACTCGAACGATGACTCGAAATGACGGGACTGGAATTGATATTCGAAAATGAGACCACCGAACCCGTTTCGGTTTCTTCACTCGTTCCCTCTCGAGCTTGCGTTTTCCCACCCTTCGATTTTCACCCTATTCCCCACCTCGAGCCGCCCCTTTTGTTTCGTTCTTCGTTTATCTCGAACATGGTTGACGATCGCATTCGTGAATCGCGTTGCCTCGTCGCGTCGCGCCGCACCGCGGTTGCTTCAAGCCCATCGTTCAAACGCGATCGACGTTTAACGCTTGTCGAGATCTCGCCGAAGCTGTCGGAGACAAGAAACGCCCGCGCAACCAAAGGAACACGAAGGCGGGCGGCTTAGATGGAAAGGGGGAACGCAAACAGAGTAGAGCCAGCCAGCGAGAAAGAGGGAGCAGAGAGAAGCAAGTGGACGCGAAGTGGACGCTACGACCCGTCCATCACGTAGTTGCCGTCAGATTATCCGTCCGACACTTTCCAAGTTATTCGAACCGTGTGCCTTTCCACGATATTCGCCATTCGCCATTCGCCATTCGCCCACTCCCGTCGAGAGAAGATCTCGCTGCTGTCGCTTTCCTCCGGCTCTTCGAACGACTTTCAACGTGCTTCTATCCACTTGGAATCGAGTCGCGAAAAGAGATGGACGCGAACCCGTAAAACGGGGATGTTGAGAAGCGAACGGAGGAGAGCCGAGAACCGCGTACCTGCATATTTGAAGTCTGGTCGACTCGTTTGACCGGTGTCGATCAAATTTCCGAGGACGAGATTATTCAAGGCCGTCGACGATCGAGACAAAGCTCCTTTCGCAGCCGTGTACCTCTTCTCACCGTCGCGTCGCGTCGTCTCTCCTCGTTTTTCTTTTCTTCTCATCTTGCTCCCATCGCCGTTTCCAAAGCTCCTTTCGCTCTCCGAACACGCTGGTCTCGATTTCCTCCGTTTCTTTTCGTGAAAGTTTTCGCTTCTTCGATCGAATTTCGCCGCAATAATTCTTCCTCGATCCATCGGCGAATCTTCTTTTTCTCTTTGCTCTTTGCAGGTAGATTAAAAGGCACGCTAGTCATTGAATAATTCGCAACCAGCGATAATTCCGGCGCGGCGCGGCGTGGGCGAACGAAACGTGCGCTCGCAACCTCGACCACGCGCCCGTCATTCGATTAATAATTCAATCATCGTTCTCCATTCGATTACCTTTCGAATGAAATGTAAAAAGAGAAATAAAAATAAATATGGCTGGATAAGGCAAGGGCGGGGGGTAGCAATACGTGGGAAACGGTGCGAGAGGATGACGTTACACGCAAGCGCCTCTTGGTTTATGAAATTATTTCAGTTTCATCGGAGGCAATCGATCGACTGAATCCACGCACCGGAAGACTGTGTCTCGAGCGTTGGACTCGTGTCGATGGGATTGCCGTAGCCCAATGCTTTTCGTCTAACGCGATACGAAACGCTCAAATCGTTTCCTGATAACAGGTTTGCGAATAAAGGTTTGCGGGAAAGTTGCCGACTCGTGCGAATCGTGTTTCCCGATTGCTAATTATCGTCCGTTAATTGACGCAGCGTCGCACTCGTTACACGTCTATCATTAGGAGAGGTAAAAGTGTACGAGTACACGAACGGAGAACATCAGCAGCGCGTATTAAAATGCAAACATTCCAGTCGGTTCGGACAGTTTAATGCCTCGTTCGATTCGTGCGCACCGGCCAGGTAATTAAATCGAATGAAATTACGAACGATTAATGCCCTGGACGCGTTCGTGGGTCACGAATCAGCGCGAAATCACCGAATTCCCGGCAAAAAGTATATCCAGAAAAGAGTTATTTCATTGTCCACGATCCGAATCTCACCCCTCGCCGCGCCGTTTCCCTTCCGCATGCGCCTATACCTCTTACCCTCCTTTTCCATTTTATCGTTCCCGTTCTTTTTCTCGGATAATCGTGTACGAAACCCTGGTTGAAATTTTCAAACATTTTTCATTCGTTTGGCCCGCGCTCGCTATATTTTCTCTTTCCCTGACAAAACCGAAATTCGAAACGAAACCACCGATGGAAAAAAAAAAGACTAAATAACCACCAGAAACTCAAGCGAGATCGAGATCGAGATCGGGAAGAGGTATAGGGAGAGAAAAACGAGGTGTAAAAGAGGGGGCAAGTCGACGTTATATTTCTGCGGTGTACTACGTTATACGAAGTGGTGCGCGTTTCATCCCCACCACCGACAAAGGCCATTATCGCGAAATACTGCAGATGCATTCACACACACGATGTCATTTTTGGACATTAGCATGGCCGCGCAGCGCGGCGTGTAGAAACGCGAGCCGCATCCGATGTGAACGTGAGTTAATTTACGCGCGCGAGAGTAGTAGCACGGCACGGCGCGGCACCGCGGCGTGAAGTAGCGCGACATTTCTCTGATGAAGTCGAGCCACGAGGCGTAATAAGGGTAGCGAGAGACGGACGTCGTTAAAAGGAGACAACGACAGCGGGACAGCGGGCAATGGAAGGGTGCGGAGACGAAGGGGCCGCGTCGAATTAGGGTCGGATCGGTGTACTCGAACCAACGAATATCTGGCAAATATTCGTTGGTAGTTTTGCGCGTTGATTCGTTGATTTCATCGACTCGTTGTCTCGTTGACGCTTCGAAAGTCGAAAGTAACATGGAATTATCGTGAACGATTGAAGAGTGTAAAGTGTAAAGCGCAGGGGTGGGTGTAGAAGCGCGAATTGGACGAGTAAAAGATTTTCGCGTGGCTGCGCGCGCTACGAGTATCGAACGTACGGACGGTAGCTAAACTCAAGGTGGTCCACTACATCCCTGGATGAAGTTGACGCGCGGGGTGGACCTGTCGAGGAGAAGGGTCGAGGCTGGAAGCGGACGTGACACGGCCGTCTTGTGACCCGTACCGTCCCACCGACGCGCCGCTCCTTTATCCCCGTTCAACCCTCTCCCAAGCCTCGCAACCCACCGCCCCGTCAACCCCCGCCGCCTCCCTAGTCCCCAGTCCACATGCCACCACGCGGACCGACCGCCGCTAGTCCGGCTCTATTGTTGTTATTATTAAAGGGGGTCGTTGGGGGATGGTTGCCGGTCGGGTGAGAGGGACGATGACGGAAAGGAAGGCGGCGTCTGCAGGTGACAGATGAAACAGCTACCCTCTCCCTCGCACCCCTCTTTAGATCCCTCTTGTTCTCTCTCTCTCTCTCTCTCTCACCCCTCACGCTGTCTCTACCCTGCCATGTTCTCCTCTCTGTTCTGTCGTCGAACGCACTTGTTCGCTCGCACGCACACCATCGCTTTTACGGAAAACAAGATAGATGAAGAAATGGTGACGAAGAGAGCGAGATAAACCGAACGAAGAAGACGGAAAATTGTTAAAGGAGCGGGCACGAGAGAGAGGAAGAAAATCGTAGCAACCTCTCTTTCGTTGCTGCAAACCCACGTCCGTCTGTCGCGTACCACACCCCACGCGGTCTTTCGATGCGGTCGTGCGTCGTCCAAGGATTCGCTTTCCTTCGAACGGTCCAGTGCAACTGTCGTTCAACGAATCGTCTAATCGACTTTCTTAATTGACAATTTTGTCGCAAAAATATGACGAGCGCGTACGATGTCAGGACCGTAATATCGTCGAAACAGAAACGTATCGGGAGAGAGAGAGAGAGAGAGAGAGAGAGAGAGAGTGGGGGGGGGGGGAGAAGAGACAGTCGATGGTAATGGTCCAAGACCAAAGGTACGATGGGTTGGTGAGGGATGAAAGAAGCGAAAAGAGGAAAAGAATCACAGGGGTAGTTGGTCGAGGTTAATTTCATCACGGTCCGGCGTAGTCGGATCCGTCGACGGAATGGACAGTGCGGGACACGCGAGGAATGCGCGTTTCGCGTTCTCTCGGTGATGCTGGCAAAGAAAGGAGGTCGTGTAGCCACGTACGTTTGCTACGAATTCTCTCGTTTCACAGGGAGGACACATCGTCCTGGTCCGTTCCGAAATAACTCGACGTCACGGATCGTCGTCACCCCCTTTAATCGCACCCCGACCAACACCCTACACGGATAGGACGTTCCGGCATCCCGTTACCCGTTACCCCGTTACCATTCCCGACAACTCGGCGAGATTCGAGGATTCAACGGAGATCCACCAGAGACGAAACCAATAAACCGCTCCGGGACACGATATTCGGAAGTCTCGTGGAACCGACTTGGACAGACTGGCTCGACCCACCCACCGATTCGTTCTGTCTCTCGTTTCTCGTTTCTCGTTTCTCGTACGATTCGCGTGCCGCCTCTGGCTTTTCCGGCTTCTCTCACTGCTCCCGCAGTCTTTCGCCTCTTTCCTAACCGAGACTCAGAAGACAAAATCTTCTCTTCAACGTAGGTCCTTTCTTGCTGAATATGCAATGAAGCTTACGGGTGTGGTTTCGTTCGTTCGCTTGTCTCGCCCATTCGTTCATTTCGTTTCGTTCTCCACCCTTTTCCGATTCCAGCGAACGCATATCGAAAGAAAGTAACATATCGATCTCGATACAACGTAAACGACAATTCTGGTCGATGCTCGCGCAATTTGTACTCGACGAACGTTTCCAAGACTCGGCCAACCAGCCGTCACGTCCGTCAACTGGAATCTGTCCGACGGAGACGACGACGGTGGACGCTCAGGCGTCGTCGCCGTTCACGGCATTGATCTGTCGGACGGCTGTCTTGATATCGACGGTGGGGAGGACCCGGAAAGACGGTTATACGCAGCCAGGCGACTGCCGGACCTCTTCCGACTATTTTTATTCTACAAAAAGAAGCTGTGCCGTTTCATTCGCGACACTTCGATAAGCAGTAATCGCTGAACGATTAGCCAGCAACCGTACGTCGCGTCAGCTCCGATTTCTTTCAGCTTCTTCCCTCGAAGAAGCCGTAGCCGTAGCCGTAGCCCGCCGCGCCGGCTCGCTCGTTCGTTCGTTGTCACCCGGCAAACGTTAATCGAGGCAAATTGAACGCCGCACAGTGGGGTATTTGGCCCGAAAAGCCGGCAAAAATTAATATAGCATTATTTGTAGGCTTAAGATCCTAGTGTAATAGGTCAATGAATTCGTCTTAACATCAGCTATTAGATTATGAAGACAGAAATGCATTTTGTAATTTTTGAAGATAATGTTACCTTTATTTTTTGATTAAAAAATTTTTTTTCAAAATTTTAAATACTTACGTTTGTAGATGTCTGAATACTGTTTAACTTTTGTTTGAAACACTTTTTTCTTAAATTATCGGAAACCCTTGTAATATTGTGGTTATGGTAGAGTAGCTGCACTGGAAAGCTGAACAAAATTATTCTCGCACGTAAGGCATATGCCACAATGTTCGAAGTTCTTCGTTTGAAGACTTAGGTCGAAGAATTATCTAAAGGATAGCATAAACATTCGAGTGGCAATAATCTAAACAGTTCCGTAGAAAAACGCTGCGTACCGGTTAGTACTAAATTAGTTATAAAACTTCAATCCGGACGAATCCGGAACCAAATGTTGTTGGCTTGTAATCACAAATCTCTACCGAATTCAATAAGACCAAAACCAGCGCTTAATTCTGCTTAGAAATATAACAAAATTCTTATTGAAATTTTACCATTGTAAAGAAAGCTACTTAATTATTTATTATCTTCAAATGTTAATATTTATAAAAGTATATAAGATAATGAAGTAAAACCTGTTGGAAGATAAAGTATACAGTTTCCTGAAAATTTTCCATTTTGCAAGAATTTACACAACTATTTTGAAGTATGCAAAAATTGCCAATAACTGTAACATGTTTCATAGGATCGTTGAAATAGTAAAGTGCACCATAAAATCTCTTAACTTTCGATAAATATTACTGGTTTATGAGCGTACAAATGGAAAAACGGACATTGGTACATTGTTCCTCACATATTCAACAGTATTGAACAGTAATACTTTTACAACTTATGCACAACTTTTGAAATCGACTTTTTGCCGGCTTTTCGGGCCAAATACCAAATACCCCACTGTGCGCTGCGCCGTGCGTCGTGCAGTTCTCGACGCTCGATTAAGTTTCCCCTCGACAGAATCCTCCTACCCCTTTCTACTACAGCTTTCAGCGTGTCGCTTAATCGTTCGGTTCCAACCTGTTTCCGGATATCCGACCGATGCGATTCCCGCGCACACCCAAACCATGCAACATTCCCCTTTTTCCAGGGACGCTCGTAACGATTAACGTTACCTACGGGACGTGGTGCGCGCCTAAACGAATGCCGAAAATCGAAACCACAAATCGTGGAGCGCGAATCGTGAATCGGCAGTCGCGTTTCATCGATCCTATAACGAAGGCCTCCTGTTTACGATCTTAGACGAAATTCCGCGAACTGGCCACGAGATCGTTACCGTGGTAAGCCCGACAAATCGTCGCGCGTCGGAGGGTCGTCCGTTCCGTGAAATCGTGTTTTATACGCTAGCTACGATGGGTGTACACTGTACACCGTCGAATTAAGCTGGAAATTTCATCGATCATTCGCAATTACGAATAACCATAATTTTCGACTCGATCGAGTTTATCGCTCGACTCTAGTCTCGAGACTCGAGAAACACGCACTTATTATTCGAGCAATTCAACCGCTCTCCGACCGCTATCGTTCGATTATCGCACGCCGCGCCGCGCCGCGCCGGGCTGAATCGACTACCGCTTGCCTTCCTTCCGTCTTTCCTTTCTATCTTCGATGCAACGTCGCGTCGCGTCGTATCGACTATAGAAGCCCGGAACCGAAGATGGGTTGGCTGTAGGTGGAAAGGGTGGCAAGTACCGAAAGAAGACGAGTGGTTCGTAGGGAGTACAAACGGATACGTACGCGAGCAACGGGACAAGGAGAAGGATAGAAAGGTTTAGGTTAGGTTGGTCGCCTGACCCGGTTGACAATCGATTGACGGCTGTCGCCAAGACCCTCCACTCTTTCCACCTTCTAACCCGGCAAGCCGTCTCGTCCCGATCGACTCGATGCCATACCGTCGCGTTTCGCCGGCTCGCCTTGCTTCTCTTCGCTTCTCTTCCCTTTTCTTCTCTTCCCTTCTCTTCTCCTCTCTTCTCTTCCTTTCTTTCACGTAGCAGTCATCCCTTCCGACGTGTCAGGTCGCGTCGTGGCGCAACGGCTCGATCAACTTTTTTCCTAATTATCCGTTGTCGCAAAAGCGAAAAGAAAAGCAAAGGAGAAAGGGGGAAGGGGGAAGGGGGAAAGGGTAAAGGGAAAAGAGAACGCACCTTGTTTCAATCGGGGTGTCAGCTTTAAGGAGAAACGCGACAGAGACGAAGAGGAAGAGAAATGGAAGGGAGAAGAAAGAAACGAGGTTGGTAGGCGAGCGGGTAGGTATGTCTGTACGTGGAACGGGATTATGCGCGCATACACGGCAGAACAGAAAGTTGGGCGTGCGAGCGCATGGACGCGGCTCGTACATGTCCACTGTCTCGCTCGCCCGCGCGCGCGCTAGCCTCTTTTCCACGCTCGGCCGTACACACTACACACTACACACTACACACTACACACCGAGACAGCTTCGTGGAGGTAATAGGATGAGTATACACCGGGCGGTGTTGGATATTATTTGCCGAGGACAGTGACAAACGCCCGTCAACGTCATTTCCACTCGCAACGTCGGCTTCCTCCGACAGCAGCGACGCGCTGCTGCGCGATATCACCCTCTCCGCGACACCTTCGCCTCTTCCATCTCCTCTTTCTCCTTCTCTCGTCCGTCCTTTCGCCTTGCTCGTCTCCTCTCGCGGGAGCCAAGCTCGAAACGTGACGAGCGTATCTAGTTCTGGACCGACTCGTCGCGTCGTCTCTGCCTGCCAGCCATCAAGAGGCGCCTCTGGTGACTGTCACGGCACTGCTCTCCACGATGCCACCACGCCGCACCTAACCGCATCGCGATGCTATTCTCAATATCTGGCTGTGCCTATTCTCTTCTACACATCCGCCGTCCGCCGTCCGCCGTTCTCCGTTAGCTATTCTTCGTGTATCGTTCGTTACGCGACCCGAGACGACTCGCTACCCTTTTTGATGTTTCGCTTTTCATTGCCGTTACCGGCATGGCGCGGCGCGGTGCGGCGCGGCGATCAGAAAATCGAGCAAATCGTTGAATCTCGATAGAAAGGATTGGAGCAGATTGGCCAAGTTCGATACACGAGCATAGAAATCGTCCAAGCGAGCAGAAAGAGCAGGGTTAGTTAGGCCAGAGGGGTGTACAGTGTACGGTAACCGCGCGAGATGGGAAGGGGGTACGACGACTGGAACGAACGGGAGGAACCGTAGGGGGATAGGGGGGAGGCGTAGGTAGTCATTATGTGGAGGGAGGTGACGTCACTGACGGTGACGGATGGCTACACGTCAGGCAAGTATAAACCCCATGGTACCCAATAAATTATTGCAACTATAAATTACTTCTGTGCTCACGATATAATGCCACGGCTACCGCCACGATGATGGTGTGCGTGCACGTACACGTACACGTTCACGTGCATGTATGCGTAAACGTAAACTTACACGTGTAGACGGGCGCAGGCGGGCGCGCGCGCCCGTGTGTGAACGTTGTCGGGTCGAAGCCGAAGACGAAGCCAAAGGTGGGGGCGTGCAAACAAAGGTGGTACGATCTCGAACTAACTAGCCTCGATACAGCCACCGTTAAACCCTTCTATGCCTGTACGGCCATTACTATTTCGAATTTTCCGTCCACGCTGTGTCGTTTTCTCTTGGCCGCGGCGATTTTTCGACCGACAGAATCGCAAAGGCATTCACCGTGCCGACTGAGAGCCACTGACGTAACGTAATTCCAAGCAATTCGTAATAAATATCGTTGCTACGGCCTGGTTCGGCGTTATTGGTGTATCTGTCTCTCATCTCGATGCCTTTGGGGGGCTAAGAAGCGAGGCGAAGCGACGGACGAAGGGACCGGGGGAAGATATTATGGGCGTGCGAGTGAGTTATACGCCTTGCCGCATGTGTGTCGCATAAATCTGCTCCAACCTCGGTACCGACCCCCTCACCCCTGCACTGGAACAGTTTCTCCACTTTCCTTCGGTACAGACGACGACGAAGACGACCACACGATGGCGACGGTGACGGTGACGGCGACGCCGACGACGACAACGACGACGACGATTGACTGGCTGGCTGGCTGGCTGGCTGGCTTGGTTGGCTGGCTGGCTGGCTGGCCTGGTCGACTGGCTGACTGGCTGACTGGCTAGCTGGCTAGCTGGCTAGATAGCTAGCCGCTTAACCGACCGACTGACAGGCCAAACGATCGATATCGAAGCGCGCCTCGTTCACCCTTTCTCCGACCTGACCGAAACTTTCTTCCGCTCTGTCGTGTCCGCGGTCGAAAGAGTCGACCGAGGGAATCGCGTTCCGAATTATTCTCGACGTCGATCGGCCGTAAAGCTGTCGATATAGCGTTCCTCTCTTGGAACCACGTTCCGTTTCATTCCGTGTTACACCGAGATTATTTATAGACGAATACCGTCTGCAAACCGACGACGTCTCCACAATTTCGCGACGTTCCACGGCTCGACGATATCTTCTATCGCAAAAGTCGAAACCTGAAACTCGATCGCGCCGCGCCCTCTGTTTTTCGATCCTTTCGATTAACAAACGACTCGAGGCAAGAGGGAAGAAGCCGTGCAGTTCTTGGTTCCCTGCTACCGGCTCGAAAACTCGCTCGCTCGCTCGCGCGTAATCTTACACAGAGAAGATGATGCAGAAGCGACGGAGGGAGCGGTGGAAGAAGGGTAAAGAGATCGAGAGCTGCGCGCACCTGTCCTTCTGTACATCAGCCGTCCGTCATCCGGAGGACAGACCGCTCTCTGCCGGTGTGCCGTCTTCGCTCGAACGTTCGCGCGCACCAACAGACATCGCACTTATTTACGTTGACACAATATTTATTAGGACGGATCGGTGAGGCGGTCGTTCGCAGGTTCGTACGAGCCGACAGCCTATTTCGGGAACGTGTGCTCGCGGCGAAAGACCGGCCAGTCGGTCGTTTCGCGGGACATCCATATTCACATCCACATCCACTCTGCTTCGGGATTAAGATACACAGGCCGGTCACGCGTCTTATTTTTTGACGGCTGTCACGACGCATCGGCTTTGCAGCAGCCACACCGATCATAAGGGTCGTTGTACTCTCTCCTATCGGAGCGTCGCGTCGCGTCGTCGGATCCTTCTCAACAGGCTCGCGACTTTCGATCCTATCGACGTTCGCCACTGACAATGAGATTCGATGGAGGATGGGGTTCGGGTTGACAACATAGGTGAAAGCGGAAGCGGAATCGGTTGACGCGGTTCGCAAAGCAGGAAAAAGGCGAAATCGTCGATTCGAGGAAAGCAGAAGATGCGCTCACCTCCGCAGGAGCGGTTCTCTGGTTCCTCGCGCGACCACTTCGCGAGGGGCGCGACATCGGAGGCTGTGTAAACGAAACGATAACCGGACGGATCGACACCAGCTGCTTCGTGTTTGTTGCCGGTTCTATAAATAGAACGTACCGCTCGTTCTTTCTCGCGTCCGCGCATACCCGTCGCGCGATCCTTTCCTTCATTCTCTCGCCTGTTTCCCTTTCTTTCCACTCCACTCCCCTTCTCTCCTCTCCAACTCCTCTTCTTTTCACTACTCTACTCCAGTATCCCAGTATCCTTTTTCCTCCTCAGCCTATCTGTTTCGCTCGTCCGTCTGACGCGCCGAGTTTTTAAGTCTTTCTCCTGTCTTGTCTCTCAATCGTAACCGACTCGGGAGACGTTGCATCGCTGACAATTATCGTTGTCACGGTTTCTGCACCGGTAGTCGGTAACCAGAGTGACATTTCGAAAAACGCCACGACGCGGACCACTAAAGAAAGAGACGGAATCGAAGAGGACGCGCAAATGCAGAGCTCACGACTGGATGACGGGCAGAGAGTGACGAACATCGGTGTTGGACGAGTCTTTTCCTCTCGCGAGCCATCCCCTTCAAGAATCCTTCAACCCCTCACCGTGGTTGTTATCCTGTGGTTCGCATTTTCGTTCCTCGAACTGTTTTTCGTCGGAATCGAGAGGTCACGAAACAAACGGGCTTGCCGTTTTCAGATTTTTTGAGCGGGAGCAATAGTAACAGCGGCAACGGCAGCAACTTACGGCAGCCGCGCATCGATCATCACTGTCGCCTGTTGCACGATCAGACGGACGGACGAACGAACGAACGAACGAACGAATGAACGAAGAAGCGGACGAGTGGTCGATCTTGCTGGACGCGTAGCCCATCATCCATCATCCAGTCGTCCTACCTGCATCGGCGGACGCACCTACGGCGCGACCGTGTGCATCCGATCATTAATACCGTTCGGTCAAGTACGCGCGACACGATTTATTCGATTGTCTGCTGTTGCTGCTACTTCGCAACTCGTACCTAAAAGAAAAAAGAAAAAAGAAAAAAGAATTACTCGTCTCGTTCACCACGTGGCTCAATTTCACGATCGATCCGAGTTTTCACCGATAACTAGAACGTCACCGGGTTTCGAGCTGCCATGTTTTCATTGGCTGAACGCGACTCGCTGATCCACCAACTCTTTCGTCGCAAGATCCAGCTTTTGCCACGTCGAGTCGCGTTCCACTCCATCGCTCACCGTCACCTCGTCGCGTCTGTCGCTTCGTCATCTTCCACTCTCTTTCTCCTCCTCTTCCTCCTCCTCTCGTTCGTCTTTCTCTCTCTCTCTCTCTCTCTCTCTCTCTCTCTCTCTCTCTTCGCTCCATCACCGTGCCGAGTCACACTCCTCTTGAATCCCGTGCGTTCTCGCTTGGTCTTTGTTGTTTTCTCACGGACCGTGCCAAACCGATACTTTGACCGCAACGGCTTTATTCGACGTCGAACCATCGACGAGGAAATTCGGTTCGAAATATGAAAATCCTCGAGTGCCGAGCGCGATAAATAGCCGGTCGCTTCGCGCCACGCGACGAGGCTAAATCGCTTTCGTCAGGTTCGCTGCCACTAGTATCGCGAATCCGTTCGAACGAGAGAAACGAGAGAAACGAGTTGCGAAAATTTCCTAATCCCCACGGTTTTCGAGCAGAAGAAGGTAGGGGAAAGGGGGGCATGACGGGGTAGCGAGGTATGATGGGGTATCGTACTTAACACGTTGACTGCCACAGTGAAAACAGACGTGGGTAGTCAGACACGCTGAAATCCTAATTATTAACAATACAATCAATTAATTTTAAAATTTAACTTTTCAATTCGATAGCTAGCATTATTAGCTTAATGTTAACGCTATCCGTGGTTTATTTTATCATTTCTGTTGGTAATTATTTGATTGTACAAAATTTCGGGTGCCGGTCACCGGTGACCCCCGTGGCAGCCAACGTGTTAAACGACAATCGAAAAATGCTAATGGGGTGTACCCCATCATTCCCCATACCATAATTGTTCGTATGAGATTAAGCAACATTTTCGTTGTCTATTGCAATTTACTTCAAATAAATTTCGTAACTCTTAGCTTGGACTTCAAAAATGGTCAGAACTTATAAGAAAAAAACCAGAAGAGGAGAATGGTCTTTAGAAGTGATGAAAGAAGCTGTAAATAGTGTTTTGAGTAAGAAAATGGGCTACAATACATACCCCGCAGTAGGGGCAAGACGGATTTTCTCTGATTTTTTTTAAAAGATTAATAACTTAGAAGTCTGATTTTATATTGACCAAAGCATGTGCCAAAGATTACAATATTACCTTATAACTGTCTTATGATTCATAAAGACTTAATTAAATAGCACGGTTATTATTTTAATTGCATTTTTCCTTAGCTTCCCCATCATGCCCCCCTTTCCCCTAATTGAATGACGCGGATTCGAGGGTTTTACTTTGCGTTAGCTCTCCGCAGCATGGCGAATCTCCAAAGCGTTTCGAGCAACTAGCGATCAATCGAGTCGAACGTCTTAATCGGGTGTTGGGCAAACGGTAGGAATGGTCGAGGGATTTTTTTATGCACCGGTGGAATCGTGAGGCTCTCGGAACCGCTTTCGAACGACGCAGCGCCGGGAGAAGGACGCAGGATCGTGGCACGGCCGGGGTGATGGGTGGAAGCGATTCGACAGGCTGATGAAGTGAGTGTTGACTTAGGATAACAGTTGACTCATCGGTCAATCAGTCAGGTAGACTACGGTAGGTCGGTGCTCCGTCTTCAGTCCGAGTTCGGGCCTGTCCACTCGTTTGGATGGTTAAGCGACTCACGAATCCGACCGACCGACCAACCGACCACCCATCCCACCGCTTCCAATCGAGAAGACAAAGCGATCGAAGAACGTGGACGAAAATCGGAAGGGTGGGGGGGGGGGTGAATCGTAAACGGTTGTGCGCGCGACCACGAACGCCTCGCGAATTTGTTTCGAACCAAGGGACGATACGGGAATATGTTATTAGGCTCACGATACAAGCAAGAAAAGTGAAAAGAAAGAGATCCATCGTGGAAAACGTGCAGGTAGCGAGAGGTGGATAGTGAAAAACGGAAGTGGGCGACGCGTCCGTTTTCAATTCGCGAGTCGGTTGCTTCGAGAGGAAGAAACGAGTCCGTAAGAGGTGAACGGGCAGAGGAAGAGGGACGGAAAGAAGAACAGAGGAAGGAAGGAGAATGGATTCACCCGTCAGTCACTCGCTGGCAGACCGCGAGAGAATCACAATGCCAAGCCTAGCCTTCCTTTACTCTTCGTCTCTGTTCGTCCTTCTGTCCGACCACTCGCTCTTCCTCCTCGCCGCTCCCTTCGCCTTCCTGCTCGTCCGTTCGTCCGTCTGTCTGCCTGTCCATCCGATCGTCTCTTCGTCTGCCTCCTGTCACTCTCCTCGCCAGCCTCCCGACGCTTCTCTCGCATCAGGAATTCATCTCCTCTCCTGTCCTGTCCTGCCTTGTCCTATTCCGTTGCTCCTTTTGTTCCTTTCCTCGCTCCCTCTCACCCTACTCACACTCCTGCTCCGTTTGCCAGTTTCCTTGCTCTTCCAAGCTTTCCCGTCGTATTCCACTCGCTACTACTCGTTGTTACGCGTCATTTTACATATTTCCGTGATGCCGTGATTCCTCCCAACCGTCAGACCGATTGGTTACCCCTTTCGTTGTCGAAGAACCCGCGATTAAGATTCTTTTCGTGCTTAACCCACCTATATTCGTCGACGTTTTACTTTCGTCTCGTTACATGTTTACCAACGATCAAGCATAAAAGTGGCGGTGATGTCGCTATACTTGGGAAAAATGTCTTATCTCGATTTACCCTGCAAACGAGTTAAGCTCGCCTAGTCCCTCGTAAATATTCAAGACGCGCGATGTTTTAACGACCAGTCTAATTACCGACAAACGCAACCGATTTAACACCGCGCCGATGCGGTGGTGGTGGTGGTGGTGGTGGTTGTGCATAAATTGAAACGAAACCGCGGTCGACGGTATCGTCGTCAGATACCAGCGAGCTTATTAAAATCTCCGTCGATGCGTAGTTTCAAAGTTGGTGAAATGGATTCGTGGTCGCGTCGTTGGGAAAACTTGCAACGTTTCACCCATCGAGCACGAGAGTACCAAGGTACGTTTCTGTTTAACGCGAGCTAGAGACCAAGGACGAGACGGAGGAAGAGGGTAAGAGGGGACTGTTCAAAGGAAAGGGCTTACCGATAAGACTAATTATTGTTGCGCAGCAAGTACCCACCGATGGCGGATCTTGCGGAGAGCATGTGGCGCAGCGTGGCGCGGGCGAGGTGGACGGTCGGAGGGGACACGAACGAGAT
Source organism: Stelis phaeoptera (assembly GCA_943735885.1). Taxonomy (NCBI): domain Eukaryota; kingdom Metazoa; phylum Arthropoda; class Insecta; order Hymenoptera; family Megachilidae; genus Stelis; species Stelis phaeoptera. The sequence continues at coordinate 11,347,017 of OX030941.1, read as the reverse complement.
CGGCGCGGCGAGTTCGTGTAATCGGAGTTCCGTTCGTAGCTACAGCTACTAATATATCGTTCGTTCGATGCGGTGAGGCACGAAGCGTTTGCTCGAGCCGAGTACGTACGGGAGGAACGGATATCGCGCGGTACCATCTCCGAGGTCGTGTCAGAGCTCGGTCGCTTTTAAGCTCGGTACGCCACGCTCCTTATTTCCTTCGTATCTCTGTCGAGACTGAATATGCAACCCCGCGTGCTGGTCGACTGAGGATACGCGATCTTGGCTCGCGCGCGGCGAGCATTTGCATTCTACCCTGTTGGCCGCGCGGATCTCTCGGGTTCGTTGGTCGGGCTGCGATGCTGCGATGCATGCCGAGCCGCGTCGATCGACTCGTGATGCGAGATTGAGACCTAGCGTGGAAGGAACGGGACACGTTGAATAAACGAGAGACGCGTAAGAAAGTTTGCGTCGCGAACGAGGAGCGAGGAAAACGAGAGCGACGAAGAAGAAGAAGCAAGAAACGGGCGGAGTTGCTGGCTACCGGTGGCCCGCCCTGATCCCTTGAATTTCTCGCGTATCCCTTCTCGGTAGCGGTGGTATGTAGACGTCTGTCGAGCTAGCCCCCCCCCCCCCCCCCCACCTTGCAAAAATAAAAAAACAAGTGCATATAAATTATGAGCTATTTATGAGCTTTCATATTCTGCAAATCAAAAATTTTTAGCTCTTCGAACAAAGCAGGAATTTGAAAATTTCAGTGGGGTCGACGTCGACTCAACCCCCCCCCCCCCCCCCCCCCTTAAAAATAAACATATCGGCTCGCTCTTTGCGGCACAATTAGGAGCTGTTTATGACCTTTTAAGACAATAGAATTCAGATTTTCGAGCTGATCGTTTTAACCCTAAAACCACCCCTTAAATATTTTGATTAGGGGTTGTGAGTCAATATTCAAAATACGTATTCGCAGAGCTCTTAAATCAATAAACAATGTTTATCTGCAAAAGAATTAAATTTTTTCATTTTAAGTGTAGTTCTCTCTTCAGTTGAATTACTTAAGGGGTGGTTTTAGGGTTAAAACGATGAGCTCAAAAATCTGAATTCTATTGTCTTAAAATCTCACGAATAGCTCCTCATTCTGCCGCAAAGAGCGAGCCGATATGTTTATTTTTGAGGGGTGGGGGGGCTGAGTCGACGTCGACCCCACTGAAATTTTCAAATTCCTACTTTGTTTGATGAGCTCAAAATTTTGGATTTGCAGAATATGAAAGCTCATAAATAGCTCATAATTTATATGTACTTGTTTTTTTATTTTTGCAAGGTGGGGGGGGGGGGGGGGGCTAGCACGACAGACGTGGTATGTAGTATGTAGCTTCGGTACCGAGCCATCCTCGAACCATGCTCGTTCGTTTCGCCTCGTTCCCGAGTCGTCGACGAGCTCTCGTCCTCGCGATCGTCGCGTCGCGTCGGTCGCATCGGTCGCGCTCTCCTTTCATCGAACAGCTCTCGTTCTCGGTTGGTTCGGCGACCACCGGCCACCGGCCACCGGCCACTGTCCAGCAGCCAGCGCGCAGCCTCTTCCATCGCGAATCGTTCACGGTCGCGCAGGGCTTCGGAGGGCCGCTTCGCTCCCGGCACAGACAATGGACAATGGGGACATAAATCTGCGTAATTAGTTGCCGATGCCTTCTCGGATCGATGCGCGATCTCCTTTCCCTCCTCTTCTTCCGTGGCCCATCGATGAACAAACGATCGTTTGGTTGGCCAGTCGGCAAAGTAGGACGGTGCGCTTCGTCCTGTTTGTCCCCACCCTCTCGAAAGGGAGGTGTGTTGCCTTCTGTCCGCCTCTCTTACCTTCGATTCGGACCCCTTGAATCGGCATCCCTGTCTTCCCGTGTCCCCTCGCCGCACTGCGCGCCGTGTCGTCACCGGAACAAGATGGCGATATTGGTCCAGCCAAGTCCGTACGCCGCCGAGCCGATCCGCGCCCCGCATCGGAATCCTGGTTCGCGCACGCTTTTCGATGACCGATCCTGCGAAAGATCCACCAGCGACGCGACGAACAACGGGACGGAAGAAAACGCGATCTTGGACGATAGCGCAACCCTCGCGGTTCGACAACGAGAAGGACGCGAAACGGAACTCGATTTCCATTTGCGTTATCGAACGCCTCGCTCGCGGAATCGCGATTTGATTAACAGTCATAATGCGAACAGCGGAAATTCGTACCTCGCTCGACGCAACCTCGCGAACCTATACAGCTGAACATCGTCGCGTCGACGTCCGCGACGTCGACGTCGCGTTGTCGTCCTAAGACACCGATGCCAACACCAACGTCGACGTCGACGTCGTCGCCAGCGCCGCAACTGCAAAAGACTGATAAATGAAACGATAACACTATTGTATTAGTCGACATTCTCGCGCCTCTTTGCGTCCTTGCCTCGTACGCCAGACTTTGTCGTTTCCAAATTCCCCCTCGTCAAACTCGAGGCGACGACACCGTTCCTACCTTTCACCCACCCTCCTCTCTCTCTCTCTTTATCTTCATCTCTGACTCGCTGCTTTCTTATTCGACGTCTAGTTCTCGATTTGATTTCGCATGTTAAACGATCGTACGATTTTCCGTTGCAGGGGAGGACGGAGTCGAAGGCTCAGGGCCAGGCACGGACCTCCAAGGGGAAGAGGGCGATTGCGTGGAGGATGACGGCCCAATTAGCCCTAGCGAAAGGGGTTGTACGGTGGTGGCTAAAGAGGAAGAGGATGGTGACGCGACCGACGAAGAGGACGACGAGGACGCATCACCGCCTACGCCCCCTCCTTCCGCAACTGCGAGACTGAATCCTGCAATTCTAAGGGACACGGGGCCTCCGGACAGGTAAAGTCTTTCGCGAAAAGTTTCGCGATCGTTGATATTGCGCGATCATACGGAAATTTTGGAACGCGCGTCTTGCTCGAAAACTCATTAGCCGCCGCGTCGCCGCTATATCCCGAGTCTCGTCTTAAATCGTCGATTAAATCGACGAGAGCTTAGCTGCCATTCCCTTTGTACACCTGGATTTTATGCTCCCCTCGTGTACACGTACGTATTACCGGTCGTTTGAGCGCAACGAATGGTCACGGACCCACGACGCGCACGAGCAGAAGTCTGCGAGTGGCGGCACGCCGCGAGAAGAGATTATACACCGGCGGAGCAGGAGATATAGGAGTTTAGAGCGCTAATGTACTGACCGCCTCGTACTGACTTGAGCGTACTGATTTTTCGATGCACGAATGGTTTGGGCGCACGAATGCTCTAGTCAGTACGCACCGTTTATGCGTTCGCGCAGGCTACGAGCACCCACGAACTCTTTTCGAGTGCTGTCAGTCCATCAAAGAACATTCGTGCGAACGTCGTGTGGCGAAATCCGAAGTTAAGAGACAAAGTCAAGTTTGCACTGAGGATATAACTTTTATTATTTCCGATATTTCTGAAGTTGTTTGCATGAAGCCCTTTATGAGGTGGTTTTTGCAATTTCGTTAAATCTGGTCCGCAAGTTTTTCAATAGCAAATTTCCTGTCATAAAGTATATGGGCCGCAGTTCGAGCTCAGTGGGTACAGGCTATTTTAAATAAAAAGGTTTCCATTTTTTTCTGCGCAATTATCCGCATCGTAAAACATTATTACTTCAAGAGGATGAATAAGTTTCAGATAATTTTTTTTTAATTGTTATACTGTATTACGTAAGGGTAAATAATTCCACGCCAAATCGATCACTTTTTTGGGCGATGTCTCGGATCTTGTTCTAAATTAAATATATTGTAGTTCACGTGAAATTAGGAGGGGTTTAAGTCATCATTTTGCTCGCTTCAAAACCGTTTGAGAAATATAAGCCTTTAAATTTCGTGATTTTTGCCTATTTTCGTGAAAATTTATCTCGGGAATTGTTTATTCTATTGACCTACTCTTTTTCTTTTTCTTTTTCTTCTTTTACTAGGGAAGGATCACTCTTTTATAATATATTTTTATTGGATTGAAAAATGACTTTTACGATACTGAAAATTATAAACAAATTCTTTTTTTACAAAAATGTTATATATAGCAGCTACGCGCCGTAACAGGAAGACGGGCCGTAGTTCGGTTCGCTATTGTTATTATGGTCGGGTTATGGGACCGATATTACCCTATACCTGTTAACTGTTAATACAATGAATTCGAAACAATTGGGATACTGCTACTTATACTTGCAGAAAGATGTTAATAACCCACTTTTAGCCAATGACGCTTCCTTAGTTTAATTTCACGTTAAATGGATCATTCTTTTGTTTAATGTCACAAATTTTGCACAGAATGAGACAGCTTCAGTCGCATTCTTATTTATCAGTTATAGTTTCGACATCTGAAGTTATCCCATTCATATCATCTCTCCAGTCCCATCCTTATCCCATCCTGACGGATGAAATCATAATAAAATAATCTAGTCCATTAAAAAAAAACACGCGAAAAAATCATTTTTCAAAATTGTTTATCCCTTCCCCAATAATTAATTTTTTCCATATATACTCTACTTTATTTTACATAACAAGTCATAAAATGTCATAATATATGATTTAGAAATAGTTTTGGAATTATTGCCACGTTTTCGGGATTTTGCACCACTGTGTGACGGTGTCCACCAATGCGACGTTCGCACGAACGTCCTTTGATGGACCAACAGCAATCGGAAAGCGTTCGTGTGTGCTCGGGGCCTGCGCGAACGCATAAACGGTGCGTACTGATTAGAGTTAGAGTATTCGTGCACCCAAACCGTTCGTGCGTCGAAAAATGCTCAAGTCAGTACGAGGCTTTAGAGAACGAAGAGGGGCGAGAGAGCGCACACGTGTGCGAAGGAGGGATAAATAAGCCGGTACCAGACCGATATCGGTGACTGGTGTGCAACGTCATACAACTAATAGAGGTAGGCACGTGTTACGCGTTGGTTTGCATCGACGATGATATCCCATCAACGCAACGCAGACTCAACGCAGCGCAGCGCAACGCAACGCAACTCAACTCAACTCAACATCACCGCACCGCTTCGGTACCGCTTTGCCGCATCACCGATTGCCACGGGGGCGGTGGTGGATGCGTGTGCCACTGGTGGCGGGTTGCAGCAGTGGCTCCTTCTTGCTCCGCGCACCTCCCCCTGCCCCAATCGCCCCTCTCCCCTCTCGCCAGCCCCGGGAAACTTCCCCTGCATGCGTGCCGTCGGTACTGCTCCCCTTTTATCTCGCGCTACGTATTCGGCATTCAGTCAGAAGCAGCCAGTTACGAGCGAGCCGTCGCGTCGCGTCGACAAGCCTGTTGCAGCACGCTCCTCTTTCCCCGGTCGTGATAATTCACCGAATAACGCGGTCTTCTTATCGATTCTAAAATTTAACGGTTACCGTTTGCCCTTCGAAAGGTATCGAACGAACAAACGATAAAACGATAAAACGATAAAACTGACAAAACGACAAACTGATCCGCGTGTAACCTTTCGCCTTTCTGTTTCATGATTTCAGAGATCCAATGAGTCCGCGCTGTCCATCGAGAGACTCACGGGAATCGTCCGGCCCGGCGACCGGAAGTCCTCCGCCACCCGCCACGAGGAGTACCGCGAGTCCAGTAAGTCCGAGCGGTATCGTGCCTCTGCCGCTCGGCAGTCATCCCCTTTTGCCGCCTCACTCCGCGGCGATGATGGCAGCGTATCTGCAACAAACCCACCAGAGGCTGCTGCTTGGACATTCGCCGCTGTCCCGAGGCTCGGTGTCGCCGTTGGTTTCCTCGTCGTGTTCGCCACCGGCCGCCACTCCCGGCCTGCTAGTTTCGCCCAGCAGCCTCGGCGAGGTATCCCCGTCCGCGACACCGTTGCCCGCGGTCCTCGACTTCAGCACGAGAAAAGCTTCGTCCATCGAAGACGACGAGGACGAGCAGATACTGAATCTGAGCAAACCGCCGACCCCGTCATCCTCCACGGAAACGAACAACGGTCCGTTGGATCTCTCGGTACCGAGCAGAAAGCGACCAGGACCGGAAGACTCTCCGCCCCCACCTACCCGAAAATCGTCCAGGTTATCCGGTAGCGCGTCATCGGTCACGGCGGCCCATCAGGAGGTAGCGCAAGCCGCGACGGCCGCGGGTTTCGGCAGACCTCCGGTCGTTTCGCCGTGGACGTCGCCCGTGGTTGCCTCGCACTTCCCTTACTTCGCTGCCGCGGTCGCAGCCGCGGCTACTAGTCAACAGCAACTCTCGCCGAAGAGCACGGCCGGGGTGGTGGAGCATCATCAGCAGCTCTGGAACGGCAAGATGAAGCCGCCATCCGCGTTGGACAAATCGTATCAGCCGAGCGAGGCGACCAAGGCGCTTGAGAAGATGAGCGAACTGAGCAAGCTGGGCGGCGAAGATTTATTTAGATCGAGCTCAGGAGCGGCAGCGGCTGGTGCGAGCGCGGCGGCTGCAGCCGCGGCCGCGGCCGCAGCCGCTGGCAACGTGTCTGGTTCGACGTCCGGCAGTCGGCACAGTGCGTGGCAGTCGCACTGGTTGAACAAGGGAGCCGACCAGGCGAAAGACGTGCTCAAGTGCGTTTGGTGCAAGCAAAGCTTTCCGACGTTGGCCGCGATGACCACGCATATGAAGGAGGCGAAACACTGCGGCGTCAACATGCCCGTGCCCGGTGCCGCGTCCGGCCTGCATTCCCAACAGGGCAGCGTGCCGAACATTCCCACCTCGCAACAACCTCATCAATCGCAGACGACCTCGACGAGCAGTAGTAGCGGCAGCGCGGTCACCGCGGCAGCGGTCGGTGCCGCTCCCGGCTCCGGCACTCCGACCAACAAACAGACCCCGTCCGAGTTGAACCTGTTGATCAAAGAAACGATGCCACTGCCAAGGAAGCTGGTTCGCGGGCAGGACGTATGGCTGGGCAAAGGAGCCGAACAGACCAGGCAGATTCTCAAGTGCATGTGGTGCGGACAAAGCTTTCGCTCGCTCGCCGAGATGACGTCACACATGCAACAAACGCAACACTACACCAACATCATCTCCCAGGAGCAGATCATCTCGTGGAAATCATCGGACGAGAACAAGGGAGGCAGCGGTGGAAGCGGAACGGCCGGCGGCACCGGCGGGACCGGGGGCGGTGGCGTTGGCGGTGGAGGCGGAGGTGGCGGTGGAACCAGTGTGCCCGCCGGTGCTGCAGCCGGTCCGCATCCGGGTAACGCGACCGGTCCGGGCTCCGGGCCGACCAGCAGCCACGTGAGCGCCGTGCTCACTTGCAAGGTTTGCGATCAAGCGTTCAGCTCGCTGAAGGAGCTGAGCAATCACATGGTGAAGAATTCCCATTACAAGGAGCACATTATGCGTTCGATCACCGAGAGTGGAGGCAGGCGACGACAAACGAGGGAGAAACGCAAGAAATCGTTGCCCGTGAGGAAACTGTTGGAACTGGAACGGGCCCAGAACGAGTTCAAGAACGGCGACGCGACCGTCGGTCTCGGTCACGCCCTCGGAAAGCATGCGGGCCGAATAACGTGCGAAAAGTGCGGAGAGAAGATCGAGACGACCATCTTCGTCGATCACATACGTCAGTGTATCGGCGCGGGAACGATGGGTGCGAATCAACGAAACTTCCTGAAGAACGCGCTAATGTCAAACCACCTGCCCGCGACCTTACCACCGACCGAGAGCGGTCGCAAAAGCGTCACCGAGGACAGCTCGTCCGTGTCCTCCAGGCATCATCGGTCGCCTTCCTCGGCCAGCGACGCGACCACACCTGGCAAGGATACACCGACCCCGACCACCGGCGACGTTAGCGGCACTTCGTCTCCGTCCGTTTTGAACGCCATCGAGAAACTGATCGAGAAGAGTTTCGATTCTCGCGTTCGACACGGCACGCCCGGTTTGCACCACGCTCAACCCGGTGCCCCGATGGGCACCAGTATCCTCAAACGATTGGGCATCGACGAGAGCGTCGACTACACGAAACCCCTGGTCGATCCGCAAACGATGAATCTCCTACGATCCTATCAACAACAACAGCATCAACACCAGCAACAACAGCAACACTACTCGGCGACTGCCGCAGCCCGGAGGGAACGTAGCGGAAGCGAGTCGAGCTCCGTGTCCGAGCGGGGTTGCGGCGGCGGTAGAACCGAGGCGATGACGCCGGAAAGGCGCGCGGATCTGTCCTCGGTCGGCCACTCGGACGCTAGACATTCCCATCATCCTCGCGTCACACCGGACAAACAAGTCGTCGGACCCACGCAAAACTTGTCCTCGGTTCGTCACCATCCAACCACGGAAGAGTCCGGTGACGAGGAATCGTCCGCCGCGCAGGGAGCCGGGACCACGGTGGTCGTCAAGAAGGAACCTCGGGACGAGGAGTCGGAGGAACGAGCAACGACGAACGAGGACGAACAATCGCAGTCCCAACCGGGCCGCGAGGTATTCGTGAAGAAAGAGATCGTGGACGAGTGCCGGGACGAGGAGGAGCAAGGTTCGTTCAATCATCGACGAAGCAGCCTGCACGAGGGTTCGGAGGAGGGCAGAGAAGCGCTGTCGCCTCGCATGAATCCGCCGACGCCGCGATCGAGCGGGCAACCGGAACAGCTGAGTCGCAGTCCCTGCCGAAACAGCACCAGCAGCCCAACGAGCAGCGACCGATCGGTCACGCCGCGTGGAACACCGGACACCAAAGGATCGAGCAGTCTCGGCGCGCTCTCCTCCATGTTCGACAGTTTATCCGGAGCAGGAGGCGGCGGCGGTGGTGGGGGTGGTGGTGGCGGACCTGGAGGCGGAGGAACCGGCGGATCAAACAGCGCGGCCGCCGACTCGCAAGGCCGGAAAACCAGTAGCCACCCGTTGGCCGCGTTGCAGAAACTATGCGACAAGACGGAGACGAGAGGTCCGAGCGGTAGCGGGAGCGGAAGCAGGTCGAGCGGCGGTTCCGGGACCGCGTCCGGCCTCGGAGGATCGACGGCCAGTGGCGGAGTAGGCGCGACCGGGCCGGGATCCGGCACTACACCGGGCGCGATCTTGGCGTTCAGTTGGGCGTGCAACGACGCCGTAGTCACCGCGGATTCGATCATGAAGTGCGCGTTTTGCGACACGCCGTTCATCTCGAAGGGCGCGTACAGGCATCATCTGTCTAAGATGCACTTCGTGAAGGACGGCGTGATTCCAGACCCCCTGACGATCGGCCGATCGGCTGCGGCTGCGGCGGCGGCAGCAGCGGCGGCCGCCGCCGCAGCCGCGGTCTCTCAGAGTTCCGCCATCGGGCCGTCGTCCGGTCACGCTTCCTCCTCGCCTCCGACTTCGCAGCGCAACAAGTCGCCGCCGATCCCGCAGGCGAACGGTAGCCCATCTCAGTCAGCGACATCTCCCCTCGAGGAGAGCCCGCATTCAAAATTTCTCAAGTATACGGAGCTGGCCAAGCAATTGTCCAGCAAGTACGTATAGTCCGAGCCCCGTAAGTAGCGGTGCCACCTGTACATAAGTGTATCTATACTGTAACGACTGTAACTAGCCACCCGGTTGGACACATTTCATCCGTCGAACCTCCGCCTCGACCGTTCGTCCTCTTTCGCTCGCGACTCCGTCGCCCGTCGTTCGTCGTCCGTCGTTCGTTGTCCGTCGTCTGTCGTTCGTCGTTCGTCGTTCGTCGTCCGCCGTTTCGTCGTTCGTCATCCGTCATCCGTCATCCGTTTGTTAGTCCCCTTTTCTACCCTCTTTCCCTATTGGAAATAGGTGGCGGAATAAAATAGATTACACAGGTCCAAAATATTTTATCTTTAAAATTTCAACTTTATTGAAGCGCCTGGAAGGGCGCGTCTTTACTGCGCGCAAGAAACAACCAGAATAAAAGAGAGGTCAGTGACGAAGAATTCGTCACGTACCCATAGACCCCATCGGTCCTATACTTTGTCTGAACAAGTCAAGAAGGGACACGGCTGTACCCTCTTGACTTGTGTCTCGCAAAGAAATGGTTTTTGTATAAGAAAACTTTCTCTTCTTGAAAGAGAAAAACCAACATTCCCGATTCGTTCTCTTCGCTTCCGACCCAGATCACCAACGTCCAACGATTTCGTCGCGAACGGACGATCGGATTCCGCGAACCGAAGAAAGACGACGCGTCCGACGAGGTGGTGGAGACTCGAAGATGCGTTAATTAAATTGTGATGCCACCATATCTCGCGACACTGCTGAGTCAAAGGGGCTCGGCGAGCGGCCAACTTTGTGATTTTATAAATACTTAAGGACATTTACGACGGTCGAGAGAAACAGAGAGAGAATGGGAGAGACTGAACGAAAATTGGAACAACGGCTGAGCGTAGGGGAAGGGAGAAAGAGGAGGGAGGGTCGGTCAAGTAGGCAAACTAGCGACGCGAGTGAAACAAGCGGTTAGTATTTTCGTTTAGGGTTGGAAAGATTGGGAATGCGTAGTTATCGAAGCTGTCGTAAGGTCGGATCAGCATGTATACCTCTAGATCGTAAGAGCGTAGTTGATTTAGCGAATAGGCTAGGCTAGGGTCCGCTCTTGTATAGGAATCTCCTTGTTGATTCTTACTGCTGCGAAACCGGTGATACAACGTTCAGGATCGGAGCTGCTCGATGCTTGGCGAGTAGCAAACGAGCTGCGACGATACACGAAAAAAACACGCGTGGAATTGAAACGAGCGATGATAAGCATCGAGACGCAACGAGATGCGGTGCAATAGCGAGGCTCGCAATTACACTCCGTCGCAAAATTAGGGGAACACCTATTTTTTTCCTAAAAATCATGTGAACTTCAAATGAACATAATTTCGCGCCGGAAAGTCGTACGGAAATGAAAAAATAGTACGACTTTCCGGCGCGAAATTATGTCCATTTGAAGTTCACATCATTTTTAGGAAAAAAATAGGTGTTCCCCTAATTTTGCGACGGTATTTGAAACGTGTGCACGGTTAGTCGGGCGCGCGCGACTAAAAGACGAGACGCTACGCGACGCGACGTTTTCGAACAATACCTACAACCTTTTTCTTCGCTCGTAGCGTACGAGTAGACCATTGTAAATTTTCTTTCTTCAAATTCACTATTTATTACGCCGTGCGAGCCAACGCGACATTTTAAGTGTAAAATACATACTATCATTACTATCGTTCGGATTATCGCGAATACGCCGTGTATATTGATTACGATTACGATTACGATTACGATTACGATTACGATTGCGAATACGATTACGATTACGATTATTCTATTACCTACGGGCAGATGAGACGGAAATCGTAACAGGGCGCGCTCGAGGCCGAGTGACCGTGTCTCGCCAAGACGGAGAGTGTCGGTGTGCGATTAATCGCTGGCGTAAATTTGACTTGTGCGTGCGTGCGTGCGAATGTGAATGCGTGCACAAGACGAAAAACGCGAGGACGAAACGAGTCCGAGGAAAAGGATTGCGCAAGAGAATGGGCAAAACACACGAGAAAGGATTCGATGATGGTGACTCGAGCGGAAGATCGACGGGCGACGATTGCGTGAGTTCGAGGACGAAACAGTGCAAACCTGGAGCGGAACACACTTGTATACGTATTTCTTGTAAACTGTAATTCTTCCATCGCGGACTTTAAAAAGTATTTATCGATATAACGATAACATTAATATTATTATTGTAATTATATACGACTGCTGAGAGTGTGACGGAGACGAGAGAAACGAGAGGGACGAGAGAGACGAGAGAGACAGTGAGTAAGAGTGAGAGTGAGAATGAGAGTGAGAGAGAGAGAGAGAGAGAGATCTACGTGGATGCGAAACACGGCATACGCGCACAAGCGAAACGCGGCGTGTACGCACTCGCTGAAACAAAAAATACGAAACGTGGAATAGCCAACCGTGCGGAAAATACGCTCGAAAAGTACCTACCTACTTACAAATGCGCAACCACAAAGATATGCATCATGTATACGCGACTCTTGAAACCATTTTACCAGATTTGTCATTATTTAATTATTTCGGTTGTATTTTAAAATGCAATTAAAGCTCAAATAAATATATATGTTATAAAGTAACATAGAGTGCGTTCGTTTTCTTTTCCAGCTGATATCCTTTCCCTACCATCGTCGTCATCGTCGTTTTAGCTACTTTCGATGGAAGATCGCGTATTTTTGTAGGAAACTTAAGGAGGAAATTATTTGAGTGGAACAGAGCCCGTCGTCTGTTCGCCAGAAAGGTATGACGCTGTTAATTCGACGGGACACAGTATCGACCGAAATGTACGTATGTACGTGCCGGCATAGGAGACATCGAATGCCGTATAATATCGTCAAAGAATAGTAAACATGATTGGATAATCCAGATAAACGAGGAATTGTAATGTTAACATAGAAATCGCTTATCGGTCGGAGAATTTTTCACGCGATACGTTTTAGCAGTTTAAAGTTTAAACCGAGACCATCCGGCCGGATCCTCGATTCGAATTCGTCGATTCGATTTTCGTAGAGAAAATGACCGGTACTCGGTGCTCGAAACAGCGAGATGGAAAAAGGGCAAGAAGGCAGGCTGGAAAGGGCGAAAAGAACGGAGGGGTGAGGTCAACGGTGGGAGGGGAATCGAAGGAAAAGAGGAAAGAAAGAGGGTTTACAGTGCTCGTCTACCTCTAGCCCGGGGCTGGTAATGAATTCGTCTAATGGGTCGTAAAGAATGCGATCTTATGGAGCGGAGAGGATAAAATAAAACATCGAGGCTACCGATTCTCGAACGGTCCTTAAAGTAACCCTCGCCTCGCTTTAAAGAAACGAGCTCTCACCCTTCCAACCCCCTCCCCCCTCTCTCTCTTCTTTTTTACTCAGTCTTGAAACTGTGTGTTACTCCTTTTCCCTGGTTCCGATAGTTCCGTCGACGGGTCGCGCATCGTGTCGTTTAAACGTTTTACGTTGGCGTCGATTCACGATGACGTGAAACGAAAAATGTTCAACGCGTGAAACCAGCAAGCTCGCCATACCATCGATAGACGGGACACGCCGGACTAGCAGCTTCGTCCGGAGAAAATATTTCCAAACTTACGAACCGATGCTTCAAATCTATAATGCTTCGTCTCGGATGCAGAACTCGAGTTCTCTGATCTTCACGCGGTTCACCCGGATACCCGCGTCAACGTCTGTTTCTTTTTCTCTTGTCTTTACGCCCTTCCCTTTTCACCAGCCAAGTGCCCAAGTGCCCAAGTGTCCAAGTGTCCAAGTGCCCAAGTATCCGCTACAGGTACGCCACTTTAATCCTTTTTGCTCTTTTTCCAACAGTTTCCCTTCGTTTCTCTAGCGTACGCGTAGGTGGCTGGCTGGCTGGCTGGATCGAGAACGAGAGCAAAGGCATTAGAGGAGCCTACCAAAAAGCGGTCCGAAGATGGTCCGATAACTGGAGATTTGTAGCGGTTCTGGTCAACCGATAACCAACCGGCTGGCTGTTTTCGCACAGAATCCGTTTCGTTCTTTCTCGTTCTTTCAGCTTTGTTCGGTTTCGTCGATCGCATCGCGGTTTAATCGTCCACCTAGCACCACGTACGTTCTCGTTCTTGCAAACGTGGCACACTGGCTTCGGTTAGCGCGCCGCGTCGGGGGGATAGGTTTTCTCGGTACTACTCGTTGGAGTGATCGAAATCGTTCGAGCTGCGAGACGCGAGCAGGCTAAAAAAACTAGAAGGGCAGCTCTCCCGAAATTGAGCGCAGTTTCGTGGAGAATTTTAATTCGGTTAGTACACAAACGTCTGGTTCGCCGTTGGATGATGAAGATGTCAGTTGACCGAGAACGCGTGGGAGAGCCAGCTGGATACTCTGCGCTGCTCCGCGCTGCTCTGCGCCGCGCCGCACCATACCACGACTCGATGGTAGGTGTTCGCACTCTCTCCTCGCGCGTTTCGTCTATCCACTTTCCATCTTTCTTGCTCTTTTCTTTCACCTCTCTCCCTCCTTTTCTCGTATCTCTGCTTCGTCCTGCCTCTCTCCTTTTCTCGATTTCTTTCTGCTTCTTCTTCGCTTCGATCCGGCTGAACGTTCCTTTTCGTTTCTATCTCATCGTTTTAACTTCTCGCCTTCACACTGCCATTCGTTCTTACTCGTTCCAATTTAGTTTCGTAAGATACGCGCGATCCGTGCATCTACTTTACGACGGTCGCACGCGCATACTAAGCGGAGAGCAGAGAACGACGCGCCACCGCACCGCACCGCAACAGAAAAGGAAAAGCGTCGCGCTTAAGGGGTAAGGGTGAGACGCGGCTGATCAGCTAAGCTACTAGCCGAGTAAGACGCGGGACGCGACCCTCTCGTTACATTTGTTCCCCACTTTACTCGGTTCTCGTGTATCGTGAACAACGGGCTTAAGCCTGCCACGGGATAATAAAAAGTGTACGCGACCGCTGCGTACGCGGTAAAATCTTGCTCGATATTTGCGTTGCAAGCCAGCCAATCTCACCATAGTCCATTTACTCCGGTACGCTGCGCTGGAAGAAATTCGTCGCTCCTCGCGTTACTTATCGAATCGCGAAGGCCAGCTACCACGATTCACCATGCAACGGACAAACCGAGGCCGAGTACCAGAAGAGAAAAGAACGCGAGGCACAGCGAGACGATAACAGAGATAGCGAGAACGCGAGTACGAGCGCGGGTGCAAACGGGTGGAAGCGGGTGGAAGCGGATGCAAGCGTGTAGGAGCGCGGGCGCGGGTATAGACGCTAGCGTGAGGCGTGAGACGAGTCTGCGAGATCGCGGTTATAAGAGAAGAGGGGGGAGGGGAGGCGAGTATCTGTCAGGGTTGGCACACTCGGGCACAGATTTACAAGGCTACCGCTGTTTTACGAGCCCACAAAGTGCCGCTCGTTCGCCCGTTCGCTCGTTCGCTCGCTCCGCACCTACACGTCTGTACGTTCGTCTCGCGTCAAGGGCAAGTACGTTTCGAGCCGAAAGAAACGCAGGCACACCGACCTCTGGGCTGCTGCGCGATCGAAGATTTCTCACCCGAATAGTTTCTATCTCGTCCTCGGGTCGTGTCGCTTTTCGCTTTTCGCCTTTCGCGACAGAGTGGCTACCGACTCTCCGAGAGTGAGACTTTCAACGGCCCCGAGTTGCAAGAGGAACGCGGGAGAACTTTGCCACGGTATAGAGCCCGCTTTGTCGACGGATTCTCGTTATCGAGGAAGGAAGACGGAGCTCTGTGTCGAGCCCGCAGGTGTCGGCTCGGTATTTTATTGCACCGTAATCGAGCCAACGAAAACGCCGGAAGCGAGCGCAGATAGTCGACGCAACGGGAAGCAGCAAATAGACGCTTTGCACGCTTCGTCCTTCAAATCTGCGACCGCGACGCGTTGTTTCATCGTACGACCGTTTACCTAAACCAGGCCTTTTTCAATATCGATTCCCGAAGGAGCGGCGTTTCGAATCGACGACGAACGAACGGGAAAGACAGGGAGGCGCGCGTTCACGATTTATTCAACTTATTGCTCGATAACTTGTCTATGCGCGCACGCCGCGCCGCGCCGTACGCGTGTCAACGTGATGCGACGCGATGCGACCTACACGATAGGATAGATATTATCGAATCCAGCTCGATTAAATCATTTACGGAAAAAGGCGCTGGATTTAGCAGCACGGTCAACGCTCTATGGTCATTATTAGGTAGAATGAATTATCTGATCATAGAAAGTCTGACGATCAATCAAGAACGCGCTTCTACGCAATTAAATTCCGTCGCTTTTTCCTTTCTCGAAATGCAGTGTCGGAAGACGAAAAATACGAGAGAAAGAAAGGGGTGTACAGTGCACACAGAGAAGGGTGACAAGATAGGGGTTAGAGGGAGAGGGGGAATGGGAGCTAAGAGACAAAAGGGTACGGATACACGAAGGAGGATGGTGCAAAGGAAAGAAGAGACTACGGGAAAAAGAGACAAGATTAGACTACTATTTTGCAGTTTCTTATAAATATTCATTCCTTCTTCTCGATGAATCGAGGAGGGACTGGAGACTCGCGCTCCAGGCGGTAAGTCGCGTTAAGAGCGCTAACGAGCGACCCCTCCAACCAGAAGAGAGTTTCCCCCTTGCGTTCCCGTTACTCCGCCGCTAAAGTACACCAACTGTCTCTCTCGTTGGCTCTCTATCAGCTCCGCGCGCACGGCTTATTCTCTCCTTTGTCCTCCTTCGTTGTTTCTTCACCGTTTCCCAGCTCGTTTCTTTCCTCGGAGCAATTCCACGAGGCAACCGCGCGATGCGCCGAGTTGTGCGAATTTGTTTAATTAGAAGTTAGGCCAGCGATACATTAGCAATGTAAATACCCCTCTCGTCTTTCCTGCTCCTGCTTCTTCTCTATTTCTCCTTCTTCTCTACCTCCTCCACCACCTTTCCACGACTCTTCCTCCCTGTTCTTCTTCTGCTGGTCCTTTTTCTCGATCCTCCTCTCGCCTTCTCGCACTCGAAACTGTCGGATTTAGCCACGGAGATACCGCAAAGGGTAACCTCTGCAGCGCGCGGTGATTTAGCGTTTTCAATTCGAGGCGTATCCTGTCCCGCAAAGTCGACGCGATATACACCGTGAAAAGATTGGAACTGACGCGACGCGACGCGACATGACGGATGGATCGTTCCCGACCGTTGAGAACCACGGTCGCGGTTTGTTGGATGAGGAACGGCATCGCACCGCTCGAGCGTCATCCAATTACGTTTTACGCGGTACAGAGTAATAAGTAATAACTTTCAAGGTTGTATTCGTCCTCTTGCTTACGCGCACGTGAGTTTATGATTTTTCTTGGACGAAGCTAAGGAAGAATAATGCTTTCGAAGGCCCTCCCTCGTCGTCACCGTTTTTACGGTAGCAGCCTTTCGCCGCGACGGATCGTCGCATTAAAGATCATTAATATTTTGGAGATTTCGCGAGCCAGCTTGGCGAACGACCAAACGATGCGATCCGGTGTCGCAGGATTAAGAGAAGAGGAGGCGATCGTTCGTGAGTCGACTGACGATGCGAGCGGAGGGTCGACGCGACGCGACGCGACGCGACGGAAGGACGAGTCGAGAGGAAAACTCGAAACGAGATGAGACGGGAGGATCAACGCGATTCGTCGGCGGTCGACGGCCGACGGAGGGCAGCCCTTCATTGGTTTTCCCGAGATTAACACCCATAACTCATTCGGGACACGAAGCCGTGCGTCACTCGTAGCTACGCTATAATTGCCGACATAAATCAATCGGCCGATGAGATCATAAACCCGGGGCGATACACTGCGCCAACAGATCCATATAACGGCAAGTGCACGGCTGCATGTTAAATGTCAATTGACGTCGGCTCGACGTATCGGATTACCGCGAACATAGCCGCGAGATGGCACGACCGGACCTGATACGAATTCGAAAGATAACTCTTTTTTTAATCGACTTCGAAAAAGAAAGAGGTTACTCAATTCGACATGTATAGGTATATATATTTTTTTTTATGTTCACCGATTACGCCGAGATGGACGGACCAATCGGAACGAAACCTTTTGCATCTTGTAGGATATGACTCCCAGTTGGTCCCGTATAAAAAACATTTTCCATTTTGTCATTCTTTACACCTTTTTTATTGCTAAAACACAGTTTCGTACATGCTAGGTATGGTCACCGATTACGCCGAGATGGATGGACCAATCCGAACAAGACCGTTTTCATCTTGTAGGCTATGATTCCCACTAGAAACGGGATAAAACACATTTTTTATTTTATCATTGCTTACGCTGTTTTATCATGTTTTATTATAAATTACTGCAAATCAAAGAGTAACGTTTATAATAAAATATTTAAAAATAAAGATTATAGATTATTCAACGAAGCACGGGAAAGATCTGTACGGTTCGAAAGTCAAAATTAGAATAAAAATGAAAAGAGAAAGTCCGGGCGAAAAACTCTTATTGGGTCCTCTTGAGAAAAACTAATACAGATGTTCCCGAGGTTTATTGCTCAGGCCCTCCTCGATTTCTGTCCCGAGAACCGTTAAACAAAACAAAGACACTATCGGGTATCTTTCGACAATCGACTTGTTTTTGCAGTCAGATATTCCAACACTAACTACTATTCCCATTGCAAAATTCCTATTCTTTGATGCTACTCTGGAAGGAATGCTCCGATCGCCACTAAAAAATGTGAAATAAAATAATTTTTGGAAAAAAATACAACCGACTTCGGAATGCACTAACAAGGACGAAATAATTTTGATTTATATTTCGGAGACGGCGCAAAATTAACAATTTTTTACATTGGAAATTGTCAAAATTCTTTAATCCTTTTACATATTTTCACATTAGCAACATCTTTCATTTACACAATTTTTAATTTTGCGCCGCCCCGAAATATAAATTAAAATGATTTCGTCCTTATTAGTACATTCCGAAGTCGGTTGTGTTTTTTTTTCCAAAATTTTTGTATTTTTATCTTTTGGTTCGATGTCTGTTTTCCAACCACGTCGACTCGTTGTTCCGTTACCGGCACGGCACGGCGCGGCGCGGCGTCGCGACGCTACACGCGGAACGCGGAACGCAGAAGCCCGCGTTCGGATCGTACTTGTTTGTCGTCGCGGTCCTAGCCACCGACCCTGAACCCTCTCTTTAGTCGCTGGTAAAGGTGTACCCGTACGTACGGCAGCTCCCGGCAGGGCGGTTCGCGGGCCTAAATATTGAGACGGTGTTTATTTAACCGGGAGATATATGATATGATGCAGACAATATAATGCATTGTATTCAAATACGGGAGTCCGCGAGTCGTGACCGGGAGCAACGTCGTAGAGGCTTGGTCCTTGCTATCGCTGAGACCGGCACCACCAGCACCACCAACACAGCACCGCATCGTTCCACCCTGTCCACCCTGTCCACCGGTCAGCTACTTCGCTTCGACCGTATAAATGATATACCGCGTTTCGATTCTCAGGATTAGACGCGGTTCGCGAGCACCCGTCTACTTCGCCCGTTCCGCCGCGCCGCGTCGCGCCGTCCAACGTAACCATCGTCGAATCGTAAAACTGGTGCGCTTATGCGCTTATGCGCGCATCTACGCGCATCTGCCCCCGGAACATGTAGCCATTCGAGCAACGGGCCGATGTCGTTCCCGAGCCATATATACACGGACAGCTCGTAACCAGCTATGTAGCCGCATGACAGCGAGTCCGCGCCCGGCGTATCTTACCTCCTATCTCCGGTCCATATCAAATGCGACCGTGTCTTTCTTTCGTCTCGCTCCCTTTCGCTCCCTTTACTCTTCTTCTCTTTTTCTCTTTTTCTCTCCGCCATCCTACCCTAACGGCGCATCGCATCGGTCCAATTCAGATTCCTCGGACTACCGAAACGCTCTCCAGTTTTCTCGATCCACGCGAGCTCGATCTGGCGCGGCGTGGCTACTTGGTGGGCATACGCGCGATCATACGTCGCGTTGCGTCGTTGGGTGGTCCCGTGGACGGCACGCAACCACGTACTTGTCCCGACGATGCACGATACGCGCGTGCATTCTAATCGACGCACGGACATTGCGAAGGCTATCGAGGTTCGTCGCGTTTCCTCTCTCTCTCTCTCTTTCCAAACGTTGTTTCCTGTCCGTGGTCCGACGAAAAGTCGCCTCGAACGGACCCACCGATAATCGAGGGACGAGCAAAGGAGCGCGGCACGGTTGGCGACAGCAAAACCAAGCTGCTTCGACTAACGAACCTGCAGCCTCGCCGAGAGACATGGATAAGAAAGGGTCGACGAGGTGAGAGGGTGGCGACGGCAGCTGAGCAAAAGGAGGAGGAGGAGGAGTAGGAGGGAGAAACAGACGGGGTGGGTAGGCGAGGCAGGATGTAAGGAACGGAAGAACGAAGAAAAGAGAGAATTCGGGGTAAAGTTTCGTCATTGCGAAATGACACGAGTGGTCTTTATAGCGGCAACGCCGGCTGAGAGAGACCGTCTCTTTCGACGGTTGTCTTTCTCGTTCGTTCCGCGTGTATTGACAAAAGTGTCGGTCGGCTTCTCCGCCTCTCGTAGTTTCGTCGCGCCATTCTCCGATATTACCGCTCAGTCGAGGGTTCTGGCACCGGGTAGGATGAGGGTGATTGCGACGAAATCATTGCGAGGAATAGAAGAGGTGCCGCAGTTGGGAACTCATAAGACGTAAAACCGTCTTACCGACGGAGGCAGTCAGAACTAAGGGGTGAGAGGAACGGGGTAACGGGGGAACGAGGGAACGAGGAAAACGGGCAAAGGAAAACGAGAACGAGAACGAGAAGGGTGACGCGCGAGAGCGACGAAGATGGTAACAACCGTGGCTGCGGCTCCGGACCAACAACGGAAACTCTAATCGAGGCGAAGACAAAAAGACGAGAAACGAACGAGTCGCGACTTGCCACGATACGACGCGACGCGACGTTTTCCTTTCGCGAAAGAACTATGATGCTGCAATTTCAAGCATACCTTTGTGAAATGTGCGCTGAATTTGAATAAAAGCGCGGCACCCGGCGTAAACTCGACCGGTTCGCCGCGCCCGCGCCGTGCGAAACCGGCCGACGCGACGGACGATCCTCGGGTTTTGACGTTGACTAAACTTCCGAGCACGCCATCGAGTTCCAGAAGCTAGACCACGCTCTTGATTCGACGCTAGTCCATTCACCCTTGCTTTCGTCCCGGTCTTTGGCCGATCGAGTCAACTCGACGACGATAAAGCAAATAGATAATGTCCGAACTTTAATTAAAACTGGACGGCTGAGTGACATATTTGATTATCCGAGAATGTAATTAATCGCTTCGCGAACTCGCAGCGGCGGAGCGGGAAGGGCGAGGATCGCCGTTTCGCGTGGTAGCAGCAGGGCGGCTAGGAGGTAGTGCGGCGGGGCATCGCACAGGCGAACAACCGTTCGGCGAGACCTGTATTGCTGAATTATCTCCTTTTTGTTGCGTTCCCGCTCGCAGAACGGCCGAGTTCGCTAACGAGAGACTAATTAGTCGTGCGAAATTGCTCGCATCCCCAGTCGCGATAAGCGGCAACGCGACGTATTGCTAACCGTACGATTGAACACGCGTACGCGCCACTGGAAACGTCCTGTCGTTTCCCTTCTCGCTTCTTTCATCTCGATTCTGATAAACCTCCTCGACGCACAGTGGGACAAAACGGCGCTCGGCGATCAAAAATCGATTTTCGTAAAGTTCAAAATTGAAAAAAATGTTTAGATCATTAGATAGAGAATAAACAGTAGTTGAATATGGTAGAACCTGTTTTTCCATATTTATTATCGTTTTGTTATAGTCCGCGTTCAAAGTCAGCAGAAATTCATCAAAGCAAAACGCGTATTATATTTCCAACAGCTTCAATGTACGATTCTAAACAATTGTACTTCGAAAGATGCAACTCAAGTTAATTATAAAGTTTACCACATCAATATAGATTCTATTCACTTCGTAAAGTAAGTTAAAATGTTATTAACTTGTTAAATAGTAACATTTAAATAGAAGGAAGTACACCGAATTAAAGTTTTAGCTTCACATAAGCTTTAATAATAGATTCCCGTACATTACCGGGGTGAAATTAGTACCATATGAAAGGATGAACCTTCCCCTTTCAGGAGCAAAAAGAATTAGGTGCTACTTTTTGCTACTTTTAAAGAAAATAGCGATTGAAGTAACCTGTACCTCGCTTGACCGTTACGGTCGTCACCGACAACTCGATGCTACATAGGATTATTATAATTCACGGAGATTTTTGTATGGTCTGCATGGCTTTTAAATTTAAGACATTACTTCTTATATCGGGTATCCACATCCACCCTTCACTCGTATAAAGATATACAGGGTGCCCCACTTAATTTGACCATCTTGAATATCTTGCTTATTTTTTACGATGGAAAAAAATGTCAGAGGAGTTTTTTGCCAAATAACGCAGGTGGAACTCGATTTAGTATTTGTTAAATGTTGAGTAACTTTCCCATCTAACATTGTCAAGTACAGTTTATAGAACACGGATATTTCTCATCCCCGAACTATGCGATGCATTTTGTGGGTTCCAATGACTAATTTGATTTTTTACAAATTCAACTTCGGTTAACAAAATAACAAATAACTTCGGTTAACATAACATTCAATAAAATTTCATTAAAATATCTCCAACAGAACCAAAGTTACAGATTTTTGATCGCCGAGCGCCGCGCCGTTTCGAACGGCTCGCTTGTTCTCCAAGATCAACGTTTCCGCTGGAAAGGAGTTTCGGTGACGACGCGACGCGGTACGACATACGCTCAACGCGTTCGACAACGCGAACGGTCGGCGATAGGGGTAAAGGTGACGACGAAGGCGGCACGGGCGGATACCTTCCGTTCGATGAATGTTGTTTCGTCACGCGATGAATCGTCGCGTTAGGAAGCAGGAACGAAAGAATTGCGAGTTAACGAAACAGTGGCATAGAGTATAGGGAAACGGTGGAAAAGATTCACGATTGGAGTTGTTGCGGCGAACCACGCGATAAGAAACCGAGACGGATTATTTTCATCAGCGCTCGCCACGCTGCCTCAAAATATCGAGGTTCGCGGAATTCTTGCCGGCGCGGCGCGGCGCTAGGCGGTTTGCTCTTCCCGTATCGTAAATTGGCGCGCGACACGCGTCCACGGGGCGAGTACGTTTCTCCCCTTTCTCGATCGATCGAGTCGAACGAGATCGCGGGGATTCCGTCTGTAGAAGACAGAAGCGCGCAGGAACGAAACGCAAGATGGGAATCGTTGGAACGGAAAGAGGCAAGGAGGCGAAGAACGTGGTCGGGCCACGCCGAGCCGTCAGCCTTTCAGCGGCAGGGTTCACCAGCAACTGTTGATCGTAAATATCGCGTGGCGCATCAGATATTTCGGAGGGAGCGACCGAGAGTTATGGCGGCCAGTCCGCCAGACGTGGCGCAAAGTCATAGACAGGGAGAAACGAAGACGAAACAAGAATGGAAAGAAAGGAACGAAGGGGGTGGGAGGGAGACGGACAAACAAAAAGGGTGGCGAGATCTATCAAGAACAAGAGAATGCGGATGAAAATGAAGAAAGCGAGGAAACGAGAGGAGAAAGGGAGAGAGCGTGCTCCCTAAACCCTTTCCTCCGCACTCGAGGTTGGCGAAAAGCGGCGATGGTAAAAGGGAGAAGAACGCGAGTAGCGAAACGAAGAGGCGCAACGGCAGCTTCGGTATAGCATAACTTCAGGTATATCCAGTGCCAGTAAATTATACGCAAAGTGTACGCGAAGGCTCCCTTCGTCCCGCCGCGTCACAACCAGCTAGCCGCACCCCACCTTCTCTCCGCCCCTTCCCCCGATCCCTATTTCTATCCCTATCCCTCTACCTCGACGTTCCTCATCCTTTTCGTCTCCCTTCTCTTCCCTTCTTCCGTGTCCTTCTCCTCGACGCTACTTCCCACCCTCGGCACCCCAGAGGCCGCGCCTGCCTCACGTACATCATTATGATTGATCGCTTCACCTTACTTTGTAATTAAAACTAGTTGCCATTGTGCCCAGCTCCGTGTGCTCGTTCGCTTGCTCCCACCACTCCCCTTTTCTCCCTATCTCGCCCCTCTCACTCTCTCTTTCTCTTTCCCTTTCTCTTTCTCTTTCTCTCTGTCTAACGCGCGCACACATGCACACATACATCCGTACACTCTTTCTTCCCACACCCTGAACGCGACTGTCTTCGCTTCTCGCGCGCATTTACATACCCGGAGACGAAGCAAGTACGAAACACGTGGTGGCAGCAAGCAAAGCAGCTAGCACCGGTTATCGCGCAACCAGCCATCTAGCCATCCGGCCGGACGGCGGACCAGGGAGACACCGATCCGCGTCTTTGCGAGAAACAGAAGCACGCTCGACTCGTTACCACTTTTGTTTCCGCTTCTGCTGGCCGTCAGTGTGGTCGCGATACCGCGTACGGCGTACGGGGCAACGGGTATCGTGAAACGTATTCCCGCGACTCTGTAATCGCCTGGTTTCTTCTTAGTCCGGTGGTGAATCTTGTTCCCTTTACTCGTCCTTCGGTCATCTCTTTTCCCTTCCGTTCCAATTCCCCTCTCGGGCTCGTTTCCCTCGTCCCTGTCTCCTACCTTATCCCCCTCGTCGCGTTCCTACTCGTCCGTACCAAGTCACCAGCGCCACAATCCGGTGAGCGCACCCCTGTCTTTTCCCGGGGGCCATGCGTCATAGTTATCTATGCTTTTTGCAACGGAGACTGATTTAGAGCCGTCTAAGGACCCGAAGCCCTACGAAAATTAAATAATTGCTAATTTATGGCGCGCATCGAGCGGCTCGTTACCTCTGCTTCGAATCTATCTCTCCCTCTTTCCCACATCTCTGCCACTCCTTCCTCTTCTATGCTTTCCTTACAGCCGCGATATACACTTCGCGCATTCTGTCTCGGTGTACCTCGTCCTCGTCACAGCTTCGCCTACTCTGTCAAAGTTTCGACGGAATTCACCTGATCCATTGTTTCAAGTTTCAACGGCTAAAAAGTAAAGAGTAGGTACGTATCAGACGTGGTATGACGCGCCCCGGTGTTGCGTCACCGTGAGAAATAATTTTAAGAGGAAACGTTGAGGTAAAGGATGCGCGTCCAACGGAACTTGCAACAACAGACAGGCGCTGACGTTTCTTTACGAGCCTGTTTCGTGGTATGCAAATTAATGGTGACGCGCTTTAATTCGGCAATAAATAGAGGTCACCCCTGCGACGAGAATCGGACCATCGCATCGCTCAGGCCCGTTCCCTTCTCGTGCTGCAACATGGGAAAGATTCGGATTTATTTGATGCGTTTCGAGGATATTTATAGATCCGGTTCGGCTCGATTGCGCGCACGCTACGGCCACCTAGCTCTTTTCTTTTCTCGTTCCGAGCACCGCAAACCATAGATAAACCTTTCCCTTTGCGAGTCGATCGATTTCGTCGAAACGGACGGCGCGGCGCGGCGGTTACAACGCTTTATTCGTAACAGTTGCGTCGCGTCGCGTCGCGTGGTTACGTTGACCCTGGCCGTTAGATATTTATGAAACTATCATCCAACGATGTTGCTGCAAAGATTGTTCGTTGGCCGACAGTTTCCTAATCGACGGTAAAAAAAATAAAAAAAATAAAAAAAAAAGGAGAAGAAGATGAAATTTATCGCTAAAAAGAAAAGGGAACCACGAGTATAAATCTCGGGTATTATAATGGAATCTGTCTATTATTAAAGAATGAGTGATTTAGAAGGGGGTGGAGCCGAGCCGTGCTACTTTGCCGTCCAAGCGGGTAGGTTGCTAAAGGATCGTGAGTTTGATCGGCAATTCGGCAGGTAACGAACGTCTTCTTCTTTCTTTACGACTCGTTATCAAAGCATCTGAACGCGCTTGTTCGGCCGAATTTTGCGCCACACGGTCGCCGCTCGTGCTCCACGTTGATCGATTAATTCGCACGACAAACGATCCGTAGCTTTCACGACGTTCGATCGCCTTTGCACCTGTCATACCCTGATAACAGTTAGTCACCGCCGACCCTTGGATCTTTGCTGTTAGTCACCACCAACAACTCTTGACGAATCTTGGACTCGTGCTCTCCCGACAACTCATCTCCAACCTTTGGACCCGATAAGGCCCTTCTCCCAAACCGAACCTGTATAAAAGACCCTGCGGGCATGCGAATAAAGCCACTAAGTATTGAAAAGTACCACTGTGTCGAACCTCTGCTCGATCTCCTTTCTCTCTACGGAAATTAGGGACCTCGTAAGTGGAGGTAATCGTGAATTAATATATTTCGTGTTTCGGTCCCCGTGGCAAAGGTATCTTACCCTCGTCTCGGCTAAAATTCGATCGGAAACAACAAACTCTCGTCGAAGAGTAATTCCAGGGTATGGTAGACGCGGAGAATGACCACAATACCGTTTCCGTTCAATACCTGTCGTCATTGGAGACGTTCGAAAGAAAACCTCTTCTCGCGAGCCGGTCGTTGATCGTCGATAAGAAGGAAAAAGGATGCGCGAAGCTAATTGCATTGAAGCGAGAAGATATTTTTTGGCGAGCAAACCGGCGAAAAGTTTTGAGAGGATAGGGGCCATTCGGAGCATCCGAGCGATTCAGCCGATTCGGGCCATCCGGCATCCGGCATCCGGCATGGCCTTCGTGCTCGTCCATCCGTCCGCCGTCTAACAGTCTGCCAGGATATTTACGACTGACCGACTCATTGCCACGGTGAGTTGAGCGAACGGTCGCCACAAATCACGTCGGAGAAAGCCGGCCTTTCTCTGCTCTGGGAAACGTCTGACATTTTTCTCTGCCCGGGATAACTTTGACTTATTGGTGACGGCAGTCAGGACAGATAGACAGATAGATAAATGGATGGATGGATGGATGGATAGATGGATGGATAAACGAGCCGGTAGAAATAAGAAATAGCGAAAAAGCGAGTATAAGAAAAGATGAGGGGCGCGGGGTGGTGAAATATGAGAGAGGGATGGATGTAGGGGGAAGCGAGTCGCGTGGCTGTACAAGCACGATGTGCGGGGTAGGTAAGATGAAAACCGAAACACGTTTGCGCGTACTCGTAACGAAAAGCGAGAAAAGATTAGTCGGCGAGGGTCGTGGGTGAAAAAAAGGGGTGACGGTGGGTCCGGTCGGGAGGCGAAAGGGCAGAGGAGAAGTCTTGCGGTGCGGTGCGGTACTCTCGATGCGCTCGGTGGATGTCCCTGTCGCATAAATCACTGCCGGTATCTTCTGGCACGGCGGCTCGCTCATCACAGCAGAGTTCTTGTCGCGCCTTAATAACGGCCGCGCGTCTCGCCCGCGCCTCCGCTTCGTGCCCCTCGAAGCCCACTCCAATCTCGTATCGTGTAGCTCTTGTCCTTCTCTGGTGCTCGGCCCGATCTGGCCTGGACGTTCTCCGTACCGTACTGTACCGTACTGTACCGCACCGTACTGCCTCGCCGCGATTCACCGTCCTACCTCGCTACAAATCCTGATTATATTCTGCCACTGACGTTATACCGCGAGGGGACGATGCCACGTTCGAGTCTGGTTTTTGTACTTCTCCGAGTTGCTCCTTCCTTTCTTCCTTCCTTCCTTCCTTCCTTCCTTCCCGCCTCTTGCTCTCTTCTTCGCCTCGGCTCGGTACCTCTCCTACATCGTCCTTTGCTCTTCCGTATTCATCCGTCAGACCGAGCTTCTCGCATTATTCCGCAATTGGTCGTTCTTCAATCCGGACGCGCGTCACTTGTGCTTCGTCGGTGTCCACCTTTCCGCTTCGTGTCTTCTTTCCTTCTGTTCCCCCTCTTACGTCGGCCCGTTTCCGTTCACCGATTCAGAGTCAGCAGCAGCAGCATCGTCGGCGGGACTAGCGAACGAGCCTCCTCCGCTCGTCTTTACTCGGCTAACTCTGACAGCCTGGACCGCGTAAATCAATTTTCAATTACGGCGCAGCCAAGGCGAGCGAGCCGGTACGCGGCGTGCGGCGTAACGGAGCATCGAGGTAAGTCAGGCAAACCGAAGCGAAACAACGCGAGCCACCGATTCGATTCTCCCAGCGCAGCGCAGCGTTATATGTATAGTATTCCGAAGTAGCGGGAAAACTGTTTCGCGAATTCTTCTCGATGCGAAACAACGTGGCACTCGTCGGTTGACGAGAAAGTGAAAGACAAACACGCGGTAGCAAAGTACGTGTATGACGGCAAACGAAATACGAGAGAAGGGCTCGAGAAGGGCTCGAGAAGGGCTCGAGAAGGGATAGCGAGAGGGTGAAGGGGAGAAGACCGACGCGGCTCGACGGATACGTACGTATTATTATACTTCGCTACAGTCATATTTATAAATCAGCGATATAGCACGACGAGCGGAGACGCGGAGGGATGGAATTTATTGCTTCGTTCTCTTTCCTCTACTGCCAGTTCCTGCTGCCCCTCTCCACCGGCAACCACCGTTCCCCTTGCCTTCTTCACCCTCCGACACCGCTCATTCTACCAGCCACCCCTTCCGATATCCTCGCACGCTCGCTCTTTCGAGTATACGCGTCTCTTTCTTCGCCGTTATCGTGCTCGCTCCTCTCTTCGTTCTCTCTCGCTAGATTCGTAGTCTTTCTGGACGGAGAGTGCGCGAGCATACAAACTGCCAAGCCTGTACGTATGAGCTTAGGTCGACATTTTCCCTCCTCTCTTTGGTAATAAATCTGCGAGTCTTTTGAGCCGACGGCGGCATGGTTTGGGGAAGAGGCGCGGGGTTAGGGTCGTCGTTCCTGGGGGTACCAGAGGTCGCCTTCTCTTTCCCCGTCTTTCTCCTTGTCGACCTTACGCCACTTCTCCCCGTCGACCCGCCGACCGCCAACCCGTCCCGTTCCGTCCCGCCGCGCCACGCCACGCCGTTACCCGGTCTCCAGTCTCCAGCTCTCGCGTCACGGGAATGTATATAATTAGCAGCATTGTGCTTTCTCGGACAGATTTACGGGTCGTATCGCTACCGCGGCTGCATGCATAAGCGCGTTAAATAAGTATTTATCCGCCCCGTGGGGGATGCGATGCCGAGCTACCCGCCTGATGGATTTGCCGCTCGAACGCCCGAAACTACGTTGAACGGCTGCCCGTTATCCGTCGCGGATACCCGCTACCCTCTTCTCTACCCTCACTCTTATCTCCTTCCCTTTCTCTCGCCCTTGGCAAGGAAAATCTTCTCTTACCCTCGAGAAAGTTACCCTCCTCTCCTTGAGATGTTGATACCGCGACTTCGTCACGATGTTCCTCCGAATCGAAAAGTTATTTGTTATTTCTACGAACTTGAGGAATTGTCTGCCGGTCGATCGCCACGCCGCGGCCGCGCCGCGCCGTACATTCTCTCGAGACGAACGTGACCAAACGTCGGCGATGACGAGAATCGCTACTTTCCCGACTGTAACGCCGTGAATCCTCCTGTCAGATTCCATAATTTTGACCGGCAAAGTTGCATAACCGTGTACACCTGGAAGCGGCCGAGGCTAGGCGCCGCGATAACGAACGAAACGAACGAGAGAGAGAGAGAGAGAGTGAGAGAGAAACGGTAAGCAGGATATAGAGTAGATTCGTCGTTGGATAACGATTATTATCGAGGCGAGGACCGCGTATCTCTAGCGGTCCCGCCGTTTTACCTAGGGGTTTAGAGTTCCATAGGTTTGTCTCATTTCCGGGATCCAATCTCTCGGCTCGACGCCGCGCCGCGTCCGCGCGCCGTGTTTATCGTTCTCTTACATCCGTCCTACGTCCAACCGTCACAGTTTCATCTCTTGACGAAAAACTTTTACCTACGTTTCGTGTTGGTCGTCGTAGCGAATTTCATCGCCACCCACTTTGGTCGCGGGATACTTGTTTCTCATCGATCAGATTGTAGAAAACCGGAAGCGCATCGTGCGTGGAGCACCCACGGATGGGTAAAGGGCGTCTACTCGAATCGAGCGAACCTTCGCTCGAGACCGAGGGTTAAGGGTCACACCGAAACTTTGTCCATTTCGACTGCGGCGGGGTTGAGGAGGATACGAGGGGGAATTCCGGCATACGATCGTCTTATCTTCAGCGACACGGGTAAAGCGCGTCCAGGGATAATTGTTCGCGCGAGAACGTGACGATACGATCGAGATAATAAAGCGTACGCGAGGGCGCGATTGTGATTTGAGAAAAAATCGTTGCAGGATTATCTGTAGGTACACTATTTTTGCGAATTTCTCGACAGTTGGAATGGTGAGGGAGGGAGAAGGGGGCGAACGGTCGGACGAACGAGCGACGGAGAGACAGAACGACGAAGCGGATTCAATGGACCGACGTGGTCAGACCCGTTAAAATCGATGAATTACGAGACAACGCATTAGTGCAGTCCGCACGATACTAATCAGCGAAATTTCCGTGCGATAAATAAACGAATGAAAGCGCGTAACCAGATACGGCCGGTAATGTCGATGCGATGGAAACGGTAGCTCTCGTAAATCGGCAGATTTTTCGGTAAAAAGGGAAAAACAAATAAATGAACAAAGAACGAAAATGAAAATCTCGGTTGTGCCGGCAACGATTGCACCGGGAAATGTATATACGAGGCCGCGGCTTATTGGTGGTTTCGAGGTGAATTTGCTCGTAAATACCTGTATGTATTCGTAATATTGATTCGACATAGACGCATAAAGATAGACTAAACGGGATTTAAACGGGAAATTGTAATTTGTGTATATATTATGTTTGCGTGTCCACCGGGCGGAATATCGGCCGACAAGATCGTTTTTTAAATTTCGTTACAATTTTCCGCCGAATTTATTAGCCGTACGCGAGACCATGACGTTTTTACCGATAGAAAAGAAGTATCGCGATCGCGCCGTTAAACGCTTACTTATTTCTTCTCGATAGCCGCGTCAACCTTTTCACGCTCGATCCCCGGAAAAAAACGATCTCGAGAAGAAGAGCGCGAAAAGTGGACACGTGTTCGTACCCGTGAGCCCGTGAGCCCGTGAGATTGTGAGATCGTACATCGGCACACCGTAAATCGGAGAATGGCGACGGGGTCGCGTAGCTGGCACGCCGAATGTAACGAGCCGGTACTCTTATCTCTTTGCTATTATCTCCGCTGGGCTCGTTTCCATCGGTCTGTTACGGTCGCGTTACCCCAGCCAACCTATACAAAAGTATTATGCGATGCTCGGGGTACGTATCCGCCTAGCTATCGGTGCGAAAGGGCTAGGCCGACCGAACCGCGCAACAATGCTCGACTCGACCGAATACGTCCCGTCATCTTCTCGTACATCCCGCCTCTTCTTCATCCGCGTTTTCAATTCGTTCGCGGCTTTTCCGTCCAGAAAGAAACGCGTTTGTCCGCGTCGATCAACGAGCGTCAATCTCTTTCTCTGCCACTATCGAAAAGCTCATCTGCGTGCTCGTTCCATTCTTCGATTTCGTACGGCAACGAACTACGACCGTGACTCGACATCTTTTGGCGGAAGAGAACGGTCGAGGTTCAAGACGCAACGCGACGCGACGCAACGGTACCAGGACAAAACGAAAGGAACAGAAAGAGATTCGAAACGAGCTTAAACGAATAAAAGAAAGCGATACGACCGTTTCGAGCGGCCAGCTCGCGTTTAAACGTTGCCGCCACGCCGTGCCGCGCCGTGCCGGGCCGTGACAAACGGATCGATCGACGAGAATGATCGTGCACGGACAATCTCGAATGCTCTCGATGACAATGAGACGTTTGCGTTCACGATTCACGTTTCGACTCTCCTCGGCATTTGGCCGCGCCGGCCCATTTCGGTATCGTCGCCAATTATTTGCCAAGCAGGTGCTGGAAACGAACAGAGGGAGAAAGCGAGAGAAAGAAAAGAAAAAAAGAGATTGGATCGGATAAAGAGTGTCGGTCGATTCGCGGTAACAGGATCAATCGTACATACGTCACGGGTAGATTCGATAAAAATAGGGAAAATATTAACGCCGCGCCGCGTGTGCGCCGCACCGTGGCAACGCGGTGGAAGAGCGGTGGAAAAAGTTGGAAAAACTCGTCCGCGCGGACAACGCGCAGGATTATCGGACCTTCTGTCGTGAGATCGGACCGAGTGAGGGATTGCTTCGACAGAGCGATTACGGTGGTCGACGCGTTTCAATGGAAAAAGGAGGGGAAAGAAAGGGAAAAAAAATCAGCGATACCAAACAACGGGGTCGAGTCAACGTAGAGAGGGATCCGGAGGGGTCGCGCGCGTTTTTCCGGGGTGAACTAATAGACTCCCGCTAGCTCAACTCGGCGTACACCCTCTGCCTCTCCCTCCGCCACACTCTCTACCTCTCTCTCGCCCTCACCCTTACCCTCACCCTCACCCTCCTTTCTAGTTCCTCTGTCGCCCCCTCTTCTCCACCCCTTTCTCTACCCGTCTCTCTCCCTCTGACTATTTCTCTCACGGTTTCCCTCGCTCGCGCGCTCAAATAAAAGTTTCCCGTGACCCACCGCCACGACACCTGTTGAACCGCTGGCCAGACCGGGCTCGCCGTCCAAAAATACGAGAAAAAAGTGGCAATTAGCGTATGAAACCTGTCCATCAAGCTCGACCGAGAAAGATTTACGAGCGGAAAGCGAGAGACGTCTAATGAAATCGATGCGACGCGACGCTTTCGAGGTATCGAACGAACCACGCGAATGCGATGCCCTTTTCGATCTTCGTCGCGTTGTGTCGCGCCGCTTCGGCGTTTAACGCGTGTCACACCTTCTCCATGGTTCTCATTTTTAACCGACTTCGAAAAAGAAGGAGGTTACTCAATTCGACATGTTTTTTTTCCATGTTCCCCGATTACGCCGAGATGAATGGACCAATCGGAACGAAACCTTTTGCATCTTGTAGGATATGACTCCCAGTTGGTCCAGTATAAAAAACATTTTCCATTTTGTCATTCTTTACACCTTTTTTATTGCAAAAACACAGTTTCGTACATGCTAGGTATGGTCACCGATTACGCCGAGATGGATGGACCAATCCGAACAAGATCTTTTTCATCTTGTAGGCTATGACTCCCACTAGAAACGGGATAAAACACATTTTTTATTTTATCATTGCTCACGCTGTTTTATCATGTTTTATTATAAATTACTGCAAATCAAAGAGTAACGTTTCGTCCGCGTCATGTATGTCCGCTGATTGCTCCGTGAGGAATTGACCAATCGGAACGAAACCTTTTGCATCCTGTAGGACCCGGCATAGAAAACATTTTACATTTTATCATTGTTTACCCCCTTTTATTGCATATAAGCGTACTGCTCCCTCCACGTCATCTGTGGTCACCGATTACTCCATGATGGATTGACCAATCGGAACGAAACTTTTTGCATCTTGTAGAGTATGACTGGTCCCGCAACAAACATATCATGCATTTTTTCGTTTTTTCCCACGTTTATTACAAAAAACGTACTATTTCACTGATATCGATGAAGCCTACTATTACATTTTGCGGCCTCGGATGTTTCCACGATGATCCCATTTGCAACATTCCCTTCACTTCCCTGCCCTCCTCTGCCCTTCTCTTCCCATCTCTTTATTGCTAACTACTATTCCCATTGCAAAATTCCTATTCTTTGATTCTACTATGGAAGGAATGCTCCGATCGCCACTAAAAAATGTGAAATAAAATAATTTTTGGAAAAAAATACAACCGACTTCGGAATGCACTAAAAAGGACGAAATAATTTTAATTTATATTTCGGAGACGGCGCAAAATTAACAATTTTCTACACTGGAAATTGTCAAAATTCTGTAAATCTTTTACATATTTTTTTTTTTTTTTTACGTTCCTATCGAGCATTCTTTCTCCCCGTGTTAAGTACTGGATTGTAACGTTCACTCGTTTCGCGCCGCACCGTGGTCTCAGCGCCGACGGTGACTCGCCAAATATCGAAAACTTACCGAGTATAATCTTTCTACCATCGAATCGTCGGTCACCGCGTTTCATGTAATCTAGTCGGTTTAACGGAAGACGTTGCCATTTCCGAACGACAATCGCGAGTTGAAACGCTCCATCTGTGCTTCACTCGATTCCACCCAACTCGACCCAACTCGACCCAACTCGACCCGACTCGACCCGACTCGATTCAAACCGATTCGACTCGAGCCTTTGCAGGATCGAAAGCGAGTCACAGGGTTGGCGAGGGTGGTATGTTTATTGCTGGAAGCTATCTCTTCTGGCGAGGGTGGTTGCCGCGTCACACAGGACCATTTTCATAATTCGGCCGTTCGTATTCTCGGCAACCGCGCGGCCCGAATCGAACAACAGCAGCACGCCACGAAGGCCACGCGCGACCGAGCGAGCGAGCAAGCAAGCAAGCAAGCGAGCGAGCAACCTGGTTGTCCTCTCCCTTTAGTCGTTTTCCCTTGCTCCCGATCCTAACTTCCCGCTTCGATGGTTTGCCACCCCTCCCTATTTCATTTCTTCTCTTCGTTTTTTCTTTTCTGCTTTCCTCTTTTCCTTTCATTTCTCGCTTCCTTCAAACTTCGCATTTACTCGTCTCCTTCTTGAAACGTTTTTCGAGCCCTTCGTTTGTTCGTTCTTACGCGTTCATTATTCCCTGCGTTTTTTCTAGCCCCTTGTATCTTTGTCGAGGTAATGCTCGCGCGGTTCTCCCGGCCAGTCAACGACAAAGCAAAGAAGAGGAGGAGAAAGAAGAGGAAAGGGTAGACTAGTTATGGAAAGGAAGGAAAAGGATGAAAGAGGAGGAGAAAACCAAGACCAGCATGGCGTCAGTGTCTCCGCTGATCTATTGCTCCCAGCACGGCGGATCGATGCGAGCCAATCAACCGACGCCGTTGGTCCTCCGTGTCTTCCCCGATGACCAACCGAGCCGATCTTCCACTTGGCGAACTCAGCAGGTTCGTTTTGAAGCTTTTTACGCCCGAGGCAGGGCGCCCACTAGCCGTGCACCGCTTCGTCCTGAGATCCATCCTTCTTAATCGTTTTCGCGGCTTTGCTTCTTCCTCGTTCGTTGCCGGTTCTTCCATCTTGAGAGGATCTCGGGAGAATCTTGACGGGAGCATTCGAGAAAATTGAACGGTATTGCACGGGATTGAACCGGTCGAGAGACAAAACGGTCGACTCCCTGACGGGTAAACAGCGAACACGGGTACAGACAGCGTTACCACATTAACCCTAACGGCGTTAAGGCTCGTGAAAGCATAAAGCACATCCCTCGTGCTACGGTAATTCGTTATTATTACCGCATAAATAACGGGCTGATCCTGTCCCGGCGACGAAAGCGCCAGGATTCGTGAGACACACCACGCCACGCCGGTGTACCTTGCCGGCTTTTACCCCGTCGCGTCGCGTCGCGTCGCGTCGCGCGTTTAATCGTCGACAAGTGCAAATGGTCGTAAAAATTAAAGTACCGGATGCGTTTGTTCGCTCGGCTCGTTCAAACTGAATCCGCTTCAACGCTTCGCCACGTTTTCCGTGCATTACGCGGATAAACAGAGCTGCTAGTGTCCGCGGTAGGTTCGTATGCGGGACAAAAGTATAAAACGGAGGTTGCACTGGGTTCTTCTGTAGTACGAAGTGTAAAGGTGGAAGATAGAAAGAAATGAAGAAAGGAGGGCAGAAAGAAAGAAAGAAAGAAAGAAAGAAAAGACGAATAGAGATAAGGATAGAAAGAGAGGGTGAATGGTTGGGGAATGGGGTGGAGGGATGTAGGAGAATGTACATCGAGGGATCCACGAGAGGTTGCCGGAGGCAGCGGGTCGGTCGGTGGCAGGGCGCGCGTCAATAAGCGTCCATCAGCCGTAATGGCAGCGAGCGCCACCTCGGATGCATTTAGATGGCTGTTTAGCCCCGGTTGTCTCGATGTGGCCTGAAATTCTCTTCTCCGCAACCTCCTTCTTACCGTTACCCGAGACTCGAGCGTTTCTCCGTTCCGCGGAAGCCAACGCGCCCCATCACCGCCACCGCCACCACCCTCGCATCCCTTACCCACACTCGCTCGCTCTCCCCAACTTTCCTAGTTGCACCAAACGAGGCTACTCGCCCGCGATGGTAATTAGACGGTCCGGTTCGTTTTGCACAGCCTTTTAATTAATTTGTATACGTTCTTCTTCGCCTCCCACCTCCCACCTCCCACCTCCCACCGTCTCTCGCACACCTTTCACGCTCGCTCAAAGTATACATATAACGTTTCGCGTTTGTTCCATTCGTTAGTTCGAACGATCGCGTTCCCGTTCCCGTTCCCGTTCACGTTCACGTTGATCGAAATCCGGCCAGACGTCATCCCTTTTTTCCTGGTAGTTGCGTTTCGCGCACAGTCGTCAATTCGACTACGGATATTTTTGCCCGTCCGTGCGTCAACGTACATATGTATATCATCAGGAGCGATGGTAATCTGCAGGCGCGGCGATCGTTTCTGTTTGTTGGTGGCTGGTCGTTGGGGGATGGGCTGGTTGCAGATAGGTTAGGCGGATGGTTGTAGGGAGGGTAGGGTCGCGACGTCGGGACGTCGGGACGTCGGGACGTCGGTACGATCGAAACGGTCGTAAAGTAGAGGTCGCGTATCGTCGAAAAAAGCTTCTCGAAAAACGAGAATTCGGTCGGTTCTCGGTGTACGTATCGCGACGATATATGCAAAAAAGCTCGACTAGGGTGGGAGGATCGCCGCAGAGTTCGGGTTCGGGCTCGAGCTCGGGCTCGAGCTCGAGGATTAAGGACATTATTAACGGGCGTACCAGGGACCGACATACTTACGTCCGGCCGGAATGCCCCGCGATAAATACACCGGTGGCTACGAAACTGGACGAGAACGAAGAGGAAAGGGGAGCTGGCGTTTAAATAAAATCAGCATTTTATGTTACAAGGGCCGCTCTTGGATAGTGGTCGGTCGGCAAGGTACACGCCGCTACGACAACCGCAACGAGAATCGACCGATAGACCGATCCACCGATCCACCGATCCACCTATCCACCGATCTACCATTCGATCCCATAGGCGCAGACGTCCAATTTCTTTGCCAGCGATTTCTTTTTCGCCTTCAAATTAGATATACATGAAGAGCGTCGTTGATCGTAGCGGCGACGCTGTGCAACCTAACGAAGTATTACCGAACAGCCTGGAGGTCCGTCATCGAGATGAATCCAAGTGCTCGATTGAATTCGTGGTCGATTCTCGGCGGCCGGACGCGTTCGTGAGGAATCGATATCGAATCGCATTCCCTTGAGAATCGTGAATGCTTGGCTTTCGTATCGGTGGCAAAGAGGTTCGGCAAATGTTGAAATTCGAGCAGAGACTGGAAGAACTCGAGCTTTCTGTTTCGACAACGTGTTCGTTTCGATCGAACTCGGCTTCATTCTGTTTCTCCTTTTTCGGCTCGGTTGGGTTTCGGGCTTGGTCGGCAAGCGACACGGTAAAATTTTCATCCTCCAACCTCGATATCGGTAGCTGAAATATACAGGAACAAGGGGGACGCGTGTACCAAACCACGCCATAGCAACGAAATATTAGACAAGAGGTCCACGCTGCTAGGAAGGTATTGGACGGGCAGTGCCGGGCTGGATACAACAAAGTTGTGGCTGCACCGATGATTTAGTCCCGGCCTTAATGGAGCTATAAATACTAGCTTTTCGATAGCGGAGGATGAGGATGGTATGGCTCGTGTCGTGTACGATACTCGGCGGGGCCCTGCCGTGGTCTCGGGATTTCGCGTCAACGTAAACTCTCTTGTCGCGGTGACCGGATCGCCGGAAATCGCTGTCTCGAACCTATCGAAGCAATTGAAAACTTCTCGATATCTAGCCGGTGCGGTGCGGTGGTATCTTATAGCACGATACTCGCGTATCTCGTCGAGCGTAAAAATCGTCGTCGTTTCGTTCGACGCGAGCAAAGAGACGGACTGGCTGCGTCGCGTCGCGTCGGCAGCGCTCTCTCGTTCTTCCATCGGACTCTATTTAAATACGCGTCAGCTCGGTGAGTTATAGGACGTGCTACGTGATTTGCGACGAACTCGGTCCGCCATTAATTACGGCGTAACATCTTTCCTCGGCTCTGCCCGTTGCTTGGTCGCCGCTTACGAGAAACATCCACCGAATGCCTCGACTTTTCGATTGGCCACGCTTCCAAGCGATACCGTGCCAGCTGACCCGGTTCGCGTCCAGTTCGGTGTGCGGATTGCGAATTGCGGATTGCGGATGCGTTTCTTCTCAATTTCCACCTACCGATTCTTGTGCTCGCGGGATAATAGGAACGAGAGAAGGGCTCGCGTAAATTGCGAGGCATCGAATTCGATAAGCGTCCGGTCGGCGCGACGCGACGCGGCGTACGATGAACCGCGAGGCAACGCGCGACGTCCTTGATCGCAGGCTAAGGATCGAGCCGGGACACTTCATATTTTAGAGTCGAGGGATGTTTGTATGCCGTTTAGATACGAGATTCGCCCATCGTAACCAGATAACGTGAGTCCGCCTTGGATATATCTCGACAGAGTTAGACGCTACTTCGGTATCGCTCTTTATTGCTACCGACGTCCTCGAAAACCTGTTTAGTCTTTCTACTCGTCGACCGGCACGGCGAGCGTAAACTATTTTGCAACACGACGGAAAAATGAAAGATATTGCTAATGTGAAAATATATGTAAAAGGATTACAGAATTTTGACAATTTCCAGTGTAGAAAATTTTTTATTTTGCGCCGTCTCCGAAATATAAATTAAAATTATTTCGTCCTTTTTAGTGCATTTCAAAGTCGGTTGTATT
The DNA here is from genome assembly GCA_943735885.1 of Stelis phaeoptera. Classification (NCBI taxonomy): domain Eukaryota; kingdom Metazoa; phylum Arthropoda; class Insecta; order Hymenoptera; family Megachilidae; genus Stelis; species Stelis phaeoptera. Next base: position 11,308,869 of record OX030941.1, on the reverse strand, counting down.
TTTTTTTCCAACAATTTTTTTATTTCACACTTTTTAGTGGCGATCGGAACGTTCCTTGAAGAGTTCAACAAAGGGATAGGAAGGGAAGGGCAGGGAAGGGAAGGGCAGGGTTGTGAAGAGAAGGACAGGGAAGTGAAGGGAATGTTGCAAATGGGATCATCGTGGAAACATCTCCAGCCGCAAAATGTGATACTATGCTTCATCGATATCAGGCCGAATATACGTTAAATAGTACGTTTTTTGAAATAAACGTGGAAAAAAACGAAAAAATGCATAATGGGTTTGTTGCGGGATCAGCTGGAAATCATACTCTACAGGATGCAAAAGGTTTCGATCCGATTGGTCAATCCATCATGGAGTAATCGGCGACCATAGGTGACGTGGAGGGAACAGTACGCTTATATGCAATAAAAGGGGGGTAAACAATGATAAAATGCAAAATGTTTTTTATACTGAACAAGCTGGGAGTTACGCCATCTCGGCGTAATCGGTGAACATACATAAAAAAAAAAAAAAAAAAAAAAAAAAATATATATATATATACATGTCGAATTGAGTAACCTCCTTCTTTTTCGAAGTCGGTTAAAAAAAACTAGTCGTCGTTTGCTTTCGAGACAGATGCGACACCACTTTGCGATCCTCTTTCCGTTTCTCTCGCCAAACGGACCACAGGACGCAACGTTTCGAATTCGTGGAACCGCGGATCGGTCTCGACGAGCGTGTAAATTACGTCCGCTCGTGGATGATACGCCTAAACGGGATACAGCACGAGAACGCTAGGTTGCAAGTCGAAGTAAGGGGAAGGTCGATGCGAATCCATTTCAACCAGCGAAGGTAAGTGCACTCGGTCGCAGCGCGATCAAGGCCTACGCGGCCGAAGATCGTGTTTAAATCGTTGCTGGGGCAGTCATGACTGCCCGCGCCGCCCTCTCCCACGACTTCCGGGGCCCGTCGTTCATCCGTCCTCGCTGTTACTTCCGTTTGTTCCGCGTTTGTATCGCAACCACGGGAACAAATTCGAGGACACGAAGGCAAACGAAAAACGAAAGATCGAGAGCGGACAGAATTCCGCTATTTGGTGTCCCGCGAGTACGCGCGCGCGGACGACGGAAAGAATATGTACGCCCGGTACTTGGACGGTCTCGATCAACGATCAATCGTGAAACAGCCGCGATTATTTCACGTCAGTTTAATTAGCACGCGGCGCCGGTACGCCCGATAAAACTCAACGGAGTGAAGCAGCTAGTCGGCTATCTCACGGGAATCTGATTTATGGCAAGTGACCGTCGCGTCGCGCGCGCTCACACAATCGCCGCGGCGCGGCGCGGCGCGGCGAGTGTTCGTAGCTGACTACTCGATCGCGCTACATGCAGCCGCGGCCCGTAGATCGTACCCGCGCGTCCGTATAGCACGTAAACGCGTATACTCCACTCACTATTTGTTCGATCAAAAGTTCCCGTATTCGTGACAAGCCACGCTCTTTTAACAGTTCGCGTCGCTAAACGTGGGGAAGGGTGCTACAAAACGGTTCACCAACAATCTATGATCGAAAACGGTAAAACAAAATCGGAAACATCTGATTTTGTGGAGAACTATCAAAACGATGATGTTTAACGGCAATCGCGTCTGAAGTTACTGGAAAAATCATGAAAATTTCGTCAAAGTACGTCACGCTTCCGTTTGTCGAAGAATCCTTTTCCCTAATAACGCGTCGAAAATCTTATTTCCGGTTCTGTTGGACGGGTCACCTTGAGACTATCCGCGCCATCTGTTGGTTCGAGAAGCAACTAAAGAGGTTGTTGCGAGCAATGTAACGCGTTCCACGCCAAAGGAAATGGCATTTGCGTTTGACGCGCGATATACGAGTACGATTCTCGCGAACGAACCTACTCACGATAATTCTCCAACTCCGTTGCGTTTAACGATACGAGAAACGATACGACGACGCAGTTGGAAGGTTCTTGAAACGATTAATCGTTAATTTAACTTTCGAGCGAAATCGTGGCCTATCAACAATATCGTTCGAACGAAAGATTCGGAATACTCGCGCAAAGAAGCGCAGTTACCGTGGGACGAGGGACTTTACGATTGCATCGAGGCGACGCGACGCGACTGACTGAGACGTCAACTCCCGCTTTTGAACAGGTGAAAGGTTACGGTCAGTTCGGCGTAACCTTTCTACTTGGTACGCCCGAACCAGCTCTCGAATTGCCGATCTGCCGAGGGGAAGGGAAGGCAATTTGTTGGAAACGGTAGATACTTATCTCGCACAGGCTGCGGAAGAGCGTTCCTTCGCGATCTACGCCACGGTAGACCGCAGCCTATGGTGATCAGCATGTACCATCGAAAACGTTGTCACGACACACCGTACCTGTCCGCGATCGCATTCGGACGATCTATTTCTATTGGACAACGAGGAGAACAAAACTGTTGGCAACTCGGCGGAAAAGGGAGTAACGTGGAAACAAGAAGAAGAGGAGCAAAGGACGTCATCGGTGACCACGGACACTCGTAAGCCACCGATTTACATATAATAAAGATGACGATATAGGACTCATAACGAAGTGGTGTACTTAAGATGCACCGATGCACCGATGCACCGATGCACCGATGGTCCCGCGAGACCGAGAGAGGATCGAAAGAGGAAATGAGCGAGCGAGAGTAAAAGAGCGACAGGGAGCGGCGGGGGGGGGGAGGGGGGTAAAGACAGGTAAGAAGCGAAAAGGACGGTGGGGAGATGGAAAGGCTGCGTCGTCCTCGTCAGCCTCTCGCTCGCTCCTCGAGCATCCGAGACAAGCTCTTACTAATGGAGGAAATAAATTTCGGATTAAATCGTAGCCCAGCTACTTTATAAGGCTGCTTGCTCTCGCCCGATGGCGAGCCGAGGTGCGTGTGTGACGCCATGGACCCCTCCTGACATCCATGGATGGTCCACCATGCTCGTCGAACGATCACCCGCCCCCTTCTTTCTCTTTCCGTTTCGTCCGTTCTTTCTGACCCGTCCATTCCAACCGCTCCTTCGTTTCTACTTATTTCTCTCCCGCGTCCCGCTCTCTTCTTTTTCTTCTTTCTTCTCTTCCTTCGTCTTCTCCACCTCCTTCGCGTTCGAATCCATCCTCTCGACTGTTGTCCCCTTTTCCACTTTCCTCTCACTTCCTTGTTGCTCGATTTCGCAAAGTCGTTCGCGAACAAGTATTCGCGAGGGAAGAAGCGGAGCATGGTGGACAGCTGTCGGTCAGGTGAAGCAAGAAACGGCGAAGAAGCCGCGAGCGAAAGCGATGGGCGGTTAGGGTGGGTGGTATACGAGATGGACAAGGAGTTGCACGGAGGAGGTTCGGGTGGAGGAGGGGGTGGCGAGTATGGTGGTGGTTACGTGGACGAGCGGATAGTGGGGCAGAATGGCAGGATGGCAGGATGGCAGGATGGCAGGAGGGCAGAGGGACAGGGGGGCGGAGGGCGGAGGCAAGAGGGACCACGCTGCGCTGTCCTCCATAAATCTATCAGTCGCGGTTGTATAAATACGACTCAATGAGGCGGCCGTGAATCACCCTGACGTGCTTCATAAGTCCCGGGAGTTTATTAAACCGGCGGGCATTTCTCATGTCGGGGGATAAGATCAATACGGCCGCGCGCGGCCACGGTTGCCCCTAACCTCCGTCTCCTATCCGCCTCCTTCCACTTCGCGTGCCCTCGACCACCGCGTCCCACTCCACCCCTTGCGACGCCCGCTCGGACCTGTCCCTTCGTCGAGCATCGCATCTCCTTCTCGCGCGTTTTTCGCGCCGACGTCGATGTACACACGGATACCGACCACTTTTCGAATAGCCGCCTAAACAACGGGCCTCTACTCGTTTCGTCCCGATTCCCGTTTCCCGTTTCCCCCAACGAATCCTTACGAGTCTCTCGCCTCGAATGTTCCCGATGCGACACGACGTTTATCTAATTAGCACCGTTAACGAATTATCTTGTGTCATCCTTATACGGTGGCTGGTAAAAATCAGGCCGCGGGAGGTGGATTCGCGTCACTCGTGTTCTCTTTGGCGTTGGCACGCAAAGCGTCGACAGACGTTGGTATGGTGGCTAAGTTCGAAAAGAGGATGAGGAGTAGATGGAGGCTGAATGTTTCTTCTAGAAGCTCGCCGTGCGATTTATGGAGCAATGTGACGGGAGGTGTTTATTGTGCAGCATCTGTTACGTTACTCTGGCTCTACGGTCTCCCTCCGCCCACCCTCTACATTGCAGCGCTCTCTCTTTTCCTTTCTCTTTCTTCTCCGCTTCATCCGTTACTCTCCTTCCATCTTTCCACGAATCTCTCCGCCGTCTCGTTCCCTCTATCCCTGTTCCCTCCGTCGTGCTCGCAGGTTCGCGCCAGCTCGCCATCATACATACAACAGACGCTCTCGATTTATAGTTTTGAATTAGATGGAAGTAAAGGAAAGGTCGCTGGTTGCTGTTGCGTAACTTTTACATCCTCGAAATATCTACCTTCCTCCTTGCCTCGCTTTTTTTCGTTTCTTTTTCTGCTAATTTATCGCCTCCTCGCAAGGTTAGCGAACGAGCGAGCAAGAAATTGACGATTAACCGATTCGGCCTAATCTGAAAATACGATCGTATCAAAACAGGGGACGGGATGGATCGTGACATGGGCAGGGAGAAAGGAGGGCGGGGGGGGGGGGGCAAAGGACGATGTAAAGGGGCTGGAGAGGGTGCCTTGCCAGGGAGAGACGCGTCACTCGTTCGCTTCGTGTCACTTACACAAACAGACGTAGATCACGGGCAGGCAGGCAGGCAGGCAAGCAAGCGGGTGGACGAGCGGAAGGGCGGCAGGGTGGCAGGGCGACAGGGCGGAAGGGCGGTCGGGCAAGCAAGCAAGCAAGCAAGCAAGCAGGCAGGCAGGCAGGCAAGCAAGTCGAGCAGGCATGCAGCTAGCTATGTAGCTAGCTAGCTAGCTAGCTAGCTAGTTAGGTACGTGTTCCCTTTTATGTTCCCACACGCTCGCTCGCATAAACCTGTCAGTCTCGTGTCACGTGCAGCGCAGTCATTCACTGTCGCCGGCAGCGTACCGCCACTCACAACAGTCCTGTTGCCGCAGTGACTGAGAGAGAAACCCCTTGCCGCGCTCGGGACGTTCTCGAATAAGAACGTGAAAAAGACGGACGCGTTCCTAATGGCAAAAGTTTCGCCGATACCAAGAATAGAAGCAAGAAGAGAGAAGCGAAAAGCACGTTCGCGATTCTCGGTTCGCGGTCCTTGGTCGCGACTTGTGCTTGCTCGAATATCCCCGCCGAAAGAAAGATAGAGGATTTCTCGTTGCAACGTGGAAAAAGGGGAGGCTGATAATTTCGCCACGCGAGCCGGATCGTGGATTATACGTATATCAAGCTCGTCCACGGCCGAGAAGAACGGAGGAGCCCCGGAGGTTTTATGAGATATGAAAATGAGGACGGCCGTAATAAAAGTGATGTAGGGGGCTCCTCAGAGTCGTTCCTGAAGGCGCCACGAGTCACTCGTCAGGTTTATGCGGAGACGTCCATCATCCCCTTGACGTGCTTCATTGCCTGCTGGGCAAACTCCGTCGTTCCGGTTCTACGGTTTACCGCATTCGTCTTTCCCTTCTTCTGCCTCTTCTTCTTTAACTGCCACTCCCTCTGGATCCCCTCATCATCCACCCTTTCTTTTGCGCTCTTGTCCCCCTCGTGGCACGTATTTTTCGAATAGTACACGTCTCTTCTTCTTCTTTTCGTCAACGTCTCCTTTATCACGGGCGTAATGATATGGTTTCGTCTAGCCGAAATGTCTTGTATCTTGAATAGTTCACGGATCTCATCCGCCCTCCATTACCACCAAATCAATCATTGTATCTTGTGATTCTACGATCTACGATTTATCTTATCTCGATCCAACACTGAACCGTGAGCACTGAGCACCGTTCGATTCGCGATACTCCTAATTCGTCGACTAAACGTTAACCAACTCTTGCGCGCGTTTCAATCGAGAACAACGAGTTCGTGTGCCTCGTCGAGTCCGTGTTGCTCGCTAAACGTGTAGCAACGACTCTTTCTTCGACTTCTGTGCCGGGTGAACACGGGAAAGTGAAATATCCCCGTGTGAGACACGATCCTCTTTGTAAACGGGATAGAGGGTCGGCGCGGCACGGTGGAACGCGCCAAGACCCAGACCCAGACCCAGACCCAGACCAAGAACGAGACCGAGACCGAGAACGAGAACCGAGAAGGGAGAAGGGATCGTGGGCGCAGATAAATCGGCTTTGCCGCCGTAAGAGGCAGCTCGCGTGAACGTGTCTCCATTAAGGCAGCCAGAACTCGCGCTGACGTAGACGAGAGGCCGCGTTTGCGGCCTTCCTCCACCTTCTACTCCCTTTCTTCTTCTGTTCGCGTGTTTGTTCTGGCTCCCCAGCGCCCACCGATTCTCCTACTAAACAACTTCGAGAGCAACAGAATAAAAGCAAAGGACAGGGAAAAGAATGGAGAAGGAGACAGCCAGCCGAAATGTAACAACAAAACGGTGACGATTCGAAGGAGAACGAATGAATTTCGAATTAACTCCGAGGATATTTATCTGGTGCCGGCTGATAGGAAGTCAATCGATCGTTCGTTGAACGTGAACGCGCCGTGTCGTAGAAAAAACTCGATGCGAACGCATCGCGAGACAATTCCCTATCCTTTTACAAGCTATACATATATACACGCATACGTTTGCATTCGTTTTGCAAACTTCATTTTCTTTCCCGTCTTTGTCCGCTACCGCCTGTTGATATATTTATTGCCTCGTGTCGTCGAGCGGATCTTGTTTGTGTCGTAACGACATTTCACAGACTCTGGTAGACACGCGTTTACCCTCGAGAACTGTCGCACCCGCAAGATTTACTGTTTCTCACGAGCCAACTAGATTGATCCGTTTTCGTTGTCGAACGAGTTTGCGAAAAGGATCGTTCGGTGTCAAACTCGTTTAACGGCTCGCTCGGAATTTCACGAACACGCGGCAAAACGGCAAAGCGGAAAAAGGCGGGCGTGATTCGGTACGAGTACGAGACCCGTCTCGATTCTCCCCTGTTCGCGGTCGTATCGAGAGAGCGAGTGCAGCATGTCGATGCGTAAAAAACGAGGGTAAAGAGGAAGAAAGCGAAAAGCGCATTTGTAAACGCGGCACGTTCTGCTTTTAAACCTATCTGCATGACACGCAGGCAAGCCTGCATTTTCGAGTTACGATCTCGTACACCGAGTTTCGATAAATGCTAAACGCAAACACGTGAGCTTGCTCGTCGAGGCACACTTTATTGCCGAGCGCCGAGCTCTTTTACAAACCACCACCACCACCACCACCGCCTTCTCCTTCTCCTTCTCCTTCGCCTTCTCCTTCGCCTTCGCCTTAGCCTTCGCCTTCGTTATCACGTGCGCGTACTACTTTAGAAAGTCCCGTACGTGTGGAGGATACACGCGCAACCGTATCCTCCTCTAGTACCACTAAACACGCGACGACGAACCAACGAACGGGTCGAAGGATTGTTCCGGTTGGCCGACGAGCAACTTAGTCTCTCGTTACTCGATCACCGTCGCAACCTTCTTACCGTGCTGCGCTGCGTGTCGACTTCACCTGCCATGCACGCGCACGCTTATTGTTCGTTTAATTCGCACCTGCGACGCGTGCTTTTGGCCATGATTCCGTTTACCCCATTCACCGTTTCGTAGCATTATTTCAGCGAAATAAGCAAAAGCAGCTGTTCTCTTACGAATTCATGCTCGTAAACGGAACAAAGAGATAACGGCTGTTCGATCGGTCGTAAGGTTAAAAAGACGAGTATCCACGGTCCATTCTCGTAGGACGAAGAGCAGTTCCGACGTTCGGACGAATCCACGCGACGACAACTCGCTTCTTTATCGGATAGCAGTAAAATCGTATTCCAAACCGAGCGTAAAGCCGGCAGACATCGTCGAGGTGCGGAACACGAAGATACAGAACGTGGACGCGAATGCGAATGCGAATACGTTTGCAATGCAAACTGGGCGATGGGAGAAGGCGAGACAGAATTGAGAGAACGAGGGCGGAAGCGTGAAAGTGGAAGGGAAAAGAGTATCGGCGGGGCTGGAAAGAGCGGCAAGCGGCAAGAATAGCGGGCAAGAGTGGGACGAGTAGAAGGGTGCTGGACAGTCATTCGGTTTGCACGACACGTCGCAGGGTTGACCCAGCCTCTTCTCGATCCCCCACTGGCCAGCTTTCTCCTCGTGTATCCGGCTCTTCCTCCCTGTATGCTCTGTTGTGGCGACTGGCGACCCCTCAGGGCTGCCCGTTACTTTAGCATCAACAACAATCTCCACCGGCGAGCGCCGTTATACCGTTAGTGTCTTAGTGGTAGCGGAACACCGTCGCGCGTCGCGTCGCTACGGTTCCCGTCGCGCTGCGTCGCACCGCACCGCACCGACACCAACACCAACACCAACACCAACACCAACACAACGGTAAACGGGGATGTCTTCTCTTCCCTCTTATTTGGTCCGCTCGCGTCCGTTCACCGTTTCCGCGTCTCTTCCTCACTCGCTCGCTAGCTTACTAGCTCGTCCGCTCGCAATACCTACTGGTTCGGGCGCACCTCTCCTTTCCTATCGACCTTCTCTCCTACTCGCGCGCGACCATGGTCCACTCTCCGGCCAGTAATTAAACAGCCACGCGGCAGGCAAATTGAATCAGTCGAAGAGACAAGGGAACGTCGACGCAGAGGTGACGGCCAACCAGCCGCAACTATGGTATCTATAGTGAAAGGGCTATCGTGGCGCGTTCGCTTACCTTCGAAGCCAAGCCAAGCCAGTCGAACGAGCGGGGAAATGCTGCAGGGATCGCGGAAGGAGGGTTGCGGACTTCGCTCTCGCACCCATCGTCGACCGCTTGGACGTTTACAAGCCCCAACTAGCCACCCACCTCCCGATCTACGGACCTCGAACCATAGACCACCGCCCATCGTGTCCTTCCATCGTCTTTCTATGCTCTGCGTCGCACCACGATACGCCACGCCACACTTTGCCTCGCCTGACAACGTTGCATTAACTCCCCGTCCCCTTTAAGTGCTAAGTTTACCCCAAGATTGCATAATGCTTCGCTCGCTTCACTGCGTATAGACGAGTACGCTGTTACGTTTACCGTTCGCCTTCTGTTCTCTTCTCTTCGGTTAGCGCCGCGCCACAAAATCCGAATTTTTCTGAAAACAAGCGTTTTATCGTTTTTTCTGTTTCTCGATGCAACGAACCACCGCACCGCACCGCGCCGCTTTGAACGGGTCGTGCGACGCGACGCGGCGGCGTGGCTGGCCCGCTATATTCAGTCCGGTTCATCGATGCCGTCCTTCGTTAGGGCCACGACAATCTAATGAAAATATAACGGTTTCTATGCTGCACAGAGTTTGTCTGGTAGACTTCTGGGGCATCAAGCTGACACATAAACTCTTATTATGCTATACGTTACCGGGTGCAGGAGGCCGGTGGCGCTAATGGAGCCACAAGTCAGCCAGCTATCGCGGCAACCACCTTACCGGTGCACCCGTCCACTTATTTTATATTTAAGCGTCGTAAAGAAGAAGCTACTTGCGAGACGAAAGGGGATATTTAATAATCGATACGACGACGTTTGTTCGGCGCGGCGCGGTGCGGTGCGTTGCGGTGGTGAAAGAGAGCGAGGGTTCAAGTCGACAGAAATGAGAAAAAAGAAAGCGGTCCGGGAATCAGAGCCGCGTTACACGATCGCCAAGCTGGAGGTAAGCGGTGCGGCGCTTAGCGTCGCGTAACGGAAGAACGCGTCGGAGATTAGCGCTCGGGGCGCGACTATCGTTGAGCACCGCACGAAATCGATAATCGCGAGCGAAAACGTATCCATAAATTCGGCGACGCGGCCCGTGTACGCCTGTATGAAAATTACAAAGCTATTAATTACGACCGCGATAAATTAAGCAGCCGTGGGGCCATTATAGAGCGCGAGCCCCGGTGAATTGTTGGTAAACTTGGTCCAAGTACGCAACATGGGCGTTGGTGGTACTCTCGGCCCAACGCGGCTCACCAGGCATATAATAATGGTTGGTTAGAATGCTAATATATGTCCGGACGGGGGTGGCACCGGGGGACCTTGCATCATCGGAGGACCCAACTGGGCACTCGCCCGCTCCTGGCCGGACACCGTATAATCTACACCCCGAGACGTTATTACTCCCCGAGACACTAAAATCCCTCCGATGCTACGCTACCGTCGCGTCGTCCCGCCATCCGATACGTACCTACTGCCATCGTCTACCTACCGTCACTATCGTCCCGTTGCCTTCTATCTTCTGGCCCCCTTTCCCATCATCTTTCTTCCCTCGTTGACCACCTATCGACCAATTCCCGGGAGGATAATTGCTCGATATTGTACGTTTCGAGCTAGATACCGCGCAGATATCGTTCGCCGTGCACTTATCTGGTCTGCGAGCCCGACAAAATCGAGGCGGGAAACGATTTATCGGGTCGCGAGGTCGGACCATCAGCTGTCACTCGGTGCGTACTTACGTTCGTTGTATTCGCCCTGCGAGGAATACCGGTGCGGTAGGACGGTAGGACGGTCGGACGGTCGGTTTATCATCGTGGCTACGTTCGAACGACGAGTACTAGAAAGTAGATTTCCCTCGCTGTCCCGTCCACGTGCGATCGAACCGGCCGTGGTGTACAGTGGTCCAGGAGCCCGCTTTTCGTGGCCAAAATTCAGTTTTTGAAATTCAATATTTTTAAAAACTTTTTGTTGCTACAAACTGACAACTTTTCGAAACTTTAAACTTTGCAATATTATTAAATTTAGATAATTCTATGATCGAAGACAACGTCCTGAAGTCAAATTCCCGAATTTTAAAGTGAAACTTATTATTCTAATCATTCATCGTAAAGATTGAGTATTTAAGTTTAAATTACTGTTTTATGCGTATCAAGGGATATATGTATTTTGATTATTTAATTGTGTCATAAGTATTTTTTATTCTATGAACAAATACCGCAAAGTCTTTGGCAACTTAAACCTTGCGGAAGGTTTTAAAAAAAGGCTTACGATGTCCCGTGCTCGGGTTTCTTTCATGTTAAAGCTAAGACATTTATTTAATGGAGTAAGTTAATTTTAGGTGCAACTAGGTGCAACGTTTGAATCTATACGGATCTGGCAAAAAAATAATTCTAATAAAAGTTGATCGGTATTTATTTTTCGACAAACTACAATATTAAAAATTTCGAAAAAATATTTTGTTTTACAAAAACTGGAAGTCATCTCGATTTTTCAAATGTTAATATATATTTCTGACTTCATAATGTTTTTGCTTGTGTCCAGACGAATTCAACGACCTACCATACTATTACCTTAAACTTGGAAATAATGCTAAAATAATATTGGCCACGAAAAGCGGGCTCCTGGACCACTGTGCGGCGTGGCGTGGCCGTGGCGCGGTGGAACGAGCCGAGCGATCAAGTAAGACGGTGTTTGCGGCACCGGAGATACTCCAGAGCACCGACACAATGCACGCGCCGCCGGGGGTCGCGTCACTCGGAGAATAGGTAGCTTTGTGCCAAACTATGCTTCAAGAAGATCTCGCAAATAATCGTCGTAGCAGCGACGTATCCCAGGCTCGCGTGTCCACTCGACCCTCCTAGCCCCGGGCCCGAAATCCTTGCTTTTCGCTACACTTGCGATTCGAAGAGAAATTCGCCGCGACCAAAATTCGCCCAGCTCGAGAAACGTTCATCCAAAATACGTATTGCGTGCGTAGTCGAAGCAACGTACGGTACCAGGGGTAACGGCTTTGCACGGCGGACGACAGGACGCATAATATAACGGACGTACATAAATCCACGTGCCAGTCAACAATGTGCATAAATACTAGCCCGTTGTAACGTGGTTTGTGCCAGTGGGTAGCTAAGCGGGTGGATAGCGGTAGGTAGCACCACCGGGGTTGGCCCGGGAGCCGCAGAACCGACGAGTCGACGAGTCGACGACTCGACGACTCGACGTCTCGACGGCTCGAGGGGGAGCAATTTTGAGGTTGGAGAAGTATTGAATCGCGGCAAGAAGGTGTTCGCATCAAGGCGATATTCCGCTCGATAGGCTCGTACAGCCGGTACCGTCTTTAAGTCTTCACCGTCGATAACGACGGTCGATTGTTCTTCGTCCCACTAATTTTCAATCTTTCGTTCGTCTGCGATCGACCCCAGTAGGGCGTCAACGTAATTACCGATCGCGACACGAGGCTCCACGAGCAGAGAAAGATTTCGGTCAAAAGCACGAAGATACGAGAAGAGCGGGAACGTTAAACGGGACTGCTTGCAAGAGTGAATAGATAGCTCGAGGGAAGGAAAAGGGAAACGGATACTAGCGAGAACCAGTCGTATTCTCCGGAGGCAAGGTTACCTTCGTAAATACATATATACGTTTCAATCTCGGGCGTAATCCCACACCGGCGACGGTATTAGGAAAGTTTTTCCTGCCAGTACATCACGAAGCTTGCTTGTTAAGCTCGCGTCTTACCCCTTCTCTGGCGATTCTTTTGTTTGGCTTGACCGACGCAAAGCCGACGCGCCGCAAGCCGAGACGAACCTATCGCGATCGTTGACTAGAAATCACGAACTACGAGCACCCTCACTCCGTAACTCCACTTTCCGAATCCGGAACCGAGTCCGAGTCCGAGTCCGAATTCGTTTCCGGATTCGACCAACGCTATCTTCCTCGCCGAAGCCAGGAGCTAAAGGACACCAGGGACCGGAACAACGGTTTCGCAATCTTATCTGACTAGTCCGGTTCTCTTCTACTCTTCTCCCCTGCCGAGTGCCGTCTACACCAGATACCAAGCCACTGTATTTTTCACCCCTCGCCACCCACCCACTCATCCCTCGACCGCGTCATCCTTTTTTCCTCTCTACTATCGTTATCCCTGTTATCGTCGCGTGGTGTCGCGTCGTCCAACACGATCCTCCGCGCCCGGATTCGTTTCTCATCAAAGCTACGCGTTTCTCGCTAAAGACGCAACCGTGGCAAATAACAAGAACCACCATACCGGTTAATACTTCGACTTGAACGGATCTACCATCGCACCCCATTTACTCCTTCGTCGCACAGACAGATTCCTCAGTTTGCCCTCTTGCCCCTCGCTTTACCGTTCCTCTGGTAACGCCAGCTCAGTAACAGCCGTTCCTTTTTCTTTCGTCCCTTCGACGTTCGTTCTCGTTCTCGTCTCTCGATTCAGCTCTCGGGTCAACCGCTACCACCGGCGCGGCGACGGCCGTACAATATTTATATTATCCCAACAGGACACTCCCGGCTAACACGGACATGATTGCAATCCCGTTCATATATCTTCGGCTATACGAGCGTGCACGAGTCTACGCCACGCTGGGGACGTATCAAAACCGGCGCGCGGCGCGGCGGCTACCTTGCACCGAGAACACGGACGACACCATCATAATATTTTCAGATAAACCAACGATTCCTCCCCTCTGCCCTTCCTCTGCCTCTCCTTCTTCAGCCTTTCCATCTTTGGTGGCCTCAGTCACGCCACCGTATCCTTGCTGTCGATTCGCACCCAACCTAACCAGCGCCAGCGCAACGGTCAACGGTCGCTTCTGTTCAGCACTGATCCGATCCGTGTATTCTTCGCTTTGATAAAATATCTGCGTCGCCAAGCTCGTTGAAGCTTACGAAGATTACGAAGGAGTCCGAGTGACGATAGCGGTAAAGCGGTGAAGCGGTAACGACAACCAGGATTAGCTCGTTCGGGCCGAGCCGAGCAGCATTCGCGGAGGAGGGATTCGCGTGCACGGGTTCTCGGTCTGGTAAATGAGGCGGATCCGATCGTTTCATTGCATCAATAGTCGTAGCAAAGTTATACCAACTTTCTTGATAAATCCCGCTTACTTTGCGCCATAACATAACTTTACAGAATCGGAACCACGGCCATGGAAGAATTGCGATTCGTAACTTTAGATGAGGTCCCCCGTTACGATGCTCTTTCCTCTTTCCTTCTTCCCGTTCTCTTTAACCGTATTAGCTCGTCGCACGGTATCCAACGCGCCTTCTTCTCTCCGTAGCTTCGTAGCTCGTACAAATTTTCCTACGAGCATCGTTTCCGTCGGATTTCGTGGAAAACTCTGTGCGACGATTCCCGCAGCCTAGCCGGCTACGATCGTCTCGACTATGGCGACGAACATTCTCCGACCTTCCTTCGAGTGTATGCATTTTGCCCCGTTCCCGTTCCCGATCCCGATCGGCCAACGAATCCTCGAATTTTTGAATCTCCGAACGAAACAATTTTCCGCGATCGATCGTAACGCGTTTCGGCCGAAAACGCGAACGAAACGTCGCGTCGCATCGAAAAGTGACTCGGACACGACGGAATTTCAGCCGTTCGACATTCGCTTCAGAATTTCCGTCTGCGCCAACGCGAACAAGGCCCTCGGCGAATTGGCATTCTTCTTTCGAAACGCAGCAAAGTGACGGGACGCGACGCGATGCGATGCAACGGTGAATACGAGAATGAGATTTTGACGTTCGCCGGTTTCCTTTGAACGAGAGATCCTGGACATCTCATCCGAGGTGAAGTGATCTCCGGCTGCCACCGACAGTTCGCTCTTCCCTTCCCCAAAACCTCTCCTCGCTTCACCCTTCGCCGTTCCCCAACCCCCTCGGCACCCCTGGCCGACACTTACCGCGCCTTTCCGTGACCGGCTACGTCCTTCCTCCGGCCCCGTCCCACTTCTTCCTGCTCGCTAACACGGCCTCTCTTCTACCGCCGCCGCGCCGCGCCGCGCCGTTCACGATGCCATTGTGCGCGACTAATTAGTCGAAGCGCGAGATCGTCGAGCGAACGGCTTTAATTAACATTCCTGACTCGCCCACCACCGCCGACACCACCACCGTCTCTACTTCTCGGAAGGGCAAATTGAAGGCTGTAAATGTCGAGAGAATCGTCCGAACGCGATGCTACTTGCTCATTCTCGCCCGGATTCTCCTCAAAATTTCCCTCGTTCTCCTTCGATTCGGGACCGCGACAATTTCTACCAGTCACCTCACCCATACTCACTTCTCTGCCCATTACTTTTTACAATATTTCCTTTGCCCGCTTCCCTCCGAGCGCGTTCTCTTGCGCCACACGCGATTGTCTATCAGTCTATCCCGTTGATCCGGGTACGATGCGCGATGCGATGGATCACGTCGAACGCGAAAGGTTAATTTTCCGCGAATAATTGGTATCCGGCAGATCGATCCGTCAGCCAGCCGAGCCGAGCACCCTTTATCCTTCCAGTAGGTGGTGAAACACGGGCTAAGTCGTCTCATTCGTCTTCGGTAAGATAGTCGAGAGAGAAGATCATCGATTTCGACGGCGAGGCTAAGGAAAATTAAATGACGCAGACCCCTGTTGAAGGAAAGTTATTTGTCACGGTCGTTGATGTACCTACTACCGTTCTCCTTCCTATTCGCTCCCATGGCTTTCCCTTACCTGTGCCCGCAACAATACGCAACCGTATTCTTCGAACGGAATGACACGGTCTCTGATCTCCGATTCTATTTGACCTCGCCCAGGTTGTTTCGACTTTTTCTATTCACCTCTCCCGTCGAAAGGGTAACTAGTCGAGTGGCTGGTGCACGGCTGAAAATAGAAGAGTCGAAGGAGAGCTGAAGGTGAAACGGGGTAAACCGGGTTACCCTTTCCAACCCCCGTGATAACTTTTTCCTTCTCCGCTTGTACCGTGCTCGAATTTATGCCGGACGGAGAATTAATGCGTGACAGATTTGTAGTTATTACGAGGAGGAGGAGGAGGGGGGAGAAGAAAGAGGTGGAGGCAGGCGGTGGCGATGGCGAAGAGGTCGGATTGGAAAGAGTAGGAAGACGAGTGGCCTGGACTCCTCACTCAGCCCGAGGGAATGAAAAGGCGAAAGAGAGAAAGCGAGGCGGTAGCCGTAGAAGCAGAATCGAAGAGGAAAAGAAAGGAAGAGGGCGGATTTTGGTTGAAAAAGGATAGAGAACGATCGCGAAGAAATAGTAGGGTGAAGGAAGCGAGACGGCGCGAAGGCACGAAGGTTTTGCAGGGCATCGAAGGCATAGTCGGGCAAACCAGTGGGGGCATTCAGGCAGCGACGGCAGCGGAAGCGAGCCCATTACTTATTATAACTGCCTGGCGAGCGAGCGAGCAAACGAACGAGTGAGCGAGCAAGCGAGCGAGCGGCTGTCAAGCATCCATCATCGCGACGAATGGCTCCGCTGCCAATAACATCCGCCGTCATCGCCAACTTTTCGCGGTCTTCCTTGCTTGTTCCCTCGTTCCCTCGTTCCCTCGTTCCCTTTGCCTACTCGTTTACTGCGCGTCCGTGCGATCATCGAAATTTACTCGATTAGATTTACTTTTCGCTGTTTCGCGGCTTTACACGAGACTACGTAAAGTAATAAACCAGATAGGAGAACGCGCAGAAATGTAGAGCTGCGATCTCGATGAAATTGACGCGACGCTACGCAACGCAACGCGATGGAAATTCGGCGCGGAACGGGTGTGCTACATATTCAACTACAACCCGGTTTGCCTATTTCAGGCATATGGCACATCGTATCTCAACCCAGTCAACCGGACAGTCCGAGTGACTCATGGCGGATTACCGTGATTGCTTGTTTATGGTCATTAACATCCTCGTGGTCCCATAACTACCGCATGGCATCCCGTTCCATCAACGAGCATCACCGTAGGCGTTGCGTTGTATCTGCGCGCGTGTACGTGCACGCGCACCTCTATGCTGCACGTCGCCTTCTGACAAGCCACAACCTGTCTTTCGCGCGGCATGTCTTTTCCTTTTTCTGCTACAAACGATTCGTCCAACGATATATTATAATAAATATGTAAAGTAAATATATTTTCTTTAAATTGAACCGCCTCGCATGCCCAGCGCACTAGTTGAACGGGCCGGCATACAGAGAGAGAGAAAGAATAAGATAGAAGTAAATAAAGTAGAAATAAGTTCAAACCAGTAATAAAGAGAGCGAACAATAGACTTTAATTGTCGTGTCTCTATTTACAGGTGAGTTGTAAATAGTTGTAAGAAGAATTTAATAAAACATAACCTCTATTTACAGAGAAACAAATTGGTCTGTTGTTAGTGATTACCCTCCGGGATAGAATATTAACCTTATAAATATGTATATGTATATGCCGTGTCGAAGAAAGAAAAAGGAATGCTTTCCGAAATTGAACGCTCAGCAGCGAGCAAGCGCGTGCGTGGCACCGTGTCGATTGAACGAGTAAATAGAACCAATGGAAAATGTAGGGAAATAGCGTTCGAGCGATTGGTATCGAACCGTGGAGTGCGAGTGGTGCGATTTGCGCGTAACTGTTTAGCGGTGCTGATTGATGGAAACGGGTCTTCCTAGAGCAACTGCTACCCACCAACGGCAATTATACCTGGCACACGTATTGTATCGTTCCCGACACATAGATCGCCGAGCTCGTTCGGCTCGGCTCGGCTCGGTGGCCAGCAACGTTAATACTATCCCGTAACGCGTAACTCGCGTCGCGTCGCGCGGCCCCGCAACACCGGCACTGACACCGGCCTCGGCATCGGCATCGGCATCGGCATCGGCATCGTCACAGATTCCAACACCAACACGGACGTTCACGTCCACGTCTACGTCCACGTCCACGTCGACGCCGAGCATCGAGCATCGACCATCGATATCGTCAACTAACGCTCTGCTATCGTTCT
This sequence comes from Stelis phaeoptera, assembly GCA_943735885.1. Classification (NCBI taxonomy): domain Eukaryota; kingdom Metazoa; phylum Arthropoda; class Insecta; order Hymenoptera; family Megachilidae; genus Stelis; species Stelis phaeoptera. Next base: position 11,291,118 of record OX030941.1, on the reverse strand, counting down.
CGCCGCCGACGCCACTGCCACCCCTTGATTGCCTCATTGGATCGCATTATGTCGGCGCCATTATCATAATTCAGGGATTTTTCACAGCCGTCCCGCAGAGAGCACGAGCTTTGGCTCGAGGCCCGGTCACCCGCTGAGGGGGACACGCGCCGATCGATGCACGTTTCGTCGCGAGCTACTTGTATGTACCTTTTGGTTTTCGTTTCGCTCGCTTTCTTCCAGACTATCGACCGTTTCTTTTATTCTTCTTCCGTTGCCGAACACGCGTAGCTCGCCTCCGAACAATCTAGATACTTGCAAGTACTCGTCGAGAACATTGATAAGAAATCGATCGATCCGATAACCCGACGAGTCCGTCAAGGCGATGCGACGCGACGTGGCGCGACGTTTGACGTTCGATAACGAGGGTGGATGAGAAGGTAGAGTCGTAGAGTAAAGACAGTGACCGGATCAGGACTTTGACCTCGATACGCAAACGCGTCGGCCACCGTTGGATTTGGACGTTAGTAGATGCGAACAAGGGGTAACACCGTATAATATGATAATAACGCCTACCGTACAGGTAGACAGGTATAATTGTCGAGCATAATTCAGGGCGGAACGCCTTGGACGTCCGTGATGTACGTCTCCGTAAAGCGGTTGCGAGTCTACGCCGTCCCAGACTACGACCAACTCGAAACCGTGAAACCCCAGTGTTAATTCCTCACATTTGGTTTGATGCGAGGTGGGAGGGTCAATGTTGTCATTGATTCCCAAATAAAACCACAAGACTGCACAGTGTGTACAGTGTACAGCTAACAAATATATTAAAAATAAATGATACAAGCTTAATGTACACTGTACAAAGGTATGACGGTTCGGTGAGTTAATAATGAATTCGGAGCTTGTCCGATCGATACGACTGTTGATGTTCTTCTGCATTCGAAACAGTTTTAAAAACTGGGGGTTCTAAGAAAGGGAAGGGAAGGGAACAGACCAAGGTGGGACCTGGGGGTGGATATGGAGTATTTTGCAGAAGGGGAAAACTAAGAGGTCCGTGTACTGTGGGTTTTTCCTGACCTTCAGGTATACGGGTGACGTCGGCATCGGAACGGTACCGGTTTGCTTAATTGTTTTATGGGCTGCAGCTGGACAACGGGAGACAGAGGGTCTTGACTAAAAGATTGAATCAGCAAATGTTTTGTATCTGTTAATTAGTTGAAACTCTGGAACCAGGAGATTATGGCCATTGTCATGCTTATTGCTGCGACCCAACACCCAGAATCGGGCTAACTTGCACCTTTCAACCGTTTGATGAACGTAAGAAGAAGTGGCTTTGCAGCTTCTCTTAATATATCGGCATAATCAGCTCAACTTCGTTAAACGCGTACCTAACTATTATACAGGGTGTCCCAGCTAACTCTGGCATCTCAAATATCTCGCTTGTTTTTTATGGTGGAAAAAAAATGTTAGAAGAAGAAATTATTGTATCCGATGGGGCACATATTCTGATTGGTGAAAAATGTTGCTCAAGGTCATTTTTTTCCAGATTACAAGGTCATCGGTGTTTTTTTAAATGGAACCATATATTTTTAAGATCATTTGAAGGTCGTAGTATTATAGGTCAATGAACTCGCCTTGCCCTCAGCTATCATCGTACGATAACAAAAACATATGGTTCCATTTAAAAAAACACCGATGACCTTGTAATCTCGAAAAAAATAACCTTGAGCAAAATTTTTCACCAATCAGAATGCCCCATGCCCCATCGGATACAATAACTTTTTCTTCTAACATTTTTTTTTACCATGAAAAACAAGCGAGATATTTGAGATGCCAGAGCTAGCTGAGGCACCCTGTATTGTAATAACGCCGATAAGTGAGCGAGAACGGGCTGAAGCCGAATAAAGATTTCCAACCGAGCAATTTGTCCGGTTACGCGCGATTCGATCGTTTTATTTTATTTTTCCGGGAAAACGGATGCAGTGTAGGTTAATCGAATAAACGAACGAGGGTGATAAGCAGAACGTGTTCGAGAGGGTAGAATGTCCGCGGACGATTTCGACGAACGGGAGGGGAATCGTAAACAGAGAGAAAGACGATGAGAAAGGGTCGGAACTCGGGGTAGGCGAGCTGCAACGAGCGGGTGGTAGTGTACGCGGTACGCAACCACCGCGTCGCGTCGCACGCAACGTGGCGCACCAAGTGCAAGTATTAGAGCGATTGACTGCCGGACGTAACCCGTACGTGCCTGGTCGGTAACACGTGTAACATACTGCCGTCATGTATCTCTCCCTTTCCCTTTCCCTTTCCCTTTTCGTCTCTCCTTCTATACCGTCCCCTCCGATCCCTCCCTCTCTCTCTCTCTCTCTCTCTGCGTCTCTCATTCTATCTGTCGCACTCTTTCTCCATCGTTTAACGCATTTACACGGCTAGAATGGAAAACGATGGATATCGCGACGCGTTCACGCGTATCGTACACCTATTTCCAATCTAGACACCTGTCGGCGCGTCCCTGTTTCAGAGGGCGAACGTTCGCGTCGCGACCCACCAACCCACTAGAACGTCTTTGATGAAAGGCGGGAGAAGGAAACGTATTAGGTAGGATTAAAGGAGGCGCGACGTGCGCTAAAGAACGATGCGACGAGGGGTTGGTGAAAGGTACGCCGATAGGTCTGTAGGTACGTAGCTGGTTTATAGCGATGCGACAAAAATGTAAATGCGATATCGCCCAACGAATCCGCGGTATAAATCTCGAGTTAATGCGTGGAGCGAGCGACACTTGGTCGGCTACAGGAGCGAGTCGGTGAAGAAAGATTGGTAGGAGAAAGCGAGAAAATGGTACAGAAGAAAAGAGACTCGGTCGTGGCGTTCATTAGGAATCCCTCCGTCTCCCTCGGTTCGCCACCCCCGTCTGCCGAATCGGAGCAAAGTACGAAACGTAGAGGGACCGAGAAGGAGGCAAACAGGCGCAGACACGGAGGGACAGAGCCAAAGAGAAAAGGAGAGAAAAGAGCAGAAGCACGGCGGAAGGGTGAGGGAGTTGCGATAGATCACGCGGGTGGCAGCGCTCCTTCGAAAAACATCCATAAAACGCAGTAGGGCGGACTCAGCGACAATAAACTCTACATATAAATCTTGTCCTGTGACGCTGTGATACGCTGATGGCGAGCACGATAATCTCCGAGAATGCGGGCGTCTTCTCTTCTCCCTTCGTTTCATCCCACTTTTCTTCTTCTTCTTCTTCTTCTTCTCCCCCTTTCTCGTCTTCTTCCTTTCTTCCTTCTCCTTGTCCTTGATTTTCTTCGTCATCTTTTCGATTGTTTCTTTCCTTTACGATCGAGTTGTCTTTCAGTCGAGTAGCACCCTTTTCCTCGATTACATGTATGTACTTCGTTCATAACCAGTGAAAAGAGATTGCTAAAAGCGGGAGGCCGAGGTACGAAAAGAGTAAAGAGAAGGAGGAATAGTGAACTCGATTAATCTCGTTTCGCCACGCAGCGCAGACTCGAAATCGATGCCGTTTACGAGGAAGAATCGTTGCTCCGTTAGCCGGCCGATGTAGCTCGGAATTAAAGTCTCAGCAGCGGCCCCTTACGCCGCGCCGTCCCTAGCTTCCTTCACCCTCAACCCTCGACCGTTCCACCATGGTATCCATCCTCTGCATCGCCGCATCGCGTCTCGGCGTATCTTCGGCCATAATTCTCTTTCCACCGCTTGCTCGCGGCTCCCTAAATGCTTCTAACTCCTATTCCTTTACCGGAATCGAACAGTGGCTGGTGAAATTTCAACTTTGAGCCTTCTGTTCCCTTCTTGCTTCGCTTACCTCCAAACTCCACGCCCTTCTTCGCACGAACGCGAAATCTTTAATTATTATTCGCTCGAGGACAAAACTCACCGAATCTTCACCGACAAACTAGCTACCGTTCGTCGTTCCGTTGCTATTATCGTGTCCGGTATTAACTCGGTTGCAGAATATAGATTCCGCTTCCGACCACGAGTCTAGCTTCGATTCCGATCTCGAATCCGAATCCGAATCAGAGTGCTGTTCAGCGGGAAACACCGACGCGGTGACAAAGAAATTGCTCGACGAAACAACCGATATCTCCTGCTGGTAGCGCGTCGCGTAAATCTTTGACGCTGCTTAGTCGCAAGAAAGATCGTTCATCACCAACTCCCCGGATAGTATGTACATACATACAAGTATAATAGATAAAGCAACGTGTCGTCTTTTTTTTTCCTTGATTCTAGCGATTTTTTTGCTGCTTCTCCGAATGACCGGTTTTTCTCAGCCGCGTCGATTGAGCCACGGTTTGCAGCTTGATCAACGCAACGTGATGCGTCAGTCGAAGCGAACGCCAGGTACAGGTAGGTCGATAATCGACGTACCGCGTCTAGGCGTTGCCGCGGTTAAGGCAAGATGGATTTGTCACGCATCGCTGTCGTTTAGCCGATAAAGTGACGAGAGTCAGCCGGTGGCGCGAGCTGCTAACTAGACAGAGCGGCACTCAATTACTACCGTCAGACCTCGTGTAGTTTAACTCATCCGCCCCATTCCGGCGAGTCCTCCTCTCCGCCTGCCTTCCCCTCTGCTAAACACTTTACGAGCAGCTTGCCTACGCGTCGCAACCGATCAACATCGTTCTCGTAACCTCTCTTATCGAAAATGGCACCGCGTTAACGGAGTGTACCGTACTGCGCGTACCTAAGCAACGATACGGTAATACGCGCGTTCCGCTCGCCTATTCTACCATACCGCATCATCGAGGGTGCGGGTTCCCGCTCGAACCGTCACCCGCGACTACACTCTTTCTCAACTTTATCCTTATCCTTATCCTTATCCTCATCCGCCTCCTGTCCTCCCATCCTCGGCTTTAAGCGCTCCCCGGTGGCGCCGCTAACGCGTGGCCATCCTTCTCTTTCCCATTCTCCTTCTCATTATCTTTCCACCCAATTACCGCCACTCAACCGTTCGTCCGTCCGTCCGTCCGTCCGATCGAACTTTTCTTTTTTCTCTCTCTCTCTGCCGCCTATCGCTGCATGCGCGCTTCATCGAGCTACGATTTTCCAGCTTCCCTGTGAAATCGACGAGTTCCATCGCAACTCGTGTTTTCTCGGCAAAATTCGTCGATCATGAAGAAGTAGGTATACGCGTATCGCGAATTTGTTACCCGCCACGCGACGCATCATGATACGATACGATACGATACGATGCGAAACAAATTTGTCGATGCAACGATATTCGATGATGCAACGGTTCGAAGATTTCTCCGAGGAATTGCTGGGAATTTTGTCGGTATTCTTACCTTCTCCAAGGATTCTCGCGATTCGTGCCGTTCATCGCGAGATCGCACTACGAAAATTGGATACGGAACTTTCGACGAGATCGTGATCTTTTCTTCTGGTCGCGTCCCTTTGAATTGCGAACGTTCTGAACGGCGCGCGTCATCTCCGCGATAGTGTTTTCCCTCTAAACGTAATAATGAGTCGGTTAACGAGAACGCCTCGTAACGACCGTGTATCTCGTTTCGAAGCGTGTTTCTTCGAAATCAGGGATAAAATGTATCGCTATTTACGTTAGATTTCTCGCTGCTGCCGGCAATTACTGGCAGCCGTGCCTTCGCTTCCGACAATCTACGTCGTCGGTTAGCTGCAGACAACGAAACAATCAATAAACAACACGTGTAGATAACAATCGTGGGATGGAAACCCTCTATTTTCCAGAATGGTCGTTGTAATTGCCGTACGTGTTGCGAAGAGGTTCGGCTCGAATCTGCCTCTATCTCGAAATCGTGTCGCGCGCACGCATACCTTACGTCGACTCGGTGCCGTTTCTCCACTTTACTTTCCAGCCCGATGCAACGCAACCCTAACGAGGAAAGCATTCGATCCACGCGACGCGACGCGACGTTTCACTTATTTAGTTGCATCGAGTTCTTTTAATTTCACGCCCACAACAATGGGAAAACTCACGAGAAAAAGAAAGTGGTACGGGTGTGAGTGGAGGTCGTCGGCAGGTCGGCAGGTCGGCAGGTCGACCGGCTGGAATAGTTGAACAGCAGGGTAGCCAGGATCGCATGCAAATACAGGAGAAACCTCGAAACTTAGCGCCAGCTAATTACAATCTTGACTTCACCCTTGAGCTTCATAAAGGCTAACGGCACCCGCCATGCTTCCCTTAAACCAACTTTTTGGCTTATTGTCCTTACGTACTGGCCACGAGGGATACTCGACCCACGCCTAAACCGTCTTACGCTTCCACCCATTCCCACCTACAATACAACCTGCCCCTCCTCTGCTCCCGAGTTACTTTCAAACTCGTCTGCAATTCCTAACTCGATACAAATTATAGGAGCGACGCGAATCCTTTTTTAACGTAACCCATTCACCGACCTCGTGTCGATAACTCGACCACGCGTCACAATTTCTCGTTATCTCGACGCTAGTAAGTGTTTCACCAATGGAAGAACGCGTCTTTCGTTTCAGACTTCGAACTTTGAAGCTCTCTCTCGAGTCACCGAGAGAAGTTTTCGCGGCAGCGCTTGCGCGACTTCGAGTAGCTTCTGTCCAAGGGAAGACGAGACAGCAGGCTGACGGGACAGCCGGTCCACTTAAAATCGATACCGAGCTGCAGCCGTCTCCGTCGCGTGCAATTCCCATGCAAATGAATTGCACCGGCACCAGCGTTACGCGAACCCTGGCTGGGATTGATTTTTCCAAAGTTTCGGCCCGCTCCACCGACCAACCTTCTTCCCCGATCAACATTCCTTTACGATTTCACTACGAATACGACGTTTTTTCGATCTTCAAATGTACAATGGATCAGAAGACAGTCCATCGATTTAATAATAAAAACGGAAGAATTAGTCTACTCGTGTTCCTGGGCGCGCGCGAGTGTGTGTAAGAGAGAGAGAGAGAGAGAGATTCGTCGTCATTATTATGCCGAGTGATGATTACAGGCGCAACCATGGTTGTGCTAATTATCCGGACTATGATGGATCATTTCCGTACGGATGGTACGCGCCCCAACAATACTTAGTTATTTCCATTAAACGGCTAACGCAGAGATCGTACCACGGAGGTGCAACGATAATTAATCCTTGCTTATTAGCCGACAAGGTTCGTTTAAGATGTAACATGGGTTTCAAGATTATAACGCGCCCAGCGACATTTCGCACCGAACTAACTCGACCATTTGACTCTTGTCTGTTTGCCGTACACGTGTCCATCCGATGATCGCTTTCTCGAATACCAACTGTGACAAGACGAATAAAAGGAAACAGCGCGGCGCGGCGCGGCGTTTGAAATATCTTGTAAAGACCCATAAAGAAGGAAGCGACAGGTAATCCGAGGTACGCGCGAATCATACGAGTAAGGATTGAATTTTTCAACTTGCTTGGAAGCAAAAAGAATTGCGTACCACCTCGATGTGCGCCAGCTTAGAGTACGATTGTACCGTAATGAAACGTAGCGGAAATATTTCGGTCGTTTAATTAGAAGCGATAAACGGGAGACGTTCAATTGGCTGGCGTATTCGTGGATCGTAAGGTTTCGCAGAGAAGTTTCTAGCCGAACACGGTGCGGTGGTTGCTTCTCTCGCAATCGTGTTCGCCGCGCCGTCCAACTGCAAAGCAAGAAGGTAGGTACATAGTGCGTGCTGCTTTTCCTAAGAGACTCTCGCCGCTCTTCTATTCCCCGAGTCCAAACCACCCACTGTTACCGCCCTCGGTTTCCATCTCTTTAGTCTTGGTTCGTACGGTGCGCGCAAGGTCCACCCGCGTGAACTTCCTCTTGTATAATTCCGCCAGGATACTTCCAATATTTAATGCCCCGGTCCTCTTCGAGCCGGAAACTACGGATCCCGTTGGCTGGCGAACGGCGTCGAACGAGTGTACGTGTCGGCGACCCGCGATAAGTACGTGCTACCTCGATTAAGATTTCACGAGAACCGACCGAGATCCTCGAGTATGTCGTTCATTCTATATGCACAAACAACTGTGTGACAGGACTCCGTTACGGGCTCACCCGAAAGGAAGTTGGCCGTATCGCGTATGCTTCTCGACCGCCAACTATCGTATCCACTGCTTCGAAGCGACGCGACGCGACGCAACGATTCGACGTTAACCACGAATGTCACCCGGGAATTGTTTCGTTCCTAGTTCCTACGTTTCTTCTCCCCGCGGTGCTTCGTTTCGCGTATCGCTCGATCCATCTATGTATCTCGCGTTAGCCGGTTGGCCCGAGTGGCAGCACTAAATATACACGTATCTACTCTGTTCGGAGTGTACTCGGGCGAAAATCCTACACGTAGTTGACCGGAAGAGAATCTAAAGTAATTCGAAAGGGAACGAATACAAAGTGACGTTACAGAGTAATTCTTCCGTTTTCAGGGTATGAGGGTCGCGCGTACGTGTGTGTGTGTATGTTAGCGCGTTATAGGTTTGCGAGAGTAGAAGGAGGATAGTGATAGAGATGAAGATCGAGGTAGAGATGGAGATAGAGATGGAGATAGAGGTAGAGATAGGAAAGCAGAGAAGGTGGCAGGGCGGGGCGGGGCGAGGCAGGGCAGAGTAAGAGAGGGGAGAGGGCTAGAGAAGTGCCCTAGATCACCGGACGTCTAGCAGCGGAGCTGTGAGTGCAGATAAGGACCGCCACGGCGACGGCCAAGATGGACGGCCGACCGGTCTCAGCACTAGCCGGGCTTTCTACTCGGCTACCACGTCGCTACCAAGCGAGGATCTCCTCTGGCTGCTGTCCCCTTACCCCCACAAGCTTCCTGGGGATCCTTATTTATACGCCGTCGGCCCAGACTAACGCCCATTGTCCCATTTCACCCCCGGGGTAATCTGCCGGACGCAAATCTAAGGCCCTGATCCTGCGGGCTACCGCGAAAATCTATGACGCCTTTAATTTACACGCATCTCGACCTGCTATATCCTAGCCTCCTCGTTGTCGTCGTCGTCGTCGTCGTTGTCCTCCTCGCCATCGTCGCCATCGTCAGCGTTGCCACCATGCCCGGTCTTCGACGATGCCTACCACTGTTCCCACTTTCCTTTACTCTTCCTTTCGTGTTTCGCCACATTTCCCAATAGAAGATGTTTAAGCGACTTACAAGAAGTCGCGAACAAAATTCGAATTATACGAGGGATAAGCGAAATACCAAATACCAAATATCAAATATCAAATATCGAATATCGAAGGTAGCTAGACGACGGAGACGCGCGATAGCTGTGGGTCAAATATTAACGTCGTAGCCGATAATTGCGAAGTAGATTGTAGGAAGGGCGGATTTCGTAGCGCGATCGGACAAACCCGGGGTCCTCGTGCCCGATAACATCTCGTCCTCTCCATAAATATGTCGCAGCGAGCTTAACCCCCTCGCCTATCTGCCGGGCTCGAAGTAGGGGAAGCATTAATGTCAAACCGAGACAGGAATTATGGCTCCCCCGTCAGTTCTCAATGAATCGAACGTTTTCGGTAGGAAATCCCAGCCGAAAACGAACCAACCAACCAAACGCCCTGCTATCCTTTCCTCTTTCATACTTTTTTCTTCTCTTTATTTTCCTTTTCTTTTGGCATACGGGCAGCATGGAGTGGGGGGGCACGCGAGCATATCTAATACAGAGTACCGATGCGTGATCAACAAAAACGAGCTGCAGCGGGAGACGCGAACGCAAACGTTCGATCGCGTTGTCTCCTCGTAGGTGATACAACAAATCAGTATGCAGAAGGTTCATGCATATTTCACAGGGAGCTACAAGGGTGGCCGGTGCTAAGAAGGGTTTATGACGGGGGTTGATCCGAGGATCCCCATCAAACCGCACCACTCTGAATATCGAGCTAAGCGGCCAGGGAACGGTGAACGGAGAAGGGAGACGAACCTCTTAACTCCTGCAAACTCATTACAATAAATCAAGCTTTGTTCTTCGAGCGAGCGAGCCTTTGTTAAATTCCAAAGTCGATCGCCAACCCTTTCCTATCATCCACCATCGCGTCTCCCCTTCATCCCCCATTTCTCTTTTTTTTTTGTTCCGCGTACTTTGCCGCTTTCTTTTCTCACTCGATGCTTCGTAGAAGAAGTTTTCTTCTCGTTAACCGTTGGACCGAATCAACTCGATGCAAATTGTCGATCGAACGATCGATCCGGACTCCGCAAAGATTACGTACACAAGAATGGCCGTGACTTTGCGACCGGAAATCCATGGTCCGGATTTGTAGCCGAGATACAAGAGGATATCAAGCAGATGGTGCATTCTGCGGGATCACGTGCTACAGGCGTCGACATTGACTAATGACGGCGTAACAACGAGAGGGCGACCAACAAGAACGGGAACGGGCATCCGAACGAAAGAGATAGATAGATAGGTAAAGAGAGGGGGGGGGGGTAGTGATGCGATATGGGGATTGAAAAGATACGAGCGAGAGAGAGTAGAAGCAAGAACGGCGCGGCGGGGGTGGTTGAGCCGATGGCGAGAGAAGGCGGAGGTGCGAAGGGGTCAGAGGGAATAAAAGGGGGAGGGGAATGCAGGAGGGCCAGACAGCGCGGCCTGGAACAGAAAATTCACCCAAGTTCACGCGACCTGTTGCACCCCCTAGCTCACCGTTTAACCTATAACCTACCCGCCAAACACGGGTTTAACCTCGTCTTATCGCGTTATCGAACTGCTTGGACCGCGTTTCCCGTCACCCTCTTGTCTATCGCTTCTGTCTTTTGCATCTTTTCTCGCCACCTCGATTCCAAACGAATCGCGTTGCTTTCTTCTTAAACGGATCGGCCCCACATCGACATCTTTGTCTCGCGAGGCGACGCGACGCGACGCGACCAGACGCACCGCGACGTCTCTCAAAATCATGACGTGCGGATCCCCACGATTAATTAATTGGACCATCTTCGTGGAAACTGTAACTGCCCGTTATCCGTTAGACCGTACACACCGATTCGAAAGCGGAACGTGTTGTCGAGCCTCGAATACGTCAAACGAAAAACAAATTAAATTCACCGAACGCGTTAACGCGATTACCAAACGTTACGGTAAAAATGGCATTCGCGCGTGTAACGGCACTCAACGAACGGTTCTTTCGATCAATCGATGCTTCAACGTAACCGACGCGACGTTCATCTCCTCGATTCCAAAATATTCAACACCTTTCTCTTGATACGTTCGTTCGTTCGTTTGTTGTCAACAAAGGTTGGTAGATCCGGTCCGTTATTTTTATCGGTTTCTTCGCTTGCAACCGGCTGAATTCGCTGAAACGCTCGATTACGCGACCGTGGTAAAGTATCAATTCGCGAAGACGGATCTAACAGCATTGGACCCGCCTTCTACGTGCTCTTCCTTATTGGCCATCCTTCCTGGTAGCTCCGGATTCTCCCTATCAATTATCGCAGCACTGTTTTACACGAATGGCGCGGGGCGGGGTTCCTGATTTTCACCTATCGGCCAGTTTAGAGATGGGAAAATCGATACATCGATGTTGTCGGTAGGCTGCGTACACGTTGGAAATTCGCGAGATCTTGTATTCCATCGGGGCTGGATTAAGTCGAGGGGGTCGCCGACCGAAAGGAGAAGAATCAACGGTGAAACGTTTTAAAAGCAACTCGGCGTGCTCGCGAGTTGATGAATATTCATGCAGCTATATAATAACATTTTTGAGCCACTGTTTAGCTAATCCTCCGGACTCATTTATCGTGGCTGGCAAGGACAGCAATAATTCTTGAAAACGTTCCAACGCCGTTACTACTATTATTATTATGCGAATAAATACCCCCGGATTAAGGAAGACGGGGCAAGGCGTACAACTGCTCGCGAACAGTGCATTTTACGGAAACAAACGCGTCACCGTGTCGACAATTCGAAATTTTTTCCTTTCGCTTAAATTCCTATCGATTTTCGAACAATTTTCCTTCGGCCGATCAATTTTGTTTTTTATAAAAAAAAAAAAAACGACAGAAAACACAAAAGGAATTTGTGTATAGAGATGAAGAAAACGCGACACCGTTCGTCGTCTTTGAATCGACCAAATTTTTCCAGGATATCTTGCCAACAACTATTTTCTCCTCTTATTTCTTCCTTCCTTACTGTTCCTTAGCTCGCGGCTATTATCACAAACCGCGGAGCTAATCCTTATCTAGGTTTCGTTAATGGGGAAACGCATCGAAAAGTCACGGGTAAAGTCGCCTTCCATTTCTCTCCGTGCAACTAGTTTCTTGCTCGTTCTCTTTTGGTTCGTGTACGTACCAACCTATACAAACTACGAAACAAAGGGCACGTCTCTTCGTTTAATGTTACCGCAGTCGAGCCTCCGAGAGATTATAATAATCTCGGTTTACGTAGCGTCTCTCGAGCCGGTTAATTTGAGAAGGAAACTTCTGCCGTCCGCGTCCCCGGGATTCCTGAATCTCGTGTCTCTCGTTGCTTCGCGACCCTCCCCTAACCTCGTCTTCCACCCTCCATCCTCTATCCGCTCCGCTTCTCGCGATTCCCTTCTGCTCCGATCGCGGTCCTCGCCGCTACGATAGCCAAAGACCGAAAAGACGGTCACCGATAAACAATGATTTGCGGTTTGTCTCCGAAAAATTCCCCTCCTAAAATTCCTCGTTTTATCGCTGGACGTAATGGTACGCGTTTCGGACCGTCTATGTCTATAGTCTATAGTGTGAGTAGTCCGATAAATCGCGCAACACGTTGCAGCCGTTTTACACGATGACGGAAAGTTCGAGTGAAGTTTAAGCCGCGGAAAGCTGGTGAGGCGGAGAGGTGGAGCGGCTGAGTGGTGCAGCCTCGCGAAGACGACGCGACGCAGCAAGTCACGCGACCAAGTGATATGTGTCAGGTCCACGATACTCGGCTACGACTTCGTTGCTAAGTAAACGTTACTTCCGTCGCGTCGCGTCGCGTCGGTGTGTAATTGTGACTTGTGAGTCGCGACGCCTCGTGACGTAGACGTCAAGAAAGACTCGAGGCAGAGGGAGAGAGAGAGAGAGAGAGAGAGAGAGCCAGGCGAGGGCTGCCTTTACCAAAAAGGGTTAGCGTAATTGTTCTGATGCTTGAAAATGAAACCAAATGAATCTCTAGGGAAAAGAAAGGTACAGAATAAAAAATAGTGTACAGGTTAAATTTTGGCTAACGCGCGTTTTAAGAGAGCATTAATTGTTTTCCATTTGGGTAAGTAATTTCGAAGCGGAATCGGGAATGGAAAGGGAGCAACATGGGTCTGTTTAGAGGGACGCGGAACGGTAGGTAATCATCCGTAGATGAAAGAGCTGTCGGAGTCCGTCGAGGCGAACGAAAGGGAACAAGAAGAGAGAACGGGCACGGAACAGAGCCACTCTCTGGCTTTGCCGCGTACCGCGCTCTTCCCCGCCAGTTTCCTCCAGCAACGGGTCGCACCGCACCGCTCCGCTCCGCTTCATTCCGTTTCGCTCGCATCCATTCGCGTTTTACCCTCGAACGAAGTGCCCCGCGGGCTGTCGTTCCCCCACGTTAACAACCTGTACACCTCCTCCCCGCCTTCTTACCGTCCCTTTAAATTAACCGATCAATCGACCTACGCCAACGTTTCCTTCGACATCAAACACAAGTCGTTTTACGATAATTAATCGTCAAAAACTTCGTACGCTGTACTACTCGCGACGGACCTTTTAGTTATTGACAGTCTAATGGAATTTTTTTCCCCGCAGAGGAATCGGTCATCAAGGGAAACGAACGAACGAACGAACGAACGAACGAACGAACGCGAACAAACGAATGAACAGCTCGGTGCAAGAAAGAAGCTTTTTCTCCGCGTCAACGGATCAAAGGAAGCTGTTCGTGCGATCGTTACATCGATACCGCCAAACCATACGTACCGATATACATACATACGTACGCCCGTCCATTGACTAAAGGTAGCGAGCACCGGATAAAGACGAGCCAAGAGCAAACGAGTCTGGTAACGCGGCTTCCGGCTGAACAGGAAAAAAAAACCGTAATCGCTTTTCACGAACAACGACCGAAAGTCTTTCCGATCGAATTTACTTTGTTCCTACTCTTTAATCGTTTTATCTTATCGCGTCGAACCCGATCTTCCGGCCATTTTTCTTCAAGAAAGAACTTTGGATTTTTCCGCGATCCAGGAGACGAAAGGTAACGTAAGCGTCGTCGAGGATATAATAAGGGAGTAGCATCGTTTGTAACGCGAGTCGATCTCTAAAATTCGAGGATGCGGTTTATCCAATGCGTATAGACGCGCGAAAGACAAAAGGAGAGAAGAAGGCTGGTGGTAGGGGGGGGGGGGGGGCATTACGTAGGTGTTTAGACGCGATAGTTGGCAGTATTCGTGCAGCATTCTAATTATTTAACGACGCACGGCTTACCGGAGGTCCGTGCACAAGGTACTTGCTAATAATGGCCGTCCGGCTTGCGGTTAACGTAGCTGGAGCCCGGTACTCGAGAGGTTCGTGTAATCTCTCTGTGAGAGCTCACCCTTCTCTCAACCGGCCAAGTCGAGGGTGACAGGGCTCCTAACGCGGACCAACATCGTCCGTGCTAGCTAACGCTTCTGCTTCTGCTTCTGCTTTCGTGTCTGCTTCTGCCATCGCCCTTGCTACTGTGCTTCCGCAGCCTCGAAACTGACTTCAAACGGAATCATCAAAGGTTCATCGGCTAAAAGTAATATAATTCCCTCGTTACCGTATGCCGTATACTGTATACTGTATCTGTATAGTATACATACCCGATCCATGCGACTCTTGTATGTATTGTATTTCGTTACGGCTCCTACTGTTTCCCTTACAACCACCCGTTACCTCGTACCCTACCACAAGCCAAACACACTGCTGCACCGCTTGTGATAATAACGATTTACAATATTATATTATTATAATAACGAAAAGATTTCTTAGTCAGCTTCGAGAACAAACATCGAGTGAGAATCGCGACGATTGTCGGTTTACGCTTGTCGTTTAATAAAAATGTTATTACGGCGGAGAAAAAGGAGCCGCGTAGCAGCCAATAACGTTCCCTAAAATGAAACGAAAGGGAAAATTGGTATTGGTCGTACGCAACACGCGGAGAAAAACGGTACGGGAACAACGGATATTGACTCGATTCTCTCTTAGATTCTCTCTCTTAGGGGCGCGTTTATTTTATTTCTCTTTTTTTTTTTATTTGGTTTTTTCCTTGGCAAGGTCCACGCGATGCGTGTCGGCCTGTCCGCAACTCGGTCCGCACCTCCGTACCTGCTCCAGATGGCAGCATTGCCCGTTGAACACCCTTGTTCTCCTCTTTTCTTTTCCCTTCCTTCCTTCCTTCCTTCCTTCCTTCCTTCCTTCCTTCCTTCCTTCCTTCCTTCCGCCCTTCCTTCGTTCTTTCTTTTCCTCCCTTCGCTTGTTCACATTGTCAGAACTCTTCGTTAAACTGTCAAAGTTAATCGGGCAATAATTCATGGGAACGAACGCGTGGAAATACGCGGGAACGTTGGCTCGTTCAATCTAATAGAGAGATGCCACGTAATAACGGAACGAAACGAATGACCACGATCGAATTGGATGGCAGAAGAACCGGACGGGGTGTTGCAGGAACATGGGATCGCGTCAACGGTAGCCTTTCGTTTTTGCGCGGCCATATGTTACTTTAATGTTTTAATATCGTGTCGCCATGGCCATTCGAACAACGTGGCGTCTGGATCGTTATCGATGCACTTTGCTCCGTGTCCCTCGCGTCCCATCCTGTGTCCTACGTCTTTCGTACAACTTTTCGTTCGCAAACACGACCACTACACCCGACTAAATAAAAGAAAAATCTTTTCCCCGTTAAAAGTGGTCGATCATTGATCAAAATCGGATCAAGTTAAGAAATTGAACAACCCTAGGCATACGCGTGACTCATTTAACGTTGTTGTCTTTTCTCGTATACGAGAGACAGACGGGGTTGTTAATATAATAGAACGCGACGCGACGCGACGCCAGAAATGAACGGAGAAAGGGCATCCAACCCGTTCTATCGATGCGCGTATCGCGTATCGCGTACCGCGTATCGCGCGTATCGCGCGTATCGACGGCTATATCGGTCGGAACAGCGGGCAATGGAAAAGGAAAAGTACACGAGTCGTCGAATTGTATTCTCGCGGCTCCTGGTTCGCGGACGATTTAACATGGGGCCGATAACGACCGGGATAAATCAGCGCCCGTCCGAACGAGGCGCGGTCCGAAATCAATAATAATGGGCAGGAGCCATTAGTAAAATTAATAAATTATGCCTCACATTATGTGCGCATTGTGAGTCGCGCTTGCTACCACGTCGGGGTAATACGTCGTAAATCATATTAGTGAATAATCCGCATCACGATAACCAGCGGCGCGAGCAACGAGACCGCTCTACGCAAACTGGAAAAATCCCCTCGACCCTCTTACTCTACCTACCTGCTCCCTTTCCTTCTTCGTTTGCCGCCTTTGGCTGCCTTTTATGCCTCGATTTCTTCATTTTCCCTTTCCTCACATACCATATTTCCTGGACAACAAACACCAGGAATCTAAACGACAAACGAACCAAAGGCCAGTCGACCAACCAGATCGTTCGATCCCTTCGTAAGACAAACTAAGGTAAAAAAAAGAAAAAGATCTTGTAAAACAATCGTCGCGACTCGTCGCGTTGCTCGATCGACCAAGCTGGACAGAGGCGGGGTATCTATCGGCGCGGCGCGGCGAACGCATAGATTCCTATTAACAGGGCATTTCCTACGAACGAGATCCTAGGTTGCTTCGGTTCTCGTTCCACTCTCGCCTCCCCGCATTCACCGATTCGTGTCTCTTCACCGTTTCGCGCTATGCCGCGCTGCACCGCGTCCGTTCCTGCGCCCCCGCCTCCACCCCCGCCCCTGTCCCTGCCCCTACCTCCACCGCCACTACCACCGCACCGTCTCTCCGCGCCGCACCCGTGGGCGATATCGTATAAATGTGTCGTTAATTACTTACCCCGCGGCCGCGACACCACCCTTCTCTTCCACCAGTGTTTCTCCTCCCCTTAACCATCTCACCCAACCTTCGCTATCGTTGTGTGTTACCACCGCCTCCTCCTCCTCCACAGTCACCCTCTTGCTCCACAGACCCGTCACTTCTACTACCCTGCCCTCCAACTGCACCACCTATTTTCTTCCCTCTCTCGCTTTCTGCCCTTCTCTTTCTCTTTCTCTTTCTACTTTCCTACCTTCGATTTTCTGCACTAACTTTCTCACTCTGCTCTCTGCTACTGCCACCACCGCCACCTACACCTCTGCCTTTACCACCACCTTCTTGTCCGCCTCCTTTTCTATCCCTTTTACCAATGCTCTTTGTTTCTCCGTCGATTTCACCATTCCTGTCTTCTTTCCGCCATCGGTTGCTTCTAGTTCCTCCTCCTCCTCCTCCTCCTCCTCCTCCTCCTCCTCCTCGTCCTCGTCCTCGTTCTGGTTCTCGTCCTCATCCTCCACCACGTTATGGCGCCGCGTGTTAAGGAAACTAATGTTTATTTGAAAAACTAATTGAACGGGACTCTCGCGTCTACAGCCGGCAATTAAACGAGATTACTGCAGTACCGCTCGAGCCCCCGTGGGGATTAGATAGCACAGTAAGATATGGAACGCGTAATGTTTAACTACGACTGCCGGCAGCCCTCTGAAGCGCCGCCAATAATTAATTGTTAGCTCGATACTGCTACCACCGCGAAAACCAACCGATATCAAAAAACCGGAATAACCACCGTCGCCGCCGCCACAACCGAGACTCCCGCGGATCGTTCGGCCTTCCCTTCCGTTCCTCGCGCCTTCCATCTCTAGTCGACTGACTTTCCCCCTTCCCGATCCCTGCCTCGTTAGCAAACTTCGTTTCTTCGCCGTTTCTCTTTGATCGTGATTCGCGTAATCTCCCAAGATGAAACTCTATGCGCGACTCGGCCGTTTCGTAATTTCATAGCTACGCGTTGTTCGACGACGACCATCAGCGAAAAGCTTCGAAGAGACTCGGCCAGTGTTGATCTACATTCTACGTCTACGGTGTGAAATATTGCGTTATGCGAGCCGATTATCGCGAACGCTTCCAACCACCCTCGAACTTTGTCGAATTCAATTTTTTCCCCTCGTCTCGGATCGACAACACGCTAACTTTCGTTCCCTTTCATTTTCCCAGTCGTACAGACAAGAACGCGTTCTGTTCGTAATTACGCCCGATAGTCGATAATCTCCGCGTCGGCTTGCTATTTGTGTCGTTGTACACACGCCTTTCGCGATACAAAGCGAAACAAAGCGAGAGCTCTTTGAATTATTCCAGTCTTCATCCGATACACCGCACCGCACCGCACCGCGCCGTCTCTCTGCTTTTCGTTTCACCGGTATTCTTTGCGTCGTCCTCAGATCGCCCGTTTTTGCCGCGTCTTTACATATTTGTCGATGGACGTGACACTTTTGAAACCACACCGGTTCTCTGCCTCGTCTCGTCTAACACGTTACGAGGGTTCGATCCACAATCCGTACGGTTACAGAAGTAAGGACGTAACTCGTTTCTCGATCGGAGTCTGCCGATACTATTGTAGTTGGGCAAAGATTAATACAACGCGGTAACACGATAGCGTCCCTTCGTCGACCGGATCCACGAGCAGCGTTCAGTATTGCCTCTACCATCCGTGTCACCCCTTCTTCCATTTACGAAACGCCGACCCTTGCTAGTTTCCAACTTATAATTATTATCTAGCTATACTCTAGAGTCCGTCTAACGCTACGGAAACACGATATCCTTTCTCGCCAACCTCCTTCTGCTACCTCAATACATCAACGTAACGTGCATCGATATCACTCTCGATATCGCGATACCTACGTTCGCGTGTGTCCGTGAAATTGGTCGTCGTCATCGAGAAGTCGATTGCTGCAAGTACCGAACAAACGTACATGCCTGCTCACTTTGCACGGACCTTTCGCTCGGTTCGATTCGTACCGTCTGATCTTACGCGGACTCGTACTACTGCCACGCAGTGATACACCTACGTCGAAGCTCGGTCGGTCCTACCAACTAACATACCTACGTACGCATACTTTTGCGCTTTTGCAACACGCAACCCTATACTTGCCGCGATGCATCTGTTCAACACTAGTTCAACACTCGTTCAACACCCGTTTAGAGAACGAACGGTGAAAGACGAGGAGAAACGCGTGGACGATGCTCCCGTCGAAAGCGTGATATTTCGAGCATAAAACAACGGCAAACGCTGACCGGCGTACCAACAGTCGCGATAACGAATGGAAGCCACTCATTGGCCTGCGATTTACAATCCCTCCTATACAGGATACGCACGCACTCGCGTGTCCACGTCTAACCATGTGTACGTGTATACGCGCGTCAAGCGCGAACGAACCAACTAGTCCGCTAGTTTGCCAGCTACCATAAAACGAATGAACGAACGAACGAACGAACGAACGAACGAACGAACGAACGATAGACCGTTCTCCCGTTTTCGCTCGCGCATTGTCTGCTTCAACTCGCGGGGGTGTGCAGACGCTTCCGCCAACATCGACATTACATTCCACATTAACCAAATTATGATTTAAGGTCTCGTATTGTCGGCTTGCCGATTGTTCGCATCCAAATAGTTCTTGCACAGCAGCGCGGATATGAATTATAATATACGACCGACTGCGATGATCCGCATCGCGCATGCAAGCGGTTACGCGACTGGACAGTTGGAAAGGTTGCTTAAAGCAGTCGAACACGACGACGAAATTATTTTTGTTCCATGTCTTGCCTTTCGTCGCAGGCAAAAAAAAAAAGAAAAGAAATGTGTCGACGTGCAACGATTGGATTTCTAACGGCACACTGATTGTTGAAGAGTCGCGTCAAATCGCCGCATTGGCTAGGCTAGTACACGTACGATTAATCGACTGTTTTCGTTCTTTCTTTGGTCGTAATTAGCGTGGATGGAAGACGAAGGGAAAGCGACAGGGCGAAGAGGAAAAAAGCGTATGGACAAGGGACGGTGGTTGGAATATTGGGTCTGAGAAGCAAGTGAGGTGGGGAGGGGGTGTAGCAGAGAGTAGAATAGAAACAGGCAGTCGGTTGTTAGATAGGAAGCGCGAAAGTTGGTCGGTGGAGAAGGTGGAGAAGGTGGAGAAGGAGGAGGAGGAAGCGTAGGTGGAGGAGGAAGGGCGACGGTAGAAGGGTAGCCATAAAAGTTTATGCTCTCCATATGTTGTAATATAGTCGGTAGCAAGCGGCAGGGAGCGGGGGGATCGGTAAAATATGCGGGCAATAAGTATGGATTGTTATTAACACGGGGCGCGCGGTGTCCGCCGCGTTTCTGAATCCATTACCTCCGCATGGCGGCTGAAATACCGGCCGATATATCCGACCTGGTGTGTACATCGCCACACCAATGGCGAGGGAAAGAGTAGAGGCAGGAACGCTAGATACCGAATGCGAGAATGAGAATGAGAATGCGAGAGGGAAAGAGAGAAGAGACTCGGTGAGCTGAGCGTATGAATGGATTAGTAGGTACGGCAGGCGCGGTGCGGCTAAAATTACGATCGGATTTCACGTGCCGTACACCCAAACCAGACGCGTACCTACCTACCTACGTACGTACGTTCGTTCGTTAGTTCTTGCTGGGTTTGCGTTGCACTTTCACCCTACATTCCGCACTCGACGCTTCACGCTATCGAACCCGAAGAAAAATATGTCTGTCGCCTTTTTCTTCGACTTACAATAAACTAACAGCCTGATACATCCGTCCGTCCCTCTCGGTAAACGGAAACGCGCGAGTCGGTCTTTACTACGTTTTCCCTAACGATCCACTCTCCTTCCATTTTGCCAGTCTTCTGCCCTTCTGTTTACCCTTAAACTCGATTGATCGGTAACGCCGCGATCCTTTGTTCACGATCCTTTCCAGACTCTTAAAATCGAAAGACAAATAATCGCGGTGGAATGAGCTAGGCAGAGGACCGATGGGTCTGGCGTGGCTCTAACTAGACGCAATCAAGCGAGGAACCAGAGTTTGCGGCTGGTTACGTGAGAAGAAGGAAGAGAGGAATGAAGACTAACAGCGCGTCGCTCGAAGGCTAACCAGAAGTAATGCTACCTCGGATCAATCTCCCCCGGCCCGGAATCCAAAGCCGCGACTGAGACCCCAAGAGATCGACGTCCAGATCGACGTGAACACCGACGTCGACGTCGACATCGACATCGACATCGACATCGACATTGACAGCGACATACACATCGACGTTTCTGATACCGAACCTCGACACGCCGATATTACCTATCCGTTTACTTCTACTTTATAGCGTTTTTGCTTTTACCTGAAGATTTTACGTTTCTCCCGGAATTTTTATTTTCATTGTCATTTTCATTTTGCCGACGATACTCGAAGCGTGTAAAACGAGATAGATATTTATCCGCATCTGTGCCGAGGTAACGCGTTGATGGGAAGGAACGTGCGCGCGTTCACCAACGACCGTGACCGAGCAGAAGACATTGGAAACAAAATCGCAGACGGTGCGTCGGATAAGAAGGAGTCAACTCGGCTTGATTTAACGCGACGCTGCGCGTTGGTGGGCCACTTCGGACACGTACCGCCAGATTTAGTGAGCCATCGTGACGCCGCGCCGCGACGGATACGCGGATGCCTTCCAGGCGCGCATACCTTTGCCTTCTCACTTCCGTTAACCGATGCGCCAGCCATCCTCTTTATCCCTTTCGTTCCTTCTTCTTTTCTTCTTTTCTTCCTTCCTTCCTTCCTTCTTTTCTCCTTTCCTTTCCTGCGCCTCGACGCTGCCAACCACTGTTTATCAAACGAGTATAGTCGATTCCCGTAAACGTAAACTATAGAGTCAAAACGTTTCCAGAGAGCACTACCGAAGTGACGCGATTTTTAAACGAGACTCAAAAAAATAAGGGGAAACGAAGAGAAAAGTTTTGACGAAAACGATGAAAATTGGAATACAATCTGATCCGGTTAGTTGGAGTCACGACCCCGTAAAGTTGAGAGAAAAGTGGCGCAAAGGCGAGCGAGGATCGCGCGACGCGGCCGAATCGCTGCGGTATTTATCGCTATCCGAAATACATTCATTTTCATTTCGAACATTACGCGCCAGCGGAGGAGGTGGGTGAGGCGAGGGTGGTGATCGAGGGGTAACGAAAAGCGGCGGTGGCGGTGACGGCAGAGGCTGTAGGGGGTGGGGAATGGGAAAGGGGAAGGGAAGGGAAGGGAAGCGAAGCGAAGGGAAGCATCAGCAGCACCGCCAGCAGCCAGGGTATTACCAAGAGCCAATGATATAGTGACTATTACCGTCACTACATACTCGTGCACGGAGTGATGGCGGGTGACTGCGTGCTTCGATAGCGCTAAGCCTCGGGGCAGTAAAATACATTGGTCCGGTAGCTGTGATCCGGCCGTATCAATGCTGCTCGCCCGTTATGCACGCGACCCGCCGCGCCGCTACCCTCGCCTCGCCACCTTCCACCAGCTCACCGTACTTATACGATCCCGCGCGTCCTCGCCAAATCGCGTCAACGGCCCGCGCGGGGACCTGTCGCTTCATCGATAGATCCATAGATCGATAGATCGAAACGTTATTCAACACCAAAAAGATTGTCTTGTTCGCGTCACCCGCCGAACGACTACATATTTCGTTTCGACTCCAATTGTCGAGAGCAAAGTCACGGGGCTAGGCAACTTGGGGAAAAGATCGGCGAGTTGGTAACCTACCGGTTACCAGTAGCCAAACTGAGAAACTTGGGTAATTTCCGGATAAGCGAAACGTCTCTGGGGATACGCGCGAAGGGAAGAAGAGCGTCTTTCACGCCCGCGGCCTTGGCAACTCGTTAAATATGCATATTCCGAGAAGAGGGCCAGTGGAGACTGGCTCGACCAAGGGAAAACCGAGAGAAGGGGATTTTCGTCGGACCGTCTTCCTCAATTATCTCACGGTTGACGATCTAATCGCGCGTACCGCGAGACATCGTGGCTAAACGAAACCTTTGGAAAACCTTTGAAACGTCCACCTTTGCCTTAATACCGCCACGCCGGCCGCGCCGCACGTCCCACCTGCTGTTTTCAACGCGCTTTCAAAGATACTGAAACGCATGGAACGGTCAATGGGCACCGGTTCATCTGTAAAGCCCAGCATGTAATCACGCCGATTCTACACCGGATTATATTATCGGCCCCCTCCTCGAAGAACGCTATCGACGGGAAAACGCGCGTCCCTGCTTCGGTCCTCCTCCACTGAAAGTTAGCATCCGTTGTTCGGTGCAACGACGTTAAACGGAAATCCGACCGCGTTATCGTCAGACGAGCAAAGTTGGCCAATTATTTTCAAAAATCAACGCTTGATCGCTACTTTTCATCCACGAGTAACAGTCCGTTGCAAGACGCGTGATCCACACGCTTCGACACACCAGCGCACATACATATGTACTGTAGGTGTATCGGTTAGAAAATTTGGTAAAGAACGCTGCCGGTTTGGAATCGCGATCATCGGAATCGTCGCGAGAGATCGTCGGCTGCGATAAAGAGTAGCGATCGGGCCGTAATCCCCATGGATCCGTTATTCGCCGGCAATAAACAGTTTTCCGTTAATAGGTCCGAGGTGGAGCGAGCGCGATGGGTGAATAGGGTGAATGGGCTGGACGGGCTGGACGGGCTGAATGGGTTGGATGGGGTGGAGCAGGTGGAGCGGGTGTATCGGGTGAACTATCGGGTGGACCGGACGGAGATCGTCCGCCGATGGAACGGGTGGCGAGTGCTACGAGACTCGTACATTCGTAGAACCGCCACGGCGCTCCACACTGTTCCACACCGCTCCACACCGCTCCACGCTGCTCCGTGCAGCTTCACATCGCACCACGCCGGTAAAATAGTAACAGCAGATGGTACAGCAGAGAGGAGGTGAACCGTGGCTGGCGAGGGTGGCATGCATGAAGGAGAAACATCGCGAGAAGGGGAACGCGGATAGGAAAGGTTGCCGGTTGGATGTAGCCTCGCTACCGGAGCGAAGCAAGGTGTATCTCACGGATCTGTCGCGTGATTAAGCTTATTAAACGCTTAACTCACCTTACTCTATTCCCCCTTCACCGTTCTGCGCTGCACCACCACCCGCCGCCCGCCGCCCGCCGCGACCCACCGCCCCCATCGCGCCGTTTCATACCCTTCCCCGTCTCCTTTCTTTTCTCCTACCTGTTTTCCCCTATCGTTTCTCCTCCACTCGCGGGAGCGCATAACCGTACACGTTGATAGGCCAACTGTACAACCTAATTGGAAGCATCGATACTTCTTTTCCGTGTCGTTTTTCGGCCCTTTTTAGCGAATCTATGCTTGCCCGTTTTCTTCTCGTTGCGTCGCATCGTTGCAGTCGAACGAACCGATTCTGCCAGCAGACGAAAAATAAAGGGGAAGGGATGTGGACGAAACAAGACGAAAAAACGAGATCGAGCATACGAATCACGAATCACGAATCACGAATCCACGAATCACGTACCACGTACCACGCTCGGTTGTCTCACCGTGGTAGCGATGACTACAGATTAAACTGTGGATTTTGCGAACCGCAATGCTTGTTGCGAAATTAATCCACGCAGTTCGTTATTACGACAGTTACATCGGTGGTACGTGTAATCTGACCGTGCTTTTGTTGCTGAGCACACCGAAACCGCCGAACAATTCTTCTTTGTTAATGGCGTCTGTTTACGATATAAAACTGTTTGTCCGCGATAATGGCCGTCGCAATGCGCACCAATAATTATTTCGAATTACGAAATCGCGAAATGGGCTTTTACACGGAGTTACGAACTGTAATCATTCTCGCGCGTATAAACGTCGATCGAACCGCATTCCGATTGTTCCGGGAGAGCGAACGATTCATGGCGGACCCGCCGCGCCGTCGTTGGAAAAACACCATCCTACCATCGCGCCACGTTAACGTACGCGCGATTCTCCAGTTTTCGGACAACCAGGATTCGCCTAACGCCTAACCAACCTTCTACGTTTGACGATGCATTCTTGCTTTTCGCATGATTCGCCGAGACACAGTAAAATCCTCGAACGATGTGATTGCCCAAACTCGATCGATTTCGCTGAAATTTCGTTATCCTCCTTTCCGTATTTTCATTTCCTGTCTTCTCGTCTTCTCGTCTTCCCGTCTTCCCGTCGATCGGAAACGTTTCACGACAAGAGAGTAAATCTGTTGAAAGATCGCCGCAAGCAAACTTTGGCCCTGTCGGTTATACCGAGATTTCCGATGGAATATAGCACCGATTAGTCGTGCTGTTACTCGATAAAATAATTTATCGAATATATTTCAATTTCACGCGTATTATGCCGCCCCGAAAGAGTAATTCAATGGAAAATATAAATATTCATTTGCGGGGATTTAAAGCGAACGGATGCTCTCTCTCTCTCTCTCTCTCTATCTCTATCTCTCACACCCCCTCCTCACTTTATCTCTGTTTATCACACGTGTTCACTCACCCTCTTACTCTCTCGTTTCAATCGAATCCAAACCTCCCCTTCTTTTCCGTCCCTCCCCACCCGTTTCCGCCCCTCCTACTCAACGAACCGATGATTTATACCGGCAAAATAATAATTTAATTTCACCGCAGTTGGGCACGATACAAAATTGCACGACAAAAATAATAAATAAATTTTGTGCCGGCCGGTCATGTCGATTTCAGTTCGCTACGTTGACCACCCTTATCCACCTACGCCTGCACACAACAGTCACAGAGCATTTTTTATATCTACCTATCTCCTTTTTTTTTTTTTCGTTTTTTTTTTCTTTTCTTTTTTTTTTCGTTTGTTACGTTGTTTTGTTTTATTTTTATTGGCATAAATACCCGCAGGGTAGTTGAATGTTACATAGATGCGCGCGTATCGCGTCGATTATACTGATACGCGAATAAAAGAGCTTCGTTCTATCTCGCCGACGAATCACGTATGTACCTGCAAACGGTGCGAAGATTTTACAAGGTTCGATCCTCTTCTTCCTCGACCTTTCCATTTTTCCTTCTCTCCCTCTCTTTTGTCTTCTTCCTCGCGCAAACTATGCACCGTTATTTTCCGCCAAAGGCCGTTTCGGGGCATCCTGGTCGGTATCCCTCGACCGTATGCCGCGCCGCGGCCGCGCCGTACGCGTACACCCGAACCAAAAGCCGTCCGGTATCCGAGACACTTGACGCCATTAGTGGCTCCAAAGTGTTCCGCGCGCAGTTAAAGTGATTTGCGACTATCCGTAACCAAGAACAACCTCTCTTTCCGCTTTATCAGCTTACCAAGCTTTTCCTTCTTCGGCTTCGCCGAGCCCGCGCCCGCGCCGTTCCCTCTACATTCTATTATACATATAACTTATTTCTCTTTCTCTCCCTTTCACTCGTTTCACACCACGTGTCACCGTTCACGTTTTTTCCTGCTTTCGTGAAATTCCTTAATAAACTTCCCCGTTACCTGATCCTGACCTCTGAACTTGGCAAAAAACTAACGTAACGACAGAGACGCAGACGTTCGTAATCGTAAGCAAAAACGATAAGTAGGTAACTGTCGCGTACGATTGAGGCGTTCAGACAATACTTACAATAAATTAGCCTCTGATGAAATTAAATAGGAATAAAATAGAATAGAACGGAATAAGATAGGACAGAAAAGGGACGTTTTTGCGTTTCAACTTGTTCGTGGATCTTTCGGTTTTCGCATCCGTTGAAAACCATAATGTTTCTACCGTTGATATTTCAGCTAAATAACTACGCGTGACAACCGTGGTTAAGCGCCAAAATGAACGGGTGCTATTAACGATTAAAAACAAAAAGGGAGCAACGACAGGAAAACGAAAAAAGGGAGAAAAAAAAAGAGAAACAAGCGAGCGGTAGAAAAAGGCGAAATATGAGAGCAGTTAATAACACTTTGCGGGAAATAATACTGCGAGAAAGGCCGCTTACCGTGACAAATAACGACTCTCTCGTTCTCTCCCCCCCCCCTTCCCCTTTTCTCCTCTTCGCCATCCTTCTTTCTCCGTTCGCGACACGGAACATCCTTTGAAACTGTTTAAACGCAAGGTCCCGCGCACGTCAGGCTACACCATGTCGCGCCGCGTCACGCTACCTCATTGTCGACCCTTCCTTCTCGATGCGATCGTTTCATTCTCGTAACCTTTCAAACGCTAATATGACGGATTCACCGGCTGAAACTGTGCGTAATAAAAACAGAACATAAGAGGGTTATAAACCCAGCACGGAATCCATGCTTCTTTTTATCATTTCGTAACTGAAAGTTTAAACAATTCGGAGTGGTGCAGCGCGGCGCGGACGCGGCAAGTAGCGTCGACGCGATAACAATGTCAGGCTGCGCGTTGACCGCGCTGCCGCGCAACGAACGTCATCGCTTGAAACATTCACGGTTGACAGATGTCACATGCTGACCCGCGTCACACTTGTCACCTGTCACCTGTCACCTGTCACCTGTCAACCACCGATCCGAACGAATTACGCGCTACAACGAGCGCGTGTTACGTCTCGAATAATGCGCGGAAAATTTCAACGAGCTATCATTATATCATCCGATACGTGGTACCCGAGTTCGTTGACAGAAAAATGATCGACGAGTTACCCAGATGGAACTCTCTATACTCCATACCATCGAGAAT
The DNA here is from genome assembly GCA_943735885.1 of Stelis phaeoptera. Lineage (NCBI taxonomy): Eukaryota > Metazoa > Arthropoda > Insecta > Hymenoptera > Megachilidae > Stelis > Stelis phaeoptera. Next base: position 11,263,509 of record OX030941.1, on the reverse strand, counting down.
AAAACAAGACCGCGACGTTCGTCTCGTTCCAGCACGCGCATCTACTATATGTACTCGTCCGAGTTGACCACGATCACGATCACGATCTCGATCCATCCTTCCGTATTCGTCATCGTACGATAGTGTCATCGTGTTACCGTGCGTTACGTGTCTGATTCATCGATCCACCTTTGATACGCATGACACCGAAAAGGAAAAGGACACACATGTAAATCATTTACGAGCCGTTCATTCGTTTATTAGGGTTACGGGTTACGATTCGGAGATTAGGCGATCGGTGCGCTGGAAATACGACGAAAAGACAGAAAAAGAGGAAGAAATAAGAGACGGTAGACGGGTTCAGATAAAGGAAGACAAGGCGAGGTAGAAAAGGCTGTTTCGCGAGTGGAAAAATATTTCTCACGGCATTTGCGAGTCCGCCCACTTCGGACTTTCCCCATTCTTTCCCCCTTCCTTCCTCTTGCCCTCTTCAATCGGCCTTTTCTCCAGTGTTCCCGCTTTTCCTGACTTTATTTCATCGGCGAAAAATTATCGTCGCATTCGTATGCTTTGCTTCCGAGATTGCGTCCGTGTGCGTACGTACGTGTGCAAACGACGCGACGCAAGAACAATGGCACTGAATTGGCGTCTAACCGGTGAGCAATAGGTCCATCCCTTTCGTCCGAATAAAGGCGCTCCCGTTAATTAATGGCACCTATAAATCTGCACTCGGAATAATACCCAAGGAGACAACAGGAATAGTTTATAAAGCGGCTGTGGAGTGCCGATGCCTTTACCGCGCGTTCGGAGCGGCGATCTTGTCTTTTACCGTTCCAGGTTCCAGGTTCCAGGTTCCAGGTTCCAGGTTCCGATCCCGTTCGCGAAGAATCCAACCGAACCACTCGACTCAAACGCGATCAGATCGATTACCTGTTTATGTATTTATATGCGATTGCAACAGAATTATTTACGAGTTTTCACCTATTACTCCATCTCATCGTCGCGTCGCGTCGCGTCGTGTCGGTGTGACAAAATTCGAGTTTCGTTGAACTCGACCGAACGCGTTTCGTCCTTTCAAAACGATTACCTTGCGCCGCGTCGCGTCGCGTCCCTAAGAAACGAACGTTACGAGAAAGAAGCCCGGTTGTTCATTTTTCCGTTCGTTTTCCCTTCTAATTCGTTCCTCCGGGCAGTCGGGGCAAGCATCGAGAGGACGATGTTCCGCTGGTGGGTGAATTTATCTTAAACGTAAAACGAACCAAACATCCTCGCTTGATATACGGTCGCGTAATGTCTATATTTTTATTATTTACGGGCTGCGAGATAAGTGAACAGGCTCCCTCTTTTACCGGTCCGCTCACCCCTCCGCTTCCATGACGATTCAAAGCAGCCAAGCTGTGTATGGAGCACCGTGATAGAGTCTGTGCCGCAAGAAACGCGGACATTCGTTTCACAAGCTCGACACACATTGCTAACTTCTCAGCCCGAAATCACCCTTTCTCTTTCCCCATCTCTTTCACCTCTCTTCCACCCTTTTCACCACCCAGTATCGCGCGACCTCTCCGTTCCAATTTCCCTCTGCCTACCTTTTCCGTACTGTCTCCTCTACCAACCACCATTGCTGCCATTGTATCGAAATATCACGCGCCTATAAATCATCGCAAACGTCGCATATTATACCATCGAACTATTCGCGAAAGGACGGGTCGAGCCGTGCACAGTTCTGGGATACCGGCTACCCTCGAGTTCCGAGTTCCGAGTGCCTAGTGTCGAAAATCGGCCTTGTTTGAATCGTTTCATCGATTCAAACAGCAGCGTTACGCCGCGCTGTTTACGGCGTATCTTCGGAAGCTGGCGTAACGCATAAACGAGGATTAACGTTTTGGCGAAAGAACGCGAAAATAATACGTTCGTGATCAGGAGCGGCAGTAACGATGTATGGTATGAAAAAAGGGGGCAGTGACAGCGTTGGGAAAAAGGTGAAAAAGGGGGTGGAGTGAGGTGAGGGTGGGAAAAAGAGAGAGAGAGAGAGAGAGAGAGAGAGAGAGAGAGAGAGAGAGAGTGGCGATAGTAGTGGTTAGCATGCTACGGGACAACGAACAACAACGGGCAGCGAGCCGCGGGCAGCTGGCTAAATCTGGGGTTGGAGGAGTAGAGGCGATGGTGGTGGTGGTGGTGGTAGTGGTGGTGGTGATGGTGGTGGTGGTGGTGGTGGTGGTGGTGGTGGTGGTGGTGGTGGCGGCGGTGGCGGCGACGGTGGATGAGGAAGAGGAAGAGGAAGAGGAAGAGGAAGAGGAGGACAAGAGCAGGGGAAGGGGTAAACGGCTGTCGACCCATCGCTCATACCACGTTTCTCGTACACACGCTGATCTAGTTGTATTTATGCCAGCAGTGAATCACGTCGAAGGTTTGATTTGTCGATGGCTTTTATGGACGGGAATTAACGCGTGCACCGCTTCGCATTTTGTTACGGCAAATGCTGTTCCCTCCACCCTCCAAGCCTCCCACCAATCTCGCCAGCCACCCGTTTACCCTTCTCTTTTGGTGGATCCAACATTTCCGAATAACCGACAGTCGTTCGATGATTTGTACTTCCGTTTTACCAATTTTTTAATGCAAAAACAACCACCTCTCTTCGTCGTGCTCTCGATTCGATTTTTACCATACAGAACAGATTTTCGTTCGTTCGTTCGTTTGTCTGTCGTATGCCTAAGAAACGCACATAGGGTACGTCGCGGCTGCATCGGGAAACGTTTTCGCCTCTGCCTTTCTATGTATTGTATTTGTCTCGTAGCCTTTTCCTCCGTCGCGTGTCGCGTGTCACGTCGAGCAACACCACTCGAGACATTAAATGATTATGCGGTTTGTGCACGCTTTTAACGACTCGCGTTCTTTTAAACGCGTTTTAATCCCGTCGGAGAAAACGTTACAGTGACGCGCACGATTCGAATCGTTAATCTCTCCGCGTTGATAATTCGAGCAAGCGGATAAGGAAGGTACGCGCGCGGTGGCATCGGCAGCGTAGACCGTAATTGTTTGGGAAAGATGGCACTTTGCTCGGCATTTTGTCGCCTTGGACCCCTAATGGCCGGTGGTTGATAACAAGGTTTACAGAGTAGACAGGGCTGCCCACTGAGAGATGTTGACAGCGGCTTTCAACCTTCCCATGCCCGAGGCTGGCTCGATCCGTGGCTAGTTCGAGCGCATTACGATTATACGCGTCTCCTCGAACATTCGTAATCTCGATCTCGAACTTTGAACCTCGAACCTCGGACGGCCACCGTAAGTGGTCGTGAGTCGTGGGTACACGTTTTATACATGATCTCTCCGCTCGCGCATCCTACGAATCAAAGTATACCCCTAACCGTGACCATGACCGTGACCGTAACCGTAACTGTAACCGTAACCGTAACCGTATAACCGAATCTTGTTAAAATCGGAACTAGCTAAACGATACACCGTATCTTCTTTGTACACGAGTAAGTAAACTTACATCGCAGTCATGGGTAGGTAGCGCACACCACTTGCTGCGCACCGCATACGATACACCGTGTATCGTGTATCATGTACCACACAGCACACAGCACACAGCACACAGTACACAGTAGACGGGGATGGCCCGTAAACGCGGTCAGACGCGTTACGCGATGCAAGAAGAAGGCTTTCCTGCTAATCCTCGGTGCGGCACTAAACGAGGTGGTGGATTTGTTGGAAAGAGCTTATACTTACGAAGACAGAGAGAATGCCCCCTTTCCCGCACCCCTTTGCTGGAACCTGTGGAACAGGAAATAGAAGGTAGGGAAAAGGTGCCGCAATGTGGCTTCTGCTCGTGAAACTACAAAGCTCCTATCCACACGCGGGCTAACAACAATGGGATGATCCTGGCAGGATTACGCGATCCGACACGAAGAAGAGGCCCGGCCGGCGCGACGCGACGCGACGCGACGACTCCGTTTTGTTACCACTGGAACAGCATAACTATACTTGCCGTACAGTTTAGCGATTCTACTACCGCGATACGCTCACAGTCACTCTCCTTTTTCAGCGAATCGCACGGATTTACTTTCGAAACACGCGCACAACTTTTATCGTTATTTCCCTTCAACTTACGTTGTACCGCGTCGTAAATGCGACTCGAGATTTCGCCACGCACCTTTATTGCTTATATTATTTCCTGGGTAAATTTAATATCCAGGCGGATCGGTGCTCATCCACAGGCAACAAACGACATTGACGTCGACCAATTTAGTACTCGACGTTACACCGGTATACAGGCAATGGTAGGTAAGCAGTCAGCCAACCAGTCAGGTAGGCAGAAGTACGGACAAACGAAGACGAAGATAGGTAACGAACGAGTGTGAGAAAGATGAGAGAGCGAGAGAGGGACAGAGAGTCGGGTGGTGACGTTGACTAATGATGGTGGTGAGAGAACACACTCTACTCTAACCCGACCTGTTGCACCCCCAATAAACCCCGTCAAACGACGCACCGCTAAATAGAATCGCGCCGTGTCTCTCGATCTTACAGACTGCTTCATTCCGACGACTGGAAACACGATTTCTCATTACGATTAAATTGTCGCGTAATGTCGACACTTTAACTCGTCGATTTAACAACCCAAAACTAGTAAGCTGTTTTACTCTATCTCTATTTCTCTCTCTCTCTCTCTCTCTCTCTCTCTATCTATCTATCTATCTCTATCTTTTTTCCATCCTTTTATAACGTGCTCGCGCTGATATAATTGTTTCCCTGCGTTACATTTTGCCAACCGGCTAATGAAAACAGCACACCCCTATATAGAAAAAGAAGAGAAAACAGAGCAAATTAATTATATCCAAAGTGATTTACTTTCCAAGCGAGTTCAAACGATGCGATACGAGGTGGTATCGACATGACGCACGGAGCGGCGCAGCGCGGCGATCTTTCGTTCTCGCAAGACTGGCCTGACTACGGCCACGTCGAGCACTCTTCAACGCGGATTCAATCCCAGCGAGCCACGAAATAATCATCTCGCGGCAATTCATCCCTTCGCTAGCAGAAGCCTCTTATTGCTGGAATCGTCCACAGTCTGGTCAGACGTAAAACGTCTGCCTGCCTACCTGCCTGCCTGCCTGCCTGTCTGTCTGCCCTGTTTCCTTCTCCCCTGCTGCCAATATCTTCTGACCTCTCGATCTTTCTCTCCTCTGTATGCTCGTGTTCTCGTGTCCTCGCGTTTTCGCATTCTCGTGTCATTTGAACCGTACATACGTGTTCCTATCGTTGTCGGTGATACTGTACAACGATCAAACGAAAGCTCAGGTTGAAATGTGTGTACAATATTTCGCTTTTTGTTAATTTAAAGGGAAATATTGTCGATCTAGGAGATTCGTTAGATGCGCTTCGAGAGAAAGAACTCGTTCGGGTTTTCGCGTATTCGGTAAAATTTTGTCAAGTTTTTCGGTCGAGCCGAAGTAATTCGTGGAAACGGAGTACCCCGAGAACCGTTTGTACGCGACACGCATCCCAAATTAGCCGATTGCTCTCAGCTACTTTTCGGTACTTACGGTACAGCAGATAAATATACTTTGCTTACCACGCACTCTTACACGCCTTCGTTGCTTTATGGCTGCATTGTTCTGAAAATCAAGAAATATGTCACCGACAGCGAGGGTAAAAAGGTTGGGAGGCAAGCATCGTCGTGGCAGTGTCACGGCCAGGAAAACGTTACTCTCCGCGCTCTTTTCGTCTCTCGTCTCTCGTCTCCCGTCTCACGTCTCTTATTTCTCATCCCTCGTTCCCCGTTCCTCGTTTTTCGTTTTTCGAGCCTAGATTCACCTTTCGTCTTTCGTCTACTCCGATTCTCTTTTTCTCATTGTTTCTTTATCCCCTTTTCCGTGTGCTATTATTTCGTTTTTACTCATCAATGCTCTACCGATAAATAACTTACCCTGCGAATCCTTTTAGAATCAACAAAACCGGAATGACGCGAACTGATCTGGTTCCGTTCCAGAATGCAGAACGTTCGAATCGGTCAAATTACTTCCATGGGTTAAACTCGAACCGCCGCGCCGCCCGGGTTCAGCGACACTTTCTTCCTAACATTCTCATTGTCAGGCTGACAGTTTTTCGAAACTCGTGACGAACAAAACCAAGAATCAAATGTTGATTTCCCAAGCATCGGTACGATCTTTGGCAAACATCCAAGCATCACGGGTTCAACTTATTGGTAATCCGTACAAGGGCACACACATTCGATTTTATTTTACCGTTCCCTTTATGCGAGAGACGTAGAATTTCTATTAGCTTTGTACCCGGTTAGATTGAATAGCCTCAGGCTGCCGGGCATACGTTCATGACTGTTTCATTTACAAATGTATCTCCCTCTCAGAGAGAACTTTCAATTTAGTCGGATGTTTCGTACGATTGCATGAAACACGTAACCGAGCTTGTTCCATGTAAGCACGATACACCCGCTTACAACCATCGCATCGTTTCAAGAAAATAATCGAACCAACGAACGAGTTGCTTCTTACGATCGACCCGAAGAGATCGACTCGAGGTAAGTCTGCGCGTGTGTCACGATTACATATAACGCACTACTCGTCACTCGTGTACCAGTACTGTTCACCCTCAACATAGAAAACTTTCCCCGCATCGGACAAATAAGCGAACGACTGACCCAACCAACGCAACGGACACCAACGTTTAAGTACCTATGTATTTGCGTTGTCGCGTCGCGTCGTGGCAAAGGCAAACGATAATATCAGAGATATCGACAAGCATAGTGCGAATAATAGCCGATTGTACAACTCGCGCTTCCTCGTTGTTCGATTCCGTACACGCGAAGAAACACCTTCGGTATCTTCGTCTCTGTGCCCCGCGTTTCTCGGGTTACGTGTTTCAGTAACCGCGTGAGCGTAAACGTAGCGACGCGACGCGTCTCGACGGAGCCACGCGCGTCAACATACAATACACGTATACAGCCAACCGTATCAAGTCAATAATTAACACCAGTTACAACTTGTGGGAATAGTAACGGCGTTCATGGTCCCGGGGACCTCGTATTTCAGGAAAATGTGCTCGTGCCGTCGCGGCGTGCTGCTCCGTAGGAGTAGCGCGCGAGGATTTGTCGTCGGCGCGGCGCGGCGGCGGGAAGAGAGTTCGAAACGTCGGAAATCGGGGAAGAGCGAGATGGGGATAGGAGGGTGGAGATGTTAGGCGAGTAAGGAAGCATGCGAGAAACGTTTGTAACTGAGCGCGCACCAGTTAGCTCGGTGGTAGCAGATGAACAGATACGGGTTATGGAAGGTAGAAATATAGATTTAGGCTAGAGGCGACCACCAATTCCCCTCTCGTACGTTCTCTCGGTTACGCGAGATAGCTAATACAGATTGCTGGGCAGAGAATCGGGCGAGTGGGTGTGGGTGTGGGTATGGATATGAATGTAGGTGTGTGCGTATCGCGCACGATAGAGAGAAGATCCGCGGTTCCGACCGCCTAAGTCCTTGGGTTTATGGCGATTATGGATTCGCGCGAGCGATCTTACACGAGCACCGTGTCGGCATCGCTGCTGCTTGCTACTCCTAACAGCTAGCTACCCACCACCCCTTGCTAGACTGGCTGTGCTCGTTCGTACGTTTAGTTTGAGTTTCGGGTTTGCCGGCGTCGTTTCTAACCCAGAGAAGGCCAAACGGCAAAGCGCGAGGGAGCACAGCTGATTTACTACCGGCTTATGGGTTGCGAGACGACGCCACGACGTTGGATCGCCTATGAACGGGTTAATGGAGCGAAAGGGTTACGCCACCGCCGACCAACTATTCTGACGAACAATGCTCTCTTCCTTCCTTCCTTCCTTCCTTCCTTCCTTCCTTCCTTCCTTCCTTTCTTCCTTTCGTCCTTCCTTCCTCCCGTCCTCGTGTCTCAACCTCTCTCATCATTCTCCATTTTGTCCGAACAACGCGATCACCTCCGAAATTTCTCTGCCGTGTGTACAGCAACGTTTTCTGTTCGCCTACGTTTTAAATTGTACTCAAAAACGTTCTGTCGCATTAGCTCTGGATGGAAGAACAACGAAACGCTTGATGGTAAATTGGAGCTATGCTCGTTAGCGGAAGATGTAGAGGCCAATTAAAATAAATCTTAGGAAGGAGTAATTATACGTGTATTAGGTAGCCCCGGTGTCGGTGTGATGGACGATGCAGCGGCAGATGTACCGAAAGGGCTCTTCATTCCTCGATTTCCCTTATTGCCGAACGGACACCAGTGTAACCGTTACTTCCAGCCCCCGCCTACTATAGGGTTCGCGTATCCCGTGTCCCGTGTCTCGTGTCTCGTGCCCCGTGTTCCGTGTCCGCTCTCACAAGCCGATTCGATTAAAAGATTTAAACTGACTCGAGTAGCCTCCGCGAGGAACTCGGCCGAGCTTCAATCGGTTCGCCACGCGTTAATAAAACGCGAAACACCGAACAGCCAATGAATACTCAATGACCTCGAGACTCGTGGCGAAGATCGAAATCGTTTGAAATAATCGGATATTGCTTCTACCAAAATCAATTCGACGAATTATGCTTGTCCCTGGCTTTTGAGCTCATCGATAATTCGTGTTTTGCCCGCGAGTCCAATTAGTTGCTGATCAAAGTAACATTTATCCACGGCTCTTTACTTCCGTTCTCATTAAGCTCATCAGTGCATCGGATGGGCACGTGTTCATGGCGCGATATTAATTTACCTTTGAAAGCAATCGAACAGTCGCGATTCACAAATTCGAACGTGGACTCGCCAAAATTTTCAATAAAATAACCAACTTTAGCGACCCCTGGCTGCCGTTGCTGTTGCCGTTGCTCTCGCTGCTGTTGCCTCCGCTAGCGCTGCCATTCTCTCCTCCATCCCGTCGCGCCACCCTGTTTTATTCCAACAACCTACTCCCTGTACGCGCGTATTCCCCACAATTTCTCTCTCTTTCTCTACTTCTCCTTCTCCCTTTCCCCCTTCTCATCAAACTCCCTGTTTCTCTCTTTCTCTCTTCCTCTCTTCCTCTCCGCTTGTGCGCCTTCCTTTACCCATCCTCGTTTTTGTCCTGCTTCCTCGCGAATCGTCCATGCGGAGACGAGCTACCGCGTCTGCTCGCATCATCCTCCGCGTTTCTCTCCCTCTGCGCCAGGAATCGGTGAACTCATTATTACGATAAACTCGTGTACATACATATTTATCGCGATGCATTATTACTCTTTTGCCGACGGTACAGCCCAGTCATCGATTGTGAATTTCATTTTGCGACTTAATGTACCGAATAGTAATGCCGCGACGAGGTACTTTTCATTAACGCGCACGCTGTTTACGGCATTAAGCCCAATTAAAAGCGTACCGGGGCGGGGGTACAAACGTTAAAGCCAAACCGTTATCTCGTTGCGCCTACTACAAGCACCGCTAACGGCGAAACGACGCGCGCCAAACGATCGGTTCGCCTAAGCCGTGTCTAATGCGGAGTACGTCGCGTCGCGCCGACCCTCCGTTTGCCAACAGAGGAAACGACGCTAGGATACGATACGATACGATACGATACTACGACGCGACGCGATACCATATGATACGAGACTCGTTTCTCCGTTGTTTCTTCTTTGCTTCGAACACCATCCGAAATAATGCTCTAAATTCAGTTCCATTTGGTTAGCGTTAACTGTATCAGCCGTTCCAGCTAATATCGATAAATTCACAGGTGTATTGCACGAGTGCGTGTCCAGCGTACGGTGTGCATCAATTTCATTCAAAGGGCTTAACTGCGCTGCCGAAAATCCACCTACCGTTCAAGTGGGTGAGAGTCGTTGGGAATACTGTTCTTAAATAAACCTACAACCGTCCTTTTGACCCGAGAAACCTTTCGAAAACGCATCTTCGCCAATTTCGACCGATTTCATCGACCAGTTTCCTCGTATACCGACCTCTTACAACCGTCGACGAACAGCTAGATACCGCGGCTCGTTAATACATAGGTTGACGCGCATCGCGTACGCAACGGGGCGGGGGTCGAACATTTAGGACACGTGCGTCGAACGAGCCTGTTACAGAACGAGCCAGCTCGCAAGCAGACGTTAATACTAGCCGGACAAACGGTTGCCGGGAACCGGAGGATTTAGAATTTAGACCGTCGCGTCGCATCGCGTCGCGTCGCTTCGGTTAGATAGGGTGCACGAAGAGTCGCGCGAGGACAGAAGCAAAGAGAGAGGCACAAGGGATAGAATAGGGAAGATGAGTGAAATAGAAGGGGCGAATTCGTGGTGTGTGTATGTGTGTGTATATATGTGTAAGACAAAGAAAGAGAGAGAGAGAGAAGGCGAGCGAGAGCCGAACGAAGCTCAGAGGTGAGGGGGACGTTATTGTTATCTTAGATTTATAGTCATAACGGATGGTACTACCTCGCTAGCCAGCAACCCCGAGCGGTCTTATAATCACCCTCCACCTCCATCTCCTCCTGCCCCTGTTCCTCCTGCGCCTTCTCCATCCTCTGCACCCTCGACTATCCACCACCCCTCCCTCCTCCCCGAGAGTCGAGCTTGCCCTCGCGTAGCTCCACCAGCCGCAGTTTAAGTGATTTGCGACGCGGTAGAGCCGCCATGCAGATCCTTTTCCCTGTAGCTGCCCTCTCGCACCCCTTCCTCACCATTGCCGCCGCCACCGCCACTGCCACCGCCACCGCCACCACCATCGCCATCGCCATCGCCATCGCCATCGCCATCGCTATCGCTATAGTCTCCTCTTCGTCTACTGTACGTACAGCAATCCCGCGGGCAAAACGAGCACACCTAACTCTCGTAGCCTCGACGCCCGCGAGGGATTAAGTCACTGGCCGGGAGGAACCGAGGAAGGAGAGGACGCGACGAAAAAACCGACACCCGAGCTCGAAACCGAGAAAACACAGGCTAACGCGAAAAGTGCAGCATCGATGGCACCGCGAATAGGACAACGAAACCGCTATTTTTCAAAACGTAGCCGCCCGGCCCGACCCCTCGAATCGTTTGATAGTTCTGCCGCGCCGCGCCGGTACGTAACAAATGCTAATTTCGAATTCACGAACTCGAACAGAGTCCGATATGAACGTTACAATTGGATCGTCTCGATAGAACGGTTAAGATGCGGAAATCTAAACTAAAGTGTTGTGACGAGCACGTAGTTCGCCAATGGATGGAACCAATCGGGAAAAACTCGGAATCAGCGAATTTTGTTCGTGCCGCTGCTTGTTACCAAGACTCCTTGAACGGTTCGCTTCGTGACTGTTCCAGCCGCGAATCGAGCCTTGGCTGTACACTCGTAATAGTTCTTTTCAACGTTCCTCTTCACGAGCGCAACGTCGCGTCGCCAGGCTCACGTTTGTGGGACGCAACGAGCAGCGAGTAAAACGAGGCAAGTTGAATCGCTGACTCGAACGACTCGTTTTCTAAGAGAATGCAGGATATCCGGGGGCGCGCGTGTGTCTCGAAGCAAACAACGGGTCGTTTCGAAGTCGCAGCTTTGCTAACGTCGCTAATCCACGACAAAATGTGTACGAGCGAAGGAACTCGTAGAAAAAAAAAGGTAACACAAGAAGAAAAGAAAAAGAAAAGAAAAGAAGAAAAAAAGAAAAAAAAGAAAAACACGGAAGGCTGGCATTTAGTAGCTCCAAGTTGGCCGTTCTCTGGGGAAAGAAAGTAACCACGTAAGCGCGCTTCATAGGAGAAGTGCGCGCAAAGAAAATAACGCGAGTCTGGGATCGCTTGGACCGAGACGCGACGACCCGGTTAGGACGATAAGGGATCCCGTACAGCTTGATGGAATTCCATAGATCCACGTCGGCGTCGAGACAGAGTCGGCTAAGCAGCCATTTAAATGCAACCGATGTGTCTCGGGGAGCTATTACATCTGATGGACGGTTATTGACGCGCACTGGCTTATACCGAGCAGCACCGCTACCACCGCCACCACCACCACCACCACCACTACCACCACCACCGCCAACCACCCCCGCAGACCCACGATCCCACACCCCCAATCTATCCCCCAGTCTCCCTATGCTCGACTCAACCACCGTTCCGCTCCTACGTAAACTCTCCAAACTCTACATCGATTCGATGCTTCTGTATACGTTACTCTTCCTCGTTGTACAGATTTGCGGCTACGCGTGTGTATTCGTTCGCACTTCTATTCGTTTAGTAGTTTACCGTCTGTATTTATTCACGACCGTACGAACACTGAACACGAACACGAACATGAACGCGATCGTTTCCAAACGACAGGAAGAACATACGGAAAAAGAAGGGAAAAAAAGATACCGAAAAACTCTGAGAGAGAAAGAGAGAGAGAGAGAGAGAGCCGAATTCGGCGCGGTATGCGCGTTTGGTTAGCTTTCAAAGGAATGCGAGGGTTGGTCGGAAAGTACAGGAAACGATAGGGGTAGTACTCGCAACTTTTTCTTTAACTAACCACGCGTTCCGTTTCGTTCGAGCAGAACTGGAAACTAAAAAGAAAGAGAAACGTATGCGAGTGGTATTCTGAAGGCATTTTGACCGAATTCGACGATGACGACGACGACTTCAGGCTGAAATGCAACGAGGGATTGAAGCGCGTCTCGCACACTGGTGACGGCGTATTTGCGATTTGTCGTCGCGGCAGTAAACTCGAATAGACCGCCACGCCACGCCGCGTCGCGTAACTGCGGAAGAACCGGTACACTCGCATTACATACGACCCTGTTTACCACAGCTTTTCGAATTTATGTCTCGTTACGGGACGTCATTTCCAGTAGAAACGATAAAATAAATTCGAGGAGAAGATCCTTGCAGATTGCAGTTCGTGCGTCCACGGAGTTTGCCGGAATCCCTCGCAAATCTGTCGAGTGCACATCGTATTCCTAGTGTCCGGAAACGGAGAGAGGATTTCTTTGAATATTTTTGGATAATCGTGACGCGAGAATTCGTGCGCCTCCCGAATGCGAACGATACCTATGGGCTGTACTCCATCGATCGCCACTCGAACACGCTGTTCAGAAAAAAAAACTGCCCTACCTGCAAATCAATTTGTCCTATATTCTAACATTGTAACATCGCAAACGTAACGATCGACCAATACTAGTGTGACTTACGGGCGACCAGAAAAGAAGCGTAAGCATAAGTTTGTCGAGAAACAGCTTCCTCCACGTTGGAGGGAAAGCGAGACGAGGCGAGGCGAGGCGAGGCGAGACGAGGCGATGGGGCATAGGAAAAGCCGATATTATCGTCGCAGAAATATTAGTCAGAAAATTGCCAGCGTGACTTCGAGTAGCCTCGTTAATTACCACGAATTACCCGAATAATTATAAGGAGCGTAAAAGTTTTTACTATCGCCGTGGGACGATCCAACCTCGGGACTATGATGCAAAGCCTCGACGGGCCCAGTAGCTCGTCTTTAAATTCGCCGAGATGTAACGTTCGCGTAATTCTCAAGTACTTTTGATTCGACGATAGAATCGTTTCCCTTTTCGCGTCATTCCTCTCGAGCGGAGGTCGAACCATCGAAAATTTCCTATCGGCCAAAACGATTAACCTTCTAGCTGATTTCGTGTACAATCAGTACACGAGTGTAGAATCGATTTTCCCCGACAGGGCAACGTTTCTCGTTCTTCTTTGCACGAGTATCCGCTACGAAGCAATTTGTCGACGCGACGCGTCGCGACGGCCGGAATCCAAACGATTCGATATCTATGTACCCTACGTTCTACGCTTTACACTCTAGCTGGTCGTTCGGTTTTAAAAGTCGATGCGTACGAATCGCGCGCGTCACCGTTACAATGAACCTGAACATCCATCAGTCAATACGAATGCACTCGTTCGTTCTTGATAAACGGACGTCCACGGTTTATGGGCCACCTGTTGCACCTACGCGCGACTCCTCGTCGAACTTTTAGTCTTTGCATTCGGTTCCGCAAGAAAACACGTTCGTCAAGATCGTTCTCCAATCTGGCGGCAATGTTTCGTTCCCAAACACGTCGCGTCGATAGGCGCGAACATTGATTTTCGCGAACATTGACTTTCTTCTCTTTGCTTTCTGCCTTTTCCCTTTCCGTTCACCTTCCTCGTCCTCGCTTTTCACGTCTTATATTTCAATCCCTTCGTTTCGTCCGGTGCGTTTCAATTTGAGAATCAAACAAAAGCTTGTCCAAATCAGAATCGAAATTCAACGAGAAACTCAATTCGCCACAAATCGTCGGCGGCAATCTTCATTTTGATGTCTTTGCCTATTGATTCTTGCGCAACACCACCGCGGCACGAACCATCTCCGTAAGGAAATACTGAATCACGTGGCCAGAGTCCACTTAAAACACCATCACTTTTTTCCATTGTTATGGTAATTATGACTATTATCTTTGTTCTGTATTCGTTAAAACGAGAACGGATGAAGGTTTCGTTGCAAGCAGCATGGCGCGAATGATCTGTGTCAATCTACGAGAGCAGCGGTATCGTTATCGCGTGCACGGAACGACCGCCATCAGCCATCAGCCATCAGCCATCAGGTGGATGGAGGCACGGTTTTAACACGGCTCGTGCATTTCCCTAATGATTTACAAGCATTATTGGGTATTAATTTCAATCTGCACTCACGGGGGATAGAATGCCGCGTGACGTGGCTCGACGTGGATATATCAAAAGGTCGCGGTCGGGGAAGAGGAAGTTTGGTAGCGGTACACAAGCGTTGCGACCAGAGATACTCAAAGTACGCGAGAGAAGGGGCGTATAGAGTGGTAAAGAGGACGCGGGTTTGGTACGAGGCTGACAAAGATGGACCGACGCGACGCGGTTAGATGGACAGCGGAACGGAGAAAGATAGAAATGGATAGAAAGATGGGTGGATAGATGAATAGAAGGGGGAGGGATATATTGGATGGAAAAAGAGAGAGAGAAAGAGAGAGTGAGGGGGGAGGGGATGAGTATGAGAGAAGGGAGATGGGTGTGAGGAGAGGATAAAGAGAGAGGGAGAATACATGTATAGGGCATAGGGGGACAGCTCGACGCCACACGTCGCGGGCTACAAATCAACCGTTCCGAACAAATTATGAATGATATATTCGTTGTGCTCGCTTGATATATGCGTATCTCCCGTCGGTACCGCCTGACTGCAGTCGTGGTAACGTTTTCAAAATCTGTCCACCCTGGCTTCCAGGTAAACATTCGTTTTTTCCCCTGTTCTCGCGCATCAAAAATTCGAACGAACGAGGTGCATAAATCTAAATCGAAGGCGATCTCCGAATCGAACGTCAATATTCTCTCGCGCTTCAATCTTTTCAATCTTTGCTGTCGTCGAGTCTGAAATCGACGTGACGTTCAAGTTCAGGGGACGGACGGTTCGAAAGTGTTCAAAGGAAGATACGAAAAATTTGGCGGAAAAAAACGCGAACAGGAGAAACAGGAGAAACGTACTTCTCCTGTACGCTTCTGTTGCTCGACGGAAACGCAACGTGACCGACAAAATGGAAATGTTTGAAACACCGGCGACATATACCGTGCCGATGTGCCGAATTTGTACCTAACCCGGGCGCAATAACTTGCCGCTATAAAAGCTATCGACAAATCAAATTTTGACATGATTCAGCGTTTGGCATAAATTCCAGGATTCAGCCAGTAGAGACGACAGTGACACGGACATGTGTTTCATTCTCTCGTTCTCTCATTCTCTCATTCTCTCATTCCCTCGTTTTCTCGCCAATGCAACGCAAAGTCACTGTGTTCCTCTTTTTTATTCTCTCTATCGTGGTGCTGCCGCGGCTATTTATCGTTTTATACACACCCAACGAGCAAGCAAGCAAACAAGCAAACTTTGCTACTACCGTTCACGACCATTTCGTTTCCCTTCCCTTCCCTGCCCTGCCCTTCCCTTCGTCTCGTTTCGTTTCGTTTGTCGATCTCTTGTTCCTTTGCTTCTCTGTTCGCGGTCTAATTTTCACCGAGGATATTTCGCGTAATCTTGAAAGGAAAAGAAGAAAGCAGGCAAGGAGCCGGGAAGGCATCGCGCGGCCATACATCTTCCCTTCTGGTAGCCGTTTTGTATACCCGCGGCAAAATCTTCAATTCACGGTACGAAAGAAAAGAGCAGAAGGTATCTAACGTCTGCCGGTCGGTTCGTTCGATAGAACCGCACAAAGGGACACGGACGTCGCGTCGCGTCTTCAACTTTTTCCTTTATTTCCTCTTTTTCTTGAAGTTAATCAACGAAAAAAGCAGCTACGGTATCCCTGGTTTTATACGAAAACGCGGGGATACCGTTCTTCGGAAGTTTACCGCTGGCTACGCGCTCCCAACGCGGACAACCTCGTTACCTGCGGCTTACCTTACGCGACCACGTACCGATTGTCAGACAAATAGACGTTACCGAAAAAGATGCTGGCGTTCGTTATTCGTTATTCGTTATTCGTTATTCGTTAAAAGAATCGTTATTCGTCGTATGTCGTATGTCGTATGTCGTACGATATGGTTGAAAAAGCAGTGTAAACGCGTAATTCGTGCATCGGATATCGTAAGTCAGCTAGAGTTTCGGCAAGTTGGAAGAGGGAAGCCCGTGGAAGGAGCGAGGAAACGCGCTAGGGTTATGGTATTCGAGATAGCGAAGCGAAACGTGGCTGGAACGGGGAAAGCAATCAGAACTTGGCCCATTGCTGGATATTACAGAGACGTGAGAGATGTCTCCTCGATCATATTAATTGCCGAGATAACGGTTGCTTCGACGCGCCCACTGCCAGTGTGGCGTGCCTCGTCCACTTTACCAGCCATCACGAAATTTCCATGCTTTTTACTTTTTACCGATTGATTCCGTCAGATTTCCTGCAAAACTAGACCGATTTTGTATCACGTGTACGCCCAAGTCCCGCCATCGTACAAGTTGCATCGTGTACCTACCGTTTGGAAAACGATATCTCCAGCGAATCCCGCGAAACGTTTTTTCACCCCTTCAAAGAGTTTTTCGCCCACGAATTCCTCACGTATGCAACAGGTATATGGCTCTCTTCTATTCGTAAACCGATAACAACCGTTGTATCTTCACCCGCATCGCATCCGTGAGCACTATCGTCGACAAATATTCGTGAGTTCCCCCGTGTTTTTTTTTTCTTTTTTTTTATCATTGACCTCGATACCTCCTCGATTTGCCATTCCAACTCGAGTTAACCCTTTGTCGCTTCACCAAACAAATTTGTCGAACAAAGGCAAAAAAAAAAACAAAGATGGAAGATCGTTCCTGTACCGATCAACTCAAATTACAACGTACATTACTTTCGCACGATTACCCGTTCTTTCTCCTTGCCTACGATCATTCGTGACGCAAACGTTGGTAGAGTAGCTGCTGGCCCGGATACGAGTCAGCATATACATATAACAAAATAAACCGTTCTACTCTTCTGGGAATGAAAGAGTTTACCGTTGAGACCCCTGATTTAGCTGGACATGGGGAGTATCCTCTGGAATATTCAACTAATCTTATTGTATTGTACAGAATTACCGAATTTACGGGAAAGAAGAAATCCTTGTTTTCAAAGAAAATGTTACGAGCATACGAACATTTAAACATGGTAAATGTAAATGTATCCTATGTATAGAATAAAAATTGGGAGAACGAAAATGGCCAAGGGTGACAGGAGTTACGCGTCGCGTCGCGTCGGTTAGATGTAGCGGTAGAACGCGGCAGTAATATTGGGAAATATTCGCGTTTTATTAGGTCGATCGGTGGTAGATAATCGGCGACAATCAAGTTTCACGGCGGTGATTGGACGTGCACGGTCCGATGCCAAATGCAGCTGCATATGCATGATGTAATCTCGTATCCATATCCGTAAGCTGGTACGCGACAGAAAATCGCGAAGGTAGGATAACGCTACGAGGGTAAACGGTGTCGGACGAGGAAAGTGAAAAGCGAACCGAAACGGCAGAATGCAAGGCAAGGGGTCCGAGAGGAGTCCGAAGGGTTGCAAAGGATTGCGAAGGGGTGCGAAGGGACGCGAAGGGGCCCGGAAGGGTGAGCAAACAACACGAACGATACGAAAATGATGTGAACAGCGTAAATGACACGTTACACCGAATGCAAGAAACAAAAGCAAGCGCAAGAGTCCGGTTCTCAACGCGATGCGACATTACTCGTCATTATCCCCATCCCCGGTTATCAAATCGTTGCGTTGGACGATAATTATTGTCTAACCATAGCTGTTGTTCAACGCGGCAAACTTGTAGATCCCGCGGCACGAGGTTACGATCGACCGAATCGTCTTCCAACTTTGAGTCGCTACCATTGAGCTACGCTTCAAATCAGCCTCAGAGAATTTCATGCTGATCGATTTCCTTATTTCGACGCGACGCGACGCGACGCGATATCTGGATATAACGCGGTATATTTTAAGTTTAAATAGATTTAGTTAAGCATCATGGACGAATTGGTGTATCGTCGTCTTATGATGTGTGTACGTCATCGAGCGTATATAAGATCGAGCATAGCGAGTAAACCGTGGAGGTTTCCGGCCGGAGGCGCACACCCGGATGTTATTGGCAGCAGAGTGGAGCCATTAGTTGCGATGATGGATGCCTGACAGCAACTCCTACCACGGTCAGCAGCCTCCACCCCGTCGACGGCAGTTATAGTAAGTAATGGGTTTGCTCTCTACCCTGAGAAGTCCTCTGCGCACCACCATCTTCGCCACGCCGCGCCGCGCCGTTCCTCTCCTCCTGCTTGTCCCGCAATAACAACAAATCTTGCCTATATTAATTTCCTGACAGACAATTACTCTTTCCCCTTGGTTCGCGAGACTCGGAAACTCGCGAAAGTTTTCCGATAAGAACGCGAAGCCCGCTTCGACAGCGTCGAGCCACCGGGAAAAACCGTCGACCGATCCAATCGCCTTACTACTTACGCCTTATACTGCTTACCCTTTATACATATGTTGTATGTTACGCTTCCGTTTTCTCGCTCCGCGCGAAACTCGTCGCGTCGCGTCGTTCTCGCGTATTCGCGTTTATAGGCCACGCTGGGTTGGTCACCTAACCGCGCGACCTTCCGTTCTCTAGCTGATCCCCCTCGATACCTTCTACACTCTAGAGTCTAGACTCTATTTACGCTTTACGCTCTACGCCTGTACGGGTCTACGCATTGCTCGCCTATTCCTTCCTTTTCCTATACACTATACACCGATCTCCGTACTTCGTTCCTCTTCGCACCACCGAACAACACCCTCATCCCGTTGTAACCACCACCTGCCCCTCCCTTACTTACCCATACGTACACGCTCCGCTAGTTATCTCTGTTCCGTATCCTGCTTTTCCGCGCTCCAACCTCTACCTGTTCCCAGATTCCTATCCTCGTCATTCTCATTCCAATTCTCGACCACGTCCCGATCTCCATCCTCCACCTCCACCTCCACCTCCACCTCCACCGCCAACACCACCGCCCTTCCCTTCCCCTTCCTCTTCCCACTTCCCCTTTTCCCGCTTCCATCGTTCCCAACCCCACCTCCTTTAAATCATTGATTGTTGCATTATCTGTTATTGGCAATGCAATTAACCCCTTACGGTAAAACAACGCCAACTCTCCCTCTCTCTCATCCCCCCCCCCGCCGCCCCACCCCTCTCTCCCTGCAACCCCTTTCGCGCCACGCCGCGCCGCGCCGTCCAGCTTGCATCCTGCAACTGCTGCAACTGCAGCTACGAGTACGATCGTAATCGCGATTGGTTTGATCGCGCGCGCACTAGATACGCACAAGTAATTTGGTAACGTGGCCGAAATCTTATTTAAAAGCTCTGGCTATATATGTGTATGTACGTATATGGATCGTGACGAAAATAAAACGGTGGGAACGAGAAATAAAAATTATCCCCGGTATGCACGTCTATTGTCGTCCTACGACAAACCAGACGTACTAGTCACATATCCTAGTCACTCGTCTTTCGATCGTTTCCTTTTTTCCCTTTCCATCGCTCTTTCGTTAAAATATTTCATCCACTTTGAAAATCGACGAAATTCTTCCTTTCCGTAGTCATTCGTGTTTCTCGCTTCATACCCTCGTCCGTTCTAACCAGTCCCCTTTCAAACATAATTGTGAAATCTCGTGCGCCCAGTACCGGTAACCACCTCGTTTCCCAGTTGCCGGCATCACGCATATTCTATCTGGTGCGTTACATCGGCGTTCACGATCGGCTGCAATTACGAGCAAGTTAATAATCGTTGCGATTAACGCGGTCGCGGTACAGAAACACACGACCGATATATTGTACCATAATCCATCGGAATCGAACGTATGCTCGTAGCTTGTGGCCAGACGCGTCCAGGGAAATGGTATTCGCGCGTACAACTTTTAAAAGAACAGCTGAGGTCAAGATCCCCTCACGTTGCGTTTCCTCCTTGAATACTTAGCCCCGATGTCTGCCAATGAATGTAAGAAAGACGAGAAGGAACTTGTTGGGCGAATTAGTCAAAACGCGGGGAGGGGACGGAAGGCTTCGGTGAAGACCAGCTTAAAGCGCGTTGAATCATAACGAGGACTTACCCCGAAAGCCTCTGACGAGAAGCGGTCGCGTCGCAGATTTTCTCTCCCTTTCCCACCCTTTCCCTCCCTCTATATACCTACCTATCTATCTATCTTCTTCGATCCTACTTCCTTTTATTTGCAATTTACGTAGGTATCTGCGCACGCCTTTCTATCCGCATCTCTGCTTGGGTATTTTATGCCTCCTTTTACCCCCGACCCCTTTCGTTATTCAACCCTTTCCATTTTCACAGTTGTGTAACTGTTATTCCTCTTTCGCCTACATACTACATATGCATCGATACTTTCCTGAGTTATGACACGGGGAAAGATCATTTTTTCCGCGGGAGGAGCAAAAATACTGTCGAGCGGATTGTCGAGATCAGCTCGAGCGAAGCAACGAGGAATGAAACTGATAGGTAAATAAAATGGAAATAAAAGAAACGAAGGAAATACCGCGGAGACCTCGTGGACGTATCTCTTCATCGAGATCGGATGCGATCGGGTCAACGTGTTCGATCCAAATGTTAAGCCATGCTGCGAACATGCCGTGTCCTCTGGACCTTTATGTTCGCTTTAATGCACGCATAGATAATTACCTCGATGCCGTTAGCTAGTTCCATTAGGAAACATCTTATTGGGCTTAACGCGCTTATTACTGCTCTTAATTGCACGAATGCGCGCTTTTATTCTTATTAACTGTCGACGACGACGACAACGACGACGACGACGACTACTACTCTAATAGGATGGCGTTATAACCTGGATAATGCGTTTTCACGCAGATCCTTTCTACCGTTTCTTATCCTTTCTCCTTACCGCCCCCGTCCACCACCACAACGCGACTCTGTTTTATTCTGTTTTTCTGAAAATAAGAAAACCTAATAAAATAAATCGAATTGTTAAACGTTAGGAGAATTGTGCGGTCGATACGATGCGATGGTGGTTGCTTTCATTCGCGATACTTACAATTAGCGACACACGAAAATTCTACTTTCGGAATAAGCGGTAAACATTGTTATTGCGCGAACGATGCGATGGAAGAATGAAAGAATCGAAGGACGAAAGGGCGGAAAGGCGGAAGGGCGGAAGGACGGAATGATAGAAAGGGAAGGAGGAAGAGAATCGAGTCTAGAAGCGATGTACGAAAGATCTAGACTGGTTTCAGGTTCGACGCGCGTTGTATGTAGCGTGGGGTATCCATTAGGGACAGAAGTATTCGCGCGCGAGATATATCGACGTCGCCCTGGAGGATTTATCGTGACAGCGGCGCTTGAAGGGATTGTAAATCCCCGTTTGAGGATCGCTGATACCAAGTTTTATGTGGGACATTAGTTGGGTGGGGCGTGGTTGAATGGTGCGGAGTCGAGAATAACGCTAGAAAGACGAGAGGAGAAGGGCACGGAAAAGAAAAGGGGAGAAAGAAAGAGGGACCAAGAGGGGTAAGTGGTAGAATTCAAGGAAAGAAGAAACGCCGCGAGAGAATAGAGTGAGAGAGGAAATGTGTGCACGCGTGTATGTGTGTAAAAACGAGGGTGAGGTATAGAGGGAAAAAGAAAGAGAAGGAGAAAGAGAAAGAGGAAGAGGAAAAGAGAGGAAAGAAGGAAGGGAAGCTGCTTGGGCGCAATAAATTAGCCCGAAATGAAAGACAAATCGCCTCGGAGCTGTCCGCCCGTTCGCCCAACGTGATAGAAGTGCGCGGACCTAGCTGATGCCGACTGCTACTGCCTCCTTTTCCACCTTGCCTTCTATACCTTCCTGTACCCTCTACACTACCACTACCACTACCACTACCATTGCCACTGCCACTGCCGCACCATCACCATCACCATCACCACCGACATCACCCCCCGCCCTCACGGTTCTCCCTTTTCACCAACTGCATTCTCTCCCTCTTTCTTTCTCGATCCCTCGTTCAGCTTCTCTCTTGTTCGCCTCGAATTCTCGGTAGACCGATCCTTGGCCCGAGAAAAGATACCGAGAACGTCTCTTTCGCTTCTTTTCGCTCTCTCTTCCCGTTTACTACCGCGCCACGTCGTGTCGCGTCGCGTCGCGTCGTGGTGTCACCTACCACCTTGACGGACGGCTGTCGATTCGCAAGGGACCACCTTATCCACCCACCTACCAACTTTCTTCACCCTCTCACCCTCTCGCCCTCTCGACGTTCTCGCGTCTACCTTCCACCGAAAAGCGCGAACGATCTTCTCGTTTCGTCTCGTTTAGCCCTGTGTTGTCTCATCTTGCACCTATTCGACGTTCCAGAATAATATCTCGTTCCTTAAAAACAAACGGTTGTACCGCCTCGCCTCACCATCGACAAAAGCTCGTCGAATTATAAACAGGAAGCAAAGTAACACGTTGAATTTCGACGAATCGAGCGATTCTCGGAAAATTATACAACGACATATACGGTTATCATCCAGCGAACCGATCAACCAAATTTTCATGAATAGCAAACGATAATAAAACTGTGTGTAGTGTGTATAGTGTATGTATTATATGTATAATATGTCAAACAGGATCCTACAGACCGATGTGGTGAGGCGTGGTGCTTACTCGAACCTGTCGTCAAACCTTTCCGTTCCTTCTCCAAATGCCTTCTCGAAAAGAAGAAAAAACGCAAATGAAAACTCGTTTCGTTTCACAGGAAAATTGGACAAACATTTTGTTTCAAGCCGTTCGATGCATCTTCGATTTCGCGTTTTCCCTGTCAACGGCTATCGACACGCGTCAATGCTGCAAATTTTCCACGCAAACCGAATACCGTAATTTTCCAAAAAGCACTGTTTCCCTGCTCGTTTCGTTACATCGCGCAAGGGTTGTCCAGAAAATAATTCATAGAGCAATCGCGACAACAGCAACACCGACAACGTTCGCAGGACGAGCACACTGTTGCCCAGTGTCTGCGGCGAAATGAACGTTTTAATTCCCCTCCATAAAAGCCAACGACAAATCAAACGACTTTGACATGATTAACTGGCGGGCATAAATATCGGTATCAATGCACGTGCACATGCAATGACGCGTCGCGTCGCGTCGCGTCGACTCGCCTCACCTCGCCTCACCACGCCGCGCCTCGCCTCGTTTCACATTGCACCACACCATGTTTCTCTCCTTCTTTCCCTTTTATACGCTATATCTATCCATTCATCCATCCATCTATTTATCTATTTATCCATCCATCCATCCATCCATCCATATATTCACATCCATCCGTTTAACCAATCTATCCATTTGTCCAATTATTCGCTCGTGCGCGTGACCGATTTATCTGTTTTCTTTGTTTACCTGCTTCTTCGTCTAAAGTCTAATTCAAACTCGTGTTCCCATCGTTCGATCATGTTCTCGTCTGTTCTCCTATCATATACAGGTACATATGTATGTACACGTATGTATGTATACCGTGTACCTTTGAGTGGATCAAAATCAGAATATTATTATGAATGTACAACGAATTAAGCCACAACTCGACGTACGATGAGAAAAGCGTAACAGTAAGACAACCTAGCCGGTTGAAAGATGTTGGTTCTGTACGCAAAAGCAAAAGCAACCGCGAAAGCGATTGTATGCAAATGGCATAGCCAGCGAATCCGATCGATTGCCACGCAATTTCTGTCCGAAAGGAACGTGAAGCGATCCGTATCTGGACTTGGAACGCTCGAAAAAGAACCTTTCGACCAATTTCACTAATCATAACACTATGCGGTCTTGCAATTATTCTTACACCTTTGTTGGACTGCTTCGTCGTATTACATTGTCCATCGTATTATCTTCCTTCTCGGTACAATTTCAAACACCCTCGTTTTCCGTAACCATACCACTAACTAACTAGCATAAAATATCCTCCTTCCAGTTTTCTTTTCATCGACTTTGACGACAAATCCTATCCGTCCTAAGAGGCGAACATATTACATACATACATATATCGTACACGCAGTTCAATGCACCTACGAACTGACTAAATTGTTCGAGTTCCGTTTACTCGTTAAATCCTTGAAAATTAACCGATCAATTATAGATTCACCCGTGCATCTCCAACTTCTGTTTCGACCACGTGTAAAGTATTCTTGACCGTTGCACGAATCGCGTACCGAAACATTTACATATTTACATAAGTAACATCTTTTAATTTGAACATCCGTTTGCGAAGCTGTTCCTTCGCAACCTGTACAACTCGAGAATTTCAGGAATCCTTGGAAAGTTGAAAAACTTTCCGCTTGGTACATGTAAGAAACTGGGTTACGGCAACAGGTGGGTACTAAAGTAAATATACGCACATTACGTCTACACCTTACGACTGCGAAACGATCATTATGTATTTGGACTTCTATCCACGATTAGTCTGTCGCCTTTTCGTCAAGTATTCCATCCTATCGCACCCTGTCGCACCCTGTTGCACTCTGTCGCGCTCTGTCGCGCTCTGTCGCACCCCGACACATCGCTACTCACTACTCACATTTTACGCGCTTCACCGTACGCACCTCTAATCCGTTAGATATTCCTCGCTTGTTGAAAGATCCAATTTCCAGCAGCGATCATTCGCCACCCAGCCGACACTTTACAATCTACCTCTCTCGAGTCAGACCGTGAAACTGGAAATTTCGCTACAAAACATGTGTAAAATGATACCAGCTTTCTAGTACAATCTACCAATATGATTAAGAACTTGTTGACTGTAATTTTCCAGCAAAACACGTTCGCTTAACATCGATTTAAAATTTAAATGATCTATTATCTTACGTTAGTACGCACTTAAAAAAAAAAAAAAAAAGCTACCGTCGATTGTCGAGCGAATAAGTAATAAGCGATCAGAAACGGTAATACCCTCGCTATCTGACAGCGAACAATCCAACTATCATCGAAACCCCTCATATTATACCGACTATAGAATTCCAACTTATTGTTAGCAATTCAGAACACAGACGAGACGCTTCGATCGAAAATTTCAAATGCTGATACGCTTCATTTCATTTTCAACAATTGTGTCCCCTAACCGTAATAAACTTAATATGTATTAAGCACTGTATTTGTTGTTTCATTGTTTCTATTTGCGGACTGCGAAGCCTATGCACTATGCACTATGCAGATGCAGCGTTTGGGACCGATTTTTCAAAAGTTACGCTAGCACGAGAGATAATAACGACACAAAAAGTGTTTGCTTTTCTACTCGTACGAGTCGCAATATTCGGATACGGTTATACAATACTCTGTAGTACAGTCTCCTTAATGATGGGAAAACATTTTATATAAAAAATTGTAAACCTTTTGAAATTTGACCATTTTGCAATAAAAAAAATACATGTCTTAACGATGAAAAATATGCGTATATAATATTTGCTTTTCAGAAGCTACAGTTTATTTCTCTTAGGTAGGATAACAATAGATACCCTAAAATTGTTTTAGGAATGGTGAAATCGATCTAAATTTATAATTCGCGTTGAAATTTAATTGGCAAAAGTACAGGCAAATTCATCAAGTTCAGATTTATGCAAATTTATATAATTAAACTACATTCTATGATGTCCTAATTCCAATAATAGCGAGAGAAACATTATATGATTAGAAAATAATCAATTTCGTACAGTGCAAGCTTTACTTTTAAATTGTACATACATTAAGCGCGGCCCGAAAACGGTACTGGTGGCACCATCTAGCGGCGCGCAACGAAACTAACGGAATAGAAAATCGCTCATTTCCTAAAAATCAGCCACTTTTTGGCTATTACGGCACGTGTATCGTGTTCTACGTTGAAAACTCTATTAAAATAACTTGATCGGAAGTTTCAATAAACGTTATTTACCGAAATTGAGAAAACATGCTTCGCACGGGCATCAAAATGGTATCGCCATCTAGCGGTGGCGCCTCCGAACTAATGGAACTAAACTTTATACATCGTTCCCACAATAAATGAATTTCTTTACGTACAGCGCAAATATGTTGTAAATGAAACCATCATAATTGGATGAAAATAATAAAAACAGAAAACAATAAGTGCTAAACGTCCCGAAATGCAACCGTTAGAAATAAGTGTGTTGGAATCGTGCATATTCAAGAATATTTCTTTCTAGTGGTCATACAGAGATAGCTGATAATCATTCGAATTGCTTTCGGGTATGAATAATTCAGTATAAAAGGAGATGTTTCTTAAACGATCCTTATTTATAGATTTATAGATTAGTAAAATACGATTTGAAGGGACGGCCGTAAATGGTACAAGTCAGGCCAACTGGCTACAAGCGGCGGAACTAAACAATATGCAATGTTGGTACACCGACGAGCTATTGTTAAAGACTGCCAGCACCGACGAGGTTCGTCGGTGCTTCGGGTATCTGTAAATTTGTTGAATAAAGTAGGGTTACCATCATTCGGCGAATTTTAGTTCACCTCTGTTCGGCTAGCTGGCGCTACGAGTACCATTTTGGGGTCGCACCTAGTATAAAAACGAAAAAATAATTAAAAATGAGGCTTACGCAACATTTTTGGTTTATTAAATTGCTTTCGGATCATTTAATCTCATAAAACAAACACTTTTCCTCTTGCATCTATGACATGATCCTATCTCCATTCTATACCGCGCTATGGCACTGTTCACAGCATACCTATATTTATAACATATCCATTGTGATCCATTGAAGGAACGTCCAGCGTCCAGGGGGTTTTCTCTGGGCAAGTGCATGTTGGCACAGTATAAAGTAAGCATTTTGGAATTATCATACTTTATAAATAGCTGTAATAACACTTTATTGAGTAATTATTGATCGACATTGTAAAAATTGTACACATAGTACCCAGAAAATATTCTGTAACTTAATTAATTCAGATTTCTGCAGTTTATGTTGAAAGCTCTAAATTGTTTCTAAGGTGTTCTTCTGTCATTTACAGACTTACCAGTAAGAAACATTGGCTGAATTTCCAATGTACTCTATGGACAGTTGTTTACCATACATTCTTACTGGATGTATATTTTATGGCTTTGGATTGAAATGGTGCTACGAATATGCCAAATACTGGGTGTCTCTGAGATCCAGAGATGATTCAGCCGCGACCAAAGGACTGAAGTTCATGGAAAGATGTGAAATGTTATTAAATAGGCATCCCATAGAGGGAAGCTTGAAACTGATAGCAACTGCTATAGGTTTAGCTGGTACAATAACTGGTGGGATGCAACAAGTTGGCACAGTGTCCCCCAAAGTTGTACTTGCAACAATTTATCTCTTCTTTGCATTCTCTGGTCTTGTCGATGTTTTAAACTTCTACTTTCCTCACAACGTGAGCGAAGGTTTAGTTAAATTGACTCTTGCTCAAAGCTTCTTCATAGAAGGATTTCTCTTCTTGTGGGGAAGCGTGGGAAGCAGTCCGATAGTTAATTTAATCTTAGCCTTTATAGTATGGACAACATCTATGGCTATTATCCTGGAACTTGTGTGGCCTGAATTAAAACTGCTGAGAGCTTGTACAACATTGCTTCATGGTGGTTGGATAGCACACATGATACGGGTGTATCATATGACACCGATGTTACCAGAAAGTGTTGCTCTCATATTTTCTTGGCATGTAGCAGCTGCATCGGCTGTAACATTATGCGTGGTAGCAGTCACCAGAAGCTGTGCTCCACGAATCATACTGGCAGAACCACCAGAGATACCTATTTATGATTATTGTCAAGAGCCAGATCAGAGAATGTAAACATCTCAAGCAAATGCAATATAACATTTGTGCTATTACAAGACATTTATAATATGCATAAAAATAATATTTTTAGAGTAGCATATTACTAAAGTAGTTTCAGAAAATTGAATAGCATGGAACAACTTCAATTTTTACACAGTATTAGTATTTTCTTACCTAAGATTTGTAACATCGAGAAATATCGCCTTGTACCACAACGAACTATTCTATATTTTATATGACCCTTTTCAACAGACAATTTTCTATTACCCCGAAATAGTAGGTAAAATACTCGTTAGGAATTAAGAGGTGCCTTATGATATTATTGCTCATTTATTTATTTGGTAGGAGATTATATCATCTTTTGTAATAAATTTTTATATTTCAGCATAAAATTACTGTATGTGCCAAAAGAATTCGCATAATTACACATTGTAAATAAATCATTTCATTAAACATTTGTACTCCACAAATTGTAGTAATTTATTTGGGAATTATTCATCATCTTTTTGCCTTATCGATGTATTTGAATATGAAGTTACTAGGCTAGTTAGAAAATACCCTGTAGTACCAGCCCTGACGGTACGCATGTCACTAAAAGAACTCAGGATGAATTTAGTACCTTTTTTTTTGTCAATAATAGCAGCTAACTTTATGTTGGTTAACTTTACACGATAGTCAACAGTAGTCAACAATAATATACAAATATGATGACAGCAATGTATAGCTTAAAGCGTTTTTTGGCTGTTTAATTATTCTTTATTAATAACAATGTGCAATGTAGTATTTTGTAATAAGTGATAATGACTTGATATCAATAAAATTATTTACTGTGTATAACTTTTATTAGAGAAAATGATGAATTTATAATTGTTTTGAAAGTTATAATTTTACTTAAAGTAAAATTTACTTTCTGCTGAAAAGTATAAAAGAAAAAAGATAGAAATGGAAATAACAACTGCCGCAGAACCTATGGACGAGAGTCCTGAAAAGGTTCAACAAAGTCCACCTGTACAAGTTGTTCGAGTACCGGTAAAGCATGCAAATCTTGGGATAAGAAGTCATGCAATGTAAGAGAATAATGAAAGAAAATACTATTCGCTATATAATTAATGGCTATATATGTTTCAGGGATATGAGTACTATGGTAGAACTCACTTCATTTAGCACACTTGGTAAAATACAACCCTTTTTAGTTACAATAACAACTACTGCAGCTTTGTTGGTAGATTTACATTGCCATTTGACAGACAAAGAAGTATGTGGTTATCTAGGTGGTCATTGGGATATTAATTCGCATAGTAAATATTTTTATAAAATTTAATGTAGATAATATCTATTTTTAATAACTAAACATTATTTATTTTACATTCTAGATTTGTCTATAACAACTGCCTTTCCGTGCAGATATTCAGGTAAAGATAAGTCTGCTGCAGCTGCAGTTGAAACTGAAATTGCCAGAGCTATGGAATGGAAGCGTGTTACTTTAGTTGGATGGTATCATTCTCATCCTAGATCACATGCTTCCCCTTCCCTTAGGGATGTAGATTCTCAATTAGATTATCAAATTAAAATGAAAGGACCTAGCGACAATGGATATACACCATGTGTAGGATTAATATGTTGTAAGTGCCTTTAATCGCAGCTGTTTCAATAATCTTGTGATTACAACTTATAAGGATCATCATTATTATTTTCAGCCCCTTATAATACCGATGGTAGCTGTTACGAGTCAAATTTTAATGTATTTTGGTCTTTACCACCTCCTGAAAATCGGCCTCACGAATATCCAAGGCCGATGCTTCTAAGTTATACATTGTCTCAAGAGCACTTTCTGTCTCAAGACACCTTAGAAGAAATTGTAAGCACAATATCTATTTTTGCTTAATAGTTTCCCAGGAACAGTTCAGTTCAAGAATTCATTACACATTTACTATTTCAGAGAAGATGTATAGAATATTATAAAAGCGAAGGAGGCATTGATTTTACTGCCAATTTTAACAATAATACAACTTATCTTGAACGTTTAAGGGTAGGTATACAAGAATCTGCATATAAAATAACACGAACAATGCTAAAGTATCTGTTATATTAACAGTGTTCGCTCGCGTCTAAATTACCCGGTCGTAATAGATCCAATGGTTCTTATTGGGATGTAATTAGGGAAATGATCTGCCCTGGTTCTGAAGACGGAACAACGTCCGACTTTCTTGCCGTAAAATTCCCGATAGTACCGGCTACAGAATCTCTTGTTACTTCGGGAGTTCCGCCAGGAGTCGGACTCGCGCCCAACAATGCAGCAGTCTTCCTCACGCCCGTAAACTTTAAACCTGATGGTGCCATACTTACCCCTACTTCGAAACCTTATGTGATGCAACCATCTACTTCTAGAGATAACATTAAGAAGGATAGTATCATAACTACGGATACCACATCGATCACGCAACTGAAGGATGGAAATTCTGTTACATCGAAACAGCATATGCCCTCTTCAGATGTGATACCTAGCTTCCAATCCGGGGAACTCACGGTATCCGTGAAAAATACAAAACCTGACTATGATTTTGCGCCGACCGATTTTTCGAAAGTGTCCAGTACCCTTGGAACGGACATCGGTATCAATAAAACGCGATCATCCACAGCATCCGATTTTCCTTTAGCCGATATCACGCAGCAGATCACAAAGTTCTCGGATTTATCAAAGTTAGCCAATTTTTCTACAGCGGATCTGGCGAAGTTGTCTGGATTTTCTATCGCGGACTTTACGAGAACATCATCACCATCGCCGTCCGCGTATATGCGTAACATAGCGAATTTATTCGGTCCAATTGGTAAAATTTCTCCAGCGAGAGACATAGAGGGAAACGAACGTAAATCGAGCGAGTTTTCTATTATCGATCCTCTGCAGTCGCAGTTCAAAACGACTACAGGATCTTCAGAGTCGTGCAGAAACTTTTCGGCGGCTCCGGAGGATTATTCGACCGATCGAAAAAAGATAGATGTACAAAATGATAGTTCAAAGCTCAATAGATTGAATGAGTATCAGGGAAGCGAAGATTTATCGATCTCTAAGACCGATTTCGGAGGAATGTTAGACATGACGACAATGCATAAGAAACAAACTGGCGATATTGGTGATTCGCTAAATTTATCCAAGGATCGTCAATAGGATTGCCACCGTTAATCAGTATTTTACGATTGTGATTATTTCTGTACGTTTTATATTGTATCGTCTCGTCCAAAATTGTTTGTCTATATAAATGTACTTTGTACTTTTCTGTTTGCTAACATGCGCGACATTTTACACGTGCGTTTAAGTTATTTTTTGTACCTTTGGAAAAATTCGAATCAATAAAAATAATTTTCTCATTTACTATACTTAATAAACTACCATTTTTTTCATTATTGCCGGATATGCATAGAACTTCAGATACGTATCATTGCATTGTAGTTATAACACATCTATACACACGTATGTATGCGATATATGTGTACGGATAAAAATGTGGATAGTATTGCACCACTTTCTGTAGAAGTTATCATAGCTCTAATAAATGTACTACTTGAGACGCATGAATCAGTGAGTTATCAACCTTGAAAGAACATCAATTACTTTGAATCCAGAAAGAAAGGAATACAATTTTCGATATTTGTTTCTGTACAGGTAGCTTCAGAGGTAGATAAATGAACGATTAAACAAAATTGCACGTTACTATAGTTAGGTTACCTAAGGTTAGAACATGCTGTGTTCCGGAATTTGTAAATAGTCAAAGTAGATCTATGTTTTTATGAAAATTAACATGTTTCGGCCGACGAGAAGCTTATTATCAACCTTGAATCGTGTCAAGGAATGCCGTGCACTGCACGCTGGCAATCAGAGTTTATCAGAAATCACGGAATATGAATGTAAGCACTGCATACCTGTGTAATTATATTGTATTAATTGTTATATGTAAAACATGTTGTTAAATTATAGCTCCCATCACGGATGAATATAAAAAAGGACCCGAAGAAGGTAGAGCACTTTACTTGGATGCTCAAGCAACTACACCACTGGTAAATATAAAGAATTGCTTTATAATTTTAGAATTTACAATGAAATTGTTGCAATCTTTGTGCAGGATCCACGAGTATTGGATCAAATGATGCCTTATTTCACGACTTACTACGGAAATCCACATTCCAGAACTCATATGTATGGATGGGAAACAGAAACAGCGGTTGAGCTGGCGCGTAAAGTTAATATCTAATATTACTCCAGTTGGTTATATTCAGCATTACAAGTTATGATTCAGAAGGATAGTAATCAGGTGTTTAATTTTTAATAGCAAGTAGCAAATTTAATAGGTGCAGATAAAAAGGAAATCATATTTACATCCGGCGCAACAGAATGCAATAACATAGCTGTAAAAGGTGTGGCAAGGTTTTATAAAGGGAAAAAGAATCATATTGTGACGACCCAGATAGTACGTTAATTGTAATTGAATATTACATGTATATTGCATCTACAGTGTTTATTTTGATACATCATTTTTTAATGTAGGAACACAAATGTGTATTAGATTCCTGTAGAGCCTTGCAAGCAGAAGGATTCGAGGTGACCTATATTCCAG
Organism: Stelis phaeoptera; assembly: GCA_943735885.1. Lineage (NCBI taxonomy): Eukaryota > Metazoa > Arthropoda > Insecta > Hymenoptera > Megachilidae > Stelis > Stelis phaeoptera. The sequence goes on along the minus strand of OX030941.1, from coordinate 11,230,770 downwards.
TGAAGTCAAACGGTTTAATTGATCTTAACGAATTAGAAGATGCAATTAGACCAACTACTTCTCTGGTGTCTGTAATGATGGTGAATAATGAAATTGGTGTGAGGCAACCAGTCGAAGAGATTGGTGCTATTTGCAAGAAGAAGAAAGTGTTTTTCCATACAGATGCAGCTCAAGCTGTTGGAAAAATACCAGTTGATGTTAATGCTATGAAGATCGATTTAATGTCCATCAGTGGTCATAAGATATATGGTCCAAAAGGTATCATAAAATATTACAAATTTTTGTTACATGTTTTGAATTTTTCTGGTCATAATCAAACGAATTTTAAGGAATTGGAGCTTTATATGTGAGGAGGAGGCCCAGAGTTCGTGTAGAACCAATTCAAAGTGGTGGTGGTCAAGAAAGAGGTATGAGAAGCGGTACCATTCCAGCTCCTTTAGTGGTCGGTATGGGGACAGCTTGTGAATTGGCACAAACAGAAATGGAGGTAATTCCAATTAGAAGTGATGCATGTATTTTATCATGTTACTAGATTTGAAACCGTATGGTTACTTTTTCCTAGTATGATCACAAGTACATCACAATGCTTTCGAATCATTTGATTAAAAAAATAATGTCGAACTTGCCGCACGTTATACGTAATGGAGATGCCGTTGCTTGGTACCCTGGCTGTGTAAATTTATCTTTCGCGTACGTGGAAGGTGAATCTTTATTGATGGCATTAAAACACATTGCTTTGAGCAGTGGATCTGCTTGTACTAGCGCAAGTTTGGAACCTAGTTATGTGTTAAGAGCAATTGGAGCCTCGGAAGATTTAGCACATTCCAGTATTAGGTAAATCGCGTGTACAATATACTGTTGAACGTTATATCGTAATAATTATTTATTTTTATAGATTTGGTATTGGCCGGTTTACAACGCTCGAGGAGATTGATTTTACCGCAAAAAATACGATTCGACACGTTAAGAGACTTCGAGAAATGAGGTATAATTCGTTCAATTACAGTACAAACATTTATTTGATGCTGCAGTATTAATCATTTATTTTACGTATTTTTTCGCTATGAGTATTAAAAGCACGATGGTCACAGTAAACGGAGGGAATAAATTGATCGTTGGACGTGTCATGATTCGAAGTATATAAACGCAATACTTAAATAATAAACGTTTGCTTTCCAGCCCATTGTGGGAAATGGTTCAAGAGGGAATTGATTTAAAAACCATCAAATGGACTCAACACTAATGGCTTCTTACCACATAGTCCTGACTACCTGATTATGTAGATAAGTGTGGATTAAATGTATTATGATACGTACAACCCGTAAGTTTCTGAAGTAGATTAAGCCTAATCGAGTAAAGTATTGTTCAGTATGTAATAAATTTTTATTTGCAATCCTTCACTTTTGAGAATCTTAGCTCTGGCTATAATTGTATATAACTTCCATTTTCCCCCACTCTTCTTCTTCTTATGGTTTTTTTCCCTCGTAGGAAAGTTTCTTATAATATTATTCAATATAAAAAGATACCTACACACTTTATTGTAGTGTGTAGAGTGTATCAAAGTTATAAAACATTTCGCTTCATTTACACATTGCTAATGTTCAGTATTTAGCACAAACATGATGGGTCGGTAGCTTCGTCGATATATGAAATCTTAAACCTATCCTTATCCATTTCATGCAATTCCATACGCGATCTGTTAGCTTCGACCAGATGCTGTGCTATGTCTTCAAACATTTCGTGTATCCCTTCACCAGTTTTACAGGATGTTTTATATATACCAGATATCAAATTGTGACACTGTTCACTGAAGAAAACAATATGTTATTGCATTTTAACGTACACACATGTTGCATTATAATATTATTTATATCATAGAACTAACCAAAACTGTTCCATTTCTGCATCCGTGACTTGTGGAGCTGTGCTCTCCAAATCACTTTTATTTCCACAAAGGAATATCTTTGCATTCTCAGCGTATGTAACAATGTCGAGCAAATGCTGAGACAAAAGGTGGAAAGAACTTGAATTGTCTAATGCAAAAACTAAAATAGCAGCCTCTGCAAATTTGTAATAGCTCGATGTTACCGATGCAACTCTTTCCATACCACCAGTGTCCCATAATTGCAGCTGAAAAACAAAACGAATTCAAATCTTTTATTCATAACTGTTCAAGAAAACAAGGATGAATCTATATTTTTTAATTTTAAGCATATCAATGTATTACTCGTATTCGTCTATCTTCAACGACGTATTCCTTATCGATATTATCGAGACCAAGGGTCGATTTTCGATCGTTGCTTGCTACAAAAGTATTGTTCGCGAAACGCCTAAATATAGACGTCTTTCCGACACCGTATTCTCCACACAAAATTACTTTTTGCTCGGTTACTTTAACAGTGGCCATTTTCGGCTTGTGTAACTTCACCGGTTGTACCAAAATATGATACCAACAACATCAATAACAACAAATCATCGTAACTGCATGTATTTTTCGCAATTATGCATCGCGTTTAATGGTTGTCCCCCCCCTAATCGCTATTAGCAGCACGATGACAGTCGTGAGAATAGGAATTATTACACTAGTGACGGACCATAAAACACTATCACTATAGAACCCCATTCACATCGATAAGGTGTAACAGAATCTGTAACGCGCTTATCGCTCCTCAAACAATCCCAATTTTAATGCGATTATAATTGAGTTAAATGAATTTATACATCATAGAAACAGTTTAGTATACACTTTACAAGGTTGATAGTAATGTATACTTATTATCGGTTCGTTTTATTGTAAATTTAATATACATATCGCAAAAGTCGCCCAATTCATAATGTAGGATAAAGGAATAGTTGTACTTCTTTTTGTACGAAAGCAGTATGTTTGTTATTAATCTTGAACGATGAGTTTGGAATTGATTCATTTGAAATAGTTGATTCATCAAGTGCTGACCTCTATTGCAAGTGAATTCGGAATTACAGTTTACAACAAGCGCAGTGGTACGTGTTCAGCCCTCAGCTGTTTAGATTTCTTGTTTGACGTTGGTTATTTCAATGTTGGCGCGTACTCTTAATACAGTAGTTTCTAAATCGCTTTGTTTGCTGTGGAAATAACGAATTTTCGTCATGATACTGAACGACGTTGGTAAATTTGTCCAAGAACTAGAGAAAACTGAGCTGGAGGTAAGCTGATCGTTCAATTGCTCATATAGGTTATGCCGACTATTATAATCAATTTTATCAGACCCTTTCTACATTCTTTAGTTATTTATGAATTTATTAAATATTGTTTTACAGGCTTCTGGTGGTGTTGCATCCGCACAAACGTACGCACAATTGTTAGCCGTATATCTTTATCAGAATGATTTGTAAGTACAATGATACACCCATTATAACGTTTCAATTTTAATCATTTATACACCTAATTATTCAACTATATATTTTTATAAATGATTAATGTTTTATTACTCAAGTTTGCAACACGTTGCACTTTTTTTTTTTTGTTACTTTTCCAACAAACCGATATTTGTGTATTGTACACTATCGCCATCTACAAATTTTATTTCAGTATTTTTTATAAAATATCATGTTTTGTATTCGTAATATCGCGTCAGACGGAAAGTATTATAATTATTTTATAAATTGTGAGCACATTATATATCATTTTTTTTAATTTTTAATAAACGCATCGATAAAGTGGGTCATTCTTTTTATCGACGACGGTCAACGGTGGGAAGTTCGAAGCGTTACGCTCTTCCGTTTTCCATTTATAATCCATTCGAAGACAATTGATATCGATTTGATTCTCTTCCGTTCATAATTTTAAATCAATATTATATCTTTTTTTAAATTTCGATCAAACTTTCGGACGTTTTCATTAAAAAAAAAAAATCAGAGATTCAAAGAAAACGTCCAGCTTTAATTATAAGACGCGCACAAGTGAACAAAAATCACCGTCGCAGATGCAACGCCAAGTACTTATGGAAACGTATACCAGCGGACGTGAAGAGCGGAAGTGCGGAGCTCAAGCAGATATGGGTGGTAGGACAGCGTATGTGGCAAAGGGATTGGCCTGCGGTTCACGTTGCCCTTAACGCAAAGTGGAGCGACGATGTGGCAGATATCATGGCTGCTTTAAAAGGTACATGCATCGTAGGATAAGCAACAAGCAGAAGTAAACCTATTATCATTATCAAAGAATGATCTATGAATAATTTCTGAAAGTAACGCGAAGAGAAAATCCTTAACAGTAAGACATGTTTTGCTATTGATACTCTGGTATTTTTCTAAATAATAGATGTCTCGTGGCGAGGGTAAGGGTTAACGTTTGAAGAGAACTTGAGTGATTCTTGATCATTCTTCTAGATAACGTTCGAGAAAGGGCGATCATCTTAATATCCAAGGCATACTCGTCATTGGGTTTGACCGTGTTCGCATCGATGACCGGGTTAACGTTGGAGGAAGCTCGTCGCATGGTCATCGAGAGAGGCTGGACCATAGACGGGACGATGGTACAACCGTGCAAAATCGAGAAGGAAGAGGAATGCAACGTGGCCACAGAGGTCGGCCTCACCGAGGATCAGCTGCGCAAGCTCACGCAATTCGTGTCATTCTTGGAGAATTGAGCGTGAACAACGTGCGTCGTCAATGACGGGACACGCGATACCAAGACTCGATCGACAGTACTTTAAACTTAGTCTTATCTCGTAATCGTATTATGTATAAAAGAAAAGGAGGAAGTGTGCTTGAATGGAGGCACCTGTGTTCCTACCCTAAGTATACACACCACGGTCAACCCACGCGTCCTGGCTGTTCAGTCGGAAGGAATCATTCGATGAAGCTCGTTGTTAAAGCGTGGAATCAACAACTCGGTTAATCAATAATCTTATACCGCTCGCGGGGACTGGTGTTTTCTAGAAAGGAGAGACTCTTTCAAGGGAACGGTGAAAAGGAAAATAACGAATCGCAGTTTCCAACGAAGAATATTAAAGATATCTTGATCCATCGGTGTTCATTTTAGCATTAAACTTTGCTGGAACGAATTACTCTGTTGTATAGAAGTAAAAAGAAGAAGTAATAATAATAATTACGGACGCGGTCGTTACCGTCCTCACACAACGCTTCACGTGTTAAAAAAAAAAGACCATTGCCTGTGTTATCATTCAACTCTGCCATTCATTCTTTCCCATGGATATTAATCAATCCTCCTTACTCTTTCTACCACTTTACCATCCGATTCATTTCTTTGTTATATTTCAGCAGTCTTTATAGTTTATCGATTCTTCCGTTAAGTTCAAGTAAGATTCGAGATTGGCTTAATGTGAAAGCAGTTTTCGTTTGAAAAATCCTCGCAGTGGAGATTCCGCCGCGGGCATTGCGTCACGCAAATCGAATCCTCGCGGGTCAGAAAAATCGCGGACAGATAGGTATGCCTGGTCGGTTGTGCAGCCTCTTTGCTCGCTGCCCCCCTCGAGTAATTCGCTATGAAATCGATTCTGACCGTCCCGCATTGTAAACGCTGCTGAATATGCACAATCGCGGCTCGATTGCGTAACGTTCGATATTCTCAAAGAAATCGTTTCCACCAGCCAGCAGGTAGCCGGTGTTCACCCACCGTCATTGGTGTCTCGGTTACTCTTTTTTGGCTCCGCGATACTCTAGAAAGTTGTTGCACCGGTATCACCAATCCTACACGATACGCGTACATACTGGTGCGCGTTAATTTACCTAGAAATCACTGGTCGAACATGGAAGAAATCCTTTCGAACGAAATTCGTGGTTTTCCTGTTTGATAATAACGTTTCGTTAACACCGCAATTAGTTTCCTAGAGATCGGATAACTCGCAAAAGACATTACACAATCGTTACAGCTAAGTTTCACCCCTTCGACAGGAACGTGTGTCGTTACGAAAAACAAAAAAGAATACAGAAGATTTTTCTACTGTTTCAATTACATTACATCCGTAATGTATGTATATTATATTCATCGAGGATAGTTTTGATACGCTATCAGTGACCGTAAATTCACTGTTACGGGTACGTGGGAATGAACGAAAAGAAAAGCCTTTGCACGTAAGTATCATGAAGGCGTTCCCACGCGTTCATACCACATTAAAGTGCCTATCCTAGACAGTGTTTATATCAAGAACGTGCGATCGACGCAATAATCGGTATCGAAAAAAAAGACGTTCGGTCAGCGGGGGGTTGTGCAGATACGCTTAGGATGTAGCCCAGGACGAGGATGACGATGCCTTGCTCTGCGTACAACACTTTCGTTTCCATAGTGTGTACCCTCTGGTGTTCGTCGTGTCTTTGAATAACGCAGATTCATCGTCGTTTCTACAATGATTGCATCGCAATATCGCATCATTTCTTTTCTTCTTTATCCTCGTCATGATGAATATAGAAGACGAACGTGATCGTTGCGAGAGGGTGAAGCTGCTTTGGGAGCACAGTTGCGAACAAAGTCGATTCCCCGCTCTTTGAAATGAGAAATCTCGTTAATCCAGTTGCATCGTAGGTCCAAGAACGTTAACAGGTGTTATCAGTTCGAAAGAATGAATAAATGAAGGCAAAATCGTTTCCATAAAGAACGAGTACGCGACGGAGTAGTTTCGAACGGTCGATATAACAAGCCTTGTATAGGTACCTTTAGTTTCAATGTATCGATCCATGAATGACCAATTAGCGATCTGAGTACCGAAGTCAGATTCGATCGGACACGGTCATGTTATTCGATCGGCAAGAGTAATGATGGGTACCTGGAAATTAAATAATCAACCATGCGTGCTCGCTCGCATCTGTATGATTGAACGCCGTTCCCCTACAGACTCGTATCCTTTCATCTAAAAACAGAAGTTGTGTCGATAATATTCGGTAAGAGGCTCGTAACGTATCTCAAGCAATTTCGATCGGGAATGTGAAAGGATTGATAGCTTATCAAAATTAGTTGAATTACGATGAGTGAGTTTCTTTATTAGTCGTAGACATTAATAACAACGACAAACATTATCTAAATAACTGAGAAAGTACTGATTTTAATACGTTCGCTACCAGCGCCGCATATACGCGTCGTTTCAATTCTTCTCTGGAAGCCCGGCGCCGTAAATATGCGTCAGTTTGTAAAATTGCTTATTTCGTTTAATTTCAATGTTTTAAACATAGTGTTAACAAACCCAATATCATTTTAAGTCATATAAGAAAAAATTTCATTGGCTGTGGTACAAGATTTTCTTCTCAAGTGTTGATTGGCCAGTGAAGGGTTAATCCTGGAAATTCAAGAAATTTGTTATTCCTCTAATATCCGAATTCCAGTTTCATACATTCCACTGTAAAAATATCGCCGCAGTAGGGTTGCGTGTTCGCTGACGATTCGGAAATTGATGATTCCTGGGGTGTTTTCAGGGCATTTCGTCCGCAGGCGTTCGCATGGTTTCTAGAAGCAATGCGCACTCGTGGTTAGCATCGGGTATTACCAAAGAGACGAGTACTAGTTTGCAACATAAAACGCGAAGGTGAGAGGCAATAGAGGGAGGGAGGGGAGGGGGAGGCTGGGTTACCAGTTACCTTACCTGACCTCCCCGTCGTGTAAGAGTACACGCGGGTGACTCGCGTCTTCTTTTCCCCGTGAGCGTAGCTTCAGCCGCCGCGGCCTGTTGCGACTGACCTTTGCACGTCGCGGAAAACGCCGATGCTCCGTTGAAACGGCGCGCAAAGCGAGTGGCACGAATCGAACGCCGACTGGTCGATTTCGAAAGTCTGTTTCGCGCGGCGGAAGAGCCGTCGGTTAGGGAGGCAAGGGACGAAGTGGATGATGATAATGACGAAGAACAACTTGGAAGGCCGAGAACCATTCCCCTTCGTTTCATTTAACTATCGACGTTTCTTGTTACGCCGCTGATGGATCGGTTGTCAGGGATAAATAAGGGATGCGTGGCCAGCTTGATTTCAACACTCGATTTTCCTTTTACTTTTCCTTTTTTCTTTTCGTTTTTTTTTTTTCGGGCCAAGGGTTGTGTAGGAGAGTATGTATGTAGACAGGGTGTGGAATAGTTACGAAGAGTCGAAGTGTACTTCTACGACGGGTTCTTAAATCCTTACGAAAGTTTGACGTTGTTGAATTGTTCATGAGGAAACACTACCGTTTAGTAAATGGGTGTGTGTGTGTGTATATCGATCCACATATTATGGATGAGTAAAAGTTTTAATCTTCTTTTATACATTACACGAAATCTTTTATAACTTTCGAAGAAGTAAAGAGACTCGGAAGTAGTAAAACACAGACACCTGTTAGTAAGCTGCGTGGGCCGCGAATCGTCCAGCCAGCCTAGTACCATTTTCACCCCGTCTTCCTCCGTCGTTCTTCTGAACGCTAACCTCGGTTCCCGAAGATCAAAGTAACGCACGAATTCGTAATTACACGGTAAGAAAGAAGCCTGCCTATGCGTTCCAGGTAAAAACCGTTCGAATTGTCTGGAACAATGAGCTCGCGGGACCATTCTCTGCGGGGGTTGTACCGTTCAGAGTTGGCAAAGACGTGTCTACGAGGTCCGAGTAACGAGCAGGAGCGAAATAGAATCACGTGCAAATGAAAAGAGACGGTGAGGGTACAATTGAATGTTGGCGGAGCCGTGGGCGGTGACGCGGTTCGATTGTTTCTTTATCGCGATCATCCTCGCTCCTTCTTCTACGACGGGGCAATCGCAATCTCACCACCGTCACAGCGTGCTCGTATACGTTTCTATGTCGTGCCACAGTATCATTGTCCTTGTTGCGTCTCGCGACGCGTTTCGCTCCTGGTGGGTGCGCTCAGAATGCACCTTCTCCGTGGCATTCCGTACGGTAAAGAAAACCGATCGTTACCTTTTGCACAATTGCATCTTACAGAACGTAACGCTCGGATCATCGATTCGTCTCGATTCGGGACACCCCCCCGCAGAATCTTTTGCAAGGCCTTGTTCTTCATTTCTTTTTCCAGTTCGTGACATTTTATAACAATAACGGTGCGTATACCGAATCGTGAGAAACAAATTTTCGGGTGTACTGACTGGACACGTGAAAGCGAACCGTTGCAAGTAATGGATTTTAGTTGAACAATAACAACGCAGACGAATGATAGCCGGTGCTATTGTAAAGGCTTTCAACGGTTGGATATCCTTTGTCTGGGAATGTCCGATCGATGTATTCCCAACCTGAAATCTAATACGCAACAATGCTTTCCCGTGGCCCGCATTCGTTCGATACGGCCACCCCCTTGTTCCAGAGACGGGCCCAGGCCTCCGTCGGATTACGGTCGATCAACGATAATCGAATTACCCACCCGTGCCTACGAAATATTCTAAATAAGGCGGTTCGGTCACGGTTCCCCGAGACGGACCAACGCCAGATCCGGTTATGTAAGCACGAATCGAACGAGGAAAAGAGAAAACGGACTCGCAAACACGAATGAATTTAGCCTGCATTAGGAATTCATCATTATCGGTGGAGAAGCTTGACCGTGACGTGGGCTTCTTGATAAATTTTCACTTCGAATTTCTGTTTCTGACAATCATTGAGTTATATGTACGTTATCTTGTATTTTAATTTTTATACGAAGAAGGCTTAATCATACGATACTTCAGGCAGTTAAATTTTTCTCATAAAAAATAAGGAAAATTGACCAAGGTCGGTCTACCTCTCAAGTGCAGATTCTTCATTGCCAGCCGTGTGAATCGCTTTACAAGAAATAGGAATAACATTCCTGTCACGTTTTATAATTACATCATTACAAATACGTGTGTGCCATCTTTACAGCACCGAAAGTGACGAAATTTGCTTATTTATTCGAGAAGAACATTTATGTAGATTTTGTTAATTTACATTTTAGATCGATAAAGATAACGTTTGGATACTTTTAATCTGAATCGAACAGAGTCGATTCAAATCTTCCAAGTTTCCCGAACTAACGAACCTTCAGGATTTTTCTCTGGACAAGATTCCTGTCCACTTGAGAGTAAAAAGTCAGACTGACAGGTGTCCACTTGCAAATATTATCGACAATTTGTCAATAACAAAAAATGATCCAAGAAAGTGTCACTAGACGATGAATCAAGCTTCCAATTAACACGTTGGCTGCCACGGGAGTCACCGGTGACCGGCACCCGAAATTTTTTACAATCAAATAATTAACAAAAGAAATGACGAAATAAACCACGGATAACGTTATCATTAAGCTAATAATGCTAGCTATCGATTTGAAAGGTTAAATTTCAAAATTAGTTGATTATAATCTTCTTAATTAGGATTTCAACGTGTCTGACTACACACGTCCATTTTCACTGTGGCAGTCAACGTGCTAATGATCCATAAGTTTTATTCCGTGACACTTTTATATCATCGAACCGTAACAAACATTCAATATTTTGTAAACAGCGATTGCTAAGCTTTTACATCAGGTCTTCCAACCACGAGTTTCCTAGCCAAATCATATCGAATTCTTTCATCGTTCTTTCGTCAAGCGGCCGAGCATCTAACTGAACGATAGGACGAAAAAATGAATTAAGTTTCATCGATGGCACGCCACGAGGCGGCTGCATAGCGCGGCGTGCGGTGCAGACTTCTGGGATTTCGCAAGCGGCACTCTCGCCACTCCGGAGATAAAGAGAAATACCTGAGAAGGTGCAGGTGAGGTAAGGAGCAATGAGTCGGCTTTGGGGGTGAGGAGGAGGAGGAGGAGGAGGAGGAGGAAGAGGACAGCAGCTTCTCTGGCTTACGACCTGAGACAAGGTGAGGAGCGAGAAGAGGAATCGAAGGGAATAGATACAGTAGAGAGCGTTCAAACGGGAGAGAAGGCAGAGAACGGAATATGGGATCACCTAAGGTTAGGGTTCGCGATGCTGCGCCCACGTACCTATTGTCTCTAACTTTCGTGCGCTACGGGAAAAAGGACGCGAGTTGCCTACGGTGCAACGCGCCGTACCACGTGCATCGCTCGACCTCTTCTCGCCCCTTAGGATGCTCCGATATTCCATTTCCTTGAGTAGACGGAGAAATTGATGCAGAGCCAAAAGATGCCTCGATTCAACAAATTTTGTATGATTAGGGGGGCTGCCAAGTGTCTTGCGACAGGATCTCTTTTTTTTAACCCTTAACCCCCTTGCATTTTGTTGTGATGCGCCTTACAATTCACACATGTGACTTCTGTCGTTCAAACGTCGATCACGATTGAATTTTAAGTTTAATTCTGATTACAATTTACACTGTTAATGTTTGTCAAGTACATTTAACTCTGATTCACACACCTGTCGGGAAAATGGTAGGGTAAGTCGTCATTTGGTAACAAGACTATACTTTTCAAATACGTAACAAACTGGCGTTGTATACACAGTGCACACGAACGTAGAAATATTTCGTTTCTGATGTCTGGCAATCCGATTTATGATTTGCACGACCGGCCATGAACGAGAATGAAACATCCTCAGAAATGTTGAAAAGTTGAAATAAATATCGACGAGTTATTTCCTCGGGTTCTGGGTTTTTCCATTTTGATGAAATTGCGGAGGATTTTAATTATGCAACGATAATTATTTATACGTTTGTAAATGCAAACGTTGTATAACTTTCAACCAAATTTTTATATTCACAAATCGTGATGCAGCTCCGCAACCGGGCGAATAGGTCGACAGGTGTATTGGATAGATAAGGTGTACGGATGAAGATAACACGGGTTACATCAGCCGAAGGTGGAAAAGCTCGAAGGATATTTCGGGTTGTCGATCTCATGCTATTATAAACGTTGACCCACAGACGGATCAATCGTCCTCTTCCTTCTGTCGCGGTTGTTGCATCACGATCTCTTATCGAGGACTTTTAATTATGACGTGTTGCCACGCCATTCTTATCTAGTTTATAACGTCATCGTCGATGTATTTAAAATACCCGTCGAATTCGTCACCGTTACCGGGCACCGTTTGCTTAAATAAATAATTCCCCGGTTGGATGTTGTGACGTCAATGATCGATTTTCGTCAGGAAACGGCTGTGTCGTATAATCTGAATTAAATCATTTAAATGTTCACGATACAATATCAATTTTGCATAAACGGAGCTTTCAGTAGTATTCAATTATGGGTTCAAATTGCGGATTAGAAATTGTTCGACTCGTCAGCGAAAAACTTCAGATCTTAGGGTCTGCTGTGAGCGTGCATTGTGCACGAAATATATTTCATAAATTCGAGACAAATGGTTTGTCAGATTTCCGTAATAAACAACAATGGATGGTAAATTGAACGGAGTATAAGAAAATACTGGTGACTGTAGCCGGGTGGCGGCCACCAACGTTGTGCACGATTCCTGCTCGATGGTTCCCACCTACCTAAGCACCGCGATCGTCTGCTCGAAACGTATCACAGTTTCTTTAACAATCGTCCCGAACCAACGTGCTTGTAATTAGACACGATATTCGTGTCAAACGCGAGCTCGAAAGACTTTCACGAAAGACACGAGGGGTCGAGCGTGGCACCGGTGTTTTGCAACTTGTCGCGATCGTCCACTTTTGATCTAATCAACAAGTGGTTTCGTTTACTTTTCGACTTTTTTTTCTTTTTTTTTTTTTTTTTTCATGCAAAGCTTGCTCTTACACCACTTGTATTCGACGTAAATCTTTACTAGCGCGGAACCTTTATTCCAAATTATACTAAATTTCTAATAGAAATTAAGGAAAGAAATATTGAGGAACTTAGAAATCTCCAGGAACTCAGAAGCCTAGAAATAATGATTTTTAATCTATTTGATATTTCTTTTTTCTTTTTATAGATGGAGCATATAGACTCTTCGAGGTGAAAGGGTTAAATGTTTCGACACGGTGAGTTATGCGATTTGAAGAAATATTAATCGACACGAAACCGATCAATGTCGTTCTGGTACAACTCTCGATTTCTTCCATTCGGTTGGTATAATTATCGTGGATCGATCTTGCGTCTGCCACAAACTCCGCCTATCGTCGATAGGCTAAGCTTGAATTTAAAGGGGGTTCGAAGACTTTTGAAAGTCTCATCGGTGACGCTATTCTATGAACCGTTAAGTGGTGAACGCTTATACACATTGTTCGCCGTTGCTTCGATCCGCCCTCTGTTGTTCGGCTCAATTCTTTAAACGATCTTATTGTTCGGTTTCGCTCGCGTGTTACTTTTACCAGAGAAAATAATGAAATCCAACCGCGTACGTATAGTTGCATCATCGTCAGATATTTTATCAGTCACGAGTGTTTTCGTACTTTCTTTCTTTATCTTTAAACTTTTTCTCTAGAACGTGTAGAAGTTTACATCACAATTAACGATCCATACAAATCCTACTGCAGAGAAATGAAATAAATTATCACAAATATGGCAAACGATTAATTTCTTAAGTTTTAACTAATATTTTTGTAGGCAAAGAGAAATGTAAGGATCGTGAATTTAATCGGCGAGCTGATGGTGAGAAAATTTAGACAAAAGAAACACAGATTTGTGAATTTAAAGACGTAACAACGAAAGGGTTAATATTATGGGATTACGCGACGTTTCGTGATCAGGCAAGCAGCAGCTTAATTTCGATTCTTTCGCGGGGCACAGCGTTAGAACGGCTGTTTCCGGGTGTGCTTCGTGCATCGCATCTGAAATCGTGGATTCGTGACTGGATTCGCGGTTTGACTCCACCAGTTATCTGGAATCTAATCAGTTAATTAAGCTTTTAACGGGATGGGCATCGCGCGGTTGAAAGCAAGGACGTCGTTAAGTCGTGAAAGCGGGGAACCGTTCTTAATCTAGATAAAATTATTCCTACGATTCGCCATTTCTCATAATCGTATTGCACTGAAACAAATTGCACTTGAGTCTTCTACGATACAGACGAAACACTAGTTGAATATAGTTTCACTTAGAATTAGAAACATAACATGAAGGATATTGTAGAGCCTACCATTGACCCTGTGCCTCCTTTTTAAACAGTGCTGTATTATGACTTTTATTATTTAAAGAAAAACTGCGTCAATTTGATCGTATAATCTCATGTGACGAGCATTCGAGTAATAAGTCCACGAAAAAGTACAAAATGTCATTTCCAATGAGACTGTATATCGTAGAAACGCATCGCTGTGAATAATAGAAACGATAGGAAACGATAAGATCACGATCGCCTTAAATTACCAGAACTACTGAACTGTGCAGTGAGACGTGCTACTGAAAATGTACACTGCATGTCAAAGTCACGTGCCGTTGATACGCTGGACATTCTATATGGCATGCTTAATACAATGGTACAAAGAACTTGCCTTACCGAGGCTTAGTCGTTCGTTCACATAAATTAACCGTAGGTATCTCGTATAAACAGAACTTGGTCGCGTGTTCCTTTAACCCATCCATATTTTGGAAGTGACGAAATTTTTATTGACCGCTGGCGCCGGATTCGAATGGTTAAACACTGATTATTGGTTAATCACTGCCCCTGACTTGTTTGATGATACAAAGTAAACTCATGGAATATTCTTTATCATCTCCTCAGTTCTAATTAGCCGCAATAACTGATCAAGAAATTTTCTTGAAACCAACGGGCAGGTTCCCTATTCATTCGCTCCGAAGACGATGCCATCTCCATCGATCAGCCCTGCGCTCCTTACCCTCGATATTCCTCCGTGCTCCTCTCTAATCGTTCACGCAGTAATCGTTTGTGTCCCACTTAAGTTGGATAGCGTGGGATAGGCCCTTGGGAGATGATAATTACAAGTCGCGGTGCGGGTCGACCTACGGGTATACCGGCACGACCGTATCGTACCGTACGTTACGGCCGTGCACTCTCACCGGTACTTCTCTTGTCCTCACCTCTCTCTCTCTCTCTCTCTCTCTCTCTCTCGCTTATTCCAACTTATCCATCCCGTTCTGATCCTGGGAGCCAGCTACGTTAAGGCGTTCGAAACCGTGCGGTACTCTCTGTACTATCATCGTGTCCTCGCCGCGAGTAGTACCGGCAAGAGAGAGAACCGGGGTCGAACGCGCTCTGCACCGCTGCGACCTCCGTATCGCGGCTATCGCCGTGCCCTCGCGCGAGTAACGCCACGATTAACGCGTATAACCGAGTCGCCGGAGCGTGTTCATCTCTTCTCGCTTCTTACAACAGAACAGAATCTTCCATTACCATCTGGCTCCCATCGACACGCTCGTTTTGGGGAAATACGCGGACGAATACTGGTTTTCCCACGGTTTCGAGATACAGTTTCCTGGTGCAGACATCTCTTTTTTTTTGTTTCTCAAATTTGAGTATAATTCTCTTTTTCCTGCAAAAACGACGCTGGCCAACTTGATCCTTGGCTTTTTCGACCCATGTATCTTTATTTAGGTCAGAGAGTGACAGGAAGTACTGGTGTCCTCTTACAAGCGTTCCTTACTAACGAATAATGTTTTAATTTTACAGAGGATGGATGGTTTAATTCTTCTCCACGTGGACAATCATCGCAGTCACGATTAACAATAAAATGATGAAAAATCCCAGCACATGCTAGCTTTCTGGGGCTAAAGAAGTGTGAGAAATATAGGGGAATAGCAATTTGTACGTATCCCCCGTATAAAATCTTTCGTAGAAGCGTTTTTCGGTAATCGTCTGTTCCTCGAATCTCCCGTAGGATTCTGTATGTAGTAAGATATATAGGTGTATGTCACTGATCGCGTGACCAGCAGCTTAGGGTTTCGGCGGGATTTTGAGGAATCCCGTCAGGATTGACAACGACGCCCGGCGTCGTCGCACGGCATCGGGGCACGGTGAATTGGCTATAATATGATAATAGCGCGGCAAGGCACTCCCCGACGGCAGGTCCTGTCTATATAACGTTCGCCTTCGTCTTCGAAGTGAAAGGCGGGCGAGTCGCCGGCGAACACGCTAGTTTATGCCTGCTAGTCTAAGCCTGTGCCTTAGTACCTTGGTGCCTGAGCTATGCCTGAGCTATGTGCCGGCACGGTTGCCGCAACGACCCCGCCGCCCCTCGTTGGGTCAGAGGTCGGCTCACCCACTCCCCTCCTGTCCTCCATCTCCTATTGCCTTCTCTCCACTCTCGACTCTTACTCTCCGACCATGCTGATCTCTCGTCTTGTCTTTTCGTTCCTCTCTATTTCTCTGTCTTCGTTCTGTCTCTGCCATTTATTTCTTTTTTATTTTTCTCTCTTAGCTTACGCGTCTCCGTCTCTGTCCCACCAGGTTCAGATGCAGCCACGTTCGTTCCTGTGCAAAAGAACGGGCCAACAGGATCTAGCCACGCGGACAGATGCGCGACTAGGTCGTCTGAGACCAGCCGCTAAACAGATCCATTTTGACGATTACACTCGACGCGTGGACGCACCTAACCTGGAAACTTCTCCCCCGTACGATCCAGTCGTTATCGACGATATTACTATCGGGCATCGTCTACGGATTTTCGCAATTGCCCGCGAGATTCAGGCTCTTTCTGTCGACAGAACGATCCTGCAGCTGGCTAGGTAGAAACGTGCTCGCGGACGAGCCGGTGCGTTTCTAGCATTCCTCCGACGGGTTACACGATCGTTCGTTATACGCGTACACGTCGTCGTGGATGCACCCTCGTACACGAGTACCGTACTGGATACCATGTACGGATATGACGGAGCCATTCTTTCGACGACTTCCCAGAGATTGCGGGAGTCTTGGATGAATTGAGAGATTTTGGAAATCTCGTGCAAAATTTGTACGTATCGGTAATAAGATATGGATACTCGTTGTACTGTTATTTCTACCTGTGTCCATAACAACATAGTAAACGGGACTATGCATACGCAAATTATATTTATATGAACATGTAGCAAGGTACGGATCACCCGTGTTATAGAGGGAACCACGGTATTTTCTTTCGTATCGTTGGATACAACTGGCTTGGGTTTATAATAAAGCATAAATATTCGATGTTTCTCGATCCGAGCGACGTTCTTAGCGGACGAACGTTAGGATCAATAGATCAAGGAGAGGAGCCGCGTAGCCGGCTTGGATAAGATAGATGGCGTCGGTTCGAGTAAAAGCGCGTTATAACTGCGGGGAATAAATATTGGAGTAGGTACACGGGCGGTATTACCATACAATACGCATACCGCGTAGAGTGATTTCGCGGGCCACGCAAGGGTGCGACGCTCGATGCTGGTTGCTCCTTGGAGCCGTTTCTGCACACGCTCGGTCTCGTGCCGTCGATTCTCTGTCCCTTTCTTTGTTTAATCGCCATTAATCACCGCGATCTTCCACCCAGTCCCACGCAAACAGCCTCGCGAACACGATATCGAAATACCGGAGAATAGGTCTTACCCCCTCCCCCGGCACCGTACTTGCCGCGTGTGTGTTCTGTTTAGAATTCGATACGCCGTGGAAATTGTTCTTCTGCGAATGGAAATTATTCAACCGGCATCTTGGAACCGTATGGCATGCTCGATTAGGTCATTTCGTGGATGGAGTTTCGTTTCTTACCATTTTGCGATACGAGAGGTTGGAAATTGAAAATACTATGCTTCAAGATGGATCCACTCAGTTCTTGCTAAGAATGTCGATCAGACGCTTATGTAGCCTTCTTGAGCAAACTTTAAGCTTCAATTTGATATGCTATACGTGCCATTTTGTGACACTTTTATGTCATGAATTCGTGTCAGACTATGAAGTGACAATCGTATTAGACTATGTGTTTCAAAGGTGGTCATTGTTTGGTACATTTTGCAATCAAAGTGAAATCCTTGCGTATCCTTTTTCAGCAAACTTTCAACTTTATATCGATGTATCATAAGTGACATTTTGTGATAATTTTATGTCATGAATTTTTGATAGACTCCCACATTTCGAAATCGATCATCTTTCGTCTTTCTTTAATTAAATATTCTTCGGAACATTTGAAGATCAGTTTCCGGCGAGTCTTGTTAACCTTTTATATGGATTATAAATTTGGAACGCGACGGTGCGCGAACGTTTAGCAAGATTTAGGTACCTGGGAACACAGGTATCCCGATTCCGGTCGATCTTGACGTCTGCGCGTCCTTTCCTTCGTCGCTCGAAGCGATCGCCCTCTCTCTTTCGTTTCTGTGCAGGTGACAGGTGAAACGACCTATACGTGCAGGACAGCGAGGTCGTGCACCGTTCGCCGAGGATACCTAATTCCGGAGAAAAGGAGAGAACCGCGATGAGAACGTTTCTGAAGCGTAGGAGAAACTGTTGCTTCGATCGGCTTCGAGCTACGATTTGAAACGGTGAACGGAGCTAAAACTTCGCAGGAATTAGAATTGTAGAAAGAACTGAATTGTTTGGAGGGAAAAATAGAAGTTATGATTTATCGAGCCACGCAAGGGGGTTTATGTCCTTCCAGCTGCTTTTCAGATACGGAAAAGTGTTAAAATCGTGATGTAGTACCGTTTACGCTTGTTATCAATTCTATCTGGTATGCTGCACGCTGTTGCGAGTGGACTAAACTGAAATGTGTTTCTTTACGGTTCCAACATTATGTCGATCTCTTTTTTTTCGTCGTTTGCCTGAGTATTGGAATTTTTAGACACGTTTCGTGACACCGTTAACACGTTTTTTTTTACAATGTACAGATTTTATTAATGTGCAAAAGTAGGCGCAATCAAGCGTTCGTTAATCCTTTCGCTACGGTCAACGAATACCTGGGACATAGTCTCGGGAAGACCCTCAAACTTATAGAATTCTTGGTGTCTAGGTCCCTCCAAAAGAAAAATGCGCCACTATTTAATTAAAGGATTAAAATCAGGATTAAAATCATATTAACGATTCGAAGTACCAGACGAAGGATTTCAATCAGAAAGAAATTGATCTTCAATAACTCTAGCACGTGACAGTGTAGCATAATAATAAAGAAGATTGTCTTATGAATGACGGAAGTTTCTGCATACTTCTAACATTAATGCGTGAACCATGAACAGTCAGTCGTTTCCTGTCGTATCGCGGTGGAAATCAGAAACGTGGAATAATGTATTCCAGTCCAACGTTCGAGGATGTAAACAATGATTGAACAATATCTACATCAGCGACAGATCGATCAGGCGGCACGCAGCGGCCGTTGAGACGAACAATCGACGAGTCGAATGAATTTTCCTCCGTTCGTCTCGTTAGATTGTAATCCAGTCGGTTAAACGATTATCTTCCGTCGTAATTAGAGAGGCGAAAGTGGTGGCTACGAGGCGTCCTCGTAAACGCATAATTACAGCGTGTCTCCTCGTCGGCACGATCAGAAGTCGGCGCACACGAGCCAGGAATCCTTCGCGATTACTTAACGCGAGTAATTGGCAGGGAGCAGCAATAAGTAATATTACTTAACGTAAGTAAATCGAAACGGCGCGCTGCTTGGAACCATTTGCGACACGAACATTCGAAATGTTGTTTTGTATGTGTTCAATCGATAAACGTTGACACGATGCTTGCGAAATCGCGTAGACGCGCGCTACGTGTACCACGGAAACATTACAGTATATCCAGTGGTGAGTAAAATATTGCGTGTCGTGGCTGTTTGGATGAAGGTTCATGGTATTTAACCCTCTTTCTTAACTGCTCGTCTCAATATTTGAGAAGTAGATGTTACATCTAGGTTTGGGTCCGGGTTAAGTTAAATATGATGGGTATACGGTTCGGTAATTATTTCAAACGGGGTTGACTAATTTAATAATTGGCAATTTAGTAGAACGGTAGGTTAACTTAGCCCAACGTCCAGGACTAAATCACTAATTTGACAATTCCCAAGTTACGAATTTGGAAATTTTTATATTACGAATTTGGCAATTCCTAAGTTACGAATTTGGCAATTTCTAAATTACTAATTTGGTAATCCCTAAGTTACTAATTTGGCAAACTCTAAGCTACGAATTCCGAAATTTCTAAATTACTAATTCGACCAATCCCTAGGTTACGAATTTGGCAATTTTTAAGTTACTAATTTGGCAATTTGTAAATTACTAATTTGGCAATCCCTAAGTTACGAATTTTTGGCAATTTCGAAATTACTTATTTGGCAATTTCTAAATTACTAATTTGGCAATCCCTAAGTTACTAATTTGGCAATCTCTAAGCTACGAATTCCGAAATTTCTAAATTACTAACTTGGCAATCCCAAAATTACGAATTTGGCAATTTCTAAATTACTAATTTGGCAATCCCTTAGCTACGAATTCGGATATTTCTAAATTACTAATTTGACAATTACTAAACTAATAACACGGTAACTACTAAATTACTAATTTATCAATATAGCACAAATGCCTAGTAACTTTTGAGTATAAGACGAACACCGACACCTTCCCCACGTTACCGTTTCCCCTAGGTAAGCTTACGCTGCTCCCCAGAGTATCTACATCGATTCCAACTGCATTTTAATCCCTTATCCTATCACCGTTGTTTTATCTAATTAGAAAAGGGGCCGATCGAGATCAATAATTTGGACCGACTGAAAAATCCCAAAGACAATCATGTATCAAACGGTGACCAGCAAGATAAAGCGCGTATAGACAATGACAAACCGCACGCAGGAGTCACAATGTGGATAGCAGGAAGTAGATACGGAATCTAAAAAATATGCGCAACCCGTTAACTATTCCTGACCAAGGCCAAGCCAAGCTGTTAACGACATCGTAGGCTCGGCCAAGCGTTGCTAGCAACCGTGGTTCAACATTAGTCATCCGTCAAACACGATGAAACCCGTGTTACGTGCATCCGCGAGTCACCAACGGAGTCGAGATCTCATCTCGTCCAATCCACCGTTCCTCTTCTATCGTCTTTTCATGTACTTCAAACGTCTGTTACGCTATAGACCTATATATCTGCAATTTCACGCAACCGCTTTAACGGGCTTTCTTGCCCGTTGTCCCCCATGTTGTGGCGGTAGCGACCGCTCGCTGATCCTTTTGTTCTCCGCCGGATGATCGAGCGCAGGGACGATAGTCTTCAGAGTGGATCGTAAATCAGCGAAATTACACGCTGCCGTAACGGAAACTTAAAACCTTGCCTCGGTCGAAACTGGCGTATGTACACACGGGATAACCGATCTTGCGGTTCTAGTTACACGATCGTGTGCTGGAACCTCTTAGGAAGAAAGTCGGGGTTTGATCATTGTTAATTTGGTGATTTAGAAATTGTCAAATTATGTAATTCAGTAATTTACCATTAATTAAGCTTAACAGGTCGTAAAGAACAATATTTGTACCATTAGTTAGTAAAAAATATTGAAACGATCGTATTCCCGAATAATTGCAATTCGTTTTCACCGCAGTATGATACCGATTAATATCATATTACATAACAAATTATAGATAAATCTGTGTTACGTAAACGAAAGGATAAACGAATCATATTTAAATCGTCCTTTTGGGAATGTAAAGATTTCGCCGAACGGTGTTGGGTTTCGAAACGTCGAACCGAGGAGCCAGTAGAACATCCACGTTACAGAGCCAACAGAACCCATTCAGCTTCCAGGATCGCGAAATCGGATCGGCGTTAACGGTACCCGGCCGAGAGTCGACGATAAATTCACCGGGTATCTTTGTGTCGCAGGATTTTTCCGTGATACCAGTGTTTCTCAACCTTTTCTCATCCCCTGCCTTCCTATGGCACCCCTATCTTACCGATAGAAAGATAGTATAATTACATTTTTTTAATCTAATAATCAATTAAAAATTCAGTCGAGCTGTAAACAGTGCTTAGTCTATCTCCCAACTTCATAATATTTTAATGCGTGCTGGTATAACAACCAGATAAATTGACTTCCAAAGATTATCCACACTTGCAAGTACAGAGAACGGTTAAAGAGATAAACTAACTGTTGAATATTTAACGAGATAAAACACCCAGTTTTTGAATATCTTCCTTCGTGCAATTTATTTAAGAAAAAAAAAGAAATAAAAAATACTCGACTACTTCAATCCGTACACTTCCGGATTACAACGAAGACTGACTGACTGCACAGAGTCACAACGTTGTTCCAGAGGTCCCTTTTTTTTTTTGTTTTCCTTGCGAATTCCTCGACATTATACCTCTGTGCGACGAAAAGTGAATTCCGCGATCAGGTATGACCAGCAGTATCTAAGTAGTCACGAACCTTGCGACCAGATGTTGCTATTCCGGTCACTATTGACCTAAGGGTCTCGAACCAGAAGAAATAAAACATTCAAATTACAATCGAAGGATTTTCGCAGAAATCCAACAACTAACTTTGGCCACTGATCGTGAAAGTGGTGTTAGAATTTTGACTTCATACCACTTTCATAATCATCGGCACACTTAAGAACCCCTGGTTCAGACAACCGGTAGTTTCTCGGACCATTGACCCATCTAAACAAGGAGCAGGCTAGTCTTGGATTCGCGTCGTCTACCGATGTCTACGACGGACATAAACAATCCGGGTACAAGGCAACGAAGATCCTGAACGAACGTTGGCGAAGGTGTTGTTGCCGGTCGGTGCAGGGAGCCATGCAAAAGACGACACCGAAAAACTATAGGAGAAAGTACCTGTGTGTCTTCGAAGGCTGAAGAAGAGGGGGGACGACCTTCCCGCGGTTCTCCAGCATCGTGTCCAACCACGTCTTTCTCTTTCCTTATATCCCTTCCCTTCCTATTTTATATCACCGCCGATTCCTTCCTTTCTATCCCCCTTTGCCGGCCGTTTTCGTTGCCTAAGCAACCGGCGCGGCGTGTACACGCACGCAAAATCGCCGCGAAAGATAACGAGGGGGCTCGTTAACGACTTTTACGGAGATCGATGCTCGTACATCGAGTCTTTAACGGGGATGTGTTCCTTTTTCAGCTTCCTGTTGGCGACGAGGAGACGGAACGAGCCGAGGCGATGATTCGAAACACCCTCCCCGGACTCGGTGGTCCTCAACAATCTTCAAGCATTGGAAAAAAGTTTAGAAGCTAGATAAGTAATATGGAACGTTGACCGAAATATATTTCTCGATCAGACGCCTCTGAATTAAATTCTAAGGTAAGGGATTAAAATTAGATCTACCAATTCTAAAACAATTAACCTATTACAAAATATTCCCATGAGTAGGCAAAGGTCCCGGAGTCTGTGGTGTCGTTGGAACTGAAAGTGAAGAGAAAATTAAATTGAAATTGTGAAATCTACGATGTGGAAAGAAAATCAAACCAGGTTAGTGGATACTGGCCTAACCAGCAGACACCACAAAAATTACCTTAATTAAACAAGGAAAAATCGGCCTAATTAAATTAGGCAGTCTGACCAGTTGTAAAGATTAGCCTACGCAGGACAAGTTCTTTAGATTACTCACGCTCGAGCTGATTTTACCAACGAATTCGATGCTTCGGTCACTTTCGTAGGCTCATCCAAGGATGGTCTTGGTGCTCGACGTTCTCTCATTAGCATAACAACGCGGAAACGCAATGGATGCACGCATGAAACCCGACGTTACCGTCTTCGTGATCGATCGACGAAGGATTCCAGATGCGTATAATACCCCTGGTACGGTGGTCGCGTTTCGAATCGTTCTTCGGTGCCGATAGCTCGAACGAATCGTAGAAACGTGCCGCGACAACGTGAACAACAGTTGTCTCCGCGCGTCTTCAGGATGTCGGGCGCATTTCAGATTCCCTCGAAGAAAGTACAGCATCCTCGTACGAGCCTCGAGCGTCCGAGCTATTCAAATCGTTCGCTGATTCTGCTCGAATCGTTCCATCACCTTCGCGATCCACACATTCTTTGAGAAAAACAATGCTTTTCGAGCGATCGGTTCGAAGAATCTTTTCGTCTTTCAAGTAATAGAGTGGTTTCGCGGTTATCTCGTAATTGAACCTCTGTTGACGAAGTGTCTTTGAATATTAGTCATTTAATTCTTTCGTTCATAGGACGATATCAGGCGTGACAATAAAATTTCTAGATAATATTGGGAAGGAAATTATTCTGAAGACGAAACGTTGGCGTCGAATAGATTTTCCTAGGGAAATTGGCGATATGGGGTATGAAGGTCTTACTATTTGTTGCTTCGACATTTAATTAACAGTAGAACTATCAAACGGAGCAAAATGACTTGCTTCAGATTTCTTATTTTAATTTACAAAATTTATTAAAACGCTTCTGTCGAGTTGTACGAAGAATTATTGTATACGAAAGTTTACATTTTATATCGTAATTATTTTGTTTTCTAATTGATTTTTAACTCAGAAGTTAGGGTACACTGAACGCCGGTAGTTCTGGTGTTAATTAACATTCTTTGAAATTAATCCCGAGCCGAATGCCTGATACGTAGTAATTCTTCCCCTGTGGTACTATTTTCTCTAGGGATATTAGGGCAATTGAGTTCCAACCTACCAAGGATATTTGAACGAACATTAAAAACGCTTCGATTTCTAAACGAAATATTGTATCCATTACGAAGATTATATCTACGTAAAATAGTTTAAAGTTTGGAAAATGGAAATGCAAAGTAGCCTTCGATTAAATTCTCCAAAGTATGTACGAATTTATAAACTACTATAACCGCAAAGGATAAAATCGTTTTCTAAAAAGTTGGTCCAATATGATACGAAGGAGGTTGTGATTAAAAAAAAAAAAAAAAAAAAAATGAAGAAAATAAGAGAAGAGGGACAGATGGTCGCGTGTAGAAGGAGAGAAAAGGAGTGGGCGCAGGAGAGACGAGGAATACATTACGTACGGAGGAGAGAGTCGTTTCGAATCGTGTGCCGGGTCTCGATCGTCCTCCTCCGTGAAGCGGACCGCTCGCTTTCCCTTTCACACGCGGCGCTAATCGCCCATCGTTCTCTGATCTATCGGGTGGGAGGTGGAGAATGAAAAGGATAGAAAATAAGGGTGAGACAAAGAGGAAAAAAAAATACACAGGCCAGGGAGAGATGGATAGACAGGAAGAGAGAGAAACATTGAGGAAGAGAAACAGGTAGACGAGGAGAAGACACCATCCGAGGAGCATCCTGGTCCAAACACAACTACGATCGGCTACAAGGCTTTTGGAATCCAAAAAGAAAATGACTACCGTGTATATTCCGAGCTCGGATAAACTTTCTTCGTCCGATGGTCCTCGCTGAGTATTGTGCTCGACGAATTTATGTTGGCACTGTACAGAGAAATCGATATAAATTGCCGGTAAGGAGGATCGAGTTAAACGGGAAGCTCTGGTTTGTAAATTGTGGAATGATTTTAATTGGGGAAATTTTGAATCATCGCGCATGACGCACGATAACTAAAGCGTCGTACTCTTAATTATTTCAAGCATCTGTGTGTCTGTGAAACTAGTTGATATCCATCGTTCTAAATTATCGATAACGGGAACATATGGACAAGATTTTCGATTAAAAACTAGATAAGCACTCGATACGGTGCTCGAAGTGGATGAGGCAAATTAATTGAAAGTTTCAGCATAAATGGAGTAATTGGATTGAACGAACCAGTTTTTACAGGAAATGTATTCAGCGAGGGTATTAACGTCGATTGATAATATCCATTTACGTCGCGTGTATTTTCGAAAACGGGGAATATACTATCGTGGAAGATTTAGAAATTAGAAGTTAGGGAAGTTTAGAAATAGTAAATTAAAAATTTTAGGAATATCAAGCCCCGAAATCTATAAAATTTCAAATTTTAGATTGTAAACTCTAAATTTCCAAATCTTAGAAATTTCAAATTTTCAAATTTCCGAATTTCAGAGATTACAAATTATCGAATCCCAGATATTCCAATTCCCAAATTTTAAAAACTCCAAATTTCAAATTTTCAAACTTCCCGTTTTCAGAAATTACAAATTATCGAATCCTAGAAATTCCAATTCCCAATTTCCAAATCTTAGAAATTTCAAATTTGTCAAACTTCCCGATCTTAGAAATTACAAATCTATCAAATCCTAGAAATTCCAATTCCCAAATTCTAGCAACCCCAAATTTCCAAATATTAAATCGCAGAAAATAGAAACGAAGAACAGCGTGGAACTTGAATTAAAATCATCTCAGCGCTCCGCGTCGTGTCGTCCTGGGATTAATCGTCCAGTTTACTCCTCGTTTCGCAAAACTCCGTCCAGTTTCCTCTCAGCGTTTTCCACAACCAGTCGAGCGGTCGCTCGAGTTGCGTACATTATACACACAATGCTCCACGTGCGGTTCCGTTAAAAGGCTGGCCGCCCACGTCGGTTTGTCGCACGTTCGAAACGACGCGAGGGAAATATCGAGGTATAGGTATCGGTGAAAATGAAAGTAAGTAAGTATAACCGGCTGCGTTTAAAGCATTATTGACCGGCGATCACCGGCACCGGTCGGCGTGCACCTTTATTAGCATTTTCATTGACGGGCAAACAAGGATAGACGGAATTAAGCGTCGATTTACGAACAACGAGGAGGGAGTAGCGTGGAAAAAGTTACAAGGACAACGAGTAACGTTGTGCGTGTATTTCGTGGTACCCGTGTATCGCTACCGATTGTCGATCGAAGAAAAGAAGAAAGAAATGCTCACGTGTCGTTTGAATTGTCGAGTGCAGCTCGTAACGGTGCGACCACTCAGTATTTCTTCGTTCGAGCTGAATGTTGACTTAGGAAGTTCATCGAGCATACGATTATAAAAGCATTTCTGTCTGTTATAAAACGGTAATTAGCTCGATTATGCCGCCTGACGATCGTATAATTGTATCCACTTTATTAATGCTTGTCTATCAATGGGACCATATACACACGCGGACGCTAAAACCAGATTGATTTTTCTGAATTCTTTGCAGACGGAAACTAAAATACTTTTTTTAATTCTTTCCTGTCTTATTAACAGGTAGATACGTTACATAATTCAGACGAAAATTTGCATAACGGGATTACAAAAAATATCTCTTCTTTTCTTCTTTCATAAGATTCGTCGCAAACAAAAAAGGACGATTCAATTCAATCTTTCTTATAGAGAGGATTTTGATAAAATTGATTATTATTGTAAAAAAAGATAGCGGCTGTCGAAACCTGAAGCGGTAAATTCTGAAAAAATAACACGTTTCTCATATATCTAATAAATCTTCAAATTTTCAAGCGAATTGGCTACCTTCCCAAGTTTCGAGAAAAAATCTTCACCGTTACTATTTCCAAACCAGCTTGAAACTTTGAGCACTCCTGCTTCGAGAATAATTAAAAAAAAAAAAATTCGAAACTCGACAATTTTTGAATATCCAGATAAACGCGTCGACTTAAAATCGATAATCTGCATCGTAACGATACTTGTTACCTCCGTTCGCGTTCTCGTTTCTTGTAGTTCATAAAAATTCAATCACCTTGCGTAACAGCTGGACGATACAATTCATTGCAAACATCGGCACCACGATTCCTTCGAACTCGACGTATCATAAATATTAATTATATCACGTGGTTGCATCTTACCTGGGAAAGATTGTTGTTTTCGACCAACGGCGACGACACCTTTCTTCGTGTCCGCCTTTTTATTTTCTTTCTTCGTCGATTCTTTCGGGTGTAATAAAAGTTGGACCCTCCGGTTTATAAATAGTGTATACAAACGTGCGTGAAACTGTCTTTGCACGAATTATTCTGTAACGATACAGTCCCCCGGTTCGATCGTGTGTACGGTTGCGTAATATCGGCTGTATAAACCTCTCACCCTCGCCACCTTCTTCCTGACCACGGGCAGAGAACAACCCATAATGGCAACCGGTTCCTTCTTCTCCTCTTTCTCCTCGTTTGTCCTTCTTCATTTTGATCAACTTCTTCCTCGGCAACATCCTTCGTTACACGAACTGCTCGCGAAACGAGCTCTCGAATTCTCGTTCCCGAGGCTGTTGTACGATGCATGTTTCGCGATCCATCCTTGAAACAGCGACAGTGGAGCCCCGTTAATGGTGAAATTTATCTTTCGACTTGTAGCCCGCGAGGTCAAGATGAGCCACGTCGTTCTTTCGACGACCAGAAACTGTGATCGATCGCCGTAGGTGTCTGCTTACTTTTGTCTTTTGTTACTTCATCGATCCTTGGGCGCGAAGCTGCGAAACTCGGGAAGGTTGAATTATTCGAATTATGCGGGTAATTTTGAGCGATCGAAGGGTTTGAATTTGGAATTGTTAGGAATCAGGGGCGTGAAACTTTGGAACGATGAAATTTCGAATTTCTGGAATTAGGGTTGTAAAGGTTGGAATACGGGGGTGTCAAATTTTAAACTTTGAAATTTTTGTAATTTTACAAATATTCATAATTTTACTTTCAAGTAATTTGGATAAATTTTAGCAACTGAATATTCGAATACTCGAATACGTCATTTTAGAAATGTAGGTCACGATCGAGGCTACGCGTTTGAAGTACATCGATTTGCAAATCATTAGAAATTAAATTGAATTAAAGTATGTATCTGGAGGAGAATACTTGAATAATTCAAAGCAGAAATTTTAAGCGTTAATTGTTAAAACATAATTATCAACATTGTTTCAAAATGTCGTGGGTCGTAGATGATTGATCACGTTAAAATTTAACTTTGCTCTGAAACTTTGTTACCGTACTGTAATCGATGCGTGAAAAGTTTGCAGAGTAGGTTAAAAGGGAATCCAGCACATCTTCCACAACCACCAATGAAGGGTGAAGGATTATCTAAATAATATCCTCTATACGAATGAATAACATTCCATGATTAATAGTAGATTTTGCGAAAGCAATGGAAATAAATTAATTACCCGTCCGAAGATTCGAGGTTAGATAACGTTTAAAGTAATCGCGTTCTTTTGATGATCCCGCCGGAGCGATTCAGAACCGTACATCGAGTTTCGATAGAAAGTTCAATAAAATATGTCCCATCCGTTTTATTTAATCGAGGCCAGATTAATCCATCCTCAACGTCGGTTGTGTAACACGCATTTCACCCCGGACCGGACCGGTCGAGGGTAAACACGGTTAACTCGTGTATGCAATTGCATTGTAATCGTGAAATTTCGAATCGAGCGACAACGATCGTAGCTAGAAAGCAAGGAAATCGAGCCACGGGTCTCGAACAGGACGGATTCGTCGGGTCTCGTTGTAAACGGTCACGCGAAAACGGGCTCCTCTTTCGAACGGAGGTTTATCACGGACAACTTTCTAAAAAAAACGCTAAGCCAGTCCTTCGAAATCGCCTTGGATCGAAAGGCAAAATCTCTTCGAGCCGATACAACTTCGGTTTCTGTATCGATGATCAGAAGCACGTTGGCCACGTGCCCGTTTAATTTTGCAAAGATCACGCCGTTAATCCGTCTCTGACTGCGATTTTACGCAACGCGTACCGATACCTGAATCCTTCGGGGGGAAAAAAATATTAATTGATCTTTCTGGTTGCATCGTGACGGGGAAGTCTGTGCACGAGAGTGAAAAACGATGGCCAGAGAGGGATGCGTTACGTGAGAGTGGTTCACTGGCATCGAAGCTTTTCTATCGACGACGGCGCATTACACGGGAGAAAGGTCATCCCACGATCTAATAAAAAATTATCCGCCATACTGTTCCCGGGAGCAACGTTATACGGTACAACGATCTTCAGCGGTTAGCACAAAGCGGCGGTCTATTAAAGAAAATGAGTAAATAATTCGTGTCAACAAGCCCATCCTCGGGGAAGATATCGTGCGACGTGTGTTACAACCGGAGAATTACTCTTCGAATTTTTTCGATCGATAACTCTTCCACTCCTTCGCCGTACTGTAAGAAAATAACTGGCAAACGGAATATGAAATTTATAAAATGACATTTTTGTTCATTCTGTACAATTATATTTGAAGTACAAGAATGATTAAAGGCCTCGACAGATCCTGACAGTGCATATTAATGAACGATCGAATAACGTTCCAGCTTCCTCGATTTCCTTGAAATTCGAAAAATTCTAAATCTATTATCTAGTTCATCGTGATGTGACTAGAGCACGCCGAGGCAAACAACTTTTTCGCTCGTTTCACGGTGACCAAAACTCGTTTGATGTTGGTTGCACACAGTGTTAGCGGTCGTTTTTGATAGTTGGCGACGACCTTCGCCCACGATGTCCTCACCGGAAGATTCCGGATCGATCGTACGACCTTACCCTCGCCGGACTATCCTAGATCAGTGCTCGACTTCTGTTGGATTGTCAAAGCGACGATGCTTTAAATCTCGTGAACGAACCGCGAACCGATCGTTATCTTTCGATTAATCGCGGCGACGCATTAACCCGACGTATTAAAACGACGTCCAACCGCTGGCATTTCGGAATCCTCGATTACGATAAGAATTTACCAAGGACGTTATTTGTCCGAACCTTTCACGAGTTGGTAAAATTATTTTTGTTCCTCAAAATTTTCGCCTCGTTTTGGCGACTTCCGTTTACACGAGTTTGGAGTAAAAAATTCGTAATATCGTATCCATTGGGACTTGGAGGCTTTGGAATATTATATTTACCAACGATACTTGGTATCTTTGGACCTGGTAACTTATACCCACGTTATTTGGTAACTTGGAAAATATGGTAACTTATACCCACGTTATTTGATTTTGGTAACTTATACTCAAGTTATTTAGTAACTCGGAAGCTTAGAATCCGACATAATTATTTAGAGGGTGGAATGATAAGTATTACGAAATCTCATCTACAAAAAAAAAAAAATGAATTATTTTATCCGCGAACTTATCGGAGGGAAGTGGCCAGTTGCGGCTGATTTCTCGGCAAAGAGTTCGCCTTGTTGGCGAAACCGATCGAACGACCTTATCCTTCTCTCTTGCCTCTTCCAGATCGTTGCTCGTTTCACAGGTGGCCGACACGAAGCTGGTGTGTTTCGTCACGTGTCGAAGCGAGCTCGTCTTACGGGTGATTAACTAGGGCGACGTCGACTCATGCTCACGCCTCCGCTCTGGCACGCGTGCACCAGTCACCGGGTCCGCCTGGCTGTCGGTGGCAACGGGGGACGGGGCTGCTGGAAGCGGAGGGAGCCGCGGGGTAACTCGAGTGATGCATGAATGAAGGTTGCAGAGGTGGTGGAATCGAGAAGGGAAGTGGAGGGGAGGTTCGGAAGGAGACGTCGACATCCCTCGACACGAGCAGAATCGTAGCCGTATCTTTTTCTCTCGCATCGTCATCCTCCACGCTCTCTCTTTCTCTGCATCCCTCCGATCGGCTGTCCTCTTCCGACCTGCGTCGCTCGTCTTTGTCCGTCGGTGACCTACGCGCGCAAACACGATGGCGCAACCGGTGCACGAGGGTGAACGATGACGTAGCTGTGGTACAGGTTCCAGAAGATGCGAGTTGATTAGCATTATTTCCAGGCCGATGCTCGTCGTGGAGCTCGAGGATTTCCGTGTAACGTTCGATCACGCGTCTTTACGTCAATTGGGAACCGGAGATGAATAATTGCGAACAGTATCTCGTGAGTCAAGATACTTGAGATTCGTTAATCGTGATCTGTTTGACAAGTGGGATACTCGTTTTCGATCCCATTAGGATGATGCACCTGTTCGATAAGCAGCAGATGCACTCCGTTATTCTTTATTGAAAAAGCTATATCTTGAAGAACGTGTCGTAAACCTCTCGGTTGACTCGATACATCGGTGATTTTCGTAATCAACCGAGAGACACCTGTTTCATTGCGTCACTTGCTCGTTTCAATGATTCATCCGCAAAGTATCAATTGAAATATCAGACACAAAAGGGAGGGGGTTAACAAACGGTATAAACTCGATCGAATCTATTTTCATCCGCCACTTTGCAGAATCCCTTTTTATCCGCGCTTCGTCGATAATTCAAAAGCGGTTATCGGTGTCAGCCAGTGGCTCGCAGTCATCGGTGGATTTGGCGATCTCGACGAAAGCGAGCCAAGAAAGAGACGAGCGTGAGAAGAGACGTCGACGGAAGATGAAAATAAACTTGAAGAGCAACGGACACCATTCAGAAACGTTCGAAAAACAGAAGAAATCACGATTGCTGTCGCTCGACCCTCGAAAGCATAATGCTGCGTTCATACTGACACTTTTGACCACTGACACTGATCTTTCCTAAGGAACATGGCGGCGTAGGGAAAGGAGGTCCCGCTAATACTCAAATATTCAAAAATTCTTAGTATTTAGTTCTCATTTCAAAACGATCGTTGATCCAATAGTCTAATAACTAGATAATAATCCAGCAACCGGATCACCATTAACTAGATTATATCTATAATCGAGTAGTTTACTATCCAAAGCTCAAACACCATATTATCCCAAATAACTAACCCATCAGTGACAGAATAGTTATCGCGAGTATCCTGGAAATGACGACAACGTTACGAAAGTTTCGTTCGCCGTTGAAAGCACCAGGTATATGGGTGATAAAAGGAGCAGTTGGCAGATTATTGGCGAACACCGGTGTGAACGAAGCATAAGAAGGAAAGCAACGGTGGTCTGCGTGCCGCCGTGGTTAGGTCGGGTCGGTTTGCTTTGGGTGGCGAGTTACGCCGGGGTTGGATACCCGGTATGGAGGGGAGGTTGGGTGGTTGGGTGGCTCGGTAGGTGGTGTGCTGACGTCATTGTAGCGGCATCGTCAGCCGCGTGAGCCAATAGCAACCCGCTCACCGCCGAGCCAGGTCCATCGATCCGTACGGCTGCTGTCGTGTGTATCCCCGGGTTATGACGTCCGATGGTGACGTCATCGTTAGCGCCGTTCGCCGCCGCCACCGCCACCGCCGTCGTCGTCGTCGTCGTCGCTACACACGCTACGGTTTTAATATAGCGGAGGAACGCGCGCGATCCGGACTCAGTTACGCGGCGGCCGGCCACCCGTGCGAGAGCGTATAGCTTTCATGCTAAACGTGTCCGTGCTGTTTCCTTTCTTCGCTCTCTCTTTTCTTATCTGTCCGCCTTCTTAAGTCGTTCCGTTGTTCATCGTGTTTTATGCTCTCTTCTTCCAATAAACGCACACGAAGGTAAAAAGAAGAACGAAAGAAAATAGGAAAAGTACGAATCTGCTGGTGTACGTTCCGGTTTCACCGTTTCTCGTGTGTAAGTCGAACGTGAAACGCGTACCAAGTGAAAGAAAAAGAAACGAGGGATTACGCACGCCGAGCCAGGAAGAAAAGGTGTTGCAGCCAAGGACGTTGGTGTTTCAATTTCGCGTGACCAAACTCTGAGGAGAGGTGAGAGGCGCAACTGGCACGTTCGTACGCGCGTGGTTTCCGCGTGCGGAGACTCGGTGTGTCTCGTGCTACGTTCCGAACCAAGTTCCCGCTAAAAATCGTCGCGCTCGAAACGGGAAAGACAGTTTGAAACAGGTGGACATTGTGCCGGAGTGATATTCGGTTGAGATATCCGATTGGAAATCTGGAGAACATCGAGACAACAGTGAGAACGATGTCGCTCGTTGTGACGGAGGAACTTCGATAATTTTGGAAACACGCGAAGGACATAAGAACGGAGTTCTGCATGCGAGTACCCAGGACAGAAGTGTTCGGGCCGTTCGGTGGAGCGCTCACCTCCGAAAACCTAGACCGGAAGGATCCGTTTAGCCCTACGACCACGCAGACAGGTTGGTGATACACGTGTGTCATCACTGTTTTTCTTGATCCGTTGTGTTGTTGTGGTTGAGTTGTGTGTGTGCGGCTTAAAGGCTGGATCCACCTATAGAGCACTTGTTCCGTTTTCTTTTTTGTTCTGCTTCTCATTTTTCATTCGCGTCGATAATCATACATTCTGTCGCCGTTTGTAGAACCAGGGGCGAGAATCATTGGGCCGTCGATTTGTCGTCGATTCACGATTTGCCTCGCCACTTTCGCTTTCATTCATCGTTCATCGTCGTTATCCTCGTTCTCCGAATCGTCCGAAGGACCGAATAAAGAAAAAGAAAAAGAAAAACTATCTTTAACGATGATAATACTGTTAAATCGATGTTACCACATCGGCAAGGGTCCAATTCGCACCTGACCCACGTGTAAAACCTTCGAAACTCGATTTTCCGAGAGCAGCAGCCGTCTGCTCGAGCACGTGCGCGCGTGCGCCGCGTACAAAGAGGAAGCTGGCCGAGGAAGCGAGCAAAAGTATACGGGGGAAAAAAAAAAGTGCTGGATCGTTGGTTCTGGTAGGATGGTCGCGATCGACGCGGCCATCGATCGTCGTCCGTCAGCCGGGAACGTTTGAGAGAGACACGATACCACTGGTCGGTGAATGAAACGTGTAAAAAGAAGGCGCGAAACGAGGTGCTGATCGTACGTGCGATGCGTACCGTGGAGGACACAGCCACGGAAGCAGCCACGATTCGTGCTGCGACCACCCATCAGCGTACCACGACTGGCCGTCATCTAATCGTTGATCACGATCACGATCATGATCAACGAGATCGATCGACGACCATCCATCTACCGACTACACCGTACCACCAGGTTACCATCGCGGCGGACACCAACAACAATCATGATCATCATCGGAACTTCGAGCATCAAGGGGCGCAACGCCACGATCACTGGAATAAGTGTAAGTCGCTTGTAAAAACAAAAAAAAAAAAAGAGCAAAATGAAAGACTTTTGGACCGTCCTGCGTATAGTTTATCGTCGTGTACGAAAAATGACGACTGGCAAATTATGGTCGAAAGGTGGTGGTGATGGTGGTGGTGATGGTCGCATCGATGACGAAGATGGATCGACGCTACGAATGTATCGTTCTTGTCGTTGGGTTTTCTCAAGAATTCTTTAGATACGAAAGTACATTTTCTCATCGAAGTATAGATTGCTTTGAATCGACTATTGAAAGGAAAAATGGCGAACGATAATAGCTAAGGGATAAAACACCTCCTCGGGTGGTTTCTCTTTACTCAAAGGTAAAGGTTTGAGCATCGTCCTTTAAATCAATAATCAATTCCTTTATTAATACTTTATCCACGATTGACAGTTCAATTTTCATTCATAACATACTCATTCTGTCACGCTTTCCTCGAATACACCATCGCCATCGCCATCATCGAAATTACGCTTCCCTTCGACACCTGAAATCCTGCGATTTTTCTTTATTCAACCGCGCCCGTTCGATCGGTTATAGCCGACAGGCTTACGAGTACTTTTTACAGGTGTAATTGGCACGTTAAGGTAAATATAGTCTGGCAGTCGGCCGAGTGCAAGACAGGCGTTTCTTTTCCGCGTACATAGTTGGCCCGCACGAGACCTGGCCACGCAGGAAAGAAGAGAGCGCAAGAACGAACAAATATAACCGCGTGTAGAACGCGTGGTACAGGTGCGGTCGCTGTAATATCGTTTCCAATTCGAATTGTCAGAAACCGATTGTCAGGTTAGCGAGAATAAACGACCGTGACAGTCCGAGGTAAATCAGTTCTTATTACTTGGTCGTTGTTACCGTTCAAAATTGACCCGTCTCTGTCGATAATAAGTCGGTCCAGCTATACAAGTTTCACTCAGGGGAGGGAAAAAACGAGCGTGGTCGACAACCGTGCAACCGAGTGGGGAAAACGTTTGATAAACGTATCGATCGAGAAGTCTAATCAGTCGAGGTGACAGCCTTAGAACGACAGAGATAGGGGATACCGTTTCGAGAACGGGGTTTCACCGTGGAAAATCGCTGGTTTAACGCGTAAATCCTTGACACGTGTCGTTGCAACGGCGATTGGAGCTTGGAATAATTAATAAAAGGAAAAATACGATATTAAGCTAATAATGTATGGTACCAAGTTGAAGATTAATCGATCGTGTCCTTAACAATTAGACTTTTAGCGCGTCTAGGTACGTACGTTCGTTTTCACTTGTGCCAGCCTACCTACGTGTTAATAGCGCGTGGTCGCTGCTGGTGCCTCGGCGTGCAAGTAGAAATAGGTGCAATCAGACTCAGACATTAGCGAGACGCGCATCGGAGGCCGTCTGAGCTGGCACGTCCCTAACTACTTAATTCTTTTAACCGGCGCGTTGCCGGCGGAATGCAATCGTTTTATTTTTCAATTCAAGCTTTCCATTTGCGTAATTCGTACATTAACGGTACTAGTATGACTTTCCTCCGGTTATTCGATCGTCGCGATGATGTTTATCGTATTAAAGCTCGCAACCGACTGCACAATTTATTTTATTACGAACCATTATTGTATTCGTTGATTTTGAATACGAAACCGGCTTCAGACCGACGAAAAACACCAATTTCTGGCCAAAATTATTTAACAAGGTAGAAAATAGAGATTCAAAGTGTTACAAGGGTTTTTCTTTTTTTTTTTTTAATGATAAAGGAGTAAATGATCGAGATCGTTCGTGGAACCGTAAAATTGGATAGTATTTTGACGGTCCGAGTGGTCGCGGTACGAGCAACGCTTCCTAGAGGCCAATTGCATTGTTTTACTGGGCAAACTAAATATACGTGCGAGGCGGACGATCCGTGGCTGCTTGGCTGGGACACAAAGGGTATGAAAGAGACGACGAAGACATTCAGCATCACGTGCCGTTACACTTTTCACGTTTTCGACGTGCTAGAAATATGAACGGCCCACGTTTCATCCTGCAAACCGATGCGTCGATATCTGAGCATCGAGAATTTCCATCGCGATCCTTCTCCGGTGAATTTTCAGAAATCCAAAATCGAATATTTAACGTTTACGTAAATATTCACTTAGACATTTACAAAATTAAGAGGTTCGCTTACTTGTTAATATCACAAATTATCCAATTACCACCTTGCCATGTTCCCAAGTTACCGAATTATCAAATTACCAAATTCCCCGATTACCAGCTTACAAAATTTCCAAATTACAAATTTCAGAAATCCAAATTAACAAACAATCCCCAAACTTCCAATTCTTGCCCAAAGGAATAACATCCAATCAATTTTCCTCTGTTATTTCGTTTTCCAATTTTCTCTACCAATCAATTACCTAAAACGAATTGTGGCAGTTTCGATGGTTAGGGCATCGACATAATAGGCGATGACAGGTGGCTGCGATACGTTTTTCATGAGGTTGCGGTTTACTGTGGCCGGGGGGGGGGGGGGGTTAGGGGTTCGTTTCCGGGGGCGGGACACGCGATCGGGAAACAACCGGAACACGAGGTGTTCGATACGAAGGATGAATAGTCACGGCACCACGGGTCCCGTCGATTCATATTGCATAAATGCTATGCCTCTTCTTCAATTATGCAATCGATTCTTCGACGCGATTCGTGCAAAAATACGAAACTTTCATCGGTCTCGACCGACACGTTTCCACAGCCGGTCGTGGGAAGGAAAGAGGTAACCAACGATAATTATAATTAATCGAAACCGATACTGGTCGATAAACATCGAGTGTGCGGTAATTTCCTCGTTGCGTAACGTCAAATTGATCCCCGGTTCTCGTATCGAAACAGAGAGGACAAGCCAGGATCTTCGTACGACAAAATGATCGATAATAATCAGGAGATCAAGAGACACGATAGACGATATAGGATATCTAAAGCACGCAACAATATTTCATTATTTTCGAGAAATATTCGATTCAGGACACTTTGGCAAATTCCTTGTTTCTATAGAAAAACCACTAATGTCGTTGCGCTTCTTCATCGATGCTTTGACCCTTTCAGTGTTCGCTAATGTAAAGTAGCGGTGAAACCCTTTTAATCATTGATACTGTGAATATTTATTATGACTTATATAACAGTCCTCTTATTTCTATTGCTAACGCACATACATAATTTATTATCGAGTTTCTTATACATTCGACGTGACGTATACGTGCAGTCATGAGGTCGGAAAAGGCGATTTTTTGCGAATTTCTTTTTAAAACATCTAATTGATGAATTTATTTAAAACTGTTTGTATATAAAAGAGTAACGTTTCAAGAACATTTTGTAATTTTTTTCATAAAAAAATATTATAATTTGAATGGTTGGAAGCAGATTGTCGGAGAATGTTTAAAAAAAAAGATGCTTTATGGGTTATTATACATCAGAAAACCGAATAGATTCTATTATTAGACGAATAGATTTTATAAAATATTGAATTTCGAATCACTCAAAAAATCGGTCTATTATTGTTGCTTGAAAAATAAGTTATAAACAAAAAAATTAAAAAAAAATGATTCATCCAATCCCTGGTTATTTTCATATTAAAGATGTATGTAAAATTTTATTAAGATCGTTGCAGTAGTTTCTGACTTATTTTACGCACGTACCTAAAAAACCTAGTCAATAGAAGTAAGAACAAATTTTGTTTTTAACTTGCACGGTATCCTCAACAGCAGCTACAGTATTCAAAACATCCTTCTTCGAAAAAAAAAAAAAAAATGAATATTTTCGACCTCGTGACTGCATATAAGCCCTTAAACGACGTCCGTAGAAGGGAAAAAAATAAACACCCAAAGGGTTAACGAATGGTAACCAGTTCACGGGAACCCGTCACCTTGCGCACGACGAAGCGTAGCCCCAAGAGGTGCTGATCACCTCGACAGAGAGCGTGCTCGACGACGAGAGAAGGAGAGATTTACTCCCGGCTCTGAGTAATGAGATTGTGACTCGCATAATGACTGTAGGATCGATAAGTGACGTTGATGCATATGAACGCGCGTGCCAACGGTGAAAGGGTCAGTAGTCAGATGGTGGCGCTATAAATACTGGGAGGACTCGATTCGTTGTGTTTTAACACGCTTGATTAACAGCGTAGCTCGATAACGATCGCGGAACAAAAAGAAGTCGAAACAAAAGGCGGGCAAGGGAGAAGAGAGGCACGATCAGGAAAAAAGGAATAAGAAGAAAAGGAGGGAAAAAAAGAACAGGATAATTATGAACGGTGTATGCAACCTGTGTAACGTTCGACGACGGTGGCCGTATGCCCGACAGGTTTATGGTAATTCGGGCGAACCGAGCAAAAAGTGTGTAACGCGACCGACTGACGCACGGCCTTGTTTCACCTGAAATAGATTTCACCGCGCGGAAGCGTATTCCGCGCGAGTTTTCGCGCCGTTCTGCAATTTCTCTCCTACATCGTCTCGTATGGATAAATCGATGGCGGCAGAATCCTGTCGCGGGTCGAATTGAGTTCGAATGACCAAAGTTGACGCTGGGATAATCTAGAATTCAATTGGTGGTGTTCAAAATTTGAATCTCTGACGATTTGGAGTTGAACCATTGAACCTCTACACAATTTGAATGGCGAACGCCGGGTCGATCTAAGCCCAATTCGTCAAATACACAGAAGGATGATTTAACTAAACTTAGGTGTTTAGACTTTGCGTCCCAGTGCTGCAGGATACCGTGGGATTTCGATTGTTAAGCAATAAAGACAAAGACTTTTCGTATATTGTTGGCCCTCTCCATGGCCCGTCGTCCTCGGAACTCAAATAACCCTTTGTGGACGAAGCACTTCTGAACTCGACCCAACGTTATAAGCAACGTTGTGTTTATGTAAAGAAAAATAAGCGGTAGCATCCTTCTTTTATCTTTCGTATTCCGTCCTGACGTATATATACGTCAGAAGGACGAATCAGTTCCCTGCAGCTCGGTGAAAATGTTCGTATCCGACCGCTCGTCTCGAAATTCAACGAACCTTGGAAGAGAACGATGGACAGTCTTACGTCACTTTAGGCGCAATCCAACGTGCGATTTCCATATTCAAGCGTATCTCGAATCGATTAAGCAAACGAGAAGCGTCGATCCCCGTGAAAGAAACGAGATGCCACCTCGGAAGTTTGCACGAGTATATTCCCTCGCGAATGGCTGGTTCATTCAAACTTGACGCACGGCACGGGTTTCGCGCGCAAACTCTGTTGTCGTCGCGACGCCGCGCCACCGGTCTCTCCCATCCCTTTGCTCCCCCCGGTCTCTGGCGTTAACTCTGACGTCATTATACGCCGCCCCCGTCCGTCATCGACCGAACGACGGCATAACGACGTCACACGCACCCGCCAAGGACGACGCTATTTCGGGCGTTATGCATCGCCGTCCTCGTCGCCGTCTTCGCCACCTCCTTCGACGTTCTTCGTTGTCGTCGTTGGCCGTCGATGCCGTCGATATCGTTTCGCCACGACCACGAGATTTACCCTTTTTCCCCGACGCGTCACCGTTGTGTCGCCCCGTCAGTCGTTCGCGGCCGTCATGCTCGCTCGTTTTCTTACCCTCCGTGTTCGAACGATGACGCAGTGAACCGCGTTCAAAGTGTCGTCCGAGCTAAAGTTTCCCGAGTGTTTGCGAAAGTTTCGAAGCACGGTGGAACGTGGCGGCAGAACATGAAGTCGGCGTCGAAGCTTTCGCGCCTGTCACGGGAGGAACGTCATGCGGACTCGTTGCTCGTCCATCTAGCGTCACAGGGATATTCTGTCTGCTTGAAATGAGGTAACCAAAGAGTTAATATCGATCCCGCGTTTATTTCGAACCGCCTTCTTTTTCTGTTATCGATTTGCCAGTCGGCTGGGCGGTATTAGGTGTTTTGGGGTTCGTTTGAAATTATACGGGGCGGCGCGAGCGAAACTCATCGGAACACCGGCTATCGGTTACGAGGAATTAATTAGGACCAGGTTGTTTCCGATTGACGAGAAATTTTTACTTAATGTGATCAGAATATTATTTCTTTCGCGAGGTCGTTGATCACTGGTAATCGTTACATGTTTTACATGAAAGAAGGATTTATTTTGAACATGGTTGATATTGAGCTAATATTCTACAGCATCAAATTGAATGCTTAAATTAAAAGATCGGTCTGTCATATATTTCCTTCAATGAGCTTTCAATTTTCAAAAGTATTAATTAATATTACCTGCTACAAATGAATATAATACTTTTTACGACGAATGCTTGTAGTTACGCGCAGACGTGTTTTCCATTTTCAATTTTATGTCACGTAGTCAAAATACAGTTCAGGATCTTATAAAGGGATAATTTTAATTATATTAACCGGAAGCATAAACGAAACCGAACAAGAAGTCCGATTTTCCTGCGAAATAGAGAAGAAAGAGAAATGTTGAGTATACACGAAGATATTCATGAGGAGTGGCGCATTCTGTTCGCGACCTTGGTAGAGGTAGGCGTCACGTGGCGTCCGTAAGATTTTGCGGAGGTGTCACGGGCGCATCGTCGCGCAATCGTTTCCCGGAAAAAGCCGGCGAAAACGGTGGGTTAAAGCGGCGCCGAGAGGGTAGGAGAGGAGACGCGTGAAACGACGATTAAAACTACCCGTTCGGTCGCGTAATAGTCGGCGTGGCGGTCGGGCTAAATTTAATGCTCGCTCGAATACGCCGAGGCTCGAGATTTAGCCAGTCGAGGACTGGGTTTCGCGTGACGTTTTCGACCAGGAGCTAAACGGGGCGAAGAGGGGAGAAAACGGTGACCCGTGCCAAAACAGACCCGTGACGATCGTGCATCGCGAGCATGCTTTGACGCGAGCCTTTTGCACCGTCTCGAAACGTAAATACCGGTTCGATGCCAGTCTTTGGTGAATGACCGATCGGAGAAAAGTAACTTCTCCTTTTGATTGTAAAATCGATATATTAGATCGTTATTAATTGGAAGAGGAGGATATTTGCCGAGGATAGGCGTCCAATCGAGAACAAAGATCGTCGGCTAAAAGTGACTCTCAAGTTTTCAAATTCTGAATCGTAATGCTGATTGACTATTGACACACGTGTCACTTGTTCCTTCGCCTTCCTCGATATAAATATAACGGCACTTTCATCAGCCTCGATGCAAGTTTCGCGTGATGTCATCAGGCAGAAATGCAAGAGCTGTACGAAAGGTAGAAATACTGTTCTGGTATCTCGAAGTTGGCGATCCATGATGTACCTTCGAAGGGTGTAATGAAATTTTGATTATTCCTGGGTAGATTTTGGCCGACCCGAATGCGAGAGTATCTGAATATGTGTTAGCTAGTCGGTGTGCCACCGACGAAGCGGTCTGTATCGATTCGAACGCAGTAATCCGGTTGGCTTAACGAACCTGTGAATCAAATATTTTTTCCTCGACCAAACGAAGCCTGTATACGAGATTTTAGACTGATCGTGAAACTTTAATGTCGCTGAATAGTGAATGAAACGGCTGGCTTCTGGTTACGAGAATAATTCCTGTTGTCACTGAGGAAATCTTTAAACTCCTGCGTTTGTTGCCTGCCGGCTCGACCCATTTCTTCATTTATACTTCTTATTTTAATACCTTGCGCGCCGTTCGAGATGAAAAATTGAAACTTTTTGCCAGCATACTATATCCATCTAGTATACCAAAGTAATGAAAAACAAAATGACAATTATTGTAATCTAATATTATACAAAAACAGTTATTTGATTTGCATTCGATACTTCATTCTTAGGTCACCAAATAATTGAGTACACCCTAGAAATTAAATATTGCAAGATAATATCTTACGAGCAAAATTATTTTATTTCCCTTCGAATATGGAAACATCCAATACCTAATTCCTATATCTGGGTCACGATCCCTCGATCGTATTTTTCGAGGGTTAAAGGTGTGCCTTCAAGAAACACGGGTCAACGATAGCTCACACATCACAGAATGTCCTCCATGGTGAACAAGCACCACGTCATGCGTCATATTATTTTCATGCAGAAAAAAGAAAAAGTAATTGTCATTCTCTCGCCTCGCCATGACCTCGCTGGAGAATGCTCGGGACAGTTAGTTGAAATGTTGTCGATTAGCTACTATGTCGATACCGCTAATAAATTCCTGCGCTTTTCCAACTTGTCTCCCCCTCCCGCGGTTGATTTATCGTTCTCCTCGAGTATCGTATCGGTAATGATCGAAACCCGAGGCTCGTTCAGCAACGTGATCATCGTCTTTACCAAGTTCAGCGAAACACGTAGCGGGAACAACGTTGCGGAACGAGCCGGGTGCATGAATTCAACGAGACACATCAAGGACTTGCGAAAACATTGTGGCAAAAGCGCGCCGATCGAGTAATCAAAATCAATCAGACGTCAAGGCGAGACCGAGTCGTCCTTGGACGGTTTCACTCGTGGCGTCTCGAATTTCAACTCGATCCGGTATCCAAATTTCCTATCAACCGTGGAATCGCGAAACTCTCCCGGGACTGGCTTCGAACACGCTCGAAATATCCTGGAATCGAAGGGTAATCGATCGACTACCGCGAATATTTACGAA
The DNA here is from genome assembly GCA_943735885.1 of Stelis phaeoptera. Lineage (NCBI taxonomy): Eukaryota > Metazoa > Arthropoda > Insecta > Hymenoptera > Megachilidae > Stelis > Stelis phaeoptera. Next base: position 11,187,782 of record OX030941.1, on the reverse strand, counting down.
AACATAGTTTCTTCGACTGTGTCTGGCTAACGTGTTATTATATCACTTTCTCACTTTTCATCGTAATCGGTTATACGCGACGCAAGTTCGAATAATTTCCATACACCGCGATAGGTTATATAATAATAGGTGATATTATTATAACATCTTTTTTCAATTTATTATATGTATAATGGAACGCACGTTCGCACAATTTCCGCGTGTCACGAGCGCATAAACATCCGCAGTCTGATAACGAAACCGCGTGAAAAGCTGCACGTTCCTTTGAAGCCGTGGAAAAGCGATATACATAAAGAAACCGGGCACCTGGTATCCCGCCCCTGAACGTGCAAAAAGGGGCTGGGCGTCGATCGATGAACGGAACTGCGGTACAACAATGACGTCATCGACGACGTCGCAGTATGACGTCACTGGCGGAGAGGTTGAAAAAGGGGTTGGGAAAGCAGCTGTGCGGAAAGGTGGAGAGAGAGAGAGAGGGACGAAGTTTCTCCTCTGACTCTGTTCTGTTGACGACCCACACCGAGGGTGCAACGGTGGTCGTTTATGTACGTGTGCAACCGAGTCTGTTTAACGGGGGCGAACAAGGCCACCGATTAAAGGGGATAGTCCAGGCCGATATCGAACGTTCAATTTTAACAGGTGGATACCATAAAGGGGCGGTTTCTTTTTTTCTTCGAAAACTCAACAACTCATCTTCTTCTCTTTCCGCGTTTGAAACTTTTGTTTAAATTATGGGAACGTTGGAGAACGAATGGGTCGAGGATTATAAGGGTTGAGGATGGAAGGTACCTTTCGAAATTTGTTTAACCCTCGAGGGGTAGACGTTGGGCTCGTTTGAAACTATATCTAAAACTTTTTCTTGTTCTTATTGAAAATATACAATTGTAAATCATTTTATGTATTAATATTGATTTTTGTTTTCACTTTCGATGCTGTTACTCTAAATATTTTCTACGACTGCGGTTCCCAATGGCTATTATTTGTTGACGATTTTTACCACTTGTATATTTTTGTATATAGTCACATTTGCAATTATCAAGTTAAAATTATGTTCTGAAATACCTATTTTTAATTTACTCGAACACCATAAAAAGGAGTTGTAAGTTAAAAAGGATCGAAGAACTGTTTTACGAAACGATTGGATTGAAAATAAGATTTTGGAGCCTGATGGAATGACAGATGCAGAATTGATCATCGATTGATAGAACTGGCCTCGAGTTGGATTCTTTTCGCGCGCAAACTCGACTTGCCCGATCTTTCGAATGCAAGTTTATCAGATGCATTGTCGTTCTGTTTTCTAGCCCGTGAACGTCTAAGCCGTTTGATTTGCAACTTTGATCAGATAAATTTCGTGGAATCGTGCCACGTGTCCCAATTTACGAACCCCAGCGTTTTCTGCTTTTCTACGATTTCACGGACCCAGCTGGGCTGCGTATCTTTCTCGTGAATCTACGTTCCTTGTTCAATGCCGATGAATTAACATTCCCTGACGGGTGGAATTAAAAAATTCCACCCTTGATAGATAATGTACGACGCGAATTGTATCTCGTATCTTGAAACGTTCTGTTGCAATTCGCAGAACGAATGAAACACCAGTTGACAACATTGTAATGGAATTTTTAGAATGCTTCACCCTTTTGCTTTTACGAATTTTTCATCCCTTAACCTTTATACAAAGTTATTTTAATATAAACTCCCCTATACTATGTACAGGGTGGCACGTTTGGAGTTTGAATTGGATGTCAATTTTATTTTATTTTGCAATGTTTCGTCTTACTTCATTATCGATCCATTGAGTAATTAACCCTTTGCGCTCGATTGGCGACACTTGGACGTCATATGTAATTTTCCAGAATATTTGAAAATATGAAAATTAACGAAAGAAATAAAACTAAATAGATTCTCGAACATTCGTAACGCTTTTCTTCGGAAATAGTACTTTTGGATTTTGGAAGCTTTACTGGTAAGATAATCTCGACTTAAATTACATCCAAATATGCTTCGAGTGAAAAGGGTTAACACGTTAAGCGCCACATCAGTAGTATAGCGTTAATATTAACCTAATAATGTTAGCTATCGAATCGAGGATTTTACAGTGTCTGACTACGTACGTCCGTTTTCACTGTGCCACTCAAGGTGTTAAGTTACCCTGACGTTCATCTATGTCCGACTATGATCATAACCACCCTTTAGTCCACAACAAGCAGTTGACTACAAATGACCATAGACATCCACGGTAACGAAAGGGTTAAGTTATAAATGTCCGTGGAGGTGGTGGTCGCGGTAGATCGCGTCTTCGTGTGTCACGATGAAGAAAATCTGCCTGGAGGAGCGAGGGAGAGGCACGAATTAACTTTACGAGCTCGCCGTCCTTGAGGCCTCGAGGCCCAACGGGGTCTTGATCCGTCCTGAGTCGGTCACAGTCGTTCGGTATGCGGACCTCGATCTAAGCGACTAAATCACTCGCTTTGCCTGTTGCACGATACGCCATTCGTGTACGAACGAATCCTCTTTCGCCGGCATCCTCGTTAACATCCACCGTTCAGGATTCCAGGATCTTTGCTTAGCCCTCGTTCGTGTACCTTCGACCCATCGCCACACGCAAATTGCCACACGACTGCCCGATTCTCTGTCGATACTTTCGGTTAAACAAAAGGGAAATTTGTGATTTGGAATTTTTTTTTTGGGGGGGAATTTCAAACATTTCTTTTAGGACATTTTATCGCCTGACGATCGATATTGGGGGGTATACGTTTTCGAGGTCTGGGTTATGGTTGACCCGTGGTTTGCACGGAAAGAAATCATTTCTGATATAATATGATCGAATATTTTGTGGCTGAAGAAATTTTAACGGTAATTATGATGAGTATCTTATCGATCATCCAAGGAAATTTAAAAGGCAATTCTGTGACAGGTATCTTGTCCTGAATTTTATATTTTGCGTGAAAAATCAATGAGATCTATTGGCAGGGAATAAATGGAGCGTAAAAACTCTTCGAGAGTCAAACTTCTTCCCCCGAACTGTTTAACATTAGAACTACTAAACAAGCCCAAATTGGTATATTAATAATTCTTACGTATGCTTCGCTCTTCATTAATTTTGAACGCTGGATAATCGATACCGGGTCACTTTTAAATCCGTCGTTTGTAATTAAATTCCTTGATATTCTTAAGAAAATTTGACAATCCGTCCGCGGTGCAGTGCAACATAATTTAAATAGAAAAATTGAGAATTTGGATACGGGTCATAGGTCACCCAATGTCGGCTCCTTTTGCCACTGTTAGATAGTCAGATCGTTGGTAATTCTAGTGTTGCTAACACTAATAAGTGGTCAGAATTCTGCTACCTATTACTGTTCAGAGTATTATCACCTAAATGATAGTAAGTTGCGATAACGCTGAACAACCTGCACTTTTTTTCCCCCATTTCACGTGGCTGATTTACTTGTCGAGCTGTTAATACGCAACCATGAATTATAATGTAGAATGGCTTGAAATATGATGTAGAACGGCTTGAAATGAAGCGTGGGTGACTTATGGTAGAGCGTGCGTGCGTGTTCAACGAGACGGGCAAGAAAATAAGCCATTCCTTAATTTAGAACGAAATCTAAATCGAATTTCGTAGTTCCCGATTTGTTCTTCGATCTATCACCATTTTGCTGCCTACGGTTCGTCTATTTTCGGCTCGCTTTTGTAGCAAATTTAACCCTATAGGAAATCCGAATCGATTTAATGTTTCAAGCAATATACATTTTCTACATATATCAAATTTCAAGCATCGGTGGTAACTTGGACACCCTTAATTTGAGAGCCTCCTGCTTTAGTTTCTATTAACAACTACGCTGAAATCGTAGAAAACCCTTCGAATTTATGATCCTATTTCCAGCAAACATATATTGTTTTTATGCAACCCGGCTCAAATACGCCACTGAAAATTCGCCTACTTATCTCCTACTTCGAACACGGTACATAAATAACACGTAATCAAGATCCGAAACCTCGGTTTCTAAATAAAACATAAACCAAAGGCTCCGATCATTTTCCTCGGTACGTCAAATTGAATTAACGAACGGTACCTTGGTATCAACAAACTCCTCGTTCGAAACGAACGCTCTGGAACCTGGAGAAGCAGTCGGATCAACTTCGTTACGCGTTTCGGTATCTCGATTTTCTTCCGAGTTCGCCGAATAGAAAGCCGAAAACCTTCCTCCCGATAACCGGTTAACGCGTTAACTTTATTTGATTTCTCGCGAAATCGATCGTTAGCCAGACAGCGCAACGGGCAAATGAAGCAGTTAATATTCGTTAATCGTGGCCGATGTTTATCGGCCAATTAGACGGCTCGGCCACGGGGATCCGGAATCAGCTTTTCTCCCAGAGACGGCTATCAAAACGGGAGATTGTGTGTACCCGGTTTCGGGGTCACGGAACCTGCAGCTCGTTCCCCGACCACGGGTATGGGTGTCGCGTTGTGCCCGCTCTGGCGCATACCAAACCAGACAGATCGTATCTAAACGCGTTGTCGCGCCGACACGCACGCACACGTGCACGCTATCGCACGCTTCTGGCTTTGCTTCGAGTCTTGCCACCGACTTCTCCCCATCCTTATTGCTGTTGCTACTGTAATCCTTGCTGCTGCTGTTGCTGTCTTTTCCTTCTTGATTCTTTTCTTTTTCTCCCTCTCCGACAACACCGTCACGTTTCCCGTTCCATCGGGGACCTCGATCGCGCGGGATCACCGACAGTGGAGAAATTTCAAGGAGAAATCGAAATCGGACACGGATCGAGCCTGAAAGCAGCTCTCCGATAGTGAATTTTCTTCGTCGTCGGTTAGATGCTCAATCGTATTCGTGAAGATGGTTGCCAGATTTTGTTAGCGGTTTTTCTTTTATTTTTCTTTTTCTTTTTTCTTTTTTTTAGGAATATTTGGAGCAAAGGAAACGCCTGAAAGCAGTGAATATATTGACCCTTTGCACTCGTGTTAATTTATCGGAGTATTTTAAAAATGCGAAGTTTAAGTTTCATCCGTATGAAAATATAGAAAATTAAGGAAGGGAGTAAAAATAAACAGATTCTCAAATATTTCTAACACTTTTTTTCCGTAATAATGCATTTGGTTTCTGGAAGCATAGCTGGAATATTAGATTAGACCCGATTACGTCGAAAAATGCTTCGAGTGCAAAGGGTTGATATTTAAAGGGATAATCTAAATCCTCAAATTGTCGCCATTTTAATGACCCATAGTTGAAGAATCGACGCGAAGATCTAATATCCTAAGGTATCCTATAATCCTGTGAACCAACCGTTCCATTAGTCACTGAAAATCACTAGAATCTAGTTCCTTCGCTCTTAATATCCATAAAAGCATCATAAATATGTAACAGCGGTCTTATTCTATTATTTGACGATGGTTTTCGCCTTCTTGGCGCCTCGTAAATTCCACCCTGCAAATACTGATTTTCTCGATCGAATCGCCACCCACATGAATCCTAAGTCACGAAAGCATTTCGAAGCATTCAAATTTTTCATTCGACGGGTTGTTCAGAACCTTCGGCGTTGCCTGATAATGATACATGGATTTTCGTGGTTCGCTAGCGTGGGCACCGGAAGATAGTTACACACCACGCAGTTTCTCCACGCTCAGGAGACTTCGACCGTTGTCGATACGACGTACCTTTGACAATTAATTTGGCCACTTAATGATTCTCCAGGTTAATTGATTAAATCGGGCGAGGGACAGAATATAATACTCGATGTTGCTCAATACTTGAGAAAATACGCGTGGGTGGTTCCCACACACGCCTGTATACTTTCGAACACTTTATTTCAATATCATTAATTATTCAAAAACAATAATTCAGTCAATTACCTTCTCAATCTAGGATATTTTATTACTTAGATTTCAGGGATGAATGATTTTAACCCTTTGCACTCGAGTGATGTTTCTAAGGGGACATATTTAATTTATCAGAGTATTTAAAAATATAGAAAATCAACGAAAGAAATAAAACTGGATAGATTCGTAAGTATTTGTAACTATATTCTGCCAGAATGATATATTAGGATTTTTGGAAAGCCAAAAATTCTTCGAATGCAAAGGGTTAATACTAGATTGTGAAAAATTGATTTGTGCTGTGTTTGAAATTCACGGATTCGATTCTTCCGAAGTTTCATGATGACGTTCTTCGGATATTAACACATCGAAGGGACAGCAACAGGTTCCTCAGGGGTTGGTTGATTTTCTTCATTAACATCGGACTCCAGATAGCCGGACTGATTAATGAGACCAATAACTCTCGTCGGCTCGCCAGTTATTTCGCGAAATTGTTTGACAGGTGGCGCGTTGCGTTTCTTAATTCCCATTGATCCTGTTGATTAATGAACGGTATAATTCATTCGAAACAGAACCTGGCAGCCGCGTGTGAACGTTTCACCTTAAGAAATCGTCTCCTCCTCGGGCTTGAAATACTTCAGTTTAATAATAGAACTTTGAATGAGCAAATCACGGCCATTGACAGTCGAAATATTTCGATCTTCCCTCGATTAATTGCTGCGACGATTAAATGGGAACGCCTTTGATCCCTTCGTCACGTATTTAAATGATTTTCAAAGGAATAAAAAAAATCAATTTTTAAGTAACGTCGAAATTCGCAGCAACTGCATTCGATTACAATCGCGTATCGTAACGAAAGGATCAAAGGATATATGTTGGTATTTTAGAAGGAAATATTAGATTTCTTATGGCATAGTTTCATTTTTACGCTGGTAACGACGAGGGCCATCTAATCCGGCCGATCGATTTTTCTCGACAACGAACAAGGACGATCAGTGAAGACGATTACCGAATACTTGTATCACCCGGTTGCAACGCTCGTCCTTCACCTTCAAGCGTTTCACTATGCTCGCGTATCTCGCCACGACCCACCACCAGTTTCACCATCGATTTTTGTCCGCAGTTCTCATACAACCTTCTCCAAGGGCGTACGTAGCTTCGCGGTTTATCATCTCCTCCCTTATTCCCAATTTTCTCCGCGTTTGCAGATTAAAATTCATATTTTCTTTAACTCGAATATCGTATCCATTATATTTAATTCACATACTTCGTAATTGTCCTAGATTTCTATTCCTTGGATATTTTTGAATAGGGTTTAATTTATTTAGGGGTATAATTTTCAAGCATCCAAATTATTTGTAATCAAACGACTAGCAGTATAGACAATTAGGAGTATTCATGTATAAACTTGGTCAGGCGAGATTATTCTTATTATTACAATTCTTCGTAATTTCTATTTACGACGATTTCTAATGAAGTAATTGAAAGGATATTAATTACTTACTATGAAAATTCAAGTGCCATCCGAATATGATTGACGCGGCAGTCAACGTGTTAATTGGCCGACGGGACGGATAGGTGGGTCGCCCTTAAATGTTGCGTCGTTCGAAAGAATCTCAACAACTGGTTTAAAAGATCGCGAATGAAAAGTCTGAGACTCTCACGCCCGGTCACGATGATTGCCCACGTGTGCTGTTTAGATTTCGTAATAAAATTGCAGGCCGCGATTGTAATTTGCCCGGCGATGCACTGAGGCCTTTATCTGCTCGCATTCATCGCGTTACGATCGTGTCAGATGGGGCTTGAACTACGGTCAGACCGTCTGCATTGTGCTGGAACGATGATTATCTTACGGTTTAAGCTCTCCCGTTCGCTGACAAGAGCCTGGCGTGGAGTTGTTAAATATTTCGTTCGACGCGTCAACCCGATGGGAACGTTCTGTTCCCCGATACAACGTTTAACAGCTTCATAAAGACCTATCGAAAGATTCGTTCCTCGAAGTCTTTTTATAACATCTCAGTCTGAAATTGACATTTGAGGATTTCTCGAAATTTAACGCGTTGATTTCGAAACGAAGTCAAAATAATATCATTCGACTTGTAAATTTTACAGTGAGAAATATATTAACCGTTTACGAATTTAAAAATTTCTTGTCGAATATTCACCCTTTGTATTCAAACTACTACAGCCGCTTTTATCAGCGACAGGATTACCGCTAGAACTAAAAATATACTAATAAAAATTACTCTCCTTCTGTGCTTTGCATTGAATCAAAGTCAACAGGATAAATCATTCATGATTCGAGGAAGACATTCCATGATTGAATAACAAGTATCTCAATCCTTAAACCGGATTGCAAATGTTCAACATCGTATCCGAACGTTTCCACCCTGTCAGCCGACGTGTTACGTTATTAAGACACGCGTATCTAATTTCCCGATAATTACAACGATGACCTCTCGCAATGATCCTACACCGAGCCGATATTTATCGTGTTACACGCTGTCTGGAGAATTCATCGGTCACGCATTGAACGCCCTCCCGGTTGCATTTCTGACCGGGCGATTGTCTTTCAGGGTTCGTCGGGAAGGATAATGCATCCGTTGAAACGTATCACGTACAGGTACGTACGTGTTAGCCACTTACTTGCCGCGTGTAACGATCAACGATCCCTGCAATTACTCCCTCGTGGCGATTTAACGTATCATTAGCGCGAGTTACGTGAGCAAACACGTTCGAGTGGCTGCTAACGTACGAGTATCTTGTTACTCGCCTCGTGGTCCTGGACAAGGATATCCTTTTTGTCTTTAATATCGACGAAATGGGCAACGTTTGTCTCGTTTTTTCACATTTGTTACCTTCTTCTTGTACAATCTTTTATTCTTAACGCTTTGACGCAGGTTTCATCAAATCTGATGACTTTTTGTCGTTTTGTGGATTACTTGGGTTGTAGTTGATAACTAGGATTTATAGTAGTATTTATAGTCGGTAATTTATAATCATAGGCTCATATAATCAGACGAACTCTATAAGGTGGTAAAATTTACTTATAGCAATACGTATAGTAGCTAGCTAATACCTTCGGTAGTTAATATTTATAGTAATAGCTATATTAGCTAACTAATATTTGTAGTAACATCTATAGTAGCTAACTAATAGTTAACTAATACTTACAGTAGCTAACTAACGCTAACAGTAACACCTCTATCAAGGTTTCTCGTTCCAAAAGGAGAGGAAGTACTATGAATAGCATTACTATTGCCAATAATAATATAAATTAGCAGATTTTAAATCGACGTGTCTTACAACATACGTCCAAGATCCAAGAACAAAGTATGAAAGCGTGCATACTTTTGTTCGGTGTGTTTGTTCGTTTTCGAATCGTACAGTCGGTAAACATCGAAGATTAATGAATATTTATGCGAGTGCGTGTGCGGGGGCCGAGAAGATCGTGGGCGGAGAAGGTGGAAGGGACAACGAAGGAACAATTCATGGGAAATGTTCGGCCCTTGAAGCCACGCTTCGTTCGGCGTTCTGTGCGAGCGATTTGTTCCAACGAGCGACGCGATTCGTTCGCCGCGGGCGGTGTAGAAAGCGGTACAAGATTAAGGTACCTATTACGATATCCGTTGGATTGCGAGCGTCTACCTGTTCCTCGATTTCCGCACTCGAATTCGCCTAGATCGGCAGATGATCCTTCGGCTCTGATTCGTCGCTCTCCGATCGTATCGTGAAAGCTGTTTCTCGATTACGTAAAGCGTAATAATAAAGGAATTAAACCGTAAATTATGATTTTTCATAACGCAATGAAATATTGTAAGATCGCTAATTTATGGTGAAAGGTGGATTTATTGGAAATCGGACGAATGTCGAATTAACCACCGTAAGAAATTAGCATCCGTTGGTAATTACTATCCGAAACAAAAATTCTATAGGTAATTGGATAGGTCCTGACTGTTGAAATTATCTTTTTGTTAGACGAATTAGTGAAATGTATTCCGTTTTTTTGCTGTATAATTCATTCAAAATACACGTTAAAACGCTCGAAATATATTCTAGGGACAAGATGACTAAATGTTTCAGATCCGTTTTACCGCTTCGTTCTTTTTTTTTTTTTCGACCTTTTAGTAGGAAATTGACGTAACTCAGAACAATGTTTTTAATCAAGTTAAAGTGATTAGTAGGTGTGAATAGATTGAATGACAGCTGAACGAGAAAATAATTACCCCGCAGAGTGGAAGAGCGGTGAAGTAGAGGCTTGCCGCGCGGTACGCGTGTCTGACTAGTTACTACTCATTCTACTACTGTCATTATACTATTATCATAAGCCAAGCGCGTGATTTAACGCTTCTACGTAACGTTCAATTCGACAACGAGGGTATTTAGTTTTCTTTTTCAATTATTAACACCTTGACATTTATTTTCATCAAATTTTACCTATTATCAGAATTTCGAGTACCTAACACGACGATTTCTAATTAAGTAATTGAAAGGATGTTAATAATGCAAGCGACAAATTTCTATGAAAATTCAACACTTAATAAAATCTTAAGAAAATTCGAAAACTTAGAAATTTGGAAACTTCCAAAACATTAAATTGTAATTATTCTTCGATAACACTCAACCGTGCGACAGTTTCCTTGCACCAGTGTCGAGCAATCGGCGAACAAGTCATCCGGTTCTATTTAACCCGAACCGATTCCACGTTTGTCCGCTTTCTATCCACCGCATTATCATAATTATCCACAAAGTCGTCGTGTAGCCGGGTGAAGCGATTCGGCAAAAAGGCGTGAGGCGATTTCAATTACGGTATCAAACGAGCAACACGATTTTCTCAAGCATTAGAAAACAGCATCGACAGGGGATGGAGAAAAAGGCAGCCGGTTTAATCGATCTTTGATCGCTCAATCGAGCGTACCGATGCTACCGGCTTGCGACATCCCGACAGGTAAGAAGCAGACCGCGGAATCGCGTCGGGGGATCGAATCGGGAAAAGGCCTTCGAGCGTTTCTTTTCCATCGATAGATTGGCTTTTTTGTTGCCATGGGATCGTCCGATCCATCTCTCTCTCATCCTATTCCGTATCGCCATAAGTGGTCGCGCCGCCTTTTATTTTTCCCCTCGAGCGGATCGGGAATGGCAATCGTCTCGTCTATCTTGTCTGCCGTCTCGTTTCGCGCGGACGACCATTAGCGACGACGAATTTTTAATCGACACAGAATCGGTATATACGGGGATTCGAGCGCCGACAACAAACACAGACGAGCCCCCAGGTATCCGAGGATTCGCGGAATGAAGCATCGCGGAGAGGAAGATCTCTCGGGCCGATACACAAGCGAGCCGTTTCCCACGAGTGTTTCTTCGTGGCTGAAGAGATTGGCCAGGGTAATACCGCCGCGAAGAAACCTGTCCGACAAAGTTTCTTTCTGATCGAACACATACGCTTTAGCCTAAGTGACCCTATTAGTCGCTGGTTATCTTTCTCGTGACGGGCCCCGCGTACACGCGGTGACCCCGGTAAATCCTTTCTCTTCGACGCGACGTGTCGACCGATTGCTGACTCCTCTCGAAGACCTCGATGCCGAGGTGGTAAAACGCGTCTTCCTCCGGCTGTGTCTTGTCTACGCGTTCGACGGAAATCTAAAATCGATTGCTTCGTTTCTGACCTCGTGGCTCTGCAAGGAATTTTTATTTTGCTTTTCCTTTATATGTATATACAATTTTTGCTACTTTCAAATTTTCATACCGAGCCGTGACCCATAGTTCACGTCCTAATTTAAAGGATGGGACACTTTGTTTATTAATCGCCCTCGCTACGGGTCTCGACAAAGTGGTGTTTCCACGATTTAACACCTCCTTCGTTCGCATCATGGCCAAGAAATGTGCGTTAATAATTTCTTTTTCCTTCCACGAGACGATAAATCGAGACTATCGTAAAAACGCATTGCTCGGATAAAGCGAAGCGATTTATGACGGTATAAAGACATCCAACGAACGCGGGCAAAAAAAGGAATTCCATTCCCGGTGTTGATCGTTCAATTTTCACGAATTACCGTTGCAGAACATTGTCTCCGGTAGAAAGACAGAAAGAGAGAGAGAGAGAGAGAGAGAGACAGATATAAAGAAGAAAAAGTTGAAGTACTCCTCCTCGTGATCGAGCAGCGTGAGAGGCGTCTTGATGAAGCGCGATTACAGCCTCGCACGGCGTTGATTGAATCGATAGGGATCTTCGTCGGTTGCTTTTTCAAGTCGACCATTCGCGACAGAACTCCCGTGGATCCCCTTGCTGTCCGACGACGATGGTTTCGAACCGTTGTATGTTCACCTGGGACGAGCTGTCGGGTGGCAGTTTGCTCGAACCTACAGGATCGCGTAATTGACGGAACGACTTCGCACTTTGATGATCGTCACGCAGATAAATCGTTGCGCGTGCCACACAAACCGATGCCTATTTGTTTTCTTTTTTTCTTTTTAATTTTCTTTAGACACTGGCTTGTACATCGATTGCACAATCGATCAGCGCGAGTTGTATTCGTTGCATAACCACACTTGCATGGTTTGAAATTCAAATTAGGGTTCACAAGATCGAATACTGAATCGAAATGGTTCATATTATGTTATTTGATGTGGTATAGTATTTTCTGTTTGGTAATTAGGACGTTGTGGGTGTTAGGATGGGTATTGGGTTGATGCCACGTGCTAACTGATATTAGAATTACAACGCGTTGCATAAGTAATTAATTAGCTGCTGTAGGTACTACTATCAGAGTTAGTTGGCTACTATACCACGTGCTACTGTAAGTATTACTTAGCTATTATAACGCGTTGCATAAGTATTAATTATAGCTACTATAGGTACTACTATCAGTGTTATTTGGCTACTATACCACGTGCTACTGCAGATATTAGTTAGCTATTGTAACGCCTTGCATAAATATTGCTGTAGGTGTTATTATTAGTAAACAGTATAAATATTAGTTAGCCACTATAAGTATTCAGTTAACTACCATACCACGTCCTACTGTAAATATCAATTAGCTATTATAACGCGTTCAACAAGTATTGCTATAGGTATTACTATAAACATTAGTGACCCAGTCAATCGAATCGCAAGCGTTTCTCTCCCGAACCACGGCTCTGCCAACTAATTCTCCGTACCCCAAGAGGATCCGGGAGTAATCGAATGTGCCAAAGTACGTTTTTAACCAGAAACCGATAGATCACAGACATTGCACCACCGTAGACACCTTGTAGAAACGAAGCACCATAAATATTTCTTGCGTCTCGACGACAAGCTTGACGTTGCACTTCGCCTGGTCGTGTGGCTAACGTTAATTGGCCTGACACCGAGCTTCTCCCAATCACCGGATAATCCTTCCAACGATTCAAACCTCCTCACGGTTCGATCGAAATTTGTTGCCGCATCGAATTTGTGGAAAGCACGACGTTCCTAGCCGATGTATGTACATAGGTGCGTACATGATCGGGCGACGAGAGTGAGAGGACGAACAACCGGTACCGTACGCTCGGACGGGGAAAGGAGACGTTCGATACTAATACACGCGAGGAGATACGCGGAGACACGTGAAATTTCTAGGCAGGAAATTTTTGTTGGAAGCCGAATTTACGAATGATCCGTGCCGACGCACGTGGACGTTGCGTCTGATCGAGAGGAAAGAGGAGTCCGTGGTCGTCCTTGGGGTCTCGCGACGCAGGAACGCTCGAGGACGTTCGATCCAGCGGCATCTGTCGCGCGGAACGATGCGTTTTATTTCTGGACATCGATGGGCTAATGCGTGACAATCGTAAATTACCCGGTCATCGAGTGTTCCTACGGTGTCGAAGGTGTTTCTGATCGCAACGCTCGTCTCGTGGTTGATTCGTGGAAGGATTACGCAAACGGTGGAACGCGTGCGAACAAGAAGACAGCAGAAGATTTTAAAAGGGATCTACATAATTGTTAACTGTCTACGAAGTTACACGACATTTGCCACCCATACAATCCCTACTGGTGGGTCAGTCGGAGCTAAATATTTATTGCTCCAACGGTAAAACAAATCAAGGGAATTGAAATATTACGTACACTTTACACTTGACAAGAGTCAGAATTAAACTTAAAATTCAATTGTGATGAAAGTTTGAACGATAGAAGTCACATTTGAATTGTAGGCTGCGTCACGCGTGTGACACGAGACTGTTAAGTCAAGGGGTTAAGGACGGACTCAAATTCGATGTAAATGATCAAGAAATTATTACAGAATACCTACAAATGGACAGTAAATCTCGTTAAAGGATAAAACGTATAAGATGTACGAATTTCCATGAAAATTACGAAGGTAAAGTGGTCGAATTTACGCTTTGTGTGTTTTACGACGTTGAAACCCCGTGAAACGTTGGTAGCAGACGCGTGCCGACAGAAAATAATTGATGAATATTCATAGGAGAGGCTCACCGCGTGTCTCGCGACTGTTTCTAGCTTAAACCGACTAGTTTCAAGCCGGGGCAAAGTTGTCCGGGCGGTTTGATTGCAATTAAGACCGGTCGAACCCGACGTAGTGGACGAGTCAAACGTGGCCTCTTGCATAACTGTCCGCCACGATTTAGCAGAGATGCGTGATCTTCGCTAGATCCGTCTCGTAACACGCTCGTCCTCTCGTCCACTTTCTGTTTAATTCGTCTCTGTCGCGAAGCGTGCGAGCGGAAAGTGGTCGAACAAGTTTGTCGAGGCTCCTTTCTTCCATCCCTAATTGCACAGTTTTTACTTCGCCGATTTATTGTGGACGCGTGACGACAATTTAATCAATCCGTTGTACACGGGGCGCGTCAGAATAGGCAGGGAATTTAGAAATTATTGTAGACGAATCACATTGAAAATTGTTTTACTATTTGGCGAATTGTGGCTTAGCTTTTGGCGTACGAACGATTGGAAATTACCGGAGTGTTTCTTACTTTATCCCTGGCTAGTAATTAAGTCAGTAATTTTTTAACGCATAAAGGTGTCAAAAGTTTCTTTTCAAATTTTCCCAATATTTTTATATTATTCTATTATTTCCTAATAGTTTTACAAGCATAAAAATCTACAATTTTCCGATATTCTATATTTACATTAAAATCATGATTTTGCAGAACGTGCACGAATGATCTCTCGACCTATCGTCTCCATTTTTTTTTTTTTTTTTGTACTTCTATCAAGTAACACTCTTGCCGAGGCTTATTTCCTTCTTAATAGCGTTGTTTATATTTCCGTGTTAGACGTCGATGACGACAGAATAATTAATATGCGACAATTGAATCTTTACCGCGATCAATGTATTATATAAAGCAGCAGTGTTTCCCATTCTGATAATTCGTCCAAGAATGAGTAGAATGAACATCAACGCACCATAATTTCATAAAACAAAAATGGACTTGCACCGGTCTTATTCTCGAATACAGACGGATTTTGGTGCGAACGAACGGTTTCTAAAGAATCACCATGATTTCACAAAACTAAACAAACCGAAGCGTACCAAGTCAAGAAATCACGAAAAACCATGGCTAGAACCCGGAGATTTCGATGCCTGTTGAGGCACGTGGCACACACGGCTCTCTGCTCTCGTCCTCTTTCTTCCTCCTCGTGTCTCCGCTTGTTTCCCGGGCGAAAGAGGAAACCGAAGGATCGATATACAAGAGCGCGAAGCACGCATGCGAGGATCAGAACGTGGGTGGAGCCGTTTCGTACAGCCATTTTGCCTGCCATTCGATTCGATTCGACGCCAGAATTCCACGCGAAGACACGAAGCTCTCCTTTTTTCTTTTTTTTTTTCTCTCTCTTACTCGGCGTTCGCAAAAGCTGACGAAATTACGTCGAATTTCACAAGCTAGATGCGCTACCGGCAATATAATTGCAACGCCAACGGCGAGAGGCCGGTTTTCTATTTGCTTATTCTTTCGTCCGAGGTATGCGAGATGATTGCTTACGCGACGTCTAGAAAAAAGTTGCCTACGTCGTGCGTATCCCTGTTACTTCTTACTCCGCCGATGGATGAAATGGGGGAAAAAAATGACGTGGAATCTGCATGATTGTGTGTTATGTGTTGGCTCGTAGTTTTCAGGTCGAGCGTTCAAACGGTTCCTCGTAAAAATACCGGGGTCTATAATTATGACGTCGCGTTTTTCTAACTTGTTTGATTTATGCACCGCTCGCGCTCGTTCCCTCTGTATTCCTCTTTGGCACTATTCAACGCGACCGCCGTGTCCCAAATTTTCTGTAATCCGGTAATCAGCGAAAGGTTTGAACAGCGTTACTAATAATATTGTGAGCATCCGAACGCTGTACCAATTTTTTCTGTTTAATATCTATCAATATTTACCGATTGCTTCGTGTTGGGAGTATTAAAGATTAATCCCTTTGTTAATTTGCCGAAATTTGGTATTTCGAGTTATCGCTATGATTCTATTATCATTCATAGGTAATGGAATCATTGCCATACCTCTGATATTAGATAACTGATTTTATTAACAGATTAATGTCAGAAATTTACAAATCACTGATACGTTCTTTTTGCTAACCGGAAATTCAATGTATCCGTTTCTACCGCAATACTCAACATGTTAACGATGTGCCAGATTGTAGTCGACGAGGATGACACGTAATCAACAATAATTTTTTTTCTTTTTTTTTTTGGCGGAAGATTTCGTAGCTGAAACTTTCGCCCGGATCTACAAGATGTCTCTTAAAATGGTAATCTTGATGGATGTCGGTGAATTCGTACGATTTCATTGCTTTGCATCATGGTCGAAGGTACCACGGGGAAACAACGTCGATTGCCCACGTTGCAGATACTTTCTCCTATCGTACGATTAGCAATCGAGGATATCCAAAAGTCATTAAACTCCATGAGAACGTGTATTTTTTATCTTCTCGACGATTAACCGGTGGGATCCCTTGCATTCGATTCGTTTCAGAGCCAAAACCCGCTAAAACTTTCTCCCGAAAATTCATCGATTATCTATAGTGCGATTTTTTCATCGTGTTAATAGCCTTTTAGTTACTCGAAAGAAGTGAATTGTACAGGTCACGAAAGCCATCGTAGTCGCGCCTGTTCCGAGAGACGCGTGAGTTTGTTTCGTTTATTTTTCAAAATACTAGAACTCAAATATGCTGCAATACTCGTTCCAATTCTTATTAAACTGGTCAACAGAAATTTACTTCTAACGTTGCTTTTACGTTACAACATCTTACACGTAACGATGATTTGGAATTGGACGTAAAATGGTTCAAGATCAGTATCCCCGTCAATATCATACTTTTAATTTTTAGTTTTAACACAGAAAAATAACGAACACTGGATAACGTACAAAACGAACGATTCAAGTTCGTCATAGGACCATATTTGACCCTGTCACGGTGTTTAAGGGTCGAATCCCATCGATGTCTCGATAAAAGCCACGATCGAGCGTAAGAAATCGGGAAAAGGTGTCTGGTAACATCGACGCGAAGATAAACGACGTAGAAAATCTGCCTCGAAGCGTGTCGAAGCGCAGGCACAAGGCAAAGGAATTACCTCGTGAACGCGAGTCGTGCTTGCGGCGATTACGAAATTCATTCCATCGTTTCTTTTCTCTATCCAGGATAATC
Organism: Stelis phaeoptera; assembly: GCA_943735885.1. Classification (NCBI taxonomy): domain Eukaryota; kingdom Metazoa; phylum Arthropoda; class Insecta; order Hymenoptera; family Megachilidae; genus Stelis; species Stelis phaeoptera. The sequence goes on along the minus strand of OX030941.1, from coordinate 11,170,329 downwards.
CTGGCGTGCCATCGGAAAGCCCTCTCGTAAGCGTCCTGTGTGTGCCACTGAATGTAGCCGGGTCGCATAGCAGCTGCACCCACGAGTCACATCCTTCTCCTCCTCCTCTTTCTTCTTCTTCTTCTTCTTCTTCTTCTTCTTCTTGTTCGTCTTCTTCTTGGTGTCACGCCAGATATCCTTCCCACTTCTTTATTCTACGGCGTCTGGTTTGCACGTACACACGTGTACGTTAGTGTGCGCATACGCGGTGCACGTCGAGAGAGCAAAGGAGAGTGCTCCAAGCGGAGCTAAGCCGGTCTCACGGTAGTTCTTCGGGGTCAGGGGGCGATATACCTACCTACCTACCTATCAGCCTGGTTGCTGGAGCCTGCGTGTCGCAAGCAGCCTTCTCTCCTCTCTCCTGTATCCTCCTTCTCTTTCTCCTCCCTCGTCGAGCCGACGCGACGTCGAACCTCTTCTTTCACCTCGTTCGACACCGTAACACCGCACTCTAACCCGGCTCCGCGACCGACTACAACGTTCGCCAGCCTTTTGTACTTTTAGCTGCTCGGGTCAAATACAACGCCAACTTATCTAATCTGTTCGGGATATCTGGACGATTTGTTGCCGCTGACAATGAGTTTCCTGGTCCGGACCTTTTGCATTCACGGATCCCTGATTTCAGCTTATCAGAATCGACTTTTGCATTTGGTTTCTGGATTCTGGCTTTCAATTTCTGTTACCTTCTTTTCGATAAATCGTGTTTTTCATCAATTTTTCTAAGTAGATTGCTAAAGTAATAAGTTTTACAGGGATTCGATTGTAACTAAGCAAAATCCACTGTAGTCTAGTATCCTAGTGCCACAGTGTCTAATTTCTTAGGTTAACCGCCACAGTGAAACTGGACGTATGTAGTAAGACACGTCGAAACTCTGATTATCGAGAATGCGAGGCTTTAATTAGCAAATTTTAACTTTCAGTAATAGTAATAACCTACCTACCTTGTATAATTATTCTAATATTAATTTTTATAAGCGAAATCCACTGTAGTCTAATGTCCTAGTGCCCCAGTGTCTAGTTTCTTAGGTTAACCGCCACAGTGGAACTGGACGTATGTAGTAAGACACGTCGAAACTCTGATTATCAAGAATTCGAGGCTTTAATTTGCAAATTTTAACTTTCTGTAATAGTAATAACCTACCTACCTTGTATTAGTATTCTAATATAATTTTGTTAAATACAGATCCTTGAAGAACACGCATTTCTACGCTCGCTTTTACGCATGGCAAATATTTGATTAAATGATTATCGTCGCCTGGTTACGGGGTTTCTTTCTTTTTGATGCCTTTCGCGGTACCGAAGGTTATTACGTTCGAGCATATTACGAGACAGGTGATAATTCAGTTGTGTTAACGGACCGATGAATGAACCCGCTAATGATCTGTCAAGAGTGACGATGTCAACGTGTTAAATTTATCGATGGAAACGATCGTTCCAAGAGATGAATCAAGATCGATGCACGATTTTCGTGGCTGTAATTCCAATTACGATGTCATTAATCTCTCGCTAAATTCAACGAAGGAGAAAGCTGCTATCTGGCTTACGGTGGACCAGTTTTAGACCGCTTTCAAATTAACCCGTGCACCAATCGAGTATTGGATCCGATGGTTCGCTTCGCTTCAATCTCGCGGAAGATTAATTTATTACGAGCATTAATGTAATTTAATATTCGTGCAAATCATGTTATCCGTGTTATCTTGAATTTCCGTCGAAAACCGTGTAATATCATTTGTCTGGAAACGTTTTAAATCATCTCCAGCACTCGTTGCAAATTAAACTTATTAAATAAGACGCGCGATAAAATTATTCCGATTACCCTCAACCCTTTGAGGATGGAACACTTTTACGCTTGACACAGTAAACGCACGGAATATTATTTAATTAAAATGAAATCAGCAGTAATTCTCTTTCTCGAAGCATATGCTATAAATGTCTGTTCTTCACACTTATGATTACGATTAGTGTGAAAAATATAGGACGATATTTCTTAAATATATATACGAATCTATAAGTTACTGTGACGGTTCGGTTTGAACGAATCTATGCATCGATAGTCCGCAAAGGGTTAATAATTCTGCTCGACACCTTTGGAATTCTCTTTACTCTTCCATTTTACGATAATTTCATAAAAATTAGCTCCACCAGGGACCACCGGGAATAGTCGAACCAGCGCGATATTACGTTAACATTTTTCCTCTCTGATTGAGTAACGAGAGGCAGTGTATAAATATTGCAAAACGATGGCGGCCGAAAGAACCAGTCCGGTGGCAACCGATACAGACTGTCTCCACTTAGCGGTGAAAGGGTTAATTACGATCATCTCCAACCGGATGAGAGCGTCGATGCACGCGTGGGCGCAATCGATTGCGAGCCTTTAAATCGAAGATATCTTGGTATGTGATTATGCGTCTCGTACGAGTCTCGGAACCACCGAGTCAAGTCCCACTTTCTCTCGCGCTTATTCCACCACCTAACGTCACGTCTGGTTAGGTGTGCCTCTAGTGTACAAGACGAGCCGATCGATCGGATCGATTCGATGGAACGATCCCCGGGACTCGAGACCGTGAAGACAACGACGAGAAGCAATCGAATCTCTATAAATAGAACCGTGTTCGTCTTTCTCTTTTTTCTCAAGCGTTCGCGGTTTTTCTCGCACGCGTCACGTTAAGAAAGAAACTCGTTGATAGGATGAATTATTCATGAAGGATATCTGTTATCCCGGCCGAGAGTAAACGTACGAGATCGCAGAAGGAAACGCGAGACGAGACGGTTGTTAACATTTGAACGATCATTTTTTTTTTTTTGTTTCTTTGGTTTGATGAACGTTTACATTGCAACGTTTGTCTATAAAAAATTAGGATTGTGTGTTCCGTTGATAATAAAAATTCACGAGACTCGTTGTGCTCTTGTGACATTGCGGGTAGGCGATTGAAATTTACAAGATTCCTCGAAATTACACAACCAAAAGTGATTCGATAGCGTTTACCCGATGATCCGCAACAATGCGAGTTTCACCTTCCGTAACGCGGATGCTCGCGCCTGGGTGCGGTGTCCAAACAACCTGAACGGTGCGCAAACATCACGGAATCTCCCGTAACGTAACCGCGCACACGACTTCCACGTTTCTTGTGTCAATGTACCTTTAACAGCCTTTTTAAAGACGAGTTACTGTTGAAGAAAATTGCAATAACTTCTGTCTGATTGCGCCCTTCTGCATTCAGAATTCTATCTATTTACTTTGATGAAATTGCTAGTTTGGTAACGCCTGGACACAATAATTAACCTAACCTTTGTTAAATTACCAAATTACCAAGCTGCCAAGGCACCAAGGTACCAGCCTTCGATACCAGTAAATTAAATGCCTAGTGAATTCCACCAGCGGTCACCTGAAGCGGCTGATTCCTTATCAGACGTCAACGTTTCGATCCACCTTCTCCCTCAACTGCTCGCTCGATCCCATAAAACTTCCTACGTGCCCGTAAGAGGTGACAAACTTTCTTCGCGGTAAAAAGCGTAATGTCACGTGGAAGGTGGCGTAGGTCCGTTAAGGGTTAGGTCCGTTTTGCTCCAAACATGGCGAAGAACGCGGAAGCGAATAACAGGCGAAGGAAGAGACGGTTAATTCATGAGAAGGCATCGAAAAGGAACGAAGCGGCGTGGCTGCACGTGGTGGCACGTGGAGAGGCGTGGTTCGTGGGAGGGCCGTGTATACCGGCTGTAATCCACTTGGCACACGGCTGTTCGGCTAACCCTACTCTTTCTCGTCCATTCGCTACCCTACCCTGGTTACCTCTACCTTTTCTTTACCCCTGCCTTCCTACGGTGTACGAAGCCGATCTCTCGATTCCTTCCGTGCACGTGCACACACGATCGTTCAGGTGCAACGAGTCTTGTTTTCCCTTTAGTATGCGTTCCCGTAGGTGGGATCGGTTGTTCCACTCGAAGCTCTCCTTCGCCGGATTCGTTGATCCCCCCTGTACGATAGGGTTTCATTGTGTTCCAGAACGAACCGTCTTAATTGGCAACAGCCACCTTGCCTTTCCTTCGACAGGTTACACTCGGCAAAACGAGAGTGTGGGCAGAGGCGTTTGCGACTTTTCTTCGAGTAGTCGCAACCTTTCGGCCGAACGATCTGGCTGATCTCCAAATTGATGATGGTGCACGGTATCTGCTGGAAAAGTGTACTCGTACAAAATTCGTCCAGCTTATTTTTACCGCGATTAATAATTTCAAATACATATCTTGTCGTAGAAAAATCACTTTATAAACGGTTGTATTCGCGTTGGGCTGATCGTCAAGGGGTTCCTTCGCGCTTCCCTTAATTCATCAGAAGGGTGTCGCTATCGTATCTAATCGTTCGACACTCTGTACACCCCTTCCTGATTAATCTGGACAGGGCTGAAGTATGTTTTATGACTTGAAAACCACTGGGTGGTCCGTTTACGGTAGCTGTCGTGAAATGAAATCGAGTAGGCGAGTTGGGTAACCGTGACTATCTACGATTCGCATCTTTGACTGGTCGAAGGGTTGGCAAGGTATTCAACAGGGATGAACCCATCTGTTTCGCTTGTATTTCATTCGATAAACTAGATAAACTTTCTATAACGATCCAAACTGTAATCTTGATTTCTGTAAATATCTAGTTTTTCTTTTTTTTTTTCAGAAATATAATTATTCTTCTAGCTTGGCTATTAACAAATATTATTAGCGTTAACGTGTTTTATGGACAGAATGTACCCGTCCTCGTTGACTGAAACACGCTCATCCCCCCAGACGCCGAGGATAATATCGCGTAATAATAATCGAGAAGGGTGGTGGTTGTTCGTATAGGATGGGTTAGGCAGTATTTTAAATGCCAATGATTTCATGTCTCCCCGGGGGTGTCGAAGCAACCCTATATAGGACGAAACGTCGACGTCGAGGACCTCAGTCGAGGATTCGACGTCCAGGAAACAACATTTTTCGAGGCATAAATTCACGTTCGCGATAGAAATTCGAGCCAGTGAAAGTGCTTTCAAAACTACATCGACTGCCAGGCCAAGATTCGGCTTGGTGGTCCGAAAGCTGGTAGTATTTTTTCAAAAATCCTTCGATAATCTTTCGATTGATCGCAGAGATGATTACCATGGACGCCGGTCACTCTCAGTATCGACGATATTGTACGTGGTTTGTCGAGCGAATTTTCAGTAATTAAAAACAAACAAAAAAAAGGAACAATGATCGTGGTATCGTGGACGAATGAAAATAAACCGGCCGATGTATTCAACGCTTTAGAATACACAGCATCGCGTCAAAAAGTTTCTTTTCTCGACGAGAGCATCCCTTTTGTCTCGTCGTATACAATGAACCAGTTGATTTCAGAGTCTACACTTTGCGAATATTACGGAATTCTGCTCTCAATACAGTCTGCGTATAAATACTGATTCATCGGTGAATGAAAATAAACCAGACGCTATTGATACGGTTCGAAATTTTTACCATAGACAACAGACGTTAAGAGTTAGAGAAACCCAAGAGCTAAGGGTGGATTTTTAGATATAATTAGGTCGAGATTTTTTTTCCAGTAAATCTTCCAAAATCCAAACGCACTATTTTAGAAGAAAACTGCTACGAATGCTCAAGAATCCATTTATTATCATTTTCTTTCCCCGCTAATTTTCTATATTCTAATGTAAACTCTACTTGAATTTTATATTTGAAAATATTCTGGTAAATCACATATGTCGCTCCTGAGGTGCCACTCGAGTGCAAAGTGATAAATTAACAGTGAAGAGGTTAATTGGTAGAGTAACCAGTTATTCAAATGATGCATTAAGGCATTCAATCTGTGAAATTAATTGATATTTCAATCCTTAGATGACGGATCTAATTTTCTACTTTATTCTATTTGGTCTGGAAGGTCTGCAACCTTCTTCCTTAAAGATTTCTATACCGTTTTCTTAAAATAAAATCCAGAAATCCACCGTTCGGGGGTTCATTATCAACCGTCTTATTTCCATTTCCAATAGATTCCATTATTAACCTTAATCGAATTTGCCTAGATCTGGGTCGTTTTCGTTTCAAGTTCCACCACTCTAGTGGTTCAATGGAAATTTCAAAAAACGTCCTAGTTTCGCAGTTGCCTTGAAGGGTCTTTGTTTCGTTTCAGGGCAACTGCATTCGCCGAACGGCGACAGCGACAACAGCAACGGTAGCCAGCGTGCGGTGGCCATCACCAGGAACGACGTAGACCAGCAACCGCATCGTCAGCAACGGCAGCAACGTCAGGCACCAGCTACCGTTCCTATTCTCGCCTGTACGAATCACTCTTCGACAACCACGACCACCACCGCGTTCAACGTAGTCGGCTCAAGTATGCTTCTTCTTCAGGCACAGGTGAGACACATCCATTCATCTTCCCATCAAATCTTCCCCTTTATTTCCTATATAAAATACCATCATCCGATCCACAGTCTTTACCCTCTACCTTCTATTTTTTACCTGGCCGTTGCTTGCCGACCGTGATACTTACCGCAATCGATACTGGCGATTCATTATCCTCAGCCTGGATGTTTATTATTAAATATTTCGCACCGGTACAATGGTGGCTGGAATTGATTCTCATTGAACCTGCACTTATTAAATAATTTTACCCCTTTCATATCGTGTGATAGCTTTCGAAGCACTCGCCAATTTTGATCGAATCTCCCGAGAAATAACTAACACCGCACGTTACTAAAATCATCATAACTTTATTATTTATGAAGCAAACCATTCGAAGATTGGGCCAGGTAGTCTGCGAAGTCGCGAAGCACCGGTTAATAAGCGAACAAATCATGAAGGCAATCTTAACCCGTTGGCTACCGCGGAGGTCACCGGTGACCGACACCCGAAATTTTTTACAATCAAATAATTAACAAAAGAAATGACGAAACAAACCACGGATAGCGTTATCATTAAGCTAATAATGCTAGATATCGATTTGAAAGGTTAAATTTGAAAAGTACTTGATTATATTCTTAATAATTAGGATTTCAACGTGTCTGACTACACACGTCCGTTTTCACTGTGGCAGTCAACGTGTTAAACAGACAAAGTAGAGAAAACACGAGTTTATCCCGTGATCGGTCCGTAATAGATGGGGTACGAAACACGAGACAACTCGTGAGCGATCCTCAATGTGTTAATATGACGTTGGATCTTTTATTTAGAGTTTCCAGATCGTTTATTTCCTTTGTTACAATGAAAGCGTTTTCTGATTCTTTTGGGGTTCATTCCTCAAACAACTTCAACAATTCTACGTATCATCCATACTCGCCAACGAAGCAATACATTATCGTAATAGCTGTTTGCTTTGGTGTCCAAGAGCATTCATATGATCGTAAAGGGTTAACGTTAGCCAAAGTCAATTCCGGGGATAATTGTCCATTAGAACGGTCGGGCAACACGGTACTTTCACTATTTCACAGTATCTTATCTTGTCCCGGTGCTCTTCGAAGCCGCGAGTCTAGGCTCGACCCGCAACAAGATCTGCCCTCCTACGTCCTCGATCGTCATCTGCATTCTCTTATCGTGCACCATCTGCATTCCTGCCCACGTACCCGGATCTCTCGAGTGTCGTCCTACCTGTTTCTACCCCTTCCTCGCGCTGACAGGCCGCGCTTTTCCGTCCACGTTTCGTCAGCTGTGCAATCGGTCTCGTCGCATGTAATTAGAGGTGCAAATACATTTTCATCCGAATATTTTGACTCGTTGCTTCGATACGCCACTTGTCACGCTAAGAATTTCTATCGCATTCCTAATTGATTTCGAAAGCTAGCAATTTCGCTGGTAATTTGCCCGATTACTCAGGAATCTCGATTTTCTTCTTGAAAAGGTAGAAAATTACGATTACCACTGGTACCGTAAAATATGTGATCGTCAAAGTGTTAAACGACCTGGCTGATACGCGAAATTAGCGCCGGTTCGCAATAAAAGCGACGCGACGCGATACGTTGGCGGCGTGATTGAGGTGGTGGTTTTCGACAAGGGGTTGAAGGGGTGCCGTTCGGAAGGCCGTAGTCAGGGTTATGGAAGACCGAGGGATTTCGATCGTCGGTCCTCGAGGGAGCGATGAACGAAATGTCAGGCCAGAAGCGGAACCAACCTGGCAAATTGAATATCCGTCCCTCATCCTCCCTTCCGTCTTCTGATATCCTCCAGCCGTCCCTTTGCAGACATTTTTTCCCTGTTCGTAACTTCACCGTGAATAAAATCGGAATCTTTAAACAACATTTAGATTCGCTTTTTAAATATTGCACATCATTTTTATTCTCTCTATCTTCATCGACGTATTTTCGATCGAACGTCACCTTGAGTTAAACCGAATATTCTTGGACGAAATGTCAGTCGATATTCTTAGCCCTTCCCGTTCTCTACCATTATTTTATATTTAATTTTTGGACCAGTGTGACAGTTTTAAATTTGAGAAAAATGATTCGATATAAACGCATGAATTCATTTGAGAGTGGTAATCGCGGGAGAAGCTATTGAGAGTGCTTTTTGCGAACTATCTTTCGATAGTTGTTGGTGCAATTTTTCACTATCAAGTATACACGTACCCTAACGTAGAAATCTCCGGCTGTTCGACGCTTTGCTTATAGACAACACGCGATACAAACCCGCCTCGCCAATCCTCTCCGACATCCTCACTGCGCACCTCAACTGTACATCGATGTCTCGACACGGCTCGCAATTGTGGTCGAACAATGTTACCGCCTTGCAGTCGAGTACTTCGATTTACCGCTCGCGCGGCTTCCTCGGAGCTTGTCGGACTTTGTTGGAACAATAGCAAGAAAAAGAAAAACCAAGTGAATAGTCAATCCTTAATACCATCACGGTGATGCCTGTACCGACAGGATCACGTTTAATCCGTATTTGCGATCGTTTTGAATTCGTCGCTGATGGAAATACAGATTTTTCGTAACGATTTCGTAGGTGGTTGGTTGAAGATTTCAAAATACCTAGGGTGAGTTGAACGTGATCTTTGCAGAACTCTTACGGTGGTGCTCTGGCGGATTTGTTCAACGTCCCTTACACGGATACCACGGATACGGGGAGTTTGTCGGGAGAATTGGACCCGTTTCCGGAACTACAGCTGGGAAATCCTCAAGGTGTGCCTGACGAGTCGGCTCAAGCTCAGCAGACGGTGCATCATCAGCAAGCTCCTCCACCACCATCGTCGGCACCGCCTCTTCCCGAAGACGTCCAGAACGATTCGCATAGGTACCGATTGCTTTCTCTTGCTCGCTGAAATTCAACTACAAATTCTTAGCTACGATTAAGTTAGGATTATAATATCGACTTCTACGAGACCTATCCGAAGAAAACGTTTATGATCGCGCGTTTCATTATTTCGATTTAACGATCGTCCTCCACCGCGGATAAAAATCATTGGCATTTCGTTCTCCAACGGCGAGATAGTCGTCGGACCGTTGACATTTAATCCTATTCCCGTTTCACGCAGCTCAACACCCTTGCCGAGCTTCCAAGAGACGTACACTCAACGGTACACCAGACAGGAGCTTCAGGTGCTTGGCATCAAAATGGACGAGGCAGAATGTTACGACAACTCGGTGTACTCCTGTCCCACCGGTCATTATCCGACCGAGTTCTCGCCCACGTTGCCCTACCACGATCATCAACAACCACCGCAACAACAGCATCATCATCCCCACCAGCAACAACCAGCACCGCCTCCCCAACAACAACACCATCATCATCATTATTTCGCCACGGAGACGGCGCCGACACCGACCACAGCTGTTCCATCGCCGTCGAACCATCGACAGGATTCACCGTACGCCGGAACGGTCAGCGTGCCCATCGTGTACGGTCAACCACCGACCATAGCTGGGGGTGCGACCCCGGTCGCGCCCACGGACATTTGTCCCACCGTAGACAATGTCGTCGTGGGTACGCCTCAACCTCGAAGGCCGTCCTTGCCCACGCAGAGGTCAGAGTCTGCGAGGTAATTAATTATAGCATTAATTGATTACCATTCCATTGTAGACTTCAAAGAAAACACCGTCGAACGTATCCGTTGAGATTGTCTTTTCTTTCTTACGAGGAGAGCTACCCAAGTGTTACGCTTATTTATTTACGAAATTTTGCCATCTTATGGAGTTCGTCCAGCTGAGTATTCCGATACGCTAATAGTTTAGGAGATGATAACGATTAAAGTTAGTTGTAATATAAATTTTGTATCGATTGCCTGGAAATTCAAAGGTACACGGTTCAAACATTCTGCTCATTACCTTTCTTTTTTCTGTTTTACGTACTGTCGCTCTTTTTTATGTCCACTTATTGGAGCTATGCTATAGTTTTTGCATCTGTTAATAGTTTACTAATTATATTGAATTTTTTGTCTCCGTTACGCACATCGATAGCCCAAAAAGGGGTGTCGGAATACTCAGCAAGATATCCTCGCTGCTTATAAGTGAACCTATTACTATACAACATTATTTTTAACTCCCTATGATGTCTACCACAGAGGATCGCCTTTTAATTGTTAATAGCTTCGTTCGTCGATCAAAAAATCCCCCAATTTATATTTTCCCAAGAATGTGAAGTAACAGAAAGTAATAAAAGAAAATTGTTACCATGTGCGTATATAGTAGCGGCAGCACGGAATCGCCGAAGACCCGTGGCAGCAGCGGCGGTACCGGAAGCTCCGTGAATTCTCCATCTCCCGGAAGCGGGGTGAGCAACGAGCGTGCACCACCGAGTCCCAGTCAACTGTGCGCCGTTTGCGGCGACACGGCAGCGTGTCAACACTACGGTGTGCGTACCTGTGAAGGTTGCAAGGGCTTCTTCAAGAGGACGGTGCAGAAGGGTTCGAAGTACGTGTGCCTTGCCGAGAAAGCTTGCCCCGTGGACAAACGTCGACGGAATCGTTGCCAATTTTGTCGCTTCCAGAAGTGCCTGATGGTCGGCATGGTGAAAGAGGTAAGCTATTGGGGCTAGAATGATCAAAAATATATTTCGTTTCCCGAGATACAAGGTTTGCATGGTTTGTTCCATAGGTCGTTAGGACAGATTCGTTGAAAGGGCGAAGGGGTAGGTTACCCTCGAAGCCAAAATCACCGCAAGAATCACCACCCAGCCCGCCGGTTTCTTTGATCACGGCTTTGGTGCGTGCACACTTGGACACAACGCCCGATCAAGCGAGCTTAGACTATTCGCAATTTCGACAACCCAGGCCGGGCGATCCTCCCATCACGGAGGCAGAAAAGACTCAACAGTTTTACAACCTTTTAACCACCTCCATCGACGTGATTCGAAATTTCGCCGATAAAATTCCCGGCTTCACGGACCTGGTGCGGGAAGATCAGGTTTGTTAATAATTATTCTTTTTAAATGTTTGAAAATTTCAAGAATGAAAGCAAAACATGGTCCAATATTCAGTTTAAATTGTGAACTTTCTCTATGGTCCGCCGTCCAAGGGTTAATTTCATAAACGTGTAGACATCTTACCAAACGATCATAACGAAAGCGTCGATTAAGAGCGTTTTTTCTGTGCGATTAATTTTCCGTGCCGTTATGCTAGTGTGTACGAGTCGCTTTATATATTGTTTATTATGTATCGACGTTCAGACGATATCCGAAGGGAGGTTCTCATTAAAGAGAGAGATCGATAGCTTGTACATTTTATAAAAGGTCAATCCTGACGAGCCTAGGACATGTCTAATCGACGGTCTGATTGGCCGGTTGTCTGGCAGCCTCGAGACCGTTGGTGAAAATAACATTTTCTCGCTAAGAAAGTTGCTCGTACACGAATCGGTAACGTGACTCGTGGCCACACAACCCTTTCGTAACTGCGATCGGTCGTTCAAACGTTCGTTCCATCCTCGCCAGGAGTTGCTTTTCCAATCGGCCAGCCTGGAATTGTTCGTCCTACGGCTGGCGTACCGCACCAAACCGGAAGACACGAAGTTGACGTTCTGCAACGGTGTCGTCCTGGCCCTGGAACAATGTCAGCGCAGTTTCGGCGATTGGCTTCACAGCATCCTCGAGTTCTGCAAGGCGCTTCATGTTCTCGACGTGGACATCAGCGCTTTCGCCTGCCTGTGCGCCCTCACCCTCGTTACCGGTAAGTATTTCATCAACAATCTTATTTCTTGCAAATCACACTCTGATACGTTGCTGCAAGAATCGAACGAAAAAAAAAAAAAAAGTAATTTCACGATTTTCCTTTACTTCCGTTCGACCATTCCTCATTACGCGTAGCCGTCTGTGAGATAAATTATTAATCGATCAGTCAATTATTTATTGATACGACGACGAAAGGTAGCCGGGTGTGTTGCACGCGATATTCGCGCGAGTTGCATGTGCGTCGTGTCCCCTCAACGACATTGTACGAATCCGATTGCGTGCAATCGATCAATCCGGAAATATAAATCCTTGTCACGAACATTGGCGCTCGATCCACAGGGTGACTGACGGAAACGCGTGTGTTTCTTTTTGCTTGGCGTTACAGAAAGGTACGGCCTGAAGGAACCGCATCGCATGGAGCAGCTACAGATGAAAATAATCTCGTCGCTGCGCGATCACGTCACCTACAACGCCGAGGCGCAGCGAAAAGCTCACTACCTGTCACGTCTGTTAGGTAAACTACCGGAACTGAGGAGTCTGTCGGTGCAGGGGCTCCAGCGTATCTTTTACCTGAAACTGGAGGATCTGGTGCCGGCGCCGCCGTTGATCGAGACGATGTTCGTCGGTAGTCTACCATTTTAGAGAGAAATCGCCTTCAGAACGAGCCAAGCCTAAGGCTAGTTTCGCGTAGAACAAATTCATCATTCGTCACACTTGAGACCGATTGCGTACTATCTTGCGGGTTAAATTCGAATTTTTTTTTTTTTAGTTCTATACCGTATGTAGTTCTCGCTAATTTCTTGCGTGTATCCTTGCATGGTTTTCACGAGTGTCGACGCGTGATCGACTCGAAGTGTCGGCCTCGAGACGAATCCTCCGGATGTTGGGTCTCGATGCTGACCAATCAATTTTCTGAATGTCTGTAACGAACAGATGCGTGTGTGTGTGTGTGTGCGATAGAGAATTTTGTGCAGGATTAAGTTTAAGACAAATGGTTCCCTGTGCGTGTGTGCGATTCGTGAGAAGCGTGGATGTCTGAGAACTGACGACAACCGTTACTATCGTTACTACTATTATTACTATTTTAACATTGTACCGTATGATTATTCTTGCTATCGAAAGTGCAGACAGAGGTGGATCGCGATTCCTTGACGGATCGTCGGCGACGGGGTGAAACATTTACGAATCGAACGACGAGGATTGTGTATCCCGTCGTTTTTAGAAGAAAGTTACCGCGGTGGTTAGGATTGAACAGAGCCACGAATATCCTACACACGTACACGTATATACACACATACACAGAGGAATTTTTTATCACTTTTCTACCTACTTTGTATAAAATGATCGTGTCAACGTGACCGACGATCCGTCAGGCAACAGGATCCTCCTCTGATCGTGGACGAACGTACTTATCCGTTGGGGAGAAGAAAAGAAACGCATTGACCGTTTGTAACATATCAGAGCAACGACGGAAGAGCGAAAGTTGCTGATTAATTCCCTCCCTCCTCTTGAACTTCGCTCTTCCGTGTTGACGGTTTTTAAACACGTAGCTGGTGATCGTGATCACGCTCGAACGTCCACGACGATGCTAGACAATCTTGGATACTCTAAATGATCCACGATTTCCTATAGTTGGTCGGTGCTGTGTGTCCCTTATCTTTCGTTGACACGTTGAGCGCCATAGCGAACTGATTTTCATATTTAGACTTTTTATTTTTTTAATATCAACGCTATACATACTTTTCTTACGCCAATAATTCGATTACACAAAACTTCAGACGTCGGGTTATTCACCAGTGTTTCCACGTGGCAGCCAACGTGTTAAACAGAGAATACAAGGCATCATCGTGAAACGTACGAGTATCCTCCGCTTCACGCATGCTACCTTTGCGTTAATGTGATTTTAGACAGCTAAGGGAGACGAGATTGAAGTAGGACCCGAACTCAGCCAAATGTATCCCGATTGTAAGAAATCGAATGGAACACGCGCGTGTCGACAGCAATATGTTTATTTAACGACGAATAATGGCAAAGAGGCTTAGCGACGGGTCCGGCATAAAGTTACCTATTACGTTATGACATTTATTTTTAATCAAACTAACGTAGAGACTCCCTATTTATACGTATACCGCGACGCTATTACTACTACTACTACTACTACTACTACTTACTCATACTACTGTTACTTGCTACTTAATAATTACTTAACGCTAGCGTTTACGATTCTATGGCGTTACCACCGCTGTTACCATCCGCTACCTTCTTACCGCCATCGACAACCACCTTGCGTTACCATTACCCGTTAAAACGAGTATTAAGGAACACCGTTCAACCACACTTCGCCGCTCTACGATATATATCTCTGGAACCTTTGGACCCTCACGACAACAATACCCCACTTATTCTGAAGGATGAAGATCGTCGAACGCCATCAATGAATGATCGCTCGATCTTCAACAGGGTCATCCTTATCTGTTCTGTATGTTACTTGACGTGGATAAGAAAACAAGAAAAAAAGAAAAAGAAAAAAAGAATTAACAAGTACACAGCCCAGTAAACCGATCCAACCGATACAGCGTTTAATATATTCGATAGTATCACAGAGCATTGTCTTTTAGTGCACTTAATCGACGAGAGACACGTTTCACGCGGACACTTACCCTCCCTCGACCGGCCGCGTGGAGCGTTCACTTAACAACAGACAGAAACACGTTATATGTATATGTGCACAATAGGTATAAAGAAACAAAGTAATTACGTGTGTGTATACGTTACTGTCTAATCCGACGTGTGTATCCGCAAATGTTCGACATCTCTAGCAAAGGAACGCGTCGATCTTTCCTTCCGTTATCGATCTCTGTGCAATCATGGTTCCTTTGGAAGATCGAGCTTCTTGTCTTTTTTTTTTGTTTTTGTTTTTGTTTTGTTATTCGCTCGGTACCGTTTCTTTTGCAAGAATTATTGTGTAACAGCTCGAGGCCAAAAGCGATGAATATTTTATCGAACGACAGACGCGAACGAGCTTTGCGGATGGATACGAAACAAAACATGCCCGGTAAAGAAAGCAAGGTACAAACGCGAAGAAGCGAAATGAAGACACGACCGAAGGGTAGACACAGGATGTCACGGGGGAAGCGATCGGTTTCTAATTTTCTGACGCGTTAATAACGACGAGAGTGTAATTAACGATAATGGGAAGCTTCACGGTGAGCTCGTCTAAATATTTTATCAGGATTCGTTGGCAACCGGTCACTTCCATCGCGTGCCAGGAGCGAATCGAGTCCAGAAGAGATTCAGAGGCTGAAGGAATTCGTCAAATTAAACGGTGCTATTAGGCTAATTGCGATGAACGAGCGCTCGACGAATTCGAGAGTTCTTAAGTTCGTCAACCCGCCGAGGGACAGAGGGAGGAATGGGATTTACTTTTGTTCCTATTAATTAAGAAAATTGAAGGAAGCCTCGCGATCGTTTCCAATTCCCTTCGGTGAAAGTGAACGCGATTCGGATCGACGTACTTCCTTCTTCTTTTTCTTCTTTCTTTCAATTTCGTCAAGATCTTTCCTGGACTCAACGCCGATCAACGTTGTATTGTATTATTTTTTACTCAGATTTTTTCTTTTTTTTTCTTTTAATCAAAATCGACAGAATGAATTAATGAAAAACAAACGAGAATAAAGAGGAAATCTCGGATCGTTCGAACGTAGAAATAATTCGAACGAAGGACGAGATCGCTCGAGTATCTAATTGTTACCAATTTAATTGTCGTAATCGCTGTAAACGAACGATGGCCAATTCCGTTAGGTGTATACTATCCTCTTTCCCTCGATGTAACAATAAATGTTCAATCAACGGCAGATTTCATTATTTTTTATATTTTTTTCTTTAATCGTCTTGAAACCCGACGTGTTCGATGTTCCACGGGAATCGTGGAGTCGCTTGATAATCGAAACTCGTTCCCTTTCCGTCCAACGATCGAGCGTACTCTGAGACAAAATTTATTCATTCTTTTTCACGATCAACGTTTTATAAAAAAAAAATTATCTATACAATTTTTAAGATACACCCCCCCCCCCCCCCCAAAAAAAACATGCAAATATATATTCTCGTTTTCGTACGGACATTTCTACAACGATCGATCCGTACTTCACCGTAAGAATGTCTGCGGATACAATCACAAACGCTAGTTTTGCACGATCACAAGGTGGACACCGGAAGTGGTGGACGTCGCATCGAAAGTAAATTCGTTGAATCCACATACGTTCATCGGGAAGATTTCTTAACACGTTATTTATCGCCCTGAAACGAAAAAATAAATACTATTACGGCTTTAAATCTCCTCTCAACGTTTATTATTTCGACGATGTTATAAACGAAAAAATTGGTTTTCTGTCAACAGCAAATGATGTTGAATACTCTATGCTTCCGGTAAATAAAGTGTTAAGAAAGCAAAGCCACCCTCTTTCGAAACATACATATTATATCGCGATAATTGCTGTTTGCGTTTGAACGAAGGAAACCGGGAGTCACGAAAGACAATAGACAGGAAGGAACAGAAATAAAGGGGGGAAGAACGACGAAGAAATTAATGTCGATACGTATTGACGGCCGTACAATTGAAAAGGAGGTGCGTGAATCGTTGGATAATCGATCGACGATCCGACCGGTTCAATATCTGTGTTCTCCTTGCAATTTTTTGGTTCACGACGACAATAAAAGGGAATTGCAAGGGAAGTTTCCCCATCACCGGCCTTTTCACCCCTACGACCGTCGATATTTTTCAGCATCGTTTTACGCTGTTTATTATAACAATTTGTAAAGATATATTCTATTTAAGGTGTTTTACACGCGCGCACATTCACGAAACCTTTTCTTTCCGCGGCCTGATTCGTTGTAATTCTGTGCCGAGCCACACACAGTTCCCTCTCGCTTGATTAATATATAAATATAAAAATAAAATAATATATATTGTTATTATATATATATACATACTTATAAATATATAAATATAATGATTAATATAAATGAAGAAATATATATATATACACACACATATATATATATATATATATATATATATATATATATATTATACTTTCGATATGCGAACGAGAAAGCAATTAAATGGAATGACAAAATAAAAAAAAAAAAAAGAAGAAGAACACATTGTGACCATTATATTTTATAAATAAACAAAAAAAAAAATTGACATGTGATATAGATGGTAAGGCACGCGGACGACGCGATGCGATGCATTACGAAAGCAAATGTATTCTGTATATCGTTTCATTAAATCTATTAAAATAACCGACCGCTCTTTTCTCCCTTTCGCAACCCTGTCGTTGGTCGGGAATATACGAAACAGGTATTCGAAGGATCGTCAATAGTCTGAAGGGAAACCGACGGTTGTCAAGGGTCCTGGCCATTTTGCATAAAGCGCACCTGGCGCATTGATACCAGTCGTGGAACCTGAAATCTTGCGAATCTTTAAATTGTAATGAGTATTAACAGTTTCGTTTTATAATTTCATTCGTGACGATGATTGCGAAGAAGAAACTTGCTAGATCGAAATATATATATTGCACGTTTTTCAATAAACATACTTTTTCTTTTGTTAATGTGACGATCGTTTCAAGACGCATTCTGTGGGACGTATGATTCTCTGTAAAAAAAAAACAAGTGTAGAATTACGATAAATTGTAATTGAAAATCTAGTTAGTTTGTAACGAAAGCGAATAAAGTGTATGAATGTGACAATGTATGCAGTATGCAGCTGCAGTGTGGAAAGATTCAAAATTAACCGGCATAACGGTCACGTGCGGTGCGTATGCGCGAGAGCGCTGGTATCTGTCGTAGATGGCGTACGCGAGACGGCGTGCGCATGCGTAGACGAGATTTTGCACAGCGCACAGAGAAAATAGTCCGCGCTCGGAGAGACACGACGATCGCTTCTAGAAACGTGACACTCGTGACAGTAGTTTTGCAACGTTTTACGCGAGTCGTAATAAAAGTTTTTAAGGCTGATCAATCGGCACGAGCGGCCCATCGAGCGTGTTTATTATCTTTGTTCAAGAATCGAGGGATTCGTTTCTGTGTAGTAAGCGCGTGAATAGTAAAGGGCGCGGATATCACTACGCTGCACGTTGTGTGGAAGGAAGCAGAAATCGAGTACTAGCAGGAAGTGGGTAGAAGGGGGGTACGTCGTTGAGCTAGTTGATTCGGTGGTGGCTACATGTGGCTGTCCGCCGGTCGCGATAACGAGACATTTCTTATCTGGGCATAAAAATAACATTTCGGGAGGATAATCGATAGCCGAAAGAAGCTGAAATCATGCAGATGGACCCAACGACGGTGCAACTAATTCAGGTTCTCGAAAAGACCGTTTCGCCAGGTGAGCCGTTTGATTTAATCGAGCCCTCGAGTTATTCGGGCGACATCATGGAATTCAGATTAACTTTTGTTGGTTACTTTGTTCCCCTTGACCTTGCTCGCGATCTTGTTTAAGGAAACATGTCGCTCGTCGAATGTTCTTTTACGATTTTCATGACATTGACTGGAAAAATAAAGTCCTACCGCGTGCGCGTCCTTTACATATTCTTTCCGGTACATTCGCGAAGCAATTGATATCGTGGCCGACCGATGCTTTTATCGATTTCTTTAAGATTCGTCGCCACGAATACGTTAATATTTGATCAGAATTTCTCGTTCGTACGATAATACGTCGTATTACGCTCTGCTTGGCTGTTGCTAGGGGGCTTTGTTCGCCATCGGAAAAGTATTGTCCAAATGTGACGGTTACTCCTATTGCACGTCCCCGTTGTCGGTTGGCACGACGGGTGCGAGTGCATCGTGCTTTTCTAACCTCCAAATGTTATCTACGAAATTTTATTGCCTGTCATCGGGCGAGATGAGCACAGTTAAAAAATCGACGATGTTAACCACGTTTGTATTCATTTTCAATTTCAGACAAAAATGAGCTGGAAGCAGCTCAGAATTTCTTGGAACAGGCAGCACAAACTAATCTTGTAAGTTACTCGAATTAAAATACTGTGCTTTTTTAAGAGCAATCAGAATTTCTAAGATAACAATAAATTTTATATTTTTTCAGCATGAGTTTATGCAAAGACTCAGCGGCGTGCTGGTTACTGCCGCTGCGAGCCCAGTTGCCCGTATGGCAGCAGGCCTACAGCTCAAAAATCAACTTACATCCAAAGATGTCCAAGTGAAGTATCAATATCAACAACGCTGGCTTCAAATTCCTGTAGAAACTAGGGAATTTATTAAGAAAAATGTGAGCTTTTTTTCTTATGGATACACATATTCACTTTTTTGGACCGACATTGTATGAACTTCGTGTGTTTTAAATTTAAAGATTTTCGGAGCACTTGGTACAGAAAACAATAGGCCAAGTTCGGCAGCACAGTGTGTTGCATACGTTGCAGTTGCTGAATTACCCGTTGGCGAATGGACCAACATTATTCAGTTATTAGTCAACAATGTTGTTAATCCGAACAGTACTGAAATAATGAAAGAGGCGACGTTAGAAGCCATTGGTTATATTTGTCAAGATATAGAAAGCGACGTATTGGTACCTCAGTCCAATCACATTCTCACAGCTATTATTCATGGTATGAAAGGATCTAGTACTTCGCATCACGTTCGGCTTGCGGCTACTAGTGCACTCTACAACTCCTTAGAATTTACCAAAGGAAATTTTGAAATAGAGGTTTGTATCGTTAAAAAAAAGTTAACTTCGAAACGTTGTATATTGATTTGATTTGTTCTTGTATGCGCAGACAGAGAGAAACTTCATCATGGAGGTGGTGTGCGAAGCGACACAGTCTATAAATACGCAAGTTAAAGTCGCCGCTTTACAGTGTCTCGTGAAAATTATGTCCTTGTACTATCAGTATATGGAGACGTACATGGCTCCAGCATTGTTTCCCATTACTTTAGAAGCCATGAAATCCGATATCGATGAGGTTGCACTTCAAGGAATTGAGTTCTGGTCGAACGTATCGGAAGAAGAGGTCGATTTATCCATGGAAGAAGGCGAAGCTTCCGATGGTGGTCGTCCACCGGTCAAAGTATCCAAACATTATGCAAAGGGAGCTTTGCAGTTTTTGGTACCTGTTCTGATGAAAAAGTTGACCAAGCAAGAAGAATTCGATAACGAGGACGATTGGAATCCTTCGAAAGCCGCTGGCGTGTGTTTGATGTTGTTGTCTTCTTGTTGCGAGGAGGCTATGTTCCCTCACGTTCTTCCTTTCGTCAAGGACAATATCAAGAGTCCGAACTGGAGGTATCGGGACGCTGCTTTAATGGGTTTCGGTTCGATTCTCGGTGGATTAGATCCTGGCACTGTCAAGCCATTGATAGAACAAGCTATGCCGACGTTGATCGAATTAATGTACGACAGCAGTGTCGCGGTAAGGGATACGGCTGCCTGGACGTTCGGTCGTATATGCGAGATCATACCGGAAGCGGCCATCAACGATACGTATTTGAAGCCATTGTTGGAAGCGTTGATAAACGGTTTGAAGGCAGAGCCTCGTGTCGCGGCGAATGTTTGTTGGGCGTTCACAGGGCTCGCGGAAGCCAGCTACGAGTCTGCGGAGACTCCCGAGGATGGACAACAACCGGAAACTTACTGTATGTCACAGTATTTCGATTTCATTATTCAGAGATTGTTGGAAACGACGGATCGGCCGGACGGAGGTCAAGCTAACTTACGATCAGCTGCGTACGAGGCTCTTATGGAGATGGTGAAGAATTCTCCGCGTGATTGTTACGTGACCGTGCAGAAGACGACGATGGTGATCTTGGAGAGGTTGCAGCAGGTACTGCAAATGGAAACACACATCCAGACCAACACGGATCGTGCCCAGTACAACGATCTACAATCGTTGCTGTGCGCCACCTTGCAATCCGTATTGCGCAAAGTCACTCCGGAAGATGCGCCACAAATATCCGACGTGATCATGACAGCGTTGTTGTCCATGTTCAATTCGAACTCCTGCAAAGCCGAGGGTGTTCAGGAAGACGCTCTCATGGCCGTTTCGACCCTGGTCGAAGTGTTGGGAGAAGGTTTTCTGAAGTACATGGACGCTTTCAAACCGTACCTTTGTCTCGGCTTGAAGAATCACGCCGAGTATCAGGTGTGCTGCGCCGCTGTTGGTCTAACCGGGGACATTTGCCGCGCCTTGAAGAACAAGATGCTACCTTATTGCGACGAAATTATGACCCTGTTGCTAGAAAACCTTGGCGACAACACGGTTCATCGCTCCGTGAAACCTCAGATCTTCTCTGTTTTCGGCGATGTTGCACTCAGTATCGGTCCTGAGTTCAAAAAGTATCTGGACGTGGTGCTGCAGACATTGGCACAAGCCTCGCAAGCGAACGTTGACAGGAGCGACTACGACATGATCGATTATCTGAACGAATTACGAGAGGGTGTCCTGGAGGCTTACACCGGCATCGTGCAAGGATTACGCGGCGACGCGTCGAACGCTTGTCCAGATGCCGCGATAGCTTTGGTGGAGCCTCACGTGCCCTTCATTATTCAGTTCATCACCTCGATAGCTCAGGATCGCGAACACTCGGAGGGCAATATATCGGCCTCGGTTGGCCTGCTCGGCGATCTGGTTACTATATTCGGAGCAAAATTGTTGCCGATGGTGGAATCCGAACCGCTCACTGAATTGATAACCAAGGCCAAACGATCGCGTACTAAAAAGACCAAAAGTTTGGGTACCTGGGCAACCAAAGAGATTCGAAAGCTCAAGGATGTCGCCAACTCAACGTCCAGTTGGTGAGTAAACATTTTTTTTTTTTTCCATTTCTTCATGTATTTCCTTTCCTTTTGTATCTTTTATTTTTTAATTTTTTTTAATTACCCATCATTTTCGTGTGAACGATGTGTGGTGCGTGTTATTCAATCACTTTATCCGTCCGTATCGCATTTACCATTTTATTTGTCGAATCTTTTCATCTTATTCTTTGCAACGCAACTCTTCCGTTTCATGCTACTTTCTCGCTGTGTTTTTTAACTTGAATCGTTCACAGAGACCCGCTTCTCGACGAACGATGCTCGATGCTACAAAATGTTAGGACAAAAATGCAAGTAAGATAGAACAGGGTTGAGGGGGGTGGTGGTGGTGTAGGATCAGGAACATCGTACAGAGTGGATTTTAGAAACTTGAAAACAAGTTGCATCTTCTTATCGAATAAAAATTGAAAAATAATAATAATAACGAAGAATTATTAGGTTGTTGCATATGAAATGTTCGGTTTTGTTTCATCAATTTTTTAACTTTGCTTATTCGATAAACATTCGTGTCTTTGAGATGTTTTATGCATCGATTCGAAGCTTAGAATCTCCTCTTTCACAGATAATTTTCATTTTGCAATGTTCACCTATTTTTACGCATCCTTTTCAAGTTTTTATGAAATATGGCTATATAAAGCGTTTTTGATTCTTCGAAGAAAATGTGCCGATTGCAACGATTCTTATTACGAAATAAGACCATGATTTATTATGATAAATTGTTATCGAAATTTTTTATGATTCACGTGTTTAAACTAATCTTTATTTTGATTATTAACGTTTAATATAAAAAAAAAATTGTGTTTATTTAAAATCGCCATTATAAATCAAACATTTCATATGCAACAACCATCTTATCAGCTGACACGAAAGGGGATTTGGTTTAATTTTAGTATCTACAACCGCTCTGTACCATATAGTTTCATTTTGTTGTTGTTGTTGTTGTTGCTGCTGCTGTTGCTGCTTATCGTTCCCCCTTGTCGTAGCCGCGTTACGCGTGAAATACGTGTACTCGACACGGAGATCGTATCTAAAAAAAAAAAAAAAAATATATATATATATAAAATTATAAAAAAAAAAAATTCGTAGGAGACCCGGTGAGCGACGGTTATTGATATTTGGCTCGCTTTTGTTGTTTACAGATCACCCCACGGTTGTACTGTCGTGCAATTTGATTTGACTAGAAAGCTATCGAACACAATGCAAAGACAACAAGATTGGATGGTGCGGATGCGAGTTGATGGATGTGCGTGAGTTCCAAAAGCGATGACGATGATGATGGTGGTGATGAGTCTGCACGTGTCCCTGCTCTGGCGACGGTATTCGAGTACCGACACGTCGAGCGCAGCCCAAAAATTGGTCGAGACGCAAACAAAAAAACAAACAAAAAAAAACCAAACCAAAATGATAAAAAAAAAATAACAGACAAACAAAAAAAATACGAAAGAATACCCGTCTGCCGGATGTCTGCCGACAACTGATGATGAGGAGTGCAAGTGGATTTTGTTGCCGATGAATGAACCAGGGCCGAAGCCTGCCTGCCGAGATGATGATGTTCCGGTGATGCAAGTATGCCTGATAAAAACGAGCCTGGGGCTTCTACCCGCGTGATTGAGAAGTTGAACCTGAGGAAAGGACGACTTCCATGGACGGTGATCGTGGCCAGTGAGAAAGAAAGCGAGAGAGAGAGAGAGAAAGAGACAGACGAATGAGACAGAAGATAAAAATGTGATAGAAGACATTAAACGAGAGAGAGAGAGAGAGAGAGAGAGAGTGTGTGTGTTGCGTATGAGAGAGAAAGAGAGACTGTCAAGTTAAATAGAATAATTGATCGAGCGAATGAATTTTTTTCCTATACGTATGTGTGTGATAGTAGTATATTAATTGAATAAAAGAAAGAAAAGAACGCCATCGAACGGACGATTGTTGTGTCGTCTCCGCAGAAAGTACATTTACTATAACGCGTACTCGCTGTAAAAGCTCTAGCTTCTTTTTTTTCCCCCCTCGTCATTGTAGCTTATCAACGAAGCGTGTACTAACCTTTTTTTTTTTTTATTTTTTTTTTCGATTCCTCGCTGAACGATCATCATCCCGCTTGTAGCGTCATCGCATATCGAATGATTGTTGGCGTGATATCGCACTTAACGAGCGAAGAAATAAATGATCGTCGAATATGCTGATTGATATCCGATGCAGCGAAATGTTGCGTGAGTGCGTTAATGAAAAAGAAAAAAACTAACCAGAACGAGAGGGAGTGAAAGAGGGACGTTGAATGATTGTAAAGAAAACAGAAAGAGAAAAAACGAAAGAAAGAAACAATAAACGAAATAAGAAGATCGGAAAGATGCGAAGAATACCTGGTGACCCCTGGTCCCCGATCATGCTGCGCGAGAATCCGAACGATCAGTTGTAGTATGATGATGCGTATGTTAATTTTTTCCCTCCGTATGTGAATGTCTGTTGCTGTTGATGATTCATTAAAATTAATATTTTGCTGGCATAAGTTATTGAAGTTGTACCGAAGTCCTCGTCCGGCCTGAACGTTCGCGAAGAGAAACACACAAGAGCGTGAAATGAAAACGATCGAGTGTTCAGCCCCACCCCGATCAAATATTCTACAGGGTGATTCTCTCGCAGCCGGACATAAAGGAACTGGCGACAACGAATCCCTTGACCGTACCACGAAGAGGTCCACATTGGCACACATACGTACACAGAGTCGTCTCGGCCGGGTAGGTCCCAGCTGGCACGTGACAAGGCGGACCTCTTCATGGTGCCGCTCTTCTTTGTGTCCGGCTCCGAGAGAATCACCCTGTACCCTTTACGTTTGTCGATCGTAGTCCTGCGTTAACTGACACGAGAATAATTGTACACGATCATCGTACGTCATTGTTGGACAGAATCGTGCGGAAATCGTCGACGAAGCCCAGAATATCAGACGAGAGCTTTTTCGCACTGCCAATTAATATCAGGGGACAATGTTCGTGTACGCTTTGTCCCCAGACACTTTTTAATCTCTCGTTTCTTCCTTTTCGAGTCTTAAATATCCTCGAGACGATATTTGTTGACTAACTCGAGGCTTCACGTTGTCGAAGAAGTTGTCTTCCTGGCCAGTCTGATTTCGTTATAGAAGGGCATTCGTCGAGGATCATATAAATCATTCGCACTGTGTTTTGAGGATCTGTGAAATACTGTGATCGTGTAAATCATGGCCGATCTTACGTATGAAAGCGAGGTGATTGATGTATAACCCTGTCGAATAATATATTTAATTGTGTTGTATAATGGTGAGCTTTTAGATGGCTTCTCTCGATAAGGGAGGAACTTTATCCTGACGCTTAAAGACCCTATCAAATAGATAAATGACGAGCAGCAGGTATTTACAAATTTACGATCGCTTTGGAATTAGATATTTATATGACAGAATTTGGGAATAAAATTAGTGTGATGTATTGTAGAAATCGTCGCGTATTCTTAATATGTTTATCTATTTGCTAGCGTGAATACAGAAGGATGTCTGATTGAGAAAAGCCATTAGTGTCACTCACTGTACTACTAGGATATACATCAAACATTTTGATTCGCAGGAATTACGGCACCTTAGAATACCTACCTTTTTGCTTTTATACATTGTCCTGTTAGACTTTCGTTGAATCCTGAAACGAACGTACACTATCGGGCATCGTAGGCTTCTTTAGGGAGAATGGCGCCGTAGGAGAGGGTTAGGGTTAGGTTAAATCTGACAAGTCGATTAATTCAGTAACGAGGTAAAATAGATGAATGCTTAGTAAGTTTCGAGTATAAGACGAATTGAGGGACTTTTCCCCTACATCGCCATTTTTCCGACCGTAGGCTTTTAATCCTTTGATTCTAAATATGCTTGTCCGTTTGAGAGTAAAAATCACGCAGGCAACTGCCTAGAGTATTTGTCACGAGTGGACACTGTACTGAGAGTCCTTTTTCGATCAACGACGATCCCTCTCGGCACAGTATTTGCTCGCAAAATATATTCCCGGCAGGTACTTAACGCTAGCTTTGCTCTCGAAGGACTTTCGAGAATTCGAGCAAAGGATTAAAACGGCGCGAAATTAATTCAACTTTCTCCTTCGCTCATAATATTATCCGGCCTCCCATTAGAGATTGGTGATTCCAAGGCGATTTAAATAAGAATTCACCGGAAAGATACAAAGTAAACGGACGGTCGGTCGATCGGATCGGTCGCCTCTAATAATATAATACGAAGTTACGTCACGTTGTCGTAAACGTGGCCGTGGTTAGTGCCATTTGCATTCCAAATACTTTTGCCAGCGTACAAAAGCACTCTTTATTATTAATTAACGTGTGTGAACCACCGTTCTTTCGCGCGACTGTCGGAACTGTATATTTTATAGGATTTTTCATTAATAACTTTACTTACACTCACACCATACATGTACACAATTTTTCTCGAGTACGCCTCGTTTTTACGCGAAACTTTTTACGTACGGACACGATATCAAGAGTTGTTATGAAACGGAAAATCGAAATTAACACTCGGCTGATACGATGATGATGATGGTGGGTGATGGGTGATGGTTCCTTCTTCGATGAGGATCATCGTTGAACTAAAACGGGACAAACGTGTTTCGACGAAATCAAAATGGGCAAATTAAACAGAGAAAGAAATCAAGAGCGAGAAACAACATTGGCGTAAAAAAAAAAAGAAGAGACACATACGACAAAAAAGAAAGAAATGAAAAAAAGAGGACAAAAATAGGGAATTGATGAGAGACGATTAAACTAAGAGACTTTTTATTAAATTGATTATCTTTTTTACAATTTTACATATCGAAGGATAACCGATGTGTCAGCTCCACGTCTGGGATACAAATAAATATATATATACGTATATAATTTTTTTACTGTTGCGAACGATATTGCCAAACTTAGCGTATAAGGAAGAAAAGTTTATCTAGCTTTTAAACGAAAGAAAAAAAAAAAGAAACTTGACTAAACAAGAAAGAAAATGGAACGCGGGGGTGGGTTTCGGTTCGAGCCGCTCGTTACGTAGACTGGAGCCTAAACTTTGATCTCTTTGCAACACAAATGCATAAATTCTCTCTATAGTATCGGGTCGATCGGTGATCGTTTAATATCTGAATTATTTTCAAAATTATTAAGTGTACAGGAACGATTTTTTCATTAATAAGATTGTTTTGTAATGTGTCGGGTAATAAGTTCATGTATCATTAATTTTGTATAAAATTTTATTCAGAAAGAAAGTTTGACGATGCGACAAATATATCTAATTTGTATTTTTATAAACTTCTTCGAGCCCAGCTGCGAACATGCGCGCGTCAAAATCTTTTTATCGTTAAAGAATATTCCAATGACCAAAAAGACAGAACAAATTATATCTTACAAACATAATAAATTAAAATTATTATCCTCATGAAATTATATTTGTAGCAAGGTATATTTTCACCTTAACTTGGAAATGTTTATATTTTCATTGGGCACCTCTAAAAAGAATTAAACAGATCAATATCTATATCTTTCCTTTTGCCATGTAACAATCGCTTCAGAATTTATTTTGAAAATTGTTCGTGACAATTCTAAGCAATAACGAACAATTTTCTACCGTATAATTTTGAGAATGATCGGGACGACGACGATCGCCGATCCAATTTACGTAATATCGTTTTATCCTTTCGATCCTCGACCACAGAACGAAATTCCAACAGACGAAACACGGTGTCTTCCAATCGCGACAAAAAAGGTTTCACCTCGTTATAAACACAGCTTTTTCCTTGCAGTCCAAGATGATGTTTACCGTCATCGATCTACCAAAGTCCGATACCTTGGGAAAAAACATTTAAAAAACGAAAAAAAAAATATATACATATATAATGAAACGAAAGTGGTTGTTCCGAGTCCAAAGAAGAAAAAACACGCAAAAGATGCCGAGGCGCAAAATATCCTGTTTTTCTTTTACATTCCACGTAGCAGAGAGAGTAGAGAGAATGAGAGAGAGAGAGAAGAATAATTAAGGAAAACGTGAGAAGAACGAAAGAACGAGAGAAAGATAGAACGAAAGAGGGTGAATAATTCGAATGAAAGAGAGGAACCACGACGGAGAGGACAGCGGTGCGCGTATTTCCGCGTTTCGACGAAGAACTCGATCGCTCGCCTGTTCCTTTGATTCGCAAACAATCGGGAATTCCACCGTTTCAAGCATTCGAGAATGTTCCTGAATCGGGTGGACAAATTTGATCGTCATTTACCTCGATAGAACTTTATTTATCTTAATTCGAATAACGACAACTCGTTAATTTCATCGACAGGATAGGTAATTGGATTCGGGGATGAACTTTTACTGTTTTATTTTCTAAATTATTAGAGGAAACAAATCTCGTACGACGAATTTAATGGAATATTAATACTTCTAATAATTACAGTAATTTGGATTTGTATATTTTTAAAAAGTGGTCATTTCGCGAGTGTACAGAAATCAGAAGCCAACAGAATAATTCTGTCGTGGCGGGGTTTTATGTACTGCCAACTTCGGTAGAACACAAAACCTCAAACTATAAAATAACAAATCTATCAACAGTCTTTTTCTAAATTACTTTTTCTAAATTTCTTAAATTATCCGTTGTGAAAGCAAAATGAAATTCATAAAATTTGTCCATCTTTTCTTGAATGCGGCCTGTGTATTTGATAATATAATCATATATACATATAAACGAAGTTGATGGTTTCTAGATGGTTTGCGAATCACGTTATTTGGTCCACAGACAGAGAGCCTAAATAGAAGAGGGAAGTAACGGTCGTGAAGATAAGGGCTTTTTTTTCCTATATATGCGAGTAAGCCCAGAAAGAGGGTAGGAAACTAGGAAATGAAAAACGTCGGCCGTGCCGTGATCGAAGTAACGAGTTACGAAGTGAAAATGAGGAATACAAATGAAACAAATTATATTATATACGCGACTGTGATTTTTTGGAGAGACTCTCGTGTGCGAGGGGTCGATGTTCTACCCTGAAGGGAGCGCGTCTCTCTCGCTGTTCTCGTATCTCTTTCAATACTACACAAACGATGAAATTCCATTACATATTTAGAAAGCTCCGAGCACGTTATAATTTAAGCACCATTATTTGATATTACCTTGAGACGGTGGATAATATCTTTTTTGCTAAAACTTTGTTAATACGTTGATTATCAGAGAGTCATTGGTCAGCCATATTACAAATTTAGTACAATAGAATGATTGGTAGAAGGGGAAGGAGAGTGTAGTCTTTTTTACAGAAATTGGAATTGATTAAATTTTAATTTAGAAATTTGAAAATTTTTCATGTGAGAATTTCCTAGTTATCTATTTTCCTAATTGAGAATTTTCTATTTGACAAATTCCTAATCGAGAATTTTCCACGTGAGAATTTCCTAGTTATCTATTTTCCTAATCGAGAATTTTCCACGTGACAATTTCCTAGTTATCTATTTTCCTAATTGAGAATTCTCTATTTGACAAATTCCTAATCGAGAATTTTCCATTTGACAGTTTCCTATTTATCTATTTTCCTGATCGAGAATTTTCCACGTGAAAAATTCCTAGTTATCTATTTTCCTAATTGAGAATTTTCTATTTGACAATTTCCTAATTGAGAATCTTCTGTTTAGCAATTTCCTAATCGGGAATTTTCTATTTGACAATTTCCTAATTAAAAATCTTCTGTTTGGCAATTTCCTAATTGGGAATTTTCTATTTGACAATTCCATATTTCCTACCCTATACCAGTCACCCCTACCACCCAGCATCCATTTCACGGCCAGCGAAAACAATCGCCCTCACCATCAAAAAGTTGGTCAAAAAAAGTAATTCCAATTTCAAGCGATCAACGTTGTAATCAACGTGTTAACGATAGAATCGATTTACACGAGTAACAAAGATATTATCTTCCCTATCCGTTTCGCAACACGATCCGTACTTTTTCTCAAATGGACACGTTGGTTCCAGCCTAACGCGCACACGTCAAACACACTTCACGAAATGAATATTGACAAGAAATCGAGACCCGGACAGACACGTGCTCCCTGAATCAAACTCATACACGATAATATCTTTTATCGAACTATTAGTTGTTAGCCTTTTCATCGTCGAGACTCCTAGAGTGCGTGCGATGCTTCAAAAATAGGGGAACGTAAGTGAGAGCGTATTTAAGTGATAAGTATATTAATAAAGAAAACGAGAAAACTACAAAAAAAAGGGGATAAACAAGAGAGAAGAAAGAAAGAAAGAAAGAAAGAAAGGAAGAAAGCGTGTGCATTACGCTGTATCAGTGATGATGTGCGCTGTGAAGTAAAAACTTTTTAACTGATCGGTTGTGTCCTGTATCGGTGTTGCGAGTGATAGAGAGATACAAAGAAAGCAAGCAAGCTAGCGATAACGAGAGATCGAATGAAAGAGAAAATCGTGATGAGAATTTTTTGAGATTGTTGAGAAGGGACGAAGACAGAGAGAAAGAGGGTTGGCTCGTGATTCGACGTGAATCGCGGCGTGTCGCCGTTTGGGATGGGACGAATCGTCGATCTGTAAAAATAAGTAAAAAAAAGATGAAAGATAAATAAATAAGAGAAAAAAAAAAGAAATTATATAAATTTTGTATCGTGACGCGGTTAAAAAGAACGGAGAACCTGTCTGTGTGAGATCATCTTGTTTGAAATTCTGAACAGACGACAGGATTTTTAACTGATAAAAAGTAACTGTTACACACGAACCGTACGAACAAATAACAATCCAAATCGCACAGATGAATGATTAATTATTATTGTTATTATTTTTGAAATACTCTTCAGCTGGGCTGACAGGGTGTTCGAGCGGCAGAATTCTCCGTTCTTCGACTAGATTCGCGGTTGCCGTTGTACGTACGAGACAATATTTTCGATAATATTTTTCCAATCGTGATCGAGTCGCGAAACACGAGGCCAACGCGTAAAAAAGTGCTGTTGTTGTTCCAAAGCGTCAGAGAATACGGTGCACGGTGATCGGCTGGTGATAAAGGGGGGTAGAGGGGGGTTTTGAAGATCGATCGTTCCGTCATGCGATGCCTATTTTATCAATCGTGTGACACGGTTCCATCCGTATCTTCGATATTTTTGTTCCAATTTTCGACTTACGATTTTGTACCTGACAGTCGAACTTAACCCGAGTACATTTTTCTAATTTTTCAATCGAGCAACTGGTAATTCTAATAATTATAACGATAGGCATCTCGCAGCCTTGAAAGTGATTAATTTGAGTGATTGATCAAAAATAAGGTAAAAGAGTAGTATCATACGAATACGTTAACCCTGTATTTGAAGAATTTAACCGTTGAGCGACGGACCACGGAGAGAGCCAACAGCATCAATTTAATTTTGCACCACTTTTCATTCGTATTTTGAAAATTTCAAAGCATTCCTTTCAATATTCTTTCGCCCGATGCACAAGAGTTTTCCGAGCCTAACGATCTCGAACTACGATAGAATAATGTATAACAACTCGTTTTCGCGAGAAATCAAATTTGGGTTAGTTTTGCTGTCGGAGATGAAAAATGTCGAAAACCGCCATCCCAGTTTACCGTGCACGCGACCGTGTGATTTAATCTAGAGAATTCAAAAGAGAAGCAAGGCGAAAAAAAAACGAAGAAAAACTAACAAAAAAAAAAAAATGAAGAGCGCAATTATAGTAATAAAAGAGAGCAGCGTGTGAGATGGACGTTTTTTTTGTGATGATTTTTGCGAACAGATAAAGAAAGAATGAAAGAGTGCTGTCGAGTGCTGCCGATTCAATGATCGGAATCCTGAAAAACAAAAAACAAAAAAAAAAAGAAGAAGAAAACATAATTTACGCATGTGAACGAATTCGGGCGATAAACGTGGGTAAAAAAGAAAGGAAGAAAGAAAAAACGAATAAACGAGAACACGAGTTGGATGAAGTCTTGTTTCAGACCTTGTCACGCTGTAATTTGCTCACCCTATCCAATCTTTTCTTTCTTTTTCTTTCCTGAAACTCAATTTTCTAATCTCGAATCAGAAATTAACCCGTTCGCTGTCCATGCTGATTTTGGATTAACAAATAAACCCCCATGTGGGAAAAGTTTCTCATTTTTAAATCGTAAACTTTCAAAAAAATTCGGGAACACTGATCGAAGTGTCTACTTTTTTTTATTATTTTCTGGCCAGTCGCGTGAAATGTTTGAAACTGAATAAGCTGGTGTAGCTGTTTTATAACGTTCAATATTTTGTTGTTGATGTTGTTATTTCCGGTTTCTGTCGATAAGATCGTTTTAAAATAAATTCAGCTTTGGAACCAGTACACACGTGGTGATGCCATTTATTACCAGTGGTCGTTGCTCGTTCTTATTTGTTCAGTGTTGGTTAACCCTGACCCGTCGCTCACGAAACAACGTTCGTGAATAAATCTGTGACGAGAACGAGGAGAAAATGAACCAACCATCATTGGGTTGTTCGGAAAATTCGAAATTTTACGTTTTAAGCAATTTAGAGTTATGGGGATATTGTATTTTTGGGACGTCAGAAATATTACATTAGAAATTTAGAGATATTATATTTCTGGAGCCTTAGAAATATAATATTATATTTTTGGGACCTTAGAAGTATAACATTAGAAATTTGGGGATATTATACCATAACCCTAACCTAACACTTAAAAATTTCTACTACAACATCTGTCGTTAGAATATGTGATACTTTATCGTTATATGCTGATGATTATGAAAATTCTATCGCGATCTTCAGGACATTAACAATTTCCTTCAATTATCAGAAACAACAGGAATTTTCTAAACAACCCACGATCCTTTGCTTCATCAATAAATTAAATTACCCCGGATTAAAACGGAAGCCGTACGCCTCGCGATACGAAGAAGGTTCCTGTAATTTTTCGATATCGTGCAAAAACCTACGAGGTCAATGGTTAACGCTTTGACTGCCACCACAAGGCTGTTTAATATTTCATTAGCAAGTTTCATTTCTTCTTTTCTCAGTACTTTATCATTTTATAACAACCAGTATTTCAATATAAATAAATTCCTAAGAATAAAGGGTTAAATAAATAGTTTTGAATAAGTAATACCGCAATAGATTGAATTAAAAGGGAATTGTTATTATAACGTATAACAGTATACAGGGGTTGTAAGTAGGCAATGGCAGTCAGGATTGTTAAACACTGATTTCTACAATGAATCTCTATGGAAATTCAAATACGCTTGACGTGGCAATCAGTGTTAAAAAAGTACCAAGTTTTCGTACCTTCACAATTTTCATCATTTACCCGATTAACCCGTCAGACCCTACATCAGTACCGATCCACAAATTTTCGTACACCATGTAAACTGTGACTTATAAAATTGCCTCGAAGCTTACACGAAATTTAGCTAGAAAAATTGCAATCCAATATTAAAAGTATTTCCAGATTTACAATTTATATTTACTAAAATTCCTGCGGGCTTTAAGGAAAAAGTGTTTTACAAACGAAATTTGACGCAATGCGTTCGAAGAATGAATCTCACGACCGACCAGCAGCATGTGTCAGCACTGTTCCTAATCTCTTCTAAGTACCCTTAACCCAATTGAATTAGAAGTGCACAGGCCGTGGCACGCGTCGCTAAACTCGTTTCGCCTGCATTTCCTCGATTCTCTTTTCCGCGCGCGGAAACCCGGTCATTCGCGAGTGCGTGCGCGACTTTTTTCTATTTTCGAAACTTCCCGACAAGAATAATAAACGATATTGCTGTTCAACTCCTCGAAACGTTCGTGGTAACTTACAATTTTGCGATAACGAAGAATTTTCGATGCAACGCGTGTTTGTTCTCCTTTCTTTGGTGAACAAAGTTTGGTGCAAAGAAAATTAATACTACCGATAGTCCCCCCTCCCCCCCTGGGGAAATCTTATAATAATTTGCAAAATTCTTGGAGTAATAAAAAAGTTTCGATATAACGCGAGTTATTTTGTTATTTTTGCGAATATTGGAGGTGTAGGCACGCGTGATTCGGATTTTTTTAAGGTAATTAATAATACCGATAGTTTTTCCTGGGAAATTTTATAATAGTTTGCAAAAGTTTGGGTAATAAAAAAAAGTTTCGATACCACCGGTGTAATATTGTTATTATTTTTACGGATAATGCGAGTATAAGCTGGAGTGTTTTTGAATTCCTATAGAAATAAATAATCTTATCGCTTACCTCCTAGAAAATTTAAAATTAACTTTACTATGCTTCTAAATACCTTAAACAAAGAAATAATGTTATTACCCGAATCATATAGTAATCATTTTAACACTCGAATAACAGGAAACTTTACCTAACCAATTCCAATTGTCATCTGACTTCCTAATTGTCTATCATTCTACCCTATTTCTTAACCATCACGCATAACCAGTGATTTTCTTTGCAAAATAAAGTTCAACCAATTAACTGTCCATAAAAGAAAGAATAAACTTGATGAGAAACGTTGAGAGCGATGGAATATGATACAGTGATTTTCTAAGTCAGTCGATTTTCTAACTGATTCAATCCTTTTTGGATTCGTGTCTTACCAGAACTGATTAAATCCGCTGCGAGAAAGAGACAGCTGACAGACGCCATCTCTATAATACTAAAAGTACACGTTGGTCGGTCCACGAATTCGAGGACGACGCCGGTGAAGAACACACGGGGAACAAAGTGGAATCAAGTCGTCACAGGATGGAACGAATGGCGTATCGGTCGAACAATCATCGGCAACGAGCTAATCCAAGTCACGTAACGCTTTTCTAAGGTATCGTCGACGTTTCGGTAGCCTAGACGTGGATTAAGTGCACGAGGATGGATCGTTTGGACGACAACCAGAGCGCTGGAAACGCCAAAACCACCGGGAACATTGACGATGAAGTAAGTTCCACGATTTGCATCCCCGTTGATACATCCTCGATCTTCTATCGTTTCCAATTATTAACAGAGAAAATCGTTTGGATAATATTTTTCCCCCGTGAAACTCGGGTATCCAGGGTTATCTTGTCGATCGAATTTTTAATTATATCCATCGTTTACTTAGAAGTTTGGAAATATTATATTTTGGAAACTAATCATTTCGAAACGTTCTTTATTTATTTATTTATTTTTCTTTTTTTTTTTTTAGAAATTTAGAGACCGGAATATCAATATGTTTAGGAACTGAACAATTTCGAAGTGCTATGTTTTTTAGATACTTCGAAACCTTTTGAGTAACGTTTCTAATTGTGAAAATGAATTAATCGAAAGGCGAATTAAGAGGGGTAAGTTTGGTATCGTAGGAGGGCTTCGATCTCGACGATCTCCTGCCGATCGTCGGCGAGTTCGGTCGTTACCAGAAGCAACTTCTTTGGCTCGTGTGCCTTCCGGCGTGTCTGCCCTGCGGCTTTTGTGCCTTCAATCAGCTTTTCATGGCCGACACGCCACCCCATTGGTGCAAAGTGCCGGGGTTGGAACACCTGGACGTCTCCCGTAGAAGGAGACTCGCGATTCCGCCCAGTCAGGTGCAATTGTTGTCTTAGGTTGAAATTTTAAAGAATAATACCATACCTTAGATTGCAACATTCGATGCTAGTCGCCTGAGGATCAAAAATAGAAAGAGCTTAAGTATATTTTTTAGTAGAAGTCACTATTGGCCCTTTGACAATAACTTAACTTACCTTTCTTTCCGAATTGTATTCCCCCAGTATTTCTTAAATAAACTAATTATTCCCAACTCATGTTATTTTATTTGATATAATATGCCATCCTTCGCTTTGCGAATAAATATCCTCCAACGCAAAGGTTTAAACAAATAATTTCATATAACAGTGCCCACCAAGGGGTTATTTTTACTTTGGACGTCAGGGTTGTTAGATGCTAGTTCCTATAATATCTATGGTATCCTGCTCAACTGTCTACAGGTATCACGTATGCTAGTCGTAGAAAGCTAACGTTCCGTTCGATTGTATCATCGTAACGATAACTTTCATAATTAGGATGACAATGAAACGTACAGCCAGTGCACACGGTACGATATCGATTGGACAGCTGAGAATATGTCTGTCGTGACGAATGCATCCTGGCCAGTTGTACCATGCGACCATGGTTGGGAATACGAGACCTCGGAAGTTACATCTTCCATCGTTATCGATGTACGTTTCTTTCTATTTTATTCAATTTCCGACCACTCGAATAAATGTGCATTCAATGTTAAAGCCCAGAAAGGAAATAAATATAAATATTTAAATATTAAAACCTGAAAAGAATCTTTAGTAATTCTGACCCTCGAATTGTAAAGATATTAACAATTATTTGAATTAAAAAAAAGAAAGGTAATTGTTATAGTCTAGCAATGTCAAAATTATCAAACTTGAATATCAAAAATATCATACTTGATGTTACGATTAATTATTATTGATATTTTTCAGTTCAATCTAGTGTGCGACTACGCGATTTATCCAACGGTCGGCTTGGTGGCTTTAAATACAGGAGGACCTATAGGCGTGTACCTGTTCGGTACCCTAAACGACAGGTAAATTTAAACATCATGATCATTATGAAAAACACGAATCATTTTACCGAGACAAGTGTCTTCTGTTTTTAGAATCGGTAGAAGACTGTCGTTCTTCGCCTGTTTGGCTACGTTGATCACCGGTGGTTTTTTAACATCGATATCGAACAGCTTCTGGACATGGGCTGCTACCCGTGTCGTCGTAGGCTTGACGATCCCAGCTATCTATCAGATACCATTCATCATATGTAAGATTTCGAATGTAAATTGAAGAAAGAGTGATCGATTCTTCGAAATATTGATCTTGATCGATTGTTATTCTTTAACAGCTCTGGAACTGGTCGGACCGAATTATCGGTCCTTTGTGACGGTATTGACATGCAGCTTTTACACAATGGGTCTGTGTATGCTGGCCGGCCTGACCTACTTGATAAGAGATTGGCGAACTCTGGCCATAACAACCAGTGCACCTTTTCTTTTGTATTCGTTGTATTGGTGGTGAGTGGTCGCTTTATTGCAGGACTCTAACTCAACCTCTCCTTTGGAATTATTATAATTTTAATTTTTTTATATTCCAACAAAGAAGGGTTCTAGATTATAATATTGTAATGGGAAATTTCAGAAATTAACCATTTACTTTTTAGTAGGGATTGGGAAAATAAATAGTATATTTTTAGAAATATTGTATTAGAAATTTGGGGATATTATACTTTTGGAAACTCAGAAATATTATATTAGAAATTTGGGGATATTATATTTCTGGAGCCTCAGAAATATAATATTATATTTTTGGGACCGTAAAAATATAAGATTAGAATTTTTGGAATATTATATATTCAAGACCTTAGAAATATAATATATTACAAATCTGTAAATATTCTACTTATATAAGCTCAGAAATATTATATTTTTAACGTACATAATTCTTCGAAGTGGAAAGGTTGAAATATTACATTTGCTTATAAAAGAAATATATAAAAGATTCTTCAGCTCAATGTTTCATATAAAGCTTGAAGCATTTAAGTGTATAAATCATTCCAGGTTTTTACCAGAATCTCCTCGATGGTTATTAGCGAAGGGTCGCCTAATCGAGGCGAACGACATCCTCGAAAGACTGGCGAAAGTAAATGGAAAAGAGTTACCAACCTCTTTCACGCAGAAACTACGGCAACGAATGATGATGTCACGCTCGAAGAGCGAAGAAGAACGATTACGCAGCGGACCTGGTGTTTTGTCTCTCTTCAAAACACCAAACATGCGTCTGAAGACTTGTTTAATCACTTTGAACTGGTAAGATCAAAATTTTAACAACTGATAAGGTGATCGTACGTCAGCTTTGATTCTTATCGAAGAAAAACGATAGTCATCTTCGGTCAAAACAACGGATGTTGCGAAAGAATTTTTAGCAGAGTCATGATGCTAATTGCATCTTCTGGTTTGAACATTGTTTTTTTCTGTTAACTAATGTTTATTTAATAAAGCTAATATTGAGATAATAATGCCAGGTACCACGCTGAAAACTTAAAATTTGAAAATTGATCATTGGAATTTGATGGAAATTTAATTTAGTAATTGTTGCAATTGTAAATTAGAAATTTTTAATTTAGCAACTCGAGTGCTAAGTTAGCCATTTAACTTAATAACTGGAATGGAAATTTCGTAATTAGAGTGCTAATTAGTCATTATTAGCTTAATATTGTAACTGGAGTGTTAATTTAGTAATTCTTAAGTTAGTAATTACGGTGGTAAATTAGTAATTTTTAGCTTAATAACTGGAGTGTTAATTTAGTAATTTTTTAACTTATTAATTGGAAATTTGGTAATTTGAGTAATTAGCCATTGTTTTTAGCTTAATAACTGGAGTGTTAATTTAATAATTGGAAAGTTAGTAATCAGAGTGCTAATTAGTTATTTGTAACCTAATATTGTAACTGGAGTGTTAATTTAGTAATTTGTAATTTAATAATTGGAAATTTGGTAAATAGAGTGTTAAATTAGTTGTTTTTAACTTAATAATCGACAGTCAAAGTATTAACAGGAATCTAATGTATTATATATTCGACAATTTGTTTTGTTTTCTAGGTTCGCCAATAACATGGTGTACGTAGGTCTGTCGTATTACGGGCCAGCCTTGGGAAACGAGGAGCACCTGAGTTTCTTTTTCTCGTCTCTCGCTGAAATTCCAAGTTACATGGCTTGTTGGATCGTGATGGATCGATGGGGACGCCGTTGGCCTCTTTGTTTATGCATGGTTGTGGCTGGTGTCTCTTGTATCGCCACCGTTCTCTTGTCAGCGGGTACTCAACTTTGCCTAATCAATTATTTTCAACTTCGTATCGCGTATATCACTCTTCCAGATAATCGATCCTCAATTAACATTCATATTTATGATACACGAATTTCAAAGTACAATTTTTTTCCTCCAACACCTTTTTTCTCTCCTTCTGTTGCGAAAAGTATAATTCTGTGATAAAAAAATACGTTTGCATCCTCGTGAAAATACTCTATTTCTTTCTACTCTTTTATACATTTAAATTTATTTCTTTTCTCTCTTTTTCTTTTACAGATGCCGTGGTCACCACGTTGATTCTGTTCCTGGTATCGAAATCCGCGATATCGGCTTCTTTTCTAATAATATATCCGTTCGCCGGTGAACTTTACCCCACGCAATTGCGCGGCGTGGCGATCGGTTTCTCCGCTTACATCAGCGGTCTTGGACTTATCATTATTCCTTTTGTTACGTATCTCGTGAGTAATCGTGAACAAACTTGTCTCGCCGTCCAACGAATCGTCTCGAAAAGCGTCATTCGTGTAATTCACCGCAGGGTAAGGAGAATTTGGTGTTGCCGTTGGTGATCCTAGGCGTGGTATCGGTGATCGGTGGATTGTCTGGCTTGCGTCTGCCGGAGACTCTTCATCATCGATTGCCCCAAACCGTGGAGGAGGGAGAATTATTTGGGAAGGATTGGACCTGTGCCGATTGCTTCCGTTGCGTACCAATCAAGTGCGAATCGTCGATCATTAAAATCTTACTTTTCTTCCTTCGAAACTGTTAGTTTCTTCAGGGTCTGAACTTCTTCAGAATTTCTACTAAACTGCGGGGTTGAATGCAATTTACTTGGTGGAAGGTGGACTTGGGTGAACTTGGATCGTTGCGTATTTTATTTTATTTTTTACTTGGTTTTCTTTAAGTCATAAAACTTACCTGGTATTCGTAATTCCCAAGATCACAAGACTTCCAACTTTAACCCCTGCGTAGTCAGTTAAATTACTTTTGATACGCGAAAGCTTCGAAAATAGAATTGAGGTAAAAGTAGGGATTTTAGTAGGGATGCCTGGGTATCTCGTTAGTCATGCAAGTGCTCAGTTTTATTAAAACCTTAAAATTCAAATTCATTCAATTCTTCGTGAAATTAATATTGCCAAGAAATTAATTGGACAACGAGCTAACGGAATTTCTTCAACCCTTACACCCTGAATTACACTCAACAAAATGTTGAAGAAAGAAAAGTAATATTTTGTCTAACGAACGAATTACTATCAGCTCTTCTTTTTTCATTTTTTAGACCTTCATCGGCTGCAGCTTCTTACGAAGATCTCTCAGCCAGGGAAACGGTGGAGATGCACGAGGTGCCCGAGGCACCGATACCTCAAAGATTGTTAGAAGAGCAGCAAAGACCAAGCACCGGGAGTGTACGTCGTCTAGTTCGTCAGTCTAGCGTGATGGACACCCAACGGGACTCGGATGGGTCTATTAAAATGACTTATTGGTTCTAGATAGGTTCGAGTTTCCGAATAAAATCGAAATCACGAAACGACGGGGGTATCGTTGTCTCTTTCCATCTATCTACCCTCGAACTTGTACGATAATTGAATCTCCCCCTCGTTTGATGGGAAAAATTGAACCGTTATCAGTTATTTATCAACGGTGCTTGTTAACTTTTGGGATTCAGAAAAACAGGGACTTATATCGAAGTCTACAGTATCAGTGTAATAATAAGATATCAGTATTAACCCTTGGACGATGGACTATTTTCCAATTTTTTGCTAATGTATGGAATCTTCTATCAAAATTTGTATATTTATTAACACGCTCGCTGCCGCGGGGGTCACAGGTGACCGACACCCGAAATTTTTTACAATCGAATAATTACCAAAAGAAATGATGATATAAACCATGGATAGCGTTAATATTAAGCTGATAACGTTGGCTATTGAATTGAAAGATCAAATTTCAAGATTAATTGCTGACTACGTACGTCCGTTTTCACTGCGGCAGTCAACTGAACTTAGTATATCAATTTCTAAATCTTATGGACAATCCTCCCTTACGATATTTCGGTACAAGTCTCGATTAGACTCGATCGATGGAAATAATAACGCAGCTAGTGTAATCGTGTACATTTTGCAATTTATTCCCACAGTTGGTATACAAAACACGAGGATCAGGGATAGGAGAAACAAAAGTGTGATAGGTCAGCCATGGGACCGACTGATGGAAATGAATCGAGCCATTCGTGCTCTCTCGATCGTTTATCTGCCCAATTTAATCCCTATATCTTCCTTTCAGAGTCGCGTGGTTCTGTTGTAGCAGCTGCAAATATACAATGATACCGATTCGTACAATTTTCATAATTTTTTTTTTTCTTCTTTCTTGTTTAGTTTCTTCTGGATTATTTACCTCTCCAGTAATCGCCGCTTTAGCTCGGGTGGATAAGCTACGTAGATGTAATGATCGGGCATGTCCTCGTTCGAAATCGGTAGATTCTCGTCACCAGGCTCGCCTTTTCTTCTGTCGGCCGATCTAGCCTCGCCGAGACCGCTCGGATCGTGCAACGGTGACGTAGCCGTGTAATCTCCATCCGCGTACTCCAAACTTCCGCTCCCGTCTAGCCTGTCCTCCTCCGCTGAACTGAAACGTTCAAAGTGCATATACGTTTCCTTCCATAATTCATTGAAAATTGTACGCTTATAAAAAGTTCTTGGTATATTGTTTTTTCTACGAAAGATGGACTGATCAGGTTTCTGTCAAATGTACACCATTTGTTTTCTAAATCTTATAGAATTGTTACCGCTGTAATTTCTATTATCTACGTATTCGTTAAAACTGTTAATTTTGCGGGCGTACCCATGTTATAAAATTTCCATTGATATTTCTCGGATTATGAAATATTGTTGCTTGAGACTCGGAGACTATGAAGTTCTAACGTGTATTTAATCGCCGATACGAAACTCTTAAATCAAAGTCTGAATAATTGAAGATTGCATACGTTTCGTGCGTATGGGTCACAGTTCATCGCGTCTGGTCGTTCAAGGTTTAAATAATTTACATTGCATAACGAGACAGTCGGACGAGCGTCCACTGTACTGCGAAGGAAACGTGATTTTACGATGTGTCACAATAGACACAGTCACTCGTGGGATGAGCTAAAAAATCTGTTTTCGTGATAAACGTCTGATAGGATGAGTTTGACTGGCAGCCACGATAATCGCTTTTTTTTATGCTCAATTACGACCGATAACTTTCGCGACGGAGCATATTGTTTACGAAGCTGGGGCGACAACAATGTTTCGATAATTCTCCTTGTTTTTTTATTTTTTTATTTTTTTTTGCCGTTTGCGAACGCGTCAGGAAACGTAAACCGACGTCGATTATTTATATCTTTCCCGATTCTTTCGAAAATATTTCATTAACCTCGAGCGTCGCGTGCAGATATTCGGCCGTTTGCGGCAAGCCAAATAAAACAGCCGGTTTCGTAAACGTACAGGACTAAAAAGTTGTTCGAAATTGGTAAACAAGAAACTCGGTTATTCGTTTCTACTTGTTTTTAACGTTATCTCTCTGTAGCCTGAATTTCCTGTGTTTTCGGTTTCGGTGATTTTCACTTTCTTCGTATCTGCGCCGATCAAAACGACCTTTCGATGATGTTATCGAAATAGGACACCGTTGCGTAATCACTTGACGAGGAATCGTTTATCGTTTGATACTGGAACGAGCGGCGTCGAAAGTAGGGTAAAGGGGTCCGATAGTTGGCACTGCATTGGTTATTGGCACTTCTTTCAATCTTTTTATCTGATCGTTAGGTCTAGGCTGTACCTATTTCTGTCTGTCTACTTTCTGTTACATCTGGAGAAATAATTGGATTAATTCGTGTGCCGATTACTAGCGTTCGATGCCAATAACTAAAAATTTATATGTATTCTTATATAAACCTTGCTTTATAATACAAGTGAAATTGTAACGAAAATGTGTTATAACATTTAGAATGATAATAATTGCATACATTATCAGTATTACTGATAAAATTAGCCTTTCTTTCGACAGAGATTAATTTTCGTATTTCGACGAGAGCTCGTGAATAAAATTGTGTAAATTAAAAATAAGGAATCTGAAATACTGTTTTGGTTACTTCGTTGTTAAACAGAGGATTAAAAAAATATTTTTCAACGACCGTTCGATGTATTTTTCGTACGTATTTCGAATATTTTCAGACTCGTCGTATCTCGCCCTGAAAATACCATCGCTAGCCTGTGTCGCTGACAATCGTCGAGTTAACACGTTGACTGCCACAGTGAAAACGGACGTGGGTAGTCAGACACGTTGAAATCCTAATTATTAATAATACAATCAACTAATTTTCAAATTTAACTTTTCAAATCGATAGCTAGCATTATTAGCTTAATGTTAACGCTATCCGTGGTTTATTTTATCATTTCTGTTGGTAATTATTTGATTGTAAAACATTTCGGGTGCCGGTCACCGGTGACCTCCGTGGCAGACAACGTGTTA
This sequence comes from Stelis phaeoptera, assembly GCA_943735885.1. Lineage (NCBI taxonomy): Eukaryota > Metazoa > Arthropoda > Insecta > Hymenoptera > Megachilidae > Stelis > Stelis phaeoptera. Next base: position 11,127,044 of record OX030941.1, on the reverse strand, counting down.
AATAATGTCTTTTTTTATTCCGTTGCACTCTGGTGAATAGAAGCAAGAGACGATAAACGAGACAGCCCGAGATACGAATAATAAATGAAAATGAAAATGGCTCGACGTACGTACTTGAACAGGACCCAAATGACATAATAGCATGCGTATATCGACGAGGAGAGTACGACCAGAAAAATGGTCAACAGGTACCAAGGTGTGTGCCTTTGTTGTCTTTTAGTGTCCTCCCAGTACCTGTCGCAGCTTAGGTACCAGCATATCGCGCGATTTAATTCCCCTGTAAGTAAGAAAAATAGTTGTTCCTTGTTTCGTGAAAATTTTTACTATTTTCAAAGCCTTATGATATGATTTTTTTTTTTTTTTTTTGACAGTCGGAGGCAAATGTTGTTAACTCTGATTTGTGAAGTTTTAGATTGCTAAATTCTAATTCGTGAAATTTTTATTTGTAAAAACCTCGATTGCCTAAATTCTAATTTTGAGAAATTCAAATTCCCCAATCTCTAATTTTACGAAATCCTAATTCCCCAATTACTAATTTTTCTAACCGCAAATTCCCCAATTTATAATTTTTCGAAGCGCAAATTGCCCAATCATTAATTTTTCGACACGCAAATTCCCCAATTTCTGATTTTTCAAATTCTAACTTCGCCAAATTCGTATTCCCCAAAATTTCTAATTTTCCAAATCCTAGCTTTTCCAAATGCTAATTTCGCCAAATACAAGTTCCCCAATTTCTATTAAGCCGTAGATGCATCACGAGCATCTCACAATATCATAAGGCAAGGAATTTAATCGTTTCTAATAAAATTGTTTACCTTCGATCTCCTGGAAATCTCGAACGGACAAGTTCGTCAAAAGTCCAGCGATGCAATCGCGAACCAATATCTGTCGATCACATCGAGCGACAATAAAGATTATTGCGAAATAAAACGTGTCTGGTTGTATCTATCGTCTTATAAAACAAATGCGTGCGTTATTTCACTCTATGCTATATGCCAGTATATGCTATCGGTTTATACTACCTAAGCTGTTGTTTACGTCAATTAAATATATGTATCACTAGCCTACGTATATCGAATCGTTGAATAACAGGGTGCTCGTATTTACGATTATACTTTGTTTGGGTTAGAAAATTTTGCAACCATCTCGTATTGCCACGATGTTGCGATAGATTACTAATTATCTCCTCGTTGACGTTAGTTAGTATCAACATCAACACAGAAGTTAAGGCGATAGAGTGTTAGTTCTCTTTACAAGGCTATCTACAAGGAAAGTCAATTTAATTGGAAGAAATTGTATTCGACGGATCGTATGGATCAAAGTCGATTTATATTATCCGTTCGGGCAAAGATTAAAATTCTATAATTTCTCAACACACAGCTTGGTAGTAAAATAATTAGAAAACAAGTTTTAATTTGAAAACTCTTATTATTTTTAACCCCTAGCGTCCAAGTGGGGTGCAATTAACCCCGTTATTTTCAAGAATATTATTGTACCTTGGATAACATAGAAAGCACCTATTGGAAAAGGTGCTTAAGATACTATATCAACTTTGGAATAAATTCTCTTCCACCTAGCTCGCAGAGGGTTAAACGAATACCGAAGAATAAAATAATATCTGCAGTCTACAAGTAATCTTTATCCGAACGATTAATATAAATTTACTTTCAAATAGGAACAACCTAAGTCCTAATTACGAGATTAGTGAGAGAATACACGACAGACCCAAGCGTGTTAAAGAGAACTGATACTTTGCGCTGTGATCTTACGTAGAATTCTGAGCTCCTCGAGTTAGAAGAAATTATCCCTACAGCAATTTTCATCTTCCATCGTGAAACAGTTTTCTTTTTCAAACATTTCGACATAACAACGATCCAACGATTTTCTCAGGATCTCAACTAACTTCGCACTGTAGCTTCAGCTTCTGCAGCTCTTCCGGCTTGCAGTTGGACTTCAGCTTCCTCAGATGCAATCCTTTGCGCCTCTGTTTCTTGTCGACGGCGGGCAACGCCGCCTCGACGAGATTCTCCTCGTCGTCCTCATCCTCCTCTTCCTCCTCCTCCTCCTCCTCCTCCCCTTCCCCCTCCTCCTCCTCCTCGTTGTCGCAGGCGTTGCTCTTATTGTCGGGACCAGCTATCTCCACGTGATACGCCGTTCCAGGTAGACGATGATTCTCCAGCGCCCCGCTGTCCTCCCGATGACAGTACCGTTGGATGTTGGTGACGGCCACACCGCCGCTCATCGTGCAGGACTTCTCGCCCGGGTAAGCGGATCTCGAGTATCCTCGAGACTCGCACGGCATCACCGAGGTGGAACGTTGCTCCGTGTTCTCTTTCCATACTTGAATGTCCGTGGTGTGATGGCCGGCCTCGTCGTCCACCAGGGAACTCTCAAAGTCCCGGTTGCCCAGCACGTCGCACCTCATGATGTCGCAGTAGTCAGCGAGGCAGACCGCGTCCTCCGCCTGCCATCAACCAATTTCATTTATAATTGACACACTTAACAGCCGTCGCCTGACCTACGGTTATACATATACTTTCGAAGCGTAATCCTGACCGGAACGATTAGATACGCTCGTGGATCGACTTCGTCGGGATCTACGCTTGGCAACGAGCTCGTCGTGGATGAAATCCAATTTGTTCTTTAGAAAAATCACATTTCATATGTTCTTCGAACCAGAGGGCCTAAAATTGGGCTTTCAATGGCTGTTCGGCGAGCGGTAAGTGCCTCATTCTTGCCCTAGGGCGCAAAGTAATTTACTTCTCGCCTTAGGGCCGAGAATCGAACACCACGAGCTTGGCAAACATTCTTGTGCCTTCTGGTTCGAAACATAGAATGCAAACACGTAACACGGATGCAAAATGGGTGACTCTCATCCTTGTTTCGTCTCAGAATCGAGTCGGGCGCCGTTACCCATTTTGCGCCCTTGGTACGTAATATAAATACTATTCTGTATCAAAGGCTGACGCCAAGTGTCCATAGGCCATGTGCCTAAGAATCTGCACACAAAAATAGTTGGCGTTAGCCTTTGTCACTCTTTCTTATTGCAAAAGTTATTTTGTTTCTAATAAAAATGGTAAGGATCTTATATCTCTTGATTTGCTCTAGTTTAAAGTTTGAAAGTATATACCGATTTACAAGTTAATTACGATAGATGTTTGATTATTCTGCGGTTCTGTCATTGTTGTTTTCTTCGATTTTATAATACGACGTGTCGATAAGAAGCTTTAATGTCTGAATATTTTGTATTCGCTTTAATTTTCACCTTTGCCGTCTCATATAAACAATCACGATTACTTATCATACAATCGTAGCTTCGTTCGATGTGCCTGATCATATTTAACGATATACTTTGAACATTGAACGGATTAGTTCGTTTTGTTTTCCAATTCTTTGAACGATCAATGAAAAATTATATACCGTGTTGACGTTGCTCTTGTGTCTGTTATCGAAGTGGGCATCCAAGTGTTTCTCCGCGTAAAATGACTTGCCACACAGTCCGCACGTCCATTGGGACGGTCTGTGCTGGTGTTTCGCCTTTTGTTGAGGACGAAAAATGTCCCGACTCTCGTGAAACGGACACTCCAACGGCAACTCCACCTGATACTTCTTCAGAATTGGCATCCATCTCTGAAATCGCGACAAAGATCAGTTGCATCGTCCAACTGGGCCGCACGTGGCCTTATCTCACCCTTCAATCCTTCCGGGTTCGATTAAAATTCTATCTTTAACGCGTGATAAAAATTATTTAAAAATAGTAGTTTACCAAGTAGTAATATTTTAAATAACAATTTTCCAGATAATAATTTTCTCAAGCTCTAGACATCGAAGTCTAAAAGACGACCAATCGAAAGGGGTTTAATTCTCCGGAAGTTCAGATTTTGAAAGAAATTTCTTTACCTTCTGAACGATCCTCCTCACCACTGACGCTCGATCACGGGGGCATGATATTTTAAACACGCTCGGTCCTGGCCAAGGTATCACGGATAACAGTAACACTATCAAAACCTGCGAAACACAAATGTTCAATCATCGACCTCCTTTCCTCCTTCGATGTGTGTGAGTGGTTGTGTGAGTATGTTTCATAGGGAAGTTTATGCATCAATGCACACTAATCGTTTCAACGTTGTACCATTATTGTATCGGCCTTATATATTCGTGACGTCTTTTAGCCGAGTCATCGAGTATGTATTCTTGAGCGACGATCGCGGTATACATACGTATACATATGTACGAATTTAACTGGTACGGGATATAAAATTCACGCACTCTGATCATTTTGCCTCGTCGTTGTTTGCCCGATGAGACAGAATAAAAACTTGATCAATCCGCGAATCCTCGTCCAATCACGTTGGCAAAGACGAAAAAATTGATTCGCAATGACGCAATCTGGACGTGACGAATAAACACGATCACCATTCTGTCTGTCGATACACAAACACTTTGACGACGAAAGAGATCGCGGATTTTTTTTTTTTTACCTCGAAATGAAAGGGTTGGGTCTTCATTCATAGCCCAGATTCGTCTATCGAGAGTGACCTGGTGCGATGAAACCTGGTTGCGACACACGGGCTTCCTTTATCGCGTGTGTTCCACGGGATTCACGGTCAGCTGGGGACGTAACGGGGGTGGCAACGAGGACGAACTATAGGGGTGAACGTCGACATGGCGTCGTCAGCTTTCGACACCAGGGATGAATCGAGTAGGGGCGCTTCCACGTTTCACCCTGGTCGATCGCCAAATTTATTAATTTACAGGCGAGAAAATTTACGTAGATAACCCAAAAAGTCCACAATTCACAAGAAGAATGAAACTTTTCAAAAAGGGGTCAAATTCCTGAAACAGAAGGGTGAATTAACAAATGTTACTAAAACGATTTCTTTCTGACATATAGAAATAAATTGCCAATACTTAATCAAAATTATACAGAAATTCATATTTATCCAATTTCCTCGAATCGACGAACCACGTGTTTTTCAATAATAATAAAAAAAAAAAAAAATATTCAAACGATGTTCGTATCCTTGAACCGAAGCTACACGATCGAGTTAATCGTTTGGTCGAACGGTGTACACGGTTTGTGCGTCGTCCGCATTCATTAAAATTAATTTATGAGCGTGAGCCGACAAATACGGTCGGTTATACGTTTTGTAAACACGTTTCGTGCTGCAGGTTTTCGACTCGCGGCACGCGTCCGGGGTGGCCGATCGTACGGGCCTGCACGAGACGTCGGCGTCGGCATCGGCGTCGATGACGATGCGCCGACGCACGTCGACGCCTTCGAAAGCGTGCCAGACGCGGTCGAGTTTAAAAGTTAAATGCGGCTGCCGGTCAGAGCGAAAGAAAAATATGATTCCCGTCGAAACGAACGTCACGATGCTCCCCGCATCTTAATATCAGAGTGTTAATCATTCGTGATCGTACATCAGTCGAGTTTGTTTGTTTGTTGCATGACTACAGACCATTACTATTGGTCATTTTATGTCCACCTTGGGCCACATAACGATCAATTTTCTAATTTTATTATACTTGAAGAACATTTGGAATTTCGTGAAATCAGTGGCTCAATATTTCACAGGTTAATTGTTGTCAGTTCCCCTGAATCCCTTACAAGACATTCATATTTTTGTGTAAATCCTTGTCGTCCTATTCATGCTAGAAATTTAGATTCGACGAATGTACAGGGTTAATAATTGTTAACCCTTTGCACTACAATAACGTGTCACACTCGTGACGCACCTGACAGTACAGATGCGACTTCTGTAGTTGAAACTTTGATTACAATTTACACAGTTAATGTTTGCCAAGTTTGAGGTATATGTAATATATCTACTCCTCCGACTTACACGGAAGATAGGTACTTTCGAACGGTGTTTCTCAACCACCGGGCCGCGGAGAATTCTTCGTTTTAAATCCCATATTTTCAAAACCCTGTAAGAGTGAAATCGTGTATTTCAATTTCCTTGATTTGTTTTCACGCTGAAGTAATAAATATTTAGCTCTGACTGACGCACCTGTCTACTAGGGACGATCATATGTCGGCCAATACAATAGCTTCTGCGATAATAATTCATACACCTCGCGTCGAACAAAATTATTCTCTCCTTTGGATGTTAAGTCAGACAATTTCGAAAACAAACATATGGAAGCATTGATCGATACAGTCGTCTGTATCGAAAGGTTTAACCATCTTGTAATTGACGAACCGAGGCTTTCGTGTTGTCGACGAACGATAATGCTCCCAGGTGATATAAATCCGGTCGCTAGATGGCAAGAGGAGAAATATCACGGTTAAAGCAAACTCTGACGCGAGTATATTTCCCCTTTTATAAATTTATATCGTACGTAGCCGTGTGTGCATAGGTGAAAGAGAAAACAATCGGATTGATTGTTCAAACACCTATACACGCGTCGCGTTCTCGTTTCGTTAAATGTTTTCGCTAACGACTCAAGATATTGCGAGCGGAACAGTAACTTTAAACTTTCGGTAAAAATGTACGAAACGATACTTTTGACCGGATTTTCTGTCAAAGGATGATGCGACGTTTATTCTGGGCTCGAAAAGCTTCGTTTCGTGGGCGAACAACATGCATCGATTGCGTAATCGGTGGATCGGAGAAAATCAGTCTGTTACAATTACATAACTTGTATACCGTTGCATTTAAAGAGACACTATCGTGAATTCAGGAGGGTACGATAAAGCAGGAAAAAGATACAAGTGTGACCACTTTAAAGGAGGATTTCCATTTGAGAAATTCAATTTCCGGGCTCAGAAATTTGTGTTGAATAATTTACTAATTTTCTGAAAGACAGATTTTTGCTCCGTTCCGGTTCAAGTTGAAAATAAATTAGAAAAATAGATAGATAAATAATCGGGATGAAAAGTAACACGCTTTTTTATAAAAACATCCTAATAAATTTTATAATTTAAAATAAGGAACACTCGATCGGGCATTTTAACCGCTTCGGTAGGTTTAGTGTCAATCTTTCATTTCAGGCACGGATCGCGGCAACCACTATGGGGACTGTGAACTTAATTAATATAAAAACGAACTAGAAATGTAAGAACTTAACCCTGAAAATATTTGAATGTACACTATTTTTTTTTTTTGGTTTGCTTTCAAGTTCGATTCACGCAATAATTAAAAAACTTGGTTACATTTTCTTCAAACACGAATATAAATCTAAGGAAAAATTAAGTTTCATTTATATCAGAAAACACAAGAAGGATTCATAAGTAACTCTTTCTCAAGTAGACCAGATTCGATCGTATCCAAAAATGCTCCGACTGCAAAGGGTTCAGTTTCTCGTTTCAAAGACCATAATGGTTTACGGTCACGTTCATTTACATCAATTGAAACGTACATACAACCGCGCGTATCGGCGGCATGTCGTCGCGTACAGTCGGTTCGGTCGCGATTAATACAGTGTACCAAGCGTATCGTGAATTCGTTCGGCTACCAAGCGGGAGAACTCGACCCGATCGTCGGCCGACGAGAATGCAAAATTGTCCCTGTTTCGTGGGACACCTTGTACATACACGCCTCCTTTTGCGAGAGATCGTCGAAGCCGGTGGAGGGAGACTCGGTATCTACGAGCGGCCTAAAGTCGAACGGTTAGCCAGAGAATCCCGTAGTCTGTCAGTGAAAACAGTTAAGCGAGCGAGGTTCGCCAGTTGCGTTCGTGGAATCCGTCGATCTTTCGTAATCGCGTCGGGCCGTCGCGAAAAGAGAGCGAAAAAATCGCAGCCACACGAGACGAGCAAAAACAAGGCAACAAGATCCGCGATCTGGGCAGTGTTCTCGACGAAGATCCGTAACAGCAAAGGTTCGATAAAATCGTTTCCATACGTTTCTACGCCGTTGGCCGGCACAGTGAAAACGGACACGGGAAAAATGGCCAATTATCGAGGGAGACATTGATTAATTTTCAAATTTAACTCGGCCGTTTGGTACTTTGTATAATTAGTACAAAGATTGACTTTCGTTTCAACGAGTGTTGCGGAAAATTAAACAATTGCCGCTCGTTTATAGAAAATTGATAATATACTATATATCAGTCCGAAAGTTTGACCGAACAATTATCTTACTTTTGTTTAATTACGCGCGGGCTGCCGTTGGTGCCGCGCGGTATTCGAAGTGTTAACCACCGAAAGGGCGAACCGTGATCGACACTCAGACAAGATACAACCGTATTTTGATTAAAGTTTATGAAGTTTCGATAGAATAATCGAGTTATCGTCGTTGTAACAATCCAAAGTCCAAGGGTTAAGATTTGGTGCACCGTTAACAGTTAACCATCACGACGACGGATTAATTAACCGTTTCGAAACACTAGTACCACTTTCACCGGCACGATTTTCCATCTATACCGGTTTTTCTCCTCGTCTTTCGTCGAGTTCGTTTTCGAATGCAACAGGTTACACCCCCGGTCGCGAGGGTAAAAAAATCGAGACTGCGAAATACCTTGCGTCTTTGATGCATTTTCTATCGAACGACGACAAACACGACTACGTATTACGAAGAAATTATTTGTACACTTTTTCAGGGAATATTAATGTTGTTTCGTCGACGTCGAATGGCGGGGTTTATCGCGCGATCACCCTCGCATCCTTTTTCCCCTATTCACGATAGCAAAAGAACGTTTATCGAGCAACGAAAAGCGTTGATTGGCGGTGGCACAAGAATAAAAGGCGTGCGCCTGGCCGGGGAGTGAACGTACGTTTCGCGAAAGCGTATTTACGTAGGAACGTTATTTAAGGCCGTTGCACCGATATACGCAGCCCGGCCTCCACCACCGCAAATACAAGAAAGGCTGAACGATGACGCTTTTCAGAAAGCATCGGTTCGCTTCGCGATCCGCGAATCGAAAAAGAGGCGCGCTCGCACAAGTCGATGACTTATTCCACAAGTATTCGTCAATCGTTTAAATCAGAATTCTCAGACGTAACAATCAGTCACTAGTCCCTGTTTCGTATAATGCTTGTACTAACGTGGTATAATTTTACGGATTCAAATTGACTTACTTTTACCTTGCCGGTGTATCGCTTCGATTATTTATTTAAGATCTAAAGTACGGTACCGTGTCTTACCACGCACGGTTTCTTCTACTTCGACCAAAATACGTCATTAATGTTATGTTACTTGTACAAGGTAGCAAGTGAAAGGACTGATTTGTAAAATAAAATAGTTGTCTTGCCGCACACGGTCGTTTCTACTGTGCAAGCTAATGCGTCAGATACTATTTAATTTTGGATAAATTGCATACATCGTTAGAATTCAAGATCATAGCGAAGGCCCCTCAATATTGCGTATTCAATGCCTTGTAGGTACCACACACGGTTGTTTTTCATCGTGGCATTCGACGTGTGTTAATTGGCGTCGATTTCCTTCAGTCGCCAACAACTCTGGCGGATAGTCAGTCAGGGACGCATTTTTGTTATCGTAATAACTCTTGGTTCGAAAATACGCGTTCATAAATATTCGCCATTGTTACGCATTTATCGTCCCCCCCCCCCCCCCCCCCCCCCCCCCCCCGAATACTTCGATTATAACGAGACCGTGTTCCGTTATTAACACTTCACCGGGCTCCGTCAATTATCTCGGACTTTGATACGAAATCTTTTCCGTCGGTGTTCTTTATTCCATTTCTGTTTACAGTTTACCGTATTACGTATTGCTCGCATTTTAACCACCCACCGTACATAATTCGCTCCATGATCGATACAAATAAAAATTAATCTCGCAATTATAATTCCACAACATGTGCGATTGACAGTGTTTTTGCCAGTCATTCAGAGTTGACTGTTGTACTGTTTAACGAGATAATAATAAAGGTAGGGGGGGGGGGGGGGGGGGGGGGGGGGGGGGACAAAGAAAAGAAAAAGTGAGAAAAAAGAAATCGGTGTATTTACGTTACAGCGAAGATAACACATACTAGCGAGGTGTATCAACGTCGATAACTCGATGAATCGTACTTTGAACTGTTATTTATTGACGGGCAATTCCTCACGATTGTATTGCTACTGGGCGAGAGATTCGATGCAAACACATTCCGTCACGCGATAAAACGCCCGTACCGTTTTCAAACATATACTTCTTGTCAAAGTGTATACATGTTACGTACTCTTTATCCGGATTGCAACTCGTTATCCGTGCGGGTGAATCGCCCTTGGCACAATTGCAGAACCGTATCGAAACGAGGCTCGTTACGGTTCGTCGAAAAATCATCACCGACGAATCTTATCTTTATTTAAAGATAGTATTATCGTGGTATCGTTAACATTGTACAGGTTGGCCATTAAAATTCTATCGTGTTGCAAACGGTTTCCCACGAATTCTATCGGCGTAAGTAGCTGGTTTTATACAGTTTATTCTCTACTTCTTTTCTCGCTGGTCTATCAGAGTCGGCGATGTTTACCGTTGTTGGCTCGTATCGAGTGCAACAGTGGTTCCCAAATTCATTTTGGCGCAGAATTCTTGAGTAATCGTTCCAAAATCGTGGCAAACTTTATAATCACAATTTTCTCTAAACAGAGATTAGAATGTTATTTTTCGACACATTTGCTAAATGTTTGCGATCAATCTTATTATCCTACCAGACGTGAATTAATCGTTGAATAAAATGTCGAATGGTGGAATCCTAAATACCTAATTAATATCAAGTCTCACAAATGGCAAAAAGCCGCAGACTAATTTCACAGCGGTTGTCGTTGTGTGGTTTTTCAGGGCCCGTAAACAGTCTTAATGAATAGCTAGGATCGTACGCGTCCACGCTTATACAATCGACACAGCTAAGTGGAAAAACCAAGAAGAGGGGGGGAAGAAGAAGAAGAAGAAGAAGAAGAAGCATGACGACCTTAAGGCAAATTCTTCGCTGCACTCGAAGGCTCAGCCAGATACAAGAGAGTGGGACGAAACTTTTAAACCGGTCTGCTAGATGCGCGTCCACTCAGGCGGAACTTAAAATCATCGAGGATGAAAATGGAAAAAAGATTTTCCCATCGCCGTTCGGCGAAATCACACCCACCGATCTGCGTATCCAGGAGTTCATCTGGCAGAACATTAACAATCACGCCAATAGGACTGCTCTGGTAATATCTTAAGAATATTGAATTATCGAATTCAGAATGCTTCTTCAGTTTTATTTTGTTCTTCTTGCGTTTGAATTCTGACCGATTAGAATTGGAAATATTTATGTTGGTGATCTTGTGTTCGAGAAACGACCCGATCGAATCGAGAATTTTGTATTATTGTTGTTGTTTCGGTTTTTCTGATACCTCGAAGCCTTTCTTAGTGAAAGGAACATTTAATCACGTGTGCATAGCACGAGTTAGTCGTCGGGTAGGTGGAACATGACTGTACTCCGTTACGGCTGAAGTTTGATCGAACGTGGACTTTGCTATTATGTTTTCCTTTTATTATCCGATGACGAACGGAAGAATGACTAGAAATTTTGCGGTCACAAAAATATACGCGGTGACTCGTCTGTTTACTTATTTGTTCCGATTTTATAAGAAAAGAAGAACAAGTAATAAAATATTCATTGCTAAGAATTCTTGGAATTTTGATATTTACGTTGAAAATATTATAGAAATTATAGAAACTTCTGTATTATTTTGACATGATTTTTAAAAGATTGTTTGATTCCCAAAGACCGAGCAAATAGCTGATACGAGATCAAGGGGTCTCGTACTTGTATTTATACGAGATTCCATATCGATACGTGTTTGTACACACTGCCAAGCATTGTCAAACATTAAGGGATCGTTCACATTCGACCCCAATCCGTAGGACAATCACAGGTGTAAATAATCTGTCATTGTTGGTATTCGAAATATTTGTATCTATACGTGGTATTTGCTTTATCAAGTTTGTACTGAAATTGCATCGAATTCTTACTTTTAGGACACATTTCCAAAAAATATTTCCAACTTTTTAAGCTTCGGAAAATATAATATTTCCAAGCTTTTTATTTTTAACAAAAAGTCGGATAATTTAACGTTCAGTCGTTTATATCGTCAAAACAAGTATAATTATAACGGCATAATTTTTTCGCAAGTTTATTAAGAGTATCGTCAATGTGACACCGTTTTAGATATGCGCGGTAACCGGAAGGAAGTATACGTTCAGCGAAACGAGGGACGCGACTAATTACGTGGCGCGAAGTTTGTTGAACATGGGCCTGAAGAAGGGCGACGTGGTTGCTCTGGTGGCACCCAATTATCCCGAATCGATTATATCGTTTCTAGGCATCCTGAACGCCGATCTCGTCGTGACCACTGTCAATCCATTTTACACATCCGGTAAGTTCATTCACTTTCGATTCCTGTTTGATTCCAAAAACAACGATGCGTCTCCAATTTTATTCCGATTTGTCAATTGTACGAAACGATCGAGTTTCTTTTTATTATAACAACGGCTGCAAAAAAATGTGGCTTGAAATTATCCGGTTGCGTGTTACGAACAGACGAAATTAGAAGGCAACTGAAAGATTCTGGGGCAAAAGCGGTCATTACCGTGGCAGAAATTGCACGGACCGTTCTCGAAGCGTCATCGGGGGTTCTCCCACCCGGATCACCCTTCGTAGTTATCGAGGACGGTACTGGACCCATTCCCGAGGGCAGTGTGCCATTTAAGGTGAGAACTATTTTTATCACAATTCATAGGAAGCCATCGATACGAAAGTTGCCCAAAACGCGACAAAAAGTTGTTTGAAAATTGCGATTTGTTGAATTTTAATAAAGGAACGATAAACAATTCGCGATTGTTTTTGAATGTCGAAAATAGGAAGAATGAATCTGTTCATAGCCTAAATATAATAGTACGTTCAATTGGCACGCTTCCGGTCAAAGGGGAGCAGTTTGATCTGATCGGTTCTCTTTTCTTTAGGTAAAATGTATCGTTCGCAGGATGTGGTTTCGTTGAAATTTGTATGATAAAATTCTGGTCAGTGGGAAGAATGTTATCAACGTGTCTGTGTAGCTCAATTGATAAAACAGTCATCCTGTTCGACGAATTGATACTGTACGGGTTATCTCGGATGAGACTTTCATAAAAAAAGAAAATCTACATTTGAATACATGACAAAGTACAGCCAACCCTTCTACAACACGGTTAATTCGATCAGAATCGTATCGAAATCGTTTTAAACGAAATATTCCTGTTGTATGAGAATTGTGAAAATTAATCAAGTTGTGATATTATAATTTTTGCACCGTGTCTTTTCTTCCCTTGTCAATTTTTTTTTTTTTTCAATTTTATTTGAATTCGATGAAATTTTTATAGGATTTGATTGATCGTGGCAAAACACTGCCCCCCGTGAAACAGTCCGAAAGATCTGTTAACGACGTGGCAGTCCTACCATATTCCAGCGGAACAACAGGATTGCCCAAGGGTGTTATGTTGACACACAGGAATATTGTCGCCAACATGCAGATGGTGGAAAAGACGGCAAAAGGAACGATGTGGATGGATGCATCAGGTAAAACAAGCTTTCGTTGCATTCGTTGCATTCAACATTTATTGCCGTTTGTTACGTTTATTATACTATCTACTGGCACAGTGGAAACGATCATTATGTAATCAGACACATTATAGCTACAATGATTAACACTTTGGCTGCCACGGTGGTCACCGGTGAGCGGCACTCGAAATTTTTTACAATCAAATAATAAATAAAAGAAATTAAATTTGATAATTAATTGATTGTATTCTTAATAATCAGAGTTTTCACTGTGACAGTTAACGCGTTAAGAATGTTTTCTTTAACATTTTTTTCCTTCGACTACTTAATAATATTAAATTATCCGAATAACTAATTTTCAAGTTTAATTCCTCTTATGGCGTGTCTTACCACACACGACCATTTCTACTTTCACAGTCAAAGGCGTTTCTGATCAACTTAACGTTTTCCAATTATATTTTCAACAAACTAATACACGCAACGTCGCGTATCCTTCACAGACGACTTCCAAGAAGTGTTGCCGTTGATTCTGCCGTTCTTCCACATCTTCGGAATGAACGCAATCGTTCTGCCGCGTCTGGCAACCGGCACACAATTGATTACCGTCCCAAAATTTACTCCCGAGCTGTTCACCACCGTGTTAGCCAAACATAAGGTAAACAATTTTAAATTAATCGACCCCTAACAACGAAACAAGCATCGAAGATGCGTTTCTGCTCGTAGACAACCGGTTTGTTCCTCGTACCGCCGATACTTTTGTTCCTGAACGCGTCGCCGTTCATCAAAAGGGAATACTTGGAAAGCATACATCACGTAATTAGCGGGGCGGCGCCTTTGTCGAATCCGGACGTCGAGAGATTCCACGGAAAGTTTAACATTGATCCGAGCAAACTGAAGTTCTGTCAAGGTAAATCATAATTCTCTGATAAACGGACGATAGAATTCACGGGTAATCTCTGATAAATTGGCCAGAAGTCGCGTCTAATGGAAGAAACTCTGCTCGGATAACAGAATTTTTGATGGGTATTTGGTTCTATATTTTGTCAATAAGAAATTTTGTCGATAAGAAATTTTGCAAATGAAAAATTTTGTCAATAAGAAATTTTGCCAATGAGAAATTTTGTCTATAAAAAATTTGGCAATGAGAAATTTTGCCAATGAGAAATTTTGTCAATAAGAAATTTTATCAATAAGAAAATTTGCCAATAAGAAATTCTGTCAATAAGAAATTTTGTCAACATGTGAACAGAGAGCGTTATATGTATTTAAAAAATCCTCAAATTATAAAGGATACGGAATGACAGAAACCTCGCCGGGCATTTGCCTGGAAACGACTGGAAGGAAGCCAGGTAGCATTGGAAAGAACATAGCCGGATGTGACGTGCGATTGGTCGATCCAATTACCAACGAAGATATTTCTAGTCCTGGCCAGACCGGTGAACTGTGGGTTAGGGGTCCTCACGTTATGAAAGGGTACTTAAATAACGAGCAAGCCACCAGAGAGATGATCGTGGAGAACGGTTGGCTGAAAACCGGGGACATAGCTTACTACGACGAAGACTTCGATTTCTTTGTCACGGACAGACTGAAGGAATTGATCAAGGTGAAAGGATTCCAGGTAGGTTTCTTACTTCCGTTTTTCTTTTGCTCTTCACTGTCAATGTAACTCGATTATCTTTATTATTTCCGTCTCTATTAATAGAGATTTTGTTATGTTGCTCTGTTTTCCTTTGCTACGATTATGTTTATTAATCGGTCTGTGAGATAACAGTTGATTGAAAAAGTTGATCAAAGTCAAATAATTTGTGACGCGATTCACGCTCATGTTTGATTGTAGCATGAAAATGACATCGCTTTTTTGTCATTTCTTTTATTATAATGAGTTCACTCTTTGGACGATGGACTTATAAACTAGCGATAATTTCAATTTTTATGCTATTATAACTAAGTACACTATGTTTAAGATCTTACAAAATGGGTAAGGTGAGACTTGTATTCATAAAGCCTTTTTTTTTATCAATTCCAGCGATACTTAATTATCGCATTCATTAACCTCTAAATCAACAAACAGGTTTTTTCTATTTCCTTCCGCCTGTTTGCTACTACATATATTCATAAATCACTCGACGAGATTAGTGTGTTATTAAAGAGTCCAAGGTCTTTTGGTTTGCGTATCATATCATCATTTATTTTATTGCCGTACTATCAACAGAATTTTTTATTTTCTATCAAATGAAACGTAAAGTAGTAATCTGGAATAATTCTGTATCTCGACGAAGATCAATCTAAATATCGACGAAAACGTTTAAATAGTTTTTCAATGTAAAACAGAACATTTTTTATTCGTCTAACAACATACGTACACGTAACTGTTCACGAAAAAAAAAAACCAATCTTATTTGCATGCAGTTTTATCATTTAAAAAAACCACTTATTATCTTGCAGTGATGCAAGTTTTCTGCCTTACTAAATATAGCGAACATATAATTGAGTAAATAATGACAATCACGATGATCAACTCGAGATCACACAAATTTATCTTTGTTTTTCGGTACTTGGAATCTTTCACTTGCCACTCAAAACGTAGAGAACCTGATTCCTGTTTTTCAATTGCGTGACGAGCGTTTGTCTGTGCATTTATATAACCTTTTTTATTGAATCAGAGTGTATGATGCACATTATCACATTTTATCGTGTACTTTTTCTGTTTCGCTCGATAATGCTTGAAAGCATATTTTATGAACTTGAACTTTCTCTCCAGAGTGCATTAAGTTCATCTTTTATATAAAAAAAGAAACAACATACTTTTCGTATCAGATTTTTATTAACATAGAAAGTTGAAGCGTTAAGTTGAACGTAAGGATGTTTGATCTGCGATACAGGTAGCACCAGCGGAACTGGAAGCGGTGTTAAGAATGCACTCGGACGTACAAGAAGCAGCCGTGATCGGTGTTCCTGATGAAAGATGCGGCGAGGTGCCGAAAGCTTTCATATTGCCCAAAAAAGGCGCGAAACCGAACGCCGAGGACATCCAGAAGTTCGTGAAGGGAAAGGTGTCCGATCACAAAGAGCTTCGAGGTAGAACAATCGTTTCAGTTTATTTGAAATGTATCGTTTCAACAAGGTAGACGTTGACACCTTGAAATCCCAGTTATTAAGGATACGATTGATTAATTTTGAAATTGAAGCTTTCTATTTGGTTAATGTTAATGCTAATCGTTAACGTTGGCTCAATGTTATTTCTATTGGTTTTTAGTTAATATTAGCTTAATACTATCTCTGCTGGTTTGAGTCAATACGTTGAGTGGGAACAGTGGAAATGGACGCACGTAGTCGGACGACGATAAAATCGTAATTATTAAGGATGCAGTCGATTCATTTTCAAATTCAAATCATTAGCTGAACGTTAACGCTATCCATGGTTTATTTCGTAGTTTTTTTTTTTGTCAATTATTTGATTGTACTAAATTTCGATGACCGACGTGGCGCTTAACGTGTCAATATTACCTCTATTATCTGACTAATTATTCGATCATAGTAAAATTTATATAAACAGTGGAATTACTTCGTTTTCCAAACAAATAAGAAACATTCGCAAAGTCCATAGTTCGGCAAGAACAGCAACCGAGCCTTAACCCCAATCGATCCTATTAATTATACTAATTAATCGATTTATGATTTCAGGAGGTATTACGTTCGTGGACAACATACCGATAAGTCCAAGCGGAAAAATCCTGCGGGCTCAGCTAAAGAATCAGTACAAATAATGAACGTATCGCGACCGTATGTTTCCTTTAGATGAGAGTATTTCACGCGTCGGATATTAACCCTTAAACGCAAGACATTTCCCGACATAAAGGAATATTTCAAGATTTCCCATTTATATTCCATGTATTTCTTGTTTGCGTTTATCGATAATTGGACCGATCGTGACAAATTAAGCGTCGCAAGAAATCCTGAAATTTATTATATTCTCAACTTACAAGGCGTCAGCGAATGGCAACGTTATGCGTTTAAGGGTTAACAGTTGACACGTTCAACAATCGTGACAAATGACGCGACGATGTTAATAGATGGTTGTTTTTTCTTTTTAAACAACGTTCATCGAACAGAGAGAAAAGCAAAAGAAACTTGTATCGATGGAGACTGGTGAACACGAAATGGGGAAGTGTCAATTACGCTAATTGGCAAACAACTACGCGTACAATCGATATTTGTCTTTTTAACGAACATATTACGTGACGTCGACGGAAATCTTTCTCGACCGTTTGGCGAAACGGCAATTTTAGATTTTTAACGACGCAACGAGGGTAAACGATACGGAGGGGGATGGGGGGGGGGGGGGGATAAAAAAAGAAATAATGAAACAAAGAGCGTTAGAATTTTGATATATGTATACATTTTTAATACCGTTTGATATATATTTTTTCAAGTTTATCCGTGGTGCTATCTCTGACAATGCAATTAATTCTTAAGCTACGTATTTTGCGTACTGGATCATAATGATATGTAATTTTTATAGGCCATTTGTACCATAAGAGTAGCAGGTGATTTAAGAAATAAAATCTTTTACAACAACGTTATCGAATTATTGTTACTTCGCTTTTCATCGACGGGCATCAATTCTTCAAACAAGTTTGATATCCATTAACTTTTCTTTTGATTCAAATGCATGGAAATTTTGGCGTTCATATTATTTGTTAGACGAGCACAGGCGAAATATCGTATTTTTTTTGGCGTTATCTGTTATCGGTTCGGATAAGAGTATCAGTAGTTCGGATTCTTAATAACAGATGGCACGACAGGATTGTTAACTACAGTAATTCATTCTTACATAGATTACTGTCAATCAAATAAAATAAATAAACAGTGTCTACTCTAAAATTCCACATATCGATAATAGAAATAATAAAATGTTCTAATAATGAACATTTTTTAAAGAATTCTAGATCGAGTAGAAAGTTATTCAATAACTCGAATAGAAACGTATAAATCAAAAGTGCCAGAAGTTTTCAGCAAACTCGACATGGTTCCTCTTGATCCCTGTTCCTTTCTTCGACGAACGACAGAAGTAGACGAACCGTGCGACGATGGTTGAAAGATGAAAAATAGGGACGAGGTGGTTGCAGCAACGTGCCACCCATTTTTTCTCGCCCTCTATTTCTCAGCCAGCTTCTTCTTCCTTTTATCTCTCTCGTGTCTCTTTTTTTTTTTCTTTTTGTTCTCTTAACGCTCTCGCAATGTAGCCACGCTCTACTAACGATGGACGGTCTCGTTTCACGTTGGACGATAGCAGCACGTCCGGTTTGGATTTTATTCTATCCGCCCCACAGATAATTCAATCCTCTACCGTTCGAATTAATTTATATAGATTCACCGGCGTCTGATACACGGATCACTGCGGGTCCATTTGTGTTATGAATCTGAATCGTGATCGCATGGGATTGTGGGTGGCATAAAATGGAAAGAAATTAAGGGTAAAGTGGAAGTAGAGTATCGTAAAGGTAAAGTAAGGGTAAAGGTGAAAAATGAAGACAAACGCAATGTGGGAATTTCGAGCGAAATATAAAAGTCGTGGACAATTCTCGAAACTAAGGATAAATTGATTTTATTCACTCTTCGATCACAACTTGTCAGCAACTCTGTTCATTTTCAGGAGCCGAACGAATTCTAGTAGTAAGAAATGAACATAGCTTCTTCAACTGGATCAGAGACCTTCTTACAAAAAGCCTCTCTGTTTGAAGCTTCCGATCGGGACGATCCTCTAAACGGTGTCCCGGATAAATTGAAACGTTCTCGGACGCCGAAACGCGAATCCTTTCAAAGGAATAACGGAGGAAGTTCTCGGTAAACAAATGTTCCCGTTTGTGGTAAGAATTCATTTCTCGGCTGCTCCGCTGCTTCTTCTTTTTTTTTTCCAGCTGACCCGGCGGCGTTCTGTCAAAGGCGTACCGGTTTGAAAAAGGGAAGAAAAGATCGCGGAAAACCGTGAGAAGAAACGTGCTTTCCGGCTGCATATGAAACGCGCCGACGTGACACGAGTTGACGAAAAAGAGGAAGAAAAATAAAAAAATATTCGTCACCATTTTATTCGTACGAAGTGCGAGCCAGATGTTCTCACGCCTTCTTTCATTAAACCTTTTAACCCTTGCTTCTTCTTCCTATTATTTTTTCATTCTATTCACAGTCTGCCGTCAATCATCAATTTTTGTGTTATTTTTAGTATTTAGTATATTATGAGGGAATATTTCTTCACCTTGCCACCTGTTCGCGTTAATTCTCGTTTATGATCGAATGTAACATATTCTTTTTTTTTTTCGTTTGCAAATTAACGGATTAATTCGGTCACAAATAATTCAATTTACTTTACATTCAATCCCCCGCGCGTTATTTGGATTAAACGTATTCGAAATTGAAAATCAACATTCATTCAATTTGCCGCGAGATTTATCGAACGTTGTTTCAAATACTCGAAAGGATATATTACTCGTTATATTAAAATAATATTTGCCTTGATTTCCTGCGACGTTTATAGCTCGGAGCAACAAGAGCGTGAATTATAGCCGTAATTAGTAAGAACACGATACAAATTATTCGGAAACCATAAAATATGGAAAATAGAATGCGAATTAAGATGTGATTTTCTAGACTCTAGACTCTAGACGCAAGAAGTATTTTATAAAAACAATATTCATTATTTATGAACGAGTGCAAGAAAATGAATATTTAATAATACAATTTATTATCGTGTCAGCTACAAAAAAGTATAAAAAAAGTATGGTACATCGTTTTCGAATGTGCGAAGATAATTGCTAGTGAATAATTTAACATGTTAAATGTCTTTAATTTTTTCATTTTAAATGTCTTTAATCGCCAACGACGATTTTAATTTTAACGACGTTTATATTGCAATTAGTTTACAGGAGACAATACTTTTCTCGAGAAGAATGATCCAACGTTAAAATTTTAACTAGCTTTCAAACACGGTAATAAATATTCAAACAATTCATTTAAATTTTAACATTCCTATAATAGAAATTCTATGAACTCCACTCTACTTTCCACGCAACAAAATCCCTGGATTTTTATGTTTATAACCAAATAACCCACTGTTCGGTCGATTTCAAATCACGTGGGTCAATCAAATTTCGTCGGAAGGTAAAAAGTCGACTGGATCGATCGACCGCTCCCGGAAGTTGCCTGGGGAACGTTTCGAAGGAACTGGCGTGCTTTGAGCGCGAAATGAAAAAAGAAAGAAAAAAAGAAACGAATGGAACTCGAATGAACATAATCCGAGGCGAAGAAAATAGAAAAGTGTCGTGCTGTACGAGCCAGTCTCGCGGGAGGATCGTCGAAAAAGGGTGCACTCGTGTTACGAGATTGGCGCAAAAGGGATGGAATGGATAGAATTGAATTGGTTGTCGGTGAAAAGAGTTAAGCAGGAGGGGCTCGGGTGTGGTACCGCGCCATTATTAATTTACGAGGATCAAAGGCGGTGTCACGAGACGCTAATTAGTTCGGGTGCAACTCGAGGACCGGCTCCATCGTTTCGAATGGTCGAATGTATTTCCTAGGAAGGACCGGGTGAAAATCTAATTACGTGCTGGACCCTGCTCTCAAACAGCTTTTAATGATTTCTGGGGGGGGGGGGGGGGGGGATGGTCTTCCGTTTGGTGAACCGTTGTGCCTTTCGACGTATTACGAGCACGATATTAATCAGACATTTGTGGGTTTTCTATTCTATTCTTAATCACTTGCTTCTGAAATTATGGTACTGTACGTAATTTGTGTACAGGGGATCCAAAAGTCGCGGAAAGGTTTGAGATTGCAATAACTTTTGACAATCGTTTCTTTTGAATTTTTGGTGTATTTATTATAGTATTAATTATAATAATGGTTTACAGCATTTACATAATTTTCTATAACCGAATCTACTGCCTGAGATTTCTTTGACGAACACATATTTTATAGTAATGTAAAATAAAATTCACTGACATCAGATTTAATTATTATATTAAGCACGTTATTGCAAGAATTGATAAGAAAATGTCAAAGCTTCTTTATTTGAAATACTTTGTCCACTTATTTTTCAAGCGTATTTTCGCTCGTTCAAACGAAACTCATTGTTATTTTAAATTCTCTTCCCAAACTTCGGTACCAGGATCTCGAATACTTTGTATCTCGTACAGCTGGATATATCGCGGCCGTTTGTTGGAAGTATTCGTATGGACGCCCTCAGTCACGGGCTGAAGCTATTTTTTAAAGGATTTTGAAACTTTAACCGGCGGTGTACGGACGAGATGTTTATGAATTTTTATACCGGTCACGTTCAAAAAATGTTTCTATTCAATTTTACTACAACCGTTGTACCAATTCTTGCGTTAACATTACAAACTTTATCATGTTCCCGTTGAATCTTTCTAATTTATGTCCAGTTCTTCGTTTCAAATGAAACACCTCGAGGTATCTACCTATTAATTAATTCTTTAATTCGTCCTTTCAATTAATTTCTTACTTTAGAAAATCAAATAATTCTTTCGGAATGTTTTCGAACAAAGTCTGGGAAAGGTTTTCTACCACGATTCGATTCGTGACTTTGGATAACTAAGAGGGTGCAGAGGGAACGGAGATAATAATGGATCGATCAGGGTCGACAGCGAACGAAACAATCGGGAATTTGTTGTGTGTCTCTGGTTTCTTATTTGTTTTTTTTTTTCAGGCTGTTACGTTCGAGGCGGACGTACCGGAAATTACAACGTGACGCCCTTCGATTTCTTCCATCTTCCACCGAGATGCGACGGTGTGAGTTCATCCCCCTCCCCTTCTCGACCTGGGATAAACCACCGCTGTACAATCTAAGAAAATGAGAACGAGACGACGGCGCCATGTTTCCTACATGAAATTCGTGTCGTCGATTTTTCTTTTCGTTCCCGTTTCATCCTCTTTGCCCGTGATTTTCTTCCGGGGTTGTACTTTACTATGTTGTACAATTTTTCTTCGAATCACGTCGTCTCGTGGTGTGCGATGTTTGTTTATAAAGTATCCGTGCTCTGCGATACATATTATTTAACATCAAAGAAACATCGGAAATCTTGCCGAGCGTAATTAATCGAAATTTAATATAAATTACTATTTTTTCAATCGACCATGGATATAACTTACTACATATCTTTTACAACTACGAATATTTAAATTATATACAGACAAAGCGTTGAGTTTGCAATTTTTAAATTTACTAGTTTTATAACAAAAAGCTATCGATCCACCGTATCGCGATTCTACAATCATTTCCGAAATGTAACAATTGAGTTTTTTTTTTTTTTTTGAACGTGCACGTTTCACCGTCCCTTGCGAAGCTGATCGAGCAATTATCCAAGAACGATTTTTATTAAACGAACGAACGTTTCGCCGACGACCAGTATTAATTTTCATAATTACAATATCCGTGGAAAAGTTCGCTGCCAGCGACAGCCGATAATAAATTACAGCGGAACGAGGGTAAGATTATAAAGATAGACAGTCGGTTTTTGCGGATCCTTCCGGTGAATAATTAATTCGTGGGGATGGGCCGGGGGGAGGGGGTGGTCCGACAAGGTCCAAAAAGACATCCCCCGCCCCAATGGGAACTCGCCCTACGTCGATGCAAAAGGAAACCTCCGCTAATTCCAGTTGGCCCAACTTCCACCTCGTTCTGCATATAATTTGCGACTTCATTACTTTCTCGTCCAACTTTGCGAAATTTGCATTGTACCGCGTGTTTCAGTTAAATGAATAGAAATATTTCAACCGTCCGACTTGGTCCTTCTTGTATTCATTGGCGGATGCGTACTTTTTTATTTTCTTATACAAACTTCTCGACGACGTGGCTCGTTACAAATTTCATTAGCATATCGAGCGAGATTTGTTTCTGATAAAATCGGAAAAAAAAAACTGATAGTTCCGGTAACGGAAATTAAAATCCGAGTGCTTCGATGGTTGTCGATGGGAAAATTCTTCGATTTCTTTTTCCTCGAATTACAATATTTATTGATTCCAGAATCGGTATAGAAGTTTGTTGCTTAACATTCACGTTTCGACGATCGATATTACTTGATAAAGTGCTGTCGTGATATTCGATTCGTTAGCAATTGTTGCCAGCGCGGAGGGAAATAAAAATATTACTCGTTTATTCTGCTGGCTCGACTCGATAGCTTACGGGACGAGGACCGTTTCATTATGTCCCATTGTGTCGGTGCTTTCGCGTTCCAGCGCCGCCGTTTCATTTCGAGGCGCGACGCGGCGACTCTTTGGCCTGAAATTTCGCTCTAATTGCAGACAAATTAATGTCACCGGACGAGTACGCTCCACGGCGTTGATTGGTACGTTCGCCCCGTATCCGGAACCAGGAACGCGAAAACCTACGGTTCGACTGAACGAAAAAATTGTGTTTGCCGAGGTATTCACGACCCCTATTCAATATCTGCTGGAACAGCGTTAGCAATCTTGAACATTTATTTACAAAATAACATCGTCGAAATTCTATCTTCCACCGAGAAAGTAAACTACCCTGAAATTTCAGTACCAGTATTTATTAAAATTAAAATTACTATTAGAAATTATAATAAAAATTAGCTCTTTTTTTCGAAATTTTGAAACGATAGTCTGTGTCCGTGATATGGTACGGCTGTGGCGGGAAAATCGAACGAAACGAAATGGAAATCGAAATTAATAAATCAAGTCGTGGGAAATTCACCCCTATATGCAAACGAAGCAAGGGGAACGCGGTTTCATCTATCTTCATCGTTGTTTCGACGTGCAAGCGTCCAGTGACGTTTAAATTTTGAAAGTGGAAACACGTCATGGGACACGGGACGAATACCAAATGGCCAACGAGATAAATTGATTCGATTCTCGACTCCCGAAGGTAGTACCTCTCCAAGATTTTTTTTTTATTTCACTCGAAAATGTGCTTAGTTTTTCTTCTTTCTAAACCATCGTACGTTCTTCTTACATAATTTCCTTGCCTTTCTTCTTCGATGGATCAACGTACCACAGAGATTTTCGATATCGTATCATGGTATTTCGATTGTCAAGTAATACAGTTTTTTAATTGTGAAATCTTCGTACGTTAAAGTTTCAAAGATAAACGCAGAAAATAATTTCGAATTCAGTTTAGATTCTTAGCTCTCCCCATGGTCCGTTGTTCAAGGGATAAGATTGGGGTTAGGTTAAGTAGGTTTCTCGTTATCATTGATTGTGGGCTGAAAATTAATGAATAAATCTTTGAACGGTCCAAATTGCACGTTGTCATTCTACGATTAAATCCTGGAAATCTTGCAAGAATCTCAAATCGACCCGGGTCCGAATCCGTCCAGATGTTGGTGCTCTCTGGTTTAAGGGTCAGCGTGACGTCACAGAATGGACCAGAGCAAGACGATGGACGGTGTACGATGAATAAATTACGAGGACAGTGACACGAAACCGGCGAGATGAGTAGCCGAGATAGTGGCCCGGTCTATTTTTGTACCTGGCCTGACCATCTCCGCGTTGATCCACTTTTTCTATTCCCGCGGCAAATTATTCAAAACCATAGTCGTCGGCAAATATGTACTTTCTATATTTCGTTCTCGTTTTCTTGCTCTTTTCTTCTTTCTTATCAATTCGATCGCAGTTTCTTGTTTTTGTTTTGTACCCGTTTATAATTGCTCGTTTTTCAATCTGGAATCTTACGGCTTTCATCGGACGTTCTGTCAAACATTAGGATTATTCTCGAGTCGATTTACCATCGATCGTTATTTTCCGAGCGAGCTAATACAAAGTATTTTGCCAAAAATTTCACGTCAATTAGCTATCAAAACGAAATAGCAAGTTTTACGATCAACCGGGGTAACAGAAGGTAAATTTTATTCAGCCCGCATCGACCGCATACGCGTGCGTAAATTCGGTCAGCATCTGGATCCGGTGGCAGCTGATAAATTTCGCAATTGGTCGACGATAAACATGCACGTCACCGTCCGTGCGTCTCGTATATTCTATAATACGCGTACCGGCCATCGCGTTGCATTAATTCATTTCAATCGTGGCTAAATCATGTTACGAGCAACTGTACAACTGTCATCGAGGAGTCGTCCGTTCACGAAGCGTTAATAGCGATTAACAAGCAGAGAAGAAAGAAAGGGAGGATGAATTTTCCTTTCGCCAGGAAGAAGGCGAGAGTCACCGGTGCCAGATTTCACCCGGTGTTTATCCCATAATTCGTTCTCCTTCCTGAAACACGGACGACGTAACCAGCAGCGAACGAGTGACCCAGAAATTAAAGTATTCCATCCGGGGTCTTTCGCGATCGCTTTATTTCGCTGATTAAAAACGAAAGCCTCGCGAAAGATTCTGTTTTCCCGTTTTCACGTCGACCGGTATACGTGATTCCGTCTCCAGTGTTCCATTCGCCGGAACCATGTTCCTTCCGCTCGGCCCGGCCAAAGCGTTAAATCATTGTTAACGCGCTTGCCACCGACGAACCCGAAAGTTATGGCGTTCGATGCACAGCTGTTATGGTACATGGCGCGTAAGAACCCTAATGTTACATACGATCAATAGAAATTTCCTTGCGTATAAATTTTCACAACTTTTAAACGAGGTAATTACGTACAACATCGCGCAGTGGTGTTCCGAGTATTTTTATAGTCATGTTTTGTACATTTGACAAGCTAACGGGTAGTTTGATAAGTCCACGTATTATTGGGGATACAAACAAACATTAATTTGGTATATTGGGTTCTTCTAAGATCCAGGTGCTAGCTTAATCCTTCGATTGAGTCGTAACTTTCGAGTGTCAATCGTCTCTCCTAGAGAACATATAACACCGTGCATGTTCCAGCTAATCAACGCCCACCGAATATTTCCTTCCAAAGGATATCATACACGTCCAGTTGGTAATTGAGAGGATACGAATGCTCGGGCGACCGAACGCCGTACGTGATCTTGTATATGCCGGCAAAAGCGTCAACGTGTACAGCAAGCTAACGTCTCCTGGGCGAACGAAGTCGGCCAACGGCAGAAATCGATCCGGTGTAAGATACTTCGGGACAGATACGTTCCTAGGCTGATTCAACGTACTTTGAGAAAGTTTCCTGCCGGGCACACGAGGGGAGGAAAAGTGTCGTTGCTGTTAAGAGAGCGTCGCTGGGACCTCTTATCTGGACGAACGTTTCCAGTTGGCACGGATAGCTCTTTCGACCAACTTTCTTCGCGTAACTCAGAGACGCATAATAATTTACTTCCCCCGGGTAGATATTCATATTCATAAACGGCACATGCATATTCACAATAAATTTCCCTCCCTCTTCCATTCCCCTGGAAGCCCGGTGGAACCGGTCGTGCGGGAAGTGTAAATTATTTCCTTGGCAAATTGAAAATCTGCCGCGACGTAGGTGTACGTGTATGTACGCTGCGTACAGATAGCAACGAAAAGCTCAGGTGGCCGACGACATCGTCGACGCTTTCGCCACGCGGAAACCGTCGATTTCGAGCGTTCAAGATACTTGACCCGATGATGGGCGCATTTGTCGCGTCGTTGAAAGTGCTCCTTTTCACGAGCACCCTCTCGCCCGTGCGACAGTTTTAGACGGTTTTTGGTTAAGATTGCGAAACACGGTTTGTTTGTGAGTTCACCGAACAGTGTCAGTCTTCTTGGTCTTAAATAGTATAATTCGTAGAAGTTAGATTTTCTGTTTGAAGAGAATTCTTGTATCTTCGAGCAATTATTCTGTCGATTACACCAGCATGCGATACAAAATATAAATTGTCCCACGACCAACAAAGTAGGTTGGTCCCTAGAAGGTATCTAAACAATTCTGGACTCAAACCACCCTCGATAAACCCAAGAAGTTGATCCTCCATTGTGCTTTTCACTTCCATTTCCAATTTCCTTTTTTTTCCCCCATCCCCAGTCGCGTTTCCTTACCCTTCACGGCACAGTCAACGATCAAAAAGTATCTCGTCTCCAATTCTACCGAACTTTTCTTTAGATATACAGGTGAGATGGTCGGTCTCCGAGATCCAATAAATCGTTGGTTTCTTCTACCCTCGGGTTCACCCTTTGTCTCCCTCTTTCCCTCCTACTTAACTTGCGCCTCTCTCTTACTCCCCCGAATACGATTATACCCGTCCCAAAGTCTTCTTTCCTGTTCTCTTCATCTTCGTTTTATTCTCGGCGTTAAAGTTCGTCCGCGGTTAGAGTCGGCGTCGTTCGTCGGGATTGAGAGAAAAATACAGGACTCTCGAAAGAAGGGGAAAAAATCCATTGACAGAAAACAGGTAAAGTAAACGAGAGAATCGAGGGAAAATAATGACAGAAGGGACGAAACAAGTATTTGACGCACGATCGAGGAAAGAAAGACACACGAAAGAAGAGAGATTCGATTACACCTTGCGCGACCAAATCTGGTACCTAGATACCAATATTTATACTTGAAAGAATGTTTGATATCTTTCGAAATCTCGTACGACCCCTTTCGAATGAAGGAAGAGAAGGTTTAAAAGAACCAAAACGAAGGAAAAAGAACGAAGATGCATTAACGAGAACGAGACAAAGTAACTGTTAAGGGACGAAGAAAGAGAACTGAAGAACGAGGTAAAGGGCAAGAGAACAAAGACAGAACCTCTCGGATAGAAACGAAATGGAAAGAGATAAAGTAACGAGTGAGAAGTAGCACGAAGCGAAGAGCGAAAGAAAGCGGAGAAAGACGTACGAAGCAAAGGGTGAACGAAGAGAGATAGACGGCCGGGGTTGGAAACGAGACAGAGAGGGTTAGGAGAGGGGGAGGGGGAGGGGTGAGTTTCGCGTCGATAGGAGGGAGAGCGCGAGCGGGTCGATGGTGGGGGAGAAAATAGGGAGAATCAGCGCACAGCTACACCCCATCGTGACGGTCGCGCCAGTCAGTCGTACGCGCACCTTCGTTCGGTGAAGGTGGTCGTGTTCGCTCGCGAATTTTCATTTTACGATTCGAGTGACGGATCATCGGCTCGTCATTTCCATCAGCTGATCATAGTGCCGATATCAACATCCCTTCATCCACCTCGTCGTCGACCAACCCTCTGTCAACCCTTGACAGCTTCAGTGTCTGCGAACTGGTGAGTCAAAGATTTCTTTAATTTTTCTTCGTCGTTGAAATACATATCGGCGTAAGCGAGTGTTTGCCACGATGACTCTTCAGAATAACGTCCATTTGCTATAATTACGTATCGTTATAATTACGTACATAGAGTATCGTTATGATTCGTGTTTGCGATTTTTGGATAATAAGTCGTTCGTTAACGTCGTGTTTTAAGACCGAGGAAGGGGAAAGTCACACACGGTGGGAGGGGGGTGGTTAAATGGAAGGGTAAGGGGGATGTAAGTTGATGGGAACATGTTTGCCTTGCTAGGGAGCACAAGCTCCGGCAACGAGTCTGTTTTCTTTTCTTTCCCTCGTTTTTTTTTTTTATCGGCGTGCGAGGGTAGCAATCGATACCCGATTCTCGAGATGTAACCAAGGACGCGCCGCGGCTTATCCGCAGCGACACGTTAGAAATGAATGGATTCTTACTTTCTCATTGTTTCGTGCCCTTTTTATTCTTTTATCGAATTCTTCCCACTCCACAAACCCTTCGTTGCGACCTGTATCGAATCATGGATGAAAACAATTTTTTTATTTTATACAACCCTTGTCAGTTGAAATGTGTTGTCATTTTGTCGTTTTTAAAATACCTTGAAGTATTTGCAGTCCAACGCGATGATTTTATTACTTTCCGCTTTCAATTAAATGTTAATTAGGTCGATTCGTCGAAGAAGGGTGGTATATTAAGAATGACCCTAAATTCTGTTATTAATTTTGAATTTTCAACGACAAACATGCACAAGGGGTGAAAAAATTTCAACACCAAGAAAACAAAAACAGTCTGTAGTTTTTTCTATATATATAAACAAAAAAATAGGCTCTTTAAGAGATAAAAGAGGCTCAGGGTTAATGTTAACCCCGCTACAGCCCCGTTTGTCACATTTTTAATTCCAAGTCGCGACGATTAAGGATTACAAACCTTCTGCCGTAATATTGCTTCAAGGAATTAAGATAGAATGGTGAAATAATCAAGTCGAAGCTATTTAAGCATTCTGTTTTAGAATGGAAACATTGAAAACACTTGGAAGGTCTTTACAGGAGCAGTCTGTTTATCTTGAATAAGACGGGGCACGGTAACTAGCCTCATTCAGAAAGATTGTTGATTACATTCGGTTCGTCGTGTTTCAATATCGAGGGATCTTTCGGAAAGTATACGGTAACCTTGACAGATTTCACAGGACAATTTGTTTTGCTCGTGTAAGCGAAAAGCAAATGCTGAGTTGGCACTTTCCTTCTTCCCGTCAGCGTACAATCAATACTTGATTTTCTAGATGTAATGCACACTGGCCGTACGCAGTTTACAAAAGATATTCCAGCGACACGTTTCAGAATCTTGCGCTATGATCGTTAAAAATATTTCAAGCCTCCGAATGGTAGTTGGAGTGAACACGTTGACTGGCACAGTGAAAACGGACGTGGATAGTCAGACACGCTGAAATCCTAATTATTAACAATACAATCAACTAATTTTCAAATTTAACTTTTCAATTCGATAGCTAGCATTATTAGGTTAATGTTAACGCTATCCCTGGTTTATTTTATCATTTCTGTTGGTAATTATTTGATTGTAGAAAATTTCGGGTGCCGGTCACCGGTGACCCCCGTGGCAGCCAACGTGTTAATTGTATTTAATAATTAGAATATAATTTTAACAAAAATTTGTGATGTAATTGTGCTGTACTTGTTAAAAATAGTTGAACCACCTAAATGGTAATTTGACTGAAAGTGGGCACTCGAATTTTTACATAAGAAATAATAATGCCTATAGAATAATTTAAAATTTAGGATATTAGATTAAAATTCCAAGTGTTTCAAGGACAGGTTGTCAAATAGTTAACCCTGTTTAATTGTTAATATTTAAGAAATTCTGACTAATAATCATTCAAAGGACGATGATATTTCCTGTTATAAATGGTAAAACGGATATACCTATTCTTAGGCATGCCTGATTGCGTTCTCGTATTTCTTGGTATTCGCAAGCAATAAAACGTGCACCGTTCACGGTATACAGTTACCGTTTAGAATCATCTGAAACGTCTCTCCGCACTGTTTGCAATTTCTGTTATTCCATGAACCGGCGTATAATTCCCCTATCCTGCTACAATACCGTGCTCTTTATTGCCACTGCAGTACTATGCCCGGTCTCTTACCCTACCGATGAAACTATGCTCTTGGCGAAACACGTCCGGAAACGTTTCGAATCGATGCGTGAAATTTTAGCCGGTGGCGAACCATAAAACTCCTTGTAATTTCAACAATTTGTCAAATTTAAGTATATTTCTATCCAAATACCACTATACCCCCATACGATATTAATTTAAAATACGATTATGTCGATTTACGTTTTCGCGACAAAACAAATTTACGCTAAAAGTTTCGGATCCAAACCAAGTCTTTCTGTAGAATTTGCATATCATTTTGTAGACGAAACGCGAACAGAGATTGAATAATTTCGTAAACAACGGACGGTAATTGCGTATAGGAGGCAAAGTTTCGTAATTTTCGTTCGTACACGTATGAATTATTCGAAAACGATGTTTCTCCTTGGTTTGGTTACGCGTTATTCGACAAGTCGAGAGAAGGATACAGGAAGTGCACAGCGAAACGCTCGGGGGCTTATTATTATTAATTGTATACCAGCCTTCTAAACGTAAATTCGTCCACGTAGCCGTTTCGAGTTGTACAAATTTGCGGTCGCATTAGTTCCAGGTCGTGTATGCACGTTTTCCGTTCGTACCTATTGGTCGGAGTTTAGTACAGTGGCGTCATTTTAACCGAGTCGATGTTCATCCACTCGAAACTGGCGGTTGTCCGTGTCAATTTTCCCGTTGCCAATAATCGTTTCGCTATGAGCATATTTGCTATTTCACCGTCAACGCCACTGTAATCAACCTTACACCCGTAATCGTTATTCGAAAGTATATTTGCTCGGCCCACGGTTGAACTTTGTTCCCCTTCTATTCTCTTCTCTGTTGATTCGTGTCTTTGCATGTAAAACGTTTCGAGTATCGTTCTTTATGCCGGAAAATTTGGTAGATCGATATCAATCCTTTCATAAGTAAAGGAAAAATAATTGGCGCTTTTTCAATAATAATTTATGCAAGGAATTTTTCATTTTAAACTTTGACACCGGATGTCGCAATGAAGTAGTAATTTTATTTCCAGCAAATATAGGGTATTATTTTTGGAACATTTAGCATCTTCTATTGTATATAGAACAGATCCCAAATATAGGAGACATTGCGCTCCGAGTGTCAAACATTGAAGCTCCGATTGAAATTAGTTACGAAAGGGTTAAGGCGCGAAATAGCATCGATTATTGTGTAGCACTCGAAAGATTCAATATTTATTTCGATAAGTAATACAAACCATCGATGTAAAATTTCCATTCTGTAAAACTTATTCGCGACAGAACGGAACGAATTACACGGTAATTTAAAACGTTTACCAAACCCAACAGTCACGTGGTTATCGTAACAACGTATATGACTTTTGGTTAAATAGCCAGACTGGTGGCTTTTTTTGCGGTCAGTCTTGTAACTAGTTGGTAAAAAGAGTTTTACGTAACTTGGGACCGAAACGCGTACGAAGGGTCTAATGAACGGTCCGTACGAGGGTCGAATCGAAAAGTGGAGTTGCTTGTCGCCTCGTTGGAAATTGTTCCTGAGTTACATACACCGCGTCCCTCGTCCCTTTTGCTCGTCCGCAGGATCTGTGTACCTTGAACTTCTCGAAGTTTGTGCCAGACAGAGGAAGCGTGACACGTTGAACAAGAAGTGGCGATCAATCAGAATTAAGCCCTCCTCTTCTCTTGTTTGAACGAAATCCGGAGGAGCGAACGGGGGTGTAAATGAACGTGTCTGTTAGCGAAACGACGATAGATTTCGCGAAGGTTGGATGAAACGATGATACAACGAAGAAGGAGGCTCGGAATTGAATCGAAAGACTTCAAAATTGATAATGATAGGTTTCGGTTAGTTGAATCCTCGAACAATGCACTCCTAAAATAGCAACGATTTTAATTTAATTCGATACCTTTCTATTTTTCTGTTTCCAAACTTTAAAATACTTCAGATATTATGTTATCTTTTCAACGAATCAAAGTCTGGTGTAAGTTTGCTAGGTTGGGTCAGGATTGACCCAGGATCTATCGCTCGAAGGTTAAAGAATTTTTGTAATAAATATATTGGAATGATGGAATGATGATAAAAATTTATATCGTTTGTAAGGGAATTTTCTTTATTAATATTTCTATGCTATGACGTGTTTAGTTATCGACCAATATATTACTACTTAATTACTATTCGAAGGAAATTTGGATTGAAATTGAAGTTAAATAATCTATATTCTTCGAACGAAATAAAATATCCACGTCCTCGTTCAACTTGCATTTCACAGAAAGAATCTATCATTTCATTTATCAATATTTTGTACGGTACGTATCAGTTCAATTAATCGAGTTACCGCGTATGCTCGAAGTTCAAGTAACCTATCCCTCTATCCTCGATGTTTCCTTTCGTTTAACACGTTGGCTGCCACGTTAGGTCACCGGTGACCGGCACCCGAATTTTTTACAATCAAATAATTACCAACAGAAATGATAAAATAAAACCACGGATAGCGTTAACATTAACCTAATAATGCTAGCTATCGAATTGAAAAGTTAAATTTGAAAATTAGTTGATTGTATCGTATTTCAGCGTGTCTGACTATCCACGTCCGTTTTCACTGTGGCAGTCAACGTGTTAATGAACCACGACACGAAACTAGTATTTTGAAAAATGAAAACATGAACGTGATTTTTCATCAAGAAGAACGTCGATCAACGCTCGATTCATTTTTCTTACGGAAAATTGAATATTTTTAAAATACCCCTGATTACACCCACCCCTCGTCGCGTGTATTTTTAACGTGGCGCAACCCTTCGTTCGTTCTCACGAAACAATTCCCATCGTGCCTCGTACATTTCGCAGATATCAATCAAATTAAGTCGTTCGTTATCGTGACGCGAATGCTAATATGTTAAATCGTCGAGCATTAAGATCCAGCAAACAACCGCCCCTTCGGGCGAAGGGTTACTTTTAATACGTTTTTTTTTTGCACGCCTCCGCAAGTTATCCTTTTTTTTTTTCTTTGCTATCTGATTATACGTTCAGAGAGAATGAACGATAAAGATATTCATAAGCCTTGGCTGGAATGGAATCTTAAAATTTCTGTCTAGAGGAGATATTTCGAATAAATACGAAAGAAATTCGGAATATTCTCGGGGATGAATTTCGCTTTTTGCTGAAAATGAACGGATGGTTGTACTCGTATTTCGGACCAGTTAGATATTCCCTGTTCCCAATTTGGAAATTAAATAAATTTAAATGAAACGCACCCTTCAGGCACGCAGAACCGTGTAACTTGTTCCAATTAATTATCAAAACCGTCAAAGCAATTTTACTACATTACCTTCACCGGTATCCAATTTGTAAATTAATTGTGGTAATTATTATTGCATGATGCTTAGATCATTTCTCTATGGATTTATTTAATTATACAATTCAATTTTCTTCTTGACATCGGAGAATTTTTTGCAATTTCCTTTTATCAAAATTCAAATTTTTACAATTAAAGCTCTTGCTATCTAACGGCTAAAATTAAAGTGAAAGATTGTAAAGATTTGTAATTGAAAGCTAAACAAATTTAAAATTTTCTTTTATCGAATTTGACAAAACTGTAATTTGGTATTAAGTATGCAGAAGCTTAGGGGGTCGATTAATTAAGGAAACCATCTCTATATTAATATCCTGAGGCACTAAACAAATTTCGAGAAACAGCATCAAGTTGTTACACGACAGAAGGACAATTGTAGCAAGTATTTTTTATCCCGAACGATACACACGGTGTTATTAAGTGGACGAAAGAGACGGGAAACGAGGAAAAAAGGGGAAGTTGTTTGTTCCCGGCTTAAAATAATTTCACGAGGAAAAGCTAAGGTAAAAAGGTTGGCGCCTGGAACGAAGTTTTCCAATAGAGATTCGAGTATTCGCGAGGCGAAAGCACGCGACGCGACTGTCGCAAAAAGAGCCGTGGAATAAGGAACGAATGCAAAGTACCCGCTAGACGAGAGTCGTATCCAAAGATTTACCGTGCAGAAGCCTCTCGCTTGTGCTTGTCTGTTTGTCCGACGAGACCTCTCTTGACGATCTCCTCCCCTCCTTTCAGCCCCTCTAAAACCGTGCACCCTTACACCCGTACGTTTATGTTATGCAAATGCGATTCTCTGGTCCGGGAAAGGAATATAAGAGCGGAAGAATGACACTAGGGGGTGCGAGCAGGAAATAAAATTCATGATGGTTTTGACTTATTTTCGTGATTCTTCCATTATGTCGGTGACTAAACTCACGATCTTTCATATTAAACCTTCTTTGGATTATGGACAGCTATCTACCCCCCTCCCCCCCCTCCCCCAAATTTTTAAATTAATGCTTAATTATTTGAAAATATATATAATCCTCTGTTATATCATTGTAGTTGCAAATGTTGCAAATTGTAGTAAAAATGATTCTAAGAACGTATGTGTTGCAATTTTATATTAACTTGTGAATATAGTCGGTTTTGGAACAAACTGTACACCTAATACTCGTGTCACGATTTTTCCAAAAACTCCCTTAACACCACAGTTTCGTTTTGTTTATCTGTTTGAACTAAACCTGTTGTTTTGAGTGGCAATCTTAATGGAATCGGATAGGCGAATAAATTCAATATCTCTTTTTCTGTGTATTTCTTTTTTTATCGCTAGACTGGGATAACCATTTTATTTGAAAATTTATTTCTCGCTGTGTTAATAATGCATGAAGCGACGGATGGAAAATTGATATTGATTTGGAGGCGCCAGGGAGATTTAATATTTCAATGGTCGAGGATATCTAGTATTCGTGACATTGATACATGGGCTCTTTACTCCAACGTTTTTCAATTCTATTTTTTTTTCCATTTTGTATCGATTTAATTTCCTGTTAGTTACTGGAATCTTGTAATTGGTTAGTTGCAATTCAATTTGGAAATTTTCATAATTAGTGAATTACAATTCAGTAATTGCTAATGAAAGACATAAAAATACAAATTACTAAAATTTTAACACGTATCTCAACGTGACCCAACGTTTATCTTTCACATCACTGCCAAAGTGTCGATCGTTCGAGGACTAATAATAAAAATTTGAATCTTTCCTACTACATACAGTCATCTTCATTGTGTTAAATTGATTGATCCTAATGCAAGAAACTATCAAATGTGTTTCGAGAAGAAAATCGTGCAACGGTAAAGGGATTTGGTAAACGTACGAGACAAGCGAACGTCACCGGAATCGAGTGGAAAACGGCTGGTTTAAAGTGGAAGAAGCAATTTACAGGCCATCGCCTGTATTTCCATACCTGTCAGAAGCAAACGTTGCTGCTTACGTCACGGCTACGATCGTGATCTTCGACCTAGGCTTTGCTCGACCGTCCGCTTTAAATACGACCTAAATAAAAAAGAAAAGAAAAAAAAAAGAAAGAAAGAAATAGAAAACGAGTCGATGAGAACAAAGTGGGTTGAAATGAAAATTGATGAGAATCTTCCCGATTAAGTAATTAAAAAAATAGCCACTTATGAATATTCAGTTACTCGCCGACGTAGGCGGTCAAGAATTATCATGTTCCAAGAGGGAAAGTTCAGCGCAAGTCCGGATAACTTTTCAGGATTAAGAATGTTTTCTTAATTCTCCTTCTTGATCGAAAATATGCGGGTTAATTCGAGAAAGTGGACGGATCGGATCTAGCACAGAGATAGAAGTTACGTTAAATTCTTTTTATTAATTTTAACTTACTTCATTTTTGTTATACTCTGAAACCTATTTCTCTGATAACTTTCTATTATACATCATTCTTCGTTGGAATCACGATGTCACTAGTTCTCCAACTATAGTACTTTCTTATAGTTACTTTCACGAGAAGTATAAACATACGTATTTTTCGTTGGACGGTATTGAAAAGGTATTGACGGAGGGATATTTTACGTTTCAATGACACCCTTGGCTAACAATTGCCAAAATACGACCCTTAAATTCTACCGCGCCACCCCATGTGGCTAGTTCCTTATAAACTCACCGCCGTAAGTTTCACAGTCCCTCGCAATTCCTCCAATTTCCAACCGAAAGATATACACGGTTAATCACTTTGGCGGTACCAAAGAGATAATGGTAATCCGTGGATTCGAACATCGAACGAAGCATCGTCACGGCGACACTGTAACACGAAATTCAAGTTATTCGCAAAACGTTAGCGCGTCGTGGAAGCTCGTCGCTGCGTCCTGATTGCAAGCGCACGGTTCAAATAGGGCGGAAAGAGGCATCGCCGTCGCTTCACGAGCAATTTCATTTCCACCCGTGGAAAATTTATGCAAATCACCTCTCGCCACGCCACGGAGAAAGAGCGCCCGGCTCTGAGGAGCGTAACGAATTCGTCGGATTATCCGATTTTAGCTGGGACAAGAAGCCGTTGGTGCTCGCGTGGATGAATCTTATATTTGACACCTTTCGTCGACGTGTCGGGTCGCTGGTGTCATTAACGTTACGACGCTTAACTTCGTCGAATGATCGCAAGAAGAAGCGAAATCGACGAAAGAATGATACTGAATTAACGACGCTAAAATTATTCGATTATTTTATATGGAACTTCGAGAATTGAATATATCTTGAATAAATCTTTATATAACACGAGCGCCCATCGATGAGTTTTAGTTATTTCTGACGAAACACTCGTCAGGGTGTTAATTACAGGTTGTTGAATCGTTCGAATCGAAAAGCGTTTCAATGTTCCATCGCCACGACTATTTTCCCTCGTTCGTTTCGCTTGCTCGCTGGAAAAACATTGTACTACGACGAGAGCGTTCGAACGCGTCGACAAGTGCAGTCTCTTATTTTTAGGGGAAAATGCTGTCTTGCGTCGTGTAAAAATAGAATTACACCTTTCGAACGTTGGAACGACTGTTTAATTTACATAGTTTGCTCGAAAATCATCCGACTGGTAATCGAAAAATACGGCAAAGTGTTATTCTGAGTTCGATGGTTTTTATTTCAAAGAAAAATACATCGAACGAGATTTACTCAAATTCCGCAAATCCG
The DNA here is from genome assembly GCA_943735885.1 of Stelis phaeoptera. Lineage (NCBI taxonomy): Eukaryota > Metazoa > Arthropoda > Insecta > Hymenoptera > Megachilidae > Stelis > Stelis phaeoptera. The sequence goes on along the minus strand of OX030941.1, from coordinate 11,089,292 downwards.
ATTTTCGAGCGTCAGGGATTGAAAAAGAAGCTCTCGACACGCGGCAATTATTCTTGAACAAGCAACAACGTTGGTTATCCTCCAAGCAAGATTGCTCCGTCTTTTTTTTTCTTCCCTTGCTCCACCCCCAACTCTGTATTTCTTTACGCCGCAAAACGAGCCATTTAGAAGACACTCGAGCCCGTTCCGGGGTTTGAACGTTTGAAAAACGTCGGCTCGTTTAAAACGCATCCCTCTGTCGTACAGTTTCTTCCTCGGTCTTGTTTCGTGCTCCTCGAGGAGAACCGGTTGGCCAATTATTATCAGCCTTAAGAGAAACCTCGCAACCGTTGCAACGTCAAAGAAAACGTCTCGACGGTCTTTCTCCTCGATGCTTCTTTCTCTGGCCGTTCAGGGATCAGGCCGTACAATCTTAACCAACCGGGGGTATATTAAGAATGGATACCAATTTTACACCGGCCGACCACGAACGAGCGGCCATGGTCATAGACGTGGTGTAATTAAAGCGTCGTAATTAAACCAGCCTGGTCGAAATAAAGGGGGGGGGGGGGGGGGGGGAAATAGAAGCAAACAACGTTTAGGAAGCAGAGTTTAACGTTTTCCGGTACAGACGTTACTGTATCCCGGTTTCCACGGCTTTAAGGGTGAGGGGGGGGGGGGGGATGGTTTTTGTACGCTTCGAAGCTTCGGTCTTTCGAAGGAGTTTCGAGGCCTCGTTTTTGAACGTTCGCGAAAGAGGAAAGGAGCGGAAAGCAAACTGGCAACCGTAAAGATATTACGGGACTGTTTGAAAGAATGTAATTTCGTGCGAACACAGAGCTTCCCAGCTTTGGTTGGTGGTTACGGCCGAGCTGAAAACGGGAGCAAAGGAGTGGCTTAACCGGAGGGTAAACGCGCATTTTACAAAAGTACGTTGCATTAGTTCGCTGCGGTATCGGTGAAAGGGATAGAAAAGCTGGAAAGGAGAGGAAAGCCAATCGAGGAATAGTGAAGAAACGGGGGAACCTTTTCCGACCGTAGTATACTCCATTTTGGAAACTTACTTTGCGTTTGTAGATTCCGTGTCGCCCAGTCTTCAATTTTGTTGACATTAAATTAGATTAATTTTCGTTGGAGTATATATTATAATCGATGGATGCATCCTTGGGAATAATATTTAGGAATTGTAATGTGTTCGGGAATCGGCCTCCCGACGACAAGGGGGTCATCTGTCGGATCGTCTCGGCGGCTCGACGGATCGCCGCGTTTCTGAGCACACCCGGACGCGGCGCGCCTGCGCGTCGCCATCTTGCAACCGGCTCGGCCACGCGCTCGAACCGGCAAGACGGCGTCGGCCACTACCTCGTGGATCGTCTCGCAATTAGCACGTGGATCGCTTTTGTAATTAATTCGGCGGCGGCCATTTTGGCCTTCTCTTCCACGACTCGCGTGTAACGGGTTTTCTCGGGACTTTTCTCACGCCAGACGGGTCGTGTGCGATCTAGAAGTGTTCGGTTGTTCTCGCGATAATTATAAGGACAAGTTTCGGATATTAGAATAAGCTAGTTTCGTTGGAATTAAGTGTTAGCCGGTAGGATAGTTCTTAGACATTTTCTCGTTAACTTTTCCGTCTCGGCTCGTCTCTATTCCGCTCAGTATCGCGTTCGGACCGACTCAAGTACGTTTTGTTCCTAATGTAAATTTAAGTAGCGTTTAGAGATTAAGTGAATTCGCGTAATAAAACGTCTTTTGATAATTAAAACCCAGGTTATCTCGTTTTCACCACCCCTCCGCTTCTCCCAAAAAACTCCGTAAACCAGAAGAACGTGAACTCGATCGGCACTTCTCGTAACATTTTTTGGTCCTTCGAGCCGGATATCGGAGTGAAAAGGTGAAGAGTGGAAGTGTGATGAAACATCGGAAGTGCTCAACCGTTATTCGGGCGTGGTTAGGAACGTTCTCGAAGATTCTCGCCGTCTCTCTTCCCCCCTCACGGTAATCGTTCGACAACATGGCGTCGCTGGAAGGTCAAACACCTCATCAAAACAGCCGATTTCAACTCATTCAAATTCTTCTCGAAGAAACAAGTCAACCGCCTTCCAGCAACTTGAGCCGGCTCACGTTCTACCCGGGCAAGAAGGGACCCTCTCGACCCGGTTCTCCAAAACCAGACACGGCGCAACCCGGACCATCTCAGCCGCGGTCCAGCAACGAATAGGATAACGCGGCCCAGGGGAGGAAATACGGATCATCTCGACAAGCCAGGCTCTTCTCACGACCAGGGGTCCTTCTCGCAACCTGTTTGGCGTTGCTTCACGTCAGAAAATCAACAAAGATACAGGTAAAAGCTTTGATTGATCCTGGTTCCGAAATTTCTTTAATAAACTCTCGGCTTGTCAAGCGATTTCAACTGCCAACATCACGTTCTTCTCTATCTATTACCGGTGTTGGCGGATTCTCTTCTGGGCCGATTCACAGGGAAGTTTCTCTTACTTTACAATCTCTCTTCTCTGACTTTTGCATGAACTTCTCTGCCTTTTCTATCGATCGTATTACTGGATCTCTTCCTTCTTTCCCTACACCAACTCGTCGGTGGGTTCATCTCGAGGGGTTGCAACTCGCGGATCCGAATTTTCTCGTTCCTTCAGAAATTGATATTCTTCTCGGTGCTGACGTTTACGGTCAAATAATCGAATCCGGTCTCGTGAAGGGAGGGTCGTTCGAACCCATGGCTCAACGGACGAAATTCGGATGGACGGTTCTCGGTCCGATACAGGACGTTCGAACCTCGCATATCGTCGCAACTTCCGGTCCGGAAAACAACGAAGATCTTCGCGAATTGTTAACGAAATTCTGGGAACAGGAGGAAGTCCCCTCCTCCCCCTCCGCGGACCTCTCTCCGGAAGAGGCTGAGTGCGAGGAACATTTCGTTCGGACTCACTCTCGGGATAGTACAGGGCGTTACATAGTTCGGTTGCCTCTCTGTTCTTCTCCTCAAACGCTCGGTTCATCGTACACAGCAGCTCGCGCCTGTCTCAATCGGTTACTTCGCAAACTCGACAAGGATGAGCTCCTTCGCGGTCTTTATACGGATTTTCTCGCGGAATATGAACGTCTCGGGCATATGAAAAGGGTTTCTCCTCGCTCGTCCGTTATCGGCGGTCAGGACGGCGGGATGACCTTGGCACATGGTGTCTCGGCACCAGGAGGGTTGAGGGTCTCGCTTGATCGGTCGTCGGTGCGGGCGTGCGATCGCTCGGTTTCATATTTCTTACCGCATCACGGTGTACTCAGGCCGCAAAGCTCGACGACTAAACTTCGAGTCGTTTTTAACGGATCCAGCAGGACGAGCTCGGGAAAATCTCTAAACGATATCTTACATACGGGGGCGAAAATTCAACGGGATATTTCGGACGTGCTGCTCTGGTCAAGACAGCACCAATTCATCTTCATGACGGACATCACGAAGATGTTCCGTCAAATTCGGGTTCACGAAGACGACGCGTCACTCCAACAAATTCTATGGGTCGATTCAAAGGGAAGGGAGGTCACGTACCAATTAGATACGGTGACGTACGGCACTCGTCCAGCTCCATTTCTTTCGGTTCGGGTTCTTCTCCAACTTATTCAAGATGAAGGTCATCGGTTCCCTCTCGCTATAGGTCCTCTCAAATTCGGTCGATACGTCGATGACATTTGCGGGGGCGCCGCCTCCCCTGAAGAACTACGGGAGGTTGCGAAGCAGGTTTCCGGTCTTTGCGCGGCCGGTGGCTTCCCCTTAGCAAAGTGGCAAAGCAATTCCGCGGAATTTCTCGACGCATTTGCAACGGACGACGTCGCTCGAGATCACCGTACGTTCGAAGAATCGGAGACGAAGATTCTCGGGCTTAGCTGGCGGCCATTCTCGGATTCATTCGTTTTCTCGGCAAACCAGCCCCGCTCCTCGGTAGTCTCGAAGCGAATAATTCTTTCGGAAATCGCTCGGCTCTTCGATCCGTTAGGGTTCCTTTCTCCGGTAATCACTCGGGCGAAAATTCTCCTGCAAGGCCTCTGGATCGAGAAGCTCGGTTGGGACGATTCGGTTTCCCCTCACACTGCGCAGCAGTGGAATACCTTTCGGGATGAGCTCTCTACGCTCTCAAGGATTTCGGTGCCAAGATGGCTTGGCCTTTCACCAGAATCCAGGGTCGAAATTCACGGTTTCTCGGATGCTTCTCAACTCGCGATGGCAGCGGTCGTTTACCTTCGAGTCACAAATTCAAAGAACAAATCTACCATCTCGTTCGTTAGCTCGAAAACAAAGGTCGCTCCTCTCAAGAGACTTACTATCCCTCGGCTGGAGCTTTCGGCTGCCCTGCTCCTCGCGAAACTGACCGATTACGTTCAGGGACAACTCGAATTGAAGGACGTACCGGTCTTTCTCTGGACCGACTCCTCGGTCACTCTCGCTTGGCTCCATTCGCATCCTTCGCGGTGGAAGGAGTACGTAAAAAATCGGGTTCAGCGCATTCAAGATCTGTCGGCCACTGCCCAATGGCGACTCGTGCCAGGGAAGGAAAATCCTGCCGATTGCGCTTCCAGGGGTCTCTCCGCTTCTCAATTAGCCAAGCACAAGTTGTGGTGGAACGGTCCGCCATGGCTTTTGAAACCGCCTGTAGAATGGCCCGCTCTAGTTTCCGAACCAGACCCAGCGGTACAACTCGAAGAAAGACCGGGGGTTCTTCTCGTAACACAAGCAAGGGAACCAGCGGTCTGGGATCTGGTCGATCGGTATTCGTCTCTATCGAAACTCCTCCGCGTAACCGCGATTTGCCAACGGTTCGTCTCCAGGCTGAAGAAAGTTCCGGATTCTTCTCTCGCGTACCCTCTTACCCCGGAGGATCTCGAAAAGGCCAGATATTTCTGGATCAAAGCTACTCAGGAAGAATACTTCTCGTCGGAATTGAAAACTTTGTCCAAGGGTGAAAGGCTCGGTAAATCGCATCCGCTTACGCGACTCACGGCATTCGTAGATCGTCAGGGTATTCTCAGGGTCGGGGGTCGTCTCAAATTTGCTCGAATCCCTGCAGAGAGCAAGCAGCAAGCAATTCTGCCTAGAAATTCACGCCTTGCTCACCTCGTAATTCATCAGGCACATCTCCGGACGCTGCACGGCGGGACGCAGCTCACTCTCGCCACGGTCAGGCAGGGGTATTGGGTCATTGGCGGCCGAGCGCCAGTGAGATCTTTCATTCTAAAGTGCGTTACTTGCGCACGTCAGCGCGGTCTACGAGCTCAGCAGTTAATGGGACAACTGCCATCGGCTCGGCTCTCTCCCACCCGTGCCTTCTTCAACACGGGTGTGGATTACGCAGGCCCGATTTTCTTAAAATCATGGAAGGGTCGCGGGCACAAATCGTACAAGGGGTGGTTAGTCATTTTCGTCTGTATGTCGACTTCTGCAGTTCATCTCGACGTCGTCTCGGACTATACCACGGAAGGGTTCATCTCGGCTTACCGACGATTTGTTTCTCGACGGGGTATCTGCAAAACTCTCCTCTCGGATCAGGGCACGAATTTCCTCGGGGCAGATCAGGAGCTCAGGAAGCTTTTCTCGGCCGGTTCAAGGGATGCCAAGGAATTGGCTCGGTTACTTCTCAAGGACGGGACTCGATGGTCGTTCACTCCACCTGGCGCGCCTCACTTCGGCGGGAAGTGGGAGGCGGCCGTAAAATCGGTCAAATTTCATCTTCGGAGAACGATCGGGGATACCCTTCTCTCCTACGAAGAGCTCAGCACCTTCTTGGCTCAAGTCGAGTCGGTATTGAATTCAAGGCCATTGGAACCTCTGTCAGAAGATCCGGACGATCTCGCGGTTCTGACACCGGGACACTTTCTCATCGGCGAGGCTCTGAACTCCATTCCAGAGCCGTCTTTAGAGGACGTCCCAATGGCAAGGCTCGACCGCTGGCAACTGGTTCAACAACGGTTCCAGTCCTTTTGGAAGCAGTGGTCAAGGGGATATCTCCAGCAGCTTCAGGCCATCTCCAAGTGGCATCATCCATCTCGGGCAATCAAGGTCGGCTCCATGGTTCTTCTCTCGGACGAACGGTTTCCGCCCTCCAAGTGGCCTCTAGCAAGGGTGCTAGAATTGCATCCGGGATCGGACGGACTCACCAGAGTGGTGACTTTAAAAACAGCCTTCTCTACTTTCACTCGGCCTATCTCTAAGCTTGTAGTTCTCCCGGTACCTCTCACCGAAGAATGTTCTAACACCCGTTTTGTTCCAGAATCTGGTCATCAACAGGTTGCTGACGGCGGGGGAGAATGTTCGGGAATCGGCCTCCCGACGACAAGGGGGTCATCTGTCGGATCGTCTCGGCGGCTCGACGGATCGCCGCGTTTCTGAGCACACCCGGACGCGGCGCGCCTGCGCGTCGCCATCTTGCAACCGGCTCGGCCACGCGCTCGAACCGGCAAGACGGCGTCGGCCACTACCTCGTGGATCGTCTCGCAATTAGCACGTGGATCGCTTTTGTAATTAATTCGGCGGCGGCCATTTTGGCCTTCTCTTCCACGACTCGCGTGTAACGGGTTTTCTCGGGACTTTTCTCACGCCAGACGGGTCGTGTGCGATCTAGAAGTGTTCGGTTGTTCTCGCGATAATTATAAGGACAAGTTTCGGATATTAGAATAAGCTAGTTTCGTTGGAATTAAGTGTTAGCCGGTAGGATAGTTCTTAGACATTTTCTCGTTAACTTTTCCGTCTCGGCTCGTCTCTATTCCGCTCAGTATCGCGTTCGGACCGACTCAAGTACGTTTTGTTCCTAATGTAAATTTAAGTAGCGTTTAGAGATTAAGTGAATTCGCGTAATAAAACGTCTTTTGATAATTAAAACCCAGGTTATCTCGTTTTCACCACCCCTCCGCTTCTCCCAAAAAACTCCGTAAACCAGAAGAACGTGAACTCGATCGGCACTTCTCGTAACATAATGAATTCTTGTTTATGAGTGAAAGAAAGTGAGTGAACTTTGGAATATTGTTATAGAAATACGAATGACGCCAATTTCTTACCCATGAGATATTATTCGTCAATAATTTTTCAATTTTCAATTTTTCTGACACCCGAGTCGTGACATTCAAAGAAATAAATCAGTATTGCGGAGAAAGGGTGAGTTTAAGAAACACAAAAAGATAGGGCGTAAGTTTTCGCAGGCTTGTCCTTTATCTTTCTCTTTTCTCTCTTTTGTGTTTTATCCCTCACTACGCACAACTCGAGGAAACACTAGAATCCTACTGCAGGCTGTAGATTTTGCTCTACTAAGCACGAGAGCGCGTGTTTACCCTCCTTTAGCTTGAAGAGCCACGTTCTGAGAATGCGAAGTACCACGAAACGTTTCTTTCTTCTTGCTCTTTCACTTTTGGTGTTTTAGCTAGTTTCCCTTTGTTCTTCCATTTTGGTACATCTCGCCAGACGCTGCCGTCCCGAACTTTACTCGTACAATTGAACAGGATTTAAATTGTTACTTGCACGAGTGTAAACTTGCTTCTCGCAAAATTAGATACCGACAATGAAGATTCTTGTAAGTCTTCCTTGAGATTACAGTAAAAGTGGAAGATTTTTTTTAAGTTACCGACAAGTTTGTTACTTTTCATCCCCCTTTATCGGGGTAAATGCAAGCGGTACCTTTCGCCCTGTCCCCTTTTTCTATCCAAAGCCTGTATCTTTAGAAATTAATCCTTTGACACCGTGGCGCTCACCGAGACACTTTCACGACTTTGATACCTGTCGTATTAACACTTTACACTCGACAGGCGACATATTTAATTCATCGGAGTATTCGAAAATGTGAAATTTAACTTTCATTCGTATCAGAATATAGAAAATTAAGGAAGGGCATACAAATCAGCGGACTTTTAACACATTGTCTACCGCTTTAGAATGGAAAAGTAAGCCCTATTATTTTATAATTTGATGATAACTGAGGATTAGGGGGAGTAACCCGTATTTTCCATTTATTCTCGATCGTAGCACGCTTAACTTTCATTATTTCAAGTGTTATAGACGAAAAGAAATAATAGTAGTATTGAAAAGCCTATTAATAGGTTTCCGGTATATAAAGTGTTAAGTACTTGTAACACTTTTCTTCCGATATAGTGTATTCGGCTTTTTTGGAAGCTGTACCTTATCTCTGTTTTGCAATTTTCCAACCAGTGATATTATATCGCATCTTACGTTAACTATCATCGAAACGTATATATACGGTTATATTATTTTTCCACCCAACCCTTCTTTTTTATCCTTCCGACCCTTCTCGATTCTTCATTTCCCCTTTTCCTTCGACCTCGGGGCAACGGATCCTCTTCTAGCAAAAAACCAGGAGGTTTCTCCAGATAAAATGAAAATAATTCGTTATAAATATTGAACACCTGATTCATTGATACGATATATCGTTTATCCCGGCTACTCTTAGCCCCTGGAAACTTTTCTTATCCTTCATTCCTGCTCTTCTTACTGTCATTTCTTTTGCGTAACGTGCTCTTTTTTTCTCTCTCCGAAACAACCCTCCGGGCGATCATCGTTTGTACTCGGTGTCGAGAGCTTTAATGGCGAAACTCGTTGTTATTCGTGCACGGGTGTTGAAACGGCCAGCAAGAACGGCCCCTGGAATTGGGTCGTGCTCGTTTAAACTTTCATCCGACTGAAGTTCACCGTTAGTCTTTTTCCGTCCGTGTTAAGACATCCGCGCTGGATACCGGACAGAGTCAAACGTGTATCTCGAACACATCTTATGAATCATTCGAACGAATCGAGCTGTCGAAAACAATCGACGGAACGAGAGAAACGCGGCTACGTTTATTTCGGTGTTCGAATCGGTTCGTCGATGGAACGTAACTCGGACTCGAGGATTTCATCATTTTTGGTAAAATTGTTGGAAAGACAAACGGTAATATCTAAAATTATTCCAACACCCACAATGTTTTTCTATCGGATTTCCTTTTTTTTTTAAATAAAAATATCATTCTAGTTTTGTCTTTCGAACGCTACGGATTTGAACGACGAATCATAAACTTTGTATAGCAAAAGTGTGCGTTTTGCGGTTATATTGGTACTCGAAATAAATTATTCCGACGATCATATATTCTCCACCGTGTTCCATATAGAATTCATACAATTTTCCGCCAAAAAAAAATCGTTCGTTTTATTCTCTTTCGCGCTCCCATCCTTTACCATTTAAACTCCACAATTTCCAATCGAAAACGTGCACGATATTTCATGAATTTTTCGTCTCTTTGTTATTTAACTCTCTTTTTATTTCGTTTCGCAGTACGTAACGCCGAAAAAAAAAAGAAAAAATAAATAAAAATTGGGGAAGAATGTTACAAAGCAAACGAGGTCCGATATTTCTTCCGTTGGAACATCATTTCGTTGTTCTCGTTGGACGAATTTTTCGACCCTTCTGCGGCACGATTTTAGAAAACGGAGCGTTTTTGTACCGTTCCGGTGACAAACGTTTTACCAGAAGCTTTTGATCGCACGGTATCCCGCTCATAAATCGGACAAACTTCGTTATCAATAATCCCGAAGATTAAATCTGCAGTGACGCATCGAACGAAACGAGCAGACGTAAAATCGTGGTTCGTTGTTGAAAAAAACAAAATAGATGCACGATATGTTTTTTTCTCGGGATCGAGCGAGAAAAAAAAAAGGACCGGTAGTTTTTTGGGGTTACCGCACATTCGATGGAAGGGTTGCACCCTTCTTTTTTTTTCGCACATGGTAAAAGTTCGTTGGTTATTTTCATCGAGAAGTTTAACTTTTCTGGTTTCTGTAACGCGATATTTAAAACTGGCGCGGTTGGAAATTTAATTAAATCCAGGGTATTCGATGCATATTTCTCGCGATTGAAAATGTAACAAAAAGTGGATTAATGTGTTTGTTGCTTTTAGTAGGAGAAGTTATCTTCGAACCGCATTACAGTACTTTCGTGCAAATGGCCTGGGTTAATTTGAAATATGGTAAAATTTTATTAACAATTGGATAATTGTGATGAATTTTCATATTAGTATGTAATTTCTATTACCACCCTAAACGCTTCACGATATTGACTATACTGTGCCACTGTTTGCAAAGAATTTTCAACATAACTTTCAGCAATAAATTTACAAAAGAAGAAAGATAGCCAGACATTTAAACAATTCGGTATCATCGAGTTGGAGTATGAAATCGTGTATGAAGGGCGCCAGGGGCGGAGATTGGAGGGAAATCCTTTAATTTTGTGAAAGCTGTTACACAACTGGACGGCTTAGGAGGGGATTAAAACACGCGAGGAATTTATAAAGCCGAACCGTCTCCGTCATTCTCTGTTTCACTTTACTCGTCCCCTTTCCACCCTTTTATAGATTCATCCGTGTCACCAATCCAGGCCTCATTCGTATTCGAATCTCAGCAGATTATACGTTCCAGCTTTTCCTTGGAATACCGTATTTCCATTACCATCCTGACACTTTGCGGCGGAAACTTTGCCCCTCTACCAGTGTCGTCGTTTAATTAACGAATTGTGAACGCGTGCCTTCACGTATCCGGCAGAGAACGGTGGCGCAATATTTTCAAACGAAGAACGCGTTATTACATTTTCACGATTCTTTTGATAGAAAACGCGCGAATCAAGGCGGACGAATTATTAAAGGCGAATCAAACGGTTGATTTCAGCTGAAGCTGAATCGTTAGGGTTGGCGTGCAAGAAGTGTCGGTTCGTAAAAGAGAATTGAAGAACAAAATGAAAGGGTGAACGAGGGATCAGATATCAAGAAAGACACGAAACGATTCAGTCCGAGTTCTTTTGTGGTGGTTTCTCTTTGATTTGTTGAAAAATTCAGATTCAGCTAAGCTGCTTTTGCATACAGGAGATACAGGCTCTTGATAAATTGACCAACCCTGACGGAGTTCCCTCGCTTTTAAGATATGATCTTAGGGGTGCATAAGTAAGGAACCAGGCTGTATAAGGGAGATATATTCTACTCAGGGGATTATTTATCTTTTCTCCTGATAGATTAATTCCTTATCACTGGCTCCTGCTAAGAAGAAAGGAATGGAAGATGATAGATTGAGATTTTCTTCTGCAAAAATGTATTGACAGAAATTTGATCGGATCAAATTTCGTTACATTTGCGGTATCTGAATATTATTAAATTCTTATTGTTCGAATCGTATTTGTTGTATTGTACCTTTCTACAGGTTATCGGAGAGAAAAGCTTATTAGGATAGCTTTGGTTTATAAGTTATGGTTAATTTTAATATTAACACGTTGACTGCCGCAGTGAAAACGGACGTGGGTAGTCAGACACGCTGAAATCCTAATTATTAACAATACAATCAACTAATTTTCAAATTTAACTTTTCAATTCGATAGCTAGCATTATTAGCTTAATGTTAACGCTATCCGCGGTTTATTTTATCATTTCTGTTGGTAATTATTCGATTGTAAATAATTTCGGGTGCCGGTTACCGGTGACCCCCGTGGCAGCCAACGTGTTAATACAGATTCTTGAGTTTCTAATTAGTGTACCGATAAGCATACTAATTATTTAGTTCTGAGCACTGTGGCTAGATTTGAAAATTAGTCATTTCGAAGCGTGCAAACTCTCTTTTCTCGGTAATTGCGTTTTATCCATATAAAAAGAAGTATAAAGTAAGAAAAATATGCAACTATCGATGCAAGTAACTTGTCATAATCCAAATAAATTATATCAAAGAATTGAAATTCCAAATCTATCCAAAACAAAATTACTCGGTCCATAAGTGGCAATTTTTTCAACTAAGACCAGTATACTCGTCATCTTTATTTCAATTACATAGGTATAATATAATATACGCTTCTAAAATCTAACAGCACAGCCAAGGGATCGAACAATTAAAGCACAAGCAATAAGAAGGAACGACAATAGACTGTTTAAAGTCTCGACGGGTTGAAAGAAGAAAGGGACGAAGAAAAAAAGCAAAAGTCTGGAAGACAGGATTCCTTGATACCAGCTCGGGCGACGATATTTCTCGTTTCTCTTAGAAGCACGATTTTTCCCAGCTTCCCACGAACCGTGAGGAACTATCTCGCACTTTCGAATGCCTTTTCTTTTTCACAGAAAGCAGACGAATCGGCGAATCTGCCTGTTGGAATCGAAGCTCATTCGTAGAAGTGCTGGTTCGCGTGGGAGACGAGAGAAAAGAGAAAGAAAAGAAAGGGGATCTTTCTCGTTTTTACCTCGATTCTTTTCGCTCGCCTCGACTTTCCCGTAGGAATATTAATTTTCATCGATGAGCAACGAGGATGGAAAAGGGGGGAAGGCTGGATGATTCCGGTGGTCGTCGAACGTTGGAAATAATTTAATCTGTTAAATGCGTTTGGTGACGTTTCCGTCGGGATCGAAAACGAGAAGTTTCGTTACTCTCGAGATGAGCCGAGCTCTCCACTCTCGTTGTTTGTTATTGTCGTGGAAATACACGTTCCAGACGAAGCACAATTCCCTGAATTTCCATTTATATGAAAATGAAAAGTTTTATTATCGAGACGTAAATTCGTAGAGGATCAATTATTTCCCGGGAACGTGCTCCTCGGATTGTTTAACTTATTTTGCAATCTGCTATGAATACGATTGTTTGATTCTTCGAGATTTTTGGAACAGATTTTATTTCGTTAAGGGTTGCTTGTTTCGAGGTCTCACAATCAGTTTCGTTAAATATTATTTCATTGATCTATGAAGGCCTATTATTATATTAGCATACTAGTTGATAGTTACTAATCACTGGTATACCACTAATTACCTAATTACTAACTACTATTTTACCGAGTACTTGTTACTAATTCAAAAACTTAATATAGTAATTAGTATCAGCAGTATTTACATAGTAATACGGCACGCCAGTATACTACTAATAATAGACCAATAATACTAATATAGCCTTGAGAACCAATATTCTCCATTCGATAATTAATACACGTTTCTCACAATCAAACTGGCAGGGCAATTAATCGATTCCAAGGGGAGTGGAGCCGATTATGTTCTTTCTTCTCTAGCCGCATCGATATTAAATTCTCCCGAATGTGCTGGTATTCCAGGAATCGCCAGGATACTTTCCCCCGTTCCCTTCCTTTAATCTCTGTTAACCTTTTAACGACGAAGCCTACGTTTGATTCGACATTTATTTAAAATAAACCAAGTATTCATTCCCTTCTCCAAACTGCTACGACGATTCCGTTTCGACGTGTATATTCGTCGATCGTCCGCAAAGGATCGAATCCATGAAGCAGCAAATTTCGGAAGTCGACTGTACGCGGTAACGATTCAATCGCGAACGAAACATTGCACGAAGCCGGGATGGTAGGTCGTCGTTTTCCAAAAAAAAAAAAAAAGGAAAAGAATTTTTTTCTCGTCCACTGGTTTCTCGGGGCTTAATCTCGGGGCCGGCTGTCGCATTTTTCAATTAAATCCTCCATGCAAATTGGCCGGTGCCCGGGCCGGAAACGGGGCGTAGTTCCACGCCGGGCATTCATCGTACGAGTGAAATTTCATTTTGTCTCGCCCCAGTGTCGCCGTGACGTACAATACAAACACTCTCGCACGCATACACGTACGTGTGTATGAGGTATCGGACCGTGATGGCCGAACGAGTGTGCGCGCACACACGTGTGTGTACAGGGAATAGAAGCTTTGCCATTAAGCTTCGGCTTGGTGATTGAAGGGGCACGAAGGAAATTGTCCTGGCGCCGCCGTTAGGCGGCCCCTTTATATATCGTGTTTACTTAGCGGAACCGTTCGCAATTTAGTCTCGGGACCCCGGACGACGTAGGCGCACCGAGTAATTTCTAGATAATGGCAGCTAATAAATAACGGCAAACCCTGGTAAACACCCGACAACCATCTGGCTCCATTAAATTTCGAATTAACGTCTCGTTTCTGGGTCAATCTTTCGGCTTTGAAACGTTTCACCTGCCCCCCGTTTTTTTTCTTTTTTTTTACACCCTTTCGCCGATAACAATTTCTCGTGGACAGTTTGATGTTTCAAGGGATGGATTATGGCATATCGTATTACGGTTATGATAAATGAATACTTCGATGATCAAGGGATTAAAGAATAAGATCTATTCTTCGATCGGATCACTCGGAAAAGAAATTGCCTTTCTCTGTCTACGGTCACGGATATTTCTGCTCGTTGAAGAGTTCGATCAGTTTATTTCCAGGGGATTAAACAGTAATGCATCCGACGCGATGCTCTCGACCGCTTTATCAGATTTATTACGGCTCGCTGCAAAACTTTCCACGCTAAACTAGGTTCCTTCTTTTGCTCGCGATTTCACGTGTTTCGAAGCTCTGTTTTCCTTCGATCCATATCGACAGCGATATTTCTTCCTGCTTCTGTGGTGAATATTTAAAAAACCTGGAAGTTCGCGGATTTCGCACTGCGCGCACGCAGCAAGTAAGTCGAATTAACGTGGAAACATCGTTATCGTAGTATCGTGAATTAACGCGGATATATTATTATTCGTGATCTCGCGAATGGCAAATAATCGTCGGGTGAAATTCATTTTATCCCAGTCCGAGGTTAAACATTCAGGGCGATATAATTGAAATAATTATTAGACTGTTGCATGTTGGATGCTCGATTACGAAAGATAAAAAGTTTGACGCGATAGATCGATGACGCGTCAATTTAATTTTCTGCTGTATTATTAATAGATATCAATGGTGATACAACTATTAATTTACAGAATTGTTACTGAGTAATGAATTATATTAATAAGATAATTGGATCCAATATAATTTAATTGCTAGTGTGGTATTTTAAATTATTGGACCAGAGTCGAGTTTTTTAAATATAAATCTTTCATTTTAATCCTCTCCCCTAAAGAAATTAATAAAAATTCTCAGAGCTAAAGGTAGACCATAATAAGTATAGCCATTAAAGAATTTGTACAATGCAGCAATTATTATTATAATTAATGTCACAATAAGACAAATTTAAAGCTGGATGCAGTGTTAAATTGGTCGATTCATTATTTGTTCGAACACAAAGCCAGGCAATTTGAAAGCCGAAAATTCTGTTGTACATTGCGAACTTGATCGATGAACATCTAGAATTCAAATGAACGTCGAGCAGAGAGTAGCGTAATAATAGTGAAAGCTGGTGAATACGAATTGGAGACTGGTGCATAATTAACGGAAGCTCGGAAGCTTAAACAAATACGTTAAAATCCATGCATGATTTGCCAGAGATTATGCAGATCCCTATGAACGTTTGTACATGATTTTCGGAAGCTTGTGAAAACAGTGTTCGCACGTGTTACGGAGCAAGTTGGACAAATACAATTAAAGTTCAGTTTCAATTGAATTGAAAGAGTTACATACATTCCTTTATTCAGTATTGCAATGTTAACTCATAGAGATTGAGGAGTCTTCGAAAGCCTTTAATAATTTTTAATTTTCTGGAAATGTAATATTTCAGTAATTTACTGAGTTACTAAGAATGTAATATTTAGAAATTTTTGAGTTACCCAAAATTTAATATTTTGGAATTCCTAAGTTTCTCCAAATATAATATTTCGAACTTTCTAAGCTTCCCCAAATATAATATTTCGGAATTTCTAAGTTTCCCCAAATATAATATTTCTAAAATCCCTAAATATAATATTCTAAAATTTCTAAGTTCCCTAAATATAATATTTCGAAATTTCTAAAATCTCTAAATATAATATCCTAAAATTTCTAAGTTCCCTAAATATAATATTTCGAAATTTCTGAGTTTCCCCAGATATAATGTTTCGAAATTTCAAAGCTCCTAAC
Organism: Stelis phaeoptera; assembly: GCA_943735885.1. Taxonomy (NCBI): domain Eukaryota; kingdom Metazoa; phylum Arthropoda; class Insecta; order Hymenoptera; family Megachilidae; genus Stelis; species Stelis phaeoptera. Next base: position 11,073,497 of record OX030941.1, on the reverse strand, counting down.
TACCTAAAAATCTAACATTCCAAATCTCTTAAAATCCTAAAACTACAACACTCCAAACTTTCCAAGTCTCCCAACTTAAAATATACACCCAATACCTCAACGATAGCCCACAAAACCATCCAAAAACCATCCCTATCGCGTCACTCGAATGGCTAGCAGCAATTTCTGTTAAAGATCTCGCCCCAGCGACGTTTTCTCCTCGTCCAAAAAACAGGGGAGTGGTTGATTTACCCCAACGATCCTTTGATATCGACCAGCGTTCGGACACGTGAAATTTCGTTGCTAATCGGCTACGCACACGCTTTTAAGCGTTTCACTGGAGAAGAGTCTCGTGTTTCCTACTCCCGTTGCACAGGGTTTCATCTTGCCTTCGACATCCTCGCGTGTCTTTGTTAACGGCTTTGTAATCGTCGGAGTATCGGTTATACATAAAAATAGATTTTGCACGCTCGCAGCTTCCTTCTCGTGTCGTTACGACGTCGTTGTTCGTCGTCATTGTCTATTTTTCCTGGCCGTCAGGTATCGGATTTTTCAGGGTTATTTGCTCTCTCTCTCTCTCTCTCTCTCTCTCTCTCTCTCTCTCTCTCGAGTCAGCCGTTTTGTTTTGAATCACAACGAGAAGTGACCGAGGGAAAAGATAAAAAAGTAGAAGCAATTCCTTTCCGTTCCGAATCCACGATTTTCACGCTCGATCATCCTTCGGTTTTGTTACAACGTTTCTCTGTTCCGAATTCGACGTAAAATGCAGATTTGTGAGATTTTCAATGCTTTGGTGACGTTGACACGAGAATCGAATTTCTTTGAACCCTTTTGTTTTGGAAAATGGAATACCCCCGGGGGTTGGCACGGAAAACAACAAAGCTCCCGGACCGAATTTATCCATCCATGGGTTGGAGAATTCAATTTTTCAGGAAAACTGACGGTTAAAATATTTATACGAAGAAAATCCGCTAAGTGTTTGAACTGACAATGTTGTTAATCGACGACAGGAAATAATTTTATTATCAGCAAATCGAATTAGTACACTTAACGAATTTTATACTTCACGCAATTATTAATCTTTCGATTTAAAAATTTACTCGACGGATAATAGAATTTTCGGCTTTCTCGTGATTTTTGTTCCAAATTATTTATTATTCTCGATTTTTATTTCATTTTTGTGATCGGAATAATATCTGGCTCTGCAAAGGGGACCAGTACGATTTTCACTCAATTAATTTAGCGTGCAGTCAGCAGGATTGTCACCTTAGCGAAACGGAAAGCCGCTGGCAGTAGTATAGGTCAGTATTGTACACGCCACGTAATGGAACAATGCATAAGGCTTCGGACAACAGAGTAGAACAAAGGGCAATGCTACAGGCAATGCGGAGGCAGGGCAAACCGTGGCGTGGCTGTCGTCACTACGGTTAGAAACAGCTATAACCAACCGGAAGGCTACGTAGAATCGTTCCTCAACATTATGCTTCGACCTAGAATCGTCTTTTTGAACAACGTCGCTCTTATTCCAGCCCTTATCACTCCCAGAAGCAACATACAATAGTTTCTTGTGTCCTTCAAATTGTATCGTATGTAATATCAACATTTTTAATTGTGGAATTCAACATTATACTTGTCGAAAAATTCTTTGCTATTCCCTATTATTCTATATCATTTTTCCCCCAAATTTCTTCTCTCTGTTCCTCTAAAATTCCGATATTCAACGCTTAGATATCGAAGGCCTAAACTGTGGTTACTAGAAAATTTTGCCCTTTATTCCTTGCGCCCTTTACGTCAATTTATCTTCTCCCAAAATTGAATTATTTTTAGCTCCTTAGGAAACACTTTAATTTTCATTAAATAACAGAAAATATTTCAAATTTCATATACCTCGTAATACCTTGGAAAAAAGGAAGCAATATTAGGGTGGGGGACGTTTCAACTAAAGAGGGTGTCCTAGACCAGAACCGTTTGCTCCATGAATTAACTCCAGTCGCATAAAGCAGTCGCTGGAATCCGTTATTCAGAGATTCTCTTCGGTCCATTTGAAGCTGGTCGACGCGTCTCGTCCACCCCATGAGTCGCTTCGTTAGATCGTGCGTATATAGGTCTGGTTCGTATCTAAATGCCATCGTTGTGTGGGTCGCAAATACGAACCCAACCCTCTGTGTATACTCTCGTTACACAGCCGATTTACCGGAGTCTCTCCAGCATTGGGTCGTCTGACCAGGATATCCTGGAAAATAGACACGAGCGTTGTACGAACAGTTTCTGTCGAGAAGAAACGGTTTCATGGATTATTTTACGAGCATCCGTCTTTTATAGGAAGCTTCTGTTATCTGACGACAATTGGGATTTTTGGGATGCATAGAATTTGTTATGATTCGTATTTTAACGCTTTGACCGCTCGAAATATAATTTGAATTCGAAAGCTTCGAATCAAACGTCCCACCTTCTTTTTCCTCGATCTCGACAGATTCTGCTTTCTTTTATTCGTCGACTGTTTAACCCAGTGCACCGATACCATCATAATTCCCGAAGGTCCTTGATCCTCCTTCTATCTTTTCTTCGATCAGCCGCAAGCTTTCGCAATCACCATTAACTTGGCTTTAAACGTTTCAGCTGACGCAGGGAAATTGGATGAAACCGACACGCAAACAGAAACGTCGGATCACGTTTAATTCCTTCGACGAATACAAAAATTCTATATGTTCTTCTTTACTTGTTCTTTTTTTTTTGTTCATCTTCGTTCGATTTTCTTTATTTTTTTCTTTTTCTATTCAATCGTTGCACGTCGAAGGTTTTCCATTATTCCACCTTCTCGTCATACTGTTCAAGGTTCAATCTCTTGGCTGCTGTTGCTGTCGCTTTTACAAAAGCAACTCTCTGCCTTCAGGTATATTCCACTTTGGCCGGGCTCTTCGATAAATCCTCTCTGTGTTTTCGAGCTTGCTCTCGTGTTCTGCCGTAACTTCGTTTCCTTTGCCTTCAGCTCCGTTGTGTACCGTGTATTCCGTGTTGAACGACACGTTCTGTACTCGCGACAGAAACGTTGCACCATCGTTTCGTGGTAAATAGCAACATAATGAATATTAATTCAGTCAACGCACCAATCTGGATGAAAATCAACTCGACTGTTCCAGGCTACTTTCGATAAGCGTGCATGAAGTTTATCAAGCTAGTTTTCAATCTTTTTCCAGGGAAGAAATTTTCGTATTAACTGAAATTGGACGTTCGGAATTTGGATTGGATGGATATTTAATTTTCCGTGTATAGGGGAATTTAAATTTAGAAAATTAAATTTTCATTGAAATCTCATTGTAGACTAATTGTAGTGGGTTATTATTAATTAATTAATTTTCAAATACGGTATGCGTGTTGTTTAAATTTTGGTGCCTACAGAAATATCTTGCTAATTCAGTCGGTTCCTACAATATATGGAATTTCATAATTCGATATCCCTGAAATGGAAAACGTCGAAAATATATTATTTATTTGATTTATCCTTCGATTATTGCAAATTGTTATTTCAACTCTCCTATAAACACCCATAAAACTTCCCGAAACAAACAGAACGTATATCAGAATATTTCAACAGTTAAATGCCAAAATTTTTAACGCTCTAAAATTTCAAAAATAAGAACGAAGAATAATAAAAAATTCCATTCCAATCGTGGAATCTTTTCATAGTTAAACTCCAAAAGAAATCTTAAGATACAAAAAGATCCTTCTTTGCTCTTTGTTCTCGAATAAAACCTGCCACGAGTACAGTTTACGAGCCGTCTCTTCTTCCTTAAATTGTTACTCTGTCCGTCGCTCCTTTTAACAGCTCAGAAAATTATGTCCGTTATGACAATCGTTGCTTTTTCACCGTTCTGTATTTTCACCCTCGTTTCGCCGCGTTCCGTTCAGAATGCGCCGGAAAAGCCGAATAACTCTCCGAGGTAAAGCGTCTATTCGAACGGTGTTTGGAAAGGAAACTCGGAGAACTTTACGCGGGAAAACGGGTCTGTTTGAAAAAATAAACTGAATATCTTTTCGTAATTTCACTCGTGCCTTCTGTCTGATTATTTGAATGATCGAAGGGAGGTGAGTGGGGTTGCAGTCTCGTGTCTCATCAGCGTTTCGAGTGGCATCAAATATAAATTTAACGAGATATCGTTCCAGGTTTATGTACTACTTTTTCGTCTACTCTTCCCTCGTTCTTTGTCCGTTTGTGTGTTTGCTCGTTGCATCTGGGTTACGCGAATTTCCCCACTTTTCCGTTATTGTCCGCGCTCTTCCCTCATTTATGCATCCTCCTTCTCGTCGAGCTTGCTTTTCATTTTTAATCAGACCTCGAAATAGCGTCATCGTGAATTTCCTCCGCTTTGTGACTCGCAGCCTTTGTTGGATCGTTAGATCGCGTTTAAACGCGTTATTTCGAGTGGATTCAAGAAATCAAAGGATGCATTATGATATTAAACGTTATACACTTGGTCGAGTGTTAATTTGAGGCACAAATTTTGCTTCCATCATTCTGTTTCATTTGGTATTCGAGGAGGTGTCAAATTGAGTGCTAAGCGTCGATTTTAGTAAGATTTTAATCGTGATAGTAATTGAAATTTATCTATCAAATATTGAAATTTCTCTAAAACGAGTTCAAATTAATGGCGTCCCACCGTCTAAGGGTTAAATACTAAAAATTACTCTCGAATTATTAATATAATTTCCTTCCATATTCCTTAATATCAAGGAAATAATCGACTAATTACCAAATCCATCCTTCCAATCATTACCTCGCATCATTAACGCTTTGAATACTAAAAATTAAAATTCTACAATCATCGAATATCCTTCGAATTTCCTATTTTCTATCACATTTGCCCAAAATTACTAGCAATCAGCCGAACGAAAACAGTCGCGCTCAAAGTATCAATTAATGTTAACACCGCTCCGAATTTTCTTCGACCACCAGTCACCGTCGATCCCCATTTCTCTGTCTCATTCTCGAATTCGAAGATGAAAATGTTCAACCACCTCCGTTCGTGTAATATTCTCGCGAAGAACGGTCAAAGGTCGGAAGTAGAAGTGGAATAAAAAGGAGAAAGGGTGAGAGCAGGTGGTGCATATTGCTGGAAACACTTTGCCGATTCAGCGATATCGTAACGTAGCAACGGAACGAACACAAAGGAGCGTAAATGTTAATATTTTACGAGCAACGACTGGCGTTTAACAGGGACAACGTGCCGTCGACGGAGACAATCAGGGTAGTTTCATTTCCATTGCAAATAATTATTGACCAGGCACGGTCGAGGGTCAGTTTCATCGGTACCGAGCGATTCGTTTTTCTTTCTAGCGGTTCCGTAGCAAAAGGCACCACTTTGATCGGTCAAGATTCTTCTGTTACTTCTTTCCTTTTTTTTTCCCTTTTTGTTTCGCAACCCTTTCTTGGCCACCGTTCCCCCTCGTTCCAACGTTTATTTCTCGATTCCGGACGCGATCGTACCACCACAAAGGATTATTGGATTTCTTAGGAATGTTTCAATTGTTCCTTTGGTCGGTGCGCGTCGATTACGAACGGTATTCTCGTGGAGCCGAGGAAAATTATCAGGACACCTCGTATCTTCGATTTTGAACCGCGAGGCTGAAGAACATTATTGCGTTTTTGCCGGTCTTCGTTAAACTTCTGTCTTGAAAGGCGACTTGTCTCATTGTTTCACGCAAATTGTATTCTGTTTACAAAGTCTCGAAAGAATAGTATTTATTATAAATACTAACGGGTTAACGCGTTACCTTACAACATTTTATCACACATAGGGAAAGATTTTGGGGAATATTTAGGGAGGGTATTGGAACGTAAGATATATGTAACATTTATGTTAACTTTGATCAAATTTGCAGTAATAAATATTTGGCAACTAACGCAACTATGGAATAATCATAGGCCAACGGCGTTAAGGAACTCTTTGGAAATTTCTTCGACGGATAAGGAAATGTATTTTTGATACCTAAGCTATGGCTAACAGGCAGAATTTTAACTCTTCGGCATCATTAATAATATCTGGAGCGTGATACGAGGAAACGATGCCGAAGAAGAAATTTTCAAAGTTCCACGAGGAGAATATAGATCTGACGCGTGGCCAACTTTTCTATAACAATTCCTGGTGTCCATGAAAGTGCACAGTACGTAGGAAAAAATATCGAACTTTCCCATCCAAACGATTCGACGAACAAACTTCCATCGGATAGGGAATGTTTCAAGTCCCTAAAATCGTTTCCTAATATCCGATGCATGGTGCAACGAATCGGCAAGTTTCTTTTCAAAAATTCAGACATAATTTGTCGAACGATCAACATTTGTATCAATAATAAATAAGATCGGTGGTAAAATATCGAGCTGTCGTTTATAGATGATAGAATTTGAAAACACCGTCAAATACAGAATCTGCTATCTTGAAAATAATTATCTATTCTTGAGCTATGAAATTAATGGACGAACGTCGATGTTCGTATCGGAAACGCTCGTTCTCTTTATCGTTGTGCATAGTATGCTCGAGATTACCATACATCTTCGCTTGGACAGGAATTGTAGAAATCCTAGAGAATATTCCTGGAGAGCACCGAAGGAAGGGATATTAAAGATGTATGACGTAGCCGTAAGAGGATATTGATACTCGTAGCTCGTCGTGGATTTCATTCTTTTTTTTTTTTATCCTTTTTCCACGGAGTTGCCGTGAAAGGCGCTACTTATAGTTGAAATCCACCCTGCGTCCCCTCGCCCGTCCCTTCTCGTCTTCGTAATATCTCGCAGACTCGATAACTTGAACTTTCGAGAAGTTGTTGATTCGATGAAGAGCGAGAGAAAAATTGTTCCAACGTTGTTCTCGAGCGTTGCTTACCGGAAAATGTATACCGTCATTTGAAACGAGAAGGAACAGCTGTTATCGGGAAGTCTGCTTCCGTTTTAACCCTCTTCCTTTATTTATCTGGGTTATCGAAGTTGGAGGGACACTTAAGCAAACGTGCATCGTCGAGGAGGTGGATATAAGTGGAAAATTTGTTCGTGATGCAAATTTTGTGGTTTGGAAAGGAAAATAATTTGTAATAAATATAAGGATTTCCTGAATTTCTTCGAAAGATATCGGAATTTCCTAAACTTCTAGTTTTCAAAATTAAAGATTCTTAAATTCTAATCACTGTATGGTATGATGCGAGTAAAATATGGAACGTTGGTGTGAAAAATGACGTATCAAAGTTCACGAACGTCAAAGCGTTAAGTAACTCTAAGGACACTTCTCTTAATCCGTTGCACTCGAGAGGTGACTCTTACCCGCCATTTACTTTAATGCATCGACTTGAATGGCGGCTGAAAGAAGGCGACAACTGTTGGAAAATTAGTATAATAACAGCTATAATAACGAAATTAATTATCCGTGTTACAAGGGGGTTCATTGTACTAAATCGTAACTTGAAAATCGGTCATTTCATACGTTACAGAAGCTTTCACAAATAAGGTAATCAAAGTGTCAAATTAAAATGATTAATTTTCAAGTTAACACCTTGATTGCCATGGAATTTCCATAGGAACCGTTAGCACGTGTTTTTAGAAATTATTCAAACATTTTGCTGCAATCAGAAATATTATATTACGAAATTAGAAGTTGTTTAAATATTATACTCGAGATATAACGTATTACATAGGAACAGAGTTAACTAACCTGACTAGAGATACTAAAATTAGTTACTCGAATTAATCAACAATAGAAACGACGAAGTAACCGAAGTATGAAGAGTAGCAGATAAAATTTGTTAACAAAATAAAGCTGTTAAGCTCAAAATAAAGCGTTGAATTTCTCTCTGGCTATCAGCCGCAGTTACAATCCAATAAAAGGAGAATTCTTTTTGTAACGAAAATAAAACGTTTGCAATTTTAATTCAACCACGACGACTGTCTTGGATAAACCGGATAGGTTCGATGGCTACGAGGTTTTTGGCTCGAGGCTTTCGACAATCCGACAAAAGTTCGCTTCATCCCTGTCCTTATCTCTCTTTCTCTAGAAGGGTGGTGGCATTAACGGAAGAAATGTGGCGAAAGTTTTGCATCCGGTATTCAACCGTTAGATTCGCGAGAAAACGTTTGGTCGAGGAAAGTTTTTCCGGTTGAAATATTTTCGAATTGACTGTACCGGAAATTGCCCCCCTTCTTTTGTCGTCGCTTCTGTTTCCACCCGTTAAACGATTAATTGGCCATCCAGGAGAAAAGATAAATACTTTTAAATATATAGAATTATGAAATTATCGATCGTTGAGATGTTGATAATTGTTGTTAGCCGTTTTAAATTTCAGGAACAAGGTGGGAATTTTTTAAATCGAAAAATGTGTTTGCAATCCGGTGTGAAATTGCAACGGCTTCGAATTGAATAGGAAATCGGTCGAATTAACGAAGTTCGGGAATTAACGGGGGATCGGATTAATGGAATTTTATTGTATTGCCGGGAAATGGGAGGTAAAGAAACGGCGAAGCCTTCTTAATCCAGACTAATTGAGGCGAGAACTATTTCGAGGTAAACGAAGTGCCGGATTAATGGCAACGCGATTAATGAAGTTCCATCAACATAAAAACCTGGGAATATCGTAAGGAAATTTATACCGAACACCTGGTGCTTCGAATAAAACGTCATACAAACATTTTCAATATTTTTAATAAATTAACTACTTACGTAAATTCGTGATATAAAATTGCCCGAGCGGGCCAAAGATTCGAACAGTATTTAGTTCGATTATAAATCCAGTAGTCCAAGTAGGCAAGGAAACCTTTCATTTATTATAATTATTCCTATCAAAATAAGAAATAACAAGTTATCCTAATTTGTCATATTTCTAGTGATTTTTTAATACCTCAGCCAACCGACATCTAAGATTTGCCGCCACAATTCGGGCAATCCGACGCAAAATCATCGATCAGACAATCAATGCGCTGAAAGGCACTTTGATACCACCCTTCCCAGAAGTAACGTTAAAGAATCTCGTAGCTCGGAATTCAAAGGACATTGAAATGAATGTAAAGCTCTCGCGTCTGGTGTGATCGACTTTTCCAAAGGTGTCCGATAAAGTATATCTTTTGAAAAAGGAGAGAGAGAGAGAGAGAGAGAGAGGGAGGAAGAGAAAAAGGATCATCGAGTCGAATGTGTGTCAGGAAGAAACATTCCCACGATGCTGTTTAGCATTGAAACTCGGTTCGATGAAAGCTAGTGCCTCAGACACGAACCCTCCCCCCTCGCAATAAGCCATTGTCAGTCGGCAAAGTAGTTTTCGATATTGGCCGATAAATTCAAATGCCCACGACCGACTATCCTGAGGGGGAGGGGCCACGCCCGACGCACGTGGCACGACAGAAAATCGTTAAGGATACCGGAACAGACGGGACGAATGGTCCTTCGGAACGGTATAATCGCTCGGAAAAGAAGTTCGATTCACTTTGATGCTTTTTTTCTTTTTTTTTATACAAAGGACAAATTTTCGTTCGACCACGACCAGGATCGTTCCAACTGGACTCTTTTCCTATCCCATTCGCAATCAAGATAAAAGTAATGATTTCCATCGACGCGAACTTGATCCCTGTTAAATTGTACGACATCCCAGAGATCCAGCTTGATTCAACAGCACTGGAAACTAGACAGAATCTAGGATTAACGGTTCAGATAATAATCGGTCCTAAATTTCTTTTCATTTATTATTTTCTGTAGACACACGATTGATCGAAAATTTGTAGAATTTGAGGGTGTTTCGTAGTCCGTCCAACCCTTACTGGAATCGCAGAATCATAAGCTTTATTTTTCGCATTTAAACGAAACAAGGTGGGTCAAAATTGTAATTTTATTGTTGCGGATACTTAATTCGCGTTAGCCCCAGACTGACCCAGATTTCTTGTTTCAAAAATCCTTGACAGACCTTCTTTTTTTCTTTTGACCACTTCGATCTTTAATCGTCGCTACGGCGGATGGATAACGTTCTCGAGGGAAGAATTCGATATTGGTGACGGGTGTTCGTCGTGTATCGAGTGTTCGAACAATCACGGTGAACAAAAGCGGCGAAGTATAATCGCGATGGTAGAGGAGAATAGGTGACGCGAAGCCGAGAATAGATTCGATTCCGTTCGACTTTGAGGCATCCTCGAGAGATCCGGATCAAGCTCTCCAGAAAGTCTTCCTCCTTTCTTCTTGTTCTACCTACGTGCCGCGAATATATACGGCCATCTTTGCCGGAAGATCAGGAGGGCGAATAAACTCGAAGTAAATCCATCGGTACGGCTTAGTTATGTAAAGTCTTGCTTCTTCCGATCTCGCGGAAAATCCAAGATACATCCTTCCTTTTTTCACCTCTTCAAGAAATAGAAAGAAAATGTTATAATTTTTACTCGCAGCACTGCCGTTTAATTTTGATTAAATAGAACTTACTTCTTTCTAACAGAAATTAATTGTCGATTAGCTAAATATGTAATATAGTTTAATATTATTTAATCCATATAATATTCTTAGATATAAATAGGTATTTATAGCCTTGCGAATTTTTCTAAAAGTTACGAAGCAACTTATTATATCTTATATCTTTGAATATTATGAAAAATATAATTTACCGTCGGTTAGAGGAAATAATACTGTTAGATATACAAAGTTTAATTCAAAACATATTCAAATTCGCTAAAGATTGCAATCGAAAGGAGATATCAGTACCATAAGGGCGACGCCAAGCCTGGCGCTCACGGATCAAGTAGTATAAGTCAACGATATGTCGGACATTCATCAAATTTCTCTCTTAGAACATCAGAATGGGGTCCGATCTGACCCAAACCTACAAAATACATAAATTACTACCTCCATCAAAATTATGCATACGATTATTAAAACATAAGACTCCTATACAATAAAAAAAAATAATATTTATCGAAATAGCTTCAAGTTTTTAAAATCAAAAGTCTGAAAGTACCTCTAATTTATTGTTAACTTAACAATATCGTAAGTATCGTTTCACTGAATCTATTTTGCGTTTACTTGGTTCAGAAACGAAAGCAATTGATTGCAATTCGATTCGCGCAACGAGCAAATTTATCAGGGTGCCTGACTCTTGGCTCTCTCTGAAAACATTCCGCCAATTGTGGTGGACAGAAATTGATTTCCTGAGCGTACGCGGCAAGCTTCGAAACAAGAACGACCGCAGGCAATTACTTGGTGACGAATAATAACGTGACGCGACGGCGCGTTTGTCATTAGCCCGGTTGAATTAATGCTGGTCCCTTCGACGATCGGTCAGAACGTAATCCCCGAATAGAACTAATTACGGGACATCCGTACTCGTTAATCGATCGGCCGTAATTAAAGGGCAACAGCGACGAATTATTACGAATTTTCTTTTTCCGTTGAGTATTTACGCGACTACGTTGGTTGTATTTAGTTTCTGGACGTTGATTAACCGATTCAAACAGCGAGCAACATTTTCTTTGTATATTTCTGCAAAGATATCTTCGAGCATCGATTAATCACTGCTGTGCAAGCAAATTAATTGCTGTATCTCGTGGCTAATATTTGATGCACGGATGGTGATAATTTAAATTCAATTTTTTTAATATATTTTATTGTAATTTGTCGAATTTTCTTTTAGATTATAATTAGCTCAGGCTCTATTCTTTGTAACTGATAAAGTAGAAAATTGGAAGCTTAAATTACACATAAAATTTGTTATTATGTCTTCGTATCAATCGTGTCATCCCTTTAACACCTCGACTGCCACGCTAAAGGCGCTGAAAACTTGACCAGGCAAAGCACTATTTTGATCAAAATTACAATTCTTCGTCATTTCTATTATTCAGAATTTGGAGTATCTAACACTATTAATAATGCCAGCTGAAAATTTCTATGAAAATTCAAGTGTCACCCACGTATGGCTGACGTGGCAAAGTGCTCAAATAAATTCAGTAACCGTAGAAGATAAAAAGAATAAATTATTCCCTAAACTCTGAAGCTAATTTCAAAAATATCAAATTCGTGATTTTAGGTAACTATTGCAATTTCAAAGTCCAAATTCGATCGATTTTTTTTTTTTAATCAAACTTTCTACGTTATCCAGCGATCAGCAATAGTAATTTCATCCTTTTCTTCATCTTCCCGAGCACATCTACGCGCTGCAAATCACTTTTATACCCTCCCAGTGGTATAATGAAGCAAATCCAAGGGATCCTCGATCATCAGCTAGATTGAAGTCCCTTGGACTCCGGGCTTCTTCGTCGTCTGATTGAGAGGATGCCAAAGAAAAGAGAAAATTCTTCGCATTTACGTAACGACCGGGTAGTTCTTGCGGTCTCTAACTCGGGTGGGAATCAATTCTTTTCATTAAGGAAACTTGGTAAAAGACGAAGTTCAATTTTACACGAATCTTCTTTGTCCTGTTCCCTCCTTTCGCCTGCGATAATTGCGTTTCAATTGGAACAGAAATGTCTGTCGATTGATTCGTTTCAAATTACTCCGAGTTACACGAACATATTTCATTTCAATATTTTTATTTTCATTTCTTGGAATTTTTGTGTTTCGTTTCTTAAGCAAAATACACTTTTAATTTGATTCGTTTTTTTGGTGAGTGGTTATTCGAAGGAAATTTTCACACGACAATTAAGTATCAAAATACTAGTTTGCAATTAAAATTTGAAAAACGAAAGTATTTTAATATTTCAATCGTTAAACAATTTGATAAGGACTGCTCGTCGCAGGGTATCACGTGTCCATGAACTTTTTTACTAATTTGCATTAACTTGTGGACATTCAATTAGGAAATTCCTACTGCCCGTTCTACCGTGACGGGAATTTCGAATCGCTATTCCTTGGCTCGATCGACCTTTTTCAGATCGATTTGGTGGAACAACGCATCCGAGTTTGATTTAACCCGAATATAATTTCCCGTTTTGAATATCAAATTTTAGAAACTTTCAATAATTAATCCCTATGTCAAATCCTTTCCATTATTCAGAACTCAAAAACCTAGTTAAACCAATTCTTAACTTAGAAGATTTCTAATTCGAATTTCGAACATTGCTGGCTTTTCAAATTCAAACCATCAGTCTTAAATATTTTCCAAAGTGAAATAATGTCTCTATGGAGATTCCAGTTGCTTCGAAGTTCAATTGAAATCGAAGGCGCATAAAATGAAGCAAAACGACCTAAATTTTAATCGAGCTTTCATTCCTAACAAATGATGCTTCATAAAACTACATCTGTCGGTGTCGACAGAGAAAGACGAAAAATACGGGGAAACGGTATTGAAACAAGAGCATTGGATATTGGCAATATCGTACAGGCTTCGTACAATGAGGCATCATGGTGGCGAGTCGATTGTGTGGACGAAAACTGGGTGAAACAAAGTTGGAAACTTGTCAAAACAAACTTTTACGCGAGTAATTGAAACGGTCAGTGTAGCGGCACGGTTCTTCAAGTGTCGTGAATATCTCAAGCGACCAGGGAATTCAACGCAAGTGATATTAATCCGTGTCGTTTGTTCAACGTATCCTGGGATCAGCCTCCGTTTCTCTTATCACCTCGACGATCACCAGATATTCCAGTCGTATCAAGAGATCTCGTATCCTACACTCCTGCCTGGAACAAACTTCAAAAAATCGCAGGAAATTACTTCCCTGACTTCTTGGATTCTTCTTTTTATATCGAACAATAATTTCTTCCTTTCTTCTTCGTTCGGAAAACTTACATTTTATATTACATATTTTTAAGAAATATTACCGTGCGAAGAGCGATAACCCTTTGCACTCGGCCGTCCCCTCTGAGGGGACGTATTTAATTTACTAAAGTATTTTAAAATGTGAAATTGAAGTTTTAAGGAAAGGAATAAGAATAAATAAGTTCGCAAATATTTGTAACTCTTTTCTTTCAAAATGGGTGCATTGGTTTTTGGAAATTTCGCTATCAAAATAGACTAGATCCGAGTGTATCTAAAAATGCTACGAGTGCAAAGGGTTAAAATTTGTCTCTTTTTGACCCCTCGCTTCCCGAGTTAACAATTTGTCGACCGGGAAGCTTTATAAGCTTTTCGGTAGTATCAATTGTTAACTGAAAACCGATTAGTAAACCTTCGATTAGTGCGTTATAATTGGGAGTAAATTGAAACTAAGGATTACCTCTCCCAGTTTTTAACTACTATCAAGTTATTTTATCATTCTAGAGCGATAGGGAATTTTGTTAAATATAAATTGCCATAACTTTCCTCGATACTCATAGTATGGTTACTCGTGGCGAATTTGGGGCGATATCGAAAGTACACAGAGAAGTATAATTGTGGATGGTTGTCTTCGCTGTTCGCGGGTTTAATGTCACGAATGGAAGTACTACAGGAATTTTATCCGAGGAAAATGGTGCCGGGACGAACATTTCTTTCGATATTACAACTTTTATGGCCGCCACAGTGTCGAATACCACTTTTTCCATTTGTCCATTCGTCCGCCACGGACAAAAAGAATACGCGAGAAAACTTTCCCTCCTTTCGAGCTTTTTTCACCTTCTCCCGTATTTTAAACGAAAACGTAACTACTAAAACTTAATTTGTAAGTTAGCACACTACAAATGTGATTTTTATAAAAATAGACTTTTACATTAAACAAGCTTGTAGATGGAGGTAAATTTTGTAGGTAGAAAAGAGACTGTTTGCCTTTTTTTTACGACAGAGGTCGAGTATCGAGAGCGGTCGGACAAAAGCCTTTCGAATGCAACGAGAATATGAATGGGCTCGCAAGGAAACCCGTTCGTTTCGCGTATCGAGCCAAACCGCGTTCGCATAATTCGCCTATAAATATCGGGCTCTGAGTGCAGGGCTCGGTGCAATTTAGCGGCGAATTTGCAGTGGAAGACGTATATATGCATGCACTCACGTACAGTGTATTTTATCAACGATATTCCCGGTGGGAATTTTTAGACTTCATCTCGTGAATGTCCGGATAGAAAGTGCTTTTCACCCGGTTCAATTAATCACGAGCCATCGACCATTTCGAATTTTTCTTTGGCCACTCGTGTCAATGGATGATCATCCTTTTTAGGGACTGATACTTTCAAACAGATTAATGATCATAATCTGTATCATTATTCATGTCGTTCGAAGTTTGTTTAAAGAGAAAGTAAATTTTCAATTTTCTTCTGTAGTCTCGAAACAGAGACTTGGAAATTTCTGCGTTAACCTCTCTGACACACAATGCTTCTCTGTAAATAACAGATATTCGTCCACAAAGTCGGCGACTCACGGGACTTTAGATTCCCAGCTCTTGGCTTGTGCTAAGTTTACAACGTAGAAACTTGCCAATTTTCTTCTTAATCCCAATATTGCTCGGGGTATGTATCTTTAAAGATTGTCCGTACTTGGAACCGTAGCCCTCTGTTTCGCCAATTTTCCACTTCGGCGACTTAGCAATTTTTCCCTTAACTTTGACTAGCTTTTCTATACATATAAAATGCGACGCACGGTACTCAGACTTCTGAGGTTGAAAATTTCAGCTCCCCAGATTCCTTATTTCGTCAAAACGTTATTGCTTAAGTTTGAAACGTCAACAATATTATTTGTGCAAAGAAACAAAAAAGCTTCTGCGAGCAATTTGAGTTTTATCGGCGGAAACGGAAGGACGGTGCAGCGGTCTGATCGATTACCATCGACCGTGGAAATATTTATGGTTGCAGTAAAAGTTGCGACGGCAAGCGGGAACGTGGATGGTACACGTATCCGGAAAATGGGAAACGGATAAGTATGACGTTACCGGCACGACAGTGAAAGGAAAACATAGTCTAATGAAAAACTGAACAAACGAGCCCTGGGTTTATCTTGGGATTTCTTTTTATATCGTGTCGGTTATCGTTGTTAACCGTGTCGTTTGTTCTTAATTTATTCAGAATCATTTGACGCCGAACTAGGGAACGCTGGCGGGCAAATTATAATGAATTCTTCCACGGCAAGCAACGAAAGAAACGGAACGCAAAGTAACCCTTTGTACTTCTCGTTTCTGTTACTACTACGCCTCGACCGTGTACCTCCTTTTCTTTCTTAATTATGACTACGTAAATTTATTCGAGTCACTTGGCTTCTTTTAGCCCGCAGCTTCTCCCGTTGGAACGCCGGAAGAACCGTTTCTTCTTAATAGTTTTCATTGTTACGATAAAACTACGGTAGGAGACGCAATTAGACGTTCATCGAATGAACGTTTAGATCGCTTAATTTTCTGCCAGTAATTGGAGACGGTAATTAATTACTCGGTGCTGACGCGTTCTACAGATTTTTAGCTTAAACTGTCGCTGTTCTGGTATACTGTTTTCGAAATGAATTCGAATCGACGTGAGTGTTTGTAAGAATTAACAGTCCCGCGAAATGATTCGGTTTCGAAATGTGCAACGGTGCATTTAATTCTATAAAGCGGATGACGAAATTGTGAAGGATCCATCGGGGAATCGAAGCCAGGAACATTTCGAGGCTGGAGCATAGAATTTCCGTGTCGAAACTTGCCAAGAGAAGACATTCTCTCACGCTTGCTTAGCTTGTTACCGTGGTATCATTTTACGCTTCTCCGTCCCCCTTTCACCGACATCCCGCTCCTTCAACCCCCCTTTCGTCCTACGCTCAACTATCCACGGGCTCTGTTCTTCGTTCTCCTTTTCTTTTTTCCCCTCTGACAGCGTTAAATTTGATAAAAATTTCTGCCGCTTCGCAGCCAGCCAGCTGGTAATTTGATCGTTCGCGTACTCGATCTCTCGTTTAACACGGACGACCCTCAATTTAACGCGAATAAATTTTTCTAACCGTTCGTTCGACCAACTTATTTTTCTCACGCGTTCGATCGGTCGTTTATCGAGCCGGGAAAATCGAACGATCGACCGCGTAAATGCAATCCACGACCAAGTTCGTTCTACGTCGGGTATCGATATTGGCTCGAGAGATTGATCGAACCTGGCTAATGCATTCGAAACGAAGTTGTTCTTTCTTGTTTTTTCTTTTTTTTTTTTTGCTGTTTGTTGGACGTTGAAAGAAACAAACTGATGTCGTGTTTTCACATGTAATGGAATTTCTCTGGGAATTAAACTGTGAGCGTTGAAGTTAAAGGAAAGGTTGTTATTGATCGTGGAGCGGTGCAGTGATAATTTTAGGAAGTTTCAGGAAATTTGGAACGATGGGAAGTTGGTAATTTTATGGAATTTGTAATCTTAGGAAATCGGCAATTTTGAGGAACTTGGAATCATAGGGAAATTGTAATTTTAGGGAATTTGTAATCTTAGGGTATTCGTAATTCTGGGAAATCGACAATTTTAGGGAATTTGTAATTTTAGGAAAATTGCATTTCTAGGGGATTTGTAATTCAGGGGAATTCGTAATTGTAGGAAGATTGCTGTTCCAGGGAATTTGTCATTTAAGGGAATTCGTGATTTTAGGAAAATTCCAATTCTAGGGAATTTGTAATTTTAGGAAAATTGTAATTTCGGGGAATTCGTAATCTTATGAAATTCGAAATTTAATGAAAATCCTAATCTTAGAAAATCGATAATTTGAGGAAATTTCTAATTTTAGAAAATCCATAATTTTATCAAGAAAATTTTAATTTAAAAAAAATTCATAATTTCATGAAATCTGTTAAACGTAACGCGACTTGGGGGGGGGGGGGGGGGTTGGTTATTCATAAAGTTAATCGGTTTTTGAGAAAAACAATTTTTCCCGACGGCATAAGGCAGCTGAATCGATCGAGATAGGACACGGGAACGCTTTGAACGAGAGAAAAAGTTTAAGAGACAGACGAAATGTAAGGGATGATGGGGGGGTGGAGCGTGAAACCGAGTGCAAAGTTGTTGGACATATATGGCGGAAGTGTCGAAAGACAGGGGGTGGTAAAGTGTCCCTTCCCGTCGTTCAGCCGAAAGCTTTTATAGTTCCAAACGTTGGGGCTTTTTCTTGTCGATCGGGCAGAAACGACGTCGATTGTGTCTTCGCTTGTGACCAACTTCCGGTCGATTAATCTTTATCGATTAGCCAGTTTCCTTTACTTTTTCTCTTTTTATGGTTCACTTCCGAGCAACGAACGCTTGAACGATGGTGCAACGATTACTTAAATCGTTTTTGATAATTAAAATAAAGTTGCAATGAAATTTGAGAGATTGATTGCTTTCTTGTGGTTTTTGAACATTTCTGAAACAATACAAAATTAAGATCTTCGATCCCTTTATTTTGTAACAAGTATAAATAAATATAATTTATAAGTGTTTTATCGACACAAGTACAATTTACATTTTGAAAGTTCCTTCGATGTCTCTAAATTAATTTTCTTTTACTCAACTAACGTAGAAATTCAGTCCCAGTAATAAATGGAACTAAGACTTTTTATACAAATTTTACAAACAAAAAGCAATTTAAACGAAACCAATCTTCGAGACGAATTAATTCATGATATTCCCACGAACTGGCCGTCGTTATTACGACGGAAAGGAGGATCCACCGTTGAACACGTTTCAAACCATTCACGATTTAGCGGGCTGTTGTTAATTACATTCCGGCTGTCGGAACTTCGGACTGATTATTCCGATAGACAATAATAATCAGTAGTCGGAAGCTACCGTGGTTGGGATTCATTGGAGTTACGTGAATTTCCAGATTAATCTCAAGGAGAATCTAATTAGTTTGAGAATAATGACCGTGACAGAGAGAAATGACGCCGACAGCCAGTAATCACGTCAATCAGTCGTTCCCGAGTTTGTCAGCAGCCAGTGACAATCGGTTTTGGTAACTGCATTTGTGTAATTTACATTTCCCTGTATCCGTTCACTCGACGTGGATGTATCACGGTCGAAAAAAAAGATGATTTCATTCATAAATTCCAGAACAGTGGAAATCTAATTTTTCTACACTGTTTTAATTACTGCTGGCTCGTTAAGATCTATTTAATAGCATTTAAAATGAAACAATATTATCAGGAAATATAAGAAACGTTAATGAACGATCAAAGAACTCAATGTTTTCGAGTGTCGAATGAAATAATTAATACCTATGAATCATAAACCGAGAAAAACTATCTTGTAATTTCAATTATTCTGAAATTATTTTTACTTGAAATAAAGAATTAGGCAGAATTTACAATACGAATCAAACTGATTATTAAATTTTATTATCATTTTAGAGGTTCAGTTTTTAAAAGGCGTTATTATGTACTTAAAGCCTTATTAAAACTTGGTATCGTTTCGCAGGCGGCAGAGTCAGGGATCTCGCAGTAACGCAACAAAAGCTGGCTGTTCGTTGTATAGTATCGTAGTATCGTATCAGGAATTGTTTAGGTCGAGAAGCTTATCGATGGTTTTACGGCCGGGGTCCCTTTTGCCGTGGCCATTCGATTCAATATCGTCAAAGGTTTAGTAGTCGTCGAACAGGCGTCGTTTTTATCGTACAGCTTCCTTCCGTCGGTGGATCGCGAACGAAAACATTTACGAAACTGCTTTTCGATCGTTCCCGGTGAACGACGATCGACGATTTTCCACGATGGTAACGCGTGGAAAGCGACACCGAATCGTGATTCTTGTACAGTTTATCAATTTGGGGAATCGTGTAATTGGGAAATTGCAAATTTGGGGAATTTCGAGTTAGGAAAGTGGTAAATTGGGGAACTTGGAAATAAGGAAAGTGGAAAATTGGTGAAGTTGGAAATTTGGGGAATTGCGAGTTAGGAAAGTGGCAAATTTGGAAACTTGAAAATTTGGGGAATTGCCATTTAGGACAGCTGCGAATTGGTGGAATCGCCATTTAGGAAAGTTGCAAATTTAGGGAATTGGTAATAAGGAAGTTGGAAAATTGGGGAAATTGCAAATTTGGGTAATTGCGAGTTAGGAAAGTGGCAAATTTGGAAACTTGAAAATTAGGGAAATTGCCATTTACGAAAGTTGCAAATTTGGAGAATTGCAAGTTAGGAAGGTGATAATCTGGGAAAATTGAAAACTTGAGGAATAGCAAGTTAGTAAAGTCGCATATTTGTGAAATTGTAATTTGGAAAAGTGGTAAATTTGGAAAATTGCAAATTTTGAGAATTGCATGTAATGAAAGTGGCAAATTCGTGATCACGAATATTCAGGGAATTCCCAATTAGAAATGTTACGAATTAACAAAATTTCCTAATCTCACTACCCTACCCTAACCTATCCCAACCCAATTCTCAATTATACAGGTAGCTAATGAAAATATTAATCACACCGGCACCGTGCTACGATGAAAAATTCAATTTCAATTAGGTCGACGTCGATCCGTACCGTGTTACACGTTTTTTCGTGGTACCTTCATTTACATTAATTAACGGATCGCCGAGTACACCAACTTTGGAGCGATACCAGGGATTTATTAATTAAGAGATAGTATACGCCAGTCGATTCGTGGCGCGCTGGTTTAAATTACCTCTAGGTCAAACATAATTTAAGCACGGGGAGCCAGATTTAATCTTGGCCAGGTAACCGATGAATGATTACACGATACCTTAATGCAGAGACTATGCACAGGGAGCGGATAAAGGCGTGGTATTTCATGTATCATTTATACTGGCTTAGAGGATCCCCCTCCCATAATTATATTTGCGACCGTGATACAGAAACTCCATGGAGTAACATAAGTCTCTTTCTCAGTTGATATGAAAGAATTTAACCCTTTCGTTGCTTGATACTTTCGATAAATGGATCGTATACCGTTTGAAATGAAAATTGAAAAATTGTCATTTAAGAATCAAGAGCTAGTGGAACAATCGTGGAACAATCGTTACCCAGAAATTTTAATTAAAATTTAATATTTGAAATTGTAATATAGCTAATATGGAAATAGAATAAATTAGAATATTAAATTTAGCAATTATTATTCATGGTTTCTTTGATGTTATGAAACTTTCTTAATTTTGTTTAATGCTTCACTGAAAATTTCATTGAAAATTATAATCAACAACGATTAATCATAAGAGGGAAGATTAAATGACCGGCGAAGTGAAAGATTGAAGGTGAAACGACAAAGTAGAATATAATTGGTAATTCGAAACGAGGTTAATTTCAGTGTGAAACTTTTACCCAGGGATCATTGTAGCAGCTCGCACGAAAACTTTGCAACAGCCAGTGAAAGTTCGCCTAGCAATTTCGCGTTCGGGAAATTGATTGGAATATCTCGAAAACTTGCGGATTGAAAGCGAGAAGTTTCGACTTTGAAGGGAACAGAAAGAATCGTCGAAGAAGCATGGAAGTTCGATTATGAAGATAAAAAGGAAACCACTCGAGAATCGAGCACGAAAGTATCCGAGGGAATTTGGAAATTGTTCTTGGATCAGCCGAGTCTCCGAGGGATTATCTTTGATATTTGAAACAAATAACGTAGAATATTTTAAGTTTTCTCGAAACGTGAATATCGTATCGAATTTTAAATAATTTCAGAACACTTAGCGTCGAATTTTTAATACATCAGAATGTATAATATCCCAAAATATATAATACCGAACTTTTAATATTCCAAAATACCTAATGCCAAATTTTTAACATTCCAAAATATATAATACCGAACTTTTAATATTCCAAAATACCTAATGCCAAATTTTTAACATTCCAAAATATATAATACCGAACTTTTAATATTTCAAAATACCTAATGCCAAATTGTCAATATCCCAAAATACTTAATACCAAATTTTTAATATCCCAAAAAATACCTAAAACCCAGTTTTTAGTATTCCAAATAATAAATTTTCTATTGCCGGTGAGCGAAATGGGTCGTCCCTATTACGCAGGTTTTTAACTTTCAGCATATGAATATTTGAGCTCGAATGTAAATATATTAATAGCTTTTTAACGAGGTATGTACAGAACGTTTTAACCAAGGGAAACAATACTGTTACGTTGAACGTATTAAAACTTCGTTAACTGTTAATACCGAAGTTTATTTTTAACATCGTTTAGCAATGTACATATTTATCCATAAAATAATCCCCATGGAAACACAAAAGTTGGCTCAGTGTTAGCTTACGTGTTCACCGTATTAGTATATTATTCCGCGAGTATTACAACAATTTAAGCCGCATTAAAACTAGCGAGTGAGTTTGAAGTTGACCAAGGTAACTTGGAAGTTAACGGTTGCACGTCTTAAAGTAATCCAGCACATTTCTCTCCGGTAATCCCTTATCTGGAAAAGCTTCGGAACAAACTCTCTCGCTCTCTCCCCCCTCTCTTCTTGATCCCTAGGAAATTTGTGTTCGTTCGCAACTGTAATTGAATCTGTACAAAATTTAATCCATTCTCGACGTGGCTTTCTTACGATTAAGTATTTCGCGGAAGCTCGATCGCCTTTTACACCGTCGTCGTGCTAAAACAGCTTGTGGCGAAATCTCGCAATGAATATTTCGTAAGAAGGAGCAAAATAATATTTTAGGGTTTGGGGGGGCACATAATGTAATGTTTGAGAGATGAGTAATATAATGTTTGAGAGGTGTGTAATATAATATTTGGGCGATGTAAAATTTAATATTCCAAATTTCTAAGCTCCTAAAAATATATTACAGCCCCAAAAATTTAATATTCCAACTTTCTAAGTTCCCGAAAATATAATTTTCCAAATTTCTAGGCTCTTAAAAATATAATATTCCAAATTTCTAAGCCCCTAAAAAGATACTATTCCAAATTTCTAAGCCCCTAAAAATATATTATCCCAAATTTAATACTCAACATTTCTAAGCTCCTCAAAATATAATATTCCAAATTTCTAAGCTCTCAAAAATATAATTTTTCCAACTTTCTAAGTTCCCAAAAATATAATATTCCAAATTTCTAAGACCCTAAAAACATAACATTTCAAATCTCAAACTTCCCAAAAACATAAAATTCTAAATTTCTAAAAAAAAAAAGAGATAAAAAATCTAATATCCTAAAGTTTCCGAGTCTCTAAAATATAATACTCCAAGTATCTAACTCCCTAAAAATATAATTTCCCAAAGTTCCCACGTCCCCAAAAATACAATATCTCCAACTGGAGCGAAAGAGTTTCCCATATTTTATGTTGAGCTGGTATCAGCTACCCATATTCTACAACAGAAAATAAAAATTTATTAAGGTCACACAAAATTTCCACCAACGAATCTCGTTTTCCAGATTACTTTGTTCAATCTCTTTGCGTCCTATAAATATGTATTTTCAAAAACCTGCGTATTTTTCGTAAGAGAAGAATGGTATCACTTTATAATCGGTAATATGTAGTTAACAGTTGAATTCAGATGTAGCTCGATTAATTTCCCGTTGGTAATATATTCACTCGCACCGGGTCGCCGTCACTCATTGTCAAAGTCTCAAGATGAAATTCAATTATACAAGTTACCTTCCCGAGCGACTTCCACGTTGCGTTCCCGCTCGTTTTCTCCGCACTAATAGACTTATTAGTTTGTTATTCGCAACTTGATACCGGCTGAAAAAGTTTCCAACGACATGGACAGCCGTTAATTATCTATCACTTCATTGCAAGTTTATCTTCATCATTTTTCTTCTTCTTTCGCGAATGAAATAACGAACCACGTATACCTTTTCCATCTTCAATATTACGATTCATATTTCCGTCAATTATATAATATTATAATTAACGATGTCGAACGTAATTAACTGCGTTAATCCTTGACATCCAGTTTAATTGGAAATTTGTCTGTCGCTTCTTTCGTAAAGATTACAAAACTTTCGACCACTTACGTCGCTTGTATTTTATATTTGAAAATTAATGGCGTCACGAATGTATCTGTGACGTTGGTAGCAAACGTGTCGAAATAAATAAAATAACGCGGTATAAATTTCTTGTTATTGTATTATACAAGTACTGCGTGGAATATTACTGGTTTGTTAAGGGTTGGATGTGTTCAAAAATTTGTGTACACGTGTCTGAATGTGTATCTCATGAGTTGTTTTTCTCGTGTTGCAGATAACAGCTGAGCAACCACGAGGAAAACAGGGTTCAGGGTGGGACGGCAAGTTGGCGAGGCAGAAGTCCAGAACGACCAGGGACCGATTGAATAACCGTGGAAACTTAAAAAGGAATTCTGGGTCAAGGTGAGTGGCAAACTTCTTATTCTTTGATCTGAAAGTCACCGGTACTGGCCTCCTGCGGATTCATTTGTTATAAAATCACCCGTGTGCCCAGGCGTTTGCTTCAATTTCAAGCGAATTAATTGAAAAGCGTTTCTCTGGATACTTTCAGTATTAAATATTGCAAGTAGCAAGCAAATTGATATTTGTTAATAAATAAACCTTTGTGCTATTTAAAATTGTTCAATTGTAGGTTATACTTCAACGAATAAATTCTTAATTTCCTGAGTTATAGTAAACCGAGTTACCAAGTTATCTAAATTATTCAACTAAACTATAATAGTAACCCAAATTACCTTGGTTACTAAATTTTAAATTTGCCGAGACACCGATCATATTAAATTCCTATATCAATTCCTGCACTTTGATGACTACCGTTCCTAGCAGCACCGCAGCATCCTTTGCTGTCAAATTCGTCGTGAAACCTTCTGACGGAACTTTACAAGCTTACGAATAAATTTCGAACAGTCGGTCGTTAATGAAAACCTGTCGACGATGGATGGTTGTTTACGGTCGTTAATTAACATCGATTCACTGGTTTCTTGACAAGTTTGAACGTGGTACATTCTGGCCAGCGTAATGTCTCTGGTCGTAACAGTGCAGTCGGTGAAAACCAGGGAAACAGAGGGTGGAGTTAGAGAGGATGCTTGTTCTGGAAATCCTAGAAAGCCTTCGCGTCAGATAGCGCACCGGAGACGGCATTTCAAGTTCGCCTAAGCAGAAACAGAGTCGTTTCCGAGGTAACTCGGATTAATTTTGAAACTTCTATGAGGCGAACCACGAAGGGTCGACCCAACGTTGGGTTTCCGTTCGGAATCAGCCAAGGGAGGTCTTTATTAAATTTTCCCTCGAAGATGTTTCTTCATTCTCCGCATTATCTGCCCGCCAAGGGACATATTTTCTTTCGTGGTTCAACCGAGAGATCGAAACCGAAAGTCAACCAACGACGTCGTAACGTATTAATTTCTTTCAACGACAGCCAGGGCATCGGGGTTGATAAGACAAAAACAAGGGAAATTAATGATCGTACGATCCGCCCAATTAATCACGGACTCCGGGCTTTTCTATCATTGATCATCTTATCGCGGCTGTTGTATCGCCCGTAGGCAAGAAACTGACGGAAGTTCGCCACTCCCCGGGGTCACGACACCTCCTGTGTCACGCGTATACGTGTATATGCACGCGAATCAAACCAGGGAGAAATTTCATACCAGGAGATTTCATCGAACTAACACCCCGTGGGGCAAGAAATTGCAAACAAGATCTTCTCGTCGTCACTTGGAATTAATCCTTCGCGTGCAACAGATGAGACGCGAGGTTCCAAGGTGATCTTCTGTCGTCTTTTAGAATTTTACCGATCGATTGATCGTATGTAAGTCAGGTTACATAGGAACTTAGCAATTTGGACGATACAATTAGCAATTTGGGTAATTTAAGAATTTAGGAATTTGGCTATTTAGGTAACTTAATATCTTAGGCTACTGTTGCCTGTAACTTATTGTTAGATAATTTAGGAATTTCGATAACTTAACTTTTGACTCCGACCGTGTCTGATTAATCGTTCAACTTTTCGAAAGTTTCATGACATCACGATCGTTCTTTCGTCTAATTAACTTTTGAAAGTAAGTCGAGCTTGTTTTACGAGCGTCTTTCCTATTGCTCGTAGGGAGCTTCGAGTCACAAACGTAGAAATTACTCGACGAAATAAGATGAGCTAAGTTAGTCGGGAGATACGATGAAGCTTCCAGGATCGGGTAAAAGGTAAGCTAGATATTTTCCAACCGAGTACATTCTGATTCCAACGGAATTACACGAGCCGCTGAATTTTGATCTGGCTACCTAGATCCTGTTTCTTTTCTACCCTTTCTTTCTTTTTTTCCCTTTCCATTCGCTCGAAGATACGTTTCAGCCACCGATCGGTGTAACATCAACGCCAGGATCAACTAAAACACGCTTCGTTGATTCTGACAAACATTACAGCTTCTTCGATGCCCGAACCGGTGTTTCTTTTGAGAAAATTGCAAATGTTCTACGGTTTCTTGTTGAAGAAAATTCGTCGTTCCCTGCTTTGTCACGGAAGCGATCGTTTGTTCCGAAACTCGTTAAACAATAATGAGCTTCCGTAAGAAGCATTTCGACGCGACGTAACTATTATTTCCGGTTCTTGTCTTTCACCGATCATATAGAACTGTCGTTTCTTAAAGCTCGACTCCGCCACGACGAAGGAGTTGAAGAAACTTCTTCCTAAACAAATTACCTCACTGACCTAATATTCAATTAATATCATCGTTACAAGCAACATTATGCAAATGGAACGTTTATTTAACGTTGTTTTTCTTTGAATCCACGATTGGAGCGTATTAAAATTGACGAAACTTTAAACGCTTGTAATTTTGAACACAAAAGCGACAGGTTCGTTTTGTTTACGTCGTTAGAAGCGGGAAATCTTCTCCTTTAAAACGGTCTCTGTTTGATGCAAATCGGACCGGTGGTTCCCGAGATATCGTCGTTCAAAGGGAAACATAATTTTTGACCACTATGATACGTCGATCCTTGTCGCACACTCGGATCTCTCACTCGCACCCGTGCACCGACCAACCTCGAGTCACGTGATCATTCGTTAGAATGCTAGTAGACTTGTTTCGACTATTTTCCACTTACTGCTCACGAAATTCCAGGAAAAATATGTAGGCCAGACGGCCAGACATATTTCCGGGTTTCCCCGGTGCCCATTCGAAGTCCGTGCGTATCGGTGCTATACTTTGAACAGCCATATCTCGGCAACCAATTGAGATATCGACCCGCAACAAAATGCGTTGTCATCGGCACATCTTACGCTATCTTATGAGCACATCGACTTACAAAATTATGCACTTTTTGTATACCTATTGTCGGTTAATTCGGACGTATATTAGAATGGGTTGCATCTATTACATTTGACTATAAAAGGGGTTTGTGTTGATTTAAAAGAAATTTTGTTATGGAAAATATATCTAATCCCTATCCCTTTCGCGACCGGCGGATTCTCCGCCGCGGTACTTCCTCTGAACGGAGCGCTGCGGCGCGCCGCGACGCCGATCGTGCAGTAAAAAAGGCAAAATAAAATACTATCAGTGTATGTCCAGAATGAGATACTTATGTAGAACGGCTAGTCGCCCGCAATACCTAAGTGGCATCTTATGGAGGGCCACTGTAGTGGCCCGTGGTACCTCAGTGGCATCTTATGGAAAGCCACTATAGTGGCCCGTGGTAGCGAAAGTGTTAAGACCGGGTTTATATGTGCTCTGTTTCAGAAAATTCATCTGCTTCTTTAATAATCTATTCTAGATTTTTCTCAATTTTGTATCGTTTAAATATTTAAAGAATGCCAGAAGGTTAACCCACGATAAGTGTCAGTCGTTTTATCGGTCACTTGTACGAACGGTGTTTTTTTTTTTAGAAACAATTTTTTTTTAGAAACGTGAAAGTTCGACGGGACGGACGAAAGCTGCGATTCTTCTATACGCGAGGCTTTTATTTTTCGCCGCTGGAGAAGCAAACGAAAATCTTGTTTTCCGTTCTCGTCGCTCGTCCGCATCGTTCGCTCAGCGCCGGGACGGCGCGTCGTTAAAACGACGTTAGTGCCCTCACCTACGGGATATACGCAGTTATTCGCTCACCCCTCCCGGGAAATTGCTTGTGAAAGCTCGCAGTACATAAAACCCTTCCCGGCGACCGACCTGGAATAAATTTCTTTCTTTCTCCCTCTTTTATCTTTCTTTTCCTTTTTCATTATTTCGAAAGCTCTCGCGCGACGATACTTGTTCCCGTTCCCTGTAGAAAATTACCAGACATCATCGCGACGTTTCAAAAAATTACGAAACACTTTGAATTATCGGGCGAACTTCTCCAACGATCTTGATAGCGAACGGGGGACAAAGTTTTTGAAAGTTTAAGCGTGTCTCTCGAACGTTGCTCCAGTTTCGTTTCGTTTTTCATTCGGTCCTGAAAGACATCGCGATACAAACCGTCGCGCCTCGGGAAGATTGAATGCAATTTCGATGATACTTTATCATCGTCGAGAGGCGAGTTTCTTCTTTAATCTTGAAAATTATTCACTGATATTGTGACAGTGGATAGCACAGACGTTGAAAAATATTTTCTGGAGCGAATAAACAACTGAATGCTATAAATTTTATTCATTCAGAAGACTGTTGCTCCGTTTTTTTATTGAAACTATACCTTTTACTGGTTTGTATTTGATATAATTTGAACTAATAACGATTTTTAATTAAACTAAACTACTATTTGAATCAGTAATCTTTTGTTATCTATTTGTAAGGATATTGCGATCTCTGCATGGTGGAATATGTGCAATTTCCAAGCAAAATTGATTGGTAACCTGGTATCCTGGTAATCCTATCTTTTAATTGCATTAAATTTGTAGCTTCGATGATCGACGACCCCCGGTAGTGTTCAATAGGCGCGTGTTTGTCGAAAATATGAGGGAAAGTAAATAATAAAACGAGAATGCTCGACGAATCGATGAAATTTTTGAACCGAAACTCCCGAATTGTTGTTCGATTCATCGTTTTGCAACACCGCGCGCGCGTGTGTGTGTGTGTGTGTGTGTACCATGGGGGTCATATAGATACATATATATACGGGACACGGTGTACAAAGTGGCCTCTTGCTGGTACTTAGGGCCGTTCTCCAACAGGCCAGGAGCATCCCGTAACTGCAGCTGTGTCAAACATTATGCCGGCAAGCAAAAGCCACTTGAAATGCAAATGTTTGCAGCGAACGCAATTAAGGCCCGTGTAGTGTGGAAGCAACGAACGTGTTCCGTTGTTAGATTGGCACCCGTTCTCTCAAAACCTATTGCTTTTCGTTTGATGGCTGTCTCTGCCATAAACCTTGCTCATCGACTTTTGTCGAACAATGCTCGAGCGTGCGTTGCAAAATTCAGCTCGATTTACTGGCAATTATTAGACAATTTCAAAAGGAAATTTTAATGCTAGAACATTTTAGTTTAGGTAATTCGGTTTAATTCGGGTAATTTTAATAATAGCTAATTTTAAATTTCTATAATTTCCATAAAATGAAAACCGAGAATTTCCATACTGCATATTGCGGTTAAAATCGAATAACCCAATACATGGTTGATGACGGTTTACGATCAAAAACCAAAAAATATATATTCCCAACCACTCTTATCGTACCCGTCAAAGACCAAAAAGCATTGTTCCTACTGTGTATGACAGATTGAATTGGTCCGTACATATGAATGATATTTACGACTGGCTACACCTGCTGGTAATAAGCAACACAGACACGCGTGTAGCAAAAGAAAGCACTTTTCTACGTAGCTGTTTGAAAACCGAGTGGAAAATTGCACGTGGAAAATCAGGCTCAACGTTTCACCGAGGAAATTGGAATTCCTTTGCCGAGGCAGCTCGGAGATAAAGCTGAAGTAAAAACGTTCATTTGCAACGATAATATGCAACTTAATCGAGTTAGAAGAAGGATTACGTGATGTTTATTATTTTTTCTTCGGTTAATTTTCTCGCGGAGAAACACCAAAGGAATATTCTAATAAAATTACCATCGAAAAGTAATTTAATCCGAAATTATTCCGATTTCCGCGATAGAAAATAATTCATCTTTTACACGTTTACGAACAAATCTTTCGACAGTCGTAATAAGAAAAAAAAAAAGTGGATCATCGATACTCGATTTTCTCCGATTTTAATTTTCAATTTCAACAAGGAATAGGAAGAACTCAGTTTGCCGTTTCGATTGCAGCCTTCGCCCCGGGGGAGCGATTTGATCTCAACAATTATTTACGGAATGGCAACGGATGGAGTCGATTAATCCCTTCGTTCCAACAGGAAGCGTTATATTTTTTAGGTAGAAGTTGAGGAAAGACGGATTATGCTTTTATTGCGTGGAAACTTTGGAATATTATACTTTTAGGGGCTTGGAAACTTTGGGATATCATATTTTAGGGACTTGGAAACTTTGATGTATTATATTTTTGAGAACTTGGGAACTTGGGGATATTACATTTCTGGGAACTTGGAAATTTTGAAATATTATATTTGGGGGAACGTAGGAATCTCGAAATATTATATTTGAGGAAAGTTAAAAATCTCGAAATATTATATTTAGGAAACTTAGAAATCTCAGAGTATTATATTTGGGAAACTTATAAATCTCAAAATATTATATTTGGGAAAACTTAGAAATCTCGAAATATTACATTTGGGAAACTTATAAATCACAAAATATTATATTTGAGAAAACAGAAATCTCGAAATATTATATTTGGGAAAGTTAGAAATCTCGGAGTATTATATTTGGGAAACTTATGAATCTGAAAATATTATATTCGGGAAAACTTAAAAATCTGAAAATATTATATTCGGGAAAACTTAAAAATCTCAAAATATTATATTTGAGACAACCTGGAAATCTCGAAATATTATATTTGAGACAACCTGGAAATCTCGAAATATTATATTTGGGAAAACTTAGCTCTGAAGTATTAGATTTTTAGAAACACAGGAACCAAAAAATATTATATTTTCAATAACTTAAAACTTCTGAAATGGAAACTTAAGAACCACCACGTATCATATTTTTGCCACATCAACGTACAATATTCCTGGTACGCGGTTCGATTGTTCGATCGAATCGTCGGTGTTTCACGATAGAACGTGTGTTTACACCAGCGTGGAATCGAGGAAAAGTGACGGGGTACGTTAGGAAAAATGACAAGAGCGACGGCAAAGAGACATTTCCATCACAAAGACGAAAAGCTTTCGGTGGATCGAGTCACGTTGGATGCTACTCGAATATGTATGGCGAAACACTCCGTCGAAAGGGGCCACCTGACCTCGAACTCTCGACAACCTTCGTTCGTTATATAATACATAGATATATTCATCAGGAAGTCTACATCTTCTGCTTCCTGGCTTTTCGCTACTTCGTAGCCACTGGACCAACTTCTGAAGCGCTACTCGAGATCAAGAGAACCAGAATATCGCTGGTTACTTGTCAGACTTGCTGATTATAATTTCACTACCAGGATATTGTTCGAAATTGAAAACTGTATTATTCGAATATTTCTATTACCAACGTTCTATTTAATCATACCGTCAATGTTCCATAATTTATATCGCTAATATTTATCATAAAATTGAATTGGATACGCTAATATATACATTCTCTTAAAGTTTATACATAACTGGGTTAATCGAAATCAAAGGAAAATTAAACACACGATTTGCTTCATCTTGCATAGCAAAATTCTAGAATCGCGATAAAAATAAAAGTTACAAGATATTATCCTTCTGACAACTCGATGGCTTAACTATACACAATTGCCCGAAGTTTTTTCGTAGCTTATTGGCATCATAATATGGTGTTGAGTCTAGTTTTCCTTGATCTCTTCAAACGTTTCTTTATTTATTAGAAAAAAAGAAGACCAAACCCTTTCGATTCCGGTCCCTAGTTACGTTAATCATATCAAAAGTAAAACCACCGAAGGAAAATTGGAATTGCTGTTACGAAAGAACAAATCGATATGAAATTCTCATCGTTTGCCCGAGGATCCTCGAAAACAAGATAAGAATTTTTCGTTTCCTGTGCCAGGTATCGTGGAATCGAAAGAATTTTCAACGTTGAATACCATCCGATTCTCTTGAGCCGAGAAATAAGTCGGGTAGATGGTATTCAAATGAACCTGGTTAAACGTTTCCTTAAATTGGATTTTTCCATGCATCCTTGCAAATATCGGAAGGGATCGTCATGCTCGTCTGGTCGTGCTCTTTCTTCAATAACAATCACGGTCCCGCTTAAAGAGAATTCTATCGGGCGAACCGTTTCCCAAAACCCAGGCTTGACTGAATCCGAAAGGGACGGTTTTAAACGCGACCAATGGTGCGACTCGAAGATATACAGGCTCAGTTAAAGGATTTTCCAGGATGCTGCACTCAAATTCCACGCTAAAATTTCGGACGATTATGGTTGTCGTGAACGAGGAAACGATTTCGAACCGTACCTTTAGCGACATTCGATCTTCAAATTTTCTTCCCTAAGAAATTATTTTATCTTTATCTATTTATCTATTATCTATTTAGTTTTATTTCTGTTAATTAGCCGTGTTCTAATATGACCAACATTCGAATTTTATTGTAGCTTAGAAACGAAGAGCTGACATTTGTTTGCCTCGTTAATATACACATGGAATCAGTTTATTTTAACAACGTTAGTGCCACTGGATCGGTATCGATTGGAAAATAGTATTTTTAATTCAACCAAATATTATCTGTTCGAGAGAAAGAATTTCTAAATTTAACAAAGCGTGGCTAAGCTATTCAAAAATAAAATCCTTTGATCAAATGCATAATTGAAATTCCAATCGCTTAATAAAACATTTACACACTCGTTATTCGTGTACATCGCATCAATCTGTAGGAACAATTTCACTTCGCTCGAAGAACGTCTCGATGAAGTTTCAACGAATCACAAAATTTCGACAAGTGCATTTAAAATCGAAACTGCAACGATGATCGAGGTTTCTCGTGTCGCGGTGTGATGTTGCAACATTCGTTCGTGGTCCTTCAAGCGACCATCGTGGGAAATCCCAGCATGGTCGTCGAGAGAACGGCGATAACCTTGAAAAACGAGTATTTCCTCGACATTGGCGAACTTCTGGTCGATGTATCGCCTCTATTTCCACCTGCTAATTCCCAGGGCGGGTATGGAACACCTTCAGAATCACCTCGACGATTCAGGATGCTTCGAAGTGTCCAAAAATCGCTCAAAAAGTGAATTCGTACAAGAATCATTCTCCGCTGATCTTTATTTTATCGAAGTTACCTCCGTTTTTACACGATTGCCTTGTTTCCTATTTGCAATTCGTTCGAAATATATTCTCACGATTTTGGAAAAGTTCTCTGGAGGTTTTCCACTGCCTGTTCGCTTCATACGCATCGGCGATCTCTCTCTCTCTCTCTCTTTCGAGCGTAGTTTCATCCGTTTAAAATTAATTTTCTCGCGAACGATTGCCGGGCTTTCCAACATCGTTTCTAACACCGATTTTGTAAATGAAAAATTTGTTCCTATCAACGACGAGACGGTTTTATCCCGGCATCACGCTCGAACGCATAACAAAAGCCTGTTGACTACGAAAAGGTTCTAGTTTGATCTTTCACTTTCACCAACATACATTACATCGGCTGAGAATCAATTGGGTCCATTGTGCTCGGTTGGAAGTGCGAATGAATCGCGGCGACAGTTTTTATCTGGAATTTATCGGACGAAGGCTGATTTATTAGGAACGCGAAACAATTCTTTTGTTTCTTTACTCGCGGGTGAAACGATCGTTTGATATATTTCTGATAAACGTGCGTACAGTGGCATTGTATATAGTTATTTTGCGAATTTATATACAAAACGAAGTGGAGTTAATTGGCGGTATAAAAATATTAGAAAAAAGTGGGGAACCTGAGTTACCTCGGGCACGAGGATCTAAGGCAGACATGGGCATGAAAACCGCTCAAAGAGCCGCTCTGATGTCGGGCCTGTTTGGGAGCTGCTTATCTGTTCTACTTACAGCTCTCTTGAGGTGGTGGGGATGCGTTGTAGGGACGACCGCGCTGCAGCGGCAAGGAGTGGGGATAGCCTCTCTGCCGCTCGGTTCGGTTCGCGTTCGCCTTTGAGTTCGTCGCCAAGCTCCGGAGCGCTGGAGAGCGCTCCCGCTCCGCTTACTACTCGCTGCCCATGTCTGATCTAAGGTTTAAAATATTGTACAAACATTTTCATTTCTCGATTGATATTTTCCGCTTGTCAGCTTGCCAAATTCATATATAATTAATTTAAATTTCGTATAGTTATTAAGTTGCATAAAATTTGTAGTGCAAATTTACTACCGAATTCTAAATAATTGTAATTATAGCAAAATTGTGGAAAAACACAGGTATCACAGCCTTCGTTCGCGGCAATCATTTATGTTGTTCGTCGTGCAACGCGAATAAATTGATAAGATATCGTATCGATAACACGTTGATAAATTCCCTTCCCATCGCTGATTCACCTTGTAATACATATTCGAACAGGTCCGTGCGATCTGTGACGAACGTCCGTTCAGAATTTACTGCCGAATCTCGAAGCTCGAATACGTGCCTGTATACAACCTGATCAGCTTGAAAGGTGGCCTGAATCTAATATGCAATCCCGAGTAAATCATCATACGTGATCTAATTAATATCGTCCTCTCTTTCAAAGGAGGACAGTCGAGTAATACTCGATCGATCATTAAATTCGCAATTTTCCTATCTTTTTCCACGCACAGTCATCAAAATTCAGCGTATCACAATTTTCAATCGAAATAAGTAGTATTCGAATTGACACGTTGGCTGCCGCGATGGGAATTTGATTATTAATAAAAATATAATCGATTAATTTTGAAATTTGGGTATTCAGTTTGGTACCCTGCACTATTAACTTAACATCGGCAATATTCACGGCTTGTAGTATATTTTTGGGGCGTCATTACGAGCAATTCTTATGACAGTCAACGCGTTAATAATCTATTGTTAACATTTGTAATAATTCAATTCCTCTGCGATTGATTTTGATTAATTTTGAAACCAAATACGTGGGAAAGTTGTGAATTCATTTGACAATCTAATAACGTACCTAATATGGTTAATTATGCTTAGCTTCGTGTATTGATTCCTATTTGAGAATTTTAATTCCCAACTCTCCTCAATAATAAATAACAACAATTATACAAATTTCCAGAGCTCGGTTAAACCATATTGAGTACAGTCATCTTAGCGTAGTTCAATTAATAATTTATTCAATTGTCGATATGATAATCTGCAGAGTTTACGTGGTCGTGGACGAACCAAGTCTCGATGTTTATCTATGGAAACATAAAAATTCTGTGAACGTGCACAGCAAGCATTCCATCGAAATCATCGGCGGGAACGATGCCGAAACCGATTTCGATTTCGTTCGAAACAACGCGAGAGATTCCTCGTTTTTCATGCTGTCCGACGTGGAAATATTGCAGGTGGGTAAAACGTCGGCGAAACGTTCCCGTTGAAACGTTGAAGCACCGGATGTTTATGGAACACAGGGATAAAATCAGTTTCGTGTTCATTAAATAATGAGTTGCTCGGCTAACAAACGAGTTCGAACGAACAAATTTCTCTTCGCTCGGATCTCGATGCTGTTCCCGTCAGAAATAATCGGGTTTCGTTACGTTTCAGTGCGCTTTATCGATCAGAAAGGTTCACGACGATGATCCAGGGGCGAGATTTCGTTATTTATTCGAGAAAACCCCACCCTTGTACGGGCGCGAATTGAAACACACCGACCGACAAGTGAATATTTTGATGAAGGGTAAGTTTGAAGTATTTTATGCCGGGAATTAAATTTCCAAATTTTTAAATATGTATATACTGGAAACTGTACGTATCCTAATACGGCTGATCTAAACTTGATATTTTAAAGGCTTCAATTGAAATTTTAACATTCCGATTCGGCTGATATTTAATATTTAAAAATATTACGAATTTGTTAACAGACGAGGGTTAAATTAAAAAATTTTCATCAAAAATCGATAGAAAAGATTGTAGAATATATATATTCAACAAATTCTATGTCGTTTTAAAACGATTCATATTTGAGAAACTTTAAACTAAATTGGTACACACTCACGTTCTCGACACTCGTTGGCAATGAATCTTGCAATTCGATTGAATAATTGATTTGAGAAGTGTCTCTTGTTACGAACGTTCGAGTACAAACGCTCGAAACGTGTCGAATTCAGGTGATCGACGCAAACAATGGAGATTTAACAATCGGCTCGAAGTGATCGATCGTTTTCACGACAATTACGCGTTCTGTAAAACGTTCGAATATACTTGTCCCGAAGAGAAATGGTCGAATCGTCGAAATCAACGAACGTTCGAAGAATCATTCTTCATAAATTACCGAACATCATTGACGAGGTTCTCCACAGCGACGAGAAAATGCAAATTAGTTTATTTTTATTCGAAAGAAGGGTGAATTATGATGCTCGAGGCTCCGCTTCGTCCTACGTGCGATGTTGGATTATTAAAATTTCATCCGGCCATAGGAGTTCGTTCAATTAAGGATAATCAGCGAAGGGGCGGTTTATGGGAGTACGTGCAACGAGCTTAATCTTCGAGGAGATCGACCGACCTCGTAAAGAACGGATTTTACTATCCACTTTTGTTAAGAAACGCGCAACGAATCATCTTTATACGTAGATACTCGTGAAAAGTTACAACGTCGAACTTTGCGATAGAAAATACCAAGATCTGTTAACATAAAATAACGTAACTTCAGACATTCTAATTATTTGAATAACGACGATCTATTTGGCACAGGTTTCCCGCCTATCAAGAGCAAACCTCCTTACGAACCATTTCCGGAAGTGAGAAAGATTCGTTCGCCAACGACCAGCAGAGGCTCAAGAAAGAAAAGAAAAGCTTAACTCTAACCTGTGATCCGATGACAAAGTAAAAGTATATATTTTAAGCTAGGCGGTAAGGAAAGAGTAATTTATGACGCAAAATTGGTAGAAGAATGTTGTTCGAATTCCAGTTTATGTAATGGATGAAAAAAAAAAAAAAAACGACTGAACGGAGAAAGGTGGTTAAGAAAGAACGAATTGCAGATGGATGGAAGCTTGGAGAATGATTTCGTTTCGACATTGTCGAAATTACTACCGGCAGGATGCGTTTAAAGCCAGCTTCAAACGCGACACGGTTCTTGTGTAATGATAACTAGTGCGCGAGTGCGATGTTACACTTGTCTCGTTCTAATGATCATTAAGCGGACTGAGAAAAGTCGACGGGCCAAGGCAAGCACACGAGAACATTACGACAGTATTTTTCTATCTTTTTCTGCTGGCAAAGACATTCCTGTTTCTTCTTTTTCCTTGCGGTGTTTCCTCGCGCCCGAGCATTTCCTTTTAAACCATCCTAGCCGTCTTCGCCCGCAGCGTTTCAGGATACTTCATAAAGATTTTCCACTTTCCGTTCTTGCCTTCTTCGAGCTTCAAAGACGGGTCCCATTCAGCGCTGAAAACGTAGCAACCGTGTCCGCTCGTGTTACCCTCGACTTCGATCAAACTGAATCTCTCGTCAGCGGTAATCCCCTTCTTTCGATTGGATACAAATCGTTAATGTTTAACCCCTTGAATGGAAAACGGGACACCGGCTATCGGAGACGCAGCGTGACGTCAACGGGTCAAAGCGGTTTCTGGAATGTTGCGTTGACGCGTTCGAATGCACGCAGGTCCGGGCCGGATTTCGATGCGGTTTGGCAGGGAATTCACCCCGTGTCGTTACCGATTTAACCCTTCCGTTGCGAGGCTCTCTCAAAATCCTAACCTGGTCCTAAATTATACTATTAATCGTATTACCAACAGAAATTAAGATAAGTTCGATAACGTTTGTAATTCGTTCATTTCGAAATAAAACTTTTCGTTTTCAACGGTGTGCGCTTTGATAACTGATCGGGATTGTTTTGGAAATTCCGATAAATATGTCCGGCGCGTTCAATTGGCGGACAAATAAATACCGGTCTCAACGGTAATGAATAATAACCGTGAAATGATTTTTCACGATGGCTGCTTTAAATGTATCCAATCGAAGCGTAGCAGGACGGCAACAAAGAGCCCCGCCACCCGTGACCGTACCCGTTGGCCAATAACCATTCGGATTTTTCACGAAATTGAACCGTGTAAATTGTCCAAGCGACGCATTCAACCGGCCGAAATTGGTCATTCTGGATCCCGTCGTAGCGCACGAAGATCGCCCGTTCGCGATTGAAAGGGATTATTACCCCAATCGAGAATTATTACCCCTTTGTGACACGCTCGTCTCTCGTACAATGGATTTTGCAATCCCATCGGCTCGGAGTTTGCACCAATCATATCGCCGTTTATATTCTCGCTTGGGAAAAGAAGTCGTCGCAATTTGCGATGTCGTCGATCGAAGATACGAAACTTAATTTTTAATTTAAAATCGTCGATTCTTGTTTCTCGTCGTTGAACGAAAGTGCGCTATCGTGTAATCATTTTGTAGATAGGGAATGTGATGGCAATTTAAAAATACATTCGAGCGGAACAATGGCTGTAAAGCGGATGTTGAATTTTTATTAACTTTTGAAAGAGATCGAAATCTGGCTGAAATTCTCAATTTACTGCACTGGTAAATTACCAAGATATTGCGTGAAATTTAATTCACACACGTGTACGTGTATCACTGTTACGAGATACGTGTTACGATCGATCGATTTCGGAACGTAGACAATCTGACACAATTTCATGACATAAAAGTATCGTAAAATGGCACATGTGGCACATCAATTTAAAGCTCAAGGTTTCACGAAAATGATTATCTAAGTGTTTCGCGAATATTCCTAATACGAGTTGAGTGGTTCTTTGTTGGAGCAAACAATGTTCGTTAACAGACTATACCAACATTGATCACTTTAGTGAAAGATAATTAATTTTGTATTAAGAATACTGGCAGGGAATTTATATAGTAATATCCGTTAAACTTTGAGGTTTAAATTGATATGATACGTGTTCTATTTCGCAACACTTTTATGTCATGAAATCCTACTAGAAGTGAGTATATATGTATAATTAAGTCTATCTCACTGTTCCCTGTGACCAATTTATTTTAATTAACAACCATTCATTTCCCACTAAGAATATCAAAGAAACATTTACGTAGTTATATTCAGGAAATCCTAGGCTTTAAATCGATATACCATAAGTGTCATTTTGCGATACTTTTATGTCATCAATTTCCGTCAGAATCTACAACTGTTTTACTGTCGAATATTCGAGCAAAGTGCCATCTTTAATTCAAATTTCATTGAACAGCGAGCTGTATAATATTCTCAGAAAATATCAATCGGTGCAGTCGCCTCTGTATGATGGTATTAGCTGGACGGAACCACCGGATGTCACCTCGACGCCATTGAATCAATAGAACCGTCCAATCGGCAGTTAACGATTCGGCCGACCGCAGCTGTGGATCGTTGCAGAATCATTCGGCAAACGATCGGTTCGTGTCCACAATTTCGCGTTAATGCAGGTATACGCGTCGGGACAACACTCGCCTGTATTTCATACGGGTGTATGTGGGAGGAAGGGGGTCACTCACACTTTGGAATCGTGAATAACAGAATCGGTTTTGGCTGTAGCTGGTGAAATTTCAATTATTAGATAATACGAGTCGGTAACAAGATAAACGCTCGGCGCATCATTTGAATTTAATTTTGCAACGCGAGCTGATTTAATCTACCTTGCCCTCTGGCTACGACGATAGCCAGCCTGGTTCGAAATTAAGCCGAATCGGTATACTCGTCGATAAAACGCGGCCTGATGAACGTTTTAATTACGCCATCGGCTGCGAAATCAACAGTCGAAAACACGAACGGTTAAAGTTGCCGCGTTATAAATTAATGATGCGGATAACATATAAATATAACGAATAAAAAAATTGCAAGTTAATTATTTGGATAACGTGAAAGAATTGGACGTTATAAAAATATTTTCTCGACGGAAGTTCATCCGTGTTAGGCAGATCTGGAAATTCATGAAAAATTTCTGGTAAAAAGAAGAGGGAACATGAAGTACGAAAAATTTTCTCATGAAAGTAGATTATTATACGAACTTGCAGCCCCTTTTTTTGTAACGTTTGCTTCGTCGAGCCGTCTCCTCTCCATTTTTTATTCACATTACCCTTCTCCCGAACTCGATTCGAGAGAAGGGTCGAAATTAGTTTCCACGAGCGTCGGTTCCAGTCTCTCGCGAGTGAGTTCCCGAACGTAGCGTCTCCATCCGGAAATTTATAGACCTTAATTTTTTATTCGTTCCACCGTAGTGGGGATTGGCCCAATAAAAACTCCATAAAAGAGAAAACCACGTCTATCTTGGTTATCTTCGTTACGACTTTAACGAGAAAAGTATGTTCATTTCTTTTGATATGTTTCCCTTGGTGTATTCTTATCGCCGACGAATCATCGTCTCACACTTTTTAAACAAAAATCAGGCTTAATTTTGACAAACCGACGCGACGGTCTTTTTTTAATATCTCGATTCTAATTAATTATTATATCTGAATGGTATTTGCATATTGCGATATGCTAGTTATTCGTATTTCAAATTTTATTAGGGTTCTAGTAATCTAGTGTCCTAGCATTTCGGTATCTTAGTATTCGGGTGTCCCAGCATTCAGCTGTTCTAGCAATCGAAAATCCTAGCAATCGGAAATCTTAGCATTCGGGTGCCCTAGCAATCGAATATCCTAGCAACCGAAAATCCTAGCAATCGAAAATCTTAGCAACCGAAAATCTTAGCAATCGTAAAGACTAGCAACCGAAAATCCTAGCAATCGAAAATCCTGGCAATCGAAAATCTTAGCAATCGTAAAACCTAGCAATCGGAAATCTTAGCATTCGGGTGCCCCAGCAATCGAATATCCTAGCAACCGACAATCTTAGCAATTGAAAATCCTAGTATTCGAAAATCCTAGCATTCGTATAGTATTCAGTTTGTCCCCTCCTTTCTGTGTTATCAATGGTTCATTGACACTGGCTATATAACTGTCAACGTGTTAATACTAAACATCATTAATCATAATTCGAAATTCATGCTTTTTCCCTTCCATTATCGTTTATCAAGCAACCTGTCGCGTACAAACGGCGACTCGTAGTCGATCCACGAACAGAATACAAACAGTAGCAGAAGAGGCAGGAAAAATAGATGGAAAAATGGATGTTTGCCCGAGACTTTCTGTCAGAAAATTTCAAATGCCTTTCCACGTTTCCTTGCGCATTTCGATTCTTCTCGTGAACGAATCTCATGCCGGTTGCACTCCCTCCCGTTGTCTTCTGTTTTTCTTTTCGTTCATGCACGCCAAGATTTTCTCGGTTTCTCGTTATTTCGAGGAAAATGCAGAATCGTACCGCTATCCTGGCATACGAAATCCTATTGTAATTTTTCAACATTCTGCTTCCAGTGTACATCTTGGAGATATAAGAATCCTTGTTCCCGATCGTCTTCTTCTCGGCGAATCTTGAACCAGTCTTATAACTGATGTTTACTTTAAATCTACGTCGTTCTCTGGTAATTGAACGATTTGATATCAAAACCTTAATGCATCACCAATCAGAGTTTACGTTTTATTAGAATTTATCTCGAGCGAGACTCAACGTTCTAAGTTAAAGAGTTGAAGGTTTACGCACTTTTTTTCCGACGTCGCATTTTACGAGGTTGGTTCAGGTGGTCGAAAGTTTTTATATTTTTCTTCAACGTCAGAGATTTTGCAAAAATTATTTAAAAATCCACTTACCCATTTCTCGATAACTTAAATTCACAACACAGCTGAAAAGTTTTGCATTCTTTCGCACTGGCAAAAATTTGTAAAAAATCCGACACATCGGAAAGTATCGCAAACAATATCAAAGGTGCACCGTACTAGAAATACGGTTAACGTTTCATTTTAATTTATACCACGCGGAGCGTGAGCGAAAATATTACTCCGCAAAGAGCGAAACATTTTTTTCCGTCTTAGCGCGGTGATTAAAATAATAACGAAGAAAATTTGCAGAACGTTGAAATTTTGTTACGCGTTAAAAATTTCTCGTCGTACCTAATTGCATTGATAAAAAGAAAAGTTGCACGGTTCTGGTAGTCATGAAACATGAAAAAAAAAAAAGAAAAATTGTTCCCGCATCAACTGAAACGACGAAAATATTTTTAGAGGCGAGTGCGGTGGGACGAATCGAGGGGTGGCGCATCGTTGTCGAGAAAAAATTTTTCTCTGCCAGGTAAAACGTGTCTGTATAAGTACCAGGAAAGTTAAGATGAAAGTTTAACTTATTCTGCTTAAAATAAATAAAATAACACATAATTTTGATGAGGCAGACCAACACATTTAGTTAATGGGAAAAATAAAAACGACGGTTTTGATTAATAATGAAAGGATGATTTTTAACAAAAGTTACAGTATTTGGATAGGTGCTAATTGGGATGTCGGTAATTCGAGCGACAGTAATAGCTTTCGAAATAGATTTTAAAATTAATCTTGTTCGATTAATAATAAACTTACCTAAGAATTAATCGTTTCCCAAAGTGTCAATAATTTGGGATTTCATTTTCTACCTGCGGTGGAAGTTTCGGCTGCGGTAGAAGTTTCGTTTGAATAAATAGTGGAATGTTACGGACAGACAGATAATCTTCAGGCTCTCCGAGCACAACAGGGACTTTATAACAACAAGGCTACGATGCTTTTAGTCGGCCGTTGTTATACAAGTCGGCTGTGCCGCTTCTTGCTCGGTTCCTCGTTAAAATTTAAACGCTTCCGGCGAAATAAACGCTGTTCGGTGCTTAGAAACGACGACTCGAAACGTCTCGTTCAAGACGTTGTTCAGCTTGTACGATACACGATACTCAAAACGAACGCTTATTCAAATTAAGAACCGTACTTCTGGCATCTCTGTGCAATGGATTTTCATCGAAGATACACGAAAAAGTGGCGAAAGCTTTCCCAGCTCTCAGTTTACCTAAATTCCTAGGTAAATTATGTAAACAGAAGGGTTAATTGTTGAAGGGACAATTTAAATTTAATTTTATGTTGCTCTCATTTTTCTAAATTTCAAAATTCCTAAGTCAATTATGTAAATAGGATTAATTGTTGAATGGACCATCGAGACACGGACAGTTTAAATTTAATTTTATAT
Source organism: Stelis phaeoptera (assembly GCA_943735885.1). Taxonomy (NCBI): domain Eukaryota; kingdom Metazoa; phylum Arthropoda; class Insecta; order Hymenoptera; family Megachilidae; genus Stelis; species Stelis phaeoptera. The sequence continues at coordinate 11,030,613 of OX030941.1, read as the reverse complement.
TTCATATCGCTCTCATTTTCTAAATTTTACACTATACCTTTAAATCTTAACGCAGTATCTTTTCTAATCACAATTGATCCGCCTTCGTCGCTTAATAATTGAAGAAGAAATTCTCCGAGAAACACGTATAGAAACTCTAATCACGGTATTTAGTCCGGGCTCGATTACTGGAACCAAATTCGAATTACCCGAGCAACGTTCATCGACCATTTCCTATAATCCTATCAGCTGAAATCGATGCTGGAAGCGTACCAACCTCCATCGATTCGATAGGAACACCCCTTTAATATGGAACGAGGTACGGGTATCAGAAGTTGTGTTTTCAAAGAAGAAATGATTCGTATTGTTGAAAATTTGAATGGACAGAACGATCGTGGAAAATTTTGATCAAAGACCTCTAAGCAGAAATGGTCGGACAAGTTTCGGCGACAGAAAAGCCAAGAGCATCGCGTAATTAGGGTCATTAGCGGTTGAAGCAGTTTCATGGGTGCTTCACAGTAGTGCCATCCACGATCCCACCACTTCTATTTCCATCTGGAAGGACAGGGAACTGTGTCGAGAGGAATCTAATTATCGGTTACAGGTTCAGACCGCATTCTGCCAACCGGAAGTCGAAAGGGTTCCTTCCGTTTGATCGGAATTAAGATTCGAAGGGGTTCTGTTCGTTCGATTTCTGTCCAACCCCTTTGCTCTGACTATTATTCGTGCAACTGGATCGAGTATTAGAAGTTTGAAAATCAAATAATTTACTTCCAAACCTTTCGTATTATTTCTCACGCGTATATATAATATGTTGCAACTTAGAAAACTTCAGAATAACGATTTATTATCATTTTCTTGTTTCTTCTGTTGCGCAAGCAACGCGCAGCGTATTCGGAACAGACGGGGAATGGGGTTTTCTCGGTGCGAAACACGAGTTTTCGCAATTTCAGGATCTCGTAAAGTGGCACTGGTTTCCGTGGCGCTCGAAGTGGGGTGAAAAGGTCAGGGGTGAAACCAGCCGGAGAGGATTTTATGATCAGACTATCGACTACCGACAAATAGATCCATAACCCCTGAAATGGTGTTCTTATTTCGGTCGATGTTGCCACTAAATTTCTCTCAATCACCTCGGTAACCTCATCCAACTGCTTGTACCTCGAGTTTTTAAGAAATTCTCAAATTTATTTTATAAATTCTAAATAGAACTCGAACTACGTATCTTCAAATTCTTCGATCGTTGTCTATGTGTTCAAATATTTTTTTAAAATAACAGACGAACGAACTGGCGTGTGCTTGCAAGAAATGGATACAAAAGGAACAGGAGCTAGGAAGGAAGGAAATCCTTATTTCATTCGATTCACGAAACTGGCTCCCCTTATCTCGCGAACTACCGCCCGACAGGGTGTATTCCAAGGGACGGGTATGAAAAAACTTTGGAACACTCGGGAAACAAATTTCCTACCCTTGCCCTGCGAAACTTCCCATTATTCTGTCGCTCCCCCCCGTTGATTGGCTAAACGCCGACCCATTTTTAAATTTCTCCTTGTTATCGACTTTCGCGTTTCACCGTGGCATAAAGAAGAGTGGCTGAAGAAAAATCTGGAGTTTTGCGTTTTGTTTGCACCCTCACAATGAGTGTCTTCAGAAGTTTTGACGTAATTAGAATTCCATTTAGGATCATCTTTTTCGTCCCGACAATGCACCGGGCTGCGGTTAAAAGCTACGATTACGTTGATTTCACGAGTAACGCGAATTTTCGCACAATAAATCCTCGTTTCGACGTAACGTTTAACGTTGCCTCGCAGTTGGATCGAGTCGGATCCATTCTGAACTTTCGAAAGGAAATGAAATTATAATCACAGTCAGCGATACTAATTGACCGTATTATGGAAAGCTGTAATGGAATCGTTTCTCGTCGGAATAAGTTAAACGACAAAGCTAAAAGTTTGCGGTATCGTAAGCTATGATACAAAATATATTCTGTCGTTGTTAAAATATTAAATTTTGCTATTAGATTACAAGTAAACATTTAATTTCGAAGCTTACACCACGATTCTTATATTTTTCGAATTATTAGATTTTGAAGATTGAATAACTATAATTAGCAAAATTGGATATTTGCATTATTGTAAATAACTAAATTACAAACACGCCCTGTCGTTCGTAAATCTTAAATGTTCCAATTAGATTACGTTTAGAAAATTTAATTTGAAACCTTACACCTCGATTCTTATACTTTCCAAACTATTATTTAATCTTTAGAAAATACATGATTGACACAAAATTAAAAACCGACAGTACCCATTGTGTAACCTCCTACGTAATGCAAAATCGATCGATCATCCCAAGATTGAATTTGTACAAAGCTCTTTATATCATTTCATCGTTCGTAACAATTCGATTAGCAACGTTGTCAGACTTCAAGTTTATCAATACCTTGACATGATCATCGATGATCAGCTGACTGACGTGCCACTGACGATACGTTGATATCGATCATACGATAATTTGATCGTAGCTCGCTTATTCGCACCGACTGATACGCTTATTACAATTAACGTACAATTACGTTTAGAATAGCCTAGCGTGTCGTTCGTGGACAATTATTCCCCCTACCTACCGATGTGATAATAACCAGGAAGGAGGATACTGGGGTGAGGGGTGTAGTCATTAATCAGTAAATTCGTGCACGCACTACAATGCCTTTCGTTTGGGAAATCCCTGGTAAACGGGATGATATTCGATCATGGAATTCGGGTCACGCAACGCTTGACGATTACTGCTAATAGGGTGATTCATTAACGAATACTTCTGCTACCCTCGAACGTTGTTTCCCGTATGAAAATGGCGAAAACAGATCGGGGCGATACTCGTGCAGTTGATCATTTACGTAAATGAAGATTAATACCCTGATAGGGAATTGAATTCAGAGATCTGTGCGATGACCACGATTCAGTAATTACAAGAGTAAAATATTTGTTAACGAGTGGTGTATTTTTTTTTGCCAGCAGTGTTTTAGAGTTATTTATTTAGTTACGTATCAATGGTTCTGTGTGGTAATCTTGTTTTCCTAAATATTGGGGTGTTGCGTGCAGTCTGGCAAGATTTCATGACATAAAAGTATCTCAAAACAGCACTTGTGTTACATCAGTTTAAAATTTAAAGTTTGAGGAAAATAACCATGTTAGTGTTTCGTTGGTATCTTAAATGAAAAATGGCTGATCGCCGGTTAAAGTAAATATATGTTAACTAAACGTTGATTTTGGAATTTGAATATATTCTAGCGTAACTTCATGACATAAAACTATTTTGAAACAACGCTTACGCCACATCAATTTAAACTTTAGAGTTTGACAAAAATAACTGTGTAAGCGTTTCGTTAATGTTCCCGATACGAAATGGCTGACAGCCTGTTGAAGTAGACAACGTCTAATTTCCAAACGTTCGAAGTCTAACAGAATATCATGACATAAAAGTTTTCCGAAATAGTACCTATTCCACATCGATTAAAAGCTTAGGGTTTAAGGAAATCGACCAAATAAAATTTCCCGTACGATCTGTAACGATCTAATCGATACAGCTAGCTGCCGGATGCAGCGCGAGCTCACGCAAGTTAATACCTACCCATGGCCGTTAGCACGGAATCAGAGGCAATTACACAGGAACTCGATTATCGAACTTTCAGGGCCGTCGATTGCAGTTAATTGTGCGTTTCATTAGCGAGCACTTTTGACCGGCACGCGTGCCGCCCATAAAAAAAAGAGTGGCATTTACGCCAGGTGCCGGTAACTCGATACTTTCAGCCCTATTGGTTCGTTCGTGAAGGTTCAACCATGGAGATCGTTAATTGCAACTCCGGTACCTGTGAACGAAACGACACGTTAAAATCGTTAATAATATCCTGACCATCGTACAACAATAACTCTGAAATATAATTTCCTGCGAAATGAATTATTATGTGTTTCGTGTTCAAATTATTCGAACTCGATGACAGAGGAATATAAAAAGAATTATTACGCGTCCTTTCCTTCCATTGGAAATTGTCATTTCAGACATTTGTGTAACGAACATAATATTAAATAACTTATTATAAGTTTGGTGAACTGTAACTGCGATAAATACCACCTACCCCAATTTGGAATATCAAACGCTTTGAAATTTGAAAAGTGGCTAAAGATTCTCGATGGTCCGTCGTCAAAGGGGTTCATCATCAACATAATTAAAGAAAACCGTAGTTCCACAAACAATCCTATACTCAGTGCCCCGTCAAAATCCAAATTTTCCACCCGACAATCGAACCAGTCGTTCCTTTTGCCTCGTCGAAGAGCTCGTATCGCGAAAAGCGTAGGAAAATGGACGAAAACAAAGATGGCTGCAAAAAGACGGCAAACGCCTCGTATAAAAAGTAACGGTTATCAGTTCCACGTTGTACCAGGTCCATAGAAAATCTTTTTCCAGCCAAACCGGTGTACCAGCATATAAAACGGACAAACAGACGCGGGACGAATATGGAGCACGATTAAACTAGCCGTGAGCCTTGGGCAAATGGGCACGAATGCAACGGGGAAACGCATAACGATGCGACTAGTGTTGTATAATCGCACCCGTCGCTCGTGGTGATCGTCAACACAACGCACGCAATGGTACACAAATGCGACACACGTAAATCATGCGTGGAGAAGAGTTGCGTTGCGAGGCGACGTTGATGTCGCGTTTGTTATGATACTAGGTGGCATCTCTCGTAGGGATGGATAACGACACCGTTGATCGAATTAGTCTCTCGTTATCACGCAACTGCAGAAACGTATCGTGGATAATTGTTATCGCATTAGGCTGGCAAACGAATTCGTTATTTACCGAATTATTCGTTTGGTGTAAATAGTAAAACAATTAGGGTTAGGTGGTTTTATGGAAACTTTCTCTGTTAGTATGTTAGGGATGGTGAAAAAGTTTTTATAGTTTAGAATAATAACGATTGTAAGTTACTTTATCGGTTGATAATTAATTATTAATAAGATAACTGATTTGAAAATTTAAATAGTTTTTCAGATAAATCTTTCTTAACCAGGCAATTTTTGCATGGAATATTTTTTCGAAAACTTAATCCGCTCCAGATATTTCGACCAGCGTGCTTGGCACTTTCAGAGTTAAAAGCTACAATACCAGGGAATTGTTTAATACTGCTGTTGTTTGAAATGGTTTTTCTCTTTCCTCTGTGTTTCGATGTGTGTGTTACATTGTAGGGAAAAACATTTGATTTACTTTCTGAGTAAATGGAGGCACGTTGGAACAAGCCGGGCACCGTTTTTGTACTCTGGTCTCTTTACAGGGATTTTCTATTTACCTTTAATATTCGGTTTTCAATCTCAATCATTAGCAGACTTTCTAGAGAACCCTCTTTCATTAAAGATACTATCTGGTTCCAGTTACTTGTTAAATAAAATCAGGAAAACCAGGAGATAAACTAAAATACCACGGTGTAATGGATATCAAGTAGAATAAATTGAATTAATTAGGATTTGTATTAACCCTCGAACGACGTGGCCTGGGTCAATCGTGACCCTTAGGAGAAATACAACAGTATTCCGATTAAAATTATAGAGCTAAACACATGAAACATAAAAACAAAATAAAGCAAAAAAATTAAATTTAAATTATCATTGGCTTAACATTCCACTATTTAAGGGTTAAAATACCACTCTGAGGTGTTTGATAAACTCACAAACAATTTTGTCAATCATCAATCGATTTCTAAGCAAACTAACAAAGAAGTGTTCGCTCGTAAAGCATGGTGTGCTATGGAAGTCGTATATTTTCGAGGCCACCCTCTGAAAGTTCTTCGAGATACGTAAATCTTGGTTGTGGTACGGCCGCGAAAGGGTCGTAAAGGGGCCTGTAATTATGCAAACAAGCGTGGCTTTAGCGGCAGCTTAATTCGTCCTGGCATAGTGAATCCGTAGCTCGAAAGGATAAATCAGGAAGGTGGCGAACGAGGCGAAGGATATTATTGCGACAGCAGTTGGATGAGCAGGGATAGTTGGAAGCGTGTAGGGAAACGGGCACGAGCGAGCATCGGCTTCGAGGTCGCTTTCAAACCCTCGTTCAAGGGTGTAGACCAGTGTCTCCCAACTTTTCTGTAATATTTTATTACAAACGATATTAATTTTTCTTATGTTAGTTACAAGTTCAGTAAAATATCAGTCTGTCTATTAAGATCAGGATATCATTCTTAGAAATATGGAATACCCATAGTAATTGCCTTAATTTTGATTAAAAACACAGCATTTCTGATACTACAGTATTTTATAGATTGCATGGAAGATAAATTCTCTGACCACCCACTTGTCTGACAACCCATCGCCTTTTTCTGCTTTTCTAACGACCCAGCGACTTACTGTAGGTGTCTGATCACCCATTGTCTTATTCTACTTGTCTGACCACCCAGGGTCTTACTCTACTCGCCTGACCACCTAGCGCCTTATTCTACTTGTCTGACCACCTAGCGCCTTATTCTACTTGTCTGACCGCATTTCGTCTTGATCCACTAGTCTAGCCACCCACTGTCTTATTCTACTTGCCGGACCACCCACTGTCGTACTTCACTTTCCTGGCCACCCAACTCCTTATTTTACTGACCTGACCACCCACTGCATTACTCCGCTTGTCTGACCACCCACTGTCTTATTCTACTTGTGTGACCACCCACTGTCTTACTCTCAATAATAATGAAAAATCAATGCAATTAATAATAATAAATTGAAATTTCTAAAATTATCTGAGTCCAAAAAAACACCCAAGCACCACGATTAGAGGATTAAAGTAATAACTTTCCTAAGATGTCAAATATCGTGACTGACAATTTTATAATCTTTCAGTTATTGATAATTCTTGATTGATTGACGATTGTAATATCATTTCGCAATTTCCCGACGTTGGGAAACACTGGTGTAAGGTGTGTAGGTGTGACGTACACGCGCACGGGTCAATTTCACGCGAGTGTAAACGAGGCCAGGTCGGGGAGGAAAGAAGGAACGAAAGAAGCCGACAGAAAGGGGTGGGATGAAGATTTATGCGATTGAACCGGTACACGGCTACAAATCAGTTATCGTCCTGGTAATTCCCTGCCTCGCAACTCTCGAGATCTCTACTACCCTCGAAAGAAATGGGTGGTAGATTTCTTGCACTCGTCCCTGTAAAAACCATCATGTTCCTACCGAGGCCAACAACCATCGCTTTGATCGATGCACCTGCTTGATTAATTATGTCATCATCAACCTATTGCACTCGAAGAATTTCTATCGTGAAATTTTTAGGAATTGGAAACTACGTTTTGTTAATTTATTATATCCTGATATAAATAAAATCCCAATTGTAGGTGTATAAACTGTTCAGCAAAACTTAGATACTATAATGGCGTTTCAATGCTTAAATTATAATTCTTAATTTAATTCTAACTGCCTTCTTTGACTGTTAATTATTCGACTGTAAATAAGTAAGCGAGTTTCTGTAGTTATGGTGTTAAACACAGTAACAGGCGAAACTCATAATTTTCGATACATTTTTTCCATAAATCCTTCGAGTCCCTTTTGACCACGCCATATTTATCAACCCGGTGAAACTGTTCACCTATCAGTTATCTATTAATACAAATATTTTCGAATTCGAACGTACGTATGGCGACGTTAGCGAACAACGATACCGATCATCTATCTCGAGCGTTGTTTAATTAATAATTCTCGGGGAAACGGGTTGAACAACGATGCTCGAAGCGTGCCTGCATGCAAACTAGCCGCATGCAAACAGCGACGTTCGTTAATATCGACGTGCGTGTACAACTCGAAATTAATTACTCGGCAGCGCAACGTGCCAATGATAACGAGTATTCGGTTCAATATTGTTCGCGATATTCTACTGATCAGTCGTCGTCTGATATCGCTATAATAATGAAAAGAAGGTAGCAAATTCAAGGCTTGAGTTAAGAAACTTTAACTCGATTAATAAATCTTATATAAAATGTCACTTCAATTGGTATCAATATATTTCAATGTATAACCTCTTCTCCCCAAAATAATCGTTAATTAATATGTACACGAGTGCTTGGAAAACTTTATTATTTAATTATCTGTAAAATTGAATTGCAAGAGTGCAAGGAAGTATGATATTTGACCAACCTGGCAATTTTATAATAAAACCATTCTAAATTGAATTTAAAATACATACATTCCGGTATTCTTATTTTAACAAAACACCGAGGTTACTGAATTCATTGTATGTCGTAACACGTACATAGACGAAATTTCGTTTTGACGAGAATGCTTGCACTGCGGTGGGTGTCTGTTCGATGTGGCGGCTTAATGCTTGTACTTGGCTGCTTCCGGAAAGTTTGCTCTAGAAGTTAACGTTCTCCGCGTGTACACGAGAGCGTGCATACACTTCGGAAGAACTTGCCCCGACCGAATCGAGACCTCTTTATTTATGTTTCGAATTTCTTCGTGGCTTTTCCGCTTGCCGCCTTCCCGAACTCATCTTCGCGAGCTCTAATTCTGCTCTACAGATTTTATTTCGCTCCCCCCCCCCCCCCCCCTCCCGCCGTCCTATATATCATTTGATGAATTTTCAACGTTAAAATCTCGTCGCTTTAAAAATTCGAACGTTTCAGAAATATCTTGTTTTATTTTCAACGAGGGGGTTGAACTTTTATTTCGAATAAATAATTCGTTTCTGTATGGATTGTGCGAAGGTTAGAATCGTTTTGTACGCAAAGGGTTAAATTGATTAATCGTGGGCTATTAAACGTTTGAAATTCATTTGTATGCAACGAAACGTACAATATTATTGGTGGCACGGATTAATTGCTTCCTCTGCCGTTTGCATAGATTACCATCATAAAGAGGATCGCATTGTATGGTGTACACGCGTGTTTACATCTCATTTGGCTCGCTATCGAACCGTACGATGAAATGATAATGTCGGTGTGTTAACGAAACCGTGAAATACTATTTATTCCGTCAGGAAAACTAAGGTTCAGTCTTTGAATCATTGCTGTAGCGATTGAAACACGGTGTTTGTAACGTGATTTTAGGAAATTAACGATCAAGTGGGGGAATACTGTTAATTAAATTGAGGAATAATGATTAAATAGACAAATAGCCAAGTAGCCAAGTAACCAAGTAGTCAAACAGTCAAATAGCTAAATAGTTAAATACTACTACACCAATAATACAAGCTAGAAAACTGAAAGCTTAAATTTGCAAATTAACTGATAGAAAATGCTTAAAAACTGAACGCAGTAATTAAATTTTCAATTCCATTTACATCCGTACAATCGTACAATAAATAGCTTGTAATTTAATTAGATCCAGGAAATTGGAAAGCAAATATCTGCGAATTAGTGTCAATTTAAGGAAATCAATTGCCACTAGGAATGTAGAAACGTTTTCTATTATAGCAAGGAGAGTATACGGAACGTGGAACGAATTAAAATACGTAGCCTGATTCTATATATGGAACAAGAATGTCCGCAATTCCGATTTAACCTTCGTTCGTGACAGTTTCGAGTATCGATGGACAATGTTTTAAATGAGGTAGGTGATGGTACGGTCACAGTTTCTATCGGTACGTAGAAAAATTTTCTGCAGTTGTATCGAACGTTTCGGAACTGTCGACACGGCCGCAACTATTGGGAAATTAATAACATGCGGAAAAATAGAACAATACCGACAGTATATGAGTTATTTCTTGGGGCGTTGATGAGAAGTTTGCATTTTATCCGAAGCTGTTTCCATTCGCCGCGAAATAATGCAGGCAACCAGCTACGTGTATCGTTGCCAACTCGTATATAGAGGTATATATATTTATTGGTTCTACGTGGAAGGCAAATTTGTCAGCGGTGAAACACGAATTGCATTTTATTCGACCCGAGTATTTATCGATACGTAATGATAAATTGAACGTTTAATGCTGAGAATGCGAAGTTATAGGTTTGTTAATTTGCCTATTTTCTAAATTTCTAATTTACTATTTTGCCAATTTGCTAAATTTCTAATTTGATAATTTACCTACTTGCTAAATTCCTAATTTGCGATTTTACTAAATTTCTAATTCCCCAATTTGCTAAATGCCTAATTTTCCAAATACCTACTTTTGCCAATTTGCCATATTTCCAATTTGCTAAATCCCCGATTAGCCAATTTGCTAAATTTCTAATTTCCCAGTTTACCATATTTCTAATTTGCTAATTTCTAAGTTTACCAAATTCCTATTTTTCCAAATACCTACTTTGCTAATTTGCCATATTTCTAATTTGCTAGCTTGCCTATTTGTTTAATTCCGAATTTCCCAATTTGCCAAATCCCTAATTTGCTAATTCGCAAAATCAACACTGATAACATGTAAATACGGATAATACATATTTTACACGATCACGAAAGCACTCTGTACTCACGACCCCTACATTTCTAATCATGTAACATCCTCACAACTCGTACGCAAGTCTCGATACGCTTCTTCGAACCGGTGATTGTTCCATCAAAGAAACTTCCCCTATTAAAGCTGTATCTTGAAGCAACGTTCCGGGAGTTCCGAACAGGAACCAGCTTCGCAGATTGTACGATCCTCCGGCGAACGGAAGTCGTTCAATTTATCGTCGTGCACAGACACCAGAGCCAACAATACCTTGAACGATAGAACACCGACAACAACGAGAGGATACGACGGAAACAACGTGATGCAACGTCGCGTTATCGTGAATTCTCTACACCCGTCTGTGTATTCTGAATCGGACCCCACGAAACGGAGGGGTTCTACCAATGCTCGAATATCCAAGGACGTAAGATGGTGACGATGGATCTGGGTAAATTTACGTTACGGAGATATCTGCTAAGCGAATGGTCGAACCAGAAACCTCCATTGTTCCATGCGATCTGTTATATCTCGACGTCCCCTTGGGAAGGGATGGTAAATGAACGGGACACTTGAGTCAATTGTGATAACCGGGCGTTTGACTGATGATTTCGGGTGTAAAACGATTTTTAAACTCCTCGGGAAAGGAATAGAATTATTTAAAAGAAAAATTATATTAAAATGTAATGCATTCTTCGATGGTGATTTTCTGTGGAAGTAGTTTCTTATGTAAGTTATATATTTTGTCATAAAATTTAATTTCTCTACGCTTAAAGTTGCAAACTTTGCAAATGTTCTATATATACCAATTAACTTTCCCGTAGAATTTAATTTTCTTGTAGAGATAATATACCGAAAATTAAATATTGGAATTGTTCGCAAATAAACCAGTAGGCTAAATTCGCGATCTATACGCTATTAATAATTGTATAACTTTTGTTCCATGATACTTGAGCGGAAACGCCCTGGCGCATTTCGCACTCGTTCCGGAAACGGTGTCACTGTCAATAAAGTCTCGAATTGCTTAGCCGGATTATGGAGATCGGTACAAATGGCGGTAGACAATGGATTCGCAAGCTAGCGAAGTTGTTTGACAACGCTGGTTTCACCGCAATTTATTCCCAAACCACGTCGAACTGCCAACGACATTCTCCTTAGGAATACTCAAACGAGAGGTTCATTGTGCTCGCCATAATGGTTGCACCAATCCCGCTCCATTATGGCGCATCCCTCTCCTCCAGCTGAAGCCAGCACGTTTATCAATCTCGTACCAAGAAACGACAAACGTCTGTCCTCGAACCAGGTTACAAAGAAGCATCCTCTCAAGGATATCCTTAATACCGTCTCATAAAAATTTCCTTTCACGAGCTTCCAATATTAATTACGTCGCCCTTCTCGCTTTGCATTCAACCTTGACAATTATTCGATTTTCGAATCGTATGGAAAGTCTAATTTGGAGAAATTAAACTGTCGAATAATATCACTATACTGAATAATAATTTGCCATAGTGTGATGATTACTGTTATGCTGGATAACTCGAAACTAAGCATGGAAATAAAATTCTTAATTAAATTAATGATACAATATAACGGTTGTCGAGGATTGAAGGTTTCTAGCAGGAGGGTCGAAGGAAAATCTGACTAGAATAACAAGGACGGTGTGGCCTAATCCACCGATACATCAGAGTTAGGAACAGCAATGGTGCTATTGCTTGAAATTCGTAGCCAGACATTGTTGTGTAGATGTAGGAGTACAGGAGGTCGGCGTGCATCAGGAACGGTCACACATCCAGAGAGCTTGCCAAGTTCTAAGCAGCTTAAGCTCGGCTGGTTATAGGGCGAGCTAAGGGAAAACGTCAGGATAAAAGCGAGAAACTGGTTCCCCATTACTTGTGGAAAGGAATTACTCGACCAGTCGATACTTTATTCATCCCTCTTTATATTTTCCTTTCTTCAGTTTGCCTTGCAAATTCTCCGTCATTTCGTCCAAGATTAATTCTAATCCCTTAATAGATTTTGTATTTTGTTCGTTTGAAAGAAAGTATTGTAAGCTTACGAAGGACTACGACTTACAAAAAGACACGTACTGATTAAACTTATAAATTCTGACATACAGCCGCCAAAGTATCAATCACGTCGACTGGTACAGTGAAAACGGACGTGTATAGTCAGACACGTTGAAACTAATTAATATTAAGAATACAATCGATCAATTTTCAAATTTAACCTTTCAATTCGATAGCTAGCATTATTTGATCCTTTTGTTAATTATTTCATTGTAAACGATGAATGAAAATTTGCATCGGAAGAAAACAGAGCCTCGTATTCGCAATTATCCATTCACGCACGCCTACATCTGCCAAGCAGGCTTGAATGCAACATCTTCTCTTTCTTTTTTTCATGGGGCAAACGAACAATAAAACGGGAACCTTTGAACACGAGAACCGTGTGTCGTGCCATTCAAGAAGAGAATACAAGGCTGTATGCCTTTTTTAAATGCACCCTCCATCTCGTCTAATTAGAATTCATCGGTAAATCGATGTTTCGTTCGCGGCGTCTAGGTGACCCGGTTTCGTGCCAGCCTTCCACGTCGACGCGTAAATTTTCCCAGATATTTCCGGCTCCATAGGGGCCCGCGAGACCGCTGAAAATTTTCTGGAACAAGAGGGGTCGTGCTCGTAACGTATGTACGTTCAACTTTCTTGTCTGAACCAATTATCTGCGCACTTAAGCGCACCGCGGTGCTTTTCACTCGCAAAGCGTAAACTAGCTCGCGGTTTTAATCCTTTCATCGTTATTGGCGCCTATAGACTACCGTACAGAAATATGCTCAAGCGTTTTGTTGCTACCCGGTTTTTTGACAAGAGTCTACGCCAACCGAGTGGAAAATAATTGTATAATTAATAATGTTGGAAATTTCATATCTTACGATTAATTAATATAGCGGTGTGGTAATTTCTTTTTTCGAGTAATTATCGAGCGACCTTGTTTTTAAAAATATAGGTATTTTTGTTATGCATGGAAAATTTAGAATTTTGTAATGTGACAGATATAAAGTTAAATATATTATTTTAAATTATTCTTAGAGTACGATAGATATTATTGTTCCGAAGACTATAAACAATTTGCTATTCCCTGTTCTCTCAACTTCTTCGATGTTTCGAAGATAAAATATCGGAAGGTTCCATCATTTCGGGATGGGAGGAATAAAAAAAAAAAGGAAGAACACAAGATACCCGATAAGATATCAAGCAGCCTCTGTTCCCGAAGGTTATCCGCCCCTCAGCATGCATCAAGCCCATTACACCGAACCGTTCGTTGGCCCTCGTGAAAGACCCTTCAGTTCAGCCTCGAAAAGCACGTCACTTGAAGGAAAACGAAACCACTCTGAACCCTCTATAGGACGACCATGAAGAGTTCTGACGAGGAAAGCTTGAAGAGCCGAATAACAAAAATATCCCTCAGCCTGTAGATGACAAGACGCAGGTATAAGATGTAAACGTATCGATGAAAAAGACGATCAAGGAAAGATAAATTTCTTCTTCAAATGATAGTTAATGATTTAAGTAGAAGAAAACTAGGGGTAGCAAATGTTGAAAGTATATTTGAGCAGAGAGTCTAAGAATATCCTTTGTTTGATGTTTCAAACCTTGATTTGGAAAATAAATTTAGGAAATTAAGGATACCAAAGATTCCAAAATTTGGAAAATAGGAATTTTAAAATCTAGGAAATTAGAATTCCCAAATTTAGGAAATTAGATTTCTGAAATTTAGGAAATAGGAACTTTCAAATCTAGGAAATTATAATTCCCAAATTTAGGAAATAGGAATTTTCAAATCTAGGAAATTAGAATTCCCAGATTTCGAAGATTAGAATTCGCAAATTTTGGAAATTAAAATCCACAAATTTAGAAAATCAAAATTCCCAAATTTAGAAAACCAGAAATTCTAGATTTCGAAAATTAAAATTTTCAAATTTAGAAAATTAAAATTCCCAAATTTAGAAAATTAGAATTCCCATATTTAGAAAATTAAAATTCCCAAATTTAGAAAATTAAAATTTGCAAATTCCAAAAATAAATGAAAAACTGTATAATATTATTATAAAATTAATTTGTGATAGAATATTAAAAATATACAAAAGACAATTAACCCTCGATTCTTGCTCAAATCACTCACGACGGACATTAATTAATTTCATTTGTTTCTTAAACTGTTATTCTCTTTTATACTTAATGTTCCTTTCCAAAATGAAGGATAACTTCTCTGTATTAGCTTGCCTGGGTGGTTGAATAAGTCGAAAGATGGGTAAAAATAAGAGAGAACGAATCGAGTGAATGCGATTGCGAGGGCGTCGCGACGTCGCCGCGGTTATTGCCTCGGCCTGGAAAACTTGCTCGAGTTTATCCACGAAGAAAAGAATCTCGAGGCTTTATCGCGGTCGCTTCTTTGATTTATCCTCGGTGAATCGTTGCTGGATCGTATCTGGTGAAATTATAGCGGTTTTTGTGTTTATTCGAAGAAGTAAACCCTCTGGAATCTCGAAGACTTCACTGATTCTATTTTTTTTTCTTATTCTTTTCGATCTCTTTTTTTTTATAACTATCAAAGAGAACATACGTGTCCTTCAGGATACTGATTTCAGAGCAAAAATAGTGATTTATACATATATTTATAGAATCCCATATTTATTGTTCTTTCATGATAATTTAACTTCAAAGAAAGTTTGGTTTCACACGTGGCAGACGATAAAAATGAATCTTGAAATATTTCTACTCTCTGTTCGAACGTGCCAAGTTAATTCCGAACACGAACGTTTGATTGGCGTTAATTGAATCGAAGCAGAACCGTCGGAACATCCAATCTCATTATCAATGACCAACGATCAATGGCGTAGAATTAACAAGTCGTTGAATTATGTTCCACGTTTAATTAGTCAATCATCGAGTGATCGAGCTTCAAAAGATTAACTACTCTCGTTTCTATTCCCCCCGTTTTCGTAAGTAATCGTGGAAACCACCTCCGGTTAATTGCCTGAACACGCGTTTAATTGCCGCTTTTGCTTGGAGAAACAGGAAGGTCTATACAGTATCCGGTAATGAATTATCC
The DNA here is from genome assembly GCA_943735885.1 of Stelis phaeoptera. Classification (NCBI taxonomy): domain Eukaryota; kingdom Metazoa; phylum Arthropoda; class Insecta; order Hymenoptera; family Megachilidae; genus Stelis; species Stelis phaeoptera. The sequence continues at coordinate 11,015,121 of OX030941.1, read as the reverse complement.
GACAAGATGTACCGGTTACAGCGATAGCCAGAAGCTTCCTTTGTAGAATTACCTTGCGTGAAATTGTCCAGGAGAATGTTCAGCATCGTTAACATGAAATTTCTTCTCCACCCTTAATTCAACATTTAATTAAAATAACCGAAATTTCTTCAACTTCTCGCGTTTCGATGTCTATCTACTTTTTTTTCCTGTTTCGTGTTTCATAATTTTGGGAAATTCTTCAAATATTAATTAACCCTAAAGATGGTTGTAGTCAGTGGTGAAACAAAGTTTGTAAATTTGGTTGGTTGGGATTTAGATAGATTTAACCTTATAAATTTAATTAACTCACACATGTTAATTTAACGAATCAACGTATTTATACGCGAACTTCAAAATTTAGAATTCCCATGGATGCGATTTCATAAATGCAGCAAATCGAAAATAGTGCGTGACAAGTACCTACTTTTTTATATTAATATTCCCACGATGGAGGAATTAATTCGACAAAATTTCCTTTGATTACGATTCGGATTTCCATCCCGATTGGAGAAGTATCTGAAAGCCATACGGCGTTCGTACGACAAATAATCGCGATATGGAATACTTTAATTAGTCACGTTCCAGTACTCGGTTAACTTCGAGGCGAATCGTTCGAGAAAATTTATTCAACCGAGTCGCGGTTCGCCAGGTAATTCTTTCTTTTTTTTACCCCTCGTACGCAGCGTGCCTCGAACTTTAATAAACGTCTGCTTCGGCGACCACGAGCACGCGAAATTTCATTTGTATCCGGATACTTCCAAGGGGAGGTAGTTTCGCAAACTTTCGTCGTGGATCGTGACCCAGGAAAATCATCCGTTTCTTAGATCCTTCTTAACCCTCTCTGTGTACCTATCCCTTTCTTAATTTTGATTAAATTTCGTGAAGAAAAGAAATTAGCAGAAAACGTTTCCAATTACGATATTTGGATCGTTTGGAAATCGTAGAGGATCAGTTGGCAAAATTGAATTTATCGTGGAGAATTTATTCGATCGAAAGTTTGAAGCTATAAGAATTGAAATGATTATATTTTAAGTTGTTACGCTTGAAATGATGAAACCTGAAGCTGCTAAATTTGAAACTATTAAATCTGAAGCTGTTAAATTTGAAATGATTAAATTTTAAGTTGTCAGATCTTTCATCAGTAAAAGATACTGAATATTTAAAATAGAGGAATCCTTCAGAAAAGACCAAGAATAGAAAAATGAAATGTTCAACTTCATCTTTCTCAAAAGGTAGAGATATAATTTTATCGTGAGTTTATACATGATATAAAAATGGCTCGAATGGGTAAATTTATCTAATTATAAAGCGTCAGTCAAAGCTTTAAAGGTTGAAAAAGCTGAAATATATGTGAAAGGAGAGGATAGTGGTTTGAGCGTAGATAGAGAAAAATGTGTAACGTAACGCGAGGAAAAGGTTATGAGATCGTTCCAGCGTTACTGTCTGCTTGATATTCTTGGCTGTATCCTGGCTTATGAACTTGTCCTTTTTCACATGGAACATCTCGCAGGTGTGCACCATACTGGTAGCATCCGGATATAAGGGCGATTGCCACAAAAGCAAGAAAGGGATACGAGGAGAATGAAAGGCGAACAGGATGAACGGATATTTGAGGATGTTTGTGAATGTATGTATACTGGGGAACGAAAACAGCAAAGAATTGCAGGAATATCTTCATAAAGTCGAAAGAAGATCGCATTGGGGAAACGTATCGTGTTTGAACAGCTTCAAAAGCAAATTTTGGAAAAGAATTTGTCGTCATTTTATATGGTTCTTTTAAGTTCTGGACGATGAATTTCTGGTGTAGGTATAATTTCAATTATAAAATATATTGAATTTAGGTAGTTGGGAAATAAGAATTTTCAAATTCGGGAAATTAGAATTGTCAAATTTGGGAAATCAGAATTCTCGAATTTAGGAAATTAGAATTCTCAAATTTGAAAAACTTGAATTTCCAAATTAGGGAAATTGGAATTCGGAAATTTAGAACATTAGAGTTGACAAATTTTGGAAATTAGGATTCTCAAATTAGGAAAATTAAATTTCTCAAATTAGCTATATTAGAATTCCCAAATTAGGGAAATGAGAATTCCCAAATTAGTGATATTAAAATTCCCAAATTAGGGAAATTAGAACTCCCGAATTTAGAAAATTAGAATTCTCAAATTTAAGAAATAAAAATTCCCAAATTTAAAAATTAAAATTCTTAAATTTAGCAAATTTGAATTCCCAAATTTAGAAAATTAAAATTCCCAAATTTAGAAAGTTATAATTCCCAAATTTAAAAAGTTAAAATTCCCAAATTTACAAAGTTAAAATTCCCAAATGTAGAAAATTAAAATTCTCAAATTTAGAAAATTAAAATTTTCCAAATTCCAAAAGTAAGTAACTATCGCAAGACGAAGAAAATAATTAGGTATTGAATCGACGAAAGTAATCTAATGATTCAGTAATTATTCCACTGAGCTTATAATTGATTGTTAATCGGAATGTAATTGTTATGATTGACTTGACAACAGGATATAACGCGTACGTATTAGGCCAGTCTCGAATGTCCTATATGAAACTGAACCCGGATATTGCGCGCTTGTCGCAACCAGGGACCGATAAGGGAGATAGTGTCACTCGTCTAGCTAATTACTAGTTACCATCTATACGACTTCTGGGACATCCAACTCATGAATGAAACGTGTGTGTACGTAACTGGGACGGACTGTGTACTCAGTGGATGGTACCTCCATGTCTGCATAATACAGGTATCACTGGAACCATGAACTGAAATTTATTTTCTACTAAAAAAGTCGTTTCAAGCTGACGATGCATTTTAATCATCCAACTCATTATTCTTTTATGATTTTTACAAATTGTGTAAATTAGATTGACCTCAATATTTTTGAATTGATTCAGCGATGAATCAGCCATTTTGTATTAAAGATACCGATGAAATCTTTACGTAGCCATTTTCTTTGAACTTTCAGCTTTGAAATGATATGCCGCAAGTGTTATTTCGAGATACTTTTATGTCATCAATTCGTGTCTGACGACCCAACATAACATGTCTGACTATATACGTGCTTTTTCACTGCCAAAGCATTTATTGCCAAATATAGTGGGTTATTATTATTCCCCAGCCTATCACACTATCGTATCAGTTGATGGTCATTAACACCATTGTGGCAACATATGAATTTTAACAATTAAATACCGTGGACGCAAACGTGACGTCATAATTAGAATACCAGCGTGCGTTTTCGCTACAATATGAAACTATTTTAATATTTCTTCATTAGTTTCTATAATTTATAGTTATTATAATGTATTTTCAGTGTTAGACCAGCAGCATGCGTAACATTTGATGCTGACACAAATTACAGATAACCCCGAAAACCGCACACCAATAATTCCAATACGAGAGCCACGCGAAAATATCGTTCGAGTGATGGGTATCGGAAATAACAGCGACCTCGTTTGCTTTCACGCCCACTTTTACACGACCGATTTTATTCCCATACTCCTCTGGTTTCTCTTCAATTGTAAGAAACAGAGCTTTATACTCATGTTTAACCGAATCCATAGATTTTTTATTAAATTCAATAACGAAAACTTTATCGGTTTCCATTAAATTGGAAATTTGCAATAATTGTATTTCACGTAATAATTGAGAAATTGTTAAAAACAGAGCAGCAGCATTCAAGGTCCTCGATTTAATGGATAATATTGAATTTTCATAACTTAATTAACTTCATTCTAAACGAATCGCTCCCGATCGACGGCATGAGAAGTTTGTTTAAAAACCGAGCTCGCTTCAACGAAGGCTAACAATGTTTCGCTAGCACGTTCACGATGAACACGATTACATCGAATGCATAGCGAACGTTATCGAATGAAACGAAATTATTCATAACAAAGCATTTTCAGCTTGTGGCTTTCGTAGAAAATTGCGAGCAATTTGTAGGCGGTATATCAACACTGGTATAACCTGAAATTGCAAAAGTGCGAAGAATTGATAATTGATTTACAAATTTGAGCATTCCACTTGTTACCTTACGAAATTAATATACCGCCGATATTATTGCTTTTAGATATTATATTCTATCAAACTCAAACTAAAATTTACCATCCGATTGCTACAAATTGTACCCTCAGCGTATCGCTTCGAAACGATTCGAAAACACGAAGCGTGTCTCGCGTATCACGAATTCTCTCGAATTTTTCGTCTTTTGGTCAAAGTGGTATCAGTCTGGACGGTAATTCAGAAGGTCCGCGTGTTGCACAGTCTCGCCGAGTAGTCGTGAAAGTTTCTGGCTGAAAACAGCTTTTGGACAGCAATTAACAGGTTCGCCTGACGATGACCGCTCGACCGATAAGCGAAACTCCTGTCAGGCTTTCGCTGATGTACGGCTAACACAGGCCTTCTGTTCGCGAATTAGCGAACCTGCTGATAGCCCCCGCCATTTACCTAACACCTGGCCGACGACGGATGTGGAATCGAGCGTCGTTAGCAAGACGAAATTCCTCTGTTTGTTGCCGTTAATAATTAAATCAGGTTTCATTTAACTGTTGCTATATGGTATTTAATTCAGAGTCATAGACGTAAACCCGTCAAAACCTCGAAAACCTTGAAAGCCGAAAATGATCTATTAGAATGATATTCTGACAGATGTAAGTTAACACGATAGTGGATCGTGCAAGACGCAGTCTGGAAATCGAACAAAAGGGATAGTTGAACGAGGTGAAAACGTAGAGATTAAGAAGAGGGCCAAACATCCCTTATCTTGTAACAGTGCCAAACGAAACTGGGGATTGTGGATGGAACGAGGAGAACATTAAGAGATAAAAGATTCGTCGTCGTGAAATTTACGACCAATTTCGTCCCGTACCACCATTCGTGGATGTTTGCAACGTATTCGAGAGTTTCTCATCTAATTCGGCCGTGAGCACAGCGTCGACCATCGCCGATAGGAAATTTATTCGTCAGAATTTCAACGATAAAATTTCATATTATTCGTCGATTGACAGTGGATAAACGGTTAAAAATACGTATCGGATCGATTAAACTCGATTTAACTGGCACGAGATAAAAGTAACGGGACGATGCTAGTATTTTATTATTCAAGTTTGTAGTTGAGGTTTTGCGTAAACACCACGTGCTTACTCCTCTTATTTGCTATTGCGCGGTCTGTGGTGCACACATGTCCCGCCACATGTGTTCACATATATCCACACGTGCCTGGGGTAGCGTTATGCATCCGTCGCATGTGTGCCGCGCCGTAACGTGACCGAGCTTTGTTGATGGATCGTTGAAAAATGCGAGATATTCTCAAACGTTTATAAATCATGCGTCACACATACATACCTTCTATAACACGTTGACTGCCACAGTGAAAACGGACGTGTGTAGTCAGACACGTTGAAATCCTAATTATTAAGAATATAATCGACTAATTTTCAAATTTAACCTTTCAAATCGATAGCTAGCATTATTAGCTTAATGATAACGGTATCCGTGGTTTGTTTCGTCATTTCTTTTGTGAATTATTCGATTGTAAAAAATTTCGAGGGTCACCGGTGACCCCCGTGGCAGCCAACGTGTTAATAACAAGTTTCGTGGAATCTGCGACCTTTGTATTATTCGAACAGAGCTTAGTAGTAATTTTATTTAGAAAGTTCAATAATTGACGTAATATAAAATTCCTAATAATACAGTGACAACAATAATATCTAGAAAATTACGTGTCAGGGTTAGAATTACGTCACCAAGGTGGCAAAATAAAATAATCCAGAATCGTAAGAATTTATACTTCAAGAATATACAAAAGGTACAAGAAGGGGATTAAAGGTTTCTCGGTCGGACAAGTAGAAATGGAAATTTCTACGTCGACGACGCGAGCAAACATATGTCAGTACCCAGTGGAAATGGAAGTTTCGATGCAAAAGTTGATCAACAGACGGACACACGTGTTCGGATGAATTTTGCTAAACAAATAGAGTCTAGAGTTATGCAGCGTGCTCGAAGAGCCGATTGTTTGTTTCCACCTAACATGTGCGTATGAGTGGTCGGCCGGAAGTGGAACGTGCATGCAGGTCAGACGTCCGTTGGATTTGTCGCATGTGCGATCCACGATCCCGTTGGATTGCTGGGACCGAATTCACATGTGCAACTTTCGATGCATTCTAACGTTTGGCAAAAAATATTCAAATGAAAAAACTAAATTACATTTCATATCGTACCTTCGATATTAATATCGACATTTTTTTTTTTTTTTTGATTTGAAGAATATTGCAAGGTGTTTGAATTAGCAAATTTAGTTTTTGGATCATTATTCTCCAATTTTACACTTTGTATCGATGTCTGTGCTCTAAATACACTTTCGACTATTGACGAAGTTTTGATCCTTAGCTTCTAGTTTCAACGAAGTTTCATTGTGAGTTTAGTAGCACAGTTTAGTCGGCACAATGGACTACAGAGATTATTGTAATCGGTGGGCACAATGAAAGCTCGTAACAGCGATCGATAGAAACGTACTATTATATGTAAAACGATTAAACGAGTATCTTTTCTAATCGCGTGTCGTTTCGTTGTTTGTTGCAGGTTTGAAGAAAATCGACCGTCAGAACGATGTGAGAGGAATATATGGGTGAACACCAAACGGGCGAAGAAGATTCGACGAAATCACGAACACGTGGCGGGACGTGAAGCGGGGTAAGTGGCAGAGAATCAATAATTTTGAAAAAGAAAGAAATGAAACGATTATCATAAGTCTGTCAAACGGGAGAAATTTAATATAAACTGAGAAACTTGGAATAAATCGAAACCTTAACCTTTGTTTTATTTTATGAAAGGGTACCTGCGTGTCGCAGGCGTTAGGTCTAGGGTTAGGTTAAAGTTACTTAAAACGAAGCTGACACAAAACGTAGAAACGTTAAAAAAAAAAAGAAAAATGGAAAATCACAGAATATAATCGAAAATAATGGATACCTAGGTGTAGGTACTCGATTATTAAATATTTTTTAACGATACTTTTTAAAAATGGAAGGTTAATAAAAACAAGTAATATTCTGGGGCAATATTCTAAAATAACGAAATGGAAGCAAAAAATGTTTAAATCAAATTTCGCTTTAATTAAATTTCCGCAGCAGTACACATTTATCGATTACGTACCGTAAACAATTTCTCTTACTAATTGCACGATGGAATTTCCGGAAAGCCAATATATTGGAATTTCGATTCGAAAAACCAGTTACTCGATATATTTTCGAAATAATTTGCTGCCAATCGTTGAAACATTGTCAACTCTTCTTCGAATCACCAGGGTAGCAGCGACCGTTCGCTAAATCTTTAAACCAAATACTCTTTAGTCCATACTGATACGATTAATTTATTAATTTTTCTTATCCTTCGTCGTCTCGTCAATTCTTTAAGTATCCATCTTAATAATTATCCTAGACGATCGAATTAAAATTTAGAAATCTGACGAAGGGTTAACACGTTTGCGTCCAATTTCTTAACTAAATACCACACCGTTTTGCTAACTAAATGTTGGTAACAAGGCTACCGTAGATCCATTTTGTCAGTCACGAATCTGTCACCTCGTATTGAGAAAGGAAAAAAGAAAAGAAAAAACAGGATTGACAACACGAAAGAAAAGTATTTTCCTTCGGTCGGTTTGTGATCCAATTTCGTCGGATTGTACGATAAAACGGAGGCAAGTTTCGCGACAATGTACCCGGCCCGAAACGCAATTCGAACTTCTTCTTCTTCTTCTTCTTCTTCGTCGACGTGAGCCTGAAAGGCGCAATTTTATCGAGGATTGTGGCCGACGAATTTGCTTTCAAAGTATCCGCAAACTCGTGGACGGGAAAGGACGACGAAACGGGCGTTCCCGGAAAAGGAAGAAAATTAGAAAGGCCACGGGCGTGTAAAAACGGATCTGCTCGATCTGGCTGGCACAATAGGATCGGGAAGAGAGGACGAATCGGACGGAAGAGGAGTCAAAGACCGTTGGAAAATGAAACGAGGCAAAGCAACCAGTTCCAGTGGTCGTGTACGATTTCATAGTGCTTCTTCGGTATCGTCGAACGATCAAAATTGAACCGGGAAAGATCGTACGTTTGATATCGAGAAGCGTTTTCAATCGTCTCAAACCTTACCCAAAACTTGGAAATTTCTGACGAAACAAGGAAGGAACAATGTTTCGATGACGAGAGCTTCTTAAATTCGAGTGAAAATTGAAGTGGGTTCTTTTGAAATTGAATTTGACCAGAGGAAGTGGAAGAAACTAGCTGTACACCGAATTATTCTACTTAAAATAGAAGAAATTTGTTGCATGGCAAGGTATTTTCACCGGAAATAACATTTCAACCCTCAAATTAAAAACTCTGTAAATTTGTATAAAAATTGAAACACGATCTTAAAATCCCTGATCAAATTTTTCGAAATCCAACTTTCTAGATACATCTGAACTAAAGCAGTAAGCAAACTACTAAAAGCAGTAAGAATCGTTAATTTGTTCAAAAAACAAAAGAAAAGAAGATTGAATGAAAATATTCAAACGATCCGATATACAACGTTCGAAAACACAAGGTTAAAACGCGTGAAGGAAAGAAGAAGCTGTGAATATTTTCTCTTTGCTGAATTTTTGATTTCACGATGGTTCAAACTTTGTTATTCCGCGGAACAGGCATCAACGGCATCCGAACGAAGTAAACGACGGCAAGTGAAGGCTTGAGAAATTCTCTATTTATAGTTAAACAGTCACTAGGGATGATCGAAGGGATAAAAGGAAGGGTCGTCTTCCTTTTTTCATCTTCTTCCTCCTTAGCGGTAAAATAGTATAATGGAAACTGTCGATGTTCCACGTTGCGGCTCGTTTTCAGGTATCCTCCGGAGTAGCTTCATCCTTTTGAAAGGCTTGGAATGGGGTTGCAGGATAAAGGGAAAGTTTTCCGGCGAAGTAACTCGTTAACAATGGGCTAAGGTTAAATAGAGGAAGGAAGGAAAATAGACGTTTCGGGGAGTCAAGAGATACACACAAACGTTTGATAGCGAACGTCTATTTACATCAAATAGAGTGTCAGAATTTTAGAATTTAATTCATAATTGTAGTATCACGTAATTATCACGTTGGCTGCCACGGAAGTCACCGGTGACCGGCATTCGAAATTTTTTACAATCAAATAATTATCAACAGAAATGATCAAATAAACCACGGATAGCGTTAACATTAAGCTAATAATGCTAGCTATCGAATTGAAAAGTTAAATTTGAAAATTAGTTGATTGTATTGTTAATAATTAGGATTTCAGCGTGTCTGACTACCCACGTCCGTTTTCACTGTGGCAGTCAACGTGTTATACTACAGGTATTTAGAATACGAGGAACACGAAAGTGAAAGTGACTCGCAGGTCAAAGGGGATGGGAAAAACCCATGGGCCAAAGGGCCCAGTGACGCGTTTGGGGTCTTCCCGAAGAAGGGGGTGCGAAGCGCCAAGCGACCTTAAGAAGGGATGTTTCGGGTGTCGAACGAAGAGATGTAGTCGTTTCGAGGAGAGTTGTTTAGTCGATATAGTTGTACGAGAAACAAGTGATCGGACACTAATAGTTTTAATTTTAAAATAGCTCTAACTCTGTATCATGTGTACTAATATTAATACTATAATAATAATAATAATCCCTAAATAATACTTCTGGAAAATAGGAATATTTGCAAGGAATAATTTCCATTAACTGAACCCAGTTAACTTTGCTTCACCTCCTCTGTATCATTAATATCTTTATAATTCAGGAGGCTTGCCCAGTTAAATAAATAAATGTTCCTACTTTTCCACACGGACAAACGGAACGAAACCCCAGACGAAATGTAGGCGACGCCGGAATTAGTACGAGAAATTCCCTTAAACGTTTCCAGCCCGAGCGTAAAGATGAAACGGTGTAACGCGCGTGCACCGTTTCCGATACAAGCGTGTGCTCGACTGTATGCACGTGTACACGCATGTTGTCACGAGAGAATTCCTGGCGGTTTTGCGGTCGTGAAAATGTAATTAAAACGCGTCTTCGCACGTTGGTGACGGGATCCTCTGGTAACCGATGTTCTCATTTTACCTTGGTCGATGGTAAATTGCACGGCAAAGGAAGAGGAACGTTGGCTTGGATAATATTTTGACGACGGCGCAGCTTGAACAAATTATGTTTTCATCGCTTGATTAAGGATCGAGGCTTTTTAAATTATTTTAAGGGCTGATTAACTCTATGTATTATTTTTTTAAATAATTTTTGAGACTTCATACTGTGTCCATGTTGCTTTCGGAGGCTTTCAATCGTAATTTCCGAAAGCTTTTAGCCGTACCTGGGTTAAATCGAGTTAGCAACTTAAGTTGGCGACCTTAATTCGTGGCGTCGCGGCGTATTAACCGTCAATGACCGACGCGGTAGCCAACGTTTTAATATACTGTCATTTTATCGAGGATTTATCTCAATTCGTTATCATCTCTGATTGCAGCGTTGAGCCTGCTATGCGTAAAGAAATTCGCCGGAAGCGGAACGATGCTGGAAGCACCGCCCGGAAGTCGCGAGGACCTCGTGGAGGCGGCAAGAACACCATGCACACCCACAGGTCAGTCAGCCAACTCTTTATCGTAGAAATGATATAACGTTGCTCGCCAGATCTAATAACTCGTGTGCACACGTGGTCATGAAGCTCGCTAGCTTCCTCGATAAATAACCGTAACGAGCGATACCGCCTGCGATCATAAATAACAGACGAGTAAATTTTTGAAATTCGACCCACACCAACACCTGTTATCAATCTACCGGACCGGCGACTGAAACTCTCGAGTTTTGTATCATTTATCAAGATTTAAATGTTTCAATTTTAATAAATAAGTATATTTACTTTCTTCGCATAACTTTCATGAAAGTTACTACTACGAATCTTTCAATTTTCTAATTAAATTTTATCAGTGCTAAGGAAGACATAAAAAATCGAACATCAACCGTTTTCAAGGTCCTTCGACGTCGTGCAAGGTATCGATAGAATAATTTTTATTCGATCGTTGTTCTCGAGATAAGATGAATTCACGAAAGCATCGCGTTGTGTCGTTGAACGTTTGAGGCTTGACAACGAGAAAAACGCTTTGAAAAAGTTGACCGAATCGCGAGTGATTAACCCAGTTTCCATTTCGTAATTAAAGTTTAGACCGCGTGTATACATTTGAATGCGAAAATGGCGCGGTTGCGTGTACCTGGGAAAACGTCCTTTCCTCTGAAAGTTTTTGTAGCTTTTCCGTCGGCGTTTCTGTGTACCATCGAACGCATTTTTCTCCTTTTTTCCTAAATGCTTTTTGGGGCCAATATTGCGAAACAGCTGAAACAATGAGTTACCTTTTCGGACGTCTACGAATGAAGTTTCTAAACAGCAGATGGGTTATTTTAAAATTTATCATCGAACAATTTAATCTCGTATCGCATTCAGATATTGAATTCTGACTCGACGTTAAATTTGATTACGATATCTAAGTTTAATTATAACTCGGAATTGGAATAGTTACTATAATTAACCTACAGAATAATTACTTATTAGAAGCTACTTATTTATATCTCACCCAACGCGTAGGAAATTTATTTGTGCAGCAGTGCATGGGCGGGTATTTAAAAATCGAATTTATAAATTTCGTGTGTTATCAATTTTTGGACTTCGCGAAGCGAACCATCCGCTCGCCAATAATTTCCAATGCAATGGTCGAAAGTGTTGATCATAATCATCGAACGAAAGACGCGATATTTATGAATAACGCTCGGTTATTTCGCACGGGACAACAGGTGCCGATATTGCAAGCGGACATTTTTGGGATTGCTTTTGTCCACGGCGGTGAACCTCGACCCTTTCATTATTCCCCGCACTTTCATCCGTTCACCGCTGCCAAAATGCGAATTATTGAAGATCGTCGATCACCATGGACACTCGAGCACGAATTCTACCTCTGGTTTCCTGTGTTCCGGGCAAACTTCCACCACGAGCAGTTGAATGAAAAAGGGAATGAAAGGTTCGATCGCTGATTTCCCCTCTTCTTGGGTGCATCATCGTCGCCTCAGGCCGCCGTTTAATCGAGTCAATCGGTGCCCTTTTCTTCTCGTTCCAATAAACCAGCGCCTTTTCGTGGCTGAAGGTTCATTTTCATTTACAGACAGGAATCGGATGATTTTCAATTCGCCAAAAATCGACAGAAAATATGTTATCTTCGAGATAATTTTTATCGACTGTAAATACTACCGAAGTTATATTAACACTTTATTCATCGGAAGCCTATTAATAGGTATCTCAATGTTATCGACTGTTAACTAAAATCCGATTGGTAAACCTGTGATTATTACTCTTTCGTTTGTAATACTGCTAAAATCATATGCTACAATTCAGAAAAAGCTGAAAATAAGGATTACTCCTCCTACTCATTGTCTACCTGCTCATTTTACGGAGAACTTAATTTTTAACAACTCCAACACGTCGCAATACAGAAACATTAACCCTGAAACGGCAAAGCTGGGTCAATCGCAGGCCAGACCTATGGTATTTCAAATATTTTACCGAATCCTTTGAAGTTTGGAAGCAGGTCCAACGAATCTGCACACCTCTATAATTCCTTAATCACAGAATCATTTAAACGTTTTATGAGATGGACGGTTACGCTCTGAATTTCTGTTGTAAATTGAAAATCTAAGAGCCACGCGTTCGTCGAAGGGCAGACACCTGAGCCGATGTCAGGACAGTAATTGACACCACTTTCACGGTTAAACCGGTTTCCAATTTTCTCCTTATTTTCACGACATAATAATTTACCGGCCGGGGTCTGGTCATGGATGGGCTGGACGAGAGGGGTTGAAGGGGTTGCTGCACCACGCGGCCAGTAATGGCTACGTATATATAGACGGTTCTTTACAAGGCGACGAGATAAGCTCTCATTGGCGACCGAAGCGTAATCACTACGGCTTCCTGAAATAGCTTGAACCTTCACCCCTTCGTAACCTATCTATAATCCCCTTTTCGATCACACCGTTTCCCTTTCCTGGGATCCTTGGCAGAGGAAGCTCGATCGGTTTTGAAGGGTGCTCGTGAACGCGTTACTGTCATTGATCCTTCGACTTTCGATATTCTGTCCTAGACCCGTTGCATTTCATCGCTTCTTATATCGTCGACTAGGATCCTTAGATTTTAGGAGGAATTAATTTTGTTGGAGAAAGGAACTGAATAAACTAAAGAAAAATTAATGTACAGAATGTTATCTTATGGGACGTGAAAATTGTAAACTTTGTCCTCGTTCCAATAAATCGATCAAATTAATTTAATTAAATATAATGAAGTTTCGATTCGTAGTTGAAGCTCTTCGAAACAAATTTTTGGTATTCAGAAGTGCATAATAATTACAGCTTGTGATTTCTGCGTCATTTTGATTCGTACCAATTGCAATTTATTTTAACACGTTCACTGCCATGGGGGTCACCGGTGACTGGCACCCGAAATTTGTTAACGATGAAATAAACCGTGGATAGTGTTGATATTGAGGTAACAATGCCGGCTATCACACTGAAGACTGCAATCTTAATAATTAAGGTTTTATCGTGTCTGGCTACATACGTCCGTTTTCACTGTGCCACTCGACACGTGTTAATTATCATTTCAAATTATAATACGCGTGCGAACGACGAAATTTAATTTGAAAATAATGAAACCTCGTTTGATAGTTGATCGAAAGGTGCGGAATATATATTTTTTTTTTTATCAAAATTCGAAGGTGCCGATACAAACGTCTTCAAAATGAGTTTCTCAATTTTTAACGATCGCTAACGAGCGGTGAATCTAATAAATTTGAAGAAGTTTAATGCCGCGCAATTGCCCAAGTTTTCGACGTGGCCTGCGGCCGAGGAAACAGCCAGATGAGAAGGCGGAAAGAACGCAACGCAGGAAAGCGTAGTCGGGGAAGCTTGTTAAGGCTCGAGATTCTTAAAGTCACAGATTACGTCGGACTATTTTCGTTTCTCCAAACGGTCGTCGTTCGGTTTGCCGCGTACGAGGAGAACGGTCCATCAGAAACCGAAAAAGGGTTGCGTTTGTTCGATCGAAACGACGACATTTTGATTTATAGCTGGAAAATGGAAATCTGGCGTTTGGATCCGTTCTGGGTTCAATCGCGCAGGGTAACCGGGCTTTTGGACACAGTTGATACTTGACAGTTTTTCGATCAACGATAAGAATCTTTCTGAAATATTTAGCTTCTTTTATTAAAATTGATGTGTTGGGTTGACGATTAAATTAGAGACTCCTGGAGCAACATTTCGATATCTTTGAACAAAATAGATAGAAAATTAGTAAATTTAGTCGTCAAACCAGCATATATGTGTATTGGAGTATAATTTATTATTATCGAATACTATCTTCTACGAATTGCCAATCGTAAGATAATCATCCTTTCAACCTCTTATCGCCTTAAAATTGATAAATAATAACGACCTCAATCTTCAGCATAGTAAGGAAAAGTATTAACTATGAAAATGAATTAGTAAATAGCGTATCTCTTGTCCAGGAATTTAATTTAAATAAAAGGGAAAGAAATAAATTCGATTTTACGTCAAATCGCAAAATTAGAAAGTGGTAACCTTAATGACACTAATGACGACGACGTTGAAGAATCGTCAACAAACTGCGATCAGATTCCGTGGGAACGTGACTTATCTCGCGCAAAGCCGGAAACGTAGGTTGACACGGTTGGTGGCGACACGTTTGGCCGAAGAAAAGCATATTTCCCAGGAAGCAAAAGAACACGAGCGATAACAGAATCCAATTAGCCGACACTCGTGGGTGCAGTGGTTTCTTCTGGGACTTCATGCGAGAAAGAGAGGCCAGGACGGCTTGTTAAAAGTAAGTCGGCGGCTTTGCGAGGGTTTCTTCTTGAACTTTCACCCCACGTCCTCGTGAAAACGGTCTCCTTTCTCTTCCTTTCTCATTAACCCTCTGGTTCGATCGTGACCCAGACCCAGAAGAAACGAAACAACGAAATAACGTTTCGATTAAAAATTGAATATAACCACGAAGAAGAGCATCGGTGAAAGTAAAAGATTAATCCTTCGCATTCGAGTGGCCCGATGGTTACAACGTAGAAAATTGACGAACGGATCATAAACCGATAACTTTGGTTTCCGAAAGTTTCACTGTAACAGCAAATTAAGTTTCAATATGTATATCAGAAAAATGTCCCGAGTGTAAGTGGTTTGAATTGAAATTGTCGCTGTCTAAATGGTTCGTCGTGCAACGGTTAAAGCTCGATTCACAGCGGGAATCAGAAGGCATACCATGACGTTTCTTTCCCACGGCAAACCCTAACGAATCTTTCGGAAATCAAGACTCGTCACGGCCGTCGGCAATCTTCGTGAAATCAACTGGCGAACACCGTGCTCGCAGAGAGGACAGGTCGGCGCGGACCGTTTCCATATGCGAGCCACGTACTTCCATATGCAAATTGCACGGCACGACCTAGCACGTCGTGCAACGAAATCGAATCAATATTGCATTAGGAAAGGCCGGATGCTACTGCGATCCGAGCATGGACCTCTGTTCCACTGAATAAATTATTCCCGAACGGTGAGAGACTCTGTTCTATCTCTCCCCCTGTGACTCCGTCTCTTTCTCTTTTTGATAAACGCGAATTCGCACCACGCCAGGACGGTTACCCTCAAATTTTTGATGGCCTAGCTCGCGGTTTTCCGCGAATATTTCACCCGGGAACCGCGTTGCCGGTGCTCTGTCACGAAGGAGTTGTCTGCTCAAATCGATCCGACACTCGCCCAATCGGAACGTTTATGGAACAGGTAATTGGTGTTAACCCTTCTGTCAACGAATCATTTCACTAATCTACAATACTGAGCTTTTCTTTTTGGTTTTTTTGGAGAAATTATTAATGGTAAGAACCCATCGTAAATCCGAATCTGAAATACGTATTTTTAGATGCTTCCTAAAGGCAGTAGAAATTTTGTTAAATAAAATTCAAAAGTACTTCAAATATTAGATTCTATCCCTTCCGATAATAATTTATCATATTTCGTGTATTTTAAGTAATACACGAAAATTTGTGTGCTGACACGGCCCAGCAATGTAGGATTCGAAAAATTAACCCTTTGCGGACGATCGACGCATATATTCGTCCAAACCAAACCGTCACTGCAACTTACAGATTCGTACATATATTTAACACGTTGGCTGCCACGGGGGTCACCGGTGACCGGCACCCGAAATTTTGTACAATCAAATAATTACCAACAGAAATGATCAAATAAACCACGGATAGCGTTAACATTAAGCTAATAATGCTAGCTATCGAATTGAAAAGTTAAATTTGAAAATTAGTTGATTGTATTGTTAATAATTAGGATTTCAGCGTGTCTGACTACCCACGTCCGATTTCACTGTGGCAGTCAACGTGTTAAGAAAACATCGTCCTATATTTTTCACACAAATCGTAACCATAAATGCGAATATGCTTCGAGGAAGGGAATTACTATAACTTTCCGTGCTTTTACTGCGAGTTAATGTTTGAGCTTAGCTGCACACTTTTGCGTCGGTATTAAGAAAAATATTAATATTAAACTAACAACCGCGTAAGCCTGAAATAAAATAAGTGAAGCACCGACTGAAATCTTGAAAGGACCATTTGAAACGCAACGTTGAACCATGAAATATGCAAAAGATATTTGTCATTGTCGTTCACTCTTCCACACGCTCCTTTACCTCTTCATCCAGCTAAGGTGTACATTCATCATGAACGGTGAAACGTGCGGAGACAAGTTTACGAATTTCTACGACGACAACGGGATGATCCACGGGAATCTTTTTACCAAATACACGGGAGAGGATCACCGCCGAGTGTATACAAGAAACGCATTATATCCGCGGGGAACGCGTTGAATAAACGTTTCGGTGTTGAAGCTTCGAGGATCTTCTCGTTGTGTTCGAGTGCGTGTTATAAAGTCTGGGATTGACGTAATAAGCTCTCTCTGCGTTACCGATCTTTCATTAACGAGGTCAACTTTTTTCCCCGACTTTTCTTCGAAACGCTGCATAACCACGCGTCCCCCTTTCTTCGCCATCCTTCCTTTTGTATTTTCCTTCCTCGCCCGCTGACGTCGACTGTTGAGCAATAACGTCGGCCAATAACAAGCTTTAAGCCTGATTCGCGTTTATCGATCCTCTCTGTATTCGACAAATTAACGGCGTTGATTTTTGTCGGATGTTTCAGGGTGTATTCGCAAGATTCGAAAATGAAGGTACCGGTGTTCTTTCGGACGCTGTTTACTCGAAATTATGAAATAAGTTGCGTCGGAAAGGATTTTTGTGAAATGTACGATAGTCAGAAAGGATCGCGTTGCAATTGCACGAATAAAAATTCGTACGGCTCAGGATATAATTCGCATTTAACGGGAAAGTGGTAGCAAGTTTTGGCAGCGTTGCAGCTAGCTTCGTCAGGGATCGGTGGATGTATTGATGCTGATGTGCATCGGGAAATGCATTCTATACATAATACTCGTGTCCACGTTCCGGATCATTGATCAGCGAATCAGTTGTCACTGCTGGCGAAACATTGGGAATATTTCTCTTACGGTCATACCCATCAATATATGCGTTTTAACAATTACAAATAATTTTACTATTATGTACTATATTTGTTGATGATAAAATTATAAGCTTGTATTCCAATTTTCCAAATTATACAAACAAGAAAATTAATTCACATTGTGATAGAACAAGATTTTGAATTTTTTTTTTTTTGTTGCTTTGTATCCAAAGCAAGAGTAATTTTAGCTAATAAAAGGCTGAAGGACGCGCTAGATACGGCAAAGAACTCATTTCCACGGTCTATCATACGCGATCGTAGTTGGAAAGGATGGTTCGAGTCGTGGAGATTGATTTTGTCGGGGGCAACAGAGCGTGGCAAGTTGTGGCGTTTGATATCGAGAGAAGCGATAGGTCAAGGGGCGAAGTCAACCGAGATTTCCGAATAGTTTGAAGCGTGGATGCGCCTAACATCGAATGCTCGCTTTATTAAAGGATATATCGTAGATTCTGCACCCACTCACGTATTCCATTCACCTTTAACCTTCCATGGAATAACATAGTAATCGTGTTAACCATTTTACTGTTAACACGTTGACTGATAACACGATGTCTTCAATTTTGTATAATAAAATATAGATTTAAAAATTTGGAAAGCCTGTGATCGAAAATTAATCGCTCGTATTTTTGACAAATTCTGACAGTCGATATTATGACTTCCTGTTTTGTTAAATTTTAAGCTTTATTCGTTTTAATAATTCTTTGTTTTATAATTATACTATATCTCCTATGTCGTTTTCATACCAATGGTAATTTATATTTTTAAGATTACATATTAATCTAAAGTTTCCCGTGGGGAGTGATGAAATTTACTTTGAATTATCCACCACGAAAGCAAACGTTACGCGACGGGTACGAAGAGAGACGAGTATCCGTGCAAAAGTTTCGAAAATTTCGGCTACGAACGGAATCAAACAGAAGGAATATCATTTGCGCCAGGAATCACGGTGTGATTTTCCGGAATAGACGCAACGGAAAACACAGAACGATCGAAAGTTAGTTTCTGAAAGTTGAACAAAGAGCGCCAGGGACAATCCATCGAGAGATTCTCGACTCTTGAATCTTTGTTTCAAAATCACGTGTCATTTATAAAATTTGGATAAATATTTAGATTCGTTCCTGATTTTTCCATAATCTTCTCACAAGTTCTTGTATACCTATATCTTTGATTAATACCTGTCCAATATTATTAAGAAATGTCTAACAAATGCCCTCGGTCCTTAGTTCGCAGCCAGTACGTTAAAAAATGTTAAGAAATGAAAAATAGCTCTCTGTTTCTGTGAACATTGTATCGAAATTTTAGCCGCGTATTGTCGAGACTTGGATCGAAGAAACGAAACTAAGCTAAGCCATTTGACACTGACAAGAGCCGATAGATTAGGGAAGTGAAATCAAGCGAACTTCCCGAATGGTACGCAATCGGCGTCAGTTTGAGGGCAAATACACCGAGGGCCACTTGGCTAACGCTAAATAATTCATAGAACAGCCCTGAACGTCTATACGCCATCGGGTGGCTGTGCCAATAGCTGTTGGACCGTTCATCACAGACTATTGATTGGGCTTCAGGCCTTCACCCTTGCACGATCCTTCTCGCTCCTTCGACCGCCAACTTCCTGAAACCGAATGCAATCAGCCGACGTATGACATTTGCCAATCACAAACGGAAAGCCCGCTCGTTGCAACAGATATACTATATATCGGTGCCGACACGGTTAAACTGCTCTGATAAATTATTCAACGCTTTCTCGATCCTGCTTTGTCCATTTTATGAATAGCGAGCAAGCGTGGGTCGAAATAGTGCCAATCGGTGGTTCCCCGTTTTTTAATACAGTGAAATGAGATAATGTGGCTGCAGGTAAGAGATTAATTAACGCATTCAATTAATAAACTTGGAATAAAGGAATATTTAATTTAGCCGAAAACTTCATGAAAACGACAACACGAAACCTTTGTTAATGTCTGTTGCCAGTTTGTTTGTTTGTTTTTTAACCACGAATAATCACTTTTCCCTCGGCGTTCCGAACGATCGAAAGAACAACGCGAGTAACATTACAGCAGAATCGTGTTCCAAAGCATCGACCGAGCAAGCAGAGATAATTAAGTCAGTTGACCACCGTTCATAAATTAAATTAAAAAACTTTGTCCAACCTGTTCGAATGCAGGCTGGTTCGCAGAAAGAAGAAGAGGAAGAGGTTTTTCTCCGGATTCTAAATGTTGTCGCCAAGTTTGCTCGTCAACAGGCTGGCAAAGCAATTAACAACACGGACGTAAAATTTAGGGAACTGTATCAAATTTGCATCTACGCGTGGAATTACAAGCAAATCACGAGCGCGTGTATCGTTTGCAAAACCGGTGCAAACAGCCGGTAGCTTTGCGAACTATCGACGTTTTCAGTTAAATGACCGTGAGAATTGAACGTATTACGCTCGATTATTATCGAACGATACTGAAGGTTTTCGATTGAACTCTTCGATACCCAGAGTGACGTAAGATAATTGGTAATAAATAATTTAAAATAGCTTCAAGATAGAGTCACTGATACCTTTAGCACCATTACATTTATTATTGTTAGGATTAGGGTTACGAAATGGTATTAATATCATTTTACACTTTGCCTTATTATACACGTTCGTTACATTAACAATATAACATCTCCAAGTTTTCAAAGATGTAATATCGCATGGTTCCTATTTTCCAAGTTCCCAAGAATACAATATTTCTTTCCTTAATTTCTATTTAAAGACGGGTCACTATTCGAACCGCCTTGACTTGGATGCCTCTATAATTATACGTTATACCACTTAAGACGGCATTGGATCGATCTTGGTGATCATGAAAGATGTTCGAAGGTTCTTGGAAGAACGGATGGGAATGGAACGGACCATTGAACGTTCGGTATCGATACGTCATCGTGATGATACATTATGGACGAACGAACGGTTCGATTGCTATTAGCGTGGCACGAGAAAGAGGATAGTAATTAGCAGGCCAGGATTGAGATGGTTCGTTACTGTTGGAACCGCGATTAATTGGACGAATTTGCGGATCAGTGGAGCGGATGCTTGCGTGGCATTAAATGGGTTTCGCCGTCGTTTCCATCATCGTGGCTGGATACTTTGTATTGCTATTAAGAATATAATATTAATCTCCTCCGAGCCTTTGTGTATTCGCTTACAATCTGAACCTGTAACCGAACTGGCTAATTGCGCGGCTCGCAAAGAGTGATCAGCGATGATTATATCGTTAATAGCTGCGTCGATGACTCATTTCAATCCTTTCGTATTCTCCAAATTTTCATCCTGTCGATGCTTTATGAGAGAAATTTGTTACGATATTTTGGGTATTAATGCTTCGACTCCATTCGGTTGCCTACTTTCAGGTGTATATATTTCGAACATAGAATTTCATATAAAATTGTCTAAAGTTGGATATTCAATAAACGCCAATATTATCTTTTATTTTAAATATGAAAATTATGTATATGTTTGAGTATAGAATATTTATAAATGTAAATATTGAAGAAAAATAAAGTACGTTCCATTATCTTAGTTCAATCTGTGCATTTTAAGAAACGTTTCGCGATTCCTCAGTGTCAGACAATTTTTGCACACCTTTTCCCTCAATTCCTTTTTCTTCCAACCGCATCTGTCTTCGTGAATGCGTTTCACGTTCAACGCGTGAAGCAAAACAGGAACGCCTTGTATATCAGACTACGAGGATTTATTGCTAATTACTTTTGCACGCTGACCTATTCGTTCCATCCCTCTCCTCTCATCCCCTTCACATAAATTTATCGTCATTATTTTTCTCTACCACGTGACGTCAACGAAATGTATGCGTATATTCGAGCGATCGCGATATGACACGACAGTGAGATTTATCATCGCGATTCACGATTCTATCAAATAATCGTTGAAAAATTTTACTATAAAACGACGCTGTTGCCTTCGATTTTAACGTGGTATTTTTCCACATTGCATTTCGAAAATTTCGATACATGTTTCAGGGTTTATAATATTTCTAAAATATTATAAAGCTTCACTCAAGTTTCCAAAGATATATTCCCGCGTTTCTGAGTCGCTGAAAATATAATACTTCAAAGTCTTCTAATTTCGATTAAAAAATATACTATCTTACAGGTACAGCATTTTAAATTAAACACGATCTAATAATTGCGGACAAGTGAATGAAGAAAAATTTAACACAAACTAACACTCCAATATAAAATTAATGATCGTCGTGAAAACCATTATGGACAGCATCGAAGTTGAAAATAATTTCAGCCAGATACTTGATCACGGAAACCCTCGTTTGCAAGATTGTTTTGACCATGTATCATATCGAGTTGGTATATGTTCGATCGTTGAACAGAGGCCGGCATTAAAGCGAAGACCGAACCGAACGATAATTAACGTTCGTCATGAAAATGAAACGGATGCCACACAAGCTTCCGTGGCCAGCGAGCGGATAATAACGTTACACGTCATATGTGTGTGTGTGTGTATGTGTGTATGCGGATTCACTGGCCACTATTGGCGCGGAACAGTCGTTTGGGATAGATTCATTCGTTATTTCCGGCCGAGCTGTGCAACGATTCTAACAACAGCTATGCGGGCCGGAATTAGCTGACCGGAAACAGGACCTCGGTAACGCGACCCGGAACACCGAAAAATTTCAGCCGCTTGGGAAAAGCTTGATGGGAGCAACGTTTAATCAGGAAACGCACAAACAATCGTTGCTCGTCTCCGTTGTTTCGATTCTTTCTCGTTCACCATTACGGTGAATAATTTTGTTCGTCGATCGATGATGTTCTGATAAATTAAACAAAGTTAGTTATTAGGAATTGTAAAGAAAATAGAAAGGAAAATTAAATACAAAAGTTTTATGAATATCGTCTAACTCTTTGTTGTATTTATAGAATTTAGACATTTCGAAATATTATCATCTTTAGAAGGTTTGAAAGATTCAAGCAGTATTTTGGAAGAGGTTAATCGAAGACGTCTTTTAATCAAATTCTAATCATTCTTAATTAAATAATGGTTGGATGGAAGTAGAATGTAAAATTGTAAAATTCGTGTGGTAAAGTGGAAGGCTGTGAACACTGTAATTTGTGCCATAGCGTGTCTGGTCACGCAAGTAGAATAGGGCGGAACGTGATCGGACGCGTAAAGTAGAAATCAGTGGAGTAGCGATAAGTAGAACGATGTACGATGCGGTCAGACGCGTGGAATCACAATAGAACGATGGAACGTGAGCAAATAAACAGAATGGCGCCATTGCTGATGGTAATGGGGTGTGAACACGAAGGAAAGGGGCAATTTGAAATATTAAAACTTCAGGAATTGTGTGATTCTTGGGAATTTAAGGAATGATACATATCTGACGATGAAATTATAATCGATTGGAATTCGAGGGATTCAAAATAAGGCTACGGTATTATAGATAATTATTGTGGTATTATTTTTTATTCGTATCTGTCATTATCCTTCGATTTAAATTAAGAATTTATGGGAGATGAGTTGGGAATGAATAATTTGGAAGATAATAATTTGGGAGCTAATAATTTGAAAATTAATAATTTAGAAGTTAGCAATTTGGAAATTAATCATATGGGAACTAATTATTTGGAAATTAATAATATAGAAGTTAGCAATTTGGAAATTAATCATTTGGGAACTAATTATTTGGAAATTAATAATTTAGAAGTTAGCAATTTGGAAATTAATAATTTGGGAGCTAATTATTTGGAAATGAATAGTTTGAGAGCTAATAATTTGGAAATTAGTAATTTGGAAGCTAACAGTTTGGAAATTGCATACTTAGAAGGTACTAATTTAGAAATTAGAAATATTGAAATCAATAATTTGGAAATCAATATTTTAAAATTTAAATATTTTTAAACTCAAAAATTTTTGCTCAAATTTACGTTTTATATCAAAACTACCTAAACACCGTAAAGATAGTCGATAGAAACTCAATTTATTCATTCTCATCAATCTCGTTCGAAAATACCATAATTTTTGAAAAATTGTTCAAACCTCCACAAAATGGACGATGTTATTTGTGAATCAGCCTTTCGAACGTAAACAATCCATGATACATCGTATATAAAACCGGCGGCCTTCGAATCCTATTGATTCATCGACGAATATCAATCTCCATGCGCGTGGACGGTATAAGGCGACGGAACAAGTCGAACAAAAGAGCTTTCTCGCATGGAAATGAATCGTGATCGAGACCCGAAGTGGGTCTCGTTCATCGACAGATAGCCAGCGTATAGGTCGAACGGGATGGTGGTAATAATTCTGAAAAATTGTTCCGTTCCCTGAGCCTCAGAGTCTGAGATTTCAGCGCATAAATCGTGACCCGTTCTTGAATTTTCCGTGATATATCGGTGTTTGCAAGTGTTCCCCGAGAGGCATTAGAATCGTATATCCTCGTAACATTGATACAGAATGGCTTCTCTTTCCTAAAACCTTTATATTTTACGATATTTCCATTTCCTTTCGCATTTATTTCTATTTTCGGTCGACGCGTCGAGCTCGTCGAAGAATTATTTTTATTGTCGTTATCGAACGTTATAAATTGATTTACTCTTTGTAGATTTCGTTCGTTTTTCTTTCGTCTTCTTTTAAAGGGAGATGGATTTTTCCCTGGATCAGTCTTGGTGGTCGTACCCGAGGGACGAAGTTTCGTCGATGGCGTTCCACTTCTAATTATTTTTCCATCGACAAACGACCTTACCACCGCATCGTAGGCGACCAACTTCGTTAAAGTTCCTTAAAAAAAACAGAAAAAAAAAACACTGTTAACGAAAGTTAAGCCACTCGAACGGTTAACTGTCTATTAAATGGGAAATTAATTTTTACTATGATTATGCTTCGTCAAAGCTTATTAAACAGTCGTCGTTCTTAAAATATCTTCAAGTTCGTTTAAATTCTTCAATCCTGTTACTTATTATTAGCATAGTTTTACACTTGAATTGACTACAAATTAATATCCCATTGCCTGAAATACGTAGTCATGTGATTATAATGGATATGAAAGGGTGACTTTTATGCCACGAGCTCACGTCAGATTTTACACCTACCAAAATCGGTCGCTGTTTACTTTAATCGATCACCATTCATTCTGTGTTACAAGCATCGACGAATGGTTTACACAGATATTTTCATTAAACTTTAAGCTTTAATTTGATATATCGTAAGTGCTACTTTACGATACTTTTATGTCATGATATCGCGTCAAACGTACCAATATCCAAAATCTGCCATTTGATAAACCCCGAAGCAATGTTTGATACAACTGTCTACCATCCATTTTGTCTTCGGAATGTCGACGTACCATCCTCGTGATCATTTTCCTTGAACTTTAATCGTCAAATTGATCCGTCGTAAGTGTCATTCCGCGACACTTTTATGTCATGAAACCGTAAACGCAGCAATCGAACGGTACAGGAGGAATACGTTACAAATTGCGGAATTACAGAAACGAATGGATTAAACGAAAGATATCGGTTTGCAATAAGCGTTCATCGTTCGATTTTACGATCACCCCTATCGTACCCCCGTTGTTCAATTTCCTCGGTCGTTTCATATCGAATAGAACGGGGACGCGTTGATAAGAAACGAACTCGATCGTAATTGGAACAACGCGATTCACCACAGCTGGCTAACTGTGCGTAGCATTAGTATTCCGTGTCGGCCTAACCAAATGGTTAGATCCAATTTAATGTTCCGCCTCGCTCCTTGGATTTCAGATCTGGACACGATGTTATATGGATACACGAACAACATATACGTGCTGGACCACACACCTGAATCCCTGCCGGTGAGTAGAATTCAGCTAAAGCTAGTTTAGTCGCGACTATTTGTTACTGCACGTACACCTCCTAACTCCTAACCCTCTGTTCCTGAATTTCAATCAATCGTTCGGATTATAATCGCATGACACAGAAATATCCCACGTTTCGAAGAGTCTTTCGAGATTTTTAGAAATAAATGATTCGAAAATTCTGATATTTTATTAACACGACCGATTCGATTTTTATTCCGTGAAAGAAAGTTTCAAGTTTAATCGCCTAACTTCGTTAGGCAAAACATTTATTTCTATCAAATTTTACTTATTATTTCTAACGATTTTTTAAATTTGGAGTTGATTCGACGATTTCTAATTGAGTAATTGAAAGGATATTAATAATGCAAGCGGTAACATATGGGTGACGCAGCAGTTAAAGTGATAAGGAATCGTATTAGTTTTCAACCTTCCTTTTATACGAGTTCTTTATTTCCATGTCATGTGCAAAGTATCTGCTTTGATCGTCTACGAGCGGAAATTTCAGATATCTATGAATTAATCTTCTATTCTTTTGAAATATTATTCCAACCCTTTAAATACAGTGATATTTCGAACATCGAATTTCTCTCAATTATCTTCGATATGAAAATTCGGTAGAATTATGAGTATTCTAGTTAAGCATTCGAATCTGCTTTTCGGTAAATTATCCTACCTTGTCGACGAGAAAAAGATAATCGCCTTTGAGCGAAGGATCATTAAAAAATTGAACAACCGGCAGGCTTTAACGAAGCCTCGATAAAGCGTGGAATTGAATCGCGGTGAAATTTTGCCGCATCCTAAACGTTCTTTGCGTTCGTTCGACGCGAAACGTAAACGGGAAATCGAACGACGTACCAGGGAATTTAATTAAATCGACCAAAGCCAAATCGTTCGATCTTTGTTACCAATTAAAAGTTTCGGCCTCCTGTATTCTGAGCAACCGTCGAATTTAATAATAATCGACCGCTGGGGGATGTTTCCTCCCGGCGAGCCGTCGAAATTCGTAAATTCCTGAATAAATTGGATCGATTACGGTTGGCAACATTAACGAGGCGAAAACTACAGGTAGAAAATGAAACGGGAATAAAAGCAACCAGTCGAACGTGCCGGCGAAACAAATTGCTCTTACTTTTCAATTTGAGAGAAAAAAGAACATCCACTTTGATTGGATAATCGCAACGATATAGAGGGTGTTAAAAAATTACTTGAAGAGCTCTACACCGTTGGATAGATGACGGAAGATCGAATCTTTGATGGGATCAGTTTGTTTAGCCGCAATTCGTTGTTGAAATTCGGAAAATTGACTAATTAACGCGCAGCAAAGATGGCTGTGTTCTTGAATCGACCAATCAACAACGGATTGAGGCTGAACTACCGATCCCATCGAAAAATGCCACAGAATTTTTCTACAGAAGTGTAGAGCACTACAGATCATTGTTTAACACTCTGTCTAGAGAGAAATTATTCGTGGTTCTGATATATTTAATGTTTCAATATTGGGACAAAATTTGTGTAATTATAATTAATCATTGAAGCTAAATTTCTAGCTTTAAAAAACATAATATTTCTAACATTATACATATATCTAAATAAATTGCTCTTAGAAATAATTTCACTTTGACATATGATATATCAACAAAAGCAACATAAAAATCCCCCAATAGGTTCACAAAACATTTCCAAAGATATTATCGAATAAAAAATCTTTCAATAAAGCAGCAGGGTTATAAAAAAAAAAAAATCCTTTATTAAAAGGGACACGTGGCGTAGGGTCGACGGCTAATAACCAGCGCGATATATCTGAACTTTGATCGTAAAGAGAACAAAGATGAGCGATGAAATTCGTCTCCAAAACAATATTTCCCTTCTTCATTAGCTGTTGCTCGGTTCGTTTGATCCGAACAATCCCCGAACGTCCATCTGTTTATGCGTGTTCCCATGAATTCAAACGTACGAGAACGTGTGTACGTATATCGTTATTCGAGATGTGTACCAGGCTTGATTCGTGTACCGTGTACACAAGACCGAATGTAATTTGCCGGAATCTCGCGCGAGGGAGGAAGAGGGAGGGATCTTGATTCCGCGGTGACATAGACATTGAATTTCCGGTATCTCGCTATGGCGAATTGAATCGATCAATCAATCGCGTTTGTGGTAATTAGGTTGTTGGCTGAAATGTTTAGGGATTGGATTAAAAACGCGGAAAAGAAGAATATTCCTACTGTTAAATGTAGCGGTGGAAAAGTGTTGGAAATATTTTCCTTTTAGTCGGTATATTTAATCGTACGATCAAGATTTCCACCGTCAGTATTGTAAGGAATTCTTTCACTTAGGTAATTAGGTATTGGGTATTAGGTATCTTAGGCGCTGGATACGTTACGTACTAGGTATCTCAGACGATAGGATTCTTAAGGGCTAGATATCTTAGGCACTAGGGATTTTAGACATTAGGTATCTTAGGCGGTAGGGGTTTTAGGCACTAGGGATCCTAGCCACCAGAGATCTTAGGCACTGGGGATTTTAGACATTAGGTATCTTAGGCGCTAGGGATTTCAGGCATTAGGGATCTTATCCACTAGAGCTCTAAGGTGCTAGGGATTTTAGGTATTAGGTATCTTAGGTGCTAGAGATTTTTGGCATTAGGTATCTTAGGCACTAGGGATTTTAGCCATTAGGGATCTTAGGCACTAGGGATCTTAGCCGTTTTAACCACTAAATATCTTAGACACTAGTTATCTCAGGAACTAGTTATTATTAGTCGTAAAAATTCGAAACGGATCAAACAAATACATATCATTCCATAATATTAATTAACCCCCGTGTTATAAATATGGCGCCAACATATAATTACCAACTGGAGAGTATAAATTCTCACGAAACATCCGGTTCCGCCGCTAACAAGAAACTTCCATCAACGTTTCACGGATTTCGATCGAAATTCCGTTCGCGTCTCGCGCTACGTAGACATTTTCAAGAAGAAGAAGACCAGGCGTTAACTCGTCGTTTCCCGGCGTGCTATTTATCAGCGTCGAAACGGGGGAGGAAAGTTCACTGGTTTTGCTGGAAATACGAGCGTGGAGAACAAGAGACTGGGATATGTCTCCCGAGGGAATATCCTGAACTCTGTCTGCCGGTGCAACTCGGTGTACAACGTGTCAGGTTTCCCTTGCCTGTTGTCTCTCAGCATCCGATCTCTTCGCCATTTCCTGTCCGCCGCTTTTGTCCGCCGTCCACCTATCCTGGGGACGACGTTTTCTTCTGGATCCTCCAGAAATAAAGATTCGATCAATTGACCGACGGTGAATGGATCCCTTTGACCGGGAGAAAGATTCTCTGTTCTGGACATTTTTGCGTCGTTTTCCCCCACCGATCAATGCTACCGGTTAACTTCTCCTCGTGTTCGTGGACGAGATATCTCGTCGATTGATTTTTACCCATTCGATAGTCTTGAAACGACTCGAAATTTTTTAATTGACAGGTGGGTAATTTCCTGAAGCAACGCTGTTTATTAACTTTCCACGTTTGAAACTTCTGTAAACTTAGGGTTCCTTCTCAACTCATAAATTTTATTCGCGTACAGTAGCTAACTGGCAAGTAATTTTTCTTATTATTCGAATTTAATTACCGATTAGAAAATATTTAACGCTATTCCGTTATTAAATTGTACGAAATAATTAATCCCGCGCATAAAATCTCAAATATTCAATCCTCTAAACACATTTTAAAAAAATTCCAGAGGCACGCATGGATCGTTATTAAACCATAGGTCTCGAGTTTTTCATGAATTTTCTCCGACAATTTGCGTTCAAATTATTTTCAACGACCTAGTACTTCAAGCTTCGAAAAATATTTCATCGATAATCTCAATTATTAAAACAACAATTCAATTAAATCTCACCGATTAATCGGAGCGAGATAATAGCAAAAGTTTCTCGAGAAAAATTGATCCTGATATTTTTCATCGGTTAAAAACTCGCCAAAAGTTTCAACATCCTTGATTCCGTAGGAATTATGGTTTCAGGTTTACATAATATATATATATATATATATATATTTTTTTTTTTTTTCTTATCGATGTGTTCCCAACACGTTTCGACTAATCGTGCTTATTCAGCAACGCCGACGGAATCGCTGGCCGGGTCTCATGAAACTTAAATCAACGCCAAGAAGTTTGTTCCCGCCGCGACCTAAACTTTGACCCGACCACCAAATATTAACTTTTTCCACTGTTCGTCTGAAAGAAGAATTTCATCTTTCTGCCACGATACGAAGAGAAACTTCTCGCCACTTTCTGCTGCTAAGATTTCAAACTTTGTTTCGTGAACAATATGTAATTTGATAAGCAGCAAAGTAATGGAACTATAGTGTTCGATTCAACGGGTTACTTACCTAGTAACGATAAATAATTGCCAGGTAATAATTATTATACAGTCACTAATTTTATTAATTTTGACGCGAAATGAACAAACGGATCGCAAATTTGATCGCCAACTGAATAGATTCATATTCCTTCTTTGGATGGTCATTCTGACCCATCTCTTGTATTCTATAGGAATCGGGAGATGTACGTGTGGTAGTTTTTTCGCACCTCCCAATTATTTTCTTCCAGTAAAACGAATCGGCGGCGTTCCCGTCGCGATAGCGTTAACCGTGAACGTTTGTTTCGTGGCTTGCAAAAACGAAGGGAGCTTTTAATGATCTGGCACCGATAATTAAGCACGCTGTATCCTGTCATACGTGAAATCCAGTCCCCGTTAACTCGAGCTTTAGCATCCTGACACGTGTTCAGGATCGCCAGCCCCGTTTTACTAACAACCTTCCATCGAATATTCTATCAAAATCTCCAAGCTCTAACTTTGACAAAAATTAACACCGCATTCTGTAACTAATTTCATAGGAATTCTTCAATTTTAAACGGTGTTTAACAATAAATTTATTAAGCACAAAGGTACAGAAATATATTTTGCTCCAAGTGTACGCGTTTAAAATATCTCCCGTTTGGTTGATGCTTCGTAATTTATTTCTCAGCAAATACCGAATTAAAATTTCAAACGTAATATGTATACAGTAGAGCAGGCGACGGTAACCTTTTTTGGCTGCGGATCGAATGGGTATTTTCATTTTAAAACAGCCTGTTAATGACTAATAAGATAAATTTTATTGAGAAAGCTGTTGCAATATGTTGAAAAGGTTTTACCGTTTGAGTAATACTCGAAAATTACTAGGGATTATTAAAAAATAGGTGTATTTGATATAAGAAATGATTGGGACTAGGGGTAATTACGCTAGTAGATATTTACAATAAAGATTATTAACTATAGGGACTATTTTCACTAGGGATAATTGACTCCGGAGAAAATTCTACTAGGAAATATTGACACTGGGGATTATTTATACTAGTTGAAATATGATATTATCATATTTTCCGAAAAGCCTATTTAGTATGTGTTTTGCCGTTTCTAAACCTAAGTTTCTCGAGAAATACCGTAATTTCTCGAGAAATGAGAAATAAGCAATTATAGAATTTCTCGAGAAATTCTTTCTCAAGAATTTCTCGAGAAAGAACATTAGACGCAAGGTATCGAGACACAAGGGAGAAGAAACGCGCGATAGACTCGTCACGTTTCTCTTTAATAATCCACCGACGGATTTTCTTCGACTGCTTTTTCCTGGTTCGCTGGGAAAGAGGGACGTTTCAGGCGCGAAGGTGGCGTCGTTAGAAAATCCCTTTTTCGCCGGAAGCGTTTCCACGGAGTGGAAAGTCTCAAAGAGTTTCCACCGATATGAAACGAACGAGAGGACGGGGAAGAGGATGGTAGCCGCTCGCGAGAGTACGTCTTACCTCGTTAAGAGAATAATGCCCTTCCGGGGAATACCGACAACGAAGGGATTCCTCGGTAGACTAACGAGAATCAACAACTGCAGACTTGCTTAACAAAGGCCAATCAACCCTGCGAAAGAAACACTTAAAATATGAAACGAAATAAATTACTTGGCAAGTTTTTATCCGATCAAAACCTTTCATATGGGATCCTAAAAATGGAACGATGATAATTGGACGTAGTAATTTTTAATTATTACACGGCGATAAAATTTATATAAATTAGTTTTCTTTAATCCTGTATTTCCCTTCGAAACAACCTCAACCCTGCTGCAAAGGAAAAAAAAAATCACCCATCGATTCTAATGGTATCGATCGAAAATTATTGTACAGTCGTATCTATAAATGATATTTACGAAAAAGACGATCAATCGGTACGTTTGTTCGTAGGATATGGACATGCTGCAACTGTTCGCATCACCGGCAGGTCGAGCACTGTTCACCAATGACAATCGTAGAAGGGGATCGACGTCGACCTCCTCGTTGTCTCGAGAGTCCTCGTCACGGTTGAAGAGGGGTAGAAGACCATCGGGTACAGGCACAGTTAGCGCACCGACAACACCACCTAGACAACGTAAATCGAGCGCGGAACTCTACAAAGAAGCGGTGGAGATACTTGGTCTTACCTGCTCGTTGACTGATAGCTGCCGATGCATCGATTGCCAGGTAAGATATTCATCTTTTTTCTATATAATCATATTGAAATATTATTACACGACTGCGACGATTCGAGTGCTGGAAATTTCATTTATTTTTAACGAATATTTCTTTAGTTTTATTATCCATTATTTGGCCACCGGTGACCGGTACCCGAAATTTATTCCAATGAAACAATTAACAAAAGAAGCGACGAAATAAAGTGCAAATGGCGTTAATATTAAGATAATAAGGTTAGCTATCGAATTGAAAGGTTAAATCTGAAAATTAGTTGATTGTATTCTTAATAATTAGGATTTCGACGTTTTCACTGGACCCTATTCATCATTAACACTCGTATTACCAAGCGATCCATAGTAAATTTATAAAATATTTGAAAATGAAATTAATTCGTTATCAATTTTTCTGCTATCCTCGCTTTGAGAATCACTGATTGTGGAGTTAGGACGATTAAAGGATTTCGTTGAAAACCATCTTCTGTGCTATAGACACCCTTAATCGAATAATTCATTTTGCTGTCGAATATAAAGTATAGTCACCTTCAAATTTTCGATAGATATCTTTTAATATCGTTCGTTGGAATTTGTCCAATACAGAAATTACGTGCTGTAGCAAGTGGATTAATTTTACCATTCAACATTTATTAACAACACGGAAGAATTAAGGTATCTGAGATTCGAAGGAAGATGGGATATAAAACTTGAAACGGTATCGTAGTCAGAAAACGTGTATCATCGTTTAACTATCCCTCGGAAGGGGATCTAAAGTCCCAATAGTACCATTCGTTCCCGGCGAGGCGTGCGAATTGAAAAAAGAAATTGAATTTTCTCGAAGACGGTGTCGAACGTTTTACAAGAGCCGGCTGCTAAGATACGACGAGTAATTGCATCCATTCACGGAAGCCGCGTGCAGGTTGCACGCAATTCCAGGGAATCAGAGCGGATAATAATCTTGGCGAATTAAGCGGATATTGTCTCAATTTCTGAAATAATTAACAATGCTCGGTGTACTAATTATATTATTAGGTATGAAGACGCTCCCGTTCCTTCCATGGCGATCCTCTTTAAGAACATTATTACACTGCTATGTGTTAATATTAATTTCGAATTATTAATACCTGAAACATCGGACTAGCTTTAGTTCAGAGTTTTCCGAAACTTATATATATTTAAACTTTTACAAACTTTACAGCTACTGTAAAATAATACTTGAAGCATTTAATTTACAAATTATTGGATTTCCGAAATCCCATAAGTTTCCGACAAAATGGCCACAGTTTCGACTGTTGACTTAATTTCGATAATATCCACAAACGATAGAGGCTTTTTTCACACTCTAAATACGTATTAGCCGAAAGTGGGAGGCCGGCAATGCGTAAATATTTCTTTGACCCAGTTTCACCCTCGCTGAAGGGGGTTTTGTTGTGCATTCTCGTTTCATGAATTGCCAGCGGAAGAAAATAAAACGGACAGAATGGATACGAATTTAATTAAAAATTTTATCACGTATCGATTAACCGCCCCCGGGGTTCTTGCATGGCGAACGACCAATTACACCGAGGATTCTGAAATGGTAACGAGACGATTCGCTCGTTTCGCCCGGGGATTCGACAAAAAAACGTTAACGAGACCGTCGGCTTTCGAGGTTCTATGTTTTTCGGTGACCACTTAAGTGTATTCTTTGGCTCTTACGATCGGAACCGTGGGAGATTCTCTCTAACGCAAAAACATGGTGACAAGAGAAATTTAGAAATTTCATTATAAGATAATGAAAGCTTGACGCGTCGACAGCCACAGTGGAAAAGAACGTACGTAGTCAGACACGTTGAAATCCTAATTATGAAATTTTACCCTTTGCTCTCGGAATATTTTTAAATACGATCGAATCTAGTCTACCATTCCAGCAAACCTTCCACAAATCAAATGTACTATTTTGGAACAAAAGAGTTAGAAATTCTTATGAGTCTATATTTATTTTTATTCCTTCCCTCAATTTTCTGTGTTCTAATATAAATCAAACTTAAATGTCACGTTTCAAAATACTTTGGTAAGTTAAGTAAAGGGTTAACCTTTCAATTCGATAGCTAGCATTTATTATTTTATTTTATCATTTGCTTCGGCAATTATTTGATTGTACAACATTTTTGCGGCCAACGTGTTAGCTTTTCGTCGTTTCTTTTATTAACCCCTTCCCGTGCTTTGACGAATCTGACTCGTGACGTGATTTACAGCACAGTTGTCAGTACAGTTGACTTTTAAGAATAATTCCAACTACATATAATTAAGATAACAATTGCGTGTAACATTTCAATTTTCCTGCTTTGTTTTAACACTGTAGCAAGAAATATTTATCCGTGTCTGACGCACCTACCGAAATAATGGCACGGCAAGGGGTTAAATATTTGATCGTGAACAACGTCGCGTTGATATAAGAAATCTCGTGTAAGAAATTTTTAATGTTATAGTTTTGAAATACATAGCTCCAAGGAACGTTGCAACGAATGCTTCTAACTTTCTAACAGATATCGATGGTTCTGTCTTGTTTGATCGAATGAGTAATTTAAGTAACATTTAATTTTATTGAATGGTGATAACGATGAGGTGTTTTGGTTTCCTTTCAGAGTAATTATTTCGATTGCGACGAGGATTTTGGCGACGCCAGAACGGAATTGGCTGCGGGAACACCGATTCTATTGGACCACGCTCTATCGCATCCATTGACGTGTTCCATACAGTAGCAGCCGAGCAACCTGTTTGAAAATCAACCCTTCGTTAGTTTGCTGTGCTATCTTACCAACCGGAAATCATCGAATTATCGAAGTTTCCACGGGAACACCGGACTGGGAACGAACCGGAGACGTTCAACGCGTACACTTTGATCCGACGAAACGATCGAGCATGAATCCCGTTAATCGGCGAAGAATTTAACGAACGACGTCGTTGGCTGTTTAATTAAACTCGTTGATTAATCAACGATCACGGGGATAATTACTTTCGTTCGAACATTGACCGGAAAGTCTTCATTAACCATGAACGAAACTCGAGCCAACGTTCATGAATTATTTTTCAAATTTCGATTTGTTTAATGTTGAATTAGTTAAAAAAAAAATCAATTTATGTTTCAGTAATTTTAATAACATTCTGGTGCGATTATTGCGAATAAAATGGCAAGCTTTTATAAGAAGGACGCTCAAAGGAGTATGTTACGTTTGATCGATGTTAATTAATTGAATGATTATTTGATAATGAAGGCAAGAATTGTTGAACGTCTCATGCGATTGTTCTCTAGACAAGAACACTTCTAGCGACTACTCTATACAGATATATAATTTACGGACAATATTTAACGAAATAAGTCGCAAACGATCGTTCCCCCTTTTCTTTTCCCTTTTTATAAGACATTAAACACGGGGCTTACGAAATCATAGACTATCCTTGAACGTTGTTTGAACTTTCCAAAGTTTCGATATTGAATTAAAAGGAAAAAGGGACGAGAGGAAATCGTGACAAGATTTGATGCTCAGAAATTTCACGTTTTTATTAAATATATTTCATACGAGTCTTCGTTGTCGATAGACGAATTTCAAAGTAAAAAAGGGTACAGAAGAAGAAGAAATAAATACGAATACGCTCTCGTCTGGCTGAAAATCGAATCTATCGAAGCGAAGCGACACACGCCAAACGAAAAACGCGCCAAATTTCTAATCTAATTAGTGATAAATATAACGATAATAAGTAAATGAATAAATAAACGATAACCCTAATGATAATTTCGATCTAGCCGGAAGGTGTAACGCGATTAAGACGTCTGTTCAGGTGGTGTTTAACACGTTGAATATTTTAATAAAAATTACTATACGAAATAAATTACACTTTGTGCGATTATAATTATTCTAATTTCGATTGCTTTTATTTCCAATTTAAAATATTCTATTTGGTAGTTTACAAATAAAAATTATTACTCTAACACTGCTATATTGTTAATATTACATTAATATATTAATAATATTTCACTTGGTGGCTTGCAAAAATATTTTAATAAAAATTACTTTGCGATGTAATTACACTTTGTACGATTATAATTATTCTAATTTCGATTGCTTTTATTTCCAATTTAAAATATTCTATTTGGTAGTTTACAAATAAAAATTATTACTCTAACACTGTTATATTGTTAATATTACATTAATATATTAATAATATTGCACTTGGCAGTTTACAAAAATAATTTAATAGTATCAATATTACCTGCTTAACGTAATATTAATATTACACTACCTTTGTATTATTTTTGTAAACTACCATGAGAAGAGTTATTACTACATTAATATAATATTGATATTAATTCTTGATTATGAATTTTCTTCCATTTCCATCAATTATCTGTGATTCAACGTGTTTAACGATTCATCAACGTACACGATGCGAAGAATGATATATATATATATATATACACATTATCTTTACTACACGTTTTATTATTACTAATTATACTTACTCGATTAAGTCTAGCAGGATATATACATGTTGTTGAACGTTATGAGTCCGCGAACAAATAAAAATAACAGACACAGGATAATGTGAATATTGAGGATAGTTAACACGGAATGGAATATGCGTGAGGTATTGATACGTTGACAGAATTTATACATGTAAGATCGATGCGTATGTAATGTATACGTCGAACACGTGTGCGATTAAGTTTTATAAAAGTGATTTTTTAGTTAGGTGTTTCGTGTTCAGTTTATCAACGCGTTGACTGCCGCGTTTCATTCTCGACACTTCGATCGAATAATTGCTATTTATACAATTTTCAATATTATTCAAACAACGACGATGCTGTAGAGTGGCAGAATTAAAAAGAAAAATCCTTTCAACTTAAAACCCATTCAAGTTCTACTAAAAATAAAGAAACTCGATTGGAACATGGATTAATATCCCTAAAATTGTATTTCAGCACATTCGGGGTTACTGGTGACCCCCGACTAAATAAATCCATAAACTACGATAACCAAGTTCTTATAATATAAATATAAAACATCGGTCCAACATCGAACGTGTTACTAGAGCTATTTCTTCGAAATTTACCGCCCGTCTGACCATACATTGACTTGTTCCACTTAATTTCAGTGTCTCAAACGTTTGATCGAAGCGAATCGGGTTATTCGTTCAGAAAAGAATCCGGCGGCAGTCGATGGGTGAAACCGTGACTATAATAAACGATGTAACCATAAACGAAGCTAGGCCTGAGTTACATAGGATCGAGCGAAAAGCGGTTGTAAGTAGAAGGAACAGAAGGTTTCCGTCGGTAAACGTTAGCGTGCTAAGTCCACGTGAGAACGTGGAACGAAAACTCGCGTTCAAGGGTGCAAGTGCCAAACTAAAGTTTAATCGTGCGACGCTCGTAAGCTTAGGTGATTCGTTATCGAAATCGTTTCTTAAACCCTTATACGCTCCACCGATAAAATATTCATTCATTTTCTATTTTCAAATGTTGCGCCAGGTGTGTGCAAAAGAAGTTCCATCCCCTTATCCGGCCAACCAGGTACCGAATAAAGCTTCGATATTTAATATTTTTATTTTACAAATATAAACACGTCACAATAATGGGGATAAGGAAGCGAGTTCATGATATTTCCATGACTATGTAAAAATTGTTAATTAAAATGTGAGAAAGTTAATCATAAAAGAAAGATAATTATCATTCTGCTATTAATTGAATTGTTTTCTAATTAAAAATTCTAAGTAAACCTTAGTATTCGCCTCGTGGATTCTTATGTAATTTTTAATCTAATCGTTCACACGTTTCGTTTGTAATTTTGCACACACCTAACGCAATTGTGTATGCCTTTCATTGAGTACAATATTGTGAACTGTTTCGTGCAATTATATTTCTGAGGAGCGTGCAAGGGTTGAGGATTCTTCTGATCCGATAGATTACGATTAAGATACAAGGATAACGTCTTTCGAACTTGTTCAATGTGCCGTGCTTCCCTCGAACGAGGACGAATATTGTCCATCTTGTGTCGCTAAGCTTGCAGTACCCTCGATTAACCCTGTCGCTGCTGATCGTGTATATACACGTCGTCCATAATCGACTATCAACTGTGAAAATGTACATCAAGATCGATACACCTTATTTGTCGATTTTTAACCATCGAACCAATCAACACTGCGGCGAAAGGGTTGATACGGTGTTTCAGGAAACAATGATTTTGTTTAACCCTTTATCTGGTAATGTTGACCTCAAGCAACGTGTGTTTCTAGCAGCTTGCGTGTGAAAGAAATTCCATTTTTTGCTCTTTTCTGTCACTGATGTTCTCAAGCAACATTGTATCGGCATAATTTGCATAAATTATGCTAACAAAGTTTTTCAGCTCTTCACACTCTTAGAAAGGGCATATACACTTAACTTGGATAACTCCAAAATTCATTCATTTGAAATTTCAATGCTTGCCAGATAAAGAGTTAACAAACCATTGTACCATGAAATTCTTTCGATTTCAAAGTATTTACTTTACGAAAGCATCGCTGCCATTTTTTGCCAAACTTCTCGACTGTTTTATGATTAAGAAGAGCACAGAAGCTGTAGCGACGTGTAAATTAACCCTTCGTCGGATCAAGGAGTCCCATAGTGGCTCTTGCTGCGTTGATAAAATCATTCTACCATTTATATAATCCTCTGTTATCTTGTAAAACGTTCAAACGTTGCAGATTTAAATCAAATTCTCGAATAAACGAACTTGGAAATTCGAGGAAGGGTTAAAAGATGAAGGGAAGTATAGTGACGAACGGAAGAGGGTCGACGAAATAAATATAGATCGTTGTCGGTTAAAAATTAAAAACAAAAAATAAAAAACAATTCCGTTTGACAGCGTTCCTTTGTTAACAATTGTTAGAACGATTATATTATACGTTAAGATTGTTGATACAACTTTTGTTATTCCTGTTGCTTAAGGAACAGTTGCATTTCCGTCTCTCTTCCGCTTTGAAAACAGCCGATCGATGTTACCATCGTATCGGCTCTTTCTCTCTTTCTCTCTATCTCTTTCTATCCCAGACTCTCTATCTCTCTCATCGACGAAAGTAAAAAAAAAAAAACATAATTAAAATAATCGTTTACCGAGTTCTCGAGAGACGGCAAGCGACGTTACGATATAAATACTACGTGGCTTCTAATCGTTTTATAGTAATGTAAGCCGTAATTAAGCCGAGAAGAATGGATCATTGGCGTACACTCTTGGATATGGCTACCATTAAAATGCGATAAAATATCATTCAACGTCGTTTCGTTTACTAATACCTTCCTTCCTTCCTGCTGACTCATCCTTCTCAGAATTTAATATTTCTCGTCAATCGAATAACTCTGAATAACAATTGTAATTTTTAATTCATTTTGTTTGGACGATCGTTCGACTAAATAATATTTAAGGTGGTTAATTCTTAAAATTAGAAATATAGTATATGGGATATGGGAGGGGTAAGATTGACCCAGTAACAGTTTCATTACTAAATATTACTAAATACAGCATAACGTGTAACTTGCAAGTATTAAAAGTGTGAAGTTAACATTGACAGAGTGACGTTTGATCTTTTTCACGAAATGAGCCTTGAAAAATTAAAATTCCTTCCTTAGCTTTAAACTGATCGACACTTTCGTGTGTATATTGTACGAAATTACATAAAATTTAAGGAATTAGAATGGGGAAGAATTTGAAGTAAAATTTGCAAGCAGGTCATCATGGAGGTTTCAACTTTCAACCCCTCAGGGATACTAAGGTGTTTTTCAAAGATTTGTCTCTGTCTAAAAGAAAAGGAAGAAGGGTTAAAATCACCCAGCTCTGTCGATCATTTTGACATGGATATTTTACCATCTGCTGTCAAAATAGTAGTTTTCTAAACCAACAGTTGATCACTATGTGATTTTACTCTCGAAGACTTCCTGTTCATTTGTTACCATCTCCCGGTAGAATAACGTGGATCGATAACTCGAGTATCTTCCTGTTCAACTCACGGTCAAACAGAAACCTTCCTGTCTTTTGCACTAATCTTACGAATTTATACAAAACTTGCATTATTTGTGAAGATTAGAAAAGCTTAATCAATTACAGTGTGACCTAACCCTAACCATAAGCGAGAGTTCACAACATTACATCAGAACAAATTAAACAACTTTTATATCGTATAAATCATAAATTAGACAAAGTGATTTGGAAATTAAATAAATGCTTTTGATTCTGTATTAAAAATTCGTCGAAATTACTGATAATAAGTATATTATTACACCAAGCGATTCCATGTATCAGTATTAAAAGATTTATTATTAATTATTGCTATATTTTACTCGGTCGAACAACTACCACTTCCACGCGTCAATATTACAAAAATTCAGTACTAATTATTTCTATATTTTATTACCAGATTAGACGGTTGAATAGCTACCCCTTCTATCAAAATAACCCTTCTATAGAAAGTACAAAAGCTTCCTTAACACGTAGAATTGCCGATATTTTTCGCAATAATGAAATAAACCGCGGACAGCGTTGACATCGAGCTAATAATGCTGCCTACGATCAAACCGACAGGTCAAATTTGAAAATGAATTGTATGCATCGTCTGACTATATACGTCCATTATTACATAACTGTACCCACCTAAAATCCATCATACTCCTTACGATCTATCAATTTCAACCCGTATCGTACTACAGACAGAACAGATCAGAGCCAAGGATCACCTTGCAGACCGAAGGAGAGACACAGGACATCTTGAGAGGAAGAAAGGGGATCACGGTAAATAGAAGCCAGGATGCAAATTGGATTCACCAGTCGAGCAAGAGGATACTCTTATTTCGAAGCGCGTTCGCTAAAGGTGGTAAGAGTGAAATAAGATGGGCAGAGAGGCGAGGGGTATAGATAGGTGTCCTCGTGGAAGAATACCTTAGGGAACGACGCTTATATCGAGTTAGAGCCGTTTGAATACGCGTTTCCGTTCCGAAGGGGTTCGAGGTATCGAAGGATGAAAAGTTGATACCCGGCTCCTAGTCATCCTTATACGATTAGACTT
Source organism: Stelis phaeoptera (assembly GCA_943735885.1). Taxonomy (NCBI): domain Eukaryota; kingdom Metazoa; phylum Arthropoda; class Insecta; order Hymenoptera; family Megachilidae; genus Stelis; species Stelis phaeoptera. The sequence goes on along the minus strand of OX030941.1, from coordinate 10,974,007 downwards.
CGTCGAAGACGAAGAGTGCTTGTTTTCGTCCTTTTTCAGCGTTTTCGATCTGGCTCGATGCAGTCGTCCCTGCACGACGCGTAGAATACTTAAGAACCGTGTCCTTGTGTCCCCAACACCGAGGACGTAGCATGGATCCGGTCGCTTCCACGGATGGAATGACGTGTAGCACGCATAAAGTATTCCTGGGAGGCGATCCATTTCGAAACTGAGTTACGACTGGTACGTGGTCCAGGTAGGCGTCGATACCGCCACGAAATTATGCACGGGGACACCTGGAGAGATCGGTTCGTTCCATTGCTTTCGGGTTTCCACCGGTTAATATTGTTGAAATTTTATTAATCGTTACTTACTGGGTTTTAATGGGAAATTAGGGGATCGGATAATTGCCATTTCGTAGGTTAATATTGCCAAAATTTGTATTACTAACAATCAGTTAATATGCATTGAAAAATAAGGGAGCCGATCGACCGTAGATTCCTTCTATTTTAAATATCTCCATATTTCAATAAAAAAACAAAAAAAAAATATTAACCCTTGCATCAATGATCACGAAAGGCGTATAAATACGTTCCGCCGAACGGGCAATGTTTCGACTCAGTTTCATAGAAAAACTTCTCTGTGATATCAATTTAATCACAGAATAAACTTCTGACGTGGTCAATCGACGACACCTCCCCCACTCTCTTCGGCCTGTTAACATTACGAGCAGTCCACCTACCAGAATTCGCCATAAAACTGTCGTCGATAGTATTCACGGAATAAAACGTAATTGCTTTCGTTGGAATCCTCCGATGGGGTAAAGAAAAAGAAGAAAAAAAAAAAGAAACGAAAGAAAGAAGTAGCATACGCGAGGCAGTAAATTGAGGGAGATCGAGTAGCGTGGTACTGGTGGATTAATCAGTAGGGGTGATAAACGATATTGACGCGAAACAGTTGAAGAACATGGTATGGACACGACGAAGAAGCAGCCAGATACTGAAGGGGAAAGGGGTTGGAGGATCGGATCATCAATGATGCAACTAAAAGAGATACATGGCGCCACCCAGGCAAACCACGGTGCACGTCCTACGGGGTCGATTTCGTCCTGGCGAACAGGATATCGTCGAACGAATAATCACTTTTCGAAAGTATCCTCCTGGCGTGTTCGTTGGTCCGATGGGTCCACGTTCGCCGTTGTATAATCATTTATTCAAGATAGGAAATGAATCGAGCTCCCACGGGAACGCAGTCATCGATACACCTATTTCACGGTTACTTCAACGGGACTTTAGCTACCCCTGGCGACGTTTCATCTACACTTTGCCAAGTTAACGCGATCCGTTCTCTTCCTATTAACCTTTAACCCTTGGACGGTGGAACAGAGACGATTTCATTTTCATTTTAGACCATTTCCAATTTTGTTCTATAAATGTTAAAGGAAATCAAATTTCTAAGCATATTTCTGTTTCCTTTGCAATCGAAATTATTATTGCATTTTTGGTGAGGATATTAATGGCAATTTGTTCGTGATTTCAAAGACACAAACGACTGGCAAGCGTTAATCGTGGGAAGAAGAATGTGATATAAAGTTGTCGAATGGCAGGGGTGTACGATATTTATATTCAAGCCTGACTAAACAGGAATTCGATCGATCTTGAAGTCTATTGAGTCAGTCGAAGCGAAGACGCCTGATGGATCGCGTTTGAACGTGCGACATGACCGTTTCTTCCTCGCCAAAGCGTGCTACCCATTTGTTTTACTCTTCGTGGCCGGTTGCCCGGCTATTTATTTAAACTCTCTACACGTAAGACAGAAACAGAGACCCGTCGTTATTAGAAAAAGCCTACTGACAAATGGTGTTGCCTCTTGACAGCCTGTCGCGCTGTCGATACCGTCGTGTCTTCCAGAAACAAAAGAATCATTTCTCGTGGCTAATTAAATGTACAATTTTCCTATAGTTTATGTTTATTGAATTCGCAATATTCCCAAAGAATAGCATTCGATTTTAGAAAATTAGCAAACTTAAAAAAAAACAAATTAACATACATGTCAAATTGAGTAACCTCCTCCTTTTCGAAGTCGGTTAAAAAAATATCATCCCCTGTATTTATGAATACTGCGATTTATAATTTTTAAATTTTCTAATTTATATTTAATAAATCTACAATTTTAAGTATTTGAATATTTCCGAAAGATAGCATTCGATTTTAGAAAATTAGCAAACTTAAAAATATCATCCCCTGTATTTATGAATACTGCGATTTATAATTTTTAAATTTTCTAATTTATATTTAATAAATCTGCAATTTTAGGTATTTGAATATTTCCGAAAGATAGCATTCGATTTTAGAAAATTAGCAAATATTTACAAATACTGCGATTTATAATTTTCAAATTTCCTAATTTATATTTAATAAATCTCTAATATTAAATCTGTTCGATTTTAGCGTTAGATTTTAGAAAATTTGCAAAGTTAATTTCCCACCCCCTACAACACAATTTAGTGTGAAAACAAAATAGATGAGAGACACGGTCGCTGAATGGAGTTACACAATGTCAGAGCTCATAGGAGACGACGAGCGAGGAATTACCGCGTGGCATGCAACAGGATAAATTGAATAAAGCTCGCATTGTAATCTCCTCCTCAAAAATTCCATTAACACAACGTTTCCACAACCGTTCCACCTACGATAATTGCGAATTGACGTTTTTTTAATCCACGCCAAGGTACGATCAGCTGACTGACGTGAAAATCCTCGCTCGCAAACGAGATTATACCTTGTTCTAAAAAAAAATGGGATTTTAGAAAGGATACCATCACTCTCGTATATTTATCTGATACACAAGCTACGAGTTGTCATCGTTTGATCAATTGTCTCTCCTCGCAGAATTTATATTCAAAAAATTTCCACCCTCTACAATTTCACCGTTTATATTCTACAAACCATAAGTAGTATTTAGTTCGATTTCAAGAAATTTGCAAAATTAAAGCTTCCACCCTCTATAATTACACCAACCTTAATCCCCCATCACCGAATCTTATTAATTTCCTAAATACAATTACCAACAAACATCGTCCAAGTCTAAATAACTCTTTCCCAACCCCCGTCCATAATTCCAAATTCCAAATCTGCGTATCTACAAACATTTCAAAGAATTATTATTCATGATACGTTCGACGATAACCGCGATGAAAATGATCGGCACGCACGGTCCACGCGTATCGATTGCAGCCTGAACCGTCGGATAGGTACGTCGGCGACGTCGGTCCCGTGCCACGGTACATCACTCAAGGATGTCAGGATCGGGACAGGTTACGAGGTCCTCCGGTTTCCATCAATTTGGCGACACTCTCGCGTCCGACTGCGAGTTATCGGGCGACCGTGGCTGTAAATAATACCGGAGGGTTTACGGTCGAACAGAGAGGGCCGAGATACAGCGAGAATAAAAACGATAAAGATGGTGGTCCGTGGACGTAGGCAAAAGAGGGACGATTCCGTCGTATGCAGAAGATGATCCCTGGATGTCATATCTCAAAACGAAGCATCCTCGGAGGAGTCGTGAATACCGCAATAGTCGTAACACGTATCCGCACGAAGTCGCCGTATTTGTCCCTACTAAACGTGTTCCGACGTTCTATAACCGTCGATGTCGAAACGATACGGCCCTGGACAGTCGTTTCCTAGCCCGGATATGACGAGGATCTTCGGTTGGCATCGTTTTCTGGAAATACTTGAAACGGTGCAACGGGAATTGTCGTTTCGTGTTTGTCGAGCAATCTTCCTCGTGTTCGATGCAGGACGGATAATAGAGAAGACGAAATTGATAAGCAGGGCTGAAATTTGTACTCCGAGGTGGTTCGTGATAATATGCTTGCGTTAGATAATCGAATTGTTTGGAACTCGTTTCGTTCTGGATTCAGATTGGCGGTTCAATTGGATTTGTAAGGATCAAGGATTTTCTTGATATCAAACTTTTATCATAAATTCCTAATTTCATATCGTTCGTATATTGTATTCGATGGCTTTTTTGTTTGCGTAATAAATTGAATGTTTAGGGTTGAAAATGATTGGGCGGAGTTTCGACGTGTCCGACTATTTAGGTTCATTACTACTGCCACTTAGAAAATTATGAAAGTTATATTGGATTAAAGGCAGACAATTATTTGCAAAAGATACAGAAATACAGAAGTATAGATTACATTTACTATAAACCATACATACCTCATTTTTTAATTATAGCATTTTTTATACGGCAAATAAAAAAATTCTGTACCGTTATCGACCTTCTGTTCACTCGGTCCGCGAGAGTTCCAGCTTCTCCCTTTGTATCAAAATAATTGATTCTGTATACGACCAACTTTTCCGGAACGTATCTAGGCCGTAAAGCGAGGTATGGGTGTACTATAATTTTTGGAGCATAGAAACCTTGGATCATCACATTTCTAAAAGCTTCAAAGTTTGAAAACATTATATTTTTGATACTATCGATACTCAACGCCCTGTTACGAGTAGAAATTGATCGCAAGGACGAAAGGGATCGATTATAGGAATTGGGGTGAGATTCCTGGCATACCTGTCCGGATCGAATGAACAGACTCGATAAATCTGGCCAACGACACCGTGCTCACCGTAATCACGTGATTATTCGTACGAGCAAACATCGTCTCGTGCTATTTAATAATGAGAGGCTCTCTATTACTCAATGGCTATTAGAGCGAATGCAGTCGGCAGGGTGGAAGCAGAAGGGGGTGGGTTTCGGTTCACCGTTGCAATCGGTTAATCACCGTATCCTCTCATTCCCATTCCTGAGACACGATTTAAGCGAGCGGCGTGTTCCAGCCACCCCCGCGAGTCCCCGTATCAATTAATCTTACCCAGAATGCAATAACTGTCCAATCTGCCCCCGTGGCTGCGTCATGGTGTCGTGCAGTCAGTGCTGTAACGTTTCTCCGCCCCCGTCCCACCGCCCTTCAGCCACCCCGTCCATGATCGTTCGTCTTTGTGTCCTTGGTGAAAATCATGAAGCATCTCGTTGAAACGAGCAGCGGAGAAAATCTCGCGTCCCTTTTGTGCCGTGGACTGTTTCGAAATAACCAGAAGGAGGAAAAAGGGACGCACGGCCAAGGGTTGGACGGAGAGGGATTGGACAGAGGATGGAACGAAACTCGTCGGGAAACATATTGGAGCCGTTAAGGGGTTCGCCGTTAAGGGTAGTCTGCTTAATTGGCACGGCCGTTTAACCCTGAATTACACGACGGACGGTTCGTGAAGCTTAAAACGAGCTCGATACGAACCTACACAGATTCCTTGATCAATGATTAATCGCGTTCCCGTTGCCGATTCTCCGACGGAAATATGTTTAACCTTCTTGGTAAAACACCTTCGAGGACGTCGCTTAAAGTGTTTCCAATCCACGATATTTGTTTGATTGCACCATGATTTACTGTGCGTGTGATTTACAAAGTTACGGGGTGGGATTTATAAGAAATAAAGTTTTGAATTTACGGTAAAAATTTGCAGGAACGCATTTGTCGAAACGGGTTGAAATCGCGACCGTTGAGCCTCCTAACCCAGACCTACCGTTTAATAATATTCAGGGTAAATGTAGGAGTAGCAGTTTTTAAGCGGAAGGGTACAGAAGTTAACACGTTAAGCACCGCGTCAGTCACCGGTGACTGACACCCGAAATTTCTTACGATCAAATGATTGACAAAAACGTGGATTAAGCTAATAATGTTGTGTCTGACAACGTAAGTTCGTTTTCACTGAGCCACTCAACGTGTTAATATTAAAATGCGTGAAAAGTATTGTAATATTTCAATTTCAGAAAACAAAAGTAATATAAAATTAAATTTAAATCCCATGATCAGGATCCCCACCCTAAAGATCAACCCTTGAATTACGAGTTTATGAAAGAATCTACCTTTGAACGTACGATTGGATAAAGAATGGAAAGAGCCCGATGTAGGATCGAAACAAATCTTCTGTTTTTATTCAAACAACGATGATATAAAGTTCTTCGGAAATTCTTAAATGTACGTTCGAAACGAAAGAAGAACGGGGATCGATCGCGTATCACTGACACAGAGAAAGAAAAATTAATTACAAATGGTAACAGCATTTATTTTGTTAATAATAATATTAATAATAGCAATAATATTAATAGCGAGTTCTCTAATTACAATAATTACATAATGATAAGGAATGGTACAACAATAAAAATATTTCGAATAGCGAGAAGAGAGAAAAAATACAATTACTCGTTGGTGAAACATTACAACGGGGTGGTTGTTTCCGTCCCCCTTTTTCCTTTCTCTTCCGTTCGATTACCAACGTTTCGTTTCTATTTATAATTATTTATAGCCTCGACTTCGTTCCTGGATTTCTTTTATTTATATATGTATATATTTATACGCTTAGGCTAGGCGAGATACGGTCTAGGTGCTATTTACAATTCTTCCATTCTTTTCTCATTTTTTATCGCGTTTCTCTTTCTTTGGTCACAGTCGCAACGTTGGGGGCTCGGCTGAGATGCACTTTCTCGAACGACGCGACGGGTGCTGGAGATATGCAAAATACAGTACGCTGCTCGTACTTTTTCTTACGCTTTGTTAATCGACGACGATTAAACGAGCTTAATTAACGCGTTGACGGCCGTCACTTATTTAATTACGATAAAACGTACCGATATTGGACAGTTGAAACTATGAATTATAGGAATGACAAAATATTGCGACAACGGTAAATAAACTCAGCTTGGCAGTCAACGTGTTAACATTTTTTGATACTAAAGTAACTAGTATTCTTGCATTAAAATATCTAGTAATTGAGACGTTTGGTTAAAGTAAATTTAACAGTTATTTCAAACACAATTTTGTCCAAACTCGTTTAATCGTCGTGAAGGACATCACGCGAACGTCTACTTGATACGAGAAGTACAGTGAACGATTATCGATACTTAACGAACGATTCAACATGGTGAGTATACGATACTCGATGAAACAAAAGGAATTTCATTCGATTCGTTAACGACGCGACGCCACAGGAAAAAATCACGAACACCATGGTTATCGTCGAAGAAAAACAAAAAGGATCCACCTGAAACTATTTAATCCTTATTAGTAGATACTTTCTTCCTCGAACCACGAGTGGAATGTACAACTTTGGTAACAATCGGAATGTTCGCACGATTAACATTCCAATCGACGAGACGTTACACCCTCGATCATCATTGCACTCGATTATCATCTCCGTTCCATTCGTCGAATAAATAAATACAAGATTCCATTGATAAAATTGGTGTATAGGGTTAGGGTGAGTTAACTGTAATTTACACGAAACAAAATAATCCTCATCATATATCTCGCAAATCTTTTATAATAAATAATGGTTAAAACCTTCTGAAGGTCGTTCAGGGTAACCTTGATAACGTATCCGAAGACAAAGATCACTGGAAGTGGCTGGATCCCTAAGCACAACTTTCACTCTTCGACTTCTACGCGAACGTACAAATCGAAGGGCCAAAAAAATGAGATCCGTCCGAAGGGGTTCCACGAATTGCACCGTTCCGTAAGCGTCCGACTAACGTTTCCTCCTCTCGGAGGAGAGATTCATTGTTTCTCCGATCGCGTTGTTTCGCATTGTTCACTGCAACAATTGCGGATTGCCGTTGGGCAAGGAATTTTGTCCAGGGATCGAGCTCAAGCCGGATGGTCGTTGGGACGCGTTCAGATCGGCGTGTTGGGTCTCCCGATGCCTTCTCAAATCGACCTTCCGTTGAAAAGCTCGACCGCAAAGCTCGCAAGCGAAAGGTTTGAAGCCGGTGTGCTTTCTCGAATGCGTGATCAGGTTGCTGCTCTGGGAGAACGCTTTGCCGCACACCTGACACTTGTGTGGTTTCTCGCCTGCAACAAAAAAAAAACAACAAAATAACACGTTATATACTGTATCGTAGAAACGTTGCACGCCACAAGGTTACATGAAATTTGACGTACATATCTCGTGCACATTAAAAACCTAAGAACAATTGAAATTCCAAACGATGAACCCTCGTTACTTCCGAGCGTTCCAAAGTGAAAAGAACAATCGAACCAAGGAGGGTGGAATAACATATCACTCCCAAATCGAATCCCCCCGAAATACCCTCGGAATCCATTCGGATCCCTGAGAAACCCTATCGACAACCCCCCACCCATCGTTCGATCCGAATCTCTTCGACGACGCCACCGACATTCGGCTTTAATTCGCGAAAGCAGTCGTTAATTCGTAGCCCGGCTTCCCGTGCACGAGTCCGACAGATATTTCCAAGTCTTAGGTGTAGAGCAGGGGTGGATAGAGAAGGGGTGGTTGTATCACGGATGCGAGGCACGCCCGGTCAAGATTTCCTCCCAAGCGAGAATCTCAGCCTTCCCGGCGGCGAGGCGGACACAGACGAGAGGGTTGGGTGTCATGAGAGGAGGGTGGGGGTGTAGGGTGCAGCCAGGTCTCGCTTAGTTAGGCAACTGCATAACGGGGGTGGTGGGAGTTATTGCGCGGAGGGGTTCGTTTCTGGCCACGAGCTCTGATTGGCGGCCAGGGGCGGCTCCAACCCTCGCGTTACCATGACTACCAGCCGGATAACCCGGCGTTCGACTACGGAACAGAGATAGAAGCGAGGATAAAGAACGAGACAGAGTCCCTCTCCAATGAAGAGAGAGCACCAAGGGTGGATGGGATGGGGAGGACAGAGAAATGATTTCGAGGACGATGAAGGAGGACAGTGGATAGGATTCAGGATCGAAAGAAAGAGACGGAAAGTTTCAGCAATGCGAACTATGTCGACGGAGGGCAGCAGAGGCCCCGTTAATGGACTACCCTGTCCACTGGACTCCGTGTCTGTCCGAGAGTTCCACCTAGATAACTCGCGTGTACACTCACGGGTGTGCGGGTGTGCGAGACGGTGGGTGGATTCATAAACAACTCGTTAGCCGAGCCTTCAATCTCGCCAAGCCGATACGAGCGGATCGACGATCACCTTTTTTGCGATTATACCTGATCGTTATCTTGATTTCTTTTCGGATGGACCAAGGGAAATTTTGTTTTGTATCTTAGACAATTTCTGAATATACTGACTGAGAATGTAAGGAACAATTGTATGTATACCGTTGCGAAGAAATTTACTTAATTTGCATAAATGTCAAAGTGTGTTCGCTTGGATTTCTCACAAATTCTTTTGAATTTTAGATTTCCGGACGCACTCATAATATTGGGAAGTGTCTCATTGTCAGATAATTATAAAGAATTTGCTTATAATGATAAAAGAGATCGAGATCGTATCGAATAACCGGAGTTTCAGGTGTCGTACAACCGCAACGATTTCAGCAGACTTGAAATCGAGATTCAAGAGAGGATTCAGGGTTAAGGGTGAGTCGTCAAGGGCGTACTGGTGGAATTCGTCGGGGCTGGCGCTCGATGAAATTCCATGGAGTTTCTCAGCTGCCGGATGAAACGGCAGAATGAATAGAATTTTCACGGCATTAAACGAGAAACTGGTGGAAAAGCGGACGGAGAAATGAGAGAACCAAGCTGGCTGGGCTGTTTGAAATTTACGCGATCATAAAAATCAAAACCCTTCCCACCGATAACCGGGAATGCCGATTTAACGTTTAGAAATTGATTTCCTCCGAAGAATCTGATACATTTATTTACCCCGTGAAAAAACAAAGACGATGAAAAGATATTCGAGTTCGATTGAACGCTGCAAATTAATATCAATTCAAACGTTATATCACAGAATGTCGAGAAAAGTTCATTACTAAGCATTTGGATTTTTAATTCGCAGATTTCAAATTTAGTAAAATTAAAATATTCCATGATTGCAATACAATTCCACCTTTTTATTTTACTAATTATAATCATCCAAGGCTAAACATTTCTGACCCAGAATAGGAAGTTTGTAATCGAACTGTTCATATTTCCATTAGAGATTAAACGTCTAAAATATAAAATCTCATAATTACACGACAGAAGCCATCAGAAATTTATATTAATTATTGGAGTAGTATAAGGAACAACCCTTAATACTATCCACACACAAAAATGGCACACAACTCGAGCTTCAAATCTCCTTCAAATTCGATAAGGGATTCCTACAAACGGTACGATACGAGCGTACCACGAAACTATGCAAATTTCGTGGTCGAGTTTGTTGTAAAAAATGCCCAAAGACATTCAGTCGGCAGAATTTCCGCTCACCGAGTTGTGAACGTCGAACGAAAGAATGTCCGTATCGCACGGAGAAGGGTGGAGCAGGAACGTGTTCCGGAATTTACGCGCTCATAAAAATCAAGAACCGTCGGTGCTCTCCGAGGTTGTCCTTTTCGTCTGTATCTCGCAGAAGGAAACCATCCGATCCTACGTATCTCTGCGAGCGTCGTTTTCCGGTCTGGGCGAAAGCTCGTTCCCGTTTGGTACGTGGTTTCCACGGGATCCGGTCAAAGATTTAGTCCGCTGTTGCCAGTAGAGATTCCGTGCTCTCAATTTTTCAAAGCCAACGCGAGCGACAGAGCGGAATTCGGAAGAAGGGAAGGATGAAAGTCGAAACTGAGAGCCCCTGAGGTTTAAGACGCCATTACACCCCTGGCGCTGTCGGCCGACGCCCCTAAAACTATATTAAACTCCCGGAAATCTTGCGAGGGCTTCCTCTTTCTCTCCCTCCGTCGCTAATTCCCTCCCTTCTTTCGCGTTCCATCCCCCGCAGACGCTGCCCATTGGAAACATCAACCCCCGTCCGTGCGCCCTCGACCCTCTGCACGACAAGAGGAACTCTCGAGAGCGGAAAACCAAGACGGCAGTTTGATCGCTTCCGTTCTTCGATCGGACAAGTTTTTATGTTTCTTTCTTCTAGGATCGTCTTCGGTTAAAGATGGAGATTTATATGTGCTTTTTATTTGTAATTTGAACCTAATTCAATACGAAATAATTATAAATAATATCTGATATAGGGATAGACGTAATTCAACGTGAAATAACTTTAACCTACATCTGATTTAGGGACAAACCTAATGTAACGACAGATAGTTTGAATTAATTAGTTTAATTTGAAATATCCTAAATCTAACTCCAGGGCGAATCTTAATTTAACGCAAGATAATTTTGAATCTAATCTTAAAGCTATCGTGAAATAAATACATTTCAATTCGCGTAATTCTCCACTCGTTAATTGAAGGGTTGACAGTGACAGTGGAATATAGTAATGTTTAATTGATGGCCAACATTTTATAATGAATATTTCAAGATTTTTCGAAAGATTTTCGCCAAGAAATCTCACTGCTTCGATCGAAAGCAGCCTGGATTCCTTTTTCTCCAGTTTCGTGTGACAGAATCGAAGCTGGCTGAGAAGGATCCTTTTAACGTGGGCGAATAACGCTTACGCGAAGCTTTGCAGACGAGCGAAAAGAAAATCCATGCTCTCCTCCCTCTACGTTTCGATATGAAATATGAGATACGGTGCTTTCCTTCGATTTTCTTTTTTCCTCTCGTATTTGGCGAGGATTTCAGTTCGAGGGATATAGGGACGCCCCCAGAGGGTCGGGAACGTGGTCGATGAAGACGAGAGGAAATCAATGCCTGAGCCAGAGTCCGGTTCACCTTCGTCTCTCTTCTTCAACCATCCTTCCCTCTTGTGAAATTTAAACAGGACTGTTAGGAAAATTCCTGAGTCGACTTCGATTCTCAATTATATTTCCAAAAGTTCCGTACAGTTTATTTCCGAGAATCTTCGAAACTTTTCTTTCCACAGACGGATGAGAAATAAATATTTGTTGTTGCAATGTTAACGCGAACAAGGAAAATTGTCACTTGTTTCTTTCACACTTTCGTCGCGATTAAATCTTAACCCTTTGCACTCGATTGTCCCGTCTGAGGGGACAAATTTAATTTACCAGAGTATTTTAAAATATGAAATTAAAATTTTTTTTTTTAATAAATTGATAAAAATAAATAAATTCATAATCATTTGTATCTCTTTTCTTCCAAAATTGCGCATTTGGTTTTTGGAAGTTCTGCTGGAAAAGTAGACTAAATTCAATCGTATCTAAAACTGCTCCGAGTGCAAATACAATTCACATCGTCGATGCTCGTCAACTGTGTGTGTATATAACATTTCTTTCAATAATCCGACGCACCTGTCGGGAAAATCATAGGTCAAAGGATTAACATTCGATTACAATAAAAAAAAAAGGAAATTAAGAATAATCGATGAAATAATCCACAAGAACCGAATTTTCATCAATCGGTCCGCAGTGTCGACGACTGGACACGGTATTCAGTCAACGACTGTTACCAGTCCCATGAGGTTCCATGGCCGATCCAACAACGCGGTTGTATTTACTATTTCACGCGTACACGACTGCCCATGGTCGAACTGTCCAGCCAACAGCAACACCGGAGTATGTCGGCACAACTACAACGTTTTACATGCCGTACACGAACGGTGCCCGGCTACATCGTTCGCACGAACAATAGGGTAACAGGAGGGGCAAAGGGGTTAGTGGAAAACGGATGGGTGGGTGCAGGGCACCAATGACAAGTGCACAGACCTGGGAATTTGCGGCGGTCTGGCTGCAGCGGGAAATGTTTTGCAGACTACTAATATTCTCGCTCGGCACGACAAAACGTCTGGTAAACATGAAAAAATCGTCGGACCCGTAGCTTTTTTATTTTTTGGGATGAAAAATATTGTTCGAGGGATATTCAATATAGGACTGCAAGCGCATCGTTCGATTCAGGTTTAGAAATGGAATTAATTAGAATTCTGTTCTTGGAGTGATCAACCTCTGGGGTTTAATTTTGTTAATATTAATATTACGTTTATATATAATATATTTGATAGGGTGTGTCACGATTCACTTCTTATTTACCATATAAAAATGAAGGACACTGATACCTAATTTTCAAACCTAACCCCTTAATTAACTAATTTATATTAACCTCTTCACACCCTTGGCCACATATTTGAACGTTTAGTTCATTATAATTATAATTATAACGGCTACAAACGTGGACGTTATTTCTTTGTGAATTTTTATTGTTTTTTTTTTTTCATTTATTTTGCTTTTCATGAATAAATCGTAAATAAAATTAAGTCATTTTTTTTCTCACCATACAAAAATCGTCCTTAAAGAGGTTAACATACTGCTGTAAGGCTATTCGCAATTTTTCTTCCTTTACTTTGGGATAATTTGCCTTATGATTTTGCATAATTATTATTTCTAGTATCCTCCGCGATCCCACAAAACATAAAGCAAAATCAGTGCTTCCTTATCACAGTACGTAACAACAAGATCAATTAAACTTGAATCTTGTATCTCCCAGCATTATCTCGAGTCTCCTTTTCTTCCTTTCTTCCATACACCCGTTAATTGAATCGAGTTTCATCTGACGGAAATGAAAAATCATCGATTTCCCTTATCTGTCTCGAGTGTTCTTTCTTCGTTTATAAAATGGAAACCGGTATTTACTTTATCTGTTCGTAGATGTGTCCGATTTCTTCGAACAATTTTAACGTACGTATATAATTCACGTTCGATAAGGTACTTCTCTTTACTAATGGCCTGTTGGATCGCGAACAATCTCGATAGTCGGATAAGAGGAAAAGCCAGGCTCGTGAGTCACAATTGTCAATTAAGGTGCGCGCACACAAAGGAGACGGTTTCTAGACGAACCGGGAGCCTGCCACGGTTGCAGAAGATCGGATTTGTCACGATTCCTAATGTTGATCGACGCCGTAATAATTTAATAGCCATACATCCGCCGTGATCGTCCGGGAGAGGATTATTATTGCCGATCCCTGCGGTACACCGAAAGCACTAAGCAGCTAACAGACTTAACTCCGGTATCGTGTTTCTTACTTCCATCCTTCCCTCTGCGAAATCAACTTTCTCCCTCCTTCAATTATCCTGACGTAATATCGCTAAGTAATTTATCAAGGCGTTGCATATCGAATGGCTGATTACGGAATCGTGAAAATATGACATAATTTCGTGCCATAAAAATATTAATTTCACCACTTTGGCTAATTAAGCGGTGTGAGACGTATGGATATATTTCTAGGTCGATAAACATGCTACGCTGTCAATCTCGAAAGAATTCGTGCGTCTACTCCCTACGCATGGGCTACTCAATTTGTCAAAGATTCGCAAAAATAAATAATTAATTAATATTTTTGCTTAATATTCCAGTTGTATTTAGTCAATTAACTATTTCTATTTCTCTACCCTATCAATCTAAGTATAATATACCATAAAATTCTAATTCGAATCCCAAAAACAGAACAGCACCCAGCCTTGTTTGTTCCTTCCTTTCGCCGTCTGTCCATCGTTATCAAGCAACTGCATATAAATGCATCGATGCAACGCAGGTATTCTGAGCGCGGTTAATTTCGAGCCCGTAGACTGAGGGGTTTGGTGGTTTCGAGCGGATAGGCGGAGGAAGGAAAAAGGAGGATACAGAGGGATGAACGACGAGATATGGCGGTCCTAGGTGGAAGGGGTTGACGTGTTTCTAGCATGTCGATAACCCTGGAAATTTAATCATTCCGCTTCACTATGAACACTATGCGCCACTCACTGCTATATGGATGATGCCTTGGCTCCGTCGGAACGTTATACCGGCGAATTTGCATGATTAATGCCGTGTATCGGTTGCTTGATGCCGCATCACACTGACGTGACATTAAATAGAAACATAAGTCTAACGAACGTTACCGTAAGAGCTACGGTGTTTGCTTTTATATTTCCTTCGTGGATCGCTCGTTGAAAGACACTTTCCAAGTGAATCTACTTTGTCTGAAATTTTTTAACTATACCCAACAACTCTAAATACTATTGGCGTGATAAATCATAATTTTGTCGATAGAAGAATACGCATAGAGGATATTTTAACAAGGACGAATATTCTAGCTTCGCCTTTTGCGATTGCAAGTTAAGTAATTAGATAGATATTTACAATGTTTATTATAACATTATCGCAGTACAGATAAATTTACCATAAATACGCAATCTACACGAAAATTATATATTTTGCACCCCTCATTTTCCAAGAATTCAACGACACTGCAAATCTCTAAATTAAAATTACTCCAAACCTCAAATATTGTTCAAATCAGCACCGTTCGAATAATCGTCATCGAACCGTCAAAAATCCTGTGTCAACCGCAAACCCAAACCGCTCGACCGATTACTTCACCGATGGAAGGGATGCATCGACTAACGAGCCGTAAATACATGAAACAGGACGATAGGATAGGTGGCCGAGACGAGACGAAGAGAGACGGATAGAGGGGCCAAGCATGTCGCGAAGTTTAAACAGCTTTAAAGGGATGTTGCGGCGCCCCCGATGCTCGGGGGCGGCAAGTCAGCCGGAAACCTCTAATAGCCTCGTCTCGTGTACGCGAAACGGAGGGGGATGAACAAGGTAGAAACAAGGAGAGAGCGAACGTTGGCAGTATGGTGAAACGTGGCCGCAAAGGTGGCTGTATAGGTTGCACGCCTTGTATCTCGCCGGGTATACGATAACCGCACCCTCGAGGTGAGTTTGAGGGAGACGTTCGGCCAGGTATCCTACATTAAAGCCACCGCTAAATTCATAATACCCCGGGCGAAACGCGTACGTATCTCTTTCATGTTTATGGAGTTGTCCCGTTTAGTTACCGTATACGCGTCTCGTGCGCTGCTGAACAAGGAGATCGCATTGTTTGCCCGTGTCAAACGAAAGAATGAAATATGTACTTTAGATTTGTGTTGAACCTCGTTTCTGATACGTGTCTTACATGCCTGATTTGTGTCAGTATTTTGGCAAGGTGGAATTTTGACTGTTATGGGACTGTTACTGGTGATCGATGTTTCTATTATAACAAGTGGGAATACTAATAGCAATACTAGCAATAATATTCCTTAAATTACTACACCAATAATCTAAATAACAAATTACTATGAAATATGCGACGATTTAAATGTAACTTTAAACAGTTTAATGAAAGCTGACCTAAGTATCCAATATAACTAACAAAAGTCTTAGATCGTAAAATGAACCGATCACACCTTAATAAGTATAATTCTAACGTGTCTGATCATACACGCCTCTTTTCACTGTGCCGCTTCTCCGATACGTAAAACCTGAAATACCTAATTTTAGTCCTACATCTCTTAAGTTTGAGTCACGATTAATCCAACATCCGCCGTTTGACAATTATCAAAAAAGGGGGTAGGCGCCGCTGAAACCGCGCAGCAGCTACGAGAACATAAACATAGAGTCCTATATAGAATCTGTCGACACGATGAGATCGGAAAGTGTACAGACGGTAAGCCCACCCCTCGCGATCTTCTATCAGCTTTGCTTTGCACCGACGGTGGACAGGTTGTGTTTATTGTGAAAACATCGGGACCAATGTTGTGCTCTGTTCGATCGTGCACCACGCGTGTGGGTTTAAGTGCGCGTACACCCTGCAACTTGATTCTCTCGATGGCAAAAAGACGTGGACTTTGATCGATAACGTTTCCCTGTAATCACATATCGGCCTCACGAAATTGTTTTTTCCTTTTTTGCACACCGTTTCAATCTAACCGATGAATAATACGAGAGTTGTATACCGAATTTCATTTTTTGGTGATTTGATGGATACGAGACAGTTTGGGATGTTCTGTGAAAGTTACGGGGTCGCAGAAGGGGTTAATATCAATATCTTATGGCTTGCTAGTTATGGCTAATTCCACTGCGCCATGGCTTCTCACGTGTATTAGACAAAAAGGCTACAAATACGAGCTAAGAATTTGGTACCTATGTAGGGGGCTGATGTCTGTACTAATTCAAATAGCGGCTTACCAAGCATGGCTAATTCTACTGGGCTAATTTACTGCGTCGACTCATTCGCTGTCGCTGTGTAAAAGACACGTTGAAACTCTAATTATTGAAAACTGATTTTCAAATTTAAGCTTCTGGGTTTTTAGAATTTAAGGAGAACGCGAAATATGACGCTGTGAAATCACTGTGAACACCTAATTAATCCTTAACCCGCCCTTAACACTAAACCTATCGACGTTTTATGTACACTTACTCTCAAATTGAAAATAAAATAGAAAAGTAAATAATTAAAAAAATTTAACGCGCATTTTAATGAAAGCATCGTAATAAATTTTGTGATTTAAAATAAGAAACACTCGATCGGTCGTTTTGTTAATTACCACTAATCAACAAAACTTGTATACATATAAGTGCATATAATTCTATATATAAGACCGTCCAGTCATCCCCCAAGGAAACTAGACATCGATGAAACTTTCCTCGAATCGTCACGTCCGTCGGTTCCACTTCATCGCGCGAACTTGAAACAGCAATATTTTCCCGTGGCAACGACGGTGGATCATCAGAAATAGATAAGCCCAATGTTTTCTCATCGAGAAGTGCAGAGAGAACGTGTGGGGCCACTTGTCGATCCTGTCACCGTTCGTCCAGACCGGCTCGTCAACCCCTTGGCGGTCACCCCGAACCCCATGCACTTGACTCGTCCGACCGGTTTGGTCCAGAACGCACCCTAAAAGGCCCACCTAACAGCAAAGGTAACGCGTTCGACCCCTCGTAGCTATTCCGGCTGCTGGCTCGCGTACGAACAATATTTGCAGAGCTCTTATTCCAGCACTTCCCAACCCTGTGTGAGCGCAGCTTCAACCCCCTCCTTGGGTACCCCCTCTACCCCCTGCTATGGTTCGCTTGTGAACCCAAGCCCCCGGTTTTCTCTCGCCACCCCTCGTGTGCACCAGCAACCACCTACCTATCTACCTACCTACCTACCTACCTAATAATGATTTTACGTTACGCCATGCCGGTCCCCTGGGAATCCGACGGTGCCGCACCCTTATTGCACATGGCCCGTGCTCGTCCAAGACCAAGGGTGCACGAGCCACGGGACAGGGTGGTTGGAAAAAGAGAACTGATTATCATTAACAGCCAGAGTCCCAGAACACCCCCTCGGTTTACTGCTTGACGCACGTACGCACGCCAGCATCGAGGTCGCGCCAGGGTCTTGGGTACGATGGGGTGGTACAAAAAGTGTGCTGCATGATTGAGGATTTTAATTGAACCGAATGGTCTTGAAGCTTTCACGCCACGGTTTGTTACGACTGGAATGCTTAGTTACGCTATTCGAATGCACGAATTTGAATCTTGGATCTTCGGATACTCTAAAGCAGGGTTGGCCAACACGAGGCCCGCGGAGCTCGGTCGAATGAACATAAATGATATGGTCGAAGCGATAACACGATTGTTTGTTTGTTTTAATTAACAGAAAAAAAAAGAAAAATTACGTGTGTGGCCCGACAGGAAATATTATTTCTGAAATTTCGCCCTTCTGCTGAAAAGGTTGGCCACCCCTGTCCTAAAGTTTCCAAGCTTTCGATTCCAACTTACAAATTTATTAACACTAGAACTACCAAAGGGGTCAAAATAACTTGCTTCGGATTTCTTGTTTTAAATTGCAAAATTTATTAAAACGCCTATGTCGAAATATACGTTGTTCGTTTACGTTTTATCCTTTATTTATTTTGCTTTCTATTTTAAGTCCAATTTGAAAGTATGGGTGCATGGAACGTCGGTAGTTCTAGTATTAATTGCCACTGTATTTCTCCAAAGAATTTTAATTTCAATCTTCTTTCTTTCAAAAGTGAAACATTTACTATCGATTCTTACTTGCAAACTTGAGACGAAACAGTTGTTAGAATTGTAAAAAATAGAAGAAGGTCATATATACCCTTATTTCGTGGGAACGAACGTCCGCGTCCTTTCCACCTCGACGAATTTTTCATCCGCCTGAATAATGAATTAAATGTTCCATGGCGACCATCAGAGAGGTGGTGCGTGAAGGTGGACAACCGGACGCGGGTCCCACAGGATTGTTGGGTACCTACAGGAAGTGACCGTTTCCTATTGTATCCTCTTTCGACGAGTCCTTCTTAGGTTGTTTCGTCGAAACGAGGGTGAACGAGAGAGGCAAAGACGAGTCGGAGCGACAAGAAACAAGAGGAGGAGTCACGGGGGAGGACAAGGTGATAATTTGATAAGATATTGGGAGGGTTGCTATGGAGACGATACAAAACCCAGACCCCTGACTGGAAGACTGTTCCTCTAACTTGCTTCCACCCCTTGGAAGAACCTGCTCTTTCAGGATCGTCGCTCCATCAGCCTCGAGACACCCAAGTGTCAAGTGTCCCAACACCGTCGTCTGCTCACCTACCTAAGGGATGATTCGACCCTTAAACGGGGCTGTTCTTCGACTTTCGACGATACGAGCTGCCAATGGGCATTCAGGGATGGAAAATGTTCCCACTGATTTAGTGAAATTTCTATTACTTGGAATATTTATTATACTAAATATGGCTACTGAAATAGAGATTTAGAAACCCTTTAATTTAAAAATTCGTATCCTTAACTTTAATCGCGATTGGATCACAATTAATTCAACTCCTTTACCCAAAGTTTAATTAATAAACAGCGTTAATATTTAGCAGCTGGATACCTTAGGAATGAAAATATTTATCCAAGTGGCCGGAAAGAAATCAAAAGCAGATGTAATCACAGACAGTGCACATCGAGCATCAAAGATACATCTATATCCGTGATATATTTACAGCCCATGGGGCCAGAAGGACCTGTCCACATTTCCCACGGACAATTTTCGTCATAGAAAAATTCCATTCGAAGATTGGCCATCGACTGTGTCGTTCCTGCCTCGTGAGAGCAAAGAACGAAAGAAGATGGAACGATAGGCAACCCCGAAAGACATTACGATTATTACCGAGTGAAACTAGCAATGAGAGGGGGCTTCGCCACCCCTAAAATGCACTGGCCACATGTGGCCCCCAGATCCGACCGGGATCCTCTTGCTCACGACAAGACTCCGTCCAGACGGTTAACTGCATTATTTATCGTATGAAGTTGCTCCTGCTAATTGATCCCTGACGTCCCTCTGCTACGATCAATTCGTACCCAGAATTTTCGTACACCAATCGCGAACGAATATGATTTCTTTTTCTATCCATGCAAAAATAATCAGGAAAAGTGGATTATTTCACTGCTTCGTAAAAATATTGGGGTACCTGTTTTTACCATGTTATCGTGGGGGTGCGAGAATTTTGGATTTCTGTGGATTTTCAAATTTTGATCATTTCCTGACGCCGTTATTTCAGTGTGCAATATGTAAAACTTGATGAAAGAATATAATTTGAAATTTTGAAACGCGAATATACCGTAGGATACGATTACTAGAAATAGAATTATTATGAAATCTAAAAACATTGAAGAAAGCAAATAGATTAATCCCTTTTAAATTGGACTCACCGGTGTGTATGTAAGTGTGCTTCTTCATGTCGCTCTTCTGATGGAATCTTTTTCCACAGAATTGACAGGGGTACGGTCTGGTGTCGGAATGGATTAAGAGATGAGTACTTAAGGTGCTGGAACGTTTGAACGCTTTTCCGCACTGCTTGCACTCGAACACCTTCTCCGCCGAATGCACGGCCCTGTGTTGTGTAAGGCTGATTTCATGGCCGAACGTTTTATTGCACAGCTCGCAGGCGAAAGGTCTTTTGCCGTTGTGAGATCTCCTTGCGTGCACCTGTAAAAGAAAAATGAACCACCGTATATCTAAGAAATTCTGAAATCAAAATACAATCCATTAAATTTCAAATTTCACCTTTCAATTCGATACCTAGCATTATCAGCTTAATATTAACGTTCTTCTTTAGTTAACACGTTCACTGCCAATAATATATTCGTAGCTGGCAGTCAACGTATTAACGAGAAATAAAGTTACCCCAAAGTCATCGATCATCCAACTAAAATTTTCAGAATGGTTCTTTTTGTTTCAATTATTCTACTACACCGTACATTTGCTACGTGAATCACCAATGACCGTCACACCCCAGTCAACGGATTAATTAACATTCCAGCGCGTTCTAGCTTCTCTAGCTAGAAATCTGATCTAATCAAAACCCACCTCGAGCCCATGAGGCGTGCTGAACATCTTATCGCACTTGACGCAGCTGTACACATCGCCGAGCGGATGATGATGGAGGCCGTGAGCTGTGTGGGTCGAGTGGAGGCCAGGGTGAGCCGGATGAACGCCGCGCAACAACGGGTGCAAGTGCGGCGGTAACAAGTGATGAGGCAGCAGTTGAGGATGCAGGTACGAGAGAGGATGGTGAGGATGAGGCGGCAGTAGTCCGCTCTGAAGATGAAGAGGCGGATAAAGGATCGATGAACCAGGCGGTGGTGGATGTGCGCCACCGATCGGAGTATCTCGATGAGGTGAGGTGTTTTGAAGATGGGCAGACGGTGGATCCGGCCTCAGGAGAGCGGACACGCTGAAAGTATCGCCAGACTTCTTCGGTGGATTCGAAGCTGGTGACGTCGCGACGCTGGTCGGCGATGGAGTGGTCGATGATCGCGGAGGACTTGATCCTGCGTCTCGATCTTCATCGTCGCCTACTTCTTCCACGTCCACGTCCACCTCTTCATCCTCGACGTCCACGTCGACCTCGCCGTCCCGACGATCCGACGGTGGCGAGTCTGGACACGGGGAGTGCGATGGCGAGGGACTCCTGGTCGCTGGAGAACCCACCAAACGACCAACTCCGAAGGACAGTCGCTCTGAAAACGAAAATGTTCCGTATTTTTCTTTTCTTTTTTTCTTTTTTGAAAGCCGACGTATATCCGTCAAATTTTTCTTAGCATTATCGTTATTACGTCTGTCAAATTTTTCTTGCTATTGCTTGTTTGATCGACGATAAAAACGTGATTGACAAGCGGGCGGATAAGTCACGTATAGGTGTACGCGTGGAATATAAGACACGCCTATAGGTTGGATGCAGGAGAATCTGAGAAAAACGAGGACCACGGGTAAATTCGGTTTTGCTTCGTTGGAAGAAGCTGAGCGAATGAGATTTGAGTCACGTACCGGGTCCTTTTTGCCTCATCGATCCGAAGCCGGGTTAGAGCACGGGGTTAACGAGGCATCGTTGGGAAAAAATCGAAGTTCAACGTGGAAAATGTTCTTCCGAGATACTTCCTTTAATTTGTCCCCCCCTTTCAAAACACGGTCCAAGTTCCTTGAACGTCTATACATTACGTTGTTAACGAAATTCTGCTCTATTCCTCTGTTTTCTTTATTCACTTGTAAATCGACGTATTGATTTGGAGCTGTTCATTTGATCGAATAGAAATCCACAGGTCACCCAGATACGAAAGACGCAGGAATTAGGAAGCCTTCGATTCGAAAATTGATTACGAGGCGAGATAGATATCGTAAGGTACACTCGTGATCGGTCGGATAAGGCGATAAAGAATATTTAAATCGCACGATCGATCGACCCGATAAATCGGTCGAGAATGTGTCGACGTCGAAATCATCGTGTCTCTCGACGACTTCGTATCGCGTCTGGTATTTCTAATAATCGAGAACGATCACGAAACAGCTGTGATTTACGACGGTTTCGTGGTTCGTCCACGACCCATCGGTTCGGGGTGTCTCAAATATCAATTCAACATCATGGTGTACACCCGGTATATTATATTTATAATCCGTGCGCGTGACACGCGGTCACGTGTCCGGGCATACGATGCACCGGTGGCGGTTAATCGCATTTAAAGCTCTCCGCCATCATCCCCCTACGACCGATTATTATCGCGTCTCCTGGTGGCTTTGCAATCGAATCAAAATACGCCGCCAGTCTCGGTAGAGTGGTCTAATGTAATGAGAAACGAAACCGTGTCTGTCGAGACGATGGTAAAAAAAAAAAAAAGAAAAAAAAAGGAAGAAACAGACCGGCCGAGGGTGGGAATATCTCTCGCGGGGTAAATGTACAAGAGGGTTTGGAATCTGTACTTCCAAGTTGCGGGCAAAAATGTTTAAATTCATTCAGCTACCTGCGAACGAACGTGTATCGACATTTTTCCACGTTGCACGATGGTTCGTTTGAGATTTTAATTAGTAAAATTACAAACACGAGGGGAAGTGAAATTTCTTAGTGTAAATTCGATTACGTACGCACGAATGGAAGACGAACGTTAGAAACGGGATACGCGTTGATAAGAAAAAGATTGAAAGACGAAGAGGGATAGAATAATCATGAAAGTAAAAGATAGAGACTGAGGGACGAAGCAAAAGCGAAAGAAAAGGGTAAGAGGAAGTTCCGGACAGATGTGACTGGATGCAAAAGATAGGAAGAACTGCTTACGCAAATGCCATGTCTGGCTCTGTTGGAATGCGGTAAAAACCGACGGTGCAAACTGGCGAGAAAAACCATCGTCATCGTGCCAACCGTCCAACAGATGGGTTACTTTGGTCCGGGTGTTTCGCGCAGCTGGAAGAGTGAGCGGGGGAACTCGTAGTAATTACTTGAAAAGTATGAATATCACTTAGCTTCCATATTTAACAATCTTTGCTACGAATTTTTACTTTTCTTTTTGTTACAGAAAGAAAAAATGGAAACTTCGAACGCTTTTAAGACATTCCGATTATATCTTCTATCGTACAATGTCCCATTACTCGTGAAACTCGACGACTGTTTTGATTTCAAATTTGCCCGCAAGTTGGCAAACATGAATCGTGACAGAGGGATGACAATGACGGTGATGCCGAAGATGCTTGTGGACGTGGATTAATAAAGGAAGGCCAAGCCGGGGGAACAATTAGATCGAGTTAACGGCCAACTTTAATCTTCTGTCGTCCGTCAGCCGTTTACTGCGTAGCGATCTGCCGCTATTAAAACCGTTATACGATTCGAACCCCCCCTCTCCTCCCTCTATCTCCTCTTCCGTCTTGTTTGCACCGACAACAGAAACTACGACTTTCCGGCGCAAACGATGTGGGTTTCTGAAAACGTCACTGTCCATTTGAAACAGTGACAGGACCCTCTGATTTGAGGATTAAATCTGAGGCATGGGGGGGAAATATTATGGATTAGGGAGGGAATTTATAGTAGAAGATAGATTTATGGAGGAATGGTAACCATGTTGACTAAATTAGTGATTCTTGTAGTCGTCTTTTTTTTGATTTCTCAAAAGTTTCTTATTAATAAGCGATAAGATCAGGTGAAAAGGATCAGACGGAAACCCTGAGCAGTTGGGACCATCGAAAGATAACTCGTTGAATTCTACTTTCCTAAATTTCTGAAAAATTCTTCAGGACCAATCTTAAATCTAAATTAGCTCTGAACTAAACCTTAAAAATCAATCGTTTCTTGATTTCTAAAATGTTTCTTATTAATAAATCACAAGAAATCAGGTAAGAAGAAACCTATGGAAACCTTCAGAATGTCTCAGAACCACCCTAAATCTCTATACAAGTCTAAAAGTTAGGTCCGGACCAACAACTACCCCCCCCCCCCCCCCCCCTTGAAACCCGTCAACAATATTCAAAATCCCTTTGCACTCGAGTGGTGCCTCTGAGGCGCCATATTTAATTCAGTTTCACCCGTATGAAAATATAGAAACTTAAAGAATGGAATAAAAATAAACAAACTCTCAAATATTTCTAACACTTTTCTTCCGACATAGTGCGTTTGATTTAAAATTACTTAAATTACTTATACCGTGTAACTTTGAATTAGGTCTGGACCAAGAGTTACCGCCTCGAATCTCACGAACAATGTTTCAAGATCGATCGTGCTTCGTGACAGAATCTTTCTGAATAAATACGAGGAACGAAGAAAGATCCCAGTGTCTTAGGTGGATGCGAGGACGGATGAATGGCCACGTGCAGCGAGAAGGAGTCGGAAGAGGACAAGTTGTACGCGCGAGCGTTTAACATGACAAGATGCTACTAATTCAGGGTAGGTAGAACTGAGAGGCCGACCGTCGTACGAGTACAAAGGGGCCGACGATCCGAATCCCTGTACACCGCCTCTAATCTGCTCCAATTGGAACGACAGGAGTTAGAAGGGCCGATGTCCCTCGACGGTATAACGCGTGCTACCATTTATCCCAATCATCGGGACGACCGGTCGTTCTTAACGATCGACAAATAAAAACTTACTCGTCATCCGGGCTGACGAGGAAGCCGAACCGGGACAACAAGCCGCCCATCTACACCTTCCTTAGGAACAACAGGCCGGGATGGACTTTGTGGAATTAAAACGTCGTTAGATAAATGAGAATTTTTCCTTCCTTCAACCCTACCGCTTTCTAAGAATGTAATTACCGAGACATGGAATTTTTTTTTAATCGACTGAAACAATGTTTCTACATAATATTTTTCGTTGGACTGAACTCTGACGTATATATGCGTCTAGGATTGATGGTGAAGTGATGGTAGAAAGAAAATTTGTATAACACCATTACTATTTTATTAATATAAGACTGGTAATTGGATGGTTGGAAAGGTAATTAATCGATTTCCTGTAAAATGGAAAGAGAAATTTTAATAGTATTACTGGTCTACTATTAATATAGGGGTGTTGGTTGAAAGCTTGAAAAGTAAAGATATCAATAGTACTGTTATTTTGTTAGTAGTTTAAGATTAATATTTGAAAGCTTCGAAAGTAATACAATCGATTATCTTATATAGGAAAGGAACAAAATTTGAATAGTGTTATTATTTTTCTGGTATTATAGGGTTGCAAATTGAAAGCTTGAAAAGTAAAAATTTCAATAATATTATTATTTGGTTAGTAATTCAAGATTGCCAATCAAAAGCTTGGGAAGTTATATAATCGACTATTTAAAAATGGGTGAATAGAACGATTTTCATAGCTTTGCCATTTTATTATCAAGATAATAAAATCGAAAGGTTAAAATTGATAATTAGCTATTTGCAAGCGTAATAATTACAAAGTCTGCAGTAGCCAACTGAACGCAGTGAAAATTGCAATTAATCAAATTATTATTCGATACACGCGCGTTAAAATTGATGTTAATTTTGATTTATTCCATTTAATTGTGACATATCTTTAGACACCCCAAGATTGATCGAGCGACAAAATTCTTCGGCTGGATTTCATGCTGATACCTTTCCTTTACAACCAGATTATATTGAATCCGTATTAACGTTGTTATTTGTGACATCGATATATCTTTTTATCCTTCGTTGTTGGTATTATGAACCGTGCTACGAAATCAGGAAGCTTTTAAACTTCTTATCAGCGTATTAAATGTGGTAGTGACACGATGATCTAGCTTAAAATTGATCGAACAGCGATCGTAAGCTTCGAGGATTTTCGACTAGATTAAAACGAATTAATATTGCGATTCCGTTCGATTTAAAATTTCCATTATAAAATACCGAAAGGGTTAATCAATTTAATAAAAACCCTTTCCTGTGAAACGATGATACGTACATATTATTCATCTATATTGTCAACTTTTTCAATTATTTATTTTGCTAATAGCTGGTATAAATAATATTAAATTTTGCGAAGCTATTCTAAGTTTAGCGATAGTGAAATTATATTAATTTCGTCAATTTCTTAACTTTCAACGTGGACACTAAAAAATAATTTTTACGAGACATGAAAAATTCATCCCTAACAAATCTGAAACGTTGCAACGAAGAAATATGAATAAATAAAGAAGGTTATTTATAACTTTGAAAATATTGATTGTTGACCCACGTCTTTCATTATTTGCCGAGTAATATCCATCCTAAAGATTATGAACCCTTATTTAATAAATGAATGGTGATTTCAAGGCTTACCTGAATGATTTTTGGGCAGGGGCGGTAGATTCGTGACCTCGGTGGCGTTACCAAACGGTGCCCACAGTCTAGGGAACATTAAACGAACGTTGCAACCACCTGAAAACAAAAAGCACCAATGATCTACGGTCGTATCGAATCAATGTTACGTGAAATCTTAGCGAAAATATGAAGGATCGAGCGATATTTTCGAATCGTTCATGCATCATTGTCCTCGGCCGTTGTTGGGGGAAGGGGATTTGGTAGCCGTTAAACGGAGAACCAACGTCTGGAGATGCTGACAAATTTCGTATTCCCAGCCCGTACAAAAGATCAACCCCTCGACAAGAGCGTCTTTATTAGAAAGGAGGGAGGACCGTTCTCTATTTATCAACCTTGCCCCGGCCATTACTCGCTCTCTTTTCTCGTGGCTGCATTCCAATCCACGAACCGCCGCCATTCGTTTTGCTTCCACTCTTTGATCGCCGTTTCGGCAGATGGATGGAATTTGAACTTGACGCGAAACGCTGCAATCTCGAGTCCTTATCGATTCGATCGAATCGAACTTGTCAAAATTTCGATTCCTCGTCAAATTCGAATTTTTGAAACGTTGGAGATTTTTAAGGGTTGGTATTCAACTCTTCGCAATATTTCACAGTGATTCAACTAACATCCTGTCGACTGTTTCGAATGGAATTTGCGTCTTCTAGTTTTAGCAGTTTCTTCCTTTTGCGAATTATACGAATTTTTGCCCCTCAAAAATTTTTTAACACGTTAACCGGTAACTGGCACCCGAAATTTGTCACAATCAAATAATCGACAAAAAGAACTATGAATTAAACTAATAATGCTGGCTATCGAATGGACAGATTAAATTTGAAAATTAATCGACTGCATCCTTAACACGTTGAGTGGCACAGTGAAAACGGACGTGGGTAGTCAGACACGCTGAAATCCTAATTTTTAACAATACAATCAACTAATATTCAAATTTAACTTTTCAATTCGACAGCTAGCATTATTAGCTTAATGTTAACACTATCCGTGGTTTTATTTTCTCGTTTCTGTTGGTAATTATTTGATTGTAGAAAATTTCGGGTGCCGGTCACCGGTAACCCCCGTGGCAGCCAACGTGTTAATAATTACGATTTTATCCTGTCCGACTACCTATCGTGCCACTCAACGTGTTAACCACGAAATTGCCACCTTATCGATAGCGTCGAATTTAATTTGCTTCGTAATCTTTAATTCTCTAGACCCTGTAAAACTTGCAGCGTTTCCTTGAAATATTCCCGATTCGCGAGTCAAGTGAAATCGATCGATCAAAGGTACACGAGTGCTCGTATCGAGGGGCAAGAAATGAGAAAAAAAAAAGGAAAGAAAATTCAAGGTAAAAAAGGGAAAGAATGAGATCCGTAATCCGGGCAATATAGGACCGACCGGGATAATCTGAGATAGCGGTGGGAGATTAGCGCGACACGCCGCAAAGGCTATCTCATTCTCGCAGGATTATCAGAAATAAATCATATTTTCCTATAAAGCGAGCACACACCAAGATAAGATGTCCGAGGCACGGTTTAGGTAAGAGACGACCATCGATACCAAAGGTGTGTGTACACACACCACGGCCCAGGTAATGCGTGTTTCTTACCCGTGAACAACACCGATCTCCAACGATCGTATCGTAACGGCTTGAAACTTGCGTGTCGCTCGTAAATCCATGAAACGATAAATCTATCGCCGCGTGATTTTCTAACGAACAATCGTTCGTGACGCGACCGTTCCGTGTCGAAGAGATACATATTAGAAATTCGAGGAATCTTCGATCGATCTGGACGGAGCCGATAAACTGGAGGACACTCGAATCCGTGATTGAACGAAATTGTATAACGAATCGGGTGTAACGATAAAATTCTGTTTGATCGTGCCTTATTATCTCTCGCTACAACTATCGATGATTGCTAATTATTGAGTGGACGACTGATTACGGCCGCGTTATCTGTCTGTGACCCACACTGAATATATTGTTCCTCCAGGAAAAATTGATTGAATTCCTTAATTCGACCTTTCGCGATCGAAAGATTTCTTTGATAGGTGGAAGTAATTTAAAATGTTTAAATGATTTTAGTGACATCGTTCTGGAATATTTCATTTGAATAGCAACCCTTCGCCCCTATAACGACAGATTTAATTAATCAGAAGAATTTTGTAATACAACAAATTGACAGAAGGAACTGAAATAATGATTTGAGAACAGAGCTTAAATCGTATCAAACCTCCCTCTCCGAATCATCTGAATCGATTTAATCGCCCGTAGATTACCCTTTGAGAGCCGACGAAGACGGGACAACGAGCATCCCCAGCCCTAAGGAAACAACCCTCTTCTGCCTATCACCTGGCAATTATCGCTTAAACAGTTTCAGCTCGATTCCTACACGCTGTTCGCTCGATATTATTGCGTTTAGCAATTAGGTCGATTAAGCAGTATTAGTATAGACAGCCATCTAATGCCGCGTCCGTTCCCCTTTCACCTGTTGAACGATCGTTGTTGTGTTCCCTTTACGCACCTGCACACGCTCGCACACCCTTGTGCAGTCCATGTGTATGGGTGTGTGCAGTACAAGGGTGGAAATGGTGCAGGATGCAGGGAGCTCAGGTGTTGGCGCGAATTCAAGGGCGTGAACGGGACGCGTTGCAGAGATAATAGGCAGGTAATAGATAGGATGATGACAGGCGACAACGGGATGAATGTCAGGGGGATGAGATGCGAATCCGCGCAGGGGATGCAGAAATTGATCGGGGAACGGGTTTCACGGCGGTCGAGGGAAATGTAATTCTCTTGCGTTTGATTCTCGATTCCACGACTAAACCGAAACCTCCGGTAACGCGTTTCACGATTCTCATTTTGCCAACCGGGAATTCTAACAAAATTGTCAATCGCCCGTAAGGATTCAGCTTCGTAGATTTATCTACCATAGAAGAGCAACGTAGTTTCCCTTTGCGGCAATTAATTTTAGTAAAATAGATAATATTAGTAATATTAGTAATTAGTAATAATAGTAAAATAGGCAATATTAATTTAATTGTGAGATTTATTTCAAATCTGCTTCGATTACTATTCTTTAGAATTACTGGGACTAGTTGAATAAATCTACAAAGTTTCGTTAAATTCGTAGGAGAAAAGTAAATCGTCCGATCTTGTTTAAAATTCTGTAATATTCTAAATCACAATTTATTTGACAATTGTTCACCACGATATAATTATTTTAGATGAAAGTCACGATTGAAATGGTTTACTTTAGATCCGTGCTATGATGACAGATTGGGCGAGTATCGATGATAACGTGTTATTAAGATGATAAAGGGAATCGTAAAGTGAAATTTGAATTTGACAAGAGCAAATGGTGACACGACTGCGATTTCAGACCACACGATAATTGTAATTCGATCTGACAATGATTTTGAATGCGATTATTATATTCATTTGGTTGCATTTCTGATTATCCTCGATTTTAGGAACTGAAATTAATTATTCTTAAGTAACGGAGGCTAATCAATCGATGCCTCGATTCAAATTAGATACTTAGATAATAGAGAAAATTTGCAAGGTTCATATTTTACATTTAGATGATTCTCAAAATTAACAAAATAAATTTAGAAAATTGTCAAGGTAACTTATTTTACATTTAGATGATTCTCAAAGTTAACAATATAAATTTAGAAAATTGTCAAGGTAACTTATTTTCCATTTATATGATTCTCAAAGTTAACAATAAAAATTTAGAAAATCGTCAAGGTTACTATATTAAATTTCGGAAATTCTCAAGATAATATCTAAAGTAACGGTCTTAAATTTGAGAAATAAAAATGTCAAGAATCCAACATTAAATTCACCCTTATCTACCCTATCAGCTATTGAGCAACAAAAATATAGATTCGACTTTGACAGCGTCAAGCTTAACCCTACCATGGTGTTAAGGGTTGAAAGGTGAATACATCATGATTTAAATGATTTATGGACATCCGATATGATCCTACCTTCAGCGTCAACAGGAAGCTGCGAGCTCTCCTGAAGATTCTCATTGTTATTCGTTTCCGCTTGTTGATGCGCCAACGAGGAGGCCGGCTGTTTCGGCTTGACGACGCGAAAGGCAGACGCTTCCGCGACACCCCTGCGCGAAAAGTCCAAAGGACCCACCCCTACAGGCGAGTGTTGCTGTTGCACTTCCATCATCCTGCCTCGACAGTTCGATATCACTAGCCTTACAACAATTCTACCCTCACTGTACACGACATTCGTTCCTAAGTCAAGGTTAGGTCCTCATTTATATTCACCACCGTACCGTCAGCGTATCATTCACCATCCCCTTCGTTTCTCTTGTTTACGATAACTTGTAACCGGCACTGTCTTCAGAAATCATCCCTTATCAAATTGATCCGTTGGACGAACCCGTTGTTCGTGCAGGTGTCTTGGAAATCTATCGAGATCAATGATGATCGTTCGTTGGAGAACGATACGCGAAACGATGCTTCCGGTTCACGAGGACACTGATTACCGTGGCGTCCATCGGCCAGGACAGGTCAGGAACGACGAGCACCGGCACCCGGGGATGCGAGAGACGTTATAGCGGGTGCCTCGACGCCGACTGCTGTTAACGGGTCTGATAGTGGAGGAACTCCCATGCGATGACGGACGAAAGTCGCGAGTTAGACCGAGTAGGAAAGAGTAGGGGGGTGGGAGGGGGGATATAACCTAACGCACACATTCGATCCATAGCGTCTCTGTTCAACGGTTAGAAGGAAAGAGAGAAAGACGAACGAACAGGAACACCCACACAGACGTTGGATGCATGCCGGGATTTTCGATGGAGACTCCGCCTCCGTGGCACGCCTTCTTCGTCCCTACTCCACCCCCACGAAACCACTCACCATGGCCCTGATGTCGCACACCGACGCACACTTTGGATACCAACACCGTCGAATGACACAGAAGGCCTCTCGGAAACATTCGCTACCCGGCTGATTTCTATCGTACCAACAACATACAAACACGTATCGATGCCACACGAAGCTAGCTACCGAGTGTGTATATATGTTTGTTCGTTTGCCAGTGATGATCGTGTGGGTGCTGTTTAACTGCACGAGTGTCTATGTGTACGATAGTAGGTGAATCAGTGTGAGTGGTAGGTAGCGGAGAGTATGGACACGAAACACGGTGTGCGCCACGCTCTCTCACCTCCGGTTGCAGCATTATGTGGAACCACTCGGCCACCCTGATTCCACTCTTAACTCCACTGATTGATATTTGTGCGCGGCCGTTCCTACACGCCCGGAAGTGAATGCACCGTAGACAAGCTAGTCGGCTACGTTTCCTGTACACGGACAAGAAGGTTTGAGCTTGGTGGTTAAAAGAGGGCGAGTTGTTTGGGGCACGATTAGGGCGACTAATTTCTAGACAGCTGAGGGAAGGGTAGGTTCTAGAAGATGATCGTTTCTAGGTTATGGTAATATTTAAGGAGCGGGGAATGGGATCCAAATCCCAAGGATTGGTCATTTTTAGGGAATTGTGAATCCTGATGGTATCTAAGTTCTAGGGTATGGTAAATTGTATGGAATGCTGAGTCCTAGGGAATGGTGTGTCCTAAGTAACGGTAACCCTTAGGAAATAACAAGTCCACGGAATATTAATTCCCAGAAAATAGTAAGTCCTAGGCAACAGGCAAAAGTGACCCTGAAAATCAAAATCAACCTATCCAGGTCCCTTCTTTAATCCATTGATTAGTGAATCCTACAAAATGGTATCTAAGTCTTAGGGTATGGTAAATCGTATGGAATGGTAAGTCCTAAGTAACAGTAATTCTTAGGGAATAACAAGACCACAGAATATTAATTCCCAGAAAATAGTACGTCCTAGGAAATTCTAATTTCTAACCTTGCCCAGGCAAAAGTGATCTTGAAAATCAAAAGCCACCTATCCAGTTGATTAGTGGAATAAAATTTGACAAGATGAATCGATCGTAAACATAACACTATCTTAACGGCCATTTGTTTCATTGCATTTGGCCTGATACTTGAAAGCTGCCAAATAATTCATCCGGATCAAACGTTCAATAAAAATGTCACTGTATATTATAAAAACGTAACGATATTTAATAAGTCGTTATCGTTGTCTTTAACATTTCTTCATTATCTAGAAGATAATCCCCGAAATTTCAGCAGAAACATGAAATAAATGACCCTCGATTTTCAAACTACCTTCTAAGATCATCAAGATTCTTGAACAGAGTTCCCTCGCGTCAGTCGTGTATTATTGGTGCTTAAAGTGTATCAAAGCGTAAAAAGCGTCGTATTAAATTTCGCTACGTTTCTTGATGACTCGACAAAATCAAAAAACAAAACGCTAAGGTGATAATGTATCGACGATTCGAGTAATAACGAGCATCGATTTTCTGAGAAAAGGGATTTGAACAAAGCGTTCTTTTTCGATAATTATAATCCGTTGCAAAAATTTTTAGGCAAAATTTTCGACAGATTTCCTTTCTCGTACGACGACGTTAGCGCTTGCAATCGACTTTGACGAGTCAAATCGAACTGCAAACGCTCATCCATCTAACGCAATCCATTATACGTAGCTTAAGCGATTACGACGACGTTGGCCATTTATTGCACCCGATGTTCATTCGCTGAACAAATTATCAACGTTTGAAGAATGTTCCATGCTGAATTCTTTCTCTTTACTAGATAAATATCTGTCTTGGCGAATCCTTTACCGATGAGATTTCAACGATTGCGCCAGAAACTTTTTCATATCTGATTCACGGTTTGCAGAAAATCGTTATTAACCTTATCGATGGTTATTGGAATAATGGATTAACAAATGCCTAGCCTCGTTTAAGCACAAGATACTTATATTTTAACGCCTCGTGCAACAATATAATAATCTACGATTCGAGCAGAATCGCGTGATCGCAAATAAAGAAAAAGAGCAAAAACGACTCTCGATGGCAAACTTCTGATCCCTTATCGTAATCCCTCTGTTAATTTTCTTCAAAGTTGCACACTCTACCACACAGATAAGTAGGTTACACAGATAACAAAGTATCAACCGCAAGGTAGTACAACTGTTTGCCAAACGTGGAAACTAATCTACCTTCACCTTCGCGAGGTTTCGTTTCCAATCGTTTTTTACCTTTCCGTAAATCGGGTATCTGTTTCGTTTGGAAATCTTCAAGGTTGTGTATTCGTGCACGAACCGAGGGAAAAATCGTACGTTGTGAGACACGCTTAAGGCGCAGTTACAACGCTCGTGAATGTCCATTTGTGTGCTGACGGATTAAGTTATCTTACGGGCTTGTAAATCACGTCCGGTATATACTTGTGCAAACAAGCTTGGGCAGGTTCGGTATTGAACGAACCGATGAACAAGAAAAACTGATAAAATATCTTGAAAACGATCGGTGTATTTATATGATTTTACATTTATTTGGAA
The DNA here is from genome assembly GCA_943735885.1 of Stelis phaeoptera. Classification (NCBI taxonomy): domain Eukaryota; kingdom Metazoa; phylum Arthropoda; class Insecta; order Hymenoptera; family Megachilidae; genus Stelis; species Stelis phaeoptera. Next base: position 10,939,836 of record OX030941.1, on the reverse strand, counting down.
CTTCGTGAAACGACACTTACTCTGAATCATTCGTGAATTTCAAAAAAATTGAATTTATTACGAATGAAATTCATCGATCAACCTCTTGATGCCATTGTGTATTTCGTCAGTTTTATCATTTATCGGACTGACGATTAAATTTGCAACGGTTCCAATTATTTTGATTCGAAATTGTCCAAATTTTATTTCCAAAGAATTGTGAAAATTATGAAACTCTGAATTTGCTGTAAAAACTACAGTTTGCTATATTTGTGAAATGTTGCTGTAATAATTCCACGTAAGAAAGATACAAAATTAATCAATTTCATTTATAGTCTAATATAATTTTGCAAGTTCTCACTACGACTATTTGTAATTAAACAAATAAAATGTCTTATAACACAGTTGATGTAATTTCAGTTTCTTCTAATAAATTTTTTAGTCTCATTCTGTCGTATAATTTCAAAGAAACGATTTTTTTTTTCTCATCCATCTTACACCCATGGACTGATAATTTCGTCCAAAGACACTTTGTTCTTGGCCGCTTTTCATCCCTCTATCATACTATTCCACCTGATTCTTCTTCCTCTAGGCACGCAGGATCATCATTCGTTCGCAGCAGCTCGTCATCAGCCAGGAGTTTTCCTATTTTCGCCGTAAGAGGGTAAGCAATTTCCTCGCGAAGATAGAACTGCCCTGGGACACCCTCGGTTACTCTTCAAGGGTGAACATAGACGACGATGCGAGTGAGTAAGTATGATCGATGCGACTTGTCCTTCTTTCTTGACATTCAACATCTTCTGCCTCGTATACACACGCCCCTGAAGACACTTCCCTTCTTATACTCGCATATTTTGTCATAGGAAAATTTTCTAACGTGGTCTGGTTTAAAGCGATAATTCAGGGATGCTGTGGGGTTAGGTTTCGTGATTTGAAAACTGTTAATTTGAGAGTTTGGTCATTAGGGCTGGGGATTTGAATGATTGGAATGTTTCAGGCTGTAGAATTTGGATTCTAGGGAATGTCTGGGTATTTAGAATACTCGGAGATTATGCGAAATATTCAAAGCGTTCGAATTGAAATTATACGGCGTTACGCCGAATCTTCAAAGTGTTCAATCGTCAATTTATAACCACTATCGAATACAATAATCATCCTAAGAAAAGAAGAAAGAATATAAAGAATCACTTCAATTTATTGCATTACGAGTGGCCGTATCTCGAGTAGCAAACGCTGAAGAGTGACACAGGAGTTTTCAGTCAACGAATCGCAAATCTACCTTGACAAAGTAGTTCAATGCGCCGGATACAGGGGACGAAGTGGCTGGCGCCACGAATTTAACACTTGATTGTCCCGTCGAACAATTGTTTCGCCGGTATTATAGCCGCTTCTCGGGGTCGTTTCTTTCTCGCCACGAGTCAACACGGTTCCCGAATGAGTCATTCTCGATCGAATAGAAACACATATTAAACGATTGTCTTTTACCAATTGGTGATGTGGGTGATGATGGTTATCGCAGACACGTGAAACAAACGGTGAACGATCCTAAAGAAATGTTTCCATGTGGGCATACGTGTGTACACATCTTTAAAAAAAAAAAAAAAAAAAAAAAAAGAGGAGAAGGAAGGAAAGAAAAACGCAGATGGACCCCTGCGGGTAGGCGAACGATCGTTTTACAGTAAGCGTTCGCTATCTGGAAACAGATACGTGGTAATTGGAAAGAATTGGTCTAATTTAAACCGATTAATCCGGTTCTTGACGAATCTTGAAAGCACTCGTCGACAGGGGCGATCGGTGATTTCGTTCGAGTATTTTTTAATGAAATTTTACGAAAATTCTGACACGAATGTTTTCGATATCGCTGTTGGATAATAGATGAGCGCTCGAACATTGATAAGACTTTGCTTATAAACAAGAACGTTGGAACAATAAAAGAAAATGTGCCGCGGTCTGATTGAGCAGCTGTTTTCGTATCGAACAATCAGTTTCAAAATATAGAAATTCTGGTAGAAATTCATGACAGAAAAGTTTCGCAAAATGGTACACGTGGTATATCAGATTAAAGTTTAAAATGTAAGGAAAATTACTAACAGCTCTGTTTTCAAACAAACGTGGATCAATGAATACTACTGAGATGTGAATTGATTGGTCCATTGTTCGTTCGTTGGTATCGATGAAACATTAATGTAGTCATTTTCGTGAAACCCTAAGCTTTAAATTGATGTGCCATAAGTGCGACTTGAAGATACTTTTCTGTCATAAAATTGTATCAGACTTGAAACGTTCCAAAATCTATCATTTGACACGTGACAACTATTTTTATACAAAAAATAATTCCAATCATTTCATAGGATCAATGCTACTTAAAGGCTCACAAATTTGTGAAACAAACAAGCAAACAAATAAACAAATCTTTGGTCAGTTTAATGAGTAATGAGATAAGAATTCAGATCTTAAATCACCCGCGGATTACTCAAAAACAGAACGATTTCGAAATTCGTAATCGTGCTTGTCGATCGACGCTGTTTAAAGACCAGAAATAACATTAACGATATTACGAGGGCATTAACGCACTCGATCGCTTCCTCGAATCGTTATCGTTTATCTAATGTTTCGCACGAGCACGAACGCGATTTAAATCCGTAAAAATCGATGGATCTTCGAACCGTCGCGTCGTTGCGTGAGGATCGATCAATACAAGAAAATATAGAACACAGGACAATATAGAAAGTTGGTAAAAGGAATAACTATTCATAGAAACAGGTATATTCTATAAATTATAAATACCTATTTCTATAAATAGTTATTCCTTTTACCAACTTTCTATATTGTCGCAAAAATACCCGAAATTTCCATACTTTGAACTGTCTAGTTTAAAATTACCTATTTACAAAAATACCTATCTATAGGAATAACTATCTATCCAAATACCTATTTATAGAAATAAGTAGCTTGGGTTAGGGTTAGGTTAGCAACGGGAGCTTGCACTCCGAAAAATTCTCAAAATTCTTATAACCCTCATAAGAAATTACCATGGCCAGAAGAAATTCTCAATATTAAAATCTATATACACAAATGAACATTCAACCAAGCAGAAGCCCAAAGGGCAAGGGGGCAAAGTCGCGGGCCGATACTCGATTAGATTTTCATCGAAAGAGGGTTTCCTGGAGCGTGCGTCTCGGCTCCCGTACGATGGGAGCTGGCATATGGTGTGGCATGGTGCACAGTTTCCAGCGCAAGGGACAGAGAGAGGTGGAATCGAAAGGGAAGAAGGGGGAACGTTTAACGCGGGACAAACGAGCGTGACCAGGGTCGGGGCCCCCGTAGTACACGGGGACTTTCATGGTAAATTTCTACGGGATATGTAATCCCCCATAATGTACGGACATATGCACCGACGGACACGGCCACCCTCGTGGATCCCCCGTGGACTGATATTTAGGGCCGATATTCATTAGCAGTTTCACGCCGAACCTGTATGGAGCAACAGAGAGATCATCGAACGATCGAAAGAGAGGGTGAACATTGACCTGGCTGACGTTCTCGATGATATAACTGTTCAAAAGGGTACTTCGATACCCCCATAACGTCACTCCCTACTGCACGGTGATCTATGGTTTCGTTTTGGCACGAAGCAGAGAGAATCCAGATTGATACCGTTCGAAACGACAGTCTGCTGATCGAGGGGATCATTTGGAATTTATTTATCTCGAAGGCATATCGAAATTCAATCAGAAAATCAAAGGGTACAGGAAAAGAAGGAGAATTTTTATGCAAGCCAGACCAAGGACTCTAAGATGAAACATTTCTATCGGTTTATTCCACACTGTCGTTTCTAAGCGAAGCGAAGGGTTAAGCACAACAGTTGTCTTTGGCCAAACACGATTACTGATAAAATCATGAAAGCAAAGGGCGATTAACTTTTCCGGTGGATCGTTGAATTTTCTTGGTATCGAGTTTCCACGAACGTGTACAGAGCGTCGCGACGCGTACGCTCATAAAAATTAATCGTTTTGCCCGGTTTCCTAATTCCGTGCCTCGACAGGGGTCGCTCGACGTTCAATTGGTTTGTATGGGCATTGCTCGAGCCAGGGCCGGTCCAACAGTCGAATTGGGTCTTTAGGTGACGGACCAAACTCGATGCGGGCTATATACTTCGTGGACTTCTTACAGTGGCGACTCGAACCCCCCCGTTGCTTCGCCGTTATTTTTTCTCTTTATCTTGTCACGCGGCTAGTTGGACGTTGTTCTCCTTGTTCAATTCGTCCCGAGCTTCGTGGTATAACCCAATAATCATTTAATTCCGGCAGTCGTACGCGCAGCGCTTGGCGCCAAGTCAATCTAAGCCAACCGGATATGCCTCTCTCGTCTGCCTCGTTCAGCCACTGACGTAATCCCGAAGTTTTAGGAGCGGACGAGGAACGCTTTCTATCGCCAATTGTGAATCCCTGACTTCCCTCCCTCAGCCCGTCCTCGAAACGTTTAAGATCCCCGATGAAATCGTTCGTACCATTAACCCTTTCCTTCTTACCGTACCCATACGGCTACGTAGTATATTTTTTCGGAAATGTGGAATAATTTTCTCCGTATCTTATCCAAACCTTGAAAACTGAATTCCTTTTCTTTTTTTTTTTCTTTTAATGAATTCTTTGAAAATTTTAAAAATGAAAGGGAAAAGTAGTTCAAAATTCGATACAAATTATTGACTCTCTCCATGGTCCGCCGTTTCAGTGATCCAAATATCGTACACGTGTTTAAAATATCAAATAATTATGATGTATTCAATTTTTCTCTTTTTGGCGGATAGTGTATAATATAAGTTTAGACGATGCACATTATTAAAAGAGTATTTTCGACAAGTTCGAACCTGGAGGCAACAGGATGTCTGGGTTCCCACAAGTAGCGCGTATCCTTACGAGGATCTTATTTGAATCGAACGAATCCTCTTCCGCTCGTTGCCGTTGTCTTTCGCTTTAAATACGTCCCGCGGTGTTTCCACGGAGTTGCTTTCGTTTCATGTGGTATCAACTGTAGGCGCAGAAGACGCTAGTCAACGATAGAGGGTGGGTCTTTGATATGCTGACGTCGATATTATCAATTCAGATGAGGCAGAGGGAGGCGGTGGTCGTTTGGTAAAACTGCGTTTGATCTGCTTCACTGTGTACGCCACGTGCGTGTGTACGTGAATGGATACCCACTGTATGGTTAAAGATACACCCTTGGAAAAAGTAGCTATCTGCTCAGGATTCGATCAGAAACGATTGTAATCGAAAAAGAAAATTAGAGTTTGACAGTCAACTGATGGGAAAATTTATTAAGCCTTGGGTTGGAAATTTTATAGTTTGAGGATTTAGGAGTTTAGAAATATTGTAACTTGGAAATTTAGAAATTTGGAAATATTCTGACTTGGGAAATTAGAAATTTGTGAAATATTCTGACTTGGGAAATTAGAAATTTGGAAATATTCTAACTTGGGAATTTAGAAATTTGGAAATATTCTGACTTGGGAACTTAGAAATTTGAGAAATATTGTAACTTGGGAATTTAGAAATTTAGAAATACTACATTTTAGGAACTCAGAAATTCCGAAATACTATAATCCTAAAATTTATTATATTGCCAATTAAAAGCCAAATCGCAGCCGTTACATAAATGAAATTTATCAATTTTTATCGCCATATGAAGAAAAAATACTGTGGAGTTGCTTTGAAGTTAGAGGAAAAACGTAAGTTGGAGCAACATACCGGATATGATTTACCGTAATAGTGATAAAAGATTCAAGAGGAACCGGACGCGTGTACGAGCGACAGCTTGCTGGTAAGAGGGTTGTTGTTTATCCAAGTTTCTCTACAGAATCCGATGTTACAATCTCTGCCACCTAGCTGGCAGAACGCTTTCACTAAAATAACGTTATATTATCGGGCGACTGTGCCACCTGAGCCGCTAAAAGCGTCGGTCCCGACGCGGCCATAACGCGACCGGCTGATTCGAGATTTACTCGATACGTAAAATCACCAACCGGACCAACTGATACGACTATGATTTCCATTCCATCAACATACAATTTTGAAAATTGTATTATTCGAGCGAAGCTTTTAAGGATAAATCGCGTGTTTCGTGGAATCAGCACACTATTTTTGCTTCGTAATTCTGTCAAAATTACAGATGTGTGATTTAAATAACAGTTACTGTTAGATTCCTTTTCGAATAACCCATAAAATGACTAATTTCTAAATTAAATTTAACAATTAGTAACCTAAAATTACCAATACCGTAAGTTATATAGTATACCAACGTAAAAAAGTTAACGAAAGTATAAAAATTCAAATAGATCCATTTGCAATGATATTACTTTCGATTCTAATAAGATTTCTCATACGTCTTTTAAATTGCTCATTAAATTTCCAACCCTCATATTATATTTACCATATTTATCATAATATTAATCGACTGTCCTAAAATCTACAATTCGTCCGATCTCGAAACAAAACACTGAGGAAATTCATAAAATCGGCAATGAAACGAATTGACAAATTTTCGAAAGTCGACAGGAAACAATGCTCGAGCCAATCGTTCCAATTCTGGCCAAGTCTGCAGGATGCATTTAACTCGCCCGTGGCAATAAGAATTCAATTTCTTCAACGAGAGGGGGAGGGAAAGGGTAGGAGGATATGCAGTCGAGGTTCGACAGCCGCGAAAATGGCGACGGTTCGAACATCGCGTCAATGAATCCGATTGATCGCAGATCAATGGGTTGTTGCCACCGGACGATCGACTAATCTTAAGGGTCAAACGATCCCGGTCAAGTCGGACTTCCTTCGCCAGTTAACCTCGACGCTATTCTCAATCTCGACTCTGACTCATCCTCGTCATCATCATCATCATCATCATCATCGTCGTCGTCGTCGTCATCGTCGTTGTTGACTTTGTGTCGCGTTGTAAGAAGGCGCGTGTTCGTAACGTCACGATGATGTAATATTCTTTAAACTGACCCTGGTGTGTTTCGTTACAATACGATCGACCCACCCACTGTTTTTATTTACCTCTTTTTACGTGCCTTAATTACGAACAGCAGAAGAAACTTGACCGAATATTCGAAGATACGTTTCCTTGGACAATGGGATTTGGGGTAAATAAAATTGTGAGAGGTGTAAAATTTCGAAATTGGATATTTGAAATATGGTGGAAAAAGTTAATCGAGGTTAATTTATTCGCTTAATGTATCGCGTTCATACCTACTTACCTATAGTGTCTAATCGTTGCTTTAGTGGATATAATTACTATTAAATTACCCCTGTTAGTAATAAAATTCTACAGATTCTAAATCCCCGTTAATTCAACGAAACACTCGTATATTATCAAATTTCGAATGCTACCACCCCCGAACACGAGTACTAATAATTTCTAAAAGTGTATGATTAATACCTAAAGTCGAATAATCACCTCCAAGCTACAGAGTTTAAAACACACCCTTATCCTCGCATTCCCTCAACAACAATCATCCACAACCGCGAACGAGAAGAATCGTCGACATTAAATTTGCCCAAAATCCCAGCATCGTTATCTCTGTAATAAATTGTTCACCATCGAAGGTGTCCATCGAAAAAAGGTTAAACCAGCCACAATACGAAAACCCTCTTTACTCCCGAGATGATAGATACGTGGGATAGAATCAACGAACAAAGTCGTAAACGACGTCGAAAAGAGGGGGTGAGGAACAAAGGGGAGGTGATTCGAGGCTCGCCCATGTTTGCCGAGCAATCAAGCCCAATCATTAACCCCTGGAAACCGTGGACGGATCGAACGGTTGTTGGCGCACGTTATATGAATAAAGTTCGCTACACGCCATACAGAATATATGTATACATGTATGTTGCGACGGCTCGTGGACAGGAAGTCCAGCTAATCAGGGGTAGTGAGTGGCAAACAGGGGCGCGGTTATGCCCGTCGGGGGTTACCTAGTGTGCTGGTACACCAGGGATTCGAGGACGAATCGTCGACGAAGACGGAAGAACGTATGTACCTACGTATACCATCCACCCGTTACGATCGGTTAATTTAATTAGTCGTCAGTCTCTGATTAGTACGGTAAGAAAAGGAGGGTGTTCTTTCACCTAGATAGAAAAGCGGTACACTCCTGACTTCCTTCTGTCATACCGTTAAACCGTATCCATTTCGTCCGGTTCTTATCTCTCGTCTGTTTTGCTTTTAATTAAATTTCCTTTTTTCTGTTTTTTTTTTTTTTTTTTTTTTTCGTTCGTCCTCGAACTACTTCTGTCGAGCTCGCGTGATAAAAACATGAAGGATAAAGAAATCCTACGGGATACGTACACGCGTGGGAACGTGAAAACGTAATTCGTCGAAGGATTACTCGCTTTCGATGATTAATTACGATCGAAGCGATTAATCGCGTCAAGCCGAATCAAATTAACTGATTCGTATTTAATTTATTATTGGCGCTTAAGAATGTAGAAAATCTGTAGATTTATCCAAAATTCGTAGATTTCGAAAATTCAGCGAAACAGAAGAGAAACGATTTTATTCCACGAAAAAATGGAAGGTCGTGTCCAAGATAAATAATACGGTCGTTTCATAACCGTTGTTTCCGTTGAACAAATGGGAGGGTGCCAGTTATTATCCGAAGGGTTTCTTTCGTCCTTCTTTTTTTTTTTCTTTTTATTCTCGAGCAAAAGGGGACGATGGAAGAAGGATGAAAAAGTGGCGTGTTAGGAACCGCGAAGGATAATAATAAGGCTGGTAATTCGCACTTTGACGAGCCCTTACGCAACCCACGACTTAACTTTTCGAGTTTTCTTCTTTCTTCTTCTGCGTCGTCGTCCGCGCGATGTCTCCCCAGCGTGCTCGGGACAGTCAATTAAAAACCGAGCACCTGGACGAAAGAGGGTCGAAACGGGCCGTCTTTCGTGCTTTGTAGAAGAAGAAAAAATCTTTGTAAACTGATACAAGTCGTTTCTTTCGTAAATAGAGGGTGAGTTAGGGTCTATAAGCATTAATATCCCTTAATTTCCCAAATCAATATTGACTTATCAAGTAAAACCGCTTAAACAATTACTCAATATACTCCCAACCTACATTTAACCCTAAAATTCAAAATGTCGAGGTATTTTTTCGTTCCCAGCGCATCCGGGTTAATCGTCCCGTCGCTCGAATACCCTTTTCTTTTTTTCAATTTCAATCGAACAGTGGCACGAAAACAAAGTGGATTTGCAGAAACGCACGAACGGACAGAGACAAAACGAGTAATTTACGAATCTGGATGATTACTCGCGGGAACAGAAAGCGGGACAGAAGGGGGTACGTGTGAACCGCCGAAGCGTCGACGTAAAAACGGTCGCGTTCAGCTAATTTAAACGAAATTGTCGGAATAAACGGAACTGCATGCATCCCGTCGCTCCAGATGTTTCGTAAATGAATCCTGCCGCGGCAACTACTATCCAGTCTACCATGCTATCGTGCCACGACTGCTAATTACCTCGACTCGTAGCCGGAGAACTGTAAGAACAAAACTCAAGAAGAAAAAAAAGAGAAAGAAAGAATACGGTCTGTTATGAAAATATTACGACCACTTCATATAGTCCACGCTTTTCCCTATCCACGTCTGAAACTTTCTGTCTGTTATCAAATTCCAGTTCTAATTCTTTCGATTGAGGAATGAAAAATTCACCCTCGACTGAATATCTTTCTGTGCAATCGATACAAAAATCTACATATCTCTTCCTAAAGGGTGAAGAAGGGTATCGCAAATACGCTTGAACGTATCCATTTGTTATTTTGAAAAAGTTATCCGCGGCGTGTATTTTCTGAGAGATACGGTGTTTCCGAAAGAAATAAGTTACTCACGGCGTGGAAGCGATCGGTGAGTGTTATTTTCGGCTGAAATTTCATTAAAACCATCCACTCCAAGCGATATCTTGTCCCAACAAGAGGGAATTAATTAAGCCAGGGAGTAGAGGGATTCCTGACTGACCGCGCCACCGTCTGTCCACGGCCGGATCATGTAAAAACCTTGTATCTCGATTTCCCGGAAATGTTTCGAAAAAAAGATATGAATTACAAAGCGGAATGAAGATATTGTTGATACGACGAGCGTCGCAGTAGAAATGGTCGTTAATATGTTGATCGATGTAGTGGAAGAGGTCGTGTGTGGCACGGCACGATGTAATTATAATTATTTCGAATACGATCGCTTCGTTTTGTACTTTTAGCCAACCATCGACGCGTCGAGGACTAATTTTCTCATCCCAAAGCGTTAATTTGGGATTTCAATTATTTGTAATACGACCGCTCTATTATTAAATTTAATAATAGTATTTAATAATAATAATAATTAAATTTAATAATCGAGAACCAATCTTCCAATTCCAAGGCGTCAAATTGCTATTTCGAGTTATCATAATTCAAGCAACCGGAATTTTGCAATTATTTTCAAATTCTCAACTTCTCACCCTGCTACCTTCCGCAATTGATAAAATCCTAAATTATTAAAATTCGTATCGACGCCTCGAGGACTGATTTTCCAACCCCCAAAACATTAACCCTCCCACTCGTTGCCTCGCTTACTTACAACTACCATGATTAATTTCAGTAACATTTCCAAATTTCTTAACACAACTCCCTTTTCTTTTTCCACCGTTTAATTAAATTAAATTACAACTTAGTTTTAATTACAACTTAGCTTATTTACAACTTACCATTATTAATTTCAGTAACACTTCAAAATTGCTTAACACAACTCCCTTTTCTTTTTTCACCGTTTAATTAAATTCAATTTCTACCAAGATCACCGACGACCACGAAAAGGTGGTCGGCACAAAAGTTGCGGTTGCCTAGGAGACACCGGAAAGGATTCATTCTATCGTAAACAATGGAACAGCTTCCACGGTTGGAATTCATGGGTTGTACACAGTCTGTTGTTGCCAGCTTTTCGTTTATCTTTCGAGTCCTGAGAACGAGTACCAAGGCGATACCTTCGCTTGGCCAGTAACACCGGATGGACGGGGGCTTAATTAAAACGAGGAACGAGCCACGTTATCATCGGCCACCGCATCGTATAACGCCGTGTTTCCATAATTCGGCCGAAAACCCAACCAAACACGGTGGTCAGCGATGGTGGTCGGCTACGTTAGTGGGATCATGGATCCCAACCATGGTTATTAACTGACCAGGATGAACGAGACACCGGGGACCCGGGCCGACCTGGTGAACATACAGTGTCGGGTACCGACCAGCGGACTCCTCGAATTGTGTTGTTGAAAGGATTGACGAAACGAAACGTGGTTTTCTATTTTGTGTGCGCCGGAGATCAAACATCGACGAAATTGCAAAATTTTTTATTCGATGGATATATTTATGAATTATTATCGCCAGGAGGATTCTTGAAGGTTAAAATCTTTTTATTTGAAATTTCGTGACATTCGTCAAGTATTTAATCGTATCACACGCGTGATGTGACTTCTGTCGTTCAAATTTTGATTACAATTGAATTTTAAATTTAATTCTGATTACAATTTACACAGTTAATGCTTGCCAAGCGTGAAGTATACGTAATATTTCAATTTCCTTGATTTAATTTTAGCTCCGACTGACGCACCTGTCGGGAAAATCGTAAAGCAAGGGGTTAAGAAATTTCTAAAATATCTAATTACAGAATACTAGAGTTTCGTGTAAGAAACTTCGAAAAAATTTGAGAAACCAAAATCCATGCACCAACGTTGACCCAGAAGAGTTAAGAAACTATAAAAGTACACCCTAATGTAATTCAAATTCCAAGACAAACACCTAAGAATCTCGCAACGAAGTAATAGAAACAATATCTTCCGTATTTACCACAAGGAACGTAACCCGTGGTTTCGGTCAAATAAGAGTGCAATATACTTCACAAAGAAGGGAACGGAATGAAATCAATGATAATTCGAAAGGACTCGAAATTGTATTGCAGATGATCGCGACCCCTCTCGACTCTTGCAAAAGCAAAGAATAGAGAAGAAAAAAAAAAGGAGGCCAAGGAGAGAAAAAGAGGAGAGACCGGTTGAGAGAAACCACCCCGAGCAAAGTCAACCGAGGATCTATCGTTCTCCAGGGAGTAACCGGATCGTGCAGGTCGGAGATAGAGAACGACTGAAAAAAAAAAGAACGAAAATAGAAAGAAGCAGAAGAAAAGAGAAACAGAGAAAGGTGGAATTGAATCGAATTGGACCAACGACGGTAGCGTGTTAGAAGGCAGTTCGTCCGAAGGATATTTGTACCGCGTAGTGGTAAGGTACGTAGGACCTTTGGAGACTTTGTTGTTGGGGGCGTAACGAGAACGAAAGGACGAGGATATAAAGCAGTGAGAGAGGCTGGTCGTGGCACGTGGTGCATGCGAGTTAGTATTAAGTACAACGTGGAAAGTCACGCTCGTCCCACGGGGACGTGGAACATGGGTGCGACCATTTCCCTCGAGTAACTTCGCGCACACCCCATTGGCTAATTGTTTAAAATCTGATCGTACGCTGGCAGGATTAATTAAACCTTTGAGCATCCTGTCACAATTTTTATCAGAATATGTATACACCTTCTAAAATTGCAAGAGATTTGTCGTTTGTTAACGAACAAAACAATCGACGTAGTATATAGAATGTAGAAGTCATAGAATGATGCCGGTAGAATATGCATCCGGCGCGGCTGAGGAAAGTAAGCTCGAGATTTGCGCTCGGCGTGAATGGTAGAGGGCGTGGGAAACGGCGAACGCGGATAGTGTGGTGACTTGCGACCGGTCCGGTAATTGTCGTAATTGTGCCGAGTGATTCACACATCAGGATCGGCGGGACAAGTCCGCCCCGTGTTGGTTGCGTGGCCCGGCTTGGCTCAACGCTTCGCACGATATTTCGCGCACGCACACGCTCGCGAAAACGCACGAGTGGCGCGGCCGCATCTGCGCGGGATTTCGGAAACAATTGCCGACAATTCACGCCACTTGACTCGCGGCCAGCGATTGACGTGAGAATCCGCTTAGAAACGGCCCCGTACGAACTCCGTACGCGGAGAGTATGAGGTCATCTTCATTAAATCGTTCTCCGCTTAATGACTGATCTAATTTTTTTCTTTCCTAACCCCTCCCCTCCTGTACGACCGGCCAACACAGCGAGACCCGACCATGCTTACCTTTTTTTTTGTGCCCGAGTACCATCTTCGAGGAAGAAGAGAGCAATAATCTTCCTTTCCTTCCCACGTTCTTGTCGCTTAGAAACATGCTGGCTAGTTGCTTTTAATTACTGTATTTAATAGGTATGTTAATAAGATCACGTGGTACTGGCTCTGGATGTTGGATGCGACTCCGAGCACATCCTGCACCTCGGTCACAGTGGAAACAGACTTGCGTAGTGAGACGCGGTAAGATTCAAATTATTAGGGATGCGATCGATTAACTTTCGAATTTAACACGTTGGCTGTCGCGAGGATCACCGGTGACCGGTACCTGAAATTTATTCCAATGAAATAATTAACAAAAGAAGCAGATAGCGTTAATATTAAGATATAATAATGCTAGCTATCGAATTGAAAGGTTAAATTTGAAAATTAGTTGATTGTATTCTTAATAATTAGAAGTTCAACGTGTCTGGCTGCACACGTCCGTTTTCACTGTGGCAGTCAACGTGTTAATATTGTACTTTGGAGCAGAAAGTTATTTTCTACTAGTAATTAGTCGATAACAGAAACTTTGAGTGCGAATATTAATAGATATTAACACGTTGAGTGGTACAGTGAAAACGGACGTAGTCGGACACGATGCAGTCGATTAATTTTCAAATTTAACCTTTCAATTCGATAGCCAGCATTATTATATAGCTTGATATTAACGCTATCCGCGGTTTATTTCAATAGCTATTCGGGTGTCAATCATCGGTGATTGACGTGGCGATTAACATGTTAATAAATGTCGGACAGCGTCTTGCGAACGATGCAAACTTCCGTCTACCCCCTAATATTCGAAGAAATAATATAAAATGTAGAAAATCATCGTTTCAAAAATGCAATTGACCATAGTACCTACTTTCAAATTAACCGAATACATTTGGTAAGAATGAAATGGTTCTCGAATTCCAGATCGAACTACCGGTAGGTACCACTTTTACACTGTGCACCGCGCGCGAAAAAAACGCGATAAAAACAAAAGTTAGAATTAACGAGGCAAACCTATATCCACGGTGTGGAAGGTTCATTTGCCGCAATATCGATAGTTCCAGGTACGCCAGGATCCGCATACCAGGTTATACGTACCTGGTATTGCGGTGCGCCACCGTTAAAATACACGCACGGGGATGGTGTACGGGGAGTGGGTGAGTGCGGTAGCAGCGAGGATGGCTCGTAAGAGGGTTGATAAGGCTATCGCGCGCATCGCCCCGCGCGTTTAGCATACATTTGAATAATGGGCAGGCCGGTAATCCTTTAAACCGTTGGGCCCTCATCCCGTAACTAGGTATCCTTTCATCTCTGAAGCTGTGGAGCTCGTCCGTGGCCAACCCGTCCTCCTTCACCTACCTAACCCTCCCCTTACCCCTATCACTCTGTCTTTCTCGGAACCTTTCCCTCCAGGGCTGACTGGCGGGGTTTCGTCCTCTATTTCTCTCTTTCCGCTCGCCTTGCCGCGGCGTTTAAAGATATTTCGTTAAAATAACAGTCTCGGCTCGGCTGCGAGTGTTAGCGTCTCTCTCTCTTTCTGTTACCCCTCTGGCTACCCTTATACGACCGGATGGCCGTGGCAAAAAGGGGGTGGCATTTGCAATGCAGAGGTTAAATGGCTGGCGGGGGGTCGGTCCAGGGCGGGAACCGGGTGGGGTGGTTACGTTAGAGAAGGGAAGATACCAACGCAGCCACTGCACAGACTCGATTGGTTTTTTACTCGAGCTTCTCTTCCTTCCATCCTCCTTCTCCTACTACTCTGCTTTCGATCCCCCTTGTTTTCTCTTCTCCATCGACTTCCTTCCTTCCTTCCTTCCTTCCTTCTTTGCTCTCGATTTCTGTTCACCCAAAGTGGCCGTCTCTGTTGCCGCTTCATCCGGTCAGGCTTCCCGCGAACGAATCGCGACCCACGAAGAAATAGGGGAACCGAGGAAAAGAAACGAGCAAGGACTCCGAATAACAGAGAGGATATTACCTGGGGAACAGTTGGGGGGTGGGCGAGATTAAACATTTATTTAAATGGCAGCCGCTTTGGTGCGCGACTAGCACGCACACCGTCAACTACGTATACGCATTTAATATATGTTCTCTCCTTGATATTTTCTCGATGCGTGTGTCTGTATGCTCGAAATACATTCAGACTTTTGTACGTAGAAAAATACAAAGAGAATCGCGTGTATCGGTAGGTTAAAGGCGGGGTGCGGATATTACGAGTAACGTGGCGGGGTGGAAGGAGATTAGTCTGGTGGTTTTCAATCCCATTTTCATCGCGGTGCTACCACCCTTTTCGCGGTGGAACGATATCGTTGAAGCTTCATCGAGCCACCGTGATCGTCCACCGGCACGCGCGCAAATGTTTCCGGAATAAATCAAAGATGAACGTGGATGGCGAGGATGGAAACAGACCTTCCAATCTTCGAGAAAAGGAATGGAATAGTTTTTAATATCCATCGATTCTTCTTGGTTGGATGCATGCGTGTACCAGATCCAGTATTAATAATATTAATTCTTCTTGGATGGACGCGTACACTTAGATTCGACGTGAGTTAGAATGGCTAGGGTCGGGTTACGTTCCCTTCGATTAAGCTGAACAATCACTGCCGACCTCGATGAACTCGTGACAATTGATACTTGTACCGATACATTTGTCGAAGTGGGTCGGCCAATGACCAGTGGACAGATATTTGGCATCCAACAATCTCGAGACACAACAGTTTCCAATACTGTGTCCGTCCAAATGATTAAACTACCCTTTAAATTATTATTCCGAAACCCTAATACCTTCTTCGAAAGAATCTAAGATACCTAGTATTAGGTTGTCCCAAAAGTTTCTTTCCCTATCTGCACGCAACGCTTTGTCTGACAGTGTTAAAAAATATATATGTATATAGATAGAAGATAACAGGGCCAAACTGAAACGTACATATAACTCAATAACATGACGTGGAACATAAAGCATTACACATCCGTTATTTATTAACAAAGCGAAAGGAACTTTTGGGACAACCTGATATAATTATACGAAAGGTAGTAATAAAATTTCTTAATAAAACGGGTTTGCACATACTTGCAAAACAAGTTTCGTGCTAATAGAGGTTTCGTCGACTCACGGATGCTTCCTCTATGCTCGGCAACTCTCAGCACGCTCGGCATTACGGCGTTATAATGGTAATTCGCCGAGCCACTTTGTGGCTCGTATCATCCGCATCCGTTTCCGCAGCCTCGTAAGGTCGAAAGTTCCTCGTGTTCTCGAACGTTGACAAATTCGAGCGGATTTCGGCAAATCCAATACATCCTTTCCACCCCTTTTCGAAACGTAGAATCCCATTAGAGTGAAGAACGTCGATGGCAGACACGACCGGGATGGTTGTATCGTGAATCCAACGAAAGAAATCAATCCACGTCCCGCAGGAGCTGACATTTGACACCTTGCTGCACCGTGCCAGTGATTGGCTGATTATGATCTAGCTAATCCCGGATCGCAGTCTGGTCGGGCTTGGACCACCCTCGACGTGATTGCCCTGGCTCGAAAGCAAATAAGCCCGGCAACCCCTGCGTACGTACGTACCCCCGAACGACCCCAATTCTTCTCGTGCACGCGTGCAACGCGTATTACACGCGATTCCACTGGGCATTCGTACACGACACGAACGAAAATCCCAGCCATTTCGACGGGGTATCCTTTGAAAAAAAAAAAAAAAAAAAACTCGTACATCGTGAACACGCGTGCGTGTCCTTCGATATCCTTGATAAAAGATTAGATTTCTCGTTATTAAAGTGACGAATACGAGAAGGCCGCGAAAGCTTTCAGAATTTCAAGTCCGAAGTAAAGGGTGCGTTGGTCAAAAGTACTCTTTGGTTTTTTTTTTTTTTTTTTGGAGTTCGAAATGGAATGGAAGCATCGTTCGTGAGGAACGGAAGCCAAGAGAAGGACGATTTGTAAAGAGGTCGCAATCAAAATGCTAATCGCCGGGAACAAGGTGTAAGTCCATAGAAATTGGATGCGAGGGACTTAATATTACTCCGCGACTCGGATCGCTAAAGAGTATTACGGTGGGGATTATCGGGGTAAAGTGACACCCTTTGCCCCCGGGGCTGTGGCGGTGTACAGTCTTAACAAAACACACGGGGGGGTTAGCCGAGCCTTCTGTAAATATTGTTACCGCCACCCCGTCGGCAATTTCGCCAGCCATATGTTGGACCATCGATGTCTTTTTTAACGTTTCCGTTCTCTGCTTTCGATCTGATTCGAACCGACCGCTCCCTGATTATTTTCGCAACTAAGATAATTAAGACAAAGTCGTGACCCGAACGATGCTCGTTTCAATTGGAAATTGTTACTTATGAAATTTTAATAATTTTATAGAGAAGAAGGTATGAAAGTGGCGAGTTTAATTAGCAATTCGATGATTAATTTCGAACCGTTTTGTGTGTTATTTGGAGACATCGGATGCGGGTTATTGGAATAGCCGGCGATCGATGTTGGTCGCGTTAATATAAAACGGAATATAGAGCAATAAAGTACGGGGTCAAAGAGGGGTGAATCCTAAATTAGAAAGCGGAGAGCAGCGAACGAATTAGCATCGCTTTCAAGTCGCTTTCTAATCTCGGTAACTGGACAAATTGCTATTGAATGACGAGTAACGAACGAATAGATGAACCGACCGACGAATTCAAGTGGGTTTTTGCGGGTCAAAGAAGGTTCGGAAAGGGACGGGGGTGTCGAACGATGCCTGACGTCGTTGATGACACGTGGCGCGGATTACGCGCATGTTACACGGCCGATTTCAAATATCCGATCGATACGAATACCATCAAAATGATGCTTAATTATCCATTAAACGATTAACAGAGAGCCAGAAGATTAAAAAAGATTTGTCCGATATTCAAATGTCCATTCTGAATATTATTAAAGGCACGAGGGTTAAATTTGTCTTACTATAATTATTCTAGGATTATTTGAAAATTTTCGTAAATATTCCTTGATTAAGGGTCAAATTTCCCCTACCATTTACTTGAAGAAATTGCAAATTTTCTCGTCAAACGGAATGTAAATTCGGGAAAATATTCGGTACACGGGCAAGGATGGTTACGACAGATTTCAGGTGGTAGACGGCTACCTTTTCCACGCCCATAGCTTTTCGTAAACATAAATTCGCCATATATCCCGACCGTCAAGATTTATTACCCATGAATCGAACCTAAGGGGGCGGTTTACAATGGGCCGGCAAATTGCGGCCCGTTTATATCGATGGAGACGTTACAGCGGCCGAGTTTACCGGTGCGAACGAACAAGTGTGAAATCAGGTGCATCCATAATGCAAAGGGGTGGATCGACGTTCCGAAATTCATCCCCCCGATGCCGGGCGGTTGTATCGCGACCCTATCGCACCGATGGAAATCAATTAGACACCCTCAGTAACGGTACATTTATTTTTCGACGTGACGAAAGGCGGAAAAATCGCCGTCTAATCACCTCGTGAAAAACTATGATGTTTACACGTGTTTCAGGGGGGGGGGGGGGGGGGGGGGCTGACATTCTCGTTTCGAGCAAAAATTCATTTGGTTAAACAATTAATCCCGTTGAAACTTTTTCACGCTTTAATATACATTAAATTATTTAACTGGATTGTTGTCTGTTCAATTTTTATTCGATTTATTACACAAAGTATCGAGATTCTATCGACGGTGAGCGAACGTTGTTTCAATTTCATAGATTTTTCGTAAGAGCTCGGGATCCGTTAAGGCGTACGGAAATTAACCAAACGAAGTTTCGCCGTGTAAAACAATTAGTAGCTTTAACCGTACCCCCATTCACCCCTATCAGCTTGTCTACGCCCCGACTATTAGTATAATCGCTCGAGGCTACGACCCTTACCTACCCCCCCCCCCCCCGAGCGGTTCACTTTAATTCTGAACGAGTTACAGTCACCACCCCTTACATTTTCTACGATCGGTACGACTTTCAACTTCCGTTGTGCCTCTCGAATCAAGCGTTCAACCGTATCAATTACATTTTCTTAACTCGATGTAACGAGCTAAATTTCTTTTCTTCTCTTTCCTTATCGGGGCAAGTAAATTGTAGGATAATGGAACAATGTATCTTAGAATTTTGCCACGATTTGGAAATATATTTTGTAGCCCTCGGACGACGGATTATTAAAAATGATTATTAGTAGAAATATTTCAACCCCTTTGCTACGGTCCACGAATTAAAAACTATGTTCTTGGTTTCTAAACAATATATTTCTTAGATTTCACTGTTCGAGCACCCTGAAAAAAGTTAAGCATACGGAAATATGGAAATTTAAGTACACAACGATATAGAAAATAGCCATAAAATTGTATCTCAATTGTCGCAACAGTTCAGCGTTCAATGGTTAAAAAATCCTCAAACAACCAAATAAAAATAACAATACACATTCTTCACGGTGCTTTTTATCCGAGCAATCTTTCTGAGCATTCGACACGGTCCAGGAATATATATATACATATATATATATAAAAAAAAAAGAAGGTTCCATGTATCCAAACGATCGGTCCAAGGAAGATGGTGCAGCACCGATGCGGAAGAAAACTCGGCAACGTAAAGGCGAACAATGGCCTCCTTGCTGGCAGGTTGATCCCGCTTGAGTAATGTCGAAATCTGGGGCGTTCCTGGGAAAAGGACACCTGACCTTTGCGTCCCTTTTTCGTTCAGACACCACTGGACCCTCCACGAACGAGTCATTCCCGTTTCTCTCGACAACTATCCAACGCCGGATTAATGACACCACGACAACAATAAACAGCCCACAGGCTCTATCCAATACGTTGTTACAATCAACAAGGTGTTCATCCCTTTTTCATCTTCTTCGAAACGATCTTCTTAATAGGCTCGTTATTAAAAGTCCATTGGTTTTCTGTCAACCGATCCCGTCGAATTTAAGTCTTCTCGAACCCAAGGTTCACTCTTCTTCGAATTATGAACTTGCCTATTGGCACAATTTCCTAAGAATCCATACAACCTTGTATCTCATAGAATTTATAAATATTGCAAAGCGCTAAACAATTTGATAAATTAAACGATAACCTTAGGAAACCTCCCCAAAAAAAAAGGGTTAAATAACAGCAACCGTCCCAGCGTTACATCTCCCTAAACCCCGAGATGGTTGTTCCATCATCTTACCGTGCAAGGGCAGAAAAGTGAAAAGAATATTGGAATTTCGACAAGACGTTGAAACGTTCGCTCTGGAGCAAACGGAAGCTGTTTGGGGATAGGCACGCGGTCGGGTAATGGAAAATGTGATAATTTAGTATGCACGGTGGAGTTTATTTGAATTTTATTGGCGGGCTCGGTGTCACGTGGGTCAACTCGTAGGAGTGGTGGTCGTGCCACAAGGGGGTCCCTCTTTCGCTTTATCGGATCGACGAGGGGGGGAGGAGGTTAGAGAAGGGAGAGACGATGCTCCTCCCGTTTTCTCGTTTCCCCGAGGGGACACTTCCGTCCGACCAATATCATACCTCTCTCTCTTCTTCTTCTTCTGTCGTCCTTCTCCGTCCCTTTTTTTTTTCCTATCTTTCGCCCTCTCTTGGGCCGCTTCCAATATCTTTCTAAGTTCTCCGTGCCGGCCATGAATAAACTATTCCCCGACTTTGAATATCTGAACGTTTTCGCGCCAGGAATGGGACCGCCATCGAGAGACCCGACCGCAGAAAGGACGAGAAAGCATATCGATTGATCGACGGCCACCGGCTTCGTGGAAGGGGTTAAAAGTTCCCCGTTAGAAGGGGTGGTGATCGTCCGTGGTAACATTCTTCAATTTTTGGAAAACGATACCGGGGGAGAAGAATGGCGGAGAACCGTCTTGGGAGAAGAAACTTCCAATGCGAAGTCTTTCGGTGTTTTATTTATTTGGATCGGTGTCGAGGAATTTATAAAGTATCTAATCTTTCATCTTCACCGGGACTGGACAGACACACGACCCTTTCGTGCTTCGAGGGTTCTTTTGCTTCCTTCAATCGGTCTTTCGTTCAGTTTCTCCCTCTATTCTTGATGCCATTATAGGTATTCTGATGTTCATTTATTTGGACGAATATTCCTTTAACACGTTGACTGCCACGTCACCCAAATTTGTCGCTTGCATTATCAACCCCTTGCCGTACTTTGACGAGTCTGACTCGTGACGCACTTTGCAGCTCAAATGTTACAAATCTGACTGGTACTGTCTGTAAAATTGGATTTTAAGTGTAATTCCAATTATAATTTAAATAACAAACTATTATTAAACGCAAATTGTATACAATATTTTAATTTTCCTGGTTGAATTCAATACTGTAACAACAAATAACAAAATAACAACATAATGATACGGCAAGGGGTTAATATCCTTTCAATTACTTAATTAGAAATCGTCGTATTAGATACTCCAAATTCTGAATAATAGAAATTACGAAGATAAAAATTTGATCAAAATAAATGCTTTGCCTGGCCAAGTTTTCGACGTAGATCCCACGTTTTTCTTTTTATAATTCCCTCCCTACATTATCTCGTATAGAATACGAATCAAAACTTACAGGGCTCTTTACTACAAAAAACAAGTGCCAAGAGAGAGATTTTTGAAGAACCCCACAATATATGAATTACAGTCGTAAGCTGTATCCTATTTTACTTCAAAAACCTCCGATAAATTCTACCGCGCAGATAGAATAATAAATGAATGATCAAACAGTGCTTACTCCGATCATAAATCATTATACGTTCACTCGTAATAAATTAATTCAGAGAGGAAAAAATGTAAAGGTCCACAAGTTTAGCTGCCAGCCGAATATACTAACGACGGAGACGCGACTGTTAATCAAAATCTACAAGCTGATCCTTGTTTCCCCGCCGCTGATCACGATACAATTAATTTTTCGTAGCGGTGACGGTGATGAAATCAAGCAGTCAGCATAATGAGTAGCGTTGTCTGGCGTACAATTCATCGGATGTCATGAAACGAGAGGTGCACGCAAAAGGAGAGGACCAAGCAGGGTGAAGCAAAGAGAGAGAGAGAGAGAGAGAGAAGAGGGTTTTTGGCGAAGGATGGCACGAGGTTATTAATATTCAGAACGAGGAACAGGAGTCGAGAGCGATGCCGAGTGACAAATACCTCGAGCCCGTCCCAACCCCGGAACGGCTCAACTCTGTAATTAACGCTAATCTCCCGGCCGTTCCTCCAACACCGTACCACCCACTTCGTCTTCTCTCCCGCCTCTGTACTTACCGGTGCCAGAGGGTGGCCTTAAACAGCCTCTCGAGTCGACTCACGGACCAGCAGGGATCTATGATTCCTCTTGGCGACCAAGGATAACTGTTTGCCTCCTGAATCGAACGTACACCATCTGAAAAAACCCTTATCTTTTATAAAAGAACTCTATTGCAGACATTTCTTCGATACGGGTAGATATTTTCATTTCAATCAAAAATTAACTCGCACCCTCGTTGTTCGAGGGTTCTTACGAATGACTAATTTGCAAATTTAAGCTGTCGATTGTTCAAGGATCGACATATTTTATTTCGTCCCTCATTTATTTATTTCCATATAATCTTCTTCTAAAACTATATTTTTTCACATGGTGCTGCTGTACTAGGTACGTTTGTTGATTACTTTGAACCTTTCTGTCCTTAAGTGAAACCGAGCGAAAAAAGGGCAACCAGCATCCGCGTGGCGAAAAACATAAACGGTTCCTGCATATTTTTGCAAATATTAATATATAGTGAAGCAGCTCGTTCATCACGCGTTGTACGCATTTAAATTTACAAAACCGGAAGCTGAATTATTATCTCCACGTACAAACGAACGAGGGTAAATAATTATCACCTAGGAATGATGCGAGCTTCTTAAAAAATTATTGTATTAATTTCTTATTAACCGAGTTCTATTTAATGCCATATGTACTTTGCCATTTGTCCAATTTCCGGCAACTCCACTTTTCAAATCCAAAAAAAAAAGAATATAAAGAAGGGTAGTGTATTTAGGGAATAACGGGAAAGAACAGGTGAATTTTGAAAAAGCTAAAGTCAGAAGCGTGTTGAAATACGAGGGACAGACAGGAGCGTCGCGGCGAGGGTCAAAGTACGAGGATTCCTTCATCCACTTGCTGCGATACGCTTGGTAGCTGGTGGTTGCGCGCCTCGGTTACCACTTGGTGGACTAAAATAGCGAGTCAGCCGACCGCGAATATCCTTGATTAAACGCAAAAAAGCTCCGGCACGGCTAGCGTTGCGCTCTGGCTGTGTGCCGTTGGCTGCGTTTTTTCGCCAACCCTCCGCCATCACGATGCTCAGGGGTTTCAGAGTGTGGAATTGGATTGGCCGTCTTTCCTTCTCCGTTTTTCTCCGTCACCCTCGCCCTTTCGTTCCCTTCTACCCGCTAGAAAGAAACGCCGCAACCTTCAAAAAGCTTCTGCGGGAGACTCGATTACCAGCCGGCATGCGACATCAGAAATACGTAAGCACGTTCATTCCCCAGGTATTCTTTCCGGTTAAATTGTTGTACGATGGTCCAATCTTTTAAGGAACAAGAAAATGGCGGGTGTACCGTTTTTACCGTGCCACGCAGTTCACCAAACGTAATTTCTAATTGATTAGACTAATAACTAAATTCGTTCAGTTAAAATACTTTGATTGATGATTGTTATCCTATAGCGAGGTGACCGACACCTCGAATTTCGTACGACCAAATAACTACTATAAGCTAATAATGCAGGATAACAAAATTGGAAGCTTAAATTTGCAAATTATTCAATCGCATCCATAATAAGGTGGTAATGGAAAGATCGCAAATTTAGTTATCTACCTAACGCGATCAGGAACGTCTGTGCCGTTGCGCCAAACACAGGATACTCCATTGTACCGCCTAGAAGAGACATCCATTCTGCTTTCTTCGTAACGCCAATGACTCGGCAACTTCGCAAGATTGCTTAAATAGACGTGTTCTTCAAAAGAAAGATCTTGCTCGCTTGGCATTCGCGAAGAATTCGCTGGATCGCTCTGATGCACGCGAAATTCCAACGCATTGTCCTAACAACAGGACTGTATCTTTGCAAAGCCATGATAATCGAGGGTTAGAAAACAATGAGACAAGCGTTCTCCGAACGTGAGGCGTGAGTTTCGTATGGCAAACAGGGGTGATGTCAGAACACGGTGATATATGGTTGAAGTAAGCACGGGAAATGCCACGTGCCCAACCGTACTGTTCCAAAAGGATTAGGAACAACCTACTACGTTCTGCGTCGCGTTATTTGGAAACGCCATTGAATTTCGTTCGTTCCCGTTGACCCTGGCCTATCGATCAAACCTGGTCGTATGTGACGCTTGCACCTGCACCCCGATCGTACGTTCCATTTTTATTAATTAACTTTTCCGATATGCACAGATACCTAAGTCGGCATCAGTGGTATGATTTTAGGATTAAACGAATTCGGAAGCATCAGTATTTTCATTAAGCTGCTTATGATTGATTTACTCTAAATTCTTAGTCTCTCAAAAATGGAATTATCTCTGCATAATGATCATTCGTGTAGCGCGCACAGTGCCTGTTGCTGATAAAGAAAATTTCTTCGTTTTCGACGACAGAGAATCCTCGCCACGATCATTTGTGCGGTTCTCAGGAGAGCGACAATTATAGAGATCCTCCAATCAGAACTCACAACCGCGGACAGAGGAACAGCTGTTTGTGCAGCTGTCAAATGGTTGGTCGCTCCGGTGCGAAGGAGATGTAAGTTGAAAACAATGCGATGCTGTTCAGGCTTCAGCAGGCTTCAGGTTAGCATCGTTCGTTGTCCGTGTGCATCAATGGCTATCCTAAGTTACAGATCCGTCGATCTCCTCGCTTTGCTCTTAGCCGTGATCAATAATGTTGTCGAGGGTTATCGTGCCGTGGTCGTTATCCATGGCGTGTTAACTGGAAGCGACAGTATGGAGCTCATTAGCAACAGAATCCAAGAAGTAAGTAAGTGAAGTACATTGTCATGGATGATACAGATGTCGCACCTACGTAAAATTGACGGGTAAACACGATACCAGGATAATTAAATCATTTCCCGTGGTTTTCTTCCAGTCGTTATTTTGTTCAAATTATTGTAGATGCATCCTGGAACGGTGGTTTATAACACCCCAAGGTACGCGGGATGGAGTAGTTTGGAACCAATGTGGCGGCAAGTTGAGGAGATAGGGATGGATGTGATGACCATAGGAACCGCGTTTCCCGAGGGAATACATTTAGTAGGATACAGCCAAGGCGGTTTGTTGGCCAGAGCCATATTGCAAAGGTTTCCTCAGCACAATGTTATGAACTTCGTTTCGCTGAGCTCACCACAGGCTGGACAGTACGGAAGTAGGTGATCGTGGCGCCATCTTTGCATAGAAACAAAGAAACCGTTCAAACGATTATTTATCTTTTACAGCTCGTTTTCTGCATTTATTCTTTCCCGATTTGGTGTGTGCGACCGCTTACGAACTATTCTATTCCAAAATTGGGCAACACACCAGCATTGGAAACTACTGGAACGATCCACACCATCAGGTTGATAAACTTCATCCTTCTTTTCTTCTTTTTTGTTCCTGAATTGAAAAGAAAACCGTATTCTTTTGTTTAGGAATTGTATTACTCGTACAGTAAATTTCTTCCGTACATAAATAACGAAAGAAACACGACGAGGGAGTCGATAAACTTCAAACAGGGTCTTACCAAGTTGAAACGTATGGTGCTGGTCGGAGGACCCGAGGATGGTGTCATCACGCCATGGCAAAGCAGTCATTTCGCGTATTACGACGACAACGAAACTGTGATAGACATGCGTGATCGGGATATTTATAAGGACGATTTAATTGGACTGAAAACGTTGGACGAGAGTGGCAGGCTCACTCTCATCACGGTACCAAACGTTCCCCATTACGAATGGCATAAAAACGTATCGATAGTTGACGACTATTTATTACCATACTTAGATTGACGTAGCCAATTTATAGCTAATCGATGCCATATAAACAAGGGAACATGACAGTTCGTGTGACTGACATTTTTTGTACCAATTCCTATGCATTTTTATTACAAAATAAATGCATAATAATATGTCTTAAATATTTTAAGCCAAACATACTGTGTACCTTGTAAATATAAGTAGATAAGATATATCTTAACAATAAGATACTTATACACGTTTTTATGTATCAATAAATGTTTACTACCACTTTTCCTTATAAAATTACATATCAGTGTTCCATTTCTGTGGTATGATTATATACATATAAACTTTGTTCGTTGAATCTTAATTTAGGTTTACATTTGCTTTCTTATAACTATATAGGAGTAAGTACAACGATAGAAGGAATTATCACATACTTTGATGAAGTGATTAATCGGAGTACTTAGAAATTTTTATTGTGTGTAAAACGAGTTATGAGATCAAGAGCCCATTTGGGCTGATCAGAAGGAACCATATGCCCAGCATTCCTTACCATGACTTCTGTCAAGTTGTCAACAGTCTTTGAATAGCCAGCCAATTCATTTCCAACCCACCATTGCTTTCTTGGGGCCACTTTGTATTTCTCAGCGCCAGGCCATTTCAATTGTTGCAAATAACTTTCTGTCAATGGATATGCGACAATAATGTCAAGCTGTCCATTGTACAACAGAACTTTGTAATGCTGTGTAAGGTCTGATACAAGGACCGCCACAGATTTCATAACATCAGCCTTCAGATGTTGCTCTACTGTCTGATCTTCAACATGGAAGGAACAATTACCAACGTGTATTGCTTTTCTTACATCTATTCTCTGAATCCATTCTGACATGTAGTCAGAATCATTCGAGTCTTTGGTATGCAAGTAATTGAAGTAGAAATCAAATCCAGTTATGTTCTTGAACAACGATGGGTATCCAGTTAAATCACCGTTCAAAAGATCATCAAATATCTGGAAAGCTTCTACATATTTCTCTTGCTTAATCAAATTTCTGCCCTCGTCTTCGTACTTGTGGAACAGGTCTCTTCCATTTGCATCAATCAATCCCAATTGATACAAATAATCGCCGTAGTGCAGCTGATTCTCTGGATCGGTTAAACCATTCCCAATTGCCAAGCCTTTCAAGTTGATCTTTGTCTGTGCTTTGATATTGAAATCTTTGATCGCATGGGACACTGCAGGCACATATTTTCCAGCATATGATTCACCAGTGACGTAGAAATCATTGTCCTGAAGTTCTGAGAACAGCTTGAAGAACTGAACCAGCGCTGTATGAACATCCCTTCCCACATGAGTTTCGTTGGTGGCATATCCTCTGTCATCGTTGGTGAAACTGTACCCAGTACCAACAGGATTATCAATGTAAAGCAAATTGTGGGACTTGTTCCAAGAGTATTTACGCATGGCAAGAGTTTTGTTTGCAGTTGCTATGAACGGGCCATTTTCCGTGAATAAACCAAACATGGATGTAGCACCTGGGCCACCTTGCAGCCATAATATTACCGGAGCAGTTTTTGGATTATACTATATGAAACAAGAGCCAATCTTATTGTTTGATCCCTTATTTTTATTTTTTAATCAACCCTTGAATGATGAGTATTTTATTTCTATAGATATTAAATTTCGAATACATGAAAGAATTGCGTTAAAAACATTAAGCGTTTAATTTCAATCGCAGATCTGAATTGACCCGGCATCCGAGGGTTAAATTACATAAAACATGACAGGAATTTCAAACGATAAAGATTCTAAAAAAAGGAATGAAAAACAATGTATTCGATTACTCACCACAGCGGGGAAGAACCAAAAGAACATGTTCGAATTGTATTCTTTGTTTACAGTCAAGTAACCGGCATAACTGCTGACATCGTTCATTTCTTTGTGTTGTACAAGAGCTTTGTTACGAGCCTCTTCTATCTTACCACTTTCGATAAGCGGTGTCAAAAATAGAGGCTCTCCGGCATCCTCTTCATCGCGAAGGGGATAGCTCTTCAATTTAGGATAAACATTTATAAATCCACTCGCCAACGAAACGAAGAAAACGATTTGTAAGACGAACACGAGCTTCTTCATCGTGCTCATAATTGATAAATAATCCTCTGGCAGACCACTTTCAAATCTCGACTATATGAGACGATATGAGGTCGAAACGCAATAGTCGCGATCAAACCGAAAACGAATCTTTATATAGCGGCGCGTCAATGCTGCCAACGTAGCGAACGCGAAACTGCAAAACCGAAGTAGCGTTCGGCGGAACACAGAAGGAAAATTAATCGTTGAAGAAAATTTCATAAAGTAAGCCCTATTTTCCCATTTGATTTTAACGTGAAACTGCATAGAGGTGAGTGATCGATTTGATAGATTTATAAATTAATTGAAACGAACAAGAGGGCGCTCGTAAACAATAACGAATTCGAGTCAGCTGACTGTACCTACACAACTTAATTTGAATGGGTCGTGTATTCACGTCCGGTAATTTGATCGAAGGTTACTACGAATTTCTTCTTATTTTTAACCCTGACCACAGCATGTCGTAGACAATTGTGTTGTGGTAAATGAAGTGTTGCACTTCTTCCGATTAAGCGATTCAAACAAATCGTATTTGTTGATTTTTTTCTTACAATGAACATCTGATACGAAGTTTCGTGTTCATTGTGATTGAAGGATTCGTGGGATCGAGGAATTGGAAAAATAGTTTCTCTTGTATTATATATTTTTCAACCGATCCCCTTTACGATAAAGAGTTCTTGAAAAAGTTGTATTTACATACAAGAGGAAAATTTGTTTTCTACACACTGTTAAGATAACACATTTGAAAATGAATGACTCCTTCCTAGAAGACTTAGAATTAGTATCTGCTGATGTCAAAAATGTTAATACTTATACAGTGGATCGTCATGTGACAACTAGAACTGCTACATCTTCCCCGTTACATGTACCTCAAAATAAAAGGGAAAACGTACAGCCTAAGATCGAACCACTTGCTCTTGAAAAGCATCAATCTCCAAAGGAATTGAATGTGAAAGATTTGAGAAAACTGTCCGACCAGGATGCCAGGAAGCAACAAACAAAAGTAAAAGTATACGAAAGGAAGGAGAAATCTGTGGAAGGCAAGTTAAAGCCGATTGAGAACAGAGTCAAAGGAGATGGTAAAGAGCATGAAGTTAAAGATGATGTTAAAACAAAGATGAGAGATCCCAGAGTTAAGATCATGGAGAATAAAATTATTGGAAAGGATCGAACACGCCGTTCGGGTAGCTGCAAAGAGAACAATCAAGCTTCAGACGTGTCTGTGAAAGAAAACAACAGACCATCTGACTGTTCCAAGGAGGGCACATCCCAAGTGGAAGTTTCCAAAGACAAAGGAAAGAGTTACGATACTCAAAAGAAAGCGGACTTCAAAGAAAGCGATCCTGTAGCTTTCCTGAATGCCGTTAAGGACATAGTGAGCATCTGTACGAAACAGGAAAGCACAAAAATTCTGAGGGCCATGCAGGAACTACATTTTAATTCCCAAGCGAATCTCATCAAGCATCTGTTGTCGCAGACAGAAGACATAGTCAATGAAATTCATCCTAGCAAAGATTCAACCAGAGTACGAAGCCTGATCGAACAGAACGAAAGACTGCAGGAGGATGTTGTTATCCTGCAAAAGCGAAACGAAGAGTTACAAAGGAAGCTGGAAGAGTTTGAGTTCCTGAAGCAGGAAAACATTGCATTGAAACTGAAATGCAAAGAGTTGTCCAAACAATAGCAGAAATGTACATTGCTGTGATTTTAGGTGCTTCAAATTTGTTGACGAACTTGTAATCCATTCCATTTCACTGTTATTCCTTGATTACTATCAGTTATTAACATTGAGCGCAAAAATAACACGCATAGTTTGTTAAAGCAGAATATCGAAGGCCTGTTAAACACAGTGTTACTTGATCATGTATTTTCCACGAATTTGACGGCGTGTGGCCGCATTATCGGTCGCGATATCGTTAGTTGACCTTGCACGGTAAAAGGTACTTGTCTCTATAGCTATACGTTAAAATACGTTTATTTGAATCGTGCAATCGAGAAAAGAGTGGAAATTACCCAATGAATCTAAACTCGAATCAGACTGAGATAAGTGGATCTACTTGATTAGAACCAACCGTACGTCGCTTGAAAGAAACTTCTACTTACGCTTATATTAATTGCTTGATTGTAATCGTGTCATCGACAATGATACAAAAACCTTCTATCCTGTCTCTGCTTGATGATAATAACTGATATCATGGCGAGAAATGATCGTTCACGTGTGTTTTAACTGTATATTTTTCACGTTGTTATGCATTCACGATTAATAGGATGATAAGTGCGTTGAAATTAACGAATCATATATTTTTTAAGAATTTTTTACCAATACTTTTTAAAAGGGTTCAAAGAAAAGAAAAGAAAAATATGGTATCAGTCCTGCTTAAAACGTGCTTCTTGTAATATTTTATTCCACGTTGATTTAAGAGTGATATATTTATGAAATCGACATGTTATGCATCCTCCTTTTGTAAAAGAGTAAAGAAATGGTCAATAAAAGGTACTTTATATCCAAACGAGTCGCTCAGGGTATTCTTCGCGATGAATGAAAATCTCTCTATGTCCAGTTGAAACATGATTTATATTCGAAGAATATTTTCAAAAGGCATATCAAGGCGACGCGATACAACGTTTCGAATCATACAATGTATATTTACAAACAATGACAGTCGTCGTGATCTGTGTAAGATATAAAAGACGCTCGAGGGTAGGCAAATCCATCGCGTTTGCTTTCTCGACGATGAATTCCGTACCCGAGGATCAGACTAATCGAAACAAGTAATTATTTTGCATTCAAATAAATTGTTATCAAACAATTGGTACCCAAGTTATAAAACAAAAAATAAGCGTACATATACATCCATAATTTAATTACACTTCATAAACGATACAAAAATAGAGCAAAAACTTTCATAAAAAAGAAGTAAAACTTTTGCATACTCCTAATATACGATTTAATTCAGGAAAAAGAATTGTTCCGTGTTTGTCTGACTCTCGAGTACAGTAAATTGATGTATCGGTGATTAGAAAAAACGTATAAAAAACAAACGAAAGATTTTTGGTAACGGCAGTTTCGCAGCGAACATGATTTTTCGATCTGGTATCATGTTTATGTGTATGTTTCGATGTGGACGTGAATTATAAATAAGTTATAGATAAAAGGTAAATATCATCTCGCGTATGGTACGATAAATCGTACGCGTTTTTAAAAACTTACTATAAGCACTTGTTCTGAAAATTATAACGTCATCGAGTGTGGCTCGTGATCGCAATAGTCTCGATTGTGTATCGTGCTATCTAAGGCGAATTTCTTACAAATAAATATTAAAGTAAAAATCTCGCTTAAGAGCTACGAACGTGAAATAAAAAAAAAAATAAAAAAAAATTCTTATAGAACGTATCCTTGTATTCTTTATTGTTCCTCGATTCATCTGCTTCTTTCAATCTTCGCGTTATTTGTTTATGTACAATTGCGCAATATCGATCTCTCCGGGCATCGATTCTCTCGTTCAATCGAACAACAACAAACAGGATGGTAATAAATTCCTGAGCTTCTTTTCTTCTCTATAATTTTCGATACACTTGTTACGTCACTGTATACAAGTGTGTTGACTATTGTCAGCGTCAGAATTATTCGTAATTAACGACTCTTTGGGAGAAAACCCTAGCCAAAGGATCAACACGCCGTGTGCCGTGTGAGATTTGTTTCATTTGGACGAAAGGATATTTAAAAAAAAAAAATGACAGCATAAATAAAATAGCCCAAAATTCAATTTAACTTGTTGGCTGTTTCCAAGGTCTGTCGTCCAAGGATTAAGGATATAGCTTTGACCCACGTGGCATTCAACGTGTTAATTCAATCCTAGACATTTCTGAAGAATATTGTTAACATCGTTCACTTATTTGCACTTCTGAAAATGTTCATCCACGACGAGAAACCTCTCGAGATTCTCTCCTTTCCTCCTCCTCAACCTCATCTTGATCGTCGTTATCAGTCCGTTCACCCTCTTCGGGAGGCCTTGTCCACCTGTAAGAAATATAATTCATTTATCAAACTGTATTCTTGATAATCTGATAATGACGAACATCGTTATCAGTAACCTGATCAATGTCTCCGGCGATCGATAGAGGAATATTAATTTGGCGAACAGATCCTCTTCGAGGCACAATTCGCCACTTTCGCGGACCAAATAAATGTCCAAGCACAGTCGTAGGATCCTGTCCACGTATGGTAGATCGTCGAACATAATCTTTGGCGCCATCTCGCTCACTATTTTCCTCGTCATTTGACTTATCACTATAACCGCGGTGGTGTACAAACCTAAAATTCTATAAAAACATATGCTAATTAACGATTCGTTGCTTCGTTATCCCTCGAACGGTGAAACGTGGGTCAATTGTGATCCAAATTTAGATCAAATTCCTACGATATTTCAATTACAGTTAGGTATACAAATTTTAGAATAAAAAGGTTTCATAGACTGATAAATAATAAAAATAGTAGAATATTAAATTTAAATTATTACTGTCGCTACTTTCTTCAATTATTTTGACAATAAGTAAGGGATTAAATAAAACATACCCTAAACCACTGATGAAGCTCAACCCCTCAGGGAACGTCTTATCGTTGAACAAGAACATCATGATGTACTTGCAATTATTCAAAGGTATTTTGTTTAACAATTGATCGTACAATAGATCGTTGCAAGCTTCCCTGACGATCCACCATTTCTGGTGTGCACAGCACTCCGCATCGGTGGACAAATGAAGACTAATATTCCTGTAAAGATAACTATCGTCTTCTGCTTCCTCATCCTCGTCGAGTCTCCTTGCTGAAAAGTCAATTCACATTTGTTCTATTAAACCTTTTAACCCTCGAATTTTCTTCTTTTCTTAATCGTAGGATATCGGAAGCCTGATCAGTCGCGACTTAAATTTCCGATTTTACCTAAAATTAGGTATATAATAATTGTTAAATGAAAGAATGTTATAGATTGGCTCACTGTTCTAGAACTTAAAGATACTTTTCACGTGACAAGGGTTGATTCAAGTTGCATTCTTGCATTCTTCAGCAACGTGACTTACCTAAATGCATCAGCTGAGGTACCACGTCGGTGTTACGACCGGTTACTTTCAGGAATTTCGGGAAAGCGTTTGGCAACGTGATGGTGCCGTTGTGTATAGTCGATTCGTCCGTGGATAACATATCAGCCAACGTTCTTCTTATTGGATTGAATTCATCCTTGATGAAGGGTAGTAACTTAATGTCGCGAGTCTTCGTCGTTATCCCACTGGCATCTTTGGCGTCTGTCTTTCGTGACACTGTCCATTCCACATGAACGACGACCGTGGTGCTGTTATCCTCCAATTCTGTTCTCAGTCTAATTTAATACGAAAGTATTAAATTCGAGGGCATTAAGATATCGAACGATCGTGATCGATAATCGCCTAAACGTACCTTTCTAAGTCTGGCGGAGATATGCTCCACAATTTCCTAGAAAATCCACTCAGTTTGACCGCAGCCACATCAGAATGGATATAATTCTCCAGGAAAGTAACCGCAGGCCTGTCCCTAGCGTACAAATTCGTGAACCTGTTATACTCTGTTTCGCTGTACTCAATAATGGAGCTGCTCTGAGCAGACATCGAGTAGATAGGCTCGTATGGACCTATTCTAATCTTCATCGAGACGTCGTACGGCAGATTAGAAACACCGACCGTGCTGCCAAGCGCGAACAAAAGCAATGGGAACCATATTAGCCCAATCATGAGGAACAGAGCACCACCGCCCACCAAGTACTTGCTCATCTGCTTCTTCTTGACGCCTCGTGGTTGAGGGAAATCTGCTTCTACTCCTCGCATACACTGCAATTTTTATTATTAATTTGCTTGAGGATCGGACAGTTAATCTTCAACCTTAAGCTTTTGCCACCCAATTTTATTTATGAATCGTACCTTGATTTGATAAATGCTAGCAAATATATCTTCCATTTTGAACCAGTCCATGATGGCCATGGATGTATCGGTCCAAATCCAATCCATAACGGCTCTCAGTTCGAACAAGAAAGGGACCAACATGAATCTGTTCGTAAGACGAGGAATTAGATTGTCGCTCGATATAAAATTCGTAGATGAATCTGAAAATTTGCTAACCCTTTGAAGAGGACGTAGTTCACGATACTGTACTCCTTGCACAGGAAATTACCGAGTATACGAGTTGGATAACCCTGTCGCAATTGATACGCGGCCAACAGAAGGTAAAAACATTTCACCATGTACCAAATTTGTGGTGGAAGTCGCTCGTTAAATTGTCTACGATTATAAATGATTTTAAATAAAAAGAACACGGAAATTTTAATTGAGATTCATATGTAATTGATGATCGACGGTACCGTTCAGTTACGCTTGGCAAAATGAAGAACATCCATATGTGAACGCCGACTATTAAACAATATTGGAAGATCAATTTTCCTAGGATCGATTTCCTTAAGAACAGAGCTCTGTCGATGACTATCAGTGCAAATTGCAATAACAACATTAACAAAAACGGCATTGGTACTCGATTTTCTTGTAAATACGCGGTCACGCCTCCGTCCCCTTGTTGAGTCTAAAAATTTGATCAAAATTAATATTTATCGTCCTGGAAAGTGTACTGGTTAAACCCCGTGTAACACGAAAGTTAAGAAGATTTTCTTTATAACACGATATCAGATTTTCTGGAAAAAGGATTTAATTACCTTTTATACTACTTAAAAATTATACTACTTACTCCGAACGCAGAGAATCCAAAAATCAGTAGCAGAAAATTAAAGAAATCGCATAGGAACATGTACGCGTACACGTTTGTCTTCTCTTTACCGGATGTGCTCAGGATCATACCGAAGAAATGCTTCGTCGGTTCCATATATTTATTAACACTGGGAATAAATATTATTTAAATAAGTGAACAAACGTTCGACGGAATATAATCGACTCACGTCATATTCATAGCCTTCTGGAAATGTTCATTTTGTGGATTCAATTCTTCGCTCTGAATCGCCACGAGTCTTTCGTTTTCGTCGTGCATTTCCGGTGTCTCGCCCTCGCCACGGATATTCAAAGTTCTTCCTCCCGGTGTCTTTATACGAGTACCATCCCTGAAAAGTATACTTAAAATATTCATGAACCTTAACAAATAGATACTTGAAAAAGTTTTAACATACTCTTCGTGCCGTGACACACTTTCCCCTTGGCCTTTGTCTTCAGGGGGTGGTTTGGACGAGACTATGGTTAAATTCGAGGGTATAATTTTTCTCGGTTTAAGGGACGGTGCTGTCCATTGACCTAACGATTTTAGCATAAATCTGAAAAGTAAGAATTTTATCGTAACACTTGAACCAGAGTTATCGTAACAGTTGAACCAGAGTTTAAAAATTGTTGCGTCTAATTTTAATCGGATCACGATTTACCTGTGAAAGAATACCATGAGGAGCAACAGTAAGTCCCACAAGGCGTAATTGGGTTTACGTTCGACACCCATGATTCTGGGTGTGAACAGAGGGTTATTCGGTGCAGCGTCTCGGTTCCAGGGTAACAATTCCAATTGGAAAATGCATTTTACAATAACAATTGCCTGCAAAAACAACGTTTTGAGATACGTTTAAGAAATTTTGTAATCATAACAAGCCCTAAAACATAAATAATTGGGATATAATATTCCATTAAAATTATAGATATTCATTGAAACTACCCTCTGCTGATATTAACCCTCTCGTTTCAGCTAACTTAGAAACTTAAAAATAGATTTTTAACCAAATAGAAGGGTTTAGAATCGTGTCTTACCTCGGTGTACGCGATCAAGGTTACCCAAAACGTCTTCGAGGGTCGTGGAATGGTCAACGAACCCCAACAGAACACCATAAGTGGCAAGGGTGTCGATAACACGGAGGCATTTTTTATTTGATGAAGAAACACCATGAAATAACACAGCAGGCTCGAGTGTGCCAATATACCGAACCAAATTGACGCCAGTAATTGTATTATCGGTGGTTGATCGACCTCCGATAATTCCCCAACCTCGTCGTCGTGCTGGACCGGTGACACCTCCGAGAAAAATGTGCTGTACAAACAGTAAATCCGTATTAATTATATCAAACAATTCCGTAGGATCGATCTTGAAACGTGAACTCTCAGAAGAAGGAAATCGATTTTCTACAAATATACAGAATTTCCTTCTTTCACGAGGTGACAACATCAAAAGCACACCGAAAGCTGCAGAACCTGTGAATAGAAGCGACAAGAATGAACTTTTAAAGAATTATTTTGATTCGTTTGTTGCACAAGGATCGGCGTGCGAAGGGTGCGTTCATGTGGATTTTTGTTTTTTGGAGAAATTTCTCGATACCTGGAGGAGGACAGGTCCAATCCTCGCTCCAAACTCGGCGCCAGAATTCGGATCTGAGGAATCGTCAGCGAGCTTCTTTCCCTATCAAAAACAACTCTTTCTACGTCTACTTTGAAAATTCTATTTCTAAGGGCACGTGTCGTCACGGGAGCGAAAATTATAGATACTTTTCTAGATAGATACTTATAATAGATACTTTAAAAGAAATATTCTTGATAGTTGCTTAAAAGAATTTTAATCAGAAATGGGTTCATGGCTTGACAGAATCTTGTTGTTTGAGATAAATATCACTTTGCACACACTTTACACAATTAGTGGAAATCGAATTGTTAACCATCACCATACGATGTTAGCCGATTAAAGACATTTCAAGCATCAATCGTGATAATTTTGCGTACGATGTTGCACAGAGTCCTGGGATTCTGTGTAAAATTAATAGTTTCAGAAAGAATGAAAGGAATTACTTTTCTTTTTTTTAAGAACATTTGGAAACATGACATAAAATGTTCACGAAACGGCACCTATGGCACATCAATTTAAAGCTTAAGGTTTAAGGAAAATTAACATATTAGTACTTTTTTAATATTCTTAATACAAGATGGCTGAACCCTCGCCAAAACGAACAACTACCAACCTAGTATTCTGCATCGATTCATTATCCACTTTTTCAAAGTCGCAATCAATTTATATTAATAATGTTGATGAAATCTTTACATGGTCGTACTCGCGAAATCTTAAGCTTTAAATTAATGCGTCATAAGTGGCATTTTCTGATACTTTTATGTCATGAAATTGTCTTAGAAGTTCCAAGTTTCGAAATCAACTACTTGGTATGTAATAAGTCTAATAATTAAAATGACTTTTTTTCTCATGTTTACGCGTGATATTGTAAAAGGATTCTGTGACAAAATGGAACGAAAAATGCAGCATATCTTCCACAAAATCTTACCTTTGTTCCTGTGGTCGAGGTTGACTAGGACCCTCGCCAGCGTCGTAAAGTTCCTCGGTAATTCCATTAGTCGACGATCTGTCAGACCGAGCACATTTACTACTCTACCTTCTACTAAAGAATTTCCGATCTAAATAGCTGGGTCAAATATGAACTACTACTTCGTACAGATACTTCGAACGTTTCTATTCGAGGATCGGCTACTTTGGACAAGCACATTGCTACTCAAGCTTTGTAACCGTCGGAATACAGTGAGATAAAATCTAAATATAGATCAAATTCATTCAAACCACCTATTGAATTTCTTCTTTCAAAATTACATTATTCTGATACTTCGTAACATATTTATATGGCTAAGCATCTACGAACAGATAATCGAAGAAGCTACTGTTATTTAATATTGAAGATCTCACCTCTTTTTCATCAGTGGTATCGGCTGCCACATTTGATTTATACCTAGCCTCATCCCCATTCGAAAATCTGGCTTTGCCTGAAAGATAATAAAATTTGTACCAAAATTTGACAAGAACACGAATTCTCAGTTTCTGTTTAAAACTAAGCAAAGCACAGAAAACGACTCGAAATTGATCAATTTTATAATTTTACCAATCGGACGTGTTGGCTAGTATTTTTTCAATGGTATTTCTTTGCTAAGAAAAACGAATCGAGTAATCTTCTCCTTTTCGAAGAGAAAACAAGGTACGAGGATCTTCCAAGGATATCTATCATTTCGTACCTTTAAGGATTTCTTTTCCTTCGCCAAAACCTTGCGAATGTATCTGTAGTCCCTCGAGAATCTGTTCAGATACCTCGTCATCGAAGTGAAGGCGCTGTTGATCATCACAAAAATGAATTTAAAGTACGTAACGAAAGACACTTTCTTCTCTTCTTCCTCCTTGTCCTCCTTTCCATCCACTTTATCTTCTTCGTATTCGTCATCGGACGGTTGTGGCGTTTTGTCAGCTTCTACCATCGACGTGTCCTTTTCCTCGGTTTCGATGTCCGCTGATGTGAGACTCGTCTTGTCACCGCCCTGATTCAAACGACACATCATCCTTCGTATGAAAATTCTTCGATTTAAGAGAAAATCTTTAGTACACGGAACTTGAAGACAATCACGCCATCAGTTTAATCATTTAGTTTATAATTAATCTTTGCAACTGAACGTTACCAAACTTAAGAAAACTTTAACCCTTTGACTGCTAAAAGATATACACCTTCACTTGTCTATTAATATAATACGGCGAGTAAATTTTAAGATTACAAAGTAAAAGGTAACTCGGCTTCGACTATAAATTTCGGTTCTTTGATTTGAAGAAAAACATTTCCATTTCTGTCGCAACACGCCGTAATCAAAGGGTTAACGGTTTCCAACGAACCAATTTTCGGTACAGGTTCAACACCAAACCTACGTATTTCTACCAAATTAATCAAACGACCAGTCGTCAATTAATTAACGAAGGAAACAAATTCCAAAAATGATCATTTGACCGATCACGATATAGGTTCGGTGTTGATCGATAAACGACTGATGGCATCTTGTCCGGTTCAAATTCGGCGTGTTACGGGATGCCCGGCATCGAGCATATCATACTGTTAACGTATTACAAAGCGTGAGGATTACAGGTGCTAAAGTCGCTGTAATATAATGGAAACAAATTAAGCCAAAGAAGTATCGAGCGGCAAGATTATTGTGTACACCAACGACGAGGAGTCTCGGTGTCAGCTGCGACTACAAGATTGAAGAGAATGCGTAAGAAAGATGAACGAAAGAAAAAGAAGAGTTAATTAAAAAGAAAATTAATCGACGCGAATGAAACGTCGCCCTCTTCAATTCTTTGTCTTATTCGTTTTACAAAGCTGCTGGCGAGACAAGATTAAAAAAAAAAAGAAAGAAAGAAAGAAGAAGAATTTATTTACTTTCGACTTTTTAAGCGCTGCAGATATCTAGCGAGTGTGCGTGTGTGTGTGTGTGTGTTCGTCAAATGAAATTAATCCTGTTTCTATTGTTTGTGCTAATCACGTGTAATCGATTGTTACGTGTTACATTTGCGTGAGTTGTTTGCTTAGCTCGCTATGGAAAATAGTTTGAAATAAAGAAAAAATAAAGAAAAAGATGGAAGACACAGTTTGGGTTGCGTTCGAATTTTTTAACGCACCCGTTGGGATTAACGATCAATGACGACGAGATTGAAATGAAATAAAATAGACAACGAACGATACAGACGAAAGAAGGATTGAGAAGGAGTACAACGAAAGCGAATGAAAATTGTAAAAACAAATGAATAAACTACTGAAAAAGACACTGATCATCGGCAACGTATTAGAGACAATGAGACACGAGGTGAGATGAATTTGAATAAACAACAGAAATGTTGAGGAGAGCGTAAATTATATGTGCAAGGGTGAAACAGTAACTATTGTCAGTTTTAATTATTTTGAGAGTTTGATATACATATTTCCTTTTCCGTTTATGTAGATCGATCCTTTCGAAAATTTTACTCAAAAAATGTATCAAGAGTTAGCAATTTGTATAATATTTCATAAATATAGACATTCCGGCTCAGAAAATTACAAATTTCTAATTTTCAACATAGTACCACGACATGCTGTCATGGGACAAAATTTACATATTTGAACCACTTGAATATTTGTTAACACGTTGGCTGGCCACGGGGATCGCCGGTGACGGGCATCCGAAATTTGTTACAATCAAATAATCACCAAAAGAATTTAATTTAAGAATTTAACCTAATAATGCTAACTATCGAGTTGAAAAGTGAAATTTGAAAATTACTTGATCGTATTCTTAATTAACATGTTGGCTGCCACGGGGGTCACCGGTGACCGGCACCCAAAATTTTCTACAATCGAATCATTACCAACAGAAATGATAAAATAAACCACGGACAGCATTAAGGTTAAGCTAATAATGCTAGCTATCGAATTGAAAAGTTAAATGTGAAAATTAGTTGATTGTATTGTTAATAATTAGGATTTCAGCGTGTCTGACTACACACGTCCGTTTTCACTGTGCCAGTCAACGTGTTAATTAAGATTTCAACGTGTCTGACTACACACGTCCGTTATTCACTGTGACAGTCAACGGTGGTTCTGGCTAATATATAACTCTAAAAATAATTAAACTGCGAACGACAATAATTAATCGGTTGCACCCGGCTCAAAATAAAACTCGATATAGGATAAAATAATATCGGGTAATCGTATATTATGAAATTGAGCCTTTTTCTTTTTGTAGCAGTGACATGCAGCCTGTTTTTCTTTTTTTGTTTTCCGTTTCTTGTCCATTTTTTTTTTTTTTTTTAAGGGGGAGGGTCTCACATCGGTGGCCACTGCTGTGTCGGTCTCGGAACGTGCACTTAGATACGACATAGACGATTTCTTCCTTGTTAAAGGTACACTCCGACGACGAAGTCTCAGCGCGTCCTTTTCAGTCCCTCCGTACATGGCGACGTGCGTCGCGATCTCAATGTCTGTCTTAATCAGCGTGTTCATCAGCTGCAAGTTGGAGCAGACCGTTTTAATTCCGTTTGCCGTGTGTCAATTGTCACGGGACACGTGTTGACTTCTCGCGTTCGTTGTCTGACGACACTCCTCGATTGGCCAAGGGTGAAGAAACACGTGAATAATATGATTCTAACGAATAGGTAAGGGGCATTCGGAGGGGGGGGTGGCAAGGGGTCGTGATGGTAGAATTTGTAACACACACGAACAATGAAAATAAAAGTTGAAAAAAAAAAGGAAAAATAAAGAAACAGAATATCATTGATCACACGAATATATACATATATATATATATATGTATATATATATGAGAAGTGTCAAAGTTTTTTGGCTGTGATCTTGGCCGATGATCCAGCTGATTGATAGTCGCTAATAATCGAGCTTCGTGCGAATTGTAAGTTAACGAAAAGTTAACTCAAGATTAGCCGAAAGTTAACCGAGACTCGGAGACAAATTAAAATCGAGACGAATCAAGAATCAACGTTTGGCCGCCGATATAATCGAGTATTTCGTGAATCACGAGTTAACGGAACGAAAGAAAAAAAAAAATCCAACTGATCGACGGAATCGTACAGAGACTCGCGAATTATTCTCGCGTGGATCAAGC
The DNA here is from genome assembly GCA_943735885.1 of Stelis phaeoptera. Lineage (NCBI taxonomy): Eukaryota > Metazoa > Arthropoda > Insecta > Hymenoptera > Megachilidae > Stelis > Stelis phaeoptera. The sequence continues at coordinate 10,898,159 of OX030941.1, read as the reverse complement.
GCTTCGATTGGGATTAGTAAAAAAAAAACTTCGTTCCAGATTCGAAAATTCATAGCAGACAAACCAGAGAGATTCGTATAATAAATTTCCCAGATAACAAAATTCAATTTTCTCGTGACGATTAATTAATGAAAACGTCAACGTACCTCGGAAATTGTCATCCTTCGACTACGTTTCTCTTGTTCACGAAGACGTTGTTGTTCCATCTTCTCGGACTCGGTGTCGGGTATCAGATCCGTGACATCGTCGTCGTCCAGATCGTCGAACATGTAGTAATCGCCGGATCTGATAGCTAATTAATAAAAAGAAAAGGATTTCTTAACGTTTGAAGGATGCCGAACCTCGATCGGTTACGTTATTATTGTGCCAAAGCCATGCACGACAAAAGTTGTTCAACAAATCGACGGTAGCTCAGAGAAGACGTTATTCCAACAGATTCACGCTGCTTGGAAGACGACACGCATCTAACAGATCTATAGAAATTATTAATATTATCACCCAACACACGCTATCGTTAATCAACTGCGTTAACACCTTATCTAGCGTTTGCATTATCATTTTCTAATTCAACTCTACGGGAAGATACTGAAATTTAATTTTATACTCTGTGTTCTTATAATATTCTAAATTTTTTTTAAATATCAAGTTGGTAAAGCCGATCGATCGTAATTAGAATATTTATTTATTACAAAAGGAGTAATCCGTAATATTAAGTATCCTTAAGTTTAGAACACCTAATGTTGATTATAATCATTGGTATTGCGTTCGATAAGGTGTCAATATTTCATTACTACACGCTTGTGCGCCCACACACACACACACACACATGTACGTAAAACATAGACAAATTATGTACAGCGTGAGATTCTGTAAAAGCACAAGGATGAAAAATCGTTAGTTAGGATGTGAAGACGTCGGTTAGTGGAATTAAAAAGCCCAGACAAACTGCGAAGAATGGAAAATTGTTCATTTACCCTCTTTGTTGGTCTTTGGGGGGCGAACTCTGTACAACGGCCGTGTCCCTGGATAGAGAGTATCTAACGGGAAGACAAAACAGAAAAGATAGATAGATAACAGAAAAACTGAAAGGATAAAGACGTCGTCAGCACGTAGGAATGGATCTATCTTACAACGATATACATCTATTTATAATTATATTACACGTCGAATAATCGTGGTTGAATCCTGAAGTCCGTTGTCAGCAGGATCGACGGGAAAGGATCGATCTGTGAAGAAAGTACACGGATTTTTGGACGACAACCGTGTTTCCCTAGAAAACAGGTAAACTTTGATTACGACGATGATAAAGGATGGATCAGAGGTAAAGGTGGGATTCGAACATGAATAAAATAATCTAACCATCGATCTAGAGCGAAACAGATTATGTTCAACTATTTACACACGTATCAAAGAAACCATATAAACACGAGACGAAAGCATATAAACAATGACAAGATTCAGAACTTGAAAGATCGCCAACTAAAATTGAACAGAAAATATTAAAGACCGATGGACAAGGATGTCCAAAGTTTCTACAAAAGATTCTACCGAAAAATCTGATCCAAAACATTGAACTGACGTGATAGAAGAGATAGACTTCCTAAGACATTTTATTATGAAACGAAAAAAAAAAAAAATACGGGTGCGTCATAGATGATCTAAGAAGGTGCTGGAGCGGAAGCGTATGTACAGGACATCGTAGCGGATCGACGTCGACGACGATCTTCCTGTTGTGTCGTTACATGTGTGATGAGATCGCGGGGAACGGGAGGTGGTCGAGACGATCGATTGCCGTGGCGTCTGCAATCCGTTCATCCATGGTGGACCGATGAAACTCGACTGGCGACGATGTCTGATCGACGAAGTCAACGATCGATCCGTTGGTCCACGATCGTACGGCGGGGGCGAGAACACCGGAAACGTTTCATCCGGGGACGGTCCCCGTGGATTCAGCTCGCTACTCGGCGGCGAACCGAAAGAAATACGAGTGGGCTCGAGATAACCCTCGAGACTCACTGTCATCACAGCGGAATTCGGAGTGGGCGCCTGCAACAGGGACGCGGCTCGAGGTGTCAACGGGGCTGGTTCCTCCTCGTCTTCGTCGATCGGTGTCCGATAACCCTGAGGAGGCGTATGATCCGACGAGACGCACGAGCTTACGCTGGAAGACCTCGCCAGAGGCGCCTCCCCTTCTTTATTTTCGATTGCATTAAATATAGAGATTCCTGGTTAGCCTGCTAATGGGTCGTTAGTTGATATTTGTGAGAAGGTGGAGGATCTACCCTTTCGCTGACGAAGCTATTCAAGTGACACCTTGTGCCTTGGGTCGTGGGATGACTTACCATTTGGGGCAAAGAACGATTCGTACTTATTTAGTTTAGTAACGTACGTGAGACAAGTTAGGTTATTGCTTGGATTTATCCGATTTATACAACATAAGGATCGCATTGACTTTCAGCGAAAGGGTTAAGGTGTTTGGATGCCGAAGGATCGATTTCAGGAATTAACTGTCTATCTGATTGTCCCGTAGCCTGAAGAAAGAACGTCGAGGAAACAGACTTCAATATCAAACGTTAAAACAGTGCTGTCCCGTAATTACGGATTAAGAATGAAATTTCTATCGTGAATGATACGCTAGGAAGGTTAATTATGAACAGTTTTAAAAATTCCCATAGACAGCACTGATCTAAAGAATCCAGAAATCCAGGTAGACATTTAGGATTATACAAATAAACAATTCGATTGTTCCATTTCCTATAGAGACCTACATTAGAAGATTGAAACCATCCTTACCAACTTTGTGTGTCTGTGGTTCTCTGTAACTTGGTCCTTGTATCTTCCTCTGACTGGCTTTGATCTTGTCCATCTTGAACTTCAGCTTCTGTAAAACGTTCCTCTCAACGTTATTCTGGATCTCGATACGTTTCTGGTGCAGTTCTTCGAGGAGTTCAGCACCTCGGGACGCCAACACGCTCATGGCTTTCGTTTCGTCCACTATGTGGAAGAAGTAGTAGCTCTTGAAAAGTCGTTTCTGAAGCAACAGGAAACCAAAGCATAGACCGTCCCAGACCATGCCTATGTCCTCCCGAGGTACCTCGCAGTCGACCTTGCCCAACACGATATCGCTGGCTGAACTGCGGAACTTTCTTAAACAGCTTATTCCAAATAGCTGGATCACTGGACAGGCAGACGTTTCCAACTGCAATTTCATATTTTTTCGTTTACTATCACCCTGTTAGCTTTTTAATTAAATTCATCATCTTTCTAGGTATTTCGAGTTAAAATTATTCGAATTCCACCGTAGGGGGACGAACAATCTAACTATTATAAATGTATTTAATTGAAAAAATTGCTATGCTCATCGGAAATAAAATGGCCAACTAGAACACAAAGTGTTGATCGATAATTTTCCGAAGACTTCCAAGAGCTTACCTCTGTTATCAGCACGCACCCTATACCCTGAAGCAAGGCCTTCATGAAGATCACGGTGACGTTGTATCCGATCAAAAGATTCCACCATTTTAGAATAGTCTTGACTGGTCTCAAGTAGAAATCGCTTCCCTGCCAAAGGAACACGAACGCCCCTATCAGATAACCCAACGAGAAGAGATTGGTCCTCTTGGTTCCAGCCAGGAACATGATCGACAAAGTCACCCACATTAAACTCATCATCACGCCTCGTTTCACGATGTCCAACCACGAATGAATGTGGGACACGTAATCCTTCACTGGATTCACGAAGTTCGGCTTCTCCATGTTCTGGTACACGGAATAATTGTGTCCGGCCGGGAATTCCACTCCGGTCGCAGAGCTTCGTTGTTCAATTTGGAAGACTAGGCTCTGTCTTACGATCATCATCAGTAAAATGAAGTCGCATATCAGTTTTCGTGGGTTCGGTGGGAAATCTGGATCAGGGAGGTACATCCACTCTTGCAGTCTTCTCAGTATGTTTGAATTTCCCCAGGGATAGTCTGAAAATTAATCGTTTCGATAGGTTTAGTCGAGTAATTGTATATTTAGAAACTGAATGGCTTAACGCGTTGGTTGATGTCGTTGATTTAATCCTTCAACTATGAAAGGAGTGATAGTATTTGAAAGTCTCTAATCTGGAATAATTCATTTTGACAATCAACGTGTTAGAACCGTCATTATCATGGACGCTTAATGACCTATACAAAACCAGGATGGCGCTGACACGACCAGAGCGTACTGGACAGGTATGAGCACTATGGCGAAGAACTTGAAGAACGGCCAGATCTTGGAGATGGTTTTCCTCTTCAAGGAGAAGAACAGCAACAACCAGATGCTATATAGAACCGAGTAAAAGTCGAGTCTAGTGCCTATTAAAGCCACAATTCCTATCAGGCACATTTCAACGCCAAACTTGTAGAATCCATAATTGAAGAGGAATTTCAAGCATTCCGGCAGCCCTTTATCAGCCTCCGTTCTGGTGATCGATGGAAACATGACCTGCGGCGTGTCCAAAGGTTCGCCACGCTCTTGTCGATGGAAACACTGCCGTATCCTGATGATTTTTCTCAGCGTGGTCACCACTATGATTCCTATGTAGCCTTTTAGCAGCTTTGCGAGGTGTCCTGGCTCTGCTTTCTTTATTCCAAACCATTCCGCTATGTTGTACACTGTGTTGTTGCTGGCGTACGGGCTCTGGGTCTCTTCTATGTTCTTCTGCGAGTGTAAATAAAAGGAAGTTGAATATCTTCGATATCTTAGAATTTTCGTAATCATGATTATGATACTTGGTATTTAGAAAATTTTCGTTTTGGTGGAAATACGACTTATACACGAATCTGATTTTCTTCTTTTAACATTTAGATATGTTACCTTGGGTAAAGTTTCTTTATGAAGTTAATACTTACCGTGCAATTGACGTTCCAATTATTGTGATCGATATATTGAATTTGATAAAGCATCTTTACGACCAACAAGCAGGCAATGATCGCTGCGATCGTGTTGGCCGTGAATATTTGAACGTTCCTCCTGGAATTGATCATGACGACCACTATCACGACGAATATGAAATTAATGGCACAAACCTGTAAGATATAATTCAAATAGAACGCACAGGAAACACAGTATTCGATGATCAAATCGATCGGAACTCACATCGTTGACGCAGAGAAGCATCACGGAGATGAAGATGATCTTTTGCATGTGAATTTCAAGGAACAGCCAGGTGTAATTGTAAAAGTTCACCACATGACCGATGATTTTACGGAATAACGCGATCCGTTCCAATTTGGACATTTCTGAATACGTAATTAGATTAGTTAATGTAGTTATTACCCTCGATAGTTAACCCTTTCGCTATCAAAAACGATTAGAAAGAAAGCTTAAATATAAAACCTGCGTCTGAGTTAAATAGCTACAGAGATGACCGTAACGAAAGGGTTAATTCTATTGATAAAAATATCTTTTTCGACGTACGTTTCAACTGTCGCAAAGTGTACATGGTATCGTTCTCTTCTTCGGTAAGAAATACCTCGCCAGGTGTGTTCGGTAATATGTTCAATGTGGGCGAATGTCCAAGACTGGATCGTTTGACAGGGCTCCCCTCGTTTCTACTAATTTTTAATCACACCTATTATCAAGCCATTAGAACAGAATCAAACGACACCGTCAACCTACTGACCCGAATGTCTCGATGTTCGTCACCTCCAAGAAATCTTTATGAAAATAATGAATCTGAAGGACCGTGATGATGACGAAGCACGTCGGCGTCAACAGTCTGACGAACAGATCTTTGGTCGCGTATTTCTCTAAACCGATGTCCATCTGGAGATCTTGGTCGATGCGCAGGTAATTCCAGTATTCGGGGAAATTGTCGAATTGATAAGTGTAGACGAGAATCAACATGATCACCGAGTAGCCGATGACTGTCAACCAAAACGAGTACATCATCTTCCTCCATACGATCCAGGATATCTGGAAATCAAAGGTGTCGGTACTTTAAGAATTCTGAATTTAACGATCAATCCAAGTGTTTACGGATTCGTGTGTTTGTGGGACGCAACCAGAGTCGTAAAATAAATTTCAACAGTCAGTGACCGGTGACTGACACCCGACATTTTGTACAATCAAATAATTGGCAAAAAGAAGTATGAAATAAACCGCGGATGGCATTAATATTAAGCTAATAATGCTGGCATATATTTACATATATACATATATACACGGGGTGGCGTCGTGTTACGAAGGTTAGATATGAAAATGAATCGACCGCATCCTTAATAATTAGAATTTTATCGTGTCTGACTACGTGCGCCCGTTTTCACTGTGCCACTCAACGTGTTAACACTAGAACTACCTTTGTTCGATGTACCCTTTATCTTTTATCAAGATAAAAGCCAACTTGTATTTATAATTTTTAAATAAGAAATCAGAAACGAGTCATTTTGACCCGCTTGGTGGTACTAGTGTTAAAGTATGAAATTTGTTAACGACGCAATAAATATATTATCGTTTAACGTACCTGAAACGTAATGACTAGAACGAGGAACAGAGACATATAAACGATCCTGAAGACCGTCATGCGTTCGCCGGTGATCCCGCAAATGAAAAGCATGATAGCCACGACGGCGATCCAAAATTTCGTCAACAACTTCTTCAGAACGATACCGACGTCCTTCATGAATTTACTTTTAATCTCAGGCGCCTCTTGGTTCATGGCAGTGGTGGCTGTCGAAACGGAAACGTGTAACGGGGCTACCATGTCTCTCAATGCCGAGGAACGTCTCTGTCTGGTTCTTTCGGCGGTGTATTGCCTCATCGTGATCCAAAACATCGATATAAATAGACACTGTAAGATAAATTATTAAGATTTTTATTATCGAAGGTACAAGATCAATTCGAGACGATTGAACAAATTATTTTTACTTTGACCACTAAATGCCAACGACTTCGCTGTTCGGCCTTACTGAAACCGATCTCCGACATCTTGAAACCGTTTATCTTGGTCGGTAGCTCCTCCTCGGTCAAATCCATACTGTAAACGTACTGGCCAAGAAGAAGAAGCATCGCGTAAAGAACGATGAAGGGGGAACACTTCATCATCGAAGCTCGTTTGTTAGGCACCATCCAAAGGACCAAAGCCCATAATAACAGAGCAAATGTCGTCCAACTATGATACATTATGCTCCAAGTCTGATCGAACAAACGTGGAAATTGAAGAAATTGTAAAAATCTTTCGAGGAACTTAACGAAATCTCATGTTTCGATTGTTCTTACCATCATTATGATATTGGTAGCGATGTAGGACGAATTGATTATCAATTGGAAGATGGAGTACACAGCCATGATGATGTGTTCGATGATGCCAGATTGTTCGTCAGGGGCAGCTGTTAGTTTTATGAATTAATTGCAGTGTAAATGTTCACTCTTCGCGGACGAGAGGCGGATACATTCGACCAAATAAAATCGTGATAGTAATTTATAAATTTATTTATAAACAAATGGATTATTCATATTTCCTTTAAATTAATAATATTTTCGACGTACTTTGGCCGAAGCTTGGAAATGCATCGTCCGCAAAGGGTTAAATTTAATTCGAAGGAATACAAACCTTCGCTAAGACTCTGCAATTGAATACTGTCATCCTGATGACCATCTTGAACGATCACGCTTCCGGTCGAATCTTGCAGCAGGCCCGTCCTTCCGGATCCAAATCGCATCAACTATCGAACAAAATTGAAAATACTAATCTCTGTATATTCTTGAACGCTCTAATATTTCTACGCTAATGATAGAACTATAATTCTCGTAAGATGTCTATCTTCTAAAAGAAAATTCTCGTTAAGCATACACGTGCAAGCTACAAGAGAGTGAAATGATTTCACCTTCACCGTTGATTAAAGTAATGCGAGACTTATAGTGTAAATGAGATACTGTGCTACTGAATAAAGATTTTTAACCCTTTCGCTGCGTTCGATGTGATACGAGGTGGAAATCTAAGAATTTATTACGAAACGAGACTGGTTAATTTTTCTATTCTAAGAAATATACTTTTATGAAAGTTTCATCGGAAGCTATGGAATCATTGGAATAACTATTCGAAAAATTCTAGCAATTACTATCATTATTATCTTTCGTTACTACTGTAATTAATAATACATTACCACTATCGGTACCAACGAATATTACTGAAATAGTAACAGTATAACTGAAGTAACTATATCCAATATAGCCTTCCCAAACTTTAGTAATATTTATACTTTTCTAATAGAATTATAATTAGAATAAAAATTCGACAATAGAAAAAGACTTAATCAGCCCATACTGGATACAATCACCTTACTACTAAATTGCCAACTAAATTCGCAACCCTCGTCTACTTATTTTACGAAATTATTTATTCAAATTCTAGAAATAACTTCTAGGGTGAAGTACGATACATTTCGAAGGAAAATAATGAAATGGTCGCAAGTTTAATTACCGATTTAACACTATTACTATTTCAAGCGATTATTACACAATACAGTCGTCGCAACGAAATGGTTAAATGTGTTTGTTCAAAGAAAATGAGCATGAAACGAGCGAATAAGAATGATTGCTGTGATAATTGAACGTGCAAACTTAATCATTATACGTACGGGTGTGCGCTCGTCGACAGGTAGAGACGACGAATTAACGATCGGCTTCTAAAACAATGGCAAACTAAACATAGCGGCATCCAAACGGAAAAGAGTGTATTTTTTTTTTGCTCAGCGTTAAAGAACAACCGCAAAATCTGGAAGCCGACAGCAAATAAAAGAGAAACCACAGGGCTCTTCTGATGGGAAATGGGTGGATTTGTGCAGCAAAGAAATAATCTTTAAAATTATCATTCTCTTATGTACATTGTGTTGCATTCCATTTGAAACGTTCGATAAACGATTAATAATAATTAAACCTATAACCGCGAGTGCAGGGTCATTTTGATCCTTGTTCTAGAAATATAATTTACAGGTATAACAATCCAGCATAGTGCATCGAATCTTGGAAATTTTGCGAAGTAGAGACAAATGATCATGCTGTAATTATAATTTCGGAAATGTTAACATTCAAGTTTGCGATTTACATGAAGTTTAAATGTAAATTTCTCACTCGCAGCCTTGCGAAATTAATTATTCAACTGATTATTATTAATTACTGTTATTTAATCAACCCTTTCGAGTCGATACACAAATTTTCATACGCTAGATACATAAATCACACTTCAAAATTTAATATTTCTGTTCGCCATAGAAAACGCGTCGAAGTGTTAATATTGTCTATACCATTTCCATCGTGGATCGAAATGACGGTGCCTCCGTTTTGCAAGGATCAAAACGAATCGATGGAATAATTTACAATCGAAACGAGGAAGCATCGCTCCAAGGAACAAAATGTATCGAATTTGATGGAATAATTGTTTCTACGAGGAGAGGCAATGATCGAAGCATGCAACTGAAGGAGGATAATTAAAATTGAAGGAAAATTTGGATCATGCAGGAGGACGAATCCTTACGCGGGCCTTTCGACGGGCAGATTGCCATCTCTGGGAAGGTGTCCTTCGTCTGATGGAAACGTGTCTGGACAACGGAGTGTCCAGGTTCTCCAGTTTGCCGCTTAAACGTTTCACTTTCTTTGCCTGGAACGCCTCGTTAGTAAAAGCAACGTTTCTCAAAGATCAGGGTACACGGTGGATCAAAAATTGTGATCGATCGAAATGTTAGTCGAGAGGAAGCACGGTTATTAGTATTATTCAAAGGCAGTAAGCCTATAATTTGTTAATTGTGTTCCCCTCAACCGTAAAGATATTAATTAATCGAACAAGTAACAGGCGAGGAGATTATTAAGAAATTATACTGTCCGTATTTTAAAAAAACCCAGGCATTTGGACAGTTTTTTTTTTTTTTTTTTTAGTCAAATTACTATAACAATAATTGCGATTAATTGATCAAACAACGTTTTCGAGTATTAAGGGATGAAACCAACGTGGAGGTTTGAAAATAACGGGTGACTTTAAGAGCGAATGGCTAAGTAGGACTAATAATTCTTTTAGTCTTATAAATTTAACTTTAACACCACCATGGTACTTAAGGATTAATATTCAAAAAATCGTAGATAAATCATCCCTTAATAAATATCTATCTGAGGCCTCCAGGACGGTTTTCCCCACCGATTCCATCTTCAATTAATGACAAAGAAACAACGACACGGACAAAGAACTCACCGGTTTCTTGTTCAGGAATTGAGACTGCAAAGCCAGAACGTAGTACAGCCAAAACAATCTTAAACAGTAGCCATAAATCAGCCAATCAGCATCTTCGGTGTATTCCACGTTTCTAGGATCGCTGCAATTCGTTTCATAAATCGTAGTCAGGGCAAGATAACGTTGCCAAGTACTGTTCAAAGGGATCAATTCTTGAGGAAGTTGATTTTGATAGCTGAGCAGGGTCAATAGATGAAGTATCACGACGATCATCACGATTCTGCATAGCACGGCGAATCCTTTACGAAGCTCTTTGTTGCACGCCCACCAGGTGGCAGCTCCTAGGAAGACGAGGAAGTAAAAACCACCCTCCACGGATGGTTTCAGGGATGCTGTGATGCATAAAGACGCCAGAACCACGTAGGTACCGATACGACCCAGAATGTTGATGATCTGAACAGAGATGTTTGTGTTAAAGTCGTGATGAAGATTGGAAGATTTAGGTATTCGGATAGTCGTAGAATTTTGAGCTGAAATTCGAGTAATTTGGATGGTTGAATACCTGTGGAATTTTAATATCGGTGGAATCCGGATACCAGTGAAATCCAAATACCAGTTGGATTCGAGTACCAACAGAATCCGAATACCAGTGGAATTCGGATACCAATGGAATTCTAATACACATAGAATTCGAATGCCAACAGAATCCGAATACCAGTAAAATTCAAACACTGATAGAATTTATATTTAACAGTACTGTTACACGAATTTTGTTAAAGAAACGTTTCTACTGAAATTATAGAACATATACGAATACCTTCACTGTACTGTCCTCGTTCTTCTTGGAGGTAACTGCAGTTCGATGCAACGATGCATCATCCTCTTCGTCATTGACTGACTTTTGCGACAGGGAACGACATATAAAATACACCGCTATACTAGTGGGTAAAACAATTAACTCTGGTGCCAACCAGAAAAGGATCTCCCAAACAGAAGCGCTATCTAGCCTCACGAAACCTACGTGTCTGAAGATTACTTCCATCAGTTCGCCTAAAAATCATTCAACAACGTCCCGGTATTTTATACGATACTCGAAGAAATACGAGGATCGTTGTATTTTAATGAATTTCTTCGTGATTTACGTACAATTTTGAAGGAAGTGTCCGTAGGTGGGCAACGCCAGTAAAACTATATGAAAAGTGAATTGACTGATGATTGTAAGGAAAGATAGACCGATGCAGGTCTTCAGGTAGTGTCCTGTGTGGCCAACCATAGTCCTTGCATTTGGTATTGGGACATGGGGCGAGTATAGCATCAGGGCTAGATAAACTAGAGACAATCCCACGGGTCGCCATACCGTACCTGTTTGATCAATAATATTAATTAGTACACAATATACTGTATTATAACAAAATAATTTAACCCCTTATGGTCCCTTAAAATTACGTTTGTTGCGTAATAATAATTGAACATTTCTTAACGTCACTAAATATTAAATCCTTTGATTTAATTAGGGGACGCGAGGAGGGAAAGTTGAAACATAAAAGTTACAAATTTAACTATAACCTAAGTCTATTTTACCATCGAAAGTGTTAAAATTAATTAAGTAACATAACTAAATTTATCAACTGAACATTTTTTATTTTACCCCTCAACTTAGGTGAAAATAAAATTAAGCGCAAAATGTTAACCAACCGTCACACAAATATTTCTGGTACATTTGTAAGTAAAATTACGGCAGGAAAAAGAACGTCGTACGGAACCAACTGAATTGAATAACCTTTTTTAAGGAGCGAATACTTTTTTTTTTTTGGATTTAAAAGAACACCCACATTCCGCGACATTTTCTAAACGACACTCGTCACGCGAAGAGATGCATTTCATTCTGACGATATGAAACAGGGACTAAAAAGAATGACAATTTTCTTGCCCGTCGAAAAGGTCAGTTTCAGCCTAGGGAGTTCACAGACGAAGTTTCACGTGTACTGACATTTTCAGCCTTACTACGAGAATAAAATAATAACGTTGGGAGAATATACGAGGGTCATTCAATTACTGAAAAGGCAAACTGTCCAAATAAGAAGAATGATACTTTTAAGAGCAAGGGTTGACGGTTTTGTTATTATGTTTGTGGGAACAATCTGTAGCAGCCAGTCAACACTCTGTTTGCCACGGGGAAAACGAATATGAGTTGCTAGATATAGTAAAATCGAACTTCCAGTTATTAGCAATAGCAATTGTTAGGTTTTAATCGTTAGAAATACCAATTATTAGGCTTCAATTACTAGGAGTAACAATTATTAGTAATGCTAGCTATTAGCAATACTAGTTATTGGTAATACCAATTATTAGCTTTCAGTTATAAATAATACCAAGTATTAACTTCCAAATATTAGAACTACCAATTATATTAGCTTCCAAATATTAAAAATACTAATTATTAGCTTTCAGTTATAAATAATACCAAGTATTACGTTCCCAACATTAGAAATACCAATTATATTAGCTTCCAAATGTTAGAAATACTAATTATTAGCTTTCAGTTATAAATAATACCAAGTGTTACCTTCCAAACATTGGAAATACCAATTATTAGCGTTCAGTTATAAATAACACCAAGTATTACCTTCCAAATATGAGAAGTACCAATTATTAGCTCTCAATTATTACTAATACCAATTACTAGTTAACTTAATATTAGCATTAATTTCTAACGAACCAACTTATTGTTAGTATATTCACAAAATAATTCCAATACAAAGTTGGTTAAATTTCGTGTTAGTTCACATAATGATTCTACAAAACCGCTTTTCTATTCACAGACTGCATTCTGTTTACTATTTTCTCTTCCTGCTGGTTCGACCAAAAGTTTGACCGTTTGCCAAGAGAATTCGAGTGCCCGTACTCTGTATTCCAGCACACGATCCACAAATTATTCCATTATTTTAACTTTCTATGCAACCCTCTTTCGATAAAATCAATTTTCAAAGACGAAACGGGATACCAAAATAATTCTATATGTATACCTAATTATCAGAAACGAAGTTTGTATTATTTTCACGTGCCACGTGGTTCGCCGGAACGCGTTCCTTCTTTCACGAAGCATCGTTAATTATAGAAACCGTGGACGGTTAATTACATCGTCCAGCTTGTGCAAGATGATAATACGCGCGATAACAACGTTACATTCAGCACCGACGTCGTAATTCGTTTTTTTTTTTTTGCGCGCGAATCGCGGTCAGAAGATCAAAGCGAACTCATGAAATTGCCGTGGACGATAAAGTGATTTCTCCTGAATTCTTTTCGAACAAATTATCTACCAGGACGAAATAAATAAGCATCAAACAGTTATAAAAGTACTATCTTTCTTCATTTTCGTAACTTATCTGTGAAAGGATTAAGCACCCACACACTAATCGTTTAAAAATACTTCGAATTTGAAAGATTTCAGAAAATATTCGAAACGGTGCCCCCGACTCTAATTATAGACGCCTCACAACACGGAATCGAAACTGTCTCGACGTTGGAATTCTGCGTCACTTTCACAAATTAATTTACGTAATTTCAAAACGAAATAACCTTTTGAAAGCGAACAAAATTATGTTACCGTCGTTTAGAAAAAAAATACCGATACGTGCTGGATGAACCGTGAAACATATTTGCAGATGTTAATTTTTCATTTTGATAACTTGTAACGGAAAGATCGATCCCTTTTACGAATTACACGAGGATAACGTATTTTCTAATTGGAGGAAACAAACTGGTATTTATCGAAGGCAACGTCGAAACGTTATTTACAACGGATCGTGACGCGTCGCGGGACTGATCCGACATATGTGGCACCGTTGATAACACCCTGATAATTAATGAGAATGTTAAGTATCCAGTGGTAATAGAACGGTCAACAGGGAGACACTCGAATTCGATATACCGCCGTTAGATAAATTTCTATTTCGATCATAACGTATTAGGTATAAACCGAAGAGAAATGTCGTTTTTTTCCCAATGCGAAAATGTTTATTTACAAAAAAAAATGGGACAACTTTTTCGATGCCACTTTTATAAAATTCTGGCTGCTTTGATTTGAAAAAGGCATCCAAGCGTTAAAAACAATTTCTTTTCGCTTTACGTAATACTGACTTTTCGCTACTGAACGAACATCCTTTTATTCGTCTAAAAAACTGACCGAGAAATATATTTTCTTTTCAGTTGTAAGTGTTCGGGAAGAAGAAAGGACCCGTTATCCTTTCGTTTCCTTGAAATTGATCGTGTCCGTCCGGTTTCCCATGATTCATTCGCTTTCAATGGGATTAACAGCGACCTAAGGTCGTTAGTCGATTACGAATCGCTATTTTCATGCGATGATGTCATCGAAGAATCATTGCTATGTTTTTTAACATTAAAATTCATCGACGCTTTCCATTTGCATTGGTATTTATTTTATTCTGACTATGTAAAGAGGACAAACTTGAACTTACGATAACGATAACGTTGAATAGAAGGAACCGTTATCGTGGTATTAACATTAAAATTGATAAAATGTTTTTTAAGATACACGAGAGTTATTTGATTTATAAATAAGAAAAATCTGAGTACGATTTTAACTTCGAAATTGTAACGATACGAATTATGAAAATTGAAATATTATAATATAAAAATTTAGATCCATTTGCAACTTGATTAATAAGTATTCCCGTATCGTAACATGGCGTAACATTTCCTGAAAGCATATCGTGACAAATGGAACACGTTTTATATTATCTATTCCAAACACGCTATTTAATACCGGAAGGAACAATTAACCATATTCGTTCGATAATCGTGCCCGATTATAAACTTAGATTATATCTATCATTTATCATTAATAGATTAAAAGCTCTGTTGGAACGATGTATTTTGAATGAAATGAATATCATGATTTTACGTGAGACTCACATCCTGTCAAGACAAGTGGCAGAATAACCCTGATGAGGGCCACGTTCAGCCAATACTTCGGCATGCCTTGATCTGGTCGGATGGCCTTTCACCCTGAAACACACGAAAGAAACAAAGAGAGTCGCTCGTCAAATTATCCAGCGTGTAGTACTCTGTCAACATCTCGAGATTTTGCAACGGCAATGTCAGCTCTGCTTGAATCGATACGACACTGCCGCAGTCGGATACCTTTAACCTCGTTTTGTCCGACACGCGCCATTCCTTACCTTCTGCTTTCGATTTTTACAATTGCTCCCCTTAACCTATTACAGCGCAGAGACAAACCTTTGAAAACCAATCTTTTGAAAGAGTTTTTCGTTAAATAGTTAAATTAACCCTTGGACGAGAAAATTACTCGAATTTTTCATCACAGGTGTGCGAAATCACTGCGAATATTATTAGAATTTACATTACTGATTCGGAATACTGAACCCGTGGCGTTGGATTATAGAAAATTAATTCTTAATATTGCAATGTAGATCGTAGAAAGTTTATTAATTTGTTCAACAATCAGGTCGTTAACTTTGAACTGTCTATAAAATTAAGAAATCTGTGTTTCGTTTATAAAGCATTGTATTCGTGATTTATGGAAGACCGATCGTGCCAAACATTAATGGTACCCAAACACACGGATGTGACGCGTACACCGTGTGCACACATTTCCTGCTTTCGTATAAGATTTCAGGATGGTATCGATATGTTTGGTTCCGTGAAAAGGGGTCTGGTTGTTCATTGAACTTTCTGGACGATCACCAGAAAGTAAGTCACGAAGAAACCTTACCGCTTCCTGTCAATTTAGCGTCACATGCTTCAGGATAAATACATTGAACAGGGATTAAGAATAAGAAGACAGAGAATATTGAAAATATTAATATAAAGGCTAATGATTTCGTGGATACTAATCTTATTCGATTCTTTCGCGATACCAGTCATCAGTGACGCCTCACGATCAGTCACCGGTGACTGACACCCGACATTCTTTACAATCAAATAATTGACAAAAAGAGCTATGAAATAAACCGCCGATTGCGTTTATATTAAGTTAATAATGCTGGCTATCGAATCGAAAGGTTAAATTTGAAAATTAATCCAGGATTTTATCGTGTCTGACTACGTACGTCCGTTTTCACTGTGCCACTCAAAATGTTAACATGTTGGCTGTGCCACAGCGGTCACCGGTGACCGGCAAACCGAAATTTATTACAATCAAATAATTACCAAAAGAAACGACGAAATAAACCACGGATAGCGTTGAAATTAAGCTAATAATGCTGGCCATCGGAAAATTAGCTGATTGTATTCCTAATAATTAAAATTTCAACGTGTCTGACTGCACACGTCCGTTTTCACTGTGGCAGTCAACGAAAAACACTGACGAATCAGAGCACGCGACGAGTTAACTTTTCATGGCTACGCTCTACACGTGCTCTGATTGGTCAGTGTTTGCCGTTAATAATTCAAAAACGAAGCCCTATCCGACATTCTTGCAAAGGAAATTATTGTTCAGAATCGTCTCACCTATCTCCCATTTCCCGATGTTACACTAGTTACGGGACACCCTGTATATTAAACACGCGGGTCATAGTTTACCGACGCCTGCTGTAAAACTTACATACGAAGGATTGCATCGAGGCTGTCAATTCTGGAGTGTAATTTCCATTTTTATTATGCCTACCAAACGTTTCAACTTTCTCTTTATGATACCACTAAATTCTTCAGCCGCGTTTCTCGTCGGGGTCAAACGATAAAATCGTTTGAAGATAATGACAGACTTGTGGAGGCAATAAAAAAAATAGGCTGTTCGATTATTTTTCACGAAATAAAAATAAAAATAGAGTTGTATTCTGCTTTTAACGGAAGATTAGGATGTTATCGTTATGACCATCCGTCCCTTTTATGCTCTGTCATTTTCGTATCATGGTAGAAGATAACGATGAAACGCGTTCATGCGAACAGGTAGACGCACCTTACCCGATACGTACAGTAATTGCTCGATAATTAAGCTGGGTGCGCCACTTTTTACCCAAACTGTTCGCAGCCGATGATAGCTCGTCTCGTTCCCGGAATCACTTTGTTAGGTTGTTTCATGTTTTTCCCTGGTTTTCGGTTCTTTCAACCCCTCGTCCTGCAACGACGATCCACCTTCGCTGAGTGGAATAAGGATGGCACGCGTTCGTGTCTTGCAAAATACGATTTTATGCTACCGTTGACGACTCGTTTTAATTAGTATGCTACGTGTTTAATAAAATTATTACCCACGAATTTAGTAAAATTAACAATTGATAGATATTACTTAGAAAGCTTGACACTTTGTCGCAGTGAAAACGGACAGTCAGTAGTCGGACACGATTTTGACGATCGTTTGATTCGACGAAGGACATATTTCATAGTCACGCAAAAAAAAAAATCAGGATTTTTTCATGGCGAGTTACCTTTGCTTCGCGCACAGCTGTCCTCGAGGAAACACGATATCAGAAGGATAGTTAACTCGCAACTATTAGAGAGTTTCGTCAATGGATCGTCTTATCGAGGTCTACGGAAAAGGTGGAGTAACGTCCCCTTTTGATAAATAGCAGACTGACAACAGGATATACGATCGATGACACGCGTTTGAACAGAACCGCATAAAAATCACATGAAAACTGTTAACAAAAATTCAGAAATGCACAAACTCCTTTCCCCGACATTTCCAACGAAATTCTTATTTTAATCACAAAATTTCGCAAATTCGCGTTATATTTCCAATAGTCCGATTCCAATTCAATTTTCCAAACTTCTCCAATTACTCTCGACTTATCACCGAAAATTTTGTTACGAACTTTATACGCAAGATTTACTTCTTAACGTTAATTTAATATAAACGAAGAAAAATTCAATTTTCGAAACTTCTCTAATTACTCTCGACTTATTACCGAAAATTTTGTTACGAACTTTACACGCAAGATTTACCCCTTAACGTTAATTTCATATAAACGAAGAAACAATGTCAAGCAGCATTTTATACTTTGATGGAAAGGATTGATGTTAATCAGGAGCAAAAAGGGAGGAAGCAGGTATATGAAATTCAAGAACCGGCGGTGTTTTGACCACTATGCAAACGACACTTGTGAGTCGGTTTGCGTCAAGTCCATTTTACTTGGCGTAAGTAACCTGGTACGCGAAGCTACATTTCAATCGACCACCTGTCGTCTTACTCCTACCAGACCGGTTCGAGAAAACGTTATTAACTCGAATCAAATAACGAGGACACACGTTTCTAACAATTCACTCGGTCATCTTTTTCGTCTCCCTCAATCGCATCGTGTGACACACGATTCTATCGTTATCCTATTCCTCTGCAATATTTCTATCAAAGATTCAATAAATAAAACTTTCGCGAGCAATTAAAAAAAATTCTAGTACCTTGCGAAAATTCGCCACTGCCGATATAATCACACCTAATTACATCAATTAACGTGTGTTTGTTTAGAGATGATCGCATAAATGAATCACCAGCTTATCAGCTGTTTCGTTGACGAACAGATAACACGATGCTTGGCTACCACACGTGACTGAATACATTGAATCGAAGTTTGCCGACAATACAAAGCTCCTCGATACTTCCGTTTGTATGTTTCAACTTCCTTAGATAGAAATTCTGAACAACATTTATAGGCAGGTTTTGCCTATGAATCGATACCAATGACAGAAGCATTGTGGAATCTCGATAATTTTAGCCTTCGACGTTCTGGAAACTCAATCGTGCATACGTCATGCACCGAATCGTTGCTCGATGAAAGCTCAATTTACGATGTGATTGATTCCGTGCAATTCGATGCCAATCAATCGGCTATTAACGCTGCTAATTGTTGCAGTGGAAATAAACATACCCAAACTCGAGTTGTGTAACGAAATTTGACTAATTTTCAGATTTCATCATTTGTTCCATATATGTAGATTTGCATTGCTATACAATTTTTGTATAAACTATCTAGCTTGGCGATACATATAGCTTCTTCGATAAATTTTGCAATTTTCTGTCATAGAATTCGAGTGATATTTGTTTAATGTAATATTATCTGAGTGAAGCTTGAATTTGACATATATGTTCTCGGGGCCGCAAATATAATTACTTTCATTCCCTTGCGAGGATCACACTTTGATTCTCGTTCATTATATTCTATTAAATTAGTTGACCGGTCGTTTACAAAGAAACGTGTACACATTGCGTGAACCTTGTGCGTTGGGGGGTGCGTGCGACACGCGATCGAAATATAGTTTGATTAAGGGTGTGCACGAGGGCTGTTACACATTTTCAGAACGGCTACGATTTCTGAATAATTTGATAATGATCGATCAATGGAGCTTTCGAATGCTTTATCTCAAGTGTATCTAGAATATGACTTTCGATCAACTTTCTGTAGTCAAGTTCAAAGATTTCCTCCTAATTTTTGTGAAAAATTAAACGATTGTAAAACGCAGAATTGTCATTTCATTTATTTTTGAATTATAGTCATCTGCTTGTTCCAAAGTATACAAACGATAATTACTTTATCAATATATGAATGGTGCGCACATAATCGTTCGCGATGTTACCTCGTACCGTGTAAATACCTACAAGCCTGTCAACTTTACGATAATCAACGCGTTATCACCCGTTTGGTCAAGGTCCCATGCATATTCGTATTGAAGAACGACGAAACAAAGAAAGCAAAGAAACACCATGATTCATTGGCTTCCAACGTCGAACTACTAGATGTGTAAATTAACAATCGATCGAATGGGTCGTTTTCTCATTTACAGACACCTTTGGCAAGAACCATCCTTGAAACTCTGTTTCAAAATTTGAAAATTGCCAATGCATATATGGTCAATTTTACCCAAATCCTTTGTATTATGATGAATATTAAAATTTAGTAAATAGCTGCCAAATTCTTAGATAATGCCTGATTACGTTTTAATCTCCCTTTCGAAAATTGCATATTTTACTTAACACGTTGAATGCCGGCGCCCGAAATTATTCGTAATGAAATAATTAACAAAAGAAACGATGAAATAAACCGCGGATAGCGTTGATATCAAGCTAACAATACTGGCTACCAAATCGAAAGGTCAAATTTGAAAATGAATTGTCTGCATCGTAAATATTTAGTGTTTTAACGTGTCTGACTACGTACGTCCGTTTTCACTGTCCAAAGGAACTCTGAGCACAAATATTTCAGACCTTTAACAACATCCCTCAAATAAAACAAAATCGGTACTATAAGTACTGGGACAATGTCTGTCAGAGCTATTCTCCGCCGAAGAAATCATAAACTTTGTAAAATGTCAGCGGTTTTACGATCGACTCGTATTCTTCCGCTTCAGCAGGGAACCAAATCAGTTTCCGGGTCACGAAAATCGTATCCGCGTGAATTTCTGAAGAACAGGACACAGGAAATCGAAGGAACGTGTATCGAAACATTTTTTCCATGATTTTTATTACGACAAGGAATATTTAGTTCGAAGAATATTCAACGATTGATATTCTCCTCTCGCGGTCCTCGATCCGTTAACTGTAACAGTGCTTCCATCGTACAGGAAGTTAACGATGCTTGGAAAATTGGAGCAGAAGTTCGATGACGTTTATACGTAATGTTAACGTTGCTCGAGAAGACTGAATTAATTAGCAAGTATCGTTGTTTAACGAATAAGAGGACGATTAAAAATGATTTACTGCAAAGTTGATAAAGAGAGGATATTCGATATTAAAAAAGATATTCCAGGTATTGGAAGACCACTTTTACATTTATAATACATTTTTCGGTTTCGCTAAAATCCGTGTTTAGTTTGACACGTTGACTGCCACGCTAAAGGCGCTGAAAATTTGATCAAATTTTTATCTTCGTAATTTCTATTATTCAGAATTCGGAGTACCTAATACGACGATTTCTAATTAAATAGTTGAAATTAATTAATAATGCAAGCGACAAATTTCGATGGAAATTCAAGTGTCACCCGAACACGGGTGACGCGGTAGTCAACGTGTTAAAGAAAGGAGTAGGATACTGCATACGCTTGCATGACATGTATGACCCACTAAAGGATCAAAGGGCACCCCAGACGCTATCAAGATGCCGGTCAGCTGACGAGACGAGCCACGACGGAAGAAGCGGCTCACCTTGAATGAAACGACTGTGTCGGTGTTTCAAAGCATCCCTCCCGAACGATTCTCTCCCAGCTGTCTTCAAGTCGATCGAACCTTGAAGAGAACAACATGCGCCTCCCGGCTTGAACACGCGCGAAATCTCCGCTGTTACCGCTCCATCTGCCACTTTCACCAGAATCGTTAGCAATTTCTGTTTTCTACGTATTCGATTCGATCCTATTCAACGCGTAATATCGTGCGATAACGATGCTGGCACAGTGAACGATACGCCCACGAGACGATTACCACGAACAATCTACGGCGCGTCCACTCGCAACGACACGCTACACGCTCCGAGCGGTGACTAACACGAAGCGGAACAATACTCCGACCGGCTACGATATACCTTTCTACGCCCGTTTCTGGCGTCGGCGATCCGCGCCTGCGTTCAGCTCTACGTCATTGCCAGTAGCGTAACAAAAAACGCGAAATTTTTCATCAAAGACTCACGAAAACGGGAGAAACACTTGGTTTTGGGTTGTAGTTCATTTTCTCTTCGGTTTAATCAATTTAACATTTTCGTATGTTGCTCTGTTATTTTAATTCTGGGGGTTTGTAGAACGCATACGGTGCGTCATAAGTTTTTACGATTTTTCTTTTTTATCAGACACACGGTGTATCAAGGATTGAATATGATGGGTCACAAGTGACACTGAGCGAAAGATATTGGATTCGAGTATGATAAAGGGTCTGTGGTTTTTGGAGTTGCAATTTAGGCTGATAGGATATATTTTTTTAAAAATTAATTAGAGAAAGATAATACGTAATTAATCAATAAAATAATAAAAATGAACTGAAATTAGAAACATAAATTGGTTTTATAATGTAACGTAACATGAACGTAATAATTTACTAAAAATAAAAAAAAACATTTAACAAGTTAAAAGTAAAAAATGTGTAAATATTAACAAATATTAACATGTCAAATATTAGCAATCGATTTGTATGCGTATATTTAAAAATTATATAAAAAAAAATACAAAATATTGCATAAAAGTGAAATAAAACATTAACCATATCGATTCTAAAGTAATAATTGCAATATATCTATCTATGGAAGTTTTAAACATTCGAATATTTACAACTGCACAACAAAAAGTCGACGAAAACATAATAAAGTAAGCGTGAACCCAATTTCAATAAATTTCGATACAATAGCGTCACGGAGTAATGAGCATTACCGAGTTAATAGGCAACGCCAGCCACCGTAACCACTTTTTGTTTTTGTCGTTGAACTTGAAAAGGACGACCTGTCAGTTCTATTACAACCGCGTCGGGGTGAACATCTAATATCGAACACGTACCGATAACAGAGCTGACAGCTGGAGGATTCACACACCCGATCTCACCTGTGGTTAGTGTGTTTTACCGTGTGTGTTTTATCGTGTTTGTTTGTGTGTTTGCACATTTACTGATTTGACTCCTGAGGTGGTTGGACATGTACATAGCATATGTGATCATGCGTTCCTGGTGTGGTTCCTTATGTGATTGTGCATATGTTCACATGTTTGTTCGTGTGTTTTTTTTATGTGGTTCCCTATGTGGTGGTGCATGCGATAGCATATTTAATTACACGTTTTTTCGAATGATTCCTTATGTGATTGTGCATCCATTCATACGTGTGCTGGTGTAGATTTTTATATAATTATGCATGCGTTGACATGTTTAGTCACATGATTTCTCACACAATTTTGCTACGTGTTCGTAAATGTATTGCCAATAATTGATAAGGTAATAACCTTGAATTGTGCGATTTCAAATTTCAGATTGGGGTTCGGTACAATGAGGGGTGTCCTTCCGGCGATGTCCAAGGAAAGGGGTGCCCACAAAGTTCCAAAAGCCAGACTGGTCAGCCATGGGTCAATCCTGGGTCAAATCTTGGGTCAATCGAGAGCTGTAATGAGATTCTGCGATTGGTGAGTCGCATGCTTTACGGTTCCTCCAGTTCCCATCATGTCGTAGGACGAATGGTCCGAAACGACACGGGGACTGGTTGTAATTTGATCATTCGAAAGCGAGCATAGTGACCACGAATATCGTTGTATAATTTTATACAACGATATTCGTGCAGATTGTTTTTCTTTTGTTAGCTCAGGCTAGGGTTTTCTTGTACACTTAATTCTTTTTTAAATACAAAAATGTAGAGAAGTCGGATGACCCTCCGATTTCAGAATACATTTTTTAACTTAGAAATTTCGAGTCAAAAGATTGAACAAACCATGTGTACAAGAATTTCGCGATGAGTAGATTTTTGATATCAAAGTACCAAATATGAATATCTTTGATTATATTTAGATCATTCACTTTGATATCGAAATCGCTCTTGATGTCGAAACTGTCTTTTATTTCTGTGTTGTTAATCATATATTTTAGCTTAGGATTTTCAGCAAACATGAAGAAACACAGTAAGTACAGATTCTATTAGCCGTGTACATTTTTATGCCCGAAACTCATGCTGGTACTTAGATGTACTCGCATGAGCGAGGGCAGGTGGACACGGTATAAAATATTTTTGCGACTGACAATCTGATAGTGAACCGAAAACCATATAAGTTTCACATGTGTGTGTGTGTGGTTAGGTTGTGAAACTCGTGTGGGTTTAAAACAAATCAAATTTATTTCAAAGTAACAAAATTATTTAGAATCGTTTTATCTTATTTTATATTTGAGAAACTTAGATTGAAAATTCATTAAAGTCAGATTTTTGCACAATGTTCACTATCGATTGTTGGTCGATTTCAGGAATATATTTAGCTTGTGTGTGCGTGAGAATTTGAACTCGGGTGTCGGAGACGTCCCGGGACGTTCTCCCTAGGTTTAGGCTTTTTTGCACCCGGGTGGTGTGTGTGAGAATCGTGGAGCGTGTGTGTTGGTGTGCATGATTTTCGCCAATTTTTTTAAATATAGCATCAGGCAGGCAGGTAGTTTACTTCTGGTGTGATTGATGTTAGTTTTTAAGTAGGCAGGGCCAGAGCAAGCTTTCTGTATTTTGGTAAAATACATAAGAAAGTTGTATCTGGGGTTTGAAGAAAACGAAAAATCGAATGAAAATATTCAAATGCAAATTGATTGTGTTTAAATGTTCTTAGTCTCGATTTTTCGTAAGGCCAAGCCTTAGTTTGTAAGTCGTAGTCGTGGTACTAGACCCGATTACAAAAATGAAGTATTAAAGTGCAGTGAAGTGAAGTGTAAAATTAAACAAACACATTTTTATGCTTGAATATTCTTTTACTTTTGTGAAATATCAAGAGAGCAAACATTCGTGAAAACTGAAATCTTAGATTGTCAATTAGGTTTGCGATTTTTATATCTTTTCCAAAAAATTGAATTTTTTGGTCAAATTTATTCGCGAATTTAGTTGCTAATTTAATACTTCAGATTCACGAATGTTTGCTTATTCTTTAATTTCACGAAAGTAAAGAATGTTTGAGCGATACGTAAAATTTCGCGAGTGATATTTGTGAGGCTTAATTAGCCGAAGAAAGAAGAGGCTATATGCCGAAGAGCCCCGGCAGATTTTGCCATAGAAAAGGGGAACTATCAATGTCACTATGCTCGCTAATTTGTATTTCTTTGTTTTTGTTTTACATGTTTTATCTCGTTTCATTTTGAAACGATACCGCGAAATTTCGAGCTCGACATTTTTCGAGCTCGTCGACCATTGAACCGCGATTTTTTTTCGTGTTTTCTTTTTCTTTTTTATTTTATTTGAATCAATTTAAAGATTTTCATATGTATTTTAATATATTACACTGTGTATATATATTTTTATTTTGTTCATTTCTTTTCTGAAATTATGATGTTAATTATACATATTTTCTGTTTCAGGGTTTTGTTGTTTAAATTATCATTTTGTTCACTTTCTATTCGATTATCATAATCAATTAGCTTTTCTATTTTTCAGGATTTTATTCGAAATAAATTATTCCATTTAATCCTTCCTGCATTATGATGTTAATGTTTCACATCTTTTTACAGCTTTATTTCAAATAAATTAACCCATTTAATCCTTCCTGCATTATGATGTTAATGTTTCACATTTTCTTACAGCTTTATTTCAAATAAATTAACCCATTTATTCCTTCCTATATTATAGTGTCAATGTTTTCCATCTTTTTGCCGTATTATTTCAGATAAATTATTTCGTTTACAGACACACAAATATCTTCATTGACTGATTTATATTCGATTGAAATTTTTCATTTCATCAAATTCTAGTCTCGTATATTCTAATCAAATAATCCCCCATTCAAAGCACCCCCATTCAAAGATACGATCCCCCACCGTTTATCAATTTAATTAGAATGTATAATTATCAACCGAGTCGAACAGTTTCACCGTACAATGCATTAGTTTTAATTTTCTTCATATATGTATGTGAATGAGAATGAATAAAATAAATCAGTATATGTATATCCGAATGTATGACACGGGTTCTTTAATGTATAAATATATACATACCGTGCGTGGGAGGAAGGGTGGGCACGGACCGCAAATTATTCGCCACGATGCTTATACATCCTGACGAATAACTTGCGTTAAACTGTAAGCGCTTGTTATTCCAACTTGCACCAATCTACTCGACGATATGCCAAATTCTATTCCACTCTTCTTAAAGTAACTTTAGTTTTACATAAAATTGATCAAGTTTTTTGTCAGTATCAATCGGTCATCCAATAGCTCCATGGACGTAAGACATCTTCCATCAATTAGTATCAAACCTGAGTAGTCCAAATGGGGTTGATCGTGCAGTGGGCATGGGGTGGAGTTGGGTTGAGATGCTAGCAAGTGCCCGTTGCGTGTGTACAGCTCTTGGTGTGACAGTATCGAGACTGTCCAGCTCGGGTTGTACGCGCGTTGCTCCTACTTGTTGGTACTCTTGATTCGATTCCATTTCATTTCCACGTAAGTCATGATTCAACCACTCTTTGGCCTACGAGGGTGGGGTGCTGTTGATGAAAGGTGCTGGTCACGGGGTTGTTGGATGACCGCGGGTTCGTGGTGCATGCAGGAAGATACTCTCGGATGAAAGTGAATTATCTTGCTTTACTTTGGTCGCGTCGTATCGTGTACTTCTTTTTTAATCTTTATGTTTCCGATTAATTGTTTCATTAACTTTATTCTAAATTTTCTAAATGGCGATCGGTCGAGATAAGAGGTGCAATCTTGGAATAGAAAGTTGCGAATAGGGCCCTTGTACTTGATATTAAGCAGGTTTGCGTCGTCATGGCATGCCCAACGAGGGAAGCGTTACTTAGATATTAGTTTTAAGGAATTTATTGTAATGTGTGCCTGTGTGTGTATGGGGGGTTGGAAGATAGACGCGTCGTATGTCTATCTTCTGTACGCGAATAAGTAGAGTCAAAACTCGTTCATCCGGTTGGCAACAACTTGATAAACGAGGTATTTTACGGAGGGTGGTTGGGACTTGGCGTTAGGGCGGGTCACTGTAGTAGCCACCTCCACGTGGTGTGACCTGGTAATCGATATCGTATTCAAGAAATCTTGTAAAAGTCTTTACAGATCTCTTGGATGCGATATCGAGCCAAGAGCTACTATATTGTATCAATATTCGCAATTAAACATCCCTTAAATGAAATCTGAAATATCACGTTAAATAAATGGTCTATAAATTGAATTGAAAAATTCCATTTGTTATAATATATCAGTAACAAAATGCTGTGATGGTCTACTTTAGATTTGAATTGGGTTCAAAAAATGGCTGGCCATCAAATGGCTGCTTAGATTTAAGTTCAAGTATTTCGAATTGAAACAAATATAATTTTAATGATACATTCGAGGAACAAGTAAGCATATTGCTTGTATTGGTCTTCAAGTTACATAAATATGATTACTTTTATCGTATACGCTACAAAGGTTAGAAATGGATGTACAGCTATGTGCATAAGTTAGTGTCGATTTCTACGATCCAAATGTATTACACTTAAGTGTAATAAACATAAGATAAAAATAATTATTTGATATGTATGTAGATAGTACGAATATATAATAAGTAAATTATGACTGCTTTCTCTCACGTACAACGTGTTAGAATCTTGTACAAGACAATTTTGAGGTTACATCGTGGTTTACCGGCTGAGATTCAACCTTTAGGTAATAATTATGTTAGAGATGAATTTAGAAGACACAAGAACTGCGACGAATCTACAGCATTAATATTTCTAAACGAATGGACAGTAAGTAACGTTAAATATTTTCTGGAAGCATTTCTTTAAGAAAAAGTTAGGTTAATTTCCATTTAGCTTACTTGTTATATTAAACCTAAACAAATGAAGAGAATTCTTTGCAGTTAAGGTTTAATATTTTTAGACTGAATAAGAACAATTAATATGCTTTACCGTAGGAATATGCAATGACGCTTGCTAAACAGCTTGGATTAAAAGGACCTCATACGTCTAAACCATTGGGTCAAGACTTAAAACAAGAAGATCTTGATAAGTTTAGGGATGAACAAGTATATCAATTATATGAACTGATGGCTGCAGCAACTGGTAAAGAGAATACAAATAAAAAAGAAACATGACAATAGTATGTTCAATATATTCAAGCATCTTGTGTGGTGTGACTGCTAAAATTGTATCATTTACATAGTTTATTAGTATAATAACTGTAATTATGTATATAAACTGCTCATGATAATTTATTTTTCAACAAAACGTTGCAATATTAACTTCCTGTAAAATATAATCAGTAAGACTGTATATATCAGTTTACTGGACATTATTTGAAATACTCTCATATGTATTTAATAGAAAATTTATGTATAAAACTGAAAAATTCATCTATTTAAGTCTCAATAAAACGTGCTAAATATAATTGTAAGAAAATGGTGTTTAAAAATAGAAATTTTGTAATCTTATTTATTATCAACAGTCGAACGATATCGATAATCGTTCGTTTATTTCCTATAATGTCAATGGCATCGAAAATTATTCAAGTCGCGCTTCGTAACTTACCAGTTAGGTTAGAAAAACTAAATGTTACAATTTAGTTAGGTTAGAAGTAGTAATATTTATGGAACCATAACCTAAACTATTTGATAGATTTTTATATAACTTATAAATATTTTGATATTATTATAAAAATAAACAAGTTTGCATAGCAATAAAATATGAAAGCCTGGAGAGAATCTGCCAGTTTAATCTTGGCAGCTCGTCATACGCAAAAATACATCCGTTCTGCCTTATCCTCAAATGTGAGTATCGAATATAATTCAAGCCTTTTATTCAAGATTACGTGTATCAGAATCCTACAAACAGTACTGCATCGTTGTTTATCGCTAATAAAAATATTTATTTACATATAAAATTAAATGATACTGGTATCGTTAAAAACTCAAGGTCTCCACGTTACAACCTAAAAAAACCCGCGAAAATTCAAACACCGTTTATTACGAAAATTCAGTATTTTAAATTCGATATTTCGGAAAAATATGTAAAATAATATACAGTTTCAGTACAATTACAATTTGTTGTGCTTGAAACGTCATCAACAATCGAAATTTATGCCAAACACTTACGTGTTTCCTGGTGGCGTGGTGCATCCGTCTGACGCCGATTTGAAATGGCACGATCTCTACTCCGCCTTCGGTTTCGATGTTAACAGTTTCGCGTCTTTAACGCCGAACACAAGCGTTCGTCCGCCGATCTTCAAACGAGAACCGAACGAATTGCCACGGGAGATTTCATTGCGCATCACTGCGATTCGTGAGACCTTCGAGGAATGTGGCGTACTAATCTGCAAGCAATCGAAGGAAGACATCGCTCATTCTGGTTGGGCGCAACACGTTAAAAGTAATTTCATTACTCTTCAATTATTAATTGGAGAACTTTTGACACATTGAATGCCGTGGACCAACGACACAGGTTTAATATAATCGAATAATTAAACAAAATTAAAAAATATTATAAAATTCTTATGGTATTATAATAATAGCCGGTACTACGCATAATTACTTTTTTTTTATTACGGCATTTATCTGTTTTGTTAACGTCGAAAAGTTAAATGCATACGTTTTTCTTAATCGTAGTTTCTGAAAATGAATTGGACAGTTGGCAAACGAAAGTTCACAACGATGCCACAGAATTTTATTCGTTATGCGAAAATTATAAATGCTATCCGGATTTGTGGGCCCTTTACGAATGGAGCAATTGGTTAACGCCGACTTATTTTACCGGAAGACGTTACAATACCGTTTTCTACTTAGCTTGTCTGGAAAGTATGCCTACCGCTGTCATCGAAACGACGGAAGTGCAGGATTCGAAAGTAAAATTTCATTTTACCGACGCGTCGATAACACGAACTGGTGGATCTAATTAATGCTTAATTATAATTTAGTGGGATACGGCGGGAAATTTCATATTTTCCTCGTCGGATATTTTATTACCGCCTCCACAACAATACGAAATCGCAAGGATAGCGAAATTTGAAAGTATACACAATTTGTTAGATTTCGCGATTGATCGAAGCAAAATGGGAGTGCTGTTGAATCTACCGGTACGTAAAGGTGTTAAAAATTTCATTAATTGTAACGTGTTTGTTTGTGACAAATCTTAAATTTAAACAATTAGGTGAAGGTGGAGTTGCAGGACGGAAAAGTGCACGTTTTACCAGGAGACTCGATGTATCCGGATCACGTCGATTTAATCAACCAGCAAATTATTATAAAAGACGATATCACTATTCGTGAATTTCGAGATATATCACCTGTGAAGAATAGAATGGAATTTTTCAATCTCCAAGTGAAGGAGCTGTTCGTTCAAAATTTTGACAGTGCCGATGGCCATTTAGCTCCTATACACTTGAAAAATGTCTACATGGCAATGATAAATAAAAAGTCCAATCTATGATTTATTTATGAAAAAACATACAATCTAAGAAATCAATAAATTGCTTTTCTTACTCTCGAACTTTTGAAATTTCGATAGTTTGTAAATGCATCTGCGCAATGGCGTTCGTTGCACTTCCTTTTGTGTCGAATGGCACCTTTAAAATAATGGCGGGAAAAAAGCGCGGGAAAACTATGGTAATAGAGTAATGGCTGCTCAGGTGTCTTGTATATAAATTTAGTGATCTAATTTGTTGTGTATATCGAATAAAAATTAATAGATTGATTATCGTATCTTTTATCAGTCGTGATTGTCGTTTTCTTTTTTTTTTTTTTTCATTCCCTACAAACCACTTAAAAAGTGTAGTATGTCACAGTGGAACTTTGAAATACATGGTAAAGAAAGGTAGTGTTTGATTTAAAATAAAGATGGAATATACTAAAAGACGCCGATATACAGTTAACGTTAAAGTAAATGACTTACAAGATATTTATCAACATGACTTGCAAATGTACGATTTCCCTCCGTCAGGGGAAATCCCGTTTGTAGAATTTCAGCAATTGGGTATGGAGAGATTAAAGCGTAAGTGGTTCAGGGCGGAGTGATTAAATTATTGTTTAATAATTAAACTTCTTGCGTTTAAATGGTTCTGTATATACATGATTCTTTACAGTTTTACAATATGTTGAAAGCAATGCCTTAAAATCAGACGTCAAGTCACAGGATGAACGTAAACAAAATTTAAGCACAACTTTAAGCAAAGATGGACTTAAGTATTTTACGCATCTTCTATATGCAAAGGGATGCAAGTCATCTGAAGATACAGACTTACAATACAGGAGAAAGGATCATGTATCGCATTTTGTATTGAGGCTATCGGTCTGCCATGATTCAGATCGTCAAATGTGGTTCGTTAATCAAGAGGTTGAGCTGTTTAAATTAAGATTTAGTTCATTGGATAAAGATGGAATAGAAAAGTTGCTTAATATGCACAATATAGACTGTGAACAAGTAAGAAATAAAGTTTTCAATGCAATTCAATGCATTCGTTGAATTTATGCTTTTCATTACTATCGTGTTATGTTTTCTGAAGGTCACCCAAGAAGAAAAAGATGAGATTAGAGAAGACTTGCGTTCATCAACATTCAAAATTTCAAGTATCGACACAGTAGAGTTTTATAAAGTGCCTTTTCAAAAGGTTACCGACCTAATTAGATTCCGTAAAGTTTATGTTACTAAAGGAACAGCATATATTCCACAATCGGATCTGGTATCCCTGTTTGTTTCGTATTTTAGAAAAAACTTGATCGATGGTTTGGAAGTAAGTTTTTATTCATCAATGCACCAGTTAAAGAAAAAAAAATGTACTTAAGTATTCATTCATTCGAGTATATTTCTATTACACAGAGTGCAAAGCATTGTGTTAAAAACATATGCGATGATGAAAGATTAATGTCTTTCCTCCAGTCTTTACCTGGTTGTTTTTCTGGTATGACACGCGTTGTTTGGACTTCGACCAGTACACCTGTAGACAAGTTAGAGGAGGTAATCTAGTTTATTCTAGGTAGTTTAACCTCTGTACAATATTAAATAATTTCCAGCTATCAAAAACCTCGTATCCTTTATGTATGAGAAATTTGCACGAATCGCTCAGGACCCACCATCATCTTAGAAACAGTGGACGTATCCAGTATGGTTTATTCCTGAAAGGTATAGGAGTGACATTGGAAGATTCTTTGAACTTTTGGAGAACAGAATTTTCAAAGAAAATAGACCAAGACAAATTTGACAAACAGTACGCTTATACGATAAGGCATATATTTGGCAAAGAGGGCAAACAGACAAATTACACTCCCCTTGGGTGTCCAAAAATTATATCCTCCGCCGTGGGTCCTGGTGAATATCACGGCTGTCCATACCGGCACATGGATCATGAATCGTTGAAACAAAAATTGTTTAGTTACGGCATGCCAGCAGCAGGTACTGATATCATCTTATTCTTAACACGAAATTCTTTCGTGAATTTCGTGGGAATTTAGAAATTCAGTAAAATCGCAATAAATCGAAAACTACTTCGTTTTTTTTTTTTTACATTCAAATATATGCTCTATGAGTATTGTTCAGAAAACGAAAACGTATTTACACGAAAATCTTACTTTTACGTGACCTGCGCTCGAGCGACAGACCGTAAAAAACGTAAAAGTACGTTTCCCGCATGAAATGTGTTAAGATTACAAAGATTGAGATTCATTATTGCGTTTCAGGCGTTAATGAAATAGCAGAGTTGGCAAAAGAGGGCCATTATCTTATTGCGTGTACGACATACTTTAAAATTGCCCATAACCAGATGCCAGATAAACCTATCATACATCCAAACGGATATTTCGCAGAAAGCCGTGTCATATTGTCTAAGAACGATCCTGGAGGTAACTTGATATTCGATTTGTGGTTAATGAACGATTTTAACGAGCATCTATTTTTTATTCTTGGCACAGAGTCGGAAAGCAAGGAAAGATTTCCACAGAGTGGAAGATTGAACGAGAGGATAAATACTACCCCGAAAAGAACGGACAGAACTTTTACTACGCCTGTGAGAAGTGGCAATAGATCGGCAAGAATCGCGGATAGAACGAGCACACCATCCAGAAGTATAGATAAACCAAATGGGACACCAGTGAGGGCAATTAAGGCAACACCAAAAAGAATAGAAGATTTAAGTGATGCTGAAATCGCTGAACTAATGAGCGACGATATGTGAAATGAATATACTGCAGAGAAACTTGTGTTGCGAAATATTTTATTCTTTTCATATAAAATAAATAATATTTTTATAACTTGTCTAAGCCACATAAATTATTCTCTAAACGTTATTATACATTTATAAATGACTGTTGGCTTCTTTCGACGATCGTTTGCTTAAGAAATTTGTATTAACGTCACGTATCATCGATGCGACGAGTTTCTCTAAATTATATTGGTGCCGCCATCCCCAGTCTCTTCTCGCTTCGCTGTCGTCGAACACTTGTGGCCAATTTTCAGCTAAAAAAATCGAACAATTCAATGCATTGCCGAACGACACGTTCGTAATATGTATACCGTTAACTAACCGATATATTGCCGTCCATCCGGTTTGTACGTAATCTTCAGATCGGGTACGTGTTTCCTCAGCTCGTTGAACAATTCTTCGGGGGTGAAGCTCATCGCGGTGACGTTGTAAACTCTTCGTTGCAATTGTTCATTGGGCGTGTTTAAAAATTGAAAAAGAGCAGAGAGACAATCCTCTATGTACATCATCGGCAATTTTGTGTAAGGTTCCAAGTAACACTCGTACCTTTTGTGAAGCAACCCTTCGTGAAAAACTGCGACCGCATAATCTGAAGAACAGAATATTGTTTGATAGGTGCATTCAGTTAACTTTCTTTCGATCATAAATCGTGTGTCTGCGTTGTTATTCCAAGATTTACGGATCAGGAGTTAAGGGAAACGTTAGAAACGATCTCACGGCTTGTGATCACGAAACATTCAACAATTTTCTGATACCATTGTCCTTGAAGAACGATGGCATTATGCAGTTATTCTAATCGTCGTTGGTACGTTCTCTGTTTCTTCTTATGTTTAAGTTTCAGAACTGTCTCATCATATTTATAATAATAGTTATCCATGTTTTACTAAGCGTATCTATTTTCACCGTGTCGATTAATATATCGCATATAAGAATTTGATAAAAGTATCATAGAATACCGGTGGTACCACCACCAGGTGGATCGGAACTGATGACACCCGGAAACCGAAGACACCGGAAGTCGAGACCAAATCTGTGATGATAGTATTCGCCCAACAACTCAGCGTGTACTTTGCTGACACCGTAGATGGTTCTTGGTCGTTGGATGGTCACATTCGGGGTAGGATTTCTCGGTGAATCTGGACCAAACGCCCCGATCGTCGATGGAATGAATATCCTGAGTTTATACTGTTTCGCCAGTTCGATAACATTATGCATCCCTGAAAAAAAAATAAACTCCTAAAACCACCGTAACAAGGAACTATACAAACATCCCTTTTATTTTATCCCGTCCAGGAAATTTTAAAATGACGATCAATTGTACAAACGCCTGTCGTAAAAGTGATACATTGTTAATAAAATTATATTTATCTGTGAGTTCTTGCAAGAGTTAAATCATATTTTCATCACCGACAGATTTTCCTCGAAGGTAACTGAGAAAGTCACTTTCTTCGACGCGCTTTCGAAGAAGGGTATTCACTTATTATTTCAATAATTAAACGAATTGTCACGGTAAAAGCGACTTGAAAAATGTATTGAATAATTACCTTCTATGTTGACTCTGACAGCAAGAGGAACATTCTGTTCTCCAACAGCGCTAAGAAGAGCACTGAAATGGATCAACCAATCGATTCTATAATTCACCACGATTTTCTGAAGGCCCTTGAAGTCGAGAATATCCGCAAAGATGAACGGTCCACTCGATAGACTCTCTTCGGTTGGTTTAATTATATCAGAAAGTATCACATTTTCGTTCCCATAGTTTTTCCGAAGGAGCTTCGCGCATTCGGTACCCAATTGTCCGAGGCCACCTTAAAAGACATACGAATCGTTCAGAATAATATGACACCTTACAGACGATTGTAAATTTATATTAGAAAAAGGGGATTAATGTTATAAAAGATTGCTTATAGATTTATGCACGTTTCTTACATTATTAATTAAAACAAAAAACTTTTGGAGGTATTAGTTCCTCCGAATTCGAGTATTTGACTGAAATCTTTGTCTTCTTTAATACAGTAGTCGTATAACATCTGTTTTCGAAAAACTGTAGTATATTTTTATTATATAAGAAGTTATAAATTAATAAATGGCGTTGGAGTTTGACTAGAAAAGGTAGAGGCGAAGATTTATAATGATTTATATAATTAATCAACGGCCTGCAGCCCCAAAATTTGGAGAGTAAGAAGAGAAAATATTATATTATTATAAAATAATTATTTTAAAACAGTAAAAGCTTTATTTTTTACGTTTTTTCAAATTTTGTCCAAACGCGCCTTAAGACAGGACACGTGGCGTCATCTAGCGGCGTGCGACGGAACTAAGAAAACGGAAAATCGCGGTTTTTTTGTTTTTTTTCGAAAAATGGGAAGCTTTTTGATATTTTTGGCGCGTGCATCGTGCTCTACGTTCAAAATTCTATAGAATAGGTGGCTTGAGTGAAACGAAAAGTGAGAAAACATGCTCCGCACGAGCATTGAAACGGTATCGCCAATTAGCGGTGGCGCCCTCGAACCAATAGAACTAAATTTCACGTATACATAGTCCCCGCAAGAAATATCAGGGCTTATTCAATTTATTGTAGCGACACTATATTGTAAATAAAGAATCTAAAAATGCATTAATCACATAGGAAAGTGAACGTATTAAAGTATAACTGCTATGAAGATTCTGAAAAGAACCGCCGCTAGATGGCGCCACCTGCACCGTTTTAGGGCGCGTTTGGACAAAATTTGAAAAAACGTAAAAAATAAAGCTTTTACCGTCTTAGAAGAATTATTTTATAATAATATAATATTTTGTCTTCTTACTCTCCAAATTTGGAGCCTCTACCTTTTATAATCAAACTTCAACGCTATTTATTAATTTATAACTTTATACATTACTAAAGCAATTTTAATAGTGCTACTATTTTTCAAACGAAAAATCAATAATTTATTAAAAATACAAGGATCGGAGCTGATTATTCGAATATGAATAATATAAATTACCCTCCCATATGTACCTAGGTGTTAATAGGTGCGTAAGGGTGAACATAATATGCTTCTGGCAATGAAAGGGTTAATAAAAGTAAAAATACTCCTCCGTCATTCGGAATAACACCTGTGTACGATACAAAACACGACGCTATCGATAATTGCTAGTTACCTGTTAACAGGTAAACAATGAATATTGAATATTGCATTTATATGTGTATGCATGCATAATCGATCGTGTCTATTCATCGTTTACAATATAATAATTGAAAGAAAGAAGATAGTTGAATAATTTAATCCATTCGTCCATGGACTTTCTATTATAAATGAAAATTAATATAAAGAAGTAATTAAGACTTTATTCAAAGTAAACCTAGTTAATAAAGAAGAAACAGACGTTCTAAAATAAAATGTTACGTGTAAACAAATTTTCGTATCAATGATTGAGAAACGAATGAAAATTGACTGAAACTTTTGGAAAGCGTACGCACTTACCCGTGATAAGTATCCTTGGTGATTTCTGGTCGTTACACGATTTTTCTGTGATTTCTCGAGAATAACGTTTGCTGCTGGTATAATAATTCTTCAAGATGCTTCTAGAGCATCGTCGAGAAATTTGCGAAATATTTTTACACCACATCCTTCGTAAGAAATTTCAATTCGACAAAATCGCTGCTTCGTTCTGAAACGAACCTGTTTTTTTTTTTAATCGATCCTGCAGATTTTTCAAACGAAAGAAAGCGATCGGTTAGCTCGATGATCGACGAAAAGATCGATCGATCCTTTCACGGCACAACGTCGATAAACAACTGGCTTGGACTGACATGATTCTAAGATAATATAGCATGGTGGTATAGAATCATTCTGAAAACCAGTTACAACACAGATTTCCTCTTCGACGTGTGTCTGTGCGCCAATAAATGCAGGACCTTCAACTTAATGATGATTATCCGTCTTTCGAGTAAACACGTGTACATCCACGCCACGATATTTCGATTTCGGTGAAAATCTGTATTCAACTTGGTGGTCCATTTGTTTCGTTCGATTAACAAACGCTTCGATTCTAGATTTCTTTTCTTCGTGGGAAAAGGAAATCACCGAAAGAAATACGTTTGGAAGCTTTTAATTATGAATTTATCAATTTTTTATTTGGAATTAGTATACAACCGGTGAAATGGAGATAAATTAAACAAGTAGTTTGATAATTATGGCAATTTTTACAGAGTGAAGTTTTCATTCGGTCCAAACGGTGGATTATATACTTTGTATAACGTTCGATGGGGGAGGTATTTGGATTTTTGATATTCGGGGTGTGTACGAGTTTCTATCGTTTGCAAATACTGAAATTACATTATTAATCATATTAATTCTGTTAAAATGAATCCTTAACACTAGAACTACCAAACGATTTCTGATTTTAAATTACGAAATTTATTAAAACGCTTTCGTCAGAGTGTAAGTTGATTTCTATCAAGGTAAAGAATTATTTTATCAATGTACAGATAAGGGTCGCAGCGTAGGAATATTAATAAATATTAACGAAGAAGATTACCTTACGAATTTTTAAGAATGAAATGGAAATTTTTACAATATCCTACAACATTAGTATATAATTAATTAGTGCCATAAGCCAATACTTGTAATACTTACAATAGAAATTACTATTAATTATTAATATTAATAGTATCAATAATATAATAGCTTGATATTATTAATATTACAGGCAATAATCTTTTACCACAAACTTTGAGTATTAATGAATTAATACACGAACCCATCGTTTATTTACCGTTATTCGAATGCCACTTTTTTTTTTTACAACAAGAATGCAAAATTCGTAAAACTTTAAGCATGAATATTGATTGACAAAACTTTTTCTTTTTCTTTTTTTTTTTTTTTATTATTCCCATTTCTAATGAGTTGGCATATGAATCAATTTGACTGTGAAACCGGTTATTAACACCTTACCTTGGCTGCAAGAAAAAACCAGATTCGTATAAAATAAGATGATGTATAATATGATATATTAAAAATCGTCCTATTCGTTGAATCGCGATCTTATTATAATTATACGTACTCTTGTTTTTGATTGGCTTTAATTGGTCTCACCAAGAGGTTTAACAAGTAGGCATTTTGTTGGTACCGTTCGTTGGTTAACGTGTGTCCTCTTCATCTTGAAAAATAAAGAGAAAAAAGAAAAAGAAAAAGAACGTGTAACAAGAGACGGAACTCGTGTCATCTGGACTGGAACATATTTAACTGCACGTTCTTAGAAAAATGATGGAGATCATCATCATCGATGTAAGTCGAAGAACATTATTGCGGGTGAAATTTGATTTTATAAAACATGTACCGAGTTGTATGTCACTACAAATTGATTTTAAGAAAAGGAAAATCAAATATTTCTATGTTTATAACATAGAATTCAAGTTGTCTGAGTAGGTGTACGATTTTTTAAATTTTGTGTACGAATTATTAATCGTAATTTAAATTAATTAGAAAAGTAGATAGATATACTTATAATAATATTATATAGCCGCAATAATTACTTATCATATTCTGATACCAACATTTTTGAAAGTTTATTTTCAAATTGAAGCTTTCAATTTTCCACCTTACATAGTAATGACACTATAATGTATACAGGGTGTCCCACGTAACGCTAGTCACTTGCGATAATCTGACAAAAAAATATTTTAAACAAAAGTTTAAAAAATTTTTATTTCGATAATTGCCAAGATTATCTTTATTTTTTTTTTTTTTTTAATGGCACTTTATATTTTTGACTTAATAATAGTATTATAGCCCTATAGTAGGTCGTTGAATTCGTCTTGATACGGGCTATAATGCTATGAAGTCAAAAATATAAAGTGCCATTTAAAAAAAAATATAGGTGATCTTGGCAATTATTGAAATGAAAATTTTTTCGAATTTTTTTTTATTGCACCATTTAGCCAATTGGAAACTGATTAACTTCTGTTTAAAATATTTTTTTTACAGATTATCGCAAGTATTTGAAAAATCGTGACAAGTGTTACGTGGGACACCCTGTGTTTCTGGTATCGGTATATTTAACATTTAACACTAGTTTTTTTTTCTAATTATTCGATTAAAGCGACGATTATTAGCGTGTCGATTAGACAAAACTTTACCTTCCAAAGTGTATTAAAAATTCTGCAAATTCTTCTCAAATTTTCCAACCGAAGAAATTTTCCTTCCGTGGGTTAAAGTTTGATATATAACACCCTAATGTTTTATCAATGTCATTTTTCAAATTGCTGCCACCGTCGTCAATTTCTTTGAACGAAAAAAGATTTTGATGGAAAGGGAAGAATTTCCTGGAAACGTGTGTTCACGGTGGTTGGACACAGCACTTCGCAATCCTCTTTTTCGTCCCCGCTCGGCATCGCCCACGCCGCAGTCATCTTCTCCCCTCGCGACTTTGCGCATCGGCACGCTTTTGCCGTAAAACTTCTTCGTAACTTGTTATAGTAAGCGGCTGTTCGTAAACGGGAACACGATCTCTGTCCATTTTCTTCGACCAACTTGCACAACGTGACACATTGTTTCTTCGTTGATTTTGTGAACGAATCAATTCTGTGTGCCGTTGCATCTGTTACTTCGGCGTGTTTATCGGAAGCCTTAGAAAAGAAAAAACACGGACATTATCATCAAACGAAGTACATAGAAATATATGAAGGTAGTAGTAGTGATTTTATTATATGAAAAAATTGAATAGTTGCAGGGTGGGTTTGAAAGAAATGAAGTTTCGATGGTTTAAAATTAAGTACAAGGGAGGTAAAGTTAATTTGGAAATTATAGAGAAAAGGTTGTTTTATAAGAATACCGATCATTTTTATTTATCTTAATATATTTTGTTAATTCGATAAGAGGGTGGATCGATAATAGTGCTTTCAATTCTTCAAAGTTGGTAAATGTAGAAATCGCTTTTCGAAATAATTTTTATTTATCAGAATATATTTTTGCAATTTTCTGAAATACAAATTGCTTGCTTCATAGGATTCCAAAATATAACGAGTCGAGTCTTTCGAAATTTCATATTTATTTAATTTCCATACGTAATCGTTCCGTATCGAATGACAGGTAGTACACGTTTGATCACAATAGATATACTGCACCCGCGTCCCACTGACAAACGATTAGGTCGGCGAATTGTCTGCGATCACGCAAAGGATCCGTTTTGATTTCGAACAGAATCGAATAGGCCAATTTGAAAGTTCACCGAACGATTTGCTAACGATCGAGGGAAACTGGTTCAACACGATGCAAATACAGTCACGTGAGTGCAGCGACCTGTATTCCTTAAATGTGCGCGCTTTTAAAATCTTGCACACAACGTACGATCACGATCGAATCAAAGCTGAGAGTACAGCCGTGGGCACTGTTCTTTAAGGGATCCTTATTTATAATTTGATAGATCGTTATAGACTTTCTTAAGAATTTTCTTAATTGGTACTTACGACTTCGGTTGAAGAGGCCCCTTTTCAGGGTAACACTTCAACTCGGTCCCTGTATAATAATAATATACACTTAGAAGCTTCTTCTATTAACGATCACAGGATATCGACATTCTTTATGTCCGACTGAATTTCCAGGCCAGTCCGATTGTTCTTACTTACGGAAGATGGGTTATGAAACACAGCCACACACGTGGTCACCCGTGACACCCATCCTCGAACGAACACCTTTGTCTTCGTTCTATCTGATAAAACAAAAGGACTTTCCTCTTCCAGATCGATTCGTTTCACATTTTCTTCGAAAAATAAATTGCAACACATGGACATCGAGGTTGTACAAATTTCGAAATCTGGTACGGTTTTCGATAGTTCGAGGAATAAAATTATTAATTCAAAATTAATACAGTAGGGTTAATGGGTGGAAGCCAGTGTTAATCCTTTTATTTGGGGTTTGTTCATTTTTATACATGGTATTTGAAAATCTGTAATTTCATGGCAAAGGTCCTGAACACAAGGGGTGAATCAATTAAAAAATCATCGCAATTACTTTTTACAAGAAAATTAGAATTTTCAAATTTATAATTTTATAATTAACAATACTGAACAGTGTACAAATGTATACGTTCACTTGAAATCAACATCAACCTTTCATCGAGTAGCACAGCCTGAGGCGACGACAATTATTACGGGTAAGATTGTCCTAGCGGTGTTTAACTTAGCTTACGGTACGAAGCAATCATTTTGTCGTCTACGACCGTGACGTGTAACCAGCACGTATGTACACGTGCGTTTTATGGTGTACGCAAAGAAACACCATAATAACTAAATTCCTCTTTAACGTCGAACGCGTCTACGCTAACAACGAAACCGACACACGTAGTGTCTCTCATAAATTTGAAAAAGGCGTTTCGTTAGACTGTGGCACGTAATGGCCGTATAATTTGTGAATGAAATAATTGTTGCAGAAAATGGGGAACAGGTGTTCGAGGTCTTAGACCAAGGTCCAAATGCGCGATGATTAAATCAGCTGGGGTTGGAGGCCTCCTCTTGTACAGCTGGTTTCTGGTGCTGTTCTCCGTCGGTACCAGCGGCCAGCTCGGTTCAGAGTACGGTTGTCCTGCTCAGGAAAGGATTCTACCTTGCAGATGTTCGACTCGTGACATGGAGATCCAAATATGGCAAGTTAACGAATTATTATTTAAATGTGAAACTTTGGTTTATATTAGAAGATAGAATCGTAGCAATTTTCTTCTAAAATAGTGCTTCCGGATTTTAGAAACTTTATAAAATATGCTTCGTGTGCAAAGGTTTAACCCCTTTGCTGTTCATTGGATAATTCAATTGGAATTTATAAGCACACGCTGACCTCGACTCTGTCATTACTAAATATCTTCCACCAGGTGCAGTCACAGCGAGTTACCAAAAGTCCTGGAAGGATTAAAAGCAGTGAGCCATTACCTGGATCGACCGGTGGACGAGTTGATTCTGGAGAACAACAACCTACCCAGTCTACCTGGCAAGGTTTTCGCCACTTTGCGCGTTCTTCGTCTGATGCTACGGAACAATCGTCTGGAAAGAGTATCTTC
This sequence comes from Stelis phaeoptera, assembly GCA_943735885.1. NCBI lineage: Eukaryota > Metazoa > Arthropoda > Insecta > Hymenoptera > Megachilidae > Stelis > Stelis phaeoptera. The sequence goes on along the minus strand of OX030941.1, from coordinate 10,856,160 downwards.
CGGATGGTTAGAGGGTCTCCACGATTCTTTGTTAGAATTGTTCATCGTGGAACCAGACCTACGTTCCCTGCCCATAGACAGTCTAGAAAATCTGCAAGGTCTCGAAGCGGTCACCTTACAGAGTAGAGTGATGAAGAAACTTCCGAAATTCTCTGGACTACCGAAGCTTCGTTATCTGCAAATCAATTCTCCAGCCCTGTTGGAATTGGCGCCGAGAAATTTTCGCGATTTGCCCAGTTTGGAGCAGCTTCACGCGTTCGGTAGTCCTCGGCTGATACGTCTGGAAGCCGGTCTCTTTCGAGCTCTTCCTCGACTGGAGTTGATTAACATCACGGACTGCGGTGTTCATTGGGTTCATCCTCGTGCGTTCATAGATCTGCCGGAACTGAAGGAAGTTTCTCTGGTCGGAAACTCGATAGTCGACGCTGGAATGATCGGTCGTGCCTGTGTGGATCTGCCTTCGCTGTCGGCGATACGACTCGATCGGAATCGAATCAATCGTCTGAACGAGGGTGCCTTCGTCGATCTGCCTGTCCTCTCGCGCCTCTACCTGTCCAGGAATCATATTACCGAGGTGTTCGCCGGAGCGTTTCAAAGAATGCCAGCCTTGAAGACGGTGGATCTTAATCACAATCTGATACACCGTGTACATCCGGAATTCTTCCCCCGCAGACCTGGCAACAGTTTGGAGGAGATGTGGTTGATCGACAACGATCTGAGCCACGTGGCCGAGTTAAGATCGATCATGGAGGCGTTGCCGCGATTGAAATTCCTCGACGTTAGTTACAACCAAATCGAGGAGATACCGTTCGGAGCGTTGAGGGGTCATCCGACGTTGGAGAGGCTTCACCTTGATCACAACAGAGTCGCCTTTCTGCAGAGGGAGACCTTCACCGCGATGCCCGCTCTCAGGGAACTCAGATTGAAGAATAATTCTTTGTCGAACTTGTTGGAGGCGCCGTTCTGGAACTTGCCGGCGTTGAAGGTAAGGATTTTGATGATTCTGACCTCGTATTTCGATGATTTCTTTAAGGGAAAGACAATTATTTGATGATTCTGAGATAGCTCTTTGAATTTTATTAAGGACATGTGGGTGTTCTGACGTATGGTTAGAGAAAATAAGTCCTTTGGTGGTTCCTAAACGGAAATAGGTTACTTGATGATCCTAACGTAGTCCTTCGATGCTTTCCAAGCGAGACTAGGTCCTCTGACGACTCAAACTTGGTCCTTCGACGCTTCTTTAACAAAATTAGGACTTATAACGTTTCAAACGTAGTCCTACGACGCTTGCCAAGCGAGACTAGGTCCTCTAACGACTCAAACTTGGTCCTTCGACGCTTCTTTAACAAAATTAGGACTTATAACGTTCCAAACGTAGTCCTTCGATGCTTTTCAAGCGAGACTAGGTCCTCTGACGATTCAAACTTGGTCCTTCGACGCTTTTCAAGCGAGACTAGGTCCTCTGACGACTCAAACTTACTGCTTCGATGCTTCTTTAACAAAATTAAAAGTCATGACGCTGCAAACTTAGTCGTTCGACGTTTTCTAAGCAAATCTAGATGTTCTAACCGTCCTATAACACCTTCTAAGTACCAACTCGACTACACCGATTTTGCAACTCGGCACACGTTACAATTTCAGGGGCTGGATCTCTCAGAAAATTACTTCCGCCACGTGGAGCCTCGTCTATTAACCAATCTGCCAAGCCTAAGACGCTTGGATCTCAGTGGAAACGCAGTTGGCCTCATCGAGCCTGATTCCTTTCTGGCTACACCCGATCTGGAACACGTGAACATCTCCGGAAACGCACTCTCCGTTCTTCATCCTCTAACGTTTCATCATTTGAACAATCTATACGAGTTGGACGTTGGTTGGAACCGAATGATCGAGATAGTACCCGGTCTACCAAGGAACATAGAACACCTGTACATGCCTATGAACCGTATCGTTGTCCTACCAGATATCTCGTCCCAGGATCTCGATCTACCTGTTCTAAGATCGTTGGATCTTAGCGCAAATGGAATCGAGAGGATACAACCGGGCAGTCTGGCTGATTTACCAAATTTGAGGAAACTGAACCTCGGTTATAACTCTTTGCGGATTCTGGAGGATGGAGCGTTCGATGGATTGTCCAGATTGGAACAGTTGGACTTGAAGTACAATCGATTGGTGACTATACATGGAAGAAGTTTCAAACCTCTTCGATCGTTGATGGATTTGAGCCTGCGAGGTAATCGTTTGGAGGTACTCAGGCCAGACATCTTTCAAGAAAACGTTAGGCTACAGAGATTGGATCTCAGTAGAAATAATCTTGCTCAGATACCTCATGCAACCTTCCAGAACACCAGGTAAGGTTTCGTTCGACGCGTTGACTTTGAAAGTTTAAGAAGAATAAGCATTCTTTTTCATACATTAGCACGCAAGTAGAAAAGAAGTTTCACTCGTGGCTGGTCTGATTGCATCACCAGCAAATGGTATCTAGAAAGTGCTTGGTGCTAGCGTTGAATGTCCCCTTCCAGCTGCGAAATGCCCACCCATCCTGGCGTGTCGCTTATTTTCTAGTTGTTTGTCCCAGCTTTGAATCGCTACTGTTGTTCAGAAATTATTGTGAATCATTCAAATTTCATATTTCGTATCATTTTCGTATTTTCTGTTAACCAAAATTCATAGTCAAAGATGGGAAAACGACGTTAATTGCAGGGACCTTCGTGAACTGTACGCGTCGCACAACACTTTGACCGAGTTACCCGGATCGTTGCACGGCTTAACAGCTCTTCAGGTACTCGACTTGAGCTTCAACAAGCTGAACATCCTGTCGCCGGAAACGTTGAGCAGCTTGTCGGCCTTGCTCGAGCTGAAACTCGTCAGGAATCGTATACGTGAGCTGCGCGAAGGTGCGTTCGATGGTTTGCCACGATTAACCCTGATCGATCTGGAGAACAACGATCTGAGAATCATCGAGAGGAACGCTGTCAAAGCTTTGCCGGAACTCCAAGCTATCAGACTTGGAAAAAATCGATTGCAGGTGCATTGGAATCAGGTTTAGAACGTTCTAAAAAAAATCCATGGCTTTCGCGTGATCGAAATTTGAAAAGTTGACACATGACTTTCGCTTCGTCCAGAAATATTATATTATTTGAATAAAAATTCAATAATACTTGGGAACTTAGAAATATTATATATTTCGGAATTTACAAACGTCGAATTCAGCTACGTCGTATCGATATTTATAAAAATTCAAATTGGAAATTTAAATCCTGTACCTTTGGAAATGTATTTTTAACTGGAGTCGTTTGAAAACGTACAGATCATTCCTAGCGGAGCTTTCACCGAGTTACCATTGCTTCAAAGTGCGGAACTTCAGGAAAATCGGATCCAGGAAATTGCGAGCAACGCGTTCATTAACGTGCCTCACCTTCTCTTCCTCAATCTGAGTCATAATCATTTGCCGGCGTTTGATTACGTGGGTCTGGAGAGCCTGCGTTCGTTGGAGGTTCTGGATTTGAGCAACAATCGATTGTCCAGGGTGTCCAGCAACAGTCTGGCCTCCATGGAGTGGTTGGTTGAATTGAAAGTGAGTAAAATGATTTGTGATATTGATCAAATTTCGACCTGCGATCTTTTCTCAAAATTTTCCGAATTGTATCATGACGGTAAGGAAAAATGACTATGAATTCTATTAAAAATTGTTATTCCTTGAATTATAATAACTAACTTTCGTGAAAAAGCAAATGCGGAGCTCGCGAATTTAGTTGCCAATCTAACACATATTTAGAGACGTGGTTACTAAAAAAAAATTGATAGATATTAAACAGTTCGTTAACAGGTCAAGTTCTTTGCTAATAATTTCATGTCCGAAGAACGAAAATGAATGGAATAATCGCGTTGAAAGGTCGATTCTTCGCAACGAAACTAAAAAAAAAAAAAAAAAACAAAGAAAATAAAAGGGAAACAAGAGTCGAAGGGTGGGGGATGGTCTTTAGTAATAACGAGGAATACTTTCTCGTCGAGAGTGAAACTTCTCCACGAACCGTGGTGCGAGGCCGCTCGTTATGCTAGCAGAGCAATTATTCGTATAGCTGGCATCGTTAATTAAGAAGATAGCGGATCGTTTTACATACGGGTTCTCCCGGTCGTCGTTTCGATCCGCAGATGGACAACAATCGGATCTGCGCCATTCAAGGCTCGCCGTTCGATCAAATGCCGAGACTTCGGGTTCTCAGTTTGAGAAGCAACCGGATGGCTTCCGTGTCGGAAACGGCGTTCAAAAGATTGCGATCGAACATCGCCGTTTTAGACATCGATGGTAATCAATTTCGCTTTCTTTTGATGAAATACGCTTTGATAATCTGAAACAAGACTTTTAATTGAATTTGCAAAAAGGAAATCCACTGTCTTGCTCGTGCGGGATGTTATGGTTACGAGGCTGGTTGCAGCAAGCCTCGTCCGAGGGTCCAAGATGCGCCGATGGATCTTTATTTAAAGAAATTCGATTATCCCGTCAGGATTGTCAACGAGAACGACAGATGGATCCGATACATCCTGGCTGTGAAGCTGAGATGATCGATTCTGCACCTTATCCCGTTTCTTCCTCTAGTAAGTTGGCCATCGTAGATATCGTCAAAGAGTATTAACATTTCAAATCGAATATAAATGCATCGATAAACTTTTAAGAAAATTGGATTATGGAGGGTTCATGTTGCACACTGGTGCAATGGTGTATTTACGGTCGCCATTGGGGCAGAATATTGTTAATAGGTACTTGAAATACTTAACCCTCCGTTAGTCGCGTATGAGACTGGCAGTCCCATGGTTGACCATTTTCGTGATTAAATAAAAACAACTATAGCTACAGCGTCGTAGGGTTTTGACATTTCAAACTGATCTTTTATAAACTTGTTGCCTGAGTTTCATGCGAAGGGTTGGTTTTATTGCTGTGTAATTAATTTTAGATTACATAAAATTAGACTGTATTGTTGTCGTGGGACTGGCCGTTCCAGCGCGACTAACGGAAGGTTGAATTAATACATTTTCAGTATTTGGGGCAACGGAAATGGTACCACTTCGCATGAATCTAAAGGAGCCATCCGTACAGAACCCTTCCAACTCTCAAGACCTTGATTATCTCGAAGAATACCCCGAAGAAACGACAAATGTATCAACGTCCACACAGATTACGACTACCCTACCAACGGACACTACAAAAATCACCCATACGACGGAGACAATTCAGTCGCAATTGAACAATACCGGTCCAACGAAGAAGAATCCTATGATGCCTCCATCGCCCAGCAGTTCCGGTTTCACGTTCTTCGGCGTGCCTTTGCCTAATCTCAACTTCAATCTATGGGGAAATTCGGGAAGGAAATCGGAGAGGAAGAATTCTTCGGAAAGACCCGGAAGGGGACGTTACAGAACGTTTCCGCCGACGGAACCAGAGATCCACAGAGGTGGTTTCGTCCCTCTGCCACGTGGACAGGGTGGTTTCGTGCCAATACCTGATCCAAGATTGTCATCTTACGAAAGACAAGTTAAAAATGAAAGCTCGAGGGTTCAGAATTCGAGTATCGTGCAAGAGGAGAGGAAAAGATGGAAAAGCGGAAACGGTACGGTGGTGAAGATCGAAAAGACTAATCTCAGGAGTAACAGACCTAAGGTGGAAGTTAAAGAAAGGGAAGAATTGTCCACGGTGGCAGCCAATCAGGGTGATTCTCGGTGGCGAATGTCTGGGATTAGAAAAAGCAGGTAAATGAATCGACCCTTTAGGTATCGTATGAGATTTAAAATAATCAATTTCTAATAATTATAATTTTCTTTTAGTGGCTTTTTGTGGCAATTCTTTTAGTTAAGGAAATTTTATTATTTTTGTTGTGTCGAAAGGGTTGCAAAGAAACAACTATTGTTCTTTTCGTAGTTCTTCCGTCACGAATTCATCGAAAACATTAGATTCGAGCACAGCAGCGGACGAATCGCCCCAAGAAGCGAACGAGACATCGGTGTCTTTAGAGATTCACGACGATTTGGAAGCGAGTGAAAAACCAAACAAAGTGAAGGAGAAAACGCAAGAAGTCGCGAGTAGAATAGTATGGACCACGCCCGGAGCAACTCCAGAGACTACGAAAGAAGATTCGACGATAGAAACATCGACGAACGCGTTGAGAAACGAGAAAAACCCTTTCTGGGATTCTGAAGAGGTCGAATTTCAAGAAACATCCACCGCAAATCCTCGAAACGAATCAATCGGTACAGATTGTCATTTTAATCACGATTTACTTAACCTTAAGCAATTGTTGATGAAATTTATTATCGATTATAGATGATTCGAGCATCGTTGCAACAGAAAGATCGACCATCTTGGAAAATAAAAATAAATCTTCTTCGACGTCTCAGTTTCGAGAAACGGAAGCGTCCGCTCTTTCTGCGTTTTTGGTTCCCGGAGGTCAGGTACCATCCTCCGTGCCAAATCTGCGTCCACTTGGCAGACCAACGATCACGAAGGTTCCTTCGCCACGAATCGGCGTCTCTGTCGAGGATGAGAAGCAGAAATCGGTGGCCGAGGCCGTTCAACGAAACGCGAACGACGAACAGGAGAGGATCGTCGAGAAGGAAGGTTCCTCGAACGAAAATGCCGAAGTCATCGAAGACAGTTCGTTCAATTGGTACTTTCAACATTACAACGACACCAATTTAGAGCCCTACGTAGGTGTTGTTTACGGTCGGGGTGCGAATAGTGTGGCTGGATGGACTTTATGGGGTCAAATGTGTCTCATTTTATACGCTGTTTTCTAAAAGAAAAAAAGGATATTATGAATGATCGAGTGTTTTCAACGATTAATTTATTAAACAATTTATATGCTTGAGTTTCTTCTTAATTTATGGAAAAGAATATTGATCGAAGTTATCGTAATAAAGGAGAAAGTAAGAAATTTTCTAAGTACCCTCTGAAGGCTGAATTAAGTGAGAGTCCGTAAGTTGCAAAGATCCTTCGTGTGGCAACGAAAAATAAATAAAATCGTAAATTCAATTGATCGAGTTCTTTTCTTTTTTGTTTCGTTTCTTTTTTTTTTTATTAATAACGTAGCGTGTTATGAAAGCTTAAGTTCTTTAGAAAATACGTTTGTAATATCTAAAATGTATATGTTGCGGAGGATCCTTAACCTTCGTGGACCGGTCGAACTTTTGTTATATTTGTATCATTCCACTCGCGAGAAAACAAAGCCAAATAATAGTTTTTAGTTCAATTTACCCTTGACACAATTAACAGATTTCACAAATGATTAAATGTCGGAATTGTCGGCTTAACCGGGAACGGTGCACGAAGGTTAAGTGGCAGCTCCGATGATGCATAGAAAATCTCATGATTATTGAACAACATTGATTTAGATAATAAATCATCAAATCATTATAGATACATTATATAAAATGTTATGGGTAGTTTGAAGCAGTTGTTCGTTCCTATCCATACAGGAGGGATAACATTATCAGTAAACACGATCACGTGTGTTACGCCATGTAAAAATTATTCAACACTAACGTTTGCGATGATCGTGCAAATGTGTTTACTAAACATTTTTTTTTTTTTTTATCGTGGAAATATCGTAACTGCATTCCTACTATCATATCATTGATCTAATGTATATACCCTTTCGTTTTTCTTTTTTTTTTTTAACTTGTGTTGGAACACATTGAGAATAAGATCATTAGTGTTTATTTTTGGTGTTAACCTGAAATGCAGACCATCTGATAGCACAAAATACATTTGTACATGTATAAACAAACTTTCTGTAAGTTTTGTGAACTTTTTTTCTTTTTGTTGTCGTTGAAAGATTAACAGTCTCAATCACACAGATTAGTCTTATAATTTCACTTTATTCACTGGCTTTTAGCTTTTGCCTTCTCTTTCTCATCCTTTTTCTCCTCTTCCTTCTTCTCGTCTTTTTTCGTCTCCTTTTTATCCGTCTCCTTCTTTTCGGCATCACGGTTAGTTAATTTATTGTTAATCAAATTGTGCAAAGCCACTATAGACCTGACGAGCGCCGCGAGATACACGACCAACATTTGATCGTTCGTTTTCACGTACAACGAATCGACGAAACTGGACTGCGTCATGTCCGGCAGCAAGTTAAAAATGTCCTGAAGCTGGTATACAATTTGATGGTTTATAGGCAATTTACCACTACCAACTTGAAGCAGGTAATCTCTAATTTCCCTAATTTGTTCGTGGAGACCTTTCAAACCAAGCAGTTGATTTGTAATTCTTTGACTAAGAGTACCAACTGTGGTATCTTTGATATCCCTCAGTAAATGCTCTACGCCCACTTCTTCTGCCTCCTCTGCTCCAATTTCGCTAGGGATATGCTCGAAAGTTTTAGATGTTGGCGAACCATCCTATAAGCAATATCATGATAATTATAATAAAAGACTCAAAAATTGGTCAGATATCGCATAAATTAGAAACTCTTACATCATGAACTTCTTCAACGGCTTGGTATGCTTCTGTTGGGAGACCAAGATCTTTAGGTTTGGCGTCGATGATTACCAGAACCGAATTAGGACAATATCTCCTGATCAATTCGTTAATAGCAACGTCGTTTTGATGTAACTTAGGGCCAGTATGATACCAGCCTACCACTTTTTCACGGGCTGGAAATTTATCAGAAAATTAAATCCAAGTTCCAGTTATCTAATTTACAGTTAACTTACCATTAACTTTCTTAAACATTCCATACATATTTTCTAAGTAATCATGATCAAGGAACCACACGCTTTTATCTTTGTCGTCTTCATCAAAGGGCACTGCAACCAACAAGAAAAGAACAATAATTAATTCTCGTTTATAAAAGCATTGGAGGCTATGCAGAACTACTGGAATTAGTACAAGTCATTGGCATAAAAATAATGGAAATTTATGCAGAAAATCATGAACGAGCCAACAAGTTGACGAACGATCGAAGAATTTCTTATTAATAAATACTGTAGTTTGAAAAGGAAGCCACAAACGCTGGCATAGGGATTCTAACCTGCAAAACTGTTTGACACGTCCAGAATGCCTTTGGCTCTCCAGCAACCCAGAAGAACACCAACGACCCTTTTCTGATTGCCAATTTTTCCCATACGATTAAAATGGTCCACCACGCTCAGTAAAACCAAAGGGTGAACCACTACTTTCGTAGTCACAACCTCTTGACTCGGCATTTTTGAGCAGATTCTTTGACTGTCCCCAATGAACGTAGCCACAGCAGAAACAACAACCCAGTCATTCAACAAAGACCCATTTAAATGTATGAAGGTAAACAACCAGTAAAGAACACATTGAAAAATAATTTATCGATCATATTTTTATTAAAAAATCCAAAAGAATTTGATAAAAGAGTTCTTAAAATTGATAAATTGATAATATTTTCTTCTAACAAATTTGAGACGACCTAAGAATTTTGTCGTGTATGATTATTATAAATTTCTCTTTCAATTTTTTATATTTTGCGAAGAGATATTAGAAAAACGAAGATTCAGGTTTGATTCAAGTAATTATAAGGACAATTTTTTGTACATTTCGAATTGGATAGGGAATTAAGGTTAGCAGCACTGTCGAGGAAACACGTTGCTCCACAAGTGCACGGTTCATTTTAACTCTTACCGAAATCATTAAAAGGTAGCTTTTATTGAGATAATTCTACAGTCTTATGATCAATTGTGATAAGTATAATATTCATAAAAATATAACGAGTATATGCACACGTTTTAAGATTGATTTGATTGAATTTATTCGAGAAAACATCGACCTCTTCCGTTTATCACATGCGTGCTACCCGCAGCAGGCTTACCAACACATATTACGAACAAGATAGTACGGAACTTTGCGTTATATTCCCTTTTTATTATTTACAATTTTTATACAGAATGATTGCATAAAGAACCGAGATCAACATTCTGGTTAAAATTTTTCATGAATATTCGATTCTAAATTCAATAATTCTTTGTTCCTTGTATTTCTAACGATCCAATGTTTAAATTTTCTTCTGTAGAATGTCGAAGCCAATAGTGTTCGTCACCGGAAACGCAAAGAAGCTAGAGGAATTCGTGGCCATCCTGGGGAAGAATTTTCCACGAGAAATCACCAGCCAGAAGATCGATCTCCCGGAATATCAAGGAGAGATCGATGATATTTGTCGAGATAAATGTCGAGCAGCCGCTAATCTGATAAAAGGCCCAGTAATTATCGAAGATACATGTTTATGCTTTAATTCGTTGAAGGGTTTACCAGGTCCTTACATTAAATGGTTCCTGGAAAAACTAGGACCAGAAGGTCTTCATCGAATGTTGCACGGTTGGGATGATAAAACAGCGGAGGCGGTTTGCACGTTCGCTTACTGTGCCGGAGAACCGGAAGACGAGGTGGTATTGTTTCAAGGTCGAACTCAAGGGATCATCGTGAGTCCACGAGGGCCACGTGATTTTGGTTGGGATCCTTGCTTTCAACCTTTGGATCACGACAAAACTTACGCGGAACTACCGAAAGAAGTGAAGAATCAAATTTCTCATCGAAGCAAAGCTTTGGAAAAATTGAAAGAATATTTTATGACCGATGTACACCACTGATGTTGAATAGATGTGTTAGTTTCCTGGCGAACAGTATTACTTTGTAATAAGGGTCAGTTCTGAGTTGACGATTTATGTCATGAAATCCGTACAAATATTTGATGTATTCATTTTAATCGTATTCTTTAAAGCGTATTATTGACCGTCCTTGAGATATGACCGCCTGCTTGCAGATACACTGTACACCTATCAGAACTGATCCCGTTCACCCCTATGATTTATTTCTAAAAAATGCGTACAATTAAAATTCCATGATATATCAATTTTATCGGATCTTGTTTATTCTTTCCTGTTTAAATATGCACTTTCTTGAATATACGATTAAGTATCGTCGAAAAACACGAACGGCATTTTGACCCAACGTTAACGTAGCACCATTGTTCATTATCAATTTTGTTGAAAACATATTCGTACGATGCTCGATCGACCCTGTTATTATTTTATTGACGATCGTACATGTACATATATTTTCGTGCAGGTCATTTCACAATATTGATCTAATTGTAAAAATGATAGAAATGAACGTATCGCGTCGAATCGATGAATGAAACTAAAAATGAAAAATTGATATTTCTCGTAATCCACGAATCGTAAATATTAACTATATTTAACTATTATTATTAAACTGTTATACTAAAATATTAACTATATTTAACAACGCTTTGCAAAATGATGCAATAATTCATAACATTTGGTGATACTACTTTTATCGGTGAAAATGAAAAATTTCGATTGCACTTGAATTATTGATGTGCATACGACCGCGACGGGGGTAGTATATAAATAACATTAATTTGTTTATGTTGAATAATATTATCGTTGTAAATATACGTTTACATATTGCCGTCGATTGTTGCCAATGACGGTAAACATGCAATCGTTTCTGATTCGTTTGCTTTTTCTGAACGTTGACGATAAAGTTAATTAAACGGGTTAATCAACAATGTTTGCAACATTTACACGTACAAAAGTAATCACCGGGAAAGTTTCCAAACGCTCTGTCACACTTTTTATTGCAACAATATTAATATCAAGGCCTGTTATCATAATTGTCGTATGTGTATTGTGATGCACATCATGATTCACTTTCGTTTGATCAGTTAATTTTCTAATGAGCATTAAAATGTTCCACGGAAAAAAATAAAAAACAGAGCAACAGTCATGTACCAATTTCCCTTGCGAGCTTCGAGAGAAATAATAACGCAATGTCATCAAAACAATTCAATCGTCGCAAATGTGACCATGTTTATATATTTCTTTTCACGATAGAACAATTAATCGTGCTGTAGCGTTATCATAAAGAAGATTACTTTAACGAGGGTTGCAGCGAAATGTATAAACAAACCTTCTGTTGCACGAAACTTTGACCCTTTTGTTGGGTTAAGTTGATAAGTTATGAAATTTCTAAATTTAAAATTAGGAAGGCTGGAATTGTAGACTTACAACTTTGCAAGCTTGGACGTTGGGAAATTTGGAAATTAGGAAGGTTCAAGTTGCGAACTCACCTGTTTGTAAGTTTGGAAATTTGGGAATTTGAAACTTAGGAAAGCTGAAATTGTAGACAAGCTTAGAAATGAGGAAGGATCAATGTGCGAACTTACCAGTTTGTAAGTTTGGAAATTTCGAAATTTTAAATTAGAAAGGTTGAAATTGTAGACTTACAACTTAGCAAGTTTGGACATTGGGAAATTTTGAAATTAGGAAGGTTGGAATTGTAGACTTACAACTTAGCAAGCTTGGACATTGGGAAATTAGGAAATTAGGAAAGTTCAAGTTGCGAACTCACCTGTTTGTAACCTTGCAAATTTGAAAATTAGTAAGGCTGACATTACAGGTTTGCAGGTTTTTATCCCTAAGTGGAAGAATAAAAGCAAATGAACTGGAACATGGTTGCGAAAAGATTAACGAGAAGGAAAATAATAAGAAAACGTAATAGAGAATACCTTATTACGCTCACGAATTATCTGCTATTACGAAAGGTTTGACGAAGAAAGAAGTGTTGTCAGGTATACTTAGTATCCATTCACGTAGTACAATTGAATCTGCGACAATGGTCGAACGGGTTATCTTTTGGATTGATTACACTGGTACAGCCTGTTTGCCGAGGGGTTATCATCGTTACATTCTCCTTTCTTATTCTACCGGTATTTTCCCCGATTGTTCGCATTATAAAAAGGAGGAAATCGGCAAACAGAGTAACCAGTCTGTCTGTAAGGTTTGCGGTACCATGAGTACCCTAATTGGTAAGTGGCAAGAAGAGAAGAAATATCGTTTCCATCGAATTTACAATTGAAAATAATAATCCAAGTTCGAAACATAGTTTGATAGGAAAAATGTCTTATTTTCCAGTGTTATTGGGCCTTCTTGCCGCGGCTGCGGCCGTGCCAGGTAAAGTGGAAAAAGTGGAACATCGAGTGATCTCAAAAATAAGTGCCATTCATTTTGTTAAAGTTTGCAAGCTTGCAAATGTTGTTAACTTAGAACTTAGCGAATTCGATCAATTGGAACTTAAGAAATTTGCAAATTGGGTAATTTGGAACTTGGGAAATTCGCGAGTACGAAAGTTATTTGGAAATTTGGAAGTTTGCGACTTTGCAACTGAAGATAAAGAAACGAAAGATGGCACCAATTTTTGAGACGACCTGAAACGACTTTTACGACGATAACTTCAGCGACAAATTTCCCCATACAGCTTATTCCTCCCATGACAAAACGCTGGTATACAAATATTCGGCTGACGTGAAGGCTGGCGCCATGCAACCGGCTAATTTTGCGTCTCAATTCGGTATCGAGTGTCTTCTTGCCATGAGGGCCAACCCCGACCCGACCCTGAAGAATTCTTACCAATTCATCATGAGTGATGTGAAGTTCGGTCTAAACAACGGGGAAGTGCAACATTTCGAGCACGTCAAATGCATGCAGCCCATCGTAGACGAAGCTAAAGCTTTAAAGACTCCATTCTTGGTAGTCTTTGATGATAATGGACGCGTAAGTACCTTGAAATCGAAGAATAGGATCCATCGGCGACCGGCGTATCAAATCTTACCTACATTTAATTGAATAATTAGGAAAATGATAAGAAAAGTTTGCGCCGTTAGCGGTGCGATTGAAATGATTATTTTTCTTACAATCAATTTATAATACTTGACATATCTAGCGAGTGTGATAAGTATTCTACAATTTAATTAGACCTTTTGAAAGTTTATAACATTCACGAATGAATCGGTTTACCTATGGAATGGAGGAAAATTTCGATTATCTACGAAAGGTCGGTTAGAACAATAAATTTTGTGTACACAATTTCAGCTGCAAAGTATAAGAGTGCACAAAGATGAGAGCAAATGGTCGTTGAATATGAAAAAAGCCATCGCGTCAGCGTTGCAATTGGATTTGGCTAATATCAAGATGCAAAGCCCCATGAAACCTCACAGTTTCATCAGTCATGAGGTAGGTAACGACTGATGGGAACATCCTCGAGATTTTGGTTAATGTTCTCTTTGGTTGTTACCACTAGGACACCATTCATGGCAGATGCCAGGTGGCATACGACGTTCATCCTCACAAAATCAACGAATTAAAAGACCAAAACGTCTTCGTGGTCACAAAGATGCATGAACCGAGGAACTGTTCCCATTTCATGCATTTCGAGCATAACCATGTTGAACACGAGCAATGCTTTTTGCCGGAAGAGGTATTTAAGATTTGATGGTTTTAATTGAATTTAAACAATACATTGTCATTATTTTCTTTTTGTTTTCACACAGAACGGTATGACCACCGCCAGCAGACGAGTCTTCGAACTCGTGAACCAAGGCAGCTCGATCCTCATCAAAAAATTAATTGCTCATGGAGTCGTCAACTACATTCCATACATGGCTAAAGATCAGGCTCATTACGTTCTGTCCAAGTAACAAAACAATTTCAAGTTCTCTCATAATTATTCAAACTACGATTAAAACTTAACGAATCGTTATATTGTTTGTCCAACAGTCAAACGTTCATCCTCGACGATACCATTCCGGAAAATGATCCTCGATTGGGATCGTTCCTGAACGTAAACGATCTTCCAAATATGCATAATTTGATTTACTCCCCGCCGGATCAGGAGTACGTACCACAAGCTGGTATGGATGTAACCAACGGTAGACACGTTGTCAACCTGGACCATGTGGTCACTAAACTGACGAAGATGTTGACCGAAGCTGCTGACTATATGAAACAGAATCAGATTAAAGAGAAAGCAGAGGATTGGAAGCATGGGCAAATAATTAATAGGATTATGCACGCTATGAACTTAATGGACGTAGGAGCTTTCGATCGGGTGTTCAGCATGCTGCAGGATGTTAAGGAAAGCAGACAAGCCACCATGATGTACGTAATATCGAGACGCGTAACATCGAATCTTTGTAATTACCAAATTTTCAAATTAAAATACGTCAAAGACGTTTTCCTGTTTCAGGCGTATCTTCTTGGGAATAGTGCCGAACGTAGGAACCACCGCTTCCTGTCTGTTCACTCAAAACGTAGTCCGTAGGAAGGCCGTTTCCGATCAAAGAGCCGTCATGATGCTGAGCGTGCTTCCGATGCACGTGCAGCGTCCAACGCACGAATTACTTAAACAGATGGAACCTCTTCTTCGCATTGGCGATTCTGTGGATCTGAAAGTTAGACGAGCTAGCGTGTTATGCTTCGCTACGTTGATCCGCAAAACCTTCATGAACGAACAGTCTGAAATCAACAATAATTTACTAAACGAATACTTGAATCAATTCATGAATCATATCACAGGTATTACACCTTTTGTAAAGAGTTACTCTATCTTCGATAAACTTAACGACGGTTTTGCAGGCGATTCGTCACCGGAAATGAAGACGCTGTACATGATGGCCATGAAGAACGTCGGCCTGTGGCACGTCTTGAGGCATTTGGAGCCGATCATCAAAGGCGAGTTTGATGATCGAAGCAATCCGCACATTCGCATGCAAGCTATTTGGGCCATCAAGAGTGTGGTCACCAATCGTCCGAATTACGCTCACAACTTACTCTGGCCGATTCTTTCGAACGTTAAACTTCCGGTCTCGCTCAGGATCGCCGCTTACGACGTGCTGATGAATCAATTGCCTCATACAGCACGTTTCATGAACATGTACTGGTTCATGGTGTACGAGAAGAACGAACATCTGTACAACTACCATTTGAACACCATCAGGGGAATGGCAAATTCGGCGGACCCATGCCTGGTTCTAGCACGCGAGACGGCTAGAAAGATCTTGAGATTCACCAGAATAAGGCATGTGCCTGGTCCATTGTCCACCAGACTTCATTTCGATTATATGAATGAAAAATTCAATTATGGCGAATCTATAAAATCCTCGTTGATCCTGAATCCTCGAACCGGACTTCCGGAAATCGGTTGCGCCGAGCACTTTACGTCCGTTGCCCGCAAACCTTCTGCCCGATGGGGAGTAAGTGTCTCAAATTCTTTTTTCTTTTTATCAGATGTAATGATTACTTTCTAAGGACACGTGGTCCGAGATACTCTAACCCGTGGCAGCATAGTAAAATATTGCTAATCGTTTCTGAGCTATTATTTATCCGTGTTACTCCGTATTAGATTCACTGGTACATCGAAGGCATGGCCGAAATGATGAAGGACCTGAAGAAAGATGTATGGGGCAAGATGATTCAAACGATTAACCACGAAAACATGAGAAAAATGTTGGACGAGGCAGTCAACAACGAGCCACACAGCGCCGAAATCAACATCAATCTGATGCTGACGTTCAACAACCACGTCGTGACAATGTTCCACGCCAACAAGAACGACTGGAAGGAGTTGTTGGAAGAACTGAAAGACTGGAAGAACCTCGTCAACAAGTACATCAACGATCTGAATTGGGAGACCGTTTTCTATGACAATCATTACGAGATGCATGTGGCTACCGATAACGGACTACCCGTCAGGATGTTCACGAGGATGCCGTCGGTCGATTCTCTGAAAATACACGCCGTTCCTGCGGACAAAGGAAACTCGAAGAACTTGCAGTTGCAGATGAAACACGTGGGCTGGAAACACGGTGAATACGCCATGTCGATCTACAATCCTATCGCTGATGTTTGGCACTCGATTCGGAAAACCGCGGCTCTGGACATTGCCGCATCTCTCGATATGAACGCTGTCTACACTTCGGACACGAAGAACCTGCAGATCACACTGCCGAGGCTGCCTATGTCGGAACACTCCATCGGTGGAATATTGACATCAGCGAAGAGCTTCGTGACGGTCACCGACGACAAGGCTATGCCCGTCAAGGGTAGCTGCCACGAAATCAACCACTACACGCTTATTACCAACAACGACGATAAGAAAGAGTTCAGGATGGTCACCGACTCCAAGGACACCGGTCTTCAACACACCATGCTGATACACCACTGCGACAACAACCTCATCCCTGTCTTGCCAATGGACGAATTCTTCGAAGTGTACCAAAACGTTAACAAGAATCCCTTGTAAGTAATTTTGGAAATTATAGGCGGAAATAGAGCGACGAGAACAATTGATTTTGTGGCGCAGGAATAACTGGCCGATGAAAGCGATCATGATGGCGCGTCAGATGATAATGAACAACCTGATATCGTCGCAGGGTGCTACCTGCTCGAATTTGATCAGGGTCGAACCCAGTATTAAACATCCAACCTCGGCCGTAAGTTGAAAAATGCAATTTTGATTATTTCATTTTATTTTGTTTGATAGCAGACCCTCTGCACCAGAAATATAAAAATTACACCTATTTTATAACAAAATGAATTTGTTTTGTTCGGGTTTAACAGCTGGAATTAACTGGTAAAATTAACATTGAAAACTACGTGGACGACAAGATGCACGTGTTGAACAGCAAGAGGATCGACGTTCGTGGAACAATGATTGCCAAAGCTGCCAGTACCAACGAACCGGTGCGACATTGGAACGCGAACTTAAACGTCTACATGAACCAAGGACACGTGAACAACACTATGAAAGCCACCATCACTCGCAGCGGTTGGGAAGAGAAGAATCTCAAGGTCTGAAGCGCTTTTGAAGTCACGCAATTACGAATAATAAATTGAGAAAGTTGACACGTTGACGAACGACACATTTTCATTTCCTCAGATGTGCATCGACGCACAAAAAGATTTCCCAATCATCCATTCAGACATACTGAAGATCGACCCCACGATGAAGGAGACCACTTTGAAGATGAAGATCAGCATGGGTGAAACAAAGGACGACAAGTGTGTCCACGACGATCTCGATCTTACGATACTTGTGAAAGGTCACTTGTCGGAGGAGCAGAAGAATCATATGCGTGCCGATAAAATAAACGGTAGCTGCATAAAGGATATCCGCAATCCATTGTTGAATCCTGAGGGTTCTCACGTTCCTAAGAGTTGGGGATGCATGAACGAAGCCATGTTACATTCGACTTTAAGAAGGTACACATGGGACATAATATCGAGGAAGGTGAATATCCATTTTTATTACTTTATATGGATACGTGTCCACTCGAAGATTTCAATTGCTTCTGACACAAATTTTTAACCGAAGAGCGTCACCGACAGCGTAGTGTCTGTTTGTGAAAAATACTGCCGATAATTTCTCGAACGAGCATTAAAAGTCAAGTGGACAATGTATCTTGTGGATTACGCGTTTAATCATCGTTTCGTATTTTAGGCATCGCTTCCGATGCTGTTACATCCCCTGCAAGACTTCTCGAACATTTTCTGGCAACAGACGGATCCCAGAAACCTGAAGCTCGCCATGGAATTTCCGGTCTTGTCGTCCTCCCTGAATATGTTTATGATCACACCCTCCGGGGAGCATCACTTGATTAAATTACCATTGGGTCATCCAGTCTGGAATATTCTGATGGACAACACTCATTTCTCTTTCCCAGCCATGATCGATATCCTCAACTCTAACTACAGTAGGTTCTCGATGGCTTTCGTAACACGAGCTGTCATTGGAAATAATTTTGATGACTTTTTACAGAGGTATGCGCCATTTATCCTCGAATGCTCCTCAACTTCGATAACGGCACCATACCGATGAACGTCCTCGAGAAATGGACATTGTTGGCCGGTGATTACACGGAGAAGAGCTTCGCCGTTGCTATAAGAGAGGTCAGCAACTCCAAGATGGACGTGAAGATTATCGTTGGGGAACATTGGATAGAAATCATTAACAGTCATACAGGAATAGCGGTCAATATGGATAACAATAAGGTGACTGATATCGAGAGGGGCACGATGGTACCCCCGAATCAACCGGACACGTACTCAATTAGGTGAGTTTATTCTGTAAAGGGAGCTTCCTACTATTGTTTGTCTTAATAAGGTATTTCAAGGCTTTATCTGAAACTTTGTAAAATTCTTTCAAAATTGAAATAAAGCGGAAGACTCCTTCCTGGCTTCAACCCCTCTGGATAAGTGATTTAAATACGAATACTGATGATGTTTCTTTTTTACAGGTTAACGAAGAATTACGAACATATGATAGTTGATTCGCGACAATTACCACTGATGGTCGCGCATACACCAACCAGCGTGACAATTGTTCTTGGTACCGAATTCCAAGGTCAAGTGAGCGGTATATGCGGTCATATGGATGGCTCGCATTTTGATGTACTTCCGACAATGCATACAGCTGCGAATCTTTAAATGAATCAACGTTAAATCATTCGATTAATTCCATCATCCTGTAAAGTATGTTAAGTTCCAGCGAAAGTTATCCGTGATCATAAGTTACCCTCTTCTCAGATGTATGTATAACGATGATGTAAAATGCAGAGAAACGAAATGAAAGAATAAATTTATACTTTTAGTAATTTCTGATTATGTTCAATTTTACACATTTATAACATTATGTTTATAATATTTGAATTAATTTCAATTTTGGAAATTGAGGGATGTTCAAAACTCTTGAACAAATGATCTTCAATTATATCTACAAGAATGTGGTTGATGGTTAATGTAAAATGAAAAATTATAAATATTTAATTGTTTTTTATATTTTTAACTCAAAATTTGTTGATGCTGACTTGTAATAAGTTTAATAAGAATTAAGTGTGACAAGCCTCCGTGGCGCAATGGGCTAGCGCGTTCGGCTGTTAACCGAAAGGTTGGTGGTTCGAGCCCACCCGGGGGCGTTAATTTTTTTTATTGCTCTTTCTAATTGTTTTAATACATTTATGTAACGAATTCGTTATTACTCTATGTATAGATTCACACATTGCTCAATTCAAATGTATCTTTGACCTAATTATAGATCAAAAGCATTCAAAATTAAAAGCCGTAATTTTTGAAACATTTATATTTAAATTTGTACACAAAAAATCAAACAATATTCATTATTTACATATAAGGAATAATACAAGTGTACATATTTTATATATAACGAATAGAAAACATGATTTGTTTATCGAATATGATTACCAATTCTTTTTTATCACCGGTTGTGAACGGTTTAAAATTTTTATTTAAATTTAAGTAATAGCACTTATGTGCTATACGATGATTGTTATTCGTTAATAAAAGTATGGGGTTAATTTACATTTTAGAATTTTTTATCCTTGATAGCAGATGAATTTAAATTTGCCTCTTGAAGACAAACGTTCAAGAAGGCGCTCTCATCGATTTCCTGCTCTAGCTGAGCGTGAGGTTTTGTGAGGTTGGGCTCCATTTTCCCTTTATCGGTATTCGTATAACACGCGAGAAGAAAAGTGAATACTTCGGCGGCAGAATTTATTACGTAAGAATTCGTTATGCCAATGTAAATTACATTAGTTGTATTTTATCACAATAGCATGCGAATCGTTAAACTTGCTATAACCTTATATCACATGTAAAATCGATAGAGGTTTCTGCCGGCCGGACATTTATAAGTTTTAAATATTTAAATTGTTTACATTAGTTTTCACTTTAGATTTATGTATCTGTGCACGGCTTCATAGTTTGTTATGTAATAAAAATGAAGCGTACAATTTCTTTGTTGTAATTTCAAATTGTGTTTCTTCAAGTTTCTAGGTTAGAATTGTTTCTCTGGTTAATGTAATTGCATCAGAATAAATTCTGTCTTCAGCTTCTTTCTTTTTTCAGGTATACAATTAGAAGATGGCACAGTTTCTGAATAGATTGGGCCAATTTGGTCTAGGTATGGCTCTGACTGGGAGTGTTATTAACAGTGCCTTGTACAATGGTCAGTATATCATTTTATTAAAAAAAAAAACATTTAGAGAGTATATGTAAGTTCAGTTTATTTTATAAGGTGTATTGTTTTATTGTTTCAGTGGACGGAGGTCATAGAGCTGTTATTTTTGATAGATTTACCGGTATAAAAAATCAAATTGTAGGGGAAGGAACACATTTTTTCATTCCATGGGTGCAAAAACCAATTGTATTCGATATTCGAGCCAGACCTAGAAATGTTCCTGTTGTTACTGGAAGCAAAGATCTGCAAAATGTAAATATTACGCTTCGTATCCTCTTTAGACCCATACCGGATTCTTTGCCAAAGATCTACACCATACTTGGTATAGATTATGATGAAAGGGTATTGCCATCTATCACGAACGAAGTATTAAAGGCGGTAGTTGCTCAATTTGATGCAGGAGAATTAATTACACAGAGAGAGATCGTCTCTCAAAAGGTTAGGGAAGATTTAACGGAAAGAGCCGAACAGTTTGGATTAATCTTAGACGACATTTCCATTGTAAGTATATCATAATTAATTAAGATTCTTCGATACAATTTTCTTGTTTTACTTATTCCAAGCGATACTGTGTTTCAGACGCATTTAACCTTTGGCAAAGAGTTCACTCAGGCTGTGGAGATGAAACAGGTGGCGCAACAGGAAGCAGAGAAGGCGCGTTTCTTGGTAGAAAAAGCGGAACAACACAAGAAAGCAGCCATTATTAGTGCAGAGGGTGATGCACAGGCCGCTAGTTTAATCGCGAATTCTCTCGGCGAAGCGGGCGACGGTCTGGTCGAGCTCAGAAGAATCGAAGCTGCCGAAGACATAGCCCATAATCTGTCTAGATCCCGTCAAGTAGCGTATTTACCGCCAGGTCAAAACTTTTTACTAAACATACCGCAATAAAACCGTGGAATGGCGTGAAAATTATATTCATAAATTGTGCATTTATATTAAATAACATACGCAATTCGATGCTATGCTGGTGTACTTCTAGGAGATCTTTGAAGAGTGTTGCATACAAGGAATATAATCACATTTCATAACATTCGTTATTTCAGTTTGATTTTTTCACGCAAACGCAAATGCAAATGCAAGTGACTTTAGAACGATTTACTTTATATTTTAAAGTAAATAATTTTAAATTTCAGTTGTATGATTTTTGATAAATCGAAGACGCTCGTTATTGCTAGACACTGTTTATTGTGTTTGCTTTACTGGAAAAGGGGAGAATTTTTCTCGGACGTTCGTTGATTAAAATATTTTAACGCTTATAAAAAACTTGTATATTTCAGTATCGAGTAATGGAAGCAGCGTCTTCACAGGCATTTTACAATTATCGTTGTAAATTTACTTTTGTATATTATCGTGTATCGTGTACATTGAATTTTCTTGTAAATGTCCCAAATATTATGTAAAGCAGCCATAACAAATGTAGCACCACTTACACAACCGTACTTCCATGGAAAGGTTGAGTTACTATAAAATTAACCAATGCAACACGTGTCTTGGGATCGTTTCGTCGATCAGATAGAAACGAATGTATTTTCGTGGCGTAGTAGTTACATACATACAAGTAAATGGTATATTTGTGAATAGTTGTCGATTAGTAAATATTCTTGTAAAAGACGCATCAATTTAAACGTTATTTTTTTTAGAATAGAAGCTCGAAGGGGAATTTATTTCATCCATACCTTTGTTTGGTTTCCATTTACTTAAACGTTCAATCTTAGAAGCGTACGAGGCGATGTAGAGGCACCGAAATTCGATCTGGACCGTTCACACGAATCCACTGATAGATTCTGACGATCAATCAGTGGCCGAAAATTAGTGAAAGATTATCCCAGCCGGGGTGCTCTGGTCCGCTGTTTGTCGGCACTGTCAGTTAACGGAGAAAACAATTCATCATAATTTAGCGAGCACCACGGGGGTTCCTACGAAGATGATCCTCGATCAAAATTGGAAATACGACTCTCGATTTTCTACGTTTCTTTACATCGATAATTTTAAGTTCCTCCTGGAATTCGTTTCTAAAATTTGCACCTGTTAGATGGCAAAGTTCTATTAGTGTAATTTTCATCGATAAATCATAAACTATTACCGAGGAGGAGTAGCGGAGTGATGAAGTAAGATGGAGGGGGGGGGGGGGGGGGTGAGATCGAGGCGAAAGCAGATTAGCGTGAATAATGAAGACACGACCCCGTGAAAGCCTAAGCGGGTCTCCTTAAGTCTGCTCCTTCGAGTAGAAGCCGAAGCCGGAAAGGAAGGATGCTGGCTGAGAGGTGGAGCGGACAGAAAGGAGGTAGAAGCAGTTAATTACTCCTCCCATCTAGGGGATAACGACTTCCCCTTATTTGTCGAGAGGCGCAAACAGCCAACCCTCGGCGAAATCCCTTGGCAAGACGTTTTCACCGATATATGCAGCTCCAGGAGTCTTGGATCTGTTCCATAATTCGAGCATTCCTCCGTTACGCGACGGCCATTCGATCAATTTAACGTAAAAGAAGAACAACACTCGTACCACCAAAATCACCCAGGTGATTTCGAAATACCACATCGAAGCGTTATAATTGATCGCCATTTTGCTGATTTATCGTGCAAGATTCATAAATTCAAAGGATACCCTAGAAGTTACTGCATCGTACATTTCGTTCATTGTTTTTCGATAATACGATTCCGATAAATTTCGTACCGCCGGATTGAACCGATAACAATAGTCGCAAGCGCAAAACAATTAGCCTATCGACGATGTTAATACTCTCGGTGTACATTGTTGCGTCGTAAACAACGATTTCAAAGCAGAGTTGCAACCAAAATGGTAATCGTAGAACCGCAGAGATTATGCTTCCGGGGAATTATCCGCGTTACGCGAAATGTCACGATTGAAACGTGTACGAAACGCGAGGAAACGTAAATGGTATCTTGGATGGAAGTTCAAGGTTGCGTTCGTTATCGCTGAAGACGAGGAACGGCACATGTTCGGAAGGGCCGTGCATGCGTGCAACGAAACAAATGATATATAGTACGAGAAACGTAGAGAAGTGGAGAACAGGGAGGGAGACTAATTATGAGAGAAATTATAATAGGCGCGCATGCACCGCGGGCTGTCTGGCTAACGATCGTTTCCTCTGCATCTGCACCTGTTACCGCGATCCTACCTACGGTTGCATCGATGCACGCGAGCCACATGTGCCGATACTCTTCCTCGGAGACACGATCGCCTAAAGCATCGGTCCCTTTCTCTTCGTGAGTTCGGATATTCGGCAAGGGTGCAAGTTCTAACGCGCCAGAGTCACTTATTAGTGAACTTCCGATTAGGTTGTATCGTCGATTTCGAAACATGAAAAGACTGACGTGGTTTCATGACATCGAAGTATCGAGAAACGACGTTTATGGTACATCAGTTTGAAGCTTGAAGCTTGACGAATATTTTTACTACAAAATGGCCGAAGCGTGCGGCCTGTGCTTCGTCATACGCAAAATTGAACATATTCCTGTAGCATTTTCAGATATAAGCGATCGAAAATTAAATCTTTCGCTAACGAAACTTTGACCATTCGTTCCAGACGAGTCGTCGCTTTGAAGCGACCAGCGTGATAGAACGTGGTCAGTGCATAATCGCTGTTAATCAAGGCGGAAAGCGTAGGAACGATAACAAGAGTGGCACGATTCGTTGGCGGCTAACATCCCCTTTGTCTACCACGGGACTTCAGGGCATGCGACGAAACGTGTTGACCACCGTCCGAATTAAAACGTGGAAAATTGGACGGCTTGCAACGTTAAACGATTACATTTCGTGTTCCCTTTTATCTCCGTTCGTTGATTGCCTGTTTCAATGACGATTCGACCGTGACGTGCGTCTTACTGTTTGCGAATAAGTCAATACGAAACATTTTTAGTTCTCGAAAGAATTTTCGAGCACAACCCTCAGGCGATCTCCAAGACCGGCTAAGGTGTTAAATTATCGCACTTTAGAAAGACAAGCGCCATTCGGTTAGCATAATCACGACTACTAGACGCCGGATCGGACACCTCTTCACCCTCGTCCCTCTCGTTTTCGTGCAGCTCGCACGCGAGGAGTAATTTTCAATAAATGCAGCCGGCTCGATTTTGTCGTCGACCGTCTTCTGGCCGATGCACGAGCAAACGGTAGCCATTCATTCTTCCTCCCTCCTGTTTCCTACCGTTTCCAGACTCCGGGGACCATGGCACTTGGCTATCGCACGAGAGCAACAAGAAGAAAGGCAAATTTTCTAAGGTACGTCCGACACCTCGTATCGATTGCCGTTTACCTTTCGCCTTGGAACCCCGACGCTTTTAAACGAAACCCTCGGGGGTACTTCTGTGGCCGATTGATTTACATCGAAGTTAACTCTCAAAAAAGTATGGCCTGTAATCTCGCGAGCGTGCCAGGATACACGTGACCCTTCTGTCTCGTCCTCCTTCATCGACTACTAGGATGTGTGTAAGCGGCGTTCACAAGCAACCAGAGGAAGTAAGTTTCATTAGTTTCTACAAGAAGGTTTTCAATTGTAAGTTGCTAATAAAACTAAATAAAATTTATATTAATAATGCTTAAATTAATTAATAGTAGAGGAGTTAAGCATCAGCCATATACTAATGCTATTACTTTGGAATTATGGAAGAAGACACCCCTAGCATACTAGTGCTACCTACCTTGGAAAAAGGCCAGTAGTAAAATTATACTTCACTTACCTTACCACAGTTTAGTTTATAGAGTACATCAATTCTTTTAAATAACATTACTAAGAAGGTTATTAAATTTTTCCAATTTTGTTGAAACAATTAGATTTATTTATCTAGTACATGGAAATGACGTTGACAATCGAATAGAGTGGTTTCAAACGGTCGTCGACTCTTTGCGGTTTTATCGTTCCACTTTATTCGTGACTCAATTCGCGTGTCTGATTTCGTCTAGGTCTGGGTTAGGCGAAGCATCGTGGAACAAAAGGGTGATGAAGCCTTCGGACAGAAAGCGACGGGGCCACGCTCCCGTTAGAACGTCGTTTCCTCTTCGAGTGTCCTCAGGAAGTGCGGAGGTCATCGCGTGCAGAAGCCCGCGAGACGAGCGTAGTTGTCTATTGTCAACGGCACACGAGAAAGCAGGGTTCACGGCTACGGGGTTACCCGCTGTCTTCAGGGTCACCGTTATCCAACCATCATCTTACACGTACATACACGGCAGCGTTGAAACTGGAACGTATGGTAAACAAAAAAAAAAAAAAGAATTCTCTAATAGTTTCAACAACATGCGATACTTCAAGAATTTAGAACTTTGAATACTATAATCGATGAAAATTGAATCGGCGATTGGACGAAATTGGTAACTTGTAGTTAGTTAGACATAACCGGTTACCTGGAAACAATTTTGTGGTTCATGCTGCAACGGTTACCGCTTCGCTCTTATTTTTACCTGATTTTCTTTTTATCCGTAGCCGCTATTCTTGGGGTTGTACAAAACTGCCTGCAGCAGCGGTTATTTATCACTTCGTTCACGTAGTTGCCGGTAAAGAATGGCTCGCGTGAGCGATTGTAACATTTTGGGCAACATTTTGTTAAGAGACAAAAAGCATTCCGATTTCTTTGGTTACTCCGCCCCACCCCTCTCTTCATCGTGTAACTTCCTCTTGCCTCTGGTTCAAATCGTCAATGCTTTGAATCAACGCTATTATTTTGCATAATGCGCATGGCGTTCGTCCCAGTTGTTATTTTTAAATCACTGTTCGCCTAAAATTATATACTAATCTTTATTTATAACGACACCTCAAGATTTTCCATTAATACATCATTCATGGCATACATTAACTAGCAAGGCTGCGTTTAACGAACATTGAACAGGGTGTAACAATATTTGCTGTCGAGTGAGACCGATCGATGCTGAACTTGGCAAACTGTTCATTTAATCTCCTTTACTTCATCTTGCTCGTTACCAAGCCCTGCTTCGTCAACTCTATAACGTTCACCAAAGTTCATCCTCTTTGATGATCGTTCACCAACCAGGATGATCAAACGGCCGACAAAGCAGCAGCGTCTTCTCTGTTCCCACAGGAGAGTCTTTCGTGCTGACCGTAGGAACATTAATTCGGTCAGGAAGGAATGAACGGCAAGGAGGTAAGGGGTGAGGTGGAAAAGGGAAGAAGGACAGAAGGGAACTTGTGACATGTGTGTAACGCGAGGGGCGTTCCGTGGCTGCGGTCCCGTCCATCTGTGGCAACGAGTCCACACGTAATTGCTACATCCTCAGATGCTGTTCATCTACCTGTGTGTACACCGTTTCTCCGATTCACGAAAATCGTCACGACTCCGTAGAACACGGTACACGCACCCGTAGAACAATGACCGGTGTCCCTGTCGTAGTTACTTGAACGACTGGAAATTTAGATAGCTTTGAATTTGAACGATTTTCAATTTTAATAAACTCGAATTTGGATAGCTTCGAATTCGTATAAATTCGTGTTCGACTTTGAAGTTGAAGAGAATTTGGATATCGGCAAGATGCAAATATGCACACGTGTGCGTGTGCACGTGAACACGGTTTCTTCCGTCACGCGACACCTGGCCGGTTTTCTTCTTCTTCTTCATCTTCGTCTTTTCCTTGGGCCGTCTCTCTCGTTCGAGGTTTTTCGTGAACGGTCATCCGTTGCACGTGAAGACGAATTCTCGCAAAGTGCGAATTTCGTCGTGAAATTGCCGGTTCTCGTGACGCTGGATGTCAATTTGACAGGACGCGTATCCTCGAATGAGTTCAAATTAACGATTCAAGAAATTTCTTCGCTCCTTCGAGACTGACACTTCTTTTCACGCGGTGCGACTTTCGGTTCTTTATATTTTCGACAAATAACAACACGAGGAGTCGGGATTAATTTCGAGAGACTTTTTGATTAACCAAACGTCTGATAAGTGTAATTCCGATTGTCAATCGAGATGTTTTAAAGCCTCGATCTCATCAGTCAAACTTTCAAGTTTCGGTAATTTTATTGAAGAAACCCGGCTTCAATGGCGTTTCTTCTTCGCCAGTAATAAAAATTTCATCATGCTACAGTTTTTATCGCGTTCAACGATTAACTGACTTGGCAAATAAAAGCGTTGGTGAGGATAATGTAATAAATCTTCATTAGCAAGGAAAAAAGATGGAAGTATATATATCCGTAAGGATAAAAGTAGATAATGAGACGATAAATGGTCCTGTCTTCCTTGAATCTTCTTTCCCTTTTAACTATTATAACAATATTCCTACACGCAGATCACTGCAATTATCATTTCGATTTTTAATTCGCCAAATATTTCGGCTTTTTAACTCGGACAATTTAAATTTAATTTAAAACTCTTCGTAGTTTATTATAAAGATTCATTATTTTATCGTTTGCCAAACAGAATTGTTAAGTGTGGTTTTTCAACCTTCCCCGTTTCTCTAACCGTTCGAAACGAAGGGTTGCTCGTAAATGGCGGGTCAATCTACTCCTGGGCCCGCCTTGAAAATCCTACGAATCTTCCAATTCAATTACGATCCTTTAGCCGAGGGATCAAATGATTAGGTTAACCTAGTGATTTTGGCGTAAAATGGTACCTCCGAGTAATCTTAACTTTTTTTATACATAAAATACATATAAAAATGTACAGGTGTTATAAAACGGAAGGAAGAGTATCGGTTCGCATGCGAATTATATCGATTTCACTTGTCAATCATCGTTGATTCGCAATTCGGTTCTCGAGAAGGGGGCTTCGATCGTTTCCGCTAGCACCGGATGTTGAGCCTGTAATTTTACGCGTAATTTCAACCGAACTTTCGTCAAATCTGTGGCACTCCGGGAAACGGTGTTCTTTTTCTTTCTCACAAACTTTAACCCATCCGCCGGAAGGGTTGAATAATAAAAATTATGCCAGAAATAAATGAATATACATCTTATCTATATTTTATTGGAAACTTTCAAAATCCAAAGATTATTAACTTAAATCGTTCAAGAAATCAAGCTTCGTCGTTACAAATGAAATCTCATAGGAAATTGTTTATAGACTCCGATAAAAATAGGAGAAGAATGGGAATGTTTTTTTTTTCTCTCAAAGGGATCTGATCGAAACGGGTGCAAGAGGGCTTAATTTCAGTAGCTGTGCAACGGAGGTAAAGGAGCACACGAGCCCCCAGGGTCTTTGAAAAGATCTCCATGTGTCCCGGTGTGCGGTTGCCGCCCTTGCGCCTCGCTGGCAGAAGCAGACGTTGTAACGCTGAGATTTACAGTGGCGCTTGTAGGCAATAAGTCATGTCCGGTGAACATGTCGCCTACCGCAGACCTTCCACGCGTGGCCCGTCTGCATATATAAAGATGGCCGTCCCGTGAAACGCGATACGCGTACCACCGGCAGCTACTCCTCCTCGATCATATCACCTTTTTTTTTTACCATTAATAAAATCGTTGGCCATTTGGCTATACGATGTCGCAATTAGAATTCCCCTAAAAAAATTTGACTGCCAAATCTTCCACCCTTGTCGAAATATTCGCAAATAGGGTTTGGGCACGATCTTTTTCCGCGATCGAATCTAAACGCGTGGATCTGAAACGAGAAGAAAAATAAAGAGAAGAGGACACGTAACAGATATGCAAGAGAGCTCAGCCAGAGTGTGACCTCCGACCCTCGTGGATCTCGATCGCGCATAATGCCTTATTGTAATTACAATAAAGGTTATCTCGTCGGGATTTCGAGGCTCCGGGGCCATTCAGTCATTCTCAGTTTATTGAGATGGTAAGCGAGAACCGACAGAGAGGACGACACGTTCTGTTCCACCGATTCGACGAGAGAAAGAAAGAGGGAGAAGAAAAGAAGAAGAAGAAGAAGAAGAAAAAAAGAGACGAACACGTACGTGTGTTTCTTCGACGTAGACGAAGCAGAAATCATGTGGGCGATAAGGTATCGGGGATATTGTGTATCTGACCGAGCCGAGCTTGGAACCTGAAGAAGATAGATAGCTCGATACCGGTGGTTTCGCGTGCAACGGAGAAAGATGGAGCTAGCCAGAGAAGAAGGCCAGCGAAGAAGGATCAACGTTGAAGAAAACGATCGTTCCTCGATTCGAATTTCATCGTTGCAGGATCACCAGAGGATCTTTCGTTCGAGCAATTACACCTTCGTCTCTTTTCGCTCGTCCGGACGGTGGACAGTCGATACTTGGATGGTAATTCGATCGAACGGTAGCGGTATTGATATTTCAATCATAATTATTACTATACGAATCATCCATGTTAGCCAGAAAAATCTGGAGAAATTCAGAGACCCGTGGCAAAGTTTCTGCGATCGTTTGTTACGTCGAGTATTTAACAATTTTTTATCTAAAAACAAAAGCTCGAGGGGAGTGTAAGAAAACTAAGGATTAAGAAGACGCGAGTAAGCTTTTTTAGTAAAATATATTTCGCATTTGCCCGTCGTTCACGAGATCTGGGACTGGAATGCCACGTCGATGTCCAAAAATTATTCTCTGCTAGCGACGCGTTCGTGGGAGAAACTGTCCTTCGAAGGGCACCCTCAATGGCGTTAACAGACGACGCTCCCCAGACGCCCTAGACGTCGCATTTTCATGCAGGAGATTTTTATTCGAAGGTTATTCTTTAAATATTATTTTAGAAGTTTGCGATTTGCTTCTATATGGATTTTTAACCCTCGGAAGATGATCCATTGATATAACTATCATTTTGTATCCTATTTCATTACTTTCCAATATATATTGTAGAAATTTGTGATTTGCCTCGTTAGGTATTTTTTTTAACCCAAGAATTTCAATTTCCTGAAATTTTTCACAGAATCTTATTTCGAGATTGTAAAGAAAAAAATGAAGCAAAGGTGCGGAGGGGAATATTTGGTTGAATGGTAATGCGGTTTGTCGTGTAAAAGCGTGGGAGGAAGATAAACAGGGAGATAAAGACAGCAAGGGTGAAGGTGGAAAGAGGGAAGAAGATCGAGTGGAGGGTAGGGTGAAAGCAGAAGGAAGTTGAAATGGAGACTAAAAGAGAAAGGAAGACAGAAGATGGCGTGCCTTTTCAATTAATTCGTTTGCGCGTAAACGCCTCTTCCTGTCGATGATTTACGGATTTGCAATCGACGGATCTCCCGATCCTCGAGCGTGCTCGAGCGTGTACCACGAAGGCACGCGTGCTTTGTGAGCGCGTATCATCGACCGAGGGATGATACGAGCATCTGAACGAACGTATCTATTCCAGAAAAGAAGGAAAAACATTAATAATTTACTTTATTCGTACTTTTTACTTGTTGCGAAAAGATTGAAACTTTTACTTCTTTGATTCTTTTCATTTTTTTTTTCCACGGGGGTTGGGAAGGAATCGGGGGCGGTACCGACGACCACACAGGACGGCCACGTGAATCTCATAGCCAAAAATACGAGTGTATGCGTCGTTGTTTATTACGCCAGGCTTAATCGCCGTCTCTGCCATCGTGGTCATTAAGCCAATTGATTTTGGTAATTATCGAGCAACGAACGCCGGTCCTCCCTCTTAATTCGAACGATGGTTACAATGTACGTCAGAGTGGCAAAATTGTCGGTCGATAGTGGCAATCACGAGGCTAATTATAATCAAAGATCATCGTGGATAAAATTGATACGAAGGATAGGTTTCTTTAAAGACACAAAGCTATTAACTCCTTCGGGAGTAGTGATACCTGTGCTTACAACCCTTTTTTTTCTCGTTTCTGTTCACTCGACAGCCGACGACAGAAAAATTTCTTTTATACCAAATTAAATTCTACTTTTTAGGTTACTTTTGAACGCGAAGCGTTGGATCTACATATGAAAATTTGTATGCATATTCCTGACACCTAAAAGCAGAATTCTCTGCACGCTAATTTTTTCCCAATATTTTATTGTTTGTATAAATAAACCCGTGAAAGGGTTAAGTATCACAGAAGCAACGTTAAATCCGTTCATCCACGATTCTTGTTTGTCAGCGTGTGTTACACCACCCGTTAGAGACGATGCTACCACAGAGGGTGTGATTTACGTGTCCCCTGATTTACACTGATTACGGAGCCCTCCACGTCGCAAAGCAAATACTGCTTTCTCTTCCACCTCTTCTTTATTCTTCTTCAGCTTGCGCACGGTTCGGTCAGTCGGTTGCAGGTCGTTCGGCACCCACTCTTCGAGCTAACATCAATTCCCGCTGATTGATTTTACTCCGGTATTAAATTAATCCCTCCCCACCCCTTCTTGACCTCCGTGGAACATGTACCGTATCTTTTGTTCTTGTATTATCGTGTATCCTTTTAAATATAACCATTTCTACTGTGATAATCGTGTTTGCACATCTGTGTAATTAATCCATTTGTATCATTCTGAAAAGTGGAAAGTTGGTCCATATCACTAAAATTTTTGTATATCTGTGCTTCGGTGATGACGGCCAGGAAAATTCCGCGCATATATGCGCTTATGATGCAAATGGGTTAAGGGTTGAATATGACTAATTTGAGAAAATTGACCCCTTTCAAAATTTCAAACGTATGAAGGAGAAACCAGTCATATGTAAAACGTGTAATTAATCGATTATTTTATTTATAAAATTAAAAGTATATGTTTGATTATTTTATTAGAAATCAGAAGTTATGTTGCGAATTATTTCCTTGAATAAATTAAGAATTTCTTTCTAAACATCAACGTTCATTTCATAAGGGATCAAATGACCCCTTATGGTAAGAATTAGGTATATGTAAAGTGCCGGTACGTTTAATGTTAAGACACAAGCCTCGAAGAAGGAACAATGTATTCAAGGATGTTGGATTAAATCGAATCGGGTGTCATTGTTTCTTCAGACATCCCCCGTCGATTTTGCCAGGTGCGAGACACCATTTCAGGATCTAAAGACGACCGGTTGGTAAAGACTCGTCTCGTGTTCCGTGCCGTTGAATGCTTGTACGAGCCTAGGGTTTACATCCGAATCCGCCTAGTGTTTATCACCTCGTGGACATGCCGTGGCAAATTGGCTCCGGGGTGGTGTTTAAAAAGAGCACCCGTGCACGAGACCCGACCGTTTATCTCCTTTTCTACTCCTTTTCTATCGGCTATTTTCTAATTCCGCTTACTTTTTTTCTTCTGGCTCGAATTCGTGCTACGGATACCTCCGATTCTATTCTTTGTTTTCGGATTTCTCTTAGCCTGACACGCGTCCGTATCAATTTTCTTGATACGGGCCTAATTCTCACCTACCGCAGAATTATATTAATATTTTTAATGTTAGAGTTTGAATAATTCAGCTCCGTAATTTTAGAATTCGAATTTTGCCGATATACAAATATTTCATTTATCAGATTTTCAAGTTAGAATATTTCAACTTCCAAATTTTCGAATCTGAATTCTACCGGTATTGGAATATTGCAACTCGCAAATTTTCCAATCCGAATATTCGAAATTTCGAGTTTTTATCACCCTTGAAGGGATAAACATAAGTATACCACCAATATCGATTATTTGAACATTAAATCATGAAAAGGAAAGTGGCAATTCGATGACGTTTTATCTAATATTTAGTCAGTCACGTGCACACACCGTGACAAATTGGTTGGCGTTTTAAGAAGGGGGGGGAGGGGGAAGGGCTGATGCTTGTCGCCAACCCCCTTTCGTAGGATTTTATCATCACCTCAACCTTTCTTCCTGCTTGTTCCGTTTTCGAGCTATCTTTCTCCTTCGTCTTCCTTCCTCCTCAGCCGGTGGAATTCTCTTTTTTACCCTTCCGGAGCGTCTTCGAGGTGGAGCCCTCCGGCAAACGTGACCGGACGGGCTCGAATCATAAATTCCGCCGAGTAATGTAACGTCCGACGCGATTATTTACTGATACTTACCCGATGCTCAGAACCCGCCAGAGCAACCTACCCAGTGTTCCCTCAGAACACTTTTCATCGATCCACGGGCGACAAACTTTGCCCATCGTGTCCCATAACAACCTACAAATTTCTTACCTTCGTTTCGTCCATAAACCAAGATACGAAAATCAACTGATAAGTCTCTGATTGGAAACTCAGCCAAAATAATAACTACGAAATTCTTTAGTTTCAACATTTCAGTAGCTAATTTGAATCGACATTCATTTCAAAGTTAGGTATTACAGATTATTTCAATAACTTACAAAATACCTAATAATTAATACCGACTTAGCTAATTACCATCCGTGATTAGTGGCTAACTGGTATAGAAATTGATCTTTAATTGAGAAAATAATTACGAATAACTTTCTTCACGGATATTAACGGTGCACTCTTCTCCGCTGAGAATAAAGGAGGAAGTTTTGGGGCGTATATTATCCGGTCGACCACCCCTCTTCGTCGAATTATTAAAAGCTAAACTGGCTTTGATTTATAAGAGGGCAGAGCCATCCCGTGCCACCAAAATTCAACGGTGTGTTGAAAGGAAACGCGATGGCTGTTCAGGCTGTTAAGAGAGGGATGGGGGGGGGGGGGGTGGAAACTCGTCGAGGCGGTACAGAGATTAATTTTATTACTTCCGCTCGAGTAATTATCGCATTACTTGTCGGTGGAGAAAGTTGCTGGCGGAACAGGCCTGTTGTCGTCTTTCTTCTTAAACTCCTTTCTTAATTCTTCTCTCAAGTATGCCCTCGAAATTCCAAATTAATCGTGGAATCATTAATTAATCTGTTACCCATGGACACGTATAAATAGTTAGATAAATAAATATTTAACAATATTGTTACATGCATTAATATTGTAAGTGTTTATTTCACTATTAAGCACCATGGCATATTACATTTCTTCTGAAATTGATTAATTTCGAGGCTCAATATATTAACTCAATACTACCCTCGAACATTGGACCGTGGTTCGTCGTTTCAGGGTTTCATTGCAACCAAGATATCTTTATTGTATCTTTTTGTTACGCGTATAAAAAGAGAAATGTTGAAAGAATGAAAGTAGATCAGTGGCCCATTTTGCAAGAAGAAGCTACAATTTTAACACCAACGTAATGATCAAAACGGTTCCAGAACGTGTTGCGCAGAGAATAGAAGGATAAAAACTGTGGAAACCACCCTCGACGAGAGGGTAAGTCACGCGTCTTAATTCCTCCGTAAATCGCGTGGTGGTCCGTTGAAAATTAGAAGGAATGAAGAAAATGCAGAATAAAGGGTTGAAGGAGGAAAGAAACACATACCTATCCAACGTCGGTGGAGAAAAAAGGGGGATGAAATCGAAAAAGAAAAAGAAAAAATAAAACTAGGGAGTCTCATCTCCAGGGCTG
The DNA here is from genome assembly GCA_943735885.1 of Stelis phaeoptera. Classification (NCBI taxonomy): domain Eukaryota; kingdom Metazoa; phylum Arthropoda; class Insecta; order Hymenoptera; family Megachilidae; genus Stelis; species Stelis phaeoptera. Next base: position 10,821,070 of record OX030941.1, on the reverse strand, counting down.
AACTTCTCTGGCCGCGATACACGTACACCTTTTCTCGCGAGGAAATATTTTAGCCAGATGGGGTGGTGGAGGTCGTTCCTTCCAGTTTTAACCTCCCCTCCTCCTGGTGGGTGGTGAGTCGCAGCACCCTGGTCCCACTCGTGGCGCGCAAATGAGGTGGAAAAGATAAAGGCCGTGGCGGGTGATCATTAACATGCGCGCTCCGCTTTCGAGGCTTTCGAGGAGTCGCTTGAAGGGTGGCTCGGTGGTAGGTTTTTAGCTCTGCGAGGAGTTTTAGACCTCCCCAATCCTCCCCCCTTATGTATCGTTCCACATAAACGAATGGGAAAAAAAAATGTATATGGTTAGCTGGCATTATGTACCGATCCGCTTGGTACAGGTACCAAGGTACACGGTGTTTCATTTTCAGTGATAACATCTACGCGTGGTCGGACACGTTGGGATAACAAAATCTGTACAATTCTAACATTATCTACGCAAAATTTGAAGACTGCAGATTTAGCTACCAAACTAACACTGTATAAGATGCGAATAATTGAGAATATTAATTATTCCTATGTCGAATGATTAGTTCCAAGGTTCTCTAATCACACAGGTCAATATCTGTTAAGCCGATTAGCGGCTTGACCAGCGATTTTTGTTATTTTTGTCTGTCACGTGTTATGAAACATCCAGTACACGGATACCACCCCGGTCGGTTGGGAAAGAAGGTGGGAAGATAGGATAATAAAAGGAGGAAGGAGGCCGAAGAAGACAAGAGAGGGAGGAAGAGTCGTGGAAAGGGTTGGCGGTGATGAAAACTCGCGAGGAGAAGCCAACCTAATGGCGGCAGCAATTAACAACAAACACCGCTCATTAATCGCGAGAGAGTCCTCGGTTCTCTCTATCTGTCCCTTTGCTTCACCCGTTACTCCGTAAAATTCTCTCTCCTTCTTGCTTCGTCGAATCGTCGCTGTTCCTCGACTCTGTCTTATATTTTCTATCTCGTTCCTCGTTTTTTTCCCCCTTTCTTCGCTGGGAGCATCGCTTACCCCTTTCACCCTTCGGCAAGCCTTCCAACCGTCCACGAAGTTTCCTATTAAAAGGGAAGGTATGATAATAACGCGACGGCTCTCGACTCGGTCTTTTCACTCGAACGACCGGTACCGTTATTGTTGTTGTTGTTGTACGGTTGTACGCGTGTATGCGTGGCCAAAGGGGTGTTTACTTTTACGGTGATACCGCGGCTCGTTTATCTTACGGGGTAGATCTTCCTGATTTCTTCGTAGCAATTGATTAAAACGGTGTTAAGGGATGTTTCGCGCATCCTGTTATTTTATTTAGAAAATTCATTTGAAACAAATACCTTTGCCCTGTTCGAGTATCGTTCAGTTTTAAAGGGGAATAAAGATTCTTCAATCTTTTTAACCTTTTTAGGTCATCGTCATAGCGAAAGGGTACTCGTTAAACTTATTTGTAACTCGAACAAATGTATTTTGAAATTTATTCATTTACGTCGTTATGGTTGTTAAATAAGAATATTCAGTGAAAGGACTTTATAATATTTTTGATCACGCTTTGAATAATTTCGACGCAAAATGAAAAATCTCAGAAATTATATTAAACCTATATAAATTTCTTCACGTTCGTCAAACATTTCGTTGGAGAAGAAACGGCGAAAGACCTTCGAACGGCGGTACAGAAGAAAGATTTCAAATTACCGAAAGAAAGAAAAAAGGAAGAGCAAGAGAAAAATGAAAACGTAAGAGTTGTCCAAGGTTTGCGTCGAGTCCTGGCGAAATTCTCGAAGCGGACACACGGAAGCAGAAAAGGGATAATTCTCTGTACCACCGCGTGACGCGGCCCGAAAGAAGAGGCTCCATTCTGTTCTCTTTCTTTCTCTGTCTCTCGTGTTCGGAGGATTTTTTTTTTTTGCCGAAATATTCGTGGGGGAGCCGGGACGGACGTTAACACGAGATGATCGAAAGCAAATCGAAGACGAGGAAAAAAATCCGAAGAAGGGAGCCGATGCTACCGGTCGAGGTGCGAAAGAAGGAACAGAAGGCGAGAAAGCAAACTGCGACAGGACATGCGAGAGCACAAAGATGAATCCTGATCACGCACGTTCGTCCCGCTCTTTTCCTTCTTGCCCTTCTTTCGCGTCTTCGATAATTGGAAATCAGTCTGAATATAAATAAACCTTCACGATATTTCTTCTCTGCTCCTCTCTTTCTGTCTTCGTCCCTTCCGAGGATCCTTCTCCCGTAGAGGTGCTTCTTCATTTGCATAATGGCTCCTTTTCAAGGGGGAATAGGAGACAGAATTTTGAGAAAAACGGTCGAAATTTTCTTCTTCGTTTGGACACTAATTCCGTTGCTTTGTTACCATTAGATATTGATGATAATTATTCACTCTTGTATCTAGAGTTATGAAACTCGGATGTAGAATATTCCAAATTTTCCAATCCAAAGAATATCTCCGTTCCCGGAATGCGTCGGTTGACAGAACTTTCCCATGAAAACGTTTCGCAATTAAAATCAGGAACACAGCTCGCGATGTTCGTTTTGCAAGAAACATCGGCTGTCTTTTTATCGATCCACCGGTTATTACCGTTGTTTTCTTCTTCTTCTCGGGGCCACTTTCATTGCGTCACGCGTGGCTCGAGAAACGAATGAAAAAGAAGGAAAAGAAGAAGAAGAAGAGAGAGAGAGACAGCAATTCCACGCTACATCGTGTAAATTACTGCGATTTAATTACTCGGTGACACTCGGTGCCGCGTCACCGGCCACGGGTTAATTATCGCGTTAACAAGGCTCGATATTAACGCGTGTTCAACCCCAAAGATGATGAGATCAAGTTTTTCTGAGCGTGGCAACGGCAGCTCGGTTCCTCCTCAATTCTTTGAAGGATCCCGTCTGGTTTTAAAGGGACTTCCCCCTCTCCTTTCTCTTTTTCTCTTCCCGTGGTTGGCAACACTGGCGACGGTCCACCAACGGGAAATGACGTTCTACTCTTCGTGGTCGACGAGCGTCGTGGCATTTGAATTCTAAGTGTCGAGGAAAGTAATGAGGAGGGCAGCGTCTTAAAGAAAACGGATTTAAGAAGGGCACAGGGGTGGAGGGAGGGAAGGGATGTACGAAAGGGGTAAGGAAATCGCGAATTGAAGAAACACGAGGGAAACCGTGAGCGTATCTTTGAAAAGGGCGGGTCTTTTGATTTATCGCAACGTTTCAGTGTTTCGTTTCTTTTTTGTCTTACCTTCCGGATGATTCGACGGTTTTGCAGCTGCCAGAGCAAATGTACGTACGCTGACAAATTATGCGGAAATACGTGTAAAAAGGAGGCGCGACGACGTCGTTCATTGAGGAGACCGCTTGAATATGCAAACATGGCCGTCGGGAGAGATCGTTTAATGAGTTTCACGGTGTGAAACACGAACGAAAGCGAAGCGAACCCGAGCTACTGTACGCGAAATTGAATCGTTTTATTTTTATCTTCCTTTTTCTTTTCTTTTCTTCTTTTTTTTGAGAAACTGCAACGTCGGTGTGTTGGAAAATTCATATTTCTTTCAATTTCTTCCAACGAAGCTATTGGCCTTACAATTAATTCTTTTGTTTAGAAGTTATAAATACACAGGGTGATTAAAAGGTGGGCCATTTGGGCCAAATTTGGTAAAACCTATCTTTATTAACCCATTGGCGTACTTTGACGAGTCTGACTCGTGACGCACTTTTCAACTATTTGTTAAATGTAAATAGTTTATAGCATTTCAATTTTCCTGGTTTTTGTTAATACTGTAACAAGACGCACCTACCGAAATAATGATACTGCAACGGGTTAATTAATCCACGATTACCATACAAAGTACCAAAAAGCTTCTGCCAACGTTTATTATAAATATAATACATCAGCGAATAATTATTTTTCAAGGTTGATAACCCACGCACGAATCGGTTGGTTTTACGCATCCCAAATGATGGTCCTAGGAGCCGGGTCGGTCTAGAATCCGGGGGTCAGATATGTAACGTTGTAATTTCAGATAAGCATGTCCCAGGAGACACGCATTGTGTCGTCGGCCGAGGCTTTCCTAGGACCTCGTGTCGCGCAGGATGTACCCTCCCTCTCGTCTGTGTTAGTGTTCACGCACACGCGTCGACATCCCCTCGTTCATTACGCGGTGAATCGCGATATCTCCACGTTACGACACCCTACGTCCTCTCGAGATTTTCGGCCTCCGCCAAGGATCCTTGCAGTTTGACGCTCGTTGCTCGCGTTTATTATTGCGATGCAACCGGTTACGTCGACGTTCACCACCGTTCCTCCCATTGTCCCGTTCGCTTAATTAACGGTATAATTAACGGGGAGCCGATAAGACGGTTTCTTTTCACTTTTCATCGAAAGAATCCTTTGCGAGGATTTCCGGTCGATGCGTCGGTTTAGAAAGTGAAAATTCATCCTGTATCTTTTTAACAGCACCGTTTTATAATTTTAGTAGAACGATTGTAGATTTAATTTCGATAGGGTCGAATGTGATTGTGACCAAGGATTGACTTAACTTAAATATAATATTAAGGATTTTCTTTTATTTCTTATCGGGAAAACGTAGAAAACTTGAGTTGTGCCAAATCGATTTGTAAAAATAGTTGCAGTTAACAGAATCCATCCAGTACCCTTTTCACATTTTCAAGGCCTAAGAATTTTAGCCCCGAAGAAGGCTATCCAATTCATATCTGCCCGATGCATGGGATTTTCACAAAGATTTGTCATCGCTGATTACAATACAAATAATTCCGTCAAATATTCGAAAATTTGCAGAACAGAAAGAACTAGGTACCACAGTAATATAACCGCTACATTTTGTTAGAAATAAAATGATAACGACTTCAATATGCTACTACAAGTACAAATTTGGTAACAGAAAAAAAAGATCGACAGAATTCTTTTTTCTGATAACCTGATAATTGAACCGAGGGAGATGTAATGATTTTCATTATCGCCGGTGGTTCATTGTCGGCAATCGAGTATGTTGAACTCGCCCCAAACGATGACAGAGCGAAGGGAGAGAGAGAAAATGACGAACCGATGATCTTCCCCAGGGACGCCCACATGGGGACACACTAGAATGGGATTCTTAATTAATCTTTGCATTTCCATTAGGATTTACGTTATTGCTTTGGCTGTCGACTAAATAGATTCTTCACCGACAGGGAGATAAAGCGTGGCCGCGTGTTGATACGCTGTTTCCGATTCGATTTCGTTACACCTCGATAACATCGTATATTACAAAGATAAAATAAAAAAAAAAAGAAAGAAAAAGAAAAAGAAGTATACAAGATGGAAATTACATCAAGTTAACGATCGTGAAATTATTCGATGGTTATTAATTGGAAATTAGCACGTGGTAATTAAATTCCTGACCTTCCCAAGTATTTTCTGGTGAAAATTTCTGGGCTAAACGTTACGGGATTCGGTTATCGATCGATGGACCATTTAAACGTGCGTTTGGCTACGGGTCTCGGTGGGCGGCGTGTGGGCGAACACCATAAGCTTCTCACTTATGCATTCTCGTTACAACACGCTGAGAAAGTTAATGCACAGATGTTTTAGATCTCGAAAACTTGCCTCCCGTGGTCTTACCAACTTCCGACTAGAACTTTGTTTTGTTAATTTCGCAAAATTATATGTATATCAGATATATTAAGAAATTCACGTGTAAGAGCTTGATAATGTTTACTTGGTTCTTTAAAAATCTTTGAACGGGAATTTTCATCAGTGACTCAAACTTACCTTTGTATTTAATCTTTTAATATTCTAAAGGCGATAATAAAGGATGGGGCATCGTTGAAGTTTCTAATAATCGTAAGATATATTAATAACAGTTATCAAAGCTCGAGCCGAACGCAAACGGAGGAATAATTAAAAGTGGCGAGCCCATTTTTAATTGGCGTCCGTGGCGGTGTTTAATCGTTTCGCCTTTACGACAAGGATTTGCAACGTCATTTGACGGTTCCCGTTGTCATTATGGTAGAGAGAGAAACGGTGGCCGGATAACAGCGAAACGCCGCGTGAATTCGATGAACTTTCGATCGAGCCATATACAGTAGTTTCAAAAAGTATCTTTACACCCTAACTTCTATAAAATTCAACCAAATCGCTTGAATTCTTTCGAAAAGACTCGAGTCTATTTTTATTATTTAATTCTCTCCAACACGTGCATAAGATTTATCCAAACGGTAATTATAAAACTTTTAATCCCTTCGCTATTTTCTTCATAATTTCGAACAGTTGAAATTATTTAATAAACTAATCCTTCCGTCTTCTTGAAAAGTACTCAGATCGTTGATTTTCGAAAGGGGGTTGGAAATACTTTTTGGAGCCACTGTAGGCCCGACGAAGTTTTTCAAAAGGATATACCGACTTGCGAAACGCTTCAGGATAAATCGCTGCAGCGTTCGTTCGAGTGTATCTCGAACGGGGCGTGACCAAGTCGGTCGTTTAACCAAGAACATAATTAAGAGGACCTCCCATCCTCGCCAAGTTTTTATCCCGGCCGGGGCCCGGAATGTGGGGCGTGAATTATCCTGCGATGTTGCTCGATAAATTTCACCTCGTTGATTACACCGAGCGTACCCGAAAGTTTGCACGGTCGTCGGCTCGGCTTCGCGGTAGCCGCGAATATTAAAACGGGAATAATATTCGTTTCGTTTCTCGCCTCTGTAAATTTTGCTCCTTTAGTTTGAAATTAAATGTTCCCGCTGAAAGTCCATAACGGCGATTTCTCCTTTTCGTTTTCGTTAAGATCCGTAAATTATTGGCGACAAACGAATCGTTTGCGAACACTCTCGATAGCCGATTGATTTTGTTGCTTTTGACCATATAATTTGTATTCTTTGTATTTGCATTCTTTGAATTAATAATTATCGGATAGATGTGACAGTTAACCCCTTTATCTATCACTGTAACACGAGGTGTAAAAGCTTTCAATTTTCAGGTTATTTCAGCACGATTGCAATCGAAGAAATAATAGTCAAAGGTTCGCTAATCGGTTTTTAGTTAAAAGTCGAAACGCAGAAAATGTAAAGCGTTTGTTATTCGATTAAGAGCTCGGTGCAATATGTTACGGTTCCTGTTACGGCACCTGCGGGAGCACACGAGGATTCGTAGGTGATCCTGGCAAAGTGTGAGGCCACGGGGCCACCTATGAGGAGGCCCTCTTCTCATATTTTTCTCCACCGGGGCTCGCACCAGGCCTCCAGGAATGCGGTCGAAAGGATTTTACTTTCTATTTTACCGCGACGTTTATCGATACTTATTTTAAGGACACCGACGTTCTCTCCGGCCCCTTTTGGGTACCTCTGTCCGATATATTTATAATTTCCGTATTTCAACTTTGCGTTAACCCGTCGCTGAAACGTTATACCATTTAATCGATACGATAAACATCATTGGTACAGGTTCAATCGGAATCGAATCTGATGAAACAATTTGATGACATAAAAGTATCACGAAATGGCACTTGTGGTACATCAATTTGCAGCTTAAAGTTTAATAAATATCACTGTATGAATGCTTTGAGAATATTCTTAATAGAAAATGGTAGGTTCTTGGTTGAAGGAATGAATCACCTATTTCGGAGCTTAATAATTTTCGTTGACTGATTTCAAAATGGTAAAGGAATTTTAGATCCGTTTTGGTACGAAGAATCTACAGTGTTTCTTTGGAACACCCTGTATATCACCAAATATGGTACCTTTATTATTAGATTACAAATTGTTAGGACAAAATGGCGAATCAACAAAGATTCAGCCATTTTGTATTAAGAATATTGATGAAACTTATATGCAGTCATTTTCTTTAAACTGTAAGCTTCAAATTGATATACCTACCATAAGTGTTATTTTATGATGCTTTTATGTCATGAAATTGTGCCAGAATTTATAAGGGATGTAAATACATTAACATTTTTTTATATAATTCTAAGATCTTCAATAGAATTGAAACTATGGAATCGTTGCTTGGAAAATACGTTGTCGATCGCGAGAGGTTCACCTCATCGAGGAAGGATCAAAAGCAACGAATGGTGTATCGACGAAGAAAGCTTCCCATAAAAGGGGGGGTGTTTTAGAATTCGAACGGTGGACGAAGGACGGGGGTGGGTGGGTGGCTAGCAAACAACCATCAGACGTGCCACCCTTCTTGCAATACGACCACTTCGGTGGCTCCCCGCATTTCATCCTCGAGAGGAATTTGGCCTCAAATTAAAAGATCTCAGCCCGAGCCCCGAATGAAATCTCGTCGCACGAGGGGTAGATACGTTCCCGAACTACGACCCACTATAATCTGTACACGGGGTGTCTGGATATTTTTCCAACAAACGTCTAACAACATTCTTCCAATCATACTTAACAAATATAAACAATCAATGACCATTCTTTACAAATTAATCGACATCGAAAAGTTGATAAGTTTATTGCGTGCATATATTTATAGTTTTGCTTGCAGTGAAGTAAAATTATTCAATAAAAGAAAACTTGGAGTATTATGGAAAGTTTTTAACGTGGAACATTTTTTCTAAAGCTTCCAACTTCAAATTACTAGCTTCGTCGCTGTCCAAACTCTCATCAAAATGTTTGGTTTCTATTTTGTTATTTAAGATTACAAATGCACAGCAATTTCTCCCATCTTGTTTCATAGCTAGAATAATTTTAATAACTTCGCGAGAAATAGAATCGCGATTTCGTAATAAGCAGCTCGGATCATGATTTTAATTTGGGAACGCTTTAAGGGTGTTTCGTGCACACCCTGTGGATTGGAGCCACGCGTACTGGCGACCGACTATCGGGCATATTCACGGGCTTAATGCTACCAATATCCCAAAATTAAAACGCGCCGGCAGCCTCGCAAATCATTGCTCGCAACAACCTGCACCCCGGACAAAAGTGACAACGCGATTGGTTGAAGCAGAATGGTAGGAAAGTGGCTCGATCTCGACATTGTTGCGCCCCCTAGACACTATGGTACATTCTGTGACACCTGGTTGACCACAACTTCTCTTTTTATTAATACATAATTGTAGATTTGAGGAGATATGAATTTTATTATAAATCTAATTACATGAATAATCTGTATTGAATTCGTCGCCTTCGCATTCGTTTTTCTTTGTCTAATAAATAAGTGATATTAGAATTGTAAATTAACAAATTTTGTCATATCTGTGAAATATTATTTTTCAATCCCTCTGGGATGATATTTATATTATTTTCAACAATATTCATCACGAGCTGGGTTAAGTTTTGTGCGTGTTTCGTGTCTGTTGGTAATTGTATATAGGAAAAATCGAATTACCCTCATAACATAACAGGGTGAAGGCAAACCGAGTCAAACACCATTAGCGTCCATCCACGGCTGGTAGGTTCACGATGCTAAATAACGAAATCTCGAAGGGTAAACGAGTTCGTTTCGACCCCTCGACGTGGTCGCTGGAGAGGCTAAGAATTTCAATCTGCGGTCAGAAGGGTGGGCACAGGAGCAAGGGTGGAGGAGACAACTCCCTTTCGTGTGTCCCTTCTGGGGTGCGACGTGATTTCATTGCAACCACCCCCTTCGCGTCACGGGATCAACTTAAAAAATGATCCAACCACCAACGCCGCCAAAAACCGATCCGTCAATTCAATAAACTAATCGAAAGATCAATCTTGTACGGTTCATTGATCTTCTTCAATTTCTCACAAAGATAATGCAAAGTGAATGGTACTTCTATTATGAATTCTGTCATTTTTTTAACCCTTCTGCTGCGGAACGTTCCACAATCAAGGGAATTTCGTTAATTCTTAAAATTAGAGAAAATTCTAGTAATGATAAGAATCGATAGGATCCGGGACAGTAATTTTTTAATTAGACACGACCGGTTTTCACGGCAGGATGTTTCGTCATTGATATGTATTTTAACAAACGTGGCAGCAACGCGCGTGGCAATTGAAAATCCCGTGAAAATGGAGCAATGGAAGGAAAAGAATGGAACCGACTTGGCTGGTCAGAACGATACCAGCTATCAGAGGCAGCCAACTGGCCTGTTGCACGGTGACAAGTTGCATTTGCATTTCCTCTCTTTGCGCCACCACCCCTCACTCCCTTGACACCTTCGAAATTCCTCCTTTCAAACAGTTTTTGATACAGCCGTTTCGTTGAAAAAATTTCATGCCGAATCTCCAAAGACTCTGATAAAAAATATATATTCGCTATAATGTTTGTTTGTTTATCGACGAGTTAACCCTCAAACAGGGGGTTGCAAATTTAATTGTAATCAAATGGTAGGTACAATGATATTTCACCTGCCATCCTAAAATACTTCTATTTTCTTTAAATTTTATCAATCATAAAATAGATAAATAAAAGAATTCTTTATTAATATGGGTGATGGACTCCCACGGGAATTCAAGCGTCACTTATGTGTATGTATATGAATTTCATAGCCTGGGTCACCATGGACCCAGCTTATCTGTTCAAGATTTAATTACAGTTTTAATACAATGTACCAATTGTCTGTTGTGAGATAGATCAGCACACGATAAGCGTGATTATAGAAGAAATTTTGTACCGAAATAATATTCGAGGGAACGTACGAATCGTCTAAGGATTTCGAGGCAACGGTAGCCGAGGGCTGGAAATCGCGTGACCAGTTTTACCACCAAATTCCCGGCTGATTTAAAAGCAATGACCGGAGCGGAGACGTTCGCGTGTCATGAAAACGCTCCTGTTTAACCACGACATCCTTTCACACGTGAGTAAACAAATAGACGAACAAAGAGCGTGCAGTCGTTGCGACGATGCATTCGCGGCAACGATCGCCTCCGGCGTCGATTTAAAATAAAATATCCTCTGTATTTCGAGTTGCAAATCTCTCTTTTCGTGAGGTTAGAGTTAGACCGATCGTTTGTCGGTCTCCAACGTCTTATTTTGTCAACGTTTCGTTTCCACGAATCGATCTTCTCGAAGAAATTAGCCGCGTAAGAGATGGATGTGGGAAATATGAAACTACGAAGCCACCCCTTTTGGAGAAAAGAAGTTATTGTTAATAAAATTGATGATTGATTAATCTTCTACGATCCTTAAACGGTAATGTGTGATTTGTGCGTTTAGAATGATTGTTACATTGAATTGTGTAAGAAATAGGAAATGTTGAAGTATTGAAATTCGGGTAGAATTTCATGACATAAAAGTACCACAAAATAGCACCTGTAGCATATCGATTTAAAGCTTAGATTCTCTAGAAAATTATAGTATAGGTTTGTCGATAATATTCTCGATACGAAATGGCTGGTGATCGTTCAAAGCAAACAATGACCGATTTCGAAACATCGAAAGTCTGTCACGTTTTCATGACATAAAAGTGTTACAAAATTGGACTTATGATATATGAAATTCAAGCTTCGATTTTCATAATAACGACTGCATAATCACCGCGTTAATATTCTTCATACAAAATGGTTGGTCACCTGTAATGTATGTATACTGATCTCCCATGAATTTTAACCCCTTCTCTTTACTATTTAATCATTTTGAACCCACGGCTGTTAATTTCAAGACACATTGACAACAATGATAATTAATTTCTGTAAAACATAACGAGCAAAAAAGTTTCCTTACTCCCTGTCCAAAAACCAGAGGGATGGCGTTAAAAAAAAAAAAATAAAAATAAACGTAGGGAACCAGCTAGTACATCCATTTCCACCCTCTTCAAGGTCCTTTCTCTATCACGTTCCACATCCTCGCCCCCTTTTCTGCGAACGGTACGAGGCGATCCACCTTAATTAATGAGTTTATTGGAAACTCTGGCGTTGTTGGTCTTGGACCAGGGCAGACCCGGAGGGCAGACCAGCCACGGCTCGAGACTACCATTCCCTCTTTGCTCCTCCCGTCGTCACTCCTCGCCATTTTAATTTCGCCAAGAAACTTTCTAATTACGAACTTTTCTGATTAATCACAGTAATTAATTAGTAACGTTCGCTGGAGGAAGGAAAATACGAGCCAGCTGCGGATGCAGCAAACCTGCCTTCGGTTTCGTCGAGTAACACCAGCTTCGAGCAACCCCCCTCACCCCCTCCGTCCTTCTTCAACGTTGCCTTCTTTCCGGATATTTTTTTTCTCTTCACGAATCGTTTCAGAATCTCCTCAATACCTCCATTTTCATTATACTTCAAGATTCCAAATTCGCGGATCTTTTTCCTGAAGTTTCAACTCACCTCCCCCCCCCCCTTTAGAAAGTGATTTCGAAGTTTCAATTTTTTTTCTGAAAACGAGGTGTATTTTACGCGTTCACGGCTGTTAACGACCTTGATCGATAAAGTCTGTTTCGATAAAACTTTCCAATGAAATTTTAGGTCATCAACGTTTGTCGTTTCGTCTCTTCTCGTTCTTTTTTTCTTTTGTTTGTTTGTTAATTGAGAAGTCGAAGGTGAAACAGACGATAAGACGAAGCGTCAATGATTAATATCGGGTGGCAGGGAGTTTCCATTAGCGGAGTAATTAATTCACGAAAATGTCCAGCCCGTCTTATCTTTCGAAGTTTCTTCGTAACCGCTTCCGTGGTTCTTCGAAGTTTCGTCAATTAACAAGTCTCAGCAGTTTTCGTTATCGTCGACTACGGGCAAACGCGCTTTGCTGTGCAAGCTCGAAAAAGAACATTTATTATTGGGAATCTTAACGCATTCTTTAATGCATAAAGTTATTGAAATTATTGGAATTTAACGGTTCAAATATTGGAGGATTCTAGGAATTTTTGTGTTCTAGGATTTTAGTATTTTAGGGTACTAGGATTCTGGGATTTTGGTATCTTTGGATGTTGGTATTCTAAGACTTTAGTACCTTAGGATATTGGTATCCTTGGGCGTTGGTATTCTAAGATTTTGGTACCTTAGGATATTGGTATTCTAGAATTTTGATATTTTAAGGTTTTAGTATCCTAGGACTTTAACCTTCTAACATTCGAGTGTTTGACTACCTAATTATTTGCCCATTTGAGTATTCTAGTATTCGAATGTCCTAATTCAAATTCTACCACTCCTCAAATAACCAAGTATCCGTATTTCGAACACTACATTTCCCTAACAAAAATTAATAAATACTAATGTTTCGGTTCAAAATCGACTGCTTGTATAGTTAATCCGACACTTTATACGTGGAAAATCCTTTAAAATAGCATGAGATTGCATCGTTAGATATGTTCGTATCCTTCCTATTTCGTCCCTCTAATAAGATGTTTTGATTGGCTCACCCGCTGGGCTTCGCACCTCGTGGCTGGTTCCTGAAAAGTTTCATCCAGGTAGCCAATGACTCCGCAGGATCAGGTGTACAGTATCTTTCGTAAAACGAAACAGGATTCCACGGACGTTTCGAATTACTCGGCTGGCAACCCTTTGTATCTCTGCCCCGTGCCACCCTATCGATATTACCGTGTAATATCAGTTCATTTTAGACTTATTAAATTGCCAATTAAATTCATTAACGTTTCTTTCAATTATTTATCCACACGAAGCATCTCAAATTGTATATTATCGAATTATTTGGACAATATTCTGAACTCTAATTTTCAGAAACGATTTCTTCTTCAGACCCAAGTGAAATTTTCACATTTGAAATCTTGTTTCAAAATTTTCAACAAACTCGTCTTAAGCTATCACACAGAATACTTTCCGAGCTTGTAATCTTGAGAAGTCATGCTCGACCTTCATTTCACAATGATTAAGAACGTCTCAAAGAGGCTGGTTAATAAGATGTCAAAACATTGATATCATCAAACAATAGCGAAGCGAGACAAGGAAGGAAAAAAAAAGAAGGAGGATTGAAGATCATCGCGAGAGACATTAAACCCTTAAGCGGTTCCGATGAAAGTCAGTAAACAGCGAGAATGACAGACGTATTTGCATTGTTATAATTCTTGTGCCAATTGACAACTAAATTGGCAGCCATTCGAGGCAATGTCCAAATAATGAATACAAATTATTGCAATTTTTAACAACGGACGATTCAAAGCACAAATTGTTTTCCAATTTAAGAAAATTTAATCCTCTCAGCTGCAAATTACGGCCCGCAAAATCTTAATAACCCAACAAACCTCTGAAAAAATCAATTATCCAACCCACAAACATTTTATAAAGTCAGAAAGGTAGCTAAAGAGTTAATCTCAAGATAACGTTATCGACACCCCAGTGTTATTACAAAAAGGGTGGTTTTTTTGTTTTCTGGACACCGGTCAGGTATCGCGCGTTCTCCGAGTCCCTCCTCCTCTTCGTGGCTGCAAAGAAGAAGGAACCGAACTTCGTGTATGCCATACCTATCATCCGTCGTTCATCTTCCTCCCTCTTCGGCGACGATCCTCTTCTCTCGCGTCTCTCTTTCTCGTCGTGTACCACACGATCGTCGAGTCATCGTGTAATGACGTGCCGGCTGTCAGACCACGAGGAGAGACGGAGAGCCAGGCACAATTCGTGCCACGAAACGATCGGAAAGACGTGGAGAACGAAGATGGAAGCGAAACGATCGAGGTGAGAAAAAGAAATTCGTGAGAAGGGGGTGAAATAAAATGTTACGGAATAATTTTGTACGACGGATGACGGGAAAGTTTGAAGATTAAGAATGAAGATCAGAGGAAGAGAAATCATATACAGAGCTTCATTATTGGTGTAAAATGTTGGCGAAATTTTCGTGACACTCAGGGTTGAATTAAGGAGGGACCTAATTGATAATTTTATAGATTATTACTGCCTTTTTAATAAATGCCCTCGATAGATTGTTGTAACTTACGACTTAAGTTTGGGGGTGTACCTCTTCGGGGTAGCCAGGAAATCTTAAGTAGATTCGCAAGCCATAGTTTAACGCGTTGACTGCCACAGTGGAAACGGACGTGTGTAGTCAGACACGTTGAAATCCTAATTATTAAGAATATAATCGAATAATTTTCAAATTTAACCTTTCAAATCGATAGCTAGCATTATTAACTTAACGATAACGCTATCCGTGGTTTGTTTCGTCATTTCTTTTGTTAATTATTTGATTGTAACAAATTTCGGGTGTCAGTCACCGGTGACCGACGTGTAAGAATCTCTGATATTAAAATTAGTCTAATTTGGATAAATTCTACCTCAGATTTGAAACACATCTCCGATTAAAATATCTTCGTTTATCATTCGTGTATGCTGAAATTATGTCCATGTCGTATGATACATCCTGTATGGAGAGTTAAGTGGAACACTCGTACGAAAATGATCGTCGAACGATTTTTCGTAGCCTCCTTACGATCCACTCGAGCCACTAAACACTTAAATCGTATTCTTTTTTTTTTTTTTTTTCATTCGCCACTGGCGAGCGTTCCTAATTTAATCGGAGGCGTGTCCGTGGAGATCTGATCGTGGTATTTATGTCCACGCACCATTGTCCGCGCGTCATCGCCATTATGGACATCGTCTATAACGTTCGCCTCGCGTTCACGTCCGTCTAGGTGTCAGGATCCTCGAACGAAATTAGATCCCCACCGTTTCAGCAGTTTGCCTCCTTCTTCCTTCGGTTATGGTTAATTATCCTGCGTGTAGCTGTTCGCCTGACAGTTTCGTTTTACGGGATACTGTCTTCGATCGAGGATCTTTGTATTTAGCCCCCGTTGTTCCACTGTTTGTTGTTCGATTCAGATTTCCCCGACTTACTTTCGAACCCTTCCCTTATTCTTTCGACAGACTATTCTCTTTCTCAAGCTTTAATCTTTAATTTTCACTCAAACTGTCCAGAGGCCGGTAAAACTATTATTCAGAATTTATAAATAAAATATTTACAATTTAGTCAAGTGGAAGTTAATTTATAACACGAATCCATGGCTTAACCAAACTCGCAGCTAGCCGAGCTTCAAATTCGAATGTCCCGAATTTCTACAGTTCTAATTTTTATTAAATGTTTTCCTCGTGTCGCGTTGACTTCAGACGGTTCGACAAGATTCGAACTGGCGACGAAATTAATTACAGAGAGGGAAGCAAAAGAGTCGAAGCGGAGTCGAGCGAAGGAATTGAAGCTTGTTGAAAAGACGGGACGAAATAATCAGGCCCACTGCGCGAGTTTTCAGGTCGGAAACAAACTGGAGAACGAATCCAAGGGGGGGGGATGATGGAGGACGGAGGATGCGTCGTGAGGTAAAGAACGGAGTCGAGCAGTCAGGATAATTCGTGTGATCAAAGAACGACCGACTGTTCGTTGGTGTCTCGTACTGGCATCGTCTCACCTTTAATAAAGCTATCTGGCATCTCTAATATCTCTTCCTTCGCGTTCCCCTTCCTTCAGAAACGATGAACAGCCGTACGAGGGAGAACGAAGAAGAAGAAAGATGTCGGTGTCGAACGTAACGAAGAAGGAGCTACGAAATAAGAGAGAGAGAGAGAGAGAGAGAGAGGAAAAGGAGAGAGATGTTTCTTCGTGGTTCTTTGCACCGAAGACACCTTTCCACAACGAGGCCTTGTTCACCAGGAGAAAAGAGACACGTCAGACGTGTACGCACCTCGTCTCTTCGGGGCCATCGATACGACGACGTGGATATATAACGTTTTGTCGTTTTCTTTTCTACCTCGCTCTTTTCCTCTGCCAGTCTTACTTTATTATACTTACCGGCCGTGAACCAAAACCGATGCTTATCGATGACCCGCCGTCAATTAAGCAATTATCGACACCTTCGAACCACGATGCCAGCCAAGGACCTTAAGATCAACTTCGTCTGCTGGCTCATGGCCTTCGAATATCGATCGAGGATCTTTGTATTTCGCCCCCTTGTTCCATTGTTTGTTGTCCGATTCAGATTTTCACGACTTACCTTCGAACCCTTCCCTTATTCTCTTTCTCAAGCTTTAATTGTTCATTTTCATTTAACCAAAACCTGGTAATACTGTTATTTGGAATTTATAATATTTGAAATTTCCAAAGTTAATTTATTACAAAAATTGCGATACGAATTTTGTCTCGTCGACGATGTCAAAAATGAGAATAAATGGGAATGCTACCGCAGAAGAGGATAATCTACATCGACCCTTGGCAGACAATCGTTACGGTGGAAATTAATAACCGTACATATTTCACAGTTTTATCTACACATCCCCCATTTGTTAGAAGGGGCAAGAAGTCGCGGGACGCATCGGAGGTTAATCAACTTAACGAGTCCGTTGATGGACCAGGTCCCGTGGACTTCGATAACTTCGCTAATGGCTCGCACGACGATGCTTCTCTCAGCCACGCTCAATTACGTCCATAGAAACGTTTTCCCTATCTCTGCGTGCAGAATATCAAAGAAGAGTTTCCTACGATTTTTCACCTCCGTTGTCGTTCAACAAGTCTGTAAGAATAAGAAAATAGTTTAAAATATCCCGTATTTAGTTGTCAATTTATTCTAACATAAAAAGAAATCATTTTGACGACATTCCTTGGTCGTAGTCACTATTAACCCTTCGGGGTTAATTCGAATTATTTTAAATTCCAAATATTCCAATAATAAATTAACCTAATACACGATACAATCAATCGATCGTGTTTCAATCGATTAATGGGCCCCTCCGATTGTTCCTTAAATCGAAAATTGTCACGGCTAGGGTGATAGCAGCCGGCATATCGGTAATCGATCTACCGTTATTTACGAGGGGGGGAGGTAGGAGGGAAACCGGGCTATGTCAACGTAACAGATTCCAGGATACCGGTGTCCTGATCACGTTCCGCGATGTTCCCCGTCGTGTTGTCCTTACAGGACGCGTTTACGCCGTCCGGTACACGCGTATATATGCGTGTAGCAATTTACTGGCCGAAGAGGAGGCGTCGGGCTACATAAATCAGAAAGACAACGCGTCTGCTTATTAACCGCCGGCGATTTATTTCCGCCCGTTGGTACATGGACTTTCCGCGCACCCATCCATTCGTTCCACGTCGAATTGTTGCGACAAAAATTGAATAATTCCACTCGATAACAACGAATCTGATCAAATGAACTCCGAACGTCCAGTTTACTTTTTTTCATCGTCGAAAGAGTTTATTGTTCACCGTTGATTTGGTGTATTTTCAGAAATAGGTATTAATGTGAATATGTACTTTTAAGACGTAATCGCTTAAAGAAACGCGAAAGAATTTATATGATTTCAACTTTCAAGTTGTCGTGTTATGCGAGCGAAACGAGTAAACGAATTTCATGTATAAATATAAATTCATCGACTTCCGCTCTCTATTCAACGGCAAAGGTATATTCGACGATACTTCCGGCAATCCTTGGGGTCTCTCCTTCCCGCCTTTCCACCTATGATAACGTTATCGATGTCAGCCGAATAATAACAGCCCGTTTCGTCGCCCCTTCTTCGTTTATGCCACCGACACACCATTCTTGGCTCCGTTGAAAAATATATTTTCCCACATATATGAATGGGAAAATTACCTCGAAAATAACAACAGTTGGAATCCGAACAACATCCAATTTTGATTTAAAATTTCAACAATCCAAATGTTAAAACATATAATACTTTCTCACGTGTCACCAAGTTTCACGTGAATGAAATCTGTACGAATGAAAAATCGACGATTCATCGAGCGATCGTAATTGTGGCGTAAGAAAGAAAAGAAAAAAAAAAGGGGGATGGTCGAAGGGGAAGAACGTAAAGTATCAGGAATGCCAGGAAATATGGCGAGGGCTTAATCGTGGCGGGATTGGATCTCGTGCAATTAATCGAGGGAGGAGCACGTCGGATTTTAAGGACTCCTCCTGGTGCGCGTGGACCCACCGCGGGTTCCGTCTTCCGTTATTTATGTTCCTGGATCCAAGAAGCTCGGGGGGTCCAGGAATGTCCGCCGTTCTACCAAAACTCGGTTCGACCGTGACTATTAATTATTTCACTGTTCCGTTCACGCCTAAGACACTTTTTTTTCTTTTCACCGACTACTTCTGCTTTTATCTTACCTCGCTATCATCCATGTATTCTTCCCTTTCCTAAGACATTTATTAATAGTAATAATAGCAATTTAAATTTAATCTTAGAAATGTTCTTATCGATTCGACATCCTTTGGCGGGAGGCTTGATTCAAATATTTCACTTAACTATTAATTCTGACGACGAAGCAAAGGGTTAAAGAGGAATTCATTCGGCCTCTAATTTCGAGGCAAAGAAAGATCGTCAGTGTATCGTGCAAAATGGTAAAAGGATACAGGAGAAGACAGGGTCAATAAATCAAGGCTAATGCTCGTTCCACCGATACTTTATTTATCCAACCGTCTCAATCCACGGCAGAAAAATCGCGATTTTTCCGCGAGTTTCTTGGCGCCACTGTTTTCACGAACGAGCGTCACGCTGCGCCTTAGAAGCGAGCTTGTATCTTACCGATCGCGGTACATGCCGCTGGCGTACGCGCACGCCTGGAATAATTAACGAGAAGACGCCAGAAAGGGGAAAGAAAAAGAAACAGAAAAGACAGCACAGGTAAAAAGAGTCTCGTAAACTGTCAAGGTGCCTTCGAACGTTCCCTCGATGTATCTCTTTGCGTCTTCCTGAATTTTAAATTCCCTTCCACCCCGTTACTAGCCAACTATCGCTTTACAAACGTTGTTTCTTTAACTGCAATCTTCAGTTCTTTTATCATTCTTTCATTGCAAATATTATCTGGACTCTGTTTGGTCTAGGACAGGTCTGGACAACTTGTGCCCAATCTGGCCGATCCTTAAGCAATTTGGAAATATAAGTATTTGTAAGGATACTTCGTTATCTCTTTTCGTAAAACGTAAAAAATTAAAAAACGCGAGGGTTTAAGACGAGATATTTGGTCGTCTTGATTCTCCTACAGAAAAATAAAATAACTGCCTCGTGGGGCACAGGGGTGCCCAGACCTAGTCCTACGCGGTACGTGTCATAAATCGACCGTAACCCTTCCTGGACTATGCAACTTATAAATATTGTGCTTAATATAATATTTTCCTTCGAACGAACAATATCCTATGTATACAATGTGTCAAGATTAAAAGTGTTTCGTCCACGAAGGGTTAATATCGAATTCCCAAAATATTAATAATACTTATATACAATGAAATTTAATAAAATTCTTTCAACCACCAAAGGGTTAACCCGAAGCCCACCCAATATCAATAACAACATCGTTATTATTTCCGATGAAAATCGATAAGATTTCTTCAGTTTCCAAACATTCGTTCGCAAAGGGTTAATTCGCAGTCTTCAAAGTTCCCCGAAAAAGCTCAAGGCATCGAATAGCAATAACGATATCGTTATTTTCCCGATAAAAGTCGGCAGGATCCGGGGTGCAAAGAGTGGTTAGGATATAATACGAAGGGACAACGGGAACGGCGAACAAAACAGCGTGGTAACATCACGATTTATCCTCTCGCACGCGTGATTTATAACGACGCGTACAGTCGCTACCGCGCCACGATCCCCGACCCTCTCATTTGTACGCACTTTCTCTCATTTACGCTCGCTGGTAACCCACCGAAAACAAGAAGAAGAGGAATATAAAAAGAAAAGGAAACAGAAAAAACTAAAAGAAAAGAAAAAGAAGACACACGCACGCACACATACGGACAGACAAACAGACAGGCAACTCGTGAGTGGAGCATGAATTATTCAAACTGGCGGGCTCTCTCTCGTTTGCCGCGTCGTTGATAATGATAATCATGGATCTCGTCGGGTAATGATAACTGTTCGTCGATCTCGTTGGACGGATCACGATAATAATGACGAATAATCGCACCCTCGATTCGACGCGATCGTTTACGTTGAATTAACACGCACCAAACGGTCAGAACACTTTTCTTCCCGATTATTATTATACCGGACACTCGAGGCAAATTTCTTCGGTTCATTTGTTCGGTGTCCACCGTGTCGCCGATGATCGGCTACTTCCAAGGGAAATGATGTCCATTCAAGAGATCAATCACTCTAGTTCTCAATATAACGGAGATCCCAGGGAGCACTGGCTCGATGCTAGTCTTCGCATCTCTTCCGGATATCGATACCTGAAACAGAGAATTTTGTTTTCATTATATTTGTCGTGCCATTAAAGGCTTGCACGCAGTTATGAGGTCGAAAAATAGTGATTTTCTTTGCGAATTTTTTTAAAAGCATCTAATTGATTACTTTATTTTTGTATATAAAAAAGTAACATTTCAAGAATATTTTGTAATCTTTTTTAGAAAAAGATATTATAAATTGAATGGTTGGAAGCAGATTGTCGGAGAAGGTTTGAAAAAAAGATGCCTTGCGGTGCGTACCATAACTCATCACAGGATTGACTGATATAAAAAAAAAAACCAAATAGATGAATTACCCTCGGGATTGAACGATTCGATTTTGTAAAATATTGAATTTTGAATTTTTAGCGCGACTTTGAAAAAGCAGTCATGATTTTCACTCAAAAAATCGGTCTATCGTTGCTTGTAAAATAGGTTATAACGCTGCTTATTTTCATATTAAGGATGTATATAAAATTTGATTAAGATCATTGCAGTAGTTTCTAACTTATTTTACGCACGGGTCTAAAAAATTTAATTTTGAGAAAAACGTGATTAAAGTTTTGGCAGTCAATAAAAGTAAGAACTTGCATGGAGTCATCGATTCCAAGCCCATATTTGGGATCCTCAACAGCAGCTCCAGCATCCAAATCAACCTTCTTTAAAAAAATGAATTTATTCGACCTCATGATTGCATATAAGTCCTTAACCGTAGACTGTTCGTTTCAATGACATTTCATAGAATTTTTCTTTCAAATTAATCGTATAAATTCACGTGCCGATTGTGTCTTAATTTCCTTCTCAATAATTGTTTCTGACTAAATATCAATGGTTGATACGTTACACGTAGATAATATTCAGGATAGGGGAGATTAATTTTACCGGGGTCTATACCTCGAAGAGCACAGGTCAGCCAAAAGTCGGTTACTTTCTGGTTCGAATAAGCTTCGAGAAAATACGAGGAACAGGGCGGAGGGGGGGAGGCTGTGTTCGAAAAAACGGAAGAGGTAGATTCAGGTAGACAGAAGCTGATCTGCACCGCGGCCACGTTGCACGTAGGAGCACGTCGCTGTAGGTAAAACGTACCCGTTGCATCCTGCCCCCCTTCCTCCACCCTTTTCCTGCCCCTCCCTACGATCTGACCCACCGACGGTGGCAGTGGCGGTGCGCATAACAGGGTGGACGTTTAACATATGACCGGCTACCAGTGTTATTAATGCGCCGGTAGCGTCGTGCTCGGTTTCTTCCCTGAGCCCACGTACGGTGCCTACGATCTTCCTCGTGGTCTCTGGTGGCTACGGGGCCACCCGCGGGTCCTCCATGCTCCTCCAAGGGGCCCACGATCCGCGAACCGACCCAGGGGACCCAGAGTGGGGTGACGTTCGCCAAGGAAACCCAGCTACGGGGAAGACGTAACACGACACGTCGTCCTCGACCCGTTCCCTCTTCCTCTTGCCCCTGGACTCTAATTAATACGTGTTTAACCAGAGACAACCGTATCTGCTTCTGGTTATTCGCGAAGACGTTTCAACTGAATCTCAGCCCTCGTAGATTGACGGATATTACAGTGGGTGGGGTGCAGCTCTGTTTTCTGACGTCAATGTATTAATTTAATGATCATTTAATGGATTACACAGGGTTAATTTAATTTGTGTGTGGTTTGCATCACTTTATCGGTGATTTTTTGATATTTTAGATTGGTGGAACGTTAAAGTTCAAATCTAATGTCTGGGTTCCACTGGTTCATCTTCAAAGGCTATTTTCACTTGTTAACACTTTAACTGCCACGTCAGCTATATGTGGATGACACTTGATGGGTGGCATTATTAGTATCCTTTCAATTACTTAATTAGAAATCGTCGTATTAGGTACTTCAAATTCTGAATAATAGGTAAAATTTGATGAAAATAAGTGCTTTGCCCGACCAAATTTTCAGCGCCGTTAGCGTGGCAGTCAAGATGTTAAAGTAGATGATTGCCAATGAACAAGAGACGTGTCAAATACTTTTTCAACACATTTTGGAGATTGAAAGACACCACAGGTTTCCAGCTACAGTACCAGAAACAAGATGAAACTTAACGCACACCTAGAAATCCATAAATCCATCCCTGATCCTGCACACCAGGTTACACCGCCCAAAGTTAGACTCAATTGAATCGTGGTTATCCAAGGACGGTAGATGAACGATCACAAGGTATTTAGGACCAACCAAGAGTCTCCCGTTCTTCGCAAAGGTCGTGACAACGGTGTAGGAGGAAAAATCGCGAAACGGAAAGAGGAAGAAAAAAATCGTCGTGGGTGTGCCTATTTATCCCAAAAGAAAAAAAGCAGAGGTCTGATTCCACGGAGGCGAAGGAAGCATCCGACACGATCCAACGAGCCTATAGGCAAATATCTCCCGCTCAGCCAGGACATTAGGAGTTCTCTGGCGTCCGGAGGATTATAAATCCTTAATACAGATCGGCACGCGATGCCCGGCTCGTTAGGGTGATGCATGGCCGACTCTGGTGTCCCGGGGTGTACGGTAGCCGATACCAACACAGTCTCGTTCCTGAGGGAACGGTTACACCCTCACACACACTGCCAACCACCAGGTAATAATGAGAGATCAGAGATACGGCTCGATATTAATTGTGCGCATCGAGTGTGGCGGTGTTGCTGCTTCTGCTGTTGCTGTTGCTGTTGCCTCCACTTTGGTACTGACCAGAGAGAGAGAGAGAGAGAGAGATCTGACTGCTACCGGCTTACACCGATCCTTCGATGCGATATGTGCGATATACGATACAGGACCTGATCCTGCTGGTTCGCTCGCGAAAAAGCTACGTATGATTCGACCCGTTCGTTGCACCGATAACACGTGGACAATTTTCTTGGAAATTTATTTTGATTTGCTGGTTCTTGCCACTTCAACCAGTGCCTTAGTTTACGATCGTCTTAAAAGAATTTGTGCGCCAAGATATGCTACAATTTATTTTACAAGTAGTAGTTTTTATTACTCCTCGATGGTTAATGCTTTGGTTACTTTGTTTATTCGTAAGAAAAGGATTATATTCGATTTTCTACGTAGCATAATGTGGAATCGGGACCTTCAGACCAAATAGTTAAGAAGGAATCGTGGATATTAGAAGCGTAGCGGACTGTGGATCAGTGCGTAGGGTCCGGGTTTTCGAATCCCGGCAAAGAGGCCGCTTTTTTTTCACGATTTCCTACAATAATAAGAAAATGTAACTAGTGAAAGAAATTCTGATTGAGACGAATTCAGGACTCTATTTCGTCCTTCCTGATTCTCCTGGGCTTCATCGCGAACCCACGCCCACTGTGTCCCACAGAACGGAGAGTATTCCCCTCTTTCCTGCCCGGGAACCACTTGGGGTCCCACTTTGAAGATACGATCTCGAAACAAATTACGAACGTTGCTCGCGTTGTCCAGCTCCGTCCTTCGCAGCTGGATCGGAATAATCGCGACCCGTTAGCGAGCCGAGTGAGATCGCGTCTTTTTTAAATCGACGCGCGTATTCCCGTTTACCTCCGTCCAATCGTTCGGTACGATTTATGGACCGACAGAGTAATAAGTTCTCTCGGAATTAAAGTTCCACGCCTTGTACCAGTTCGTTCTGATAACGATCAAAGTTCGGGGCCATGGATCGTCGTGAAGTACTACTTTCTTATTTTTTTTTTTATTCCCTCTGGCCGTTATCGATGCGCGTCGAATCTCGAGTCGATCGTTGGACCGTGCTCGAAATCTGGGTCAGAGTAAGTCAACGAAGAGCAATCCTCAAGGCAAGATGTGTTAGGTTTTGCCAGGGAAAATAGCGACATATGGAATGGAGGATTCACCATTCGTCTTATATTTGAAAGATACGATAATTTATCTAGCCCATCAGTCGTTCTACTTCAAACTAACGTTCTTTGAAATAAGTCGAGTGGTGGCGACATTTTCTCTAGGAAAGTCTATGGTACTTGGTATCACAGTTTTCAATCAATAAATTAGTCGACTTACAATTATTATCACGTTAACTGCCGCAGTGAAAACGGACGTGGGTAGTCAGACACGCTGAAATCCTAATTATTAACAATACAATCAACTAATTTTCAAATTGAACTTTTCAATTCGATAGCTAGCATTATTAGCTTAATGTTAACGCTGTCCTCGGTTTATTTTATCATTTCTATTGGTAATTATTTGATTGTACAAAATTTCGGGTGCCGGTCACCGGTGACCCCCATGGTATCCAACGTGTTATACTATTTAGAGTTTCGGTACCGATGAAACAACTCCTTAGATTTCAAAGTGTCTTGCGTTCACTCTAACGTTATTTTCCCAAGAAACTAAATACGATTCCAATGTCCATATCCGAGTACAGGCTTCAAACAATGATCAAAGTCTACAGAATGTCAATAAATGACTAATTACACGATTTAATCCTTCGCATATTCGCGTAACTCCGAGATAA
The DNA here is from genome assembly GCA_943735885.1 of Stelis phaeoptera. NCBI lineage: Eukaryota > Metazoa > Arthropoda > Insecta > Hymenoptera > Megachilidae > Stelis > Stelis phaeoptera. The sequence goes on along the minus strand of OX030941.1, from coordinate 10,795,621 downwards.
CACGAACATACGTTCGTTTTCACCGTGACAGTGAACGTGTTAAACCCAACCATCCCTTAGATTCTCAACCTTGCAGCGTGAATTGCTCGAGGAATCCGGAAACGAATCTAATCCCCTTGAATCCCGTAGGAACAAGAAAACGTATACTTCGCTGCGGCAAGTGTTGCAGTTGTGTGTGCTGGTGGCTGTTGGACGTTCGGGTCCATGGCTCGTCTCAATCCTGGATTACGGTAACACCTGGCCATCCGCAATTTTATCATCCCCCGTTCCGGAAGGATTCCAATTTTCTTCTCCCGTTACGCCACCCCTCTTTGCCCTCTTATCCAACCTCGCTGTCGGCGACCGTTTCTTCTGCTCGCTCTTTTTTTTTTTCTTTTTTTCTTGCCTTCCTTCCTTTCTTTCTTTCCTCAACGTCTCCGGGAGACTCAATCTGTGTCTCATCGTGGATTATTGGGATTTCGTCGAGAGAGGAAGAGGAAGTTGGCTGGCTGGCTGGCTGGCTGGCTTGGCTGGCTGCTTGCCTCGAATGTCTGCGCCAAGGGAATCGGTTAGAAGATTCGTTGACCAGCTACTGCTTTTAATTGAATCGAAATCTCGAAGAAGGTTCTATAGCACATTTTAGAAGCTGTAGTTGGGTGCGTTCGTTCGTTAACCCTTTTGCTACTCAAGCGACTACAGCTCCATTCTGTGGAAATTTGTCAGTGGATGTTAAAAATAACAATTCGGTGGACAAAGTTATCAGTTTGCAGAAACTCAGTTAAGATTCGGATTAAAAACACACCCGTTCTTTTCACAAAGAGCTTATTATCGTTTTTAATTATTCTGCTTGTTCGTTACGACTAAGACACCAGGAAGGTCCATTATAATTTATGGAACACGGTAACCTTCAAACTGGCTTATCTCTAAATGTTCCAGATGTACTTTAGATCTTTATTCGTCGTTTCCATTCAATTCTTTCCGACCATTCGACCAGTCGAAATAAGGAGCTACGCCGATCGGTGATTTCGTCGAATTGTCCTCCGCTGACAATTTACGCCGTCCGCCACCCGTGAACCTGGATTTTTAAGTCTTTTCTTCTCCTAACCTCCCTCGTGTCTCGCTGCTGCGAGAGACTGAGGACCGCAGGATTTTTAATTCCGTCTTGTTCCTTGCTTGGTCTGGACCGGTAATTGCGAGGACTTCTTCTTGGAAAAAAAGGTGAGTCTGCAAGGAGGCTTGAATCGTTGGTATTGAAGGTGAATGGGACACTGGTCAATCGTTGCTTTATTCCTTTTGGGCTTCGGATCAGATTTTCTTATATATGCTTCAGAGTAACTTGGTATGAAAACTGATTGTAAATTATCATTGGAATATGATAATCGATACAATAGTATTAAGTCGCGCTTATCTGGGAATTGTGTTATAAGAATACCAAGCTACAGGAGAGGTATCGCAATTTTTATATCGTGTTATATTGAAATGGATTCTAATAGAAGCTCGAAAAGCTGTCAAAGTTTATTAAATACTGCTATATGGAAAATATTGTAGGGTTGTCGCAATTTTTCTACCGTGTTACAAGGTTTCAAAATTTACTGGTATATCCGGGATTAATACTACTTTCACACAAATATCAAATCGACGATTCCAATCGAAATATGCGATACTTTCGCGACTGTCCTACGCTTCCCATTTCCCTGAAGAATTCACAAAACAGATCCTCTTACGTTTGACAACGAAGCAAAGAAACTTAGGGGGTTGGAAAAGAAGATCTTCGAGAGGGAAACAGGCACGACGGGACGCGAAAATAATGATTCCATGGTCGCGAGATAATTGGCGTAAGGAGCTTGCCACGCACAGAGAGATGCTGGCAAGTTACATCAAAGAAGACCTTCGACACCGTTTTTTTTTTCCTCTCTCCCGTCGTCTCCCGACGATGCACGAAATCGATCCGCGATGATTAATTTTCAATCGCGGCTTAATTACGCCAGCCGGCTAAGCCCGATTGAAGAGGCGTCCCTGGGAATGGTGAAAGGGCGGTCTGTGTCGAAGGAAAAGAAGGGAAGAGCGAAAGACAGAAAGAAAAGAAAAAACGAAAATAAAATTGAAAGAACGAGGAAGCGTAAAGAGAAAGGAAGAAGAGGATGCCGTGTCCCTGTGGTTCTCGAATGGAAGGGACCATACACCCCCTTCGTGGTTTCTCTCTTTTTTCGAAGCCAGGATTGTGTCCAACATGGAGCAGAAGAGAGGGGGTGTGGACTTGGGATACGATTGCCAGGAACACGTGATTAGATGGCCCTCCTTCCATCCGATTCTCCGGATTGGACACCCCCCTCTTGAGGGACGTAAAAAAATGCAATCGGCTCTTAGCGTAATGAAAAAGAACCGACCCCGGGTAATTCGAACGGATGTACCCCCCCTCTGACTCGTGTCCCTGTGTGTTTTGTGTCTCTTCTGTTTTATACCGTGAACGTACACCAACGTCAATAAATTTAAGACCAGAGAAACTTTCGATGACAGAAGGTTTAAACATTTTTGTTTAACTGCTAGTTCAGAATATTTTTAATCCTTGGAGGATGAATCGCCGAGGCAACGACGTTTTAAATATAATTTTAGGCAACTTTGAAACTCGTATTTTCACCAATTTCCAATTTCTTATAGATTCAGGTCCTAATCAATCCAGGCTCCTCGCATTCGAGGGTTAAAAATAGAATTTGATTATTTCAAACGTTTCTATGAATTATTTTAGATTTCCTCATCGGTTTTGAGCTTTCTGACGATAGCGACGTGTCGAGGGTGCGAGTACATTCCTCGCCCCTGTAGCGATCGCAGCTGTCGCGTTTGAGGGTATCGGCGACTTTGACGATGTACGTACGGGGATCGAATGGTCCCTGTAATCGCTGTCAGCCTTTCGATTGGTCACATCGTCGACGAATTGAACGGATGTGCTAGAGATTTAATGATGTCATTCAATGAGCTGTACGATCGCTTGATAACAGAGTGGATAGTCCGTTCGATAGACGTGACTTCTTTGCAATACGAGGTTGGAATGCGTTAAAGGTACAGACGTTTTGAAAGGTTGAGCCTGTCTTCGAAATGTACCGTATGACTGATCAATTTATAGTTTCTCGAAGGATTTAACGAGTAATCTGTTCAAATATTTCGCTTGATTGTTTCAAGCGATTCGTCGCGTTTATCGTCGTTCACGATCGTTTGCTCGCTTGAAATTGTCGTGTCTACAAAATGAAGATGTAGTCTCGGTTGCCTGGAACGCGGCAGGGAACAAGATCCTACTCTGTCGAGGGCAAAAAGCCCATGATTCCCGTGATTCATGGGAGTTTTTACGCTGGGTGGCCGGAATAATTCACCCTAATGCCCCTGCTAACTGCGTGTGCCCGTAGCTCGCGATTGTTTATTGCCAAAAAGCATCTCTTTAATATATATCATCGCCTCTGCGTCGTGGCTCGTTCAAAAAAAAAAAAAAAAAAAAAAAAGAAGAAAGCGTCAAGAATAGGCCTCCAGTTGCCACCAGAACGAAACAACCATTTTTCTTCTTCTTCTTCTTCTTTTCGAATAAAACTCTCAAACTCTTAACCTTTAAAACTCTTGAAATTTCATGATATTATTTCATATTTAACCCTCAGAGACAGCGGACCATTTAATATCAAATTCTTTTGTTTCGAATTTCGTTGCATCCAATTTGAATCGAAATACCGTCGCACTTTCCCTAAATCTAGATTGATCCGGGGTTAACGGGGGTTCAGGGAAAACGTTCGACGTGCGATAGGAAATTTTACCATATTGCCTTCAAGTTACAAGGGTGCACAGAGGGATCGAACAAACGCAAAATCGTCGAGCGTGTATCGTTGTTTCTTCCCATTTCCACGGATTTATTCGAAACTCGCAATCGCGTCGCGAGCTTCTCGCATCAGCCGCGTTAAGGGTTGCGGAGTTGCCATTGTGCCGAAGAGTAGAAACTCGTTAACGAAGAGGGTGAGAAATGAAATCGAACAAAAGGAAAAACAGATTCGAGATTAATGAATGTCGATCATATTTCGACTAGGTGCACGATCGTGGAACGTGTTTGATGGAGAGAAAGGTACAGGTTTTTTTTTTCTGTTTTTTTTTCTTCTTTTTTTATATTTATTTTTGTTCCCTTTCGATGTCGGTGCGACAGACCGTCGAGTATCAAACAGCAATTGCAAAACGATCACGCGGATAGGAGTGCCGTTAGACACGTGCATTAATAACACTCGACATTCAGTATTCTTCCAGCTCGCAGACTGGTTTCTCTATTTCTCTACCCTCTTCAGCCCCCTTTCCTCCCCTTACGCGGCTGGTAACACCTCCGGCGAGCCACCGTGCTGGAATTTAAACACGATTCCGCAGGTGAAGCTCGTTTTTCATTTTAATGATAATTTATATATATATATATATATGTATACATATTTCATTTGGCTGCTTCTTTTCGCTTCATTCTTCAGACATTTTTTCATTCTAACTTTAATCTGTCGTTGTTCTTATTATTTCAACCTTTTTGCCTTTGAAAACGAGTCATTTTAACCGATAGACATGTAAAAGTGTAATTTAGGAAGGTACACGTATTTTTCTACCCAAGTAAGAATTTAAGTTTCGAAATTTTCATTCAACTGATAGGGTTTCGGAGGTTAAATTTGACAAACAGTGAATCGAAGATTGTAAATTTGAAAAATAGCTGATTTGGAAACTTAAGTTTCGAATGTGGCGAATCGAAAATAAAAATTTGCAGAGCAGCCACCGAAACTTTAATTGCGAAATATAGAAAATTGGAAGGTTAAATTTCAAATATGGCGCGTCCAAAACTTAAAGCAAAAATTTAAATTTGGAAATTTCCATTCAACGAATAGGGTTTCGAAGGTTAAATTTGACAAACGGTGAATCGAAGATTGTAAATTTGAAAAATAGCTGATTTGGAAACTTAAGTTTCGAATGTGGCGAATCGAAAATAAAAATTTGCAGGGTAGCCACCGAAACTTTAATTTTGAATTATAGAAAATTGGAAGCTTAAACTTCAAATATGGCGCGTCCAAAACTTAAACTTGAATGGTGGCGAATTGGAAATGTAAATTTGAAATATGGCATGGTCGATCTGTTCAAAAGATTTCATTTCCAGCCCAAAACGGGCGGTCGTTAGGAGATCGAGCACTGAAAGGGTATTAAAGTAAAAAGGTTGACAAAGGAGGTAGAGGGCAAAGGTGTACGAAAACGGGGTGATTTGTAAGGGTAAAGTGGAGCAGCAGTCGAATTGACGTGCGCGGTGAAGAGGTGTATTAATTAGCAGCAGGAGAGAAAATGGCGAGTAAGGATACAGGCCCCAGGGTTGAAATCATTAGCAGGGGTTTCTTTCGCGATTCTGACTTAGCCCCCCTCCAAGCCTGCCACGTCAATTCTAATTGCGTTTGACAGTAATTTGGTAAGGAAGAGAGGCCTGATTGACGGCTGAAGCCACGTTACCAACCGTGGCTGTTCCTCTTCAGCTTTCTCTTCATTCACCTTCCCTTTTTTTCGTACAGCAACAATACCTGCACGACGACGTGCAGCCAACGATATATCTCGTATCTCGAATCGAACGATCCTGATAAGTTTCCAATTTCATCAATATTAATTAAGACTAATCAATATTTCATATTTCTTCTTCGATTAAGTTGCACATATTATTACATACATTCTTCGAACTTTCGTATCGGATGAAATTCTTCTTCGGAGTGGTATTCAATCTTAACTCTACTCAAAATTTGTTATGGGTGATTATAGTGAAAAGGGTTAATATTCAAAGTGCAAATAATACATTGTACCGTGTAAATTCTATGATACGGTAGAAATTCTTCGTTTCGATAAACCAGAAATTCTTTTCTAATGATTTTTAGTTTCGGCCGCAAAAAGAAAACAGCGAGAACGAACTTTTGACAAGAAATAGAGAAATTGATACGGTCAACGTTCCTTGGCGACCATTTGACAGCCAGGAATTAAGTTTGACAAAAAAATATCACGATGACGGCAACGAAATAATACGATCCTCTTTTGTCCCGGGACAATGGCTGGAATATAAGTACCAATGGAAATATTAATATCGCGTGAATGGTAGATAGGTGATATCACGGTTTAAATATGAGCTGATACAAATCATTAGTTCCTAGTCCGGCGGTGGTCGGGGGGAGGAGGGGGGTTGAAGCAAAACCGAACGGATCGAAGGGAAATTAATTAATCCCCCGGGATCGATACATCCGACGATGGTTCGTTAATCGTTGATGGCTAATTATGTTCGGCCGAGTGCAGGCAGAACGTTCGCATCGCGTTCAGTGATCGTAAATGCTTCAAGTTTCCGCTCGAATATGCTCGATTCTCCATTAATCCGTTGACTGTTCGTCGGTCGGTGATCGGTGACCAGCGTTACGAATTTAATTTAATCAAATAATCGGAGAACAATGGACGGGGGAACATTCTGAATACCATTAAATCGTAGTATTGATTTTTAACGTCATTGATTTTCAATCCTCAGATTTACTAATTACGTAGGTTGAAACGTGCGAAATCGGACGATTGTTATTCGTTCAATTCTAGCAAATAGTAAAGGCTGGGGGGTTGCAAGGGTAATTGCTACTGAAGTAACACTGTAAGTGGGAATAGCAGGTAAAAGTATTATAAAAATAATAGAAAACATTCGTCCAACGTTATAACCCGAAAACATTGTATTCTGCCACGATTTGCACAAATCTTGAAGACAGAAACGAAGAGGAAAAACAGTCGAACAAAGATTATCATGGACGTGCGAGGAGGAAGTTGAAAGAAGAAGCCACGAAGAGAAGAAACGAAGATAACGTTAGGGTGGATGGAAGTTTGCGAGGGTAGAATTGTGGCGATAAAGTGAAAATCCGGAGGAAACGGTGCACGGAGAAGAATGAAGAGGACAGAAGGGTGGATCGTGAAAACCAGAGGAACACGAAGATGGAGGAAAGAAAGGAAGAAAGAGTGGATGAAGAGAAACGAAGCCCGGAGCTGGATTTATCTCGCTCATCCTCATTAAAACCCTTCGCGAGACCCATCCCCTTCTTCCTGCTGGTATCTCGTTCCTCTTCCTCTTCGAGTCTGCAGCCCGCGCCAACGGACGTAGAAGACCCCTCGTTCTTTCGTGTTGGTAACACGAAGACAAACACCGACGTTGAAAAACCCTTCTGTTTGCGTGTGCTTCTTATGTGTATGTGTACACCACGTTATATACCCGGTAGGCATCCACGGCTCGTTGTAGCACGCTCTATTAATTAAAAAAATGGGGACTCCAGGGAATGCTGGTCAGCGACTGGTGAAGGGAGGATGAGAGCGCATCGACGCCTCCGTAATTGGAGAGGGACGCACGGAGGGGGATGAATGAAGATTTCGTTGCTCTAACTACGCTCCTAATGATTCTTTAATCATTCCTTAATATCGCCTGGATATTTCCACCATCTTCTTTTCTTTTTTTACTTCGTGCCGTGTTGCTTGCTTTATTATTCTACGGTAATGCATGCTTGTACAACCGCAATTTTGCAATCTTTTGCACCTTGTATCAATTCTCTTAGAGAGTTCTTTTTTTTTTTTTGGTTTTATGCTGGAATTATGTTGTTCTTTAGGCGCGCTTTGGATTGTGAGGAGCTGTGGTTTAATTGTTGATCTTTCAATTAAACATGATTAATTTGAATTGTAGGTTTAATATCGTCCGAGAGGATTTCATGACAGAAAAGTATCGTAAAACAGCACTTGTCGCATATCGGTTTCCAGCATAAACCTTTATGAAAATGGCTACGCGAAGGTTTTATCGATATTCTTAATACAAAATGACCAATTCTCTGTTCTAGCGAGCAGTAGATCGATCGATCTATGTATATACAACTTAGCACTGTCTAGGGAATCAGCCATTTTGTGTTAAGAATATTCACGGAACGTTTATACTTATTAACACGTTGACTGCCACAGTGAAAACGGACGTGTGTAGTCAGACACGCTGAAATCCTAATTATTAAGAATATAATCAACTAATTTTCAAATTTAACCTTTCAAATCGATAGCTAGCATTATTAGCTCAATGATAACGCTATACGTGATTTGTTTCGTCATTTCTTTTGTTAATTATTTGATTGTACAAAATTTCGAGTGCCGTTCACCGGTGACCCCCGTGGCAGCCAACGTGTTAAGCTTTAAAATGACACCCCATGAACGCGATCCTGCGATACTTTTCTGTCCATGAACATGTGGAAATAGAAAAAGAATCTGAAACCTAAGGGATGAAATTTAAATTCTTCGTTATTATCCATCCCGCGTAATTGTCCATGAATTAAATTGAAAGGATTCGATGCCATCCGTTTCCGTTCGAGCCATCGCGATTTTTCTCTAAACGCAGCCACAGGGGAAAAGAAATCTTCCGCAGAGAAGGGTGCTCCTCGTCTTCCTCGGCTACGGGTTCGGTATCTTTCGATATAACGAAGGGTGGTGGCTAAAACAAAGGGCCGGTCGCGGGTTGGTCGATAGTCGACGGCCGCCAATCAGGCGAGACCTCGCCGGCAACCCTCGTCCTTGCAACTTGCTATCCCGCCGAGGGTGGGTTACACCACGGGGTGAATTTGTTCATCCCCGTAGAAAGAGGAACTCCGTGAACGAGGATGGCCCAGGGTGTCTGGTCGCCACGGTTACGACTCGATGGCGAAATTCTCTCTTCTTTTTTTGCTTTCTATCTGCGAACTATGTATTTGTACAACTTTTTCATTCGTTCTTTAACACTTTCAGCTGATTAGATACCTGGACACTTGTATAATAGACGGAGATTAAATATTAGAGAAAATAAAATGATAAACTAGACAGCGTTCAGATTAGAGTTTATATAATATTTATTAATACATATTTCCATCCCTTGGGAATGAATATTTGAATGATAATTTTATAATAAAGTAAAATTCTGGAGTAATAAGAATCGTTCGTTACAGGATGCACCGTTGTGTAACGAAAGAAGGGGAATAGGTACCATTCTCGATAAACGAATGGAAATCCGGTGACGTCGGAAAGAATTGTCCGCCTCCTTTCTCAACGTATCTCGTTTATTCAACACTTACTTTTTATTATACATCCTTACGCGTAAGATCTACATAAAAACTTATTAAAACGAGCTTAATCATATGTTCATAACTGGTTCTGGGCTGGGGCAGCTTTGCGTGGCGTTTCGGTGCACGGTGTTCCGGTTCTACAACAGAAAGAAACGATGTTCCATATTATTATTCGGCTTCGATCGGTAACGGCAACAATTTTGCCTCGTGATTTATTCAATCATTGATAATACATTTGATTCCATGCATGTTTAACCCTTATTCCGCGAAGATTGCATGGGTTTTGCACAACCCTGTCTGCAAATTTCTAGTATCGTTCGGAATTTAATTCTCTTCTTATTAATTAATCATTTCGTTAGCGAATGTTTCGAAACAAAAACGTAGACGATAGACAGCAAAATGATTAACACGTTGGCTGCCACGGGGATGACCGGTGACCGGCACCCGAAATTTTGTACAATCAAATAATTACCAACAAAAATGATAAAATAAACCACGGATAGCGTTAACATTAAGTTAATAATGCTAGCTATCGAATTGAAAAGTTAAATTTGAAAATTAGTTGATTGTATTCTTAATAATTAGGATTTCAGCTTGTCTGACTACCCACGTCAGTTTTCACTGCGTGGCAGTCAACGTGTTAAAATGCGAAAAAGATGGAAGCGTCATTTAGAAAACCTACAGAAATTTTTGTTGACGATATAAGATACTATATCCTGAAAAGAATACATCCGCAATTTCTACGAATTAACGGGTTAATAAAGAACGAGCGCAGAAAGAAAAACTGCTACTACCTTATTACCCGGCCGATTGTTACAAAGAATTCCAGAATATCTCGAACTAATTTGAAACCTAAGAGGCGTGTAACTTTTCAAATTACCCAGAAGACTCGACTCGAGACGAGACTCGAAGCGAACAATGAAGTGAATCGTGGCACGACGAAGGGGATGGAAAAGAAAAAGGAGGGAAGAAAACGAAAAGAAGGAATAAGAGGAGAAGGGTGGGCGAGGAGAGTGAGATGGTTCCACTTTTGTGAAGCGGACAAACGAGAGGCAATCGTTCGATCGGTGATCAGCCTTCAGTGGCACCGTCGAAGTGGCAATATTAATTTATTCCTCGTAATGCCTGCTGATCCACCGGGGACTCAACCGGAAGAGGAAAGGGGTGGGGTGGAAAAAAAAAAAGAACGCGGCTGTCTTCGCGATTCTGCGGATCGACGATCATCGATTGTTCCGGGGCGTCAGGCCAGAACGATCTCGGGGCCATTATTAACCCGACTGTCCCGCGGGACGCCTCTTCCTCTTTCGTGTCCCGTTTTCTGCACGCGCAGCACGCGTATCGCGTAATTAATAATTGCGAGTAATTACCCCTATCCCGTTCCCAGAGGGGGTTGCGCCGCGAATTCGGAAGGGTTATTGACTCTACCCTTCGATTTACACAGATTTTTTTAATAAAAATTATATGAGTTGCAATGAAATATCGCTGTGACGTTGGGATAGCGATCGATAATAAATGAAAAGGCAAGCTTTGAATATAGTTAATAATAAATTAGTAAGGTAAGGTAGTGAATCGGAAGGTTAAGTTTGATAATTATTGTAATATAATTTCTGGATTATTCAATTATATTAAATTTGTAGTGCTGATCATCGATAGCCTCCAGTTTCAAAAAGAAAAGAATATGAACGAGTCACAATTCCCAGAGTAATTTTCAAATTTCAACTTCCAGCCTACTACCTTGGATGATAAATTTAATTCTTTGCACAGCCGGTTCGAGAAATCGGGAACAAATGTAACCAATTTCTAACAAAATGGAGCAAAGTGAACGGAATCGATCGCAGGAAGAATAAGAAGAGCAGAGCCGAAGAGGAGACGCATCATCTCCAAACGGCCGTGACAAATGAATTTTTATTAAGCCCCGTTCCATTGCAGCTTATCAACCGATCCGATTGGCACAATACCGGCCCGACAATATCGAGGAACCTCCTCCACCTCCCCCTATCCCCTTCCACCTGGCCTCTGTAACCTCGGCCAACCCTCTGTAATTATTTTTACGAGGGTGAGAAGCTCGGCTGTGGCTGACAGCTTCGCGGATCTGGAGGCAAGAGAACTAGCTCTGACGGAGACACGACGAGGAGATGAGGCCGGATAACCAACGAACCGTTTCGTCAAACAGACACCACAGAATCGGATCCTGATGGAACCGATCCACAGGTACAGAACGATCCTCCCCCTCCCGTAACCCCTTTTCGATGCTTTTTACACGGTGCTCCGCTCCTTCGGCAACGAGGTGGAAAAGGCGGACAGGAGGATTCCCAGAGACAAAGATTCGTGTCATCGGCAGTGTCTCCGTTGGCCAGGGAACTGACAGCCAGGGACACGTGGCTGGAACACCTGTTCAACGATTGGAAAACGTGCTCCATCGTTTTGTGGACCCCGTCTGGTACGTTTCTTCGACGACCTTGAAATGTGCGAGCCGATTAACCCTTTCCTAGGATCAATCACTGTTCCAAGTCAACTTTTTATGAATTTGGTATTTTGATGGTTCGAATCGATGTTTTCTAGTTTCAAGGATTTCGAATACTCGCTGCATTAGAATCTTAAACTCGGAAAGAGGAAACTTAATTACTTCGACAAACATGTTGAATTAACGGGCCATTAAAAGCGTCATATTTTCAAGATTCTCGCGCAGAATATTAAACTCGTTAGAATCCCTCTCCTTGAAGAAGCATTAATCCGATCCTGGCAGGATGATTCGAGGAGGAAGAGAAGAAGGAGGAGAAACGAAGGATGAGTCGGCGAGAACGAACCATCGAGCGCGATGCGTCCGTTCTCGGGTTCAATTTCTGGCGTCAATTAAAAAGTGACGCGGACCGAGGAAAATCAGTAATTAACGAACCAGCCACCTTCGAGCTCTCCTCCCCTACCCAGCCCTCTCTTCGGCTTCTTCCACAATTTTTGCTACCACCGTTTTCACCACTCGTCTTTAATCGCTCGTCGATAAATTCTTCGCTCCCCCGTTCCTCGTCGCCCAATTGGAATCTTTTTTAAAATTTCTCCTCGAATGGAGAAAGAAACTCGACCGATGGAATTTTACCGGAAAACTTTATAACTTCCTTAAGTTTCGGCCACCTTAAAGCCCCTTTTCTTGATTCTGCGACCGGAATGATACTTCAAACTAAACTTAACGTTCCTCGTTCAGTGACCTCAGAAATTAGCGATGAATGTTTCAAAAATCGAAGAAAGTATATCTTGAACTGTTCTTAATTTATAAGTTTGCTTCGTAGCTATTTCATAAATATATATTTACCGTATTATATTGGAATTATACTTCGAAAGATGGTAATTTCATTTCAATTTAATTCTGCCACGAAACGATCAACCCTTGTCTTCCACTTTCGTTAGCAACTCGTGACTGTTAAAATTAATTATCTACTGTTAAAGTAACTTCAACCCTTGGCACCCAATGGCAGCCTCTACAGCACTATTTGCACAAAGTATCTAAATACCAGAAAATAGGAAACTTAACGTTCGTAAGTGTAAATTTAAAAAAATCAACTGCATGAATATAACGTGTTAAACATCCCTAATGTCCAAGTATAGTTTTTCGTCGAAACCCAAACAACCGTCGCGAAGGATCTAAAAAAGGATCAAGATTGGTAGCCTCGTTTTGGGGTCTGGCGTATCGATCGTTAATGACGTGCCGTGCTGTGACAGGGAAACGTACGGGTCCAGGATTTGGCGTCCTGCGCCGATCAAAAGGAAGAAGCCTGAACAGGAGGCGAGGAGTCCAGGTGAAGTTCGTTACACACCGTGACTCGGCAAAGAGTGTCGGCCTTCTCCGAGGTGCCAACCACCTCCGGCCAGCTTCGACACCTTTTTTACCTCGCGTCAAGTCGCTCGTCATTAGCACTGGCCGGTAATTGCCAAATTCACGGGGCCCCTGGGCCTTTACGGTCGCGCTTAATCGGCCGATTACACAGTCCCCTAGCGTGCCGAGATATCGCGATCCTTTCTTTCGATAAACCCTGTTATTGTTCGTCCTGTTCGTAGATCGACCGCGATACCGTCATCTATACACACCAACAATTGTTAGATTAGACGAGATCGCGTCGCGATAATTAATTGGCTGTCGGTTCGGGTCAACTTGATACCCTTTCTTCTGTATTTCGATCTAACAAGTGGAAATTGGAGTCGCTTGAATCGCAGGGCATTGAATTCTTTCAAATTACCTTTCCGTGTCGTTAAAATGAATTTTTGCTAAATAGATCATAGCAAAGTCCGACACGTGGAAATTCGATTCTTTTGGAGAAAACTAAGCTGTGATTAGGAATTTCTATGATTTTTACAGATGGAAAGAATTCAAATTTTAACGAAAGATACCAGATTTGAAAAATTCCTATTCCGATTGATCCCCTAATTCTAGAAGAATCTTATACAAAAGCAAACCTTTATCTTCAGCGTTATCAAAGAAAAAAAGGTAGATTATTTCTCGGATGATTAAACTACGATAATTAAAACAAAAAAAATACCTTTGATAACCTGCATGATTTGTTTAAACGAGAAATTCCACGAGTTTCAACGAGAATCGACGGCCAGGACACGATCGTCACGGAACGATTCAACGCTTAATATCCTTTCTGAAACGAGGAGGACGCAATTAACCACGTGGACGGGAAAGAAACGAGCGTGTAAGAGGGGACGTGCGTGAAGAAATCGTGGCAATACGCAAAATAGGAGGGGAAATCGCTCGATGCACCTCGATTCTCGATGCTTCTTTTCTTCTCGCCTGGATCGAGAAGAAACCAGGACCTGCAACTAATTACCTGAAATAACCCATTAGCCCTGTATACACGAGAAATTATCGGGAAAGAGCAAGACACCGCGAGAAGGGGGATAGATGCATCATCCCTGACGAGTCAATCGCCGAGGCCTCGAAGAACACACCTCTTTTAGTTCCTCTCGTCTTTCGAGGCTTGTTATTTCCATGAATCAGCGAAAATTCGCACCACCGAGGAAAATCGACGTCGCGACTCGAGGCCTCGATCAAACTTTACGTGCAAATCGATTATGTACAAGTATCGGCCCGACACGGCTCCGAGTTCGTGTATTTTAAAGTTAATTGGTACGTTTGTGGTGAGAATCTTGAAATTCTGTGCCCGAGAAATTGTAGGAAATAGAATTTCAAGATAATTCGGAAATTTTAAACCTAAGAAATTTTTATATGGCAATATTCAAATAGTAAATACAATTTGAAGTCCAAGAAATGACGGTAATACAATATTTAAATAGGTAATAAATAGAATTTTTATATAGCAATACTCAGATAGATAGTAAATAGAATTTTAAGAATTTTCGAATTTTAAGTCCAAGAAATGGAAGGTGATAAATAGAATCTTAAGAATTTGGAAATTTTAAACCCAAGAAATTTGTATATAGCAATATTCAAATAGATAGTAAATAGAATTTGAAGTCCAAGAAACGAAGGTAATCCTATATTTAAATAGACAATAAATAGAATTTGAAGACTTTGAAAGTTTAAGAAAATTTCTAACAAACGATCGTGAGGGAATTTGATCTGTCTCTCGAGATGGAGGCGAAACTGGAAGCGTGTAATTTTCAAGAATGCTTTGAAGAATCCAGGGAAACTGTTCACCGTCGAAGGGATGAAACGAGAGGAGCAATCACCGGCGATTTCATAGCTGTCGTCTATACTGGAAGCATCGAAGGCTCGTTTCAAGGTTCCTTGCGGTATCGAACCCGGGGATCCATGGAATGACGAGGCGCATTCCCCTCCTCACCCTTCCAGAGCTTTCCCTTTCGAAAAAATTCCGAATGACACCTTCCCCTTGTGAACAAGTCCCGCCAGCTATTCTACCATCTGACGTTTTAATTTTTAATTAACTCCTTAAGCGAGTTGCATACCATTCATTCACGGCTATACCTATCAAGAATTCTTATGAATTTTTTCAAAAGATAAATTATTCACGAAGTATTAACCCTTGGATGGAGACTGCTAGATGATTCGTGACCCAACTTACCAAATTATATTGAAAACATATCTGTAGCGATATTTAAAGAAATATTTCAATTAATATCCATAGTTTAAGCTTAATATCCTAAGGTTAAGTTTAAACTGTGTCTATCTTAACGTTTCGCCATCCAAAGGTTAATCTGTTGATTTCAAATCGACCAATTGATCGATCGATCGATCGACCGTGAATTATCCGAGCGTAACGAACCCGCACGGATCAATTTGTCGGCTAAAATTGAAACAAAATTGCCAATTTCGATTCGACTCATGAAATCGATTATGTCGTGAAAGAATTTTCGAAAATTCTAATTACTTTCTCGATTGATCGAACTACCAACAGAATTCGTTGCCGTTCAAAATTTAACCACCAAATACTGAAAAAGGATCAACTTGTTAATTAACTAAAATTAATCATACCTTCTACTAAATTTACATAAATATTGCACTAAAAAGTGAACGTTATATTTCAGATTAAATCAAATCTCAATTGAATTCGTATGCCAGGAAATTAAGAACATCAATCTAATCTCAAGATTCTCTAGTTCAAAGATATTTTATCTGCGAATACGAAAGGTTTAATTAATACTACAGATACAAGGCATCTAAGGTTAGAATTGGCGAAAAGGACTCACCGTCAGACGCGAAACAATCAAGAATCCTGATCCTTGGGTGTTGAAGAGGTTCGAGTTCGCCGTGCAGAAGGACGCTCACGTTGGCCAGGATTCTTGTACGCGTACGTTGCTCGTCGCGTTCCAATCCCTGAAACAGACACCACGAACACGTCTGAGCGATCAGTCGAATCCTTTCGAATGACCAGCGTGATCGAGAGACTGTTATCTGGTGACGAATTAATCATATCAATATAAACTTCTTAAACAATCATACTTGATACAATTATATTTAACACGGTACTTGATCATTTGGAATTGTTAACGACATTCAACGCCACGATGACTGAGAATTAGCAGCATTTCTAATTTTCATATCGCAAGTAGTGTAACTGTATTTAATATGGCCTAATTAAGTCTTCTTTTTAGAGAATTAAAATTCTCTTCGTTCGTTTCTGATTGGAAAGTTGAATTTCAACTGCCATCTCTCAGAAGAATGATAAAAGCTTCCAAAACATCGGTTGTATTAAGTACAGTTAACATAAGTGCGTTTTAAGACATCTAAGTTTCTGAAAATATAATGTTTCGTAATTGCCAAGTTCCGCAACTATATTACACCTGTTCTTAATTTCTATTTAAAGAAATACAGAGTTTCTAACCGAAGAAACGGTTAATTAACTAATATCATAAATCACTGATAAAATATTATTTGATTTGTTTGATTAAACGAAACAATTAACACTGATCAGTGATTCATTTTCGAATTAAAAGCTTTCCAAATCTTCAAACTTCAGATATTTTATCGAATCAAAATTTTGAATACCGAAGCTTCGATTCGAATCGATCGCTAACGGAAGGGTAAACAAAAGAAACGAAGGGGAAAAGAAACTCCTTACGCACTAAGATTGGACTGGAGAGTCTCGTTATAGATCATCGTCGAGGTGTGAAAATGACGGATGGCCGTAACGAGACGAGAGAGCCAAGGTAGAAACTCCTTTTCTCCTCGCCTCTTTTCATTTTACTCGTCGCTCACGAACATCACGCGGGAAGAAGTAATGAGCCGGCTTCGTTACTTAACACCGCACGCAAAGTCGTTTCACGCCCACGCGCTGGATCGATTCGACAACGACGACAGTTACCACGTACCACGTTTTGTTACCTGAGAATCATTTTACCGAAGTATTATAAAAACGATCAAAATTAATGTTAATCGTTCCAAATACAAATTACGATCCGACATCGAACATTTGCCTCTTGGATTTTTCACGCGTCGTCCACTGCTCTAAAACGAACAACTGTGTTACTTACAATTTAAGAATTTTTATTAACTCTTTCGCTACCGCGAACGACTACGGTCGGCTTCTATAAATTTCTCGAATAGAATTATTTAATTTCGAGAGGTGGTCGTGGCGAAAGGGTTAGAACAACAGGAAATTCACGAAACGATTCATCGACCAATTTACGGGGGCACACGATCCGTAAGAACTCGGCGGAGACGAGGGAAAAGTGGAGCAGAGAAACGAGGCAGGAGATAGAAAGAGAAGCCGGAGACAGGGGGAAAGGGAAAAGGAGCAAAATAAATGCGAGAGCAAGAGAGACGAGGCGGTGGAGCATATCGTGCGAGAGAAGGCAAGAAAGATAGAAAAGGAGAGCAGAGGAGAGGAGGATGCCCCTTTATCAGCCAGCCCAAAGACCAACCAGACTGGGGCCAGGCTAACCAACCAGAGGCATCCTTCAGCCAACGGATGCTAGGCTATGTAGCTCTCGGATACGAAGCCGCGCAGCACCGTGTTAGACGCCGACGGCTAATGAGCAGAAACCTCAATGATATCCCCCCACGACAAATGAAAAATCAGCTTCCTCTAATTACGGGGATCCTTAGCAACGTTGCATCTTGATGACGTATGCCCTGTTACCGTTTTCGGCTGGCACCCGCGGATCTTATTCGTTTCTCCGCGGATACGCTAATTAGAGCCCCGTAACCGGCTCATCTACGACTTTTGACGCCTCGATCGCCACGACAAGGGAACAAACGTCACAGAGAATGTTGAGAAGATTTTCATCAGATTTGATTTGATTCCGTTTGTCGTCTGATACAATTTCATGACATAAAAGTATCGCGTAATGGCACTTGCGGTACACCAATTTGAAGCTCAGAGATCGAGGAACGTGGCTATATAAACGTTTTATTGATATTCTTGATAGAAAACGACTGCTTCTTCGTTGGAATAAATAATGGAATCGGTGGTCCATTAACGAGTAATCAATTTCCAATCGCCATTTGCATTAAGAATATCGATGGAACATTTACGTAGTAATGTTCGTCAATGTATAAGCTTTAAATTGGTATAGCGTAGGTGTCATTTTGCGATACTTTTATGTCATGAAATCGCGTCGGACTTTGCACATTTCGAAATCGGTCATAGTTTGCTTCAACCGAGGACCACTTATTTTCTATTACGAATATTAACGAAACCTTTGCGTAATTATTTCCTTCGGGCCTTCAACTTTAAACTAATATGCCACAAGCGCCATTTCACAACACTTTTATGTCATGAAATCGTGCCAGACTTCATACATTTGAAACTTACCGTGTGCAACGTTCGTCAAAATGTTCGGTTGAAATGAAACGGAGAAATATGGACACCATTTTGGTCGATCGAGCTCCGAGTCCTATTAGCTTTCGATTTACACGGAATACCATCGAGTTGGATGGAATTGACCGATGTAAAAACGGAAAAAATAAAATAGCAAGGGTGTCTACCCTTCTCTGACGACCACAACAGGACGGTCCATTGTTCGAAAAAAATTAACTCTGGACTTTTATTTACTACCCTGTTGGTCGCCGCTCGAGCTCGCGCCTCTGACCCTGACGAGACGACGACCGATCGATCGCGAAATTTACATCACCCCTCTAAACGACCCGCAATTCGTCATCGAATACCATCGCAGAAGATACAGCCGATATTTATTCTTCTTTTTCGGCCAACGATGAAAAACGCCAACAACGAGATAAATTTACGTGTAGGTAAAAATTTTGGTCAGGTGTGGGGTGAAATTTTCAACCCTTGAACCGCTGGGATAGCGACTTTTCAGTGTTTAAAACTTTGCTATCCTACTTTAATCGAGATATTATAAAAGCAATGCTCCATCGATCAAGGATTGGTAATTGGATATTTTGACACTTTGTTATATTTTCATTTATTGCTGTCGAATTATTTAAACATCCTTTTAGACTTCTTATAATTTTATAAGAAGATAGAACCACCTTCTGAACATCCCCAGACAGGGTTGAGAATGGGAGTGAAAGAGAAAGGAACAACGGTCTACACGCGGCTAGTTTTTATGAATTCCGGTGCGACGGAACTTCCGGCGAGCGACCTCATCTCCAATCCACCCCTCACCGCCAGGTTTTTCACCCCGTTCTCTCTGGCTCGGGCTCCGTCGATTCTCGATCGACCGTGACATCGTCGAGCTACATTAATAACTGACCACACCGTTACTCGTCGCCGTGTTTTTATCGCCATCGATCCATCATTTCCCGCTAATCCTGTTCTTTTTACCCCTTTACTCAGCGACGATCGTCTCGTTACATTCATCCCCCTGTGTTTCCCCCGTCTCTTTTCACCGATTCCTCCTTCCTGTCTTCGTGATTTCATTTTATTACCCTCTAATTTTTACGGGTGACACGCCCGTAACTTCGTCAGTCAAGTGAATATCATTCAACTTCCTAATGACAGATCATGAAGAGAGCTCGCAATTTGAATTAAATTATTTTTCACTGTCTAAGTGTATGTTTAAATATTCTTTCGTTCAACAGGGGGTTGCTATTTGAAATCTTACAATTAGTCACTGCGTTATAATACAGCTAAAGAAAACCACCCTTAATGTCGCTTATCGTTTCATCATCAGGCCACAAGAGTAGTCTTATTTTTTTTCTTTTTTTTTTTCTCTTAGACTTTCAACCAGTTTACCGTTGCACTCGAAGCGCGAGACCGTGTACATTTATAACAGGGAGAAATGCTCGTAAATCGTTTCGTAACGAGTCTGTAACGCGGCGCCCCTGGTGTACACGTGCAGTCGTTGCTTATTTTCAGGGTTCTTCGGAAGATTAAATTTACACATAGTAGCGCGGTGAAACAATACACGGAACCGTTTGCACGCTTCTGCAAATATTTGAGTACGCCGGTGTTTGCCTTCTATTCGCGGTGGCCAAGGGCCCGCCAACCTCCGACGTGTGTACACCGATTCTACCCCTCGTGCACTCTTCCTGATCGATGTTTGCCCCGGCCACTTCGCTTTAATTGCTCGCGAATCGCGTCGTAATGACTGTCGAAAGAACCCTGGGTCTGTTCACCAGATGCGCCCTTGCGTTTGTCGTCTCTTGTGATTCCCCTAGAAACTGGAAATCGTGAACAGGGATGAATCTTGAGCGAGGAAAAAGACGAATTTGAAGAACATCAATCTTGACATTTTCAAACCGATATGCTATGCAATTATTAACGAAAATTGCCCAGGTAACGGCACCAAAGCAAAAATTTTAAGCTTCTCCAAATAAACGTGTTAAACACCACTCGCATTATCGACGATACACTTTCGAGACAGGTTAAACGAATTAACATTGTTCTGCTCTGGATCCCCGTTACCCAAATAAGAGGGCCACAAGATACAAAGCAGTGGGCGACATCAGAAGGGCCGCCCACGGTGTTAACTGGCCCTAAAGCATCGGCCAAACACGTCGAGCAAAGGGCGACACTACAGTGTTAACTGGCCTCGTGGTTTCTCCATCGGAGTCGAGATCGTGGATACCCTTTTCGATGACCCCGAACGCGTCGAAGAAGATAACCGAAGCCAGTGTCCAGGTGTCTCGTGATCGACCGACAAAGGACTGGCAAGAAGGGCCAGAGTCCAGCATCGAAACTGACCGAAGAAGAAGAAGAAGAAGAAGAAGAAGAAGAAGAAGAAGACAGATTCGTCGGCAGAGTCATCGTTGGCACGAAGAGACGCGAAGGGAAGGGGAGGGATACCTTTTCGACTTTGCTCAGAAAGAGGGGACGAAAGATGAAGATGTCATCTTGGCGAGCCACGATGGTGACCTCAGAGACGAGTCAGCGAATTCCTCTGTGGTTGATCCAACGATGACGACTTTATCCCTTTGACACCCTCCTGGCTGACGGAGTTTATGAATGATCGATCGTACGCTTGAATAGTGTTTGTCTACGCGAACGCCTCGTCCATTTTGCGGTTCGATACGACGCGACACCGTGATTATACTGGCCACCAATCGGGCAATTAATCGTGAAATTGCCGTTTGATAGCTGGAGTTAGAGAACTTCTTTGATTTTCAGTCGAATTTCTTTATGTTTCGTTGTATCTTCTTGATAACAATCCGGGCTAATAAAGAAGTATCAAACTCCTAAGTAAGAATTGGAAATTGAAGATTATAATGCTCAGAGCCTAACAGAAAACCACCGTTACCTTCGAAGTACTATTCAATTCTTAAAGGATCTATCACAGCACCACCTCGAAACGATACATATCTACCTGGACTTGGTCCCATCCATTCTACGGATCAAACGCCACCCTTGCCAATCGGAAGATCAGAGGGCCGACTTCAGAAACAACCGTAAGATGAGATCTTAACCCTATAACATAGGGAGGAGATAAATTCATCGAACAGCGTCAAACGAGTGTCGGACATCGTCGACGCGGATTCCTCTAGGCAGGTACACGTGGCGGCGGCGTGAGAAGGCGGAGGCAGAAGGGATCGTGGAGCACGAAGGAATGCCATCATCGGTCCACCTAGGAACGTGGCTAATGGGCCCACTTAACGTCTCAAGCATCTCACGAGCACGCTCAACATCTTCGTGGTCAATCTCGGCGCTGTGCCGCGTTAATAATCGCCAATATTTATCCCGGATTGGTCACGGCTCGGTCCGGAGAGCGATGAGCAACGCTAGCTAAAGAATGAGACGATGCCTGGGATCGGAACCACGCCAC
The DNA here is from genome assembly GCA_943735885.1 of Stelis phaeoptera. Classification (NCBI taxonomy): domain Eukaryota; kingdom Metazoa; phylum Arthropoda; class Insecta; order Hymenoptera; family Megachilidae; genus Stelis; species Stelis phaeoptera. Next base: position 10,773,896 of record OX030941.1, on the reverse strand, counting down.
ATTGTAACCCTCAAGATTAATACGTATCGTTCGCTTTCGTTTCGACCTCGTTGCGGCCACGCCACTGCCTCGATCATCCTGAAATCCTTCGACTTTCTTCATCAAGAACACCCACCTAGATCCTCCTACGCTCTGCGATTGATTTCGTTCCGATTCGATTCAATTTCATCGAGTCGATATCCATACGTTCCAAACGTCCACTTTTCAGAGATTATGAGTGATAATAAAACTATGAAGCTCGCGAATTGAATTGCCATCTTAATAATATTCTTAATTTCCCTCGGAGTCTATCCAAAGAGGAGTCGATTTCAGGGAAAGAAGAAAAAGAAGATCTCCAGTTATTCTTACACCTAGCATGGCAAGCTGTCCGACCGTAGCAAGAGTAATCTCGGTGTCAAGGGACCAACAGGACGATAAAGTTATTAAGGGAATTAGCCTTAAAGGCGATTACCAACTGACGACAGGTCTGGCCTAGCGCGTAACGGGTCCCTCCCTCTTCTGATCCCTGCCGTCGACAACACACTTAATGATTTGTCTCCCGAGCTAATGAGCGTCGGGTCTTAACGCCAGATTAGTGACCTAATCTTTCTGATGAGCGATTCGCGTGTTCGCCACGCGGTTACGACTTAATAGTATATAATACGCGTATCTGGACGGAATAATAGACACGTCCAACCTGGCCGTTACGGCGACAGGTGCCGTTCAACGGTAAACAAATAATGTAATTATCACGGCGTTGAAATTATATCCGCGCCTGCGTGTTTCGTTGAGTGTGCTTTTGCCAAGTTTCTGTTTGACACTTTTGTGTCCTTTGGGAACAAAAATCAAATGGGAACGAGACGAAACGTTCCCATGCTGCAGGTCCCGTTTTCATGTAAGATTTGAAGAAAAGATAGAAGGAACGTTGTGGGATTTAAAATTAAATTCTTTAAGTAGAAACTTTGCGAAGCTGGAGACTGCGATACTAAGAAAACGCGAAATACCCTTCGAAATATCCTCGGATAACGGTTCACTAAGATAGAAATATTTTAAACTAAATTTGATTAAAGCAATCGATTTGCAAACATAAGGGTTCAATTTCAGTTTTAGTACTCTTGGTAAATAAATTATTCCAACCATCCTATGTAGACTTTTCGTAGGTTAAACGTTGAATACTTAACAAAATAATTGCAGGACGTTTGTTTGGATGGACGAATATTCGCGTAATTCGTTCCAAAAACGGTGACGAATAAATCAGACGTGCGCGAAAAAGGTCGGCGCGTCCAGTCGGTTAATTTCTTCCGAGTTACAGTTTCCAGGATGAAAGGGAGACGTTGGAATGGGCGGAGGTGATACGGTGTGTCGCTTATACGGGACGCCATGTCCTGCGGACGCACAAAGGGTGAGGATGAATCGCCTCCGGAGAGCCGCAGGACAAATGGGGACATTAAGTCGCTTTTGCGACCTGGTACCACTGCTACCGGAGTTCTACGTCCCCCTTTTCCACCCTTCTTCCTTCCCCGTCCACGTGTCCGCGATTTCTGGATACGTTTTGTTCGTACGTGTACGCGAGTCGTTGCTGCGCCTCCATTTTTTGCAGCAACTACAATTTTCACTCTCGATCGAGACATCCGTTAGCCTTTTTCAGCACGTTGCGTGTCATGATTGTCAGCACGTTTTGTGTAATTAAACAATTGGTAAAAAGAGGCAAATATGTAATTCCAGTGGACAACAAAAGCATCTCACAAACTTTGCGTACTTTTCCATTTGCGACTGATTTATATCGAAATGGAAGACACACGCGTGTTTCTGTACGCCGACCGGACACCACACTGGCTATCCGATTGCTATCGAGTTCCGGCGGAAGAGGAGGAAGCGCCACAACGAGCCACCCAGTCGTCTCTCTGATCTATCTTTCCTGCTGGAAACTCCAGCGACGACATTATCCGTCTACAAGGTATCGTTATCGATTCCAAAACTCCACGCTGTGGTCCCCCCCTCCCTCAAACAAACTATTGCATACTCGTGGCTTTTTCCAAGAATTTCCACAATGCCTTGTTCGTCCTCGACAATTTCATCCTTCACTACTTGAAACCGAAAGAACAGTCGTTCAAAGACCGAAGGGAAATTTACTTTTTGCGAATGATGAAAATCGATTAAAGGAGAATTTAGAAATATTAATGTTTCAATTGGTATTCTTTAAGGTTTCAATGACTCAGGACAGAAGAGAGATCCTGTGTTTTGGATCATTTGATGGACAGAAAGATGGAAAAAGATTTCAGGACACCCGTTGGATAGTAGCACAGTGCCTAAGGACGGTTTTCTTGGGGATAGGAGCGAGGACCTGTCACATTACGGAGCGGAATTTATGTCCGATGCCCAGCGGCGTGACAAGTTGCCGCTGATGAACGGCCCCACCGCGAACTCTTGGCCCTCCTTCAGGATACGAGCGTACAAGATGAAGAAGGACCGATCCTTGTTTCTCTCGTTTCGTCCTTGGACTTCCCTCGAAATTTCGTGGAACTTTCCCGCGACTCTAATCCTTCCTCCCTTTTCATCACGTTTCTTTCTCCAATTTTATAACGACACGATGCACGATTTATTCAATTCAAAACCTTGAAAATTGGATTGGAAAGGAAGTTTCGCGAAAACTAATGTTTTTGTCATAAATTATTTAGTCTGGAAGTACTTCGAGCGACCGCAATGTTGGCAGTTAAATAATCCAAAATTTAGCCATTTCTGTCCTTCTTCCATTACTTAAAATTCTATTTTAAAACATATGAAATTCACACGAAGTACAGCATTCTAACAAATCCTATAATTAACAAATGAGAAGCGTGCGACCTGACAGATCTAGCGTTGATTAGCGTCGCAGAGGATGAAAGGTTGGCGTGGCACGATTTTCTGGGAACCTCTCGATGACGTGGGTGGTGGGTCGAAAAGAGCACAGGGAACAGGACGGGAGGTCCCTGCGAGCGCGGCCTTTTAAAAAAAACCTCCCATATGATTTTAACGCCCCACGCAAGAAGTCGTTCCTCGTGCTAACGCCGTCGGTCGTGCACGGTCCGCCGGTGATAAACACCGCAAGTTACGATTTCTCGGAGCCCCAGGAACCTGAATACGTGTGTGTCCGGCGTGTGTTTCGCGAGCGTGGAATATTGCGTGTACCATGGTCAGAGAAACCGACGAATCCCGACACGAGGCTGATCCAATTCCTGGTCCATGAAACTCTGTCTTCTTCCCTTCGTCTGTCATATTGCACCGACAAATGGTAACCCTGGTAACATGGGTCCACCATATGGATCCGTCGTATGAAGCAGTTTAAGAACGTGATGCAAATGAGTCGAAGACATTCGTTCTTTACGATCATCGTTGGAAAGTTCGCAGGATATACGAAGGATACTTCGAGTCGGATGGAAAATCGAAATGTCAACGCATCTGTTTCGCATACCAACGGCATGTGCCGAAATATCGGCAAAATTCTAACGGGCTAACCAGCTGGCCAGCAGGCACACGCTCTATGCATTCCCGGGGATAATAAAAAAGATACACGTGCGTTTACTGTTATTTCTGCATTGATGGGGTAATTGACGGGGTAACAGCGTTTTTGGGGATCCAGAGGGTGGTTAGTTTCTCAAGGTTTCTAGAAGAGTATTAAATATCGTTGTCTTTCTTTACCAACAGCAATCATGCGGACGAAATAAATGCCAGTAAATGTAAATAATTGAGAAAGGAAGGAATTTTCTTGTTTTTTTTTTTCTTTTTATGGCTGGCTGTAATTATTCACAATAGCGCAAACGAGTTCAAGTTGCGGAAAGTCGACACGTACGAGTGTAGAGGAAATTTCTCGGTGGTCGTTGCAAATATCCTCTTACGAATCGGTTCCAGGAAGCTGTCGTTTCGCGAAACGTCACTGCACGTGCGCGATCGCTCGATTCCGCTACGTGCGAGCGCACGTGCACCATTCCGCTGCATTTTGCATCCTTGCTCGTGTTGCACGCCGTCACTGGACGCCGCAATGCACAAGCCTTTGCATTCCGGAAAATCTCTCGTCTTTCTGGACGAGCCGATGCTTCGAACGCGACCGGAGACCTCTTCGTACAATGATAATCTATAAACTTGGGTCAGATATGACTGCATCGAAATGAAATGAAATAAAAACCAGAAATTATGAACTTTGCAAAGTATCAAATAAAAAATTGTCTAAATTCTCTCTTTCGCCAATGTCCAATTTCAACAACTCAAAATCCTAACCACCCCGTCGCGAGATAAATCCAGAAAGAATTCATCCAGAGTGAATCAACGACACGGAACAAAACCTGCCAGTTGAAACAAACCAAACAGAAGCAGTTTTCCCGTTAGTTTTACGAGAACGTGGTCGATAACGAGTCATCGGGACGATATAACTGGGTGCGTTCGGTTCGTAAACCAGCAACGAGTCAGATAACAGGGCGACGTAAAGTTTCCGATGTTCGTCGGGCCGGGTCGAATCTGGCCGATTTCACCGACAGATAAAACGTGCGGCGCGATGTCTGGCAGAACGATACCGGATGCAGCGGCCAGCACCAGGAACGCCGGGTTTCGGCTTTCACGGAACAACCAAGACAGAACCAGACGAGGACACTTTCCATGCCGGTGAATTGTCCACGTCCAAGCGTAGCTTCTATCTGATTCGTCGCGATACAATGGACCGCGTAAAATTACGTGGACCGTCTCCTCTCCTCTCCAGTGTTTCGTTTCGACGTTGGTTCGCGGTTCTCTCTTGTCCTCCCGCGTATACAACGCCACACTGGATATCGATCGCCGGAAGTTGGCCGCGACCAGCCTACGGACACTCGCTCCGGACCAATACTCGAACGACATTGCGATTTACAAGGCTGGTAACGTGCTGTTTTCGAGATCGTTGCCGGTTTAATTTTAGATTAGGAATTTCGACGATATTCTCGTTTCCAAGAGTAGTCCACCATACTAAAAAAATGTATAATACAAAACTAGAAATTTCGGATACCACGGATCACGTATGCCATAATAGTAAATTCTAACTATTTAACATGTTATACCTCGAGTCGATAGATTTATATAAAAATTCTATTGTTTGAATATACAGGATATTACGTAGGCTCGTTCGAGCTGTCAGAAGTTAGAAATAACAGGGTCTTGAGGAACGAATCGAATCGGCGATACAGATACGAAACATCGTCGAAATTGCAGCGTATCGGTTCGCAGAGATAGGATGCACGCTTTGCAAGGGGAACGGGGAACAGTTTACGTCAGTTTCAGGACGAGATACGAGAACTGGTCGGTGACTTTCTGTTACGTGCGATCGGAATCAAACCGACTCGTTATCAGAGACCGTATTGACAATCGATACGAATTCACGTGAATCTTCTTGATAATAGGTAATCATTTCTTGATATGGTAACGTACGTTCTGTATTTATTCACGAAATGAAGGATCATTGAAATTCTGACGTGATTTCATGACATAAAAGTATCGAAAAACAATACTTATGATATATCAATTTAAAGCTTAAAGTCTTAAGAAACTGCCCACATTATTGTTTCATCAATATTCTTAATAGAAACTAGCTGATTCCTCGTTGGAACAAACAATTTTATTATTTGTTTAACCAAAGAACCAACCAATTGGTAGTAAGAATATCCAACAAACGTTTGTACAGGCATTCTTATTAAACTTCATACTTTCATTTGATATGCCATAAGTGCAATTTTGCAATAATTTTATGTCATGAAATATACTTCATACTCCATACTTCATACTTGAGAGTAAAAATCACGCAAGTAGCTGCCGGAAGCACGTGTCAGAAATGTTCACTATAAGCCAAGGGTCACCCCCGGTCGACTAATAATGTCCATTTGCAAGAAATACTATCGATAGTTACTCGCACGATATTTCACTGCCGAATGGACCCGTTCCCCTCGAGTTAGAAGCAAGAGTTGACCTTCGTGCCAAATGGTAAGATCCGTTCGAGACCGGAAATGCAAATGTAGCGTCGTAAATTTCGCCGGCGCGCAGGAACCTCCGTCTCTCGTAGCGTTCGACCATGCGAGAAATCGGACGGGGAAAGCGCAAAAGGAAAGTCCGAAAATTTATGTCGACCCCGGGGGGACACTCACGGTTGAGCATCCCTGTAGCTCGAGGGATCTCTGTTTCTACCACTTCGCTCAAAACAATCTCATCCTCTCGTTAACCCTGTCCATTGTTTTAACAGTCTTTCACGACCGGCTAAGTATCGCTGCGGTTTCGCAGACAGAACGCCCATCCACTTCCAATCGACTTTCAACCTGCACCACCGACAAAGAGCCTCGGATGTCCTGGACAACGAGACCAGATCCGTTTGTTTTCGAGCCCTTTTACCTTATTTTACCGCTGATTATTCGTTTAACGAAGCCGGGGGAAAATAAACGATTGATTGAATTCTCGTATGCAAAATTAGCCCAATTACAACTAAGGTAGGGATCAAATGAAAATTCCAAGATTCAGAGGATTCTGTATCGATTTGGTTCAAAATTAGCATAAGTAAGAAATATATTTATGCGTTGCGTGTACGAGTAGAAATTATTTGCCCCGACACGCTGCCAAGACGATAGTAATAAAACGCCCATCCAACATCCTACGTGGCGTATAAAATGTCCCTATACTCCTGACCTAAAGTCCAGGAAGCGAACAAAGGTTCAAGTGAAATTTGAGGATTGATACGCTCGTGGCGCGATAATTCACCGGTCCTGCAAATTACGTCGCGACACGACAGACCAAAATTACATACAAACAATTTTTGGGAAAATTTGGAAAACAAAGCACGACTTGCTGAAACAAACGCGTCATAGAATTATCCCGGTGTTGGCGAACGATCACGAGGGTCGTGGTATCGGCTGGTGGAATCTCGCGGTACAATTCCGCACAAAGGTGACGACGGAAGGACAATCCATCGCGCAGGATTAACGGCAATTAGTCAGGGACGAAGGGACGTGAGGCGTGGCGTGTCCTGTCGTCACGGCTGGAGGCGACGACCACGACCAACGACCAACTCTCGTGGATAGATAGAGAGAAAAAAAAAAAGAAGAAGCGAGCCAGAAGAAACCGTGAGCAGAAGACGAGGACGAATAGTTAACTAAGAAAGTGAAACGAAGAAGGACAACGATTCGAGTAGAAGTGGAAGAAACGACAGGACGATTCCTTGCCGATTACCTGCTCGTTCCCCCGGGTGTTCCCTGCCACGGTGGCCATAAACCAAGCATCGAGCATCAGGGTGGACACTTTTATGGTCGGCAGCTTTGTCTAGCTAAGGCCTGGCCACGTTATGGTCGTAGTATCCTGACAATATAGCCCTGTACGCGGGACCAGAGACGAAGGAAGGGGCAACGAGCACCGCAGGGCTACCAGGACATCGCCAGGATACTGCCGGGCACCAGGAGGGTAGACGGAACGAAAGAAGGAACTCATAACGTTTCCACCAACCGGCTTGGATTGCCCCAATCGATCACCCACTGGCTCTTTTTTCTTTCTTTCTTCCTTTCTTTCTTTCTTTCCTTCCTTTTGGACCTTCCGTGAACAGAACGGATGGAACAACCGCACCCCGTCCCGCGACACTCGTAAAAGATACCCTGACCGATTTGTAAGTTCACTCTCTTTCGTGTCGCGAGTTCGGTCTCGGGAATGTAACAGGAAAAAGTTGTCGATCGACAGGATCGAAGTGGTGGGCAGTGGTCGGAGGATGGAAATAAAATTCGTGGAAGGAATTTGTGATAGACAGCAACAGGGGTTGTTTAAGAATTTCAGCAACCGAATTTAGACAACCGAATTTGATTAAAAGTAAAACGAATTAAAGACAAGTTTACACGATACTGTTGCAATCAACGTGATCGGGTTTTAAAAACTAGACTCAGGAGTAGTATTAATTAACATAGTTATTTATTCTCTCTCGACTAATATGGCTTTCGACTTGGCTAGCCGTCGCTGTTTACACGTATGTTCAGTCGGTAGCGCTCGCGACAATTTTAATTGTTCTTTATTGTTACAATGCCAAATGGAATGCTTAATTTTAGAAATGACACAATTGTAATTATAACGTGTTAAAAAAAGAAAAAAAGAAACCAAAATACCGACATAAGAATACCTGTTCACTCGCAAATTTCACTGTCGAATCCGTATGCATTTCAACGTCGTTCAATCATCAAAGTGTTATAAAAAAGAAAAGATATGATCGAATTTTCGAGAGGATCGAGCGGCAAGAGAGTTGCGACATCGACGAGGAGCCGTCGAAGATCGATGTATCTATAATCACGCCGACGAAGGTCGCGGGTGAAACGGATGGTAAAAGAAGAAAAAGAAAAGAAGAAGAAAAAAAAAAGAATTGGAAGAGGAAGGACGGTAGAGGCGTCTAATCTGTCGGCAGTGATCAGGACCAAGTATCGATGATGAAGTCTCCGGCTTCTTTGAAGTCTGCGGTGCTTCGCAACGGGGGAGCGAGCCGTTCGAATCCCTCGATTCCTCCTGATCCTGATCCTGATCCTGAGCTGGCAGAACCGTCCGTAGAGGCCTCCGTCTGTCTTAACGGCCGTCAGAAATTAAGGCGAGGGAATGGATCGATCGGAATGCTAATGACATCGATACTTGTCAATATAATGAACCCTCGAATCTTCAAACTGACGACCATCGTTAATACTCTGATTCCCACGAGTCGGTTTTTTAGAAATATTTTTATGCACGAATAATCTTAAACAATATCTTCATTCCGTCGAACGAAATTCCTTGAATCGTCGCGAGTTGAAAAAGGTTGTCGCTTTTAAACTAGCCGCGCAATTTTCTCGAATCGTTTCCGACCGCATCGCAAACGACTTTTCTGTTGGTTCCCTTTCTCGCGAGAGAGAAAAGGAGAGAAAGAGTTTTCGAGCCGAAGACTTCCTAGAACGTAATTGCTCGTCGAACCGCAGCTCTCGCACGCGGAAATAAGGAAACCGAGCAGAAGTTGAAGGGGCGCGGACGAGGAAGTTTTACCGCGAGAGTGTTCCATCGTGCGAGAAGAAGCGAAGAAGATGGGAAAAGTTTTCATTTGCGGACAGACTTGGAGGTCGGGGCCAATGGTGGCTTTAAATCGTTCGCAATTGAGAGGCGTCGTTTCTCCCCGCCAACGGGAAAGGCAAGAAGGCTCGCCGGAAGTTGGTCGGCCCGATGAACAACCTGTTGACCGGCTCGATCCTGACAAAACCTTCAACGTAAACTGTATAATCGTTAACCTATTTCGTAGGCGTCTCCTTACTAGGAGATATGAAACTTTAAGCCTATTTTTAGTTATAATTACCACTGATCCGTTTGTTAACACGTCGAGTGGCACAGTGGAAACGGACGTACGTAGTCAGACACGATAAAATTCTAATTATTAATGATGCAGTCGATTAATTTTCAAATTCAAGGGGTCAAAGGGTTTTGTCAATTATTTGATTGTACAACCTTTTTAATATCTCATAAATATATATTTCTTAGTTTTATATAATATTGCAAGGTTTCTAAATTCCTAGAAATATAACTCTTCTTTCCTTTAAAATTACGAAATAATATTCCCTGGTTTGTTGATAATAAATTAGCGAAAATAATCGACGACGTCGAAAGGAAAAGCAACGGGATATCCGTCGTAACGAAGGAAACTGTCCGGTCGGTTTCGGGCCCTGAAACGAAGGGTCGTATTTCAGTGCAAATACTCGAAGGGCTACCTGTCGCAGGTGCGAAAATCTTGGTACACGATTTTCTTCCGCGAACGTTACCCTCTTCAAGGACGGAACCACCTTATCCCGTAAGCTCTTACGGGGCTACAGGTGGCTACTAAGCCGATTAGACACAGCGCCAGGGAACAATTTGTTGTTGACGAAACTTAACCCTTGTTTCACGCCGACCTCCTTCCCAATTTCGATTCTGTCGTAGGATCTCTTATTACCGATCCTGCCGACTGATAAACCCTTCAACGACAGCTGTAGATTACGAACAATCACCCTTTAAATCCTGTTGAATACCATTGTGTCCTGTGACGTTCAATTTTCGTTCTCCGATTAAGATTGAAATGTCTGAGAATCTTGTATGTTCAAGCGTTAATCTTGTAAAAAGCTAGACTTGAATTTTACGAACGTAGAAACGTGAAACAGTAGAGTCAAGTACTCGAAAGTTTTCCAAACAGAGGGAACTAAATATTATCAAAATAATACATTAAATTTATGGTAAATTATTGGCTGCATCGATTCGACTAATAGTAGGTTCTGGTAAATAATATACAAATATTTCCACGCGCCATAAGTGTCCGATCCTTAAAATCCCCAGAAAAATTGATCGATCCTCTTGGTTCCAGAGTGTTAATTAATTTGCCTCACCCCCAGCAAGCCGAGGATGGTCTATGCGCCGTCCTTTTGTCCTTCCAAACTCCCGTCGAAAATCGCCGATTCCGCAAGTCAACGTAGCAGGGCTTTGAGGAATCGCCGATTGTAACGAGCTTTTAAGGCGGCGTGCAATTCCGTGAAAAATCTTCGCACCTCCGACCGGATGACGCTGCAGCTTCGAAAGGGAGGCTCGTTGCACCGGTTGCATCCACTCGTTTTGCTATACAAACGGGGCGTTCCTCAGGAACATGGAGCGTTTTTCTTCCTCGTCGAAACAATGTATAACGAAACCTCGAGGGTTCACGGATATAAATCGATGATTTTCTGCTGCTATCTTTTTCTTTCTTTCTGCTAACATCATTTCTTCGAAAACGTAATAATCAGGGCGTCTGAAGGCAGACACGCATATAATAATCAGTTTGTTTGGTAAGATTTGGTAAAAGAAGTCTCGAATACAGTGGTACCTCGGTATACGACCTTAATCCGTTCCTGATGTATGGACTTATATACCGAATAGGACGTATACCGAACCAACCTTTTGCCATAAAAATGTTAGAAAGGAAAAACACGGGGTATTTTCATGAAGAGAAATGTAACTTCATTCGCACTCACACTCGCACGCGCTCTTCTCGCATTCTCTCTGATTTTCGGCGGCTCGCGGCTCACTCGCGCACTCTCTCTCTCCCTCTCTCTCGCACTTGTCGCTGATTCGTCCGTCCATTCACTCTCGTTATTCGCGCGCATTTACAAAAGCTATAACAAGAAGTAATGTAAAAATGATTAATCCGTTCTCATGTAAAGAAAACTCCTGTTGATATTATTATATATCTACATTAATGGGGTTGTAAAATAATTTAAACCCTGTTTAAACAATCAATCAAGGCAAATGACATAAAATTCACACAAAACTTTATGTCGTATACCGAGCAAAATTTGTCACGTCCAAACAGGACGTATTCCAAAGCAGACTTATACCGAGGTGCCACTGTATTTCAAGTAACGTAAAATTATGTGAAATGAAACAAAAAATTTTGATGCACAACTCAGAATTCTTGCAGATTCTTGTTGAAACTTAAAACAGCAACTCATCCACAAAGTACAGATTCAATTTATTTGATCATTTTAAATAGACTAGAACGTTGGTTGGAGCAGGGTGTACGAAAACGGAAGTCCACGAAAGAAAGTCGTAAGATCTGATCAAGACGTCGAAGTAGTACATCGCTGCCGGCCATTTACGGCCAGGTATCAGGAAATGCAAGCAGTATGCAAAAGCAGCGAGTAGGATGCATTGAATCGTAGACACTCGCGAGAGTTTCGTACAAGAGAAGCCGGCGATATTCACGAGCACAAGCGAACGGCCACTCGAATAACCCGTCGACCACTCGAAACCAGCGGAACTGGCGATATTCCAAACATATGCGCATGCATGGAACCTCGAGTACCCGCCTTTTTTTACCTCTTTCCTTCTTTCTTTATACTTTATCGACCTGCTTGGTCGAAAAATATCGCTGGTCGATCGCGTCGATACTTCCGGCGCCGTGAATCGCGAGATACGGGCACCGATTCTCCTTTTATCAACCTAAAAGAGCATTTCTTGTTACCGAATGGACGATTAACACCGTGGGCGGTAAAATTTTGATTATTAACCTTTTGTGAACGATGCACGGAATATTGTTTATGTATAATTTTCACGCTTTCAAGCGTGGACAATCGATAGTATAATTAATTTGGGAATCGAAATCTGTGAAATTTTTTAAAACAGTCAGCGACACTTTTATTGCAATAATTGGGAATAATTAAACTGATTTTCTGACTGAACGACCGATTTTTCTCACGAGTGCGATTTTTCTGACACGACGACGTGCACGATAATTATCAGCTACCTACGCAACCGTTAAGAGTAAACCTCGTTATCCGGATGCGAAAGAGCCGAGCAAAACTCTCGAGATCTCTCGAGCAACCAGCTTCCGTCGGGTTTGTTACTCCCTGTTAACCTAGGAAATGGCAATCATCCGACTAACGTTTCAGAAAATCGAGGAATTTTCTGCCCGACGCTTTTAATCGATACAATCGATCGATTCCTATTTTAAGTCCGAGGTTTCCTAATTTCCTGAGGATCTAAATTTCCAAAAGGATGCAGTTGGAAAGCAAAATTCAGTTTTGCAAAATCAAAGTCACTCGAAATAAAGGACTTACTAATTTCTTAATTTCCTAAAAATCCAAATGTCCAACTTTGCAAAAGATATAAAGCGTAATTAAGCTTCGAAAATGAAAGGGTTACTTTCGACGATCAAGGACGAATGATGACCCTATTTTTTATTGATCTAGGAGTGAGACGAACGATGACCCTGGTCGTCATCAATAACGATGACGATGACGATAAATAAAGCAGATACGTGGTAGTAAATGGATCGATTTTCGAGTTGTGTTAAGGCATGTCCACACCCGTTGCCGATCGGGGTAGAATCGGAATCGCGATCACCGGAGTGGTGTTCAGCCTGGAAACTGATAAATTGCGACTTCCGCCTGCGTTTCGATCGTGCCGCGTAATTTCCTGCCGAGTAGCCAGCCGGCTATGATGGAGGAAGAGAGGGACAGGCTGGAAGCCAACGGCGATCGGAAATTGGCCCGATGACATTGATTAAAGCGTTTAGCGACGGCGACAATGTCGTAATTATTAATTGGTGACGATGCCGCGGCAAGATTTTCGATCACGATGCAACGCTTTCGATCGATTATTTGCTATACCAACCGAATTCAATTCCTTTCGTTTCGATCGTGCTTCGGGGTTTTCGATTATTCGATCTTTTGGCTGGAGATATTTGGCAAGAAATAAATAATTTATTTATCGAAATTTACTTTGGAATTTCTCTGGACCTCGAAATTTTACCAGAAATAGGCAAATAGAGCGTCCCACTGTCTAAGCGTTTCGTTAATTACTTCTGTCAAATTAGCAAATTTGATTATTAAAATTTTGGCAAAAATAGATAAATAAATCGTCCCACTGTCTAAGAGTTCTGTTATCTAAGCCTTTCGTTAATTACTTCTGTCAAATTAGCAAATTTTATTAATAAAATTTTGGCAAAAATAGAGCATTCTACAATAAAATCCGAAGATTAATGCGAGTTCAAAGTCACAAAGCAAAGTCTGGACCTGGACACCTCAAAGACGAAGAATACGTCGATTGGATCGAACGTTGCGAAATTAATTACAGCGGCGGCTGGAGTAATTAATACAAGCTTCTGATACGGGGTGTACAATTCCGTTCCTAATCTCTAACTAACAGAAATACAATCGATCCCGAGATAATGACACGAAAAGAAAAAAAAAAAAGGAAGAGGGAAGGTGTCGAGTCATCGGGCAAACCAGTTGATATTTTCGCACCTTCAGGTAGGTGTCTGCAAACGAATCTCCCGCTACCTGGCCACTCGCTATCTCCTCCAAACTTTCAAGGAAGATACTTGGAAATATTTCTGGTGTCTGTGTAATGAATTGAATTTAACCCCTGTTGCATTTTAACACTTTAACACTTGAATTTCCATAGATATTTGTCGCCTGCATTATAAATATCCTATCAATTACTTAATTAGAAATCGCCGCATTAGATAGTCCAAATTCTGAATAATAGAAATTACGAAGAATTGTAATAATAATAGGTAAAATTTGATCAAAAGAAATGCTTTGCCTGACCAAGTTTTCAGCGTCTGTATCGTGACAGTCGAGGTATTAATAGAAAATAGTAAAATAATTGATTCCTGTTACGTTAACTTATATCCAATGTTATAAGTGATTCTACTAGCCCTCCGAATATTATCATTTAAAAATATTACAAGTATTCCTCTACGAACTAAATAATTCTGACAATCACTCTTTCGCTTACCCACCAACGAATGATTGCAATTGCATTTTGGGTCAATTGGACCCGAAACGATGCACGAGGGTTAAGGTGCAACGACACGAAGTTCGTAGAAAAAAAAAATGATGGACAAAAGAGTCTGGAAGAAAGATGCGTACCGTGGTACACGCGAAGAAGAAGAAGAAGAAGAAGAAGAAGAAGAAGCAGCAACAGCAGCAGTCAAAGAAAGAAGAAGAGGACGAAGCAGAAGGTTCGTAGAGGAGAAGCAGCCGATTTATTGGCGAGTTTAAAAGAGCTCGGACCCTCGACATAACTCAGCATTCGTCTGATGTTGACTGAGTGGCCGACTCGCGGCTGCCAGAGGCGCGGATAGCTACGTACCTGAGCTTCGTCGGCTACCTCGTCTGCCAATCAAGAAGCATTCAACGGTACTAAGTGGCTCGGCTTAATTAAGCGAGAGCACAGACCAGACGTACGAAAGAAGAGGAAGAACGGATAGCGAAGGAAATTGCAGACTGGATGGCTCGTTGGATTCTGAAAAATATGTTTTCCTCAATAGTAGCCGAAGGTTCGATGCGATCTCGCGGAAAATCGCCTAGACAGCCGGTAAAACCTTCTTTATTTATTTTTCTTTTTTTTCTTTCTTTCTTTCCTCTTTTTGAAACCTTCCACCGACTATGTTCCAAATATTCTGAGTCCTCGAGGTCCCGCGTCAAAGGAAATCACCCGTCGCTTCGTTTCCCTTTGTCTCGATGACGAATCGAGGAAATCTTATGCTTTCCTTTCGCGAACAATTTAACCGAATCATGGACGTAATCGTGGCACGACGTCAGAAGGAATGATTCTTCGAACAATATGTAATAAGTAACTGAATAAAACGGGGGAAGTTATCGTAAAAATAACTCGACTCGTTTTGTTTGATTTGGAATAAATGCAAAACGATATATTTACCGTTTAAACGATTCTGAAGCCGGCAGAGGAAACACTCGCGGTGCGTAATTCTGCGTGTCATTCGATTCGCCGGCCGTAATAAAATCGAATGACGAGCCAATAAAATATTTATGGAATCGTATATGCAAGCCTCGAGCCGCACAATCGACCTCAAACCCCTCGGCGTTGTTACCCCCGATGGTTACACGATGTTTACCCCTCGGCAAACCCCTGAGGGCTGCTTCTGCGTTCTCATATGTGCACGTCGTATACATGCACGTGTCTATACGATGCGTTATAATGCAGCATCAAGAATACGGTGAATGTATCAAAATTTAATTACAAAATTGTTGAACTCTTCTGTTTTTGTATTTTCTGTTGATTTTACCTTTTCAATGTTATTTGATTTTTAATTTTTATATTCATCGAGAGATTCATTTTTGTTCTGAGTATTTATAATGCAATGACGAATACATTTTCAAAATAATTTAATAGGAATTTCGAGGCTGGTCGGTTAAAGGGCAATCTTTCTCTCGGATCGTACAAAAGTGTCAAAGCACAGGAGGCACGTGCTGAAGGAACGCAAAGGGCGAATTAATAATCCAGGCGGTGCAGGCGTTGAAGAATATCCTATTCAGTGATCACGATTAGGAACCGGGTTCCCTCTTTTTCTCTCTTTCGTCGACCGTCCGACTTGCGTGATTGCGTCGGCCGTGAAACGAAGGTGTTGAATTACCCCTTGCGTGCCTTCCATCCACGCCAAAGACCATGAACAACGCAAGAACTTGGCTCGACGACGATTAGACCATTACCCACCTATTGCGACACCCTCGATTTTTACTAATCTTAATCCAACAACATATTTTACACATTTCGTGCATAACAAATCAGAAACCGTGACAGGTTTATTTATTTTCAAGTAGAAAAATTGTAAATTTCATTTCGACACGGTTCAAACTTCCCCTGCCTACCATGGGGACCATGTATTCCTAATTTTTATTATTGTCTAAGAAGACAATAATTACAACGGACCTTTATCGCCCACCGAAGTTTGAAGAATTATTGTTTTTCACCTGTTTGACCTCGAACCGCAGGCAAATTATATGTATCGAGGATCAAGACCGAGACGAATCGAAGGTTCGGTTCGACACGCGCACGATCGTTTTCTGGCCTCCTCGACGAGGAGACATCGATGACCCTGTTCGCAGCTGTGGCACCAACGAGAGGCCCCCCTTTTTCTTCTGCGCAGCTGTGCCCTTAGCATCCCTTCACCCGGAGCTAATCGTGACACGCAGACCTCTCGATTTTTATCGTACCCGCTCTCCCGATCCATCTCGATCGAATTCGCTTTGCACTTGGTCGAGGGTGTATTAAAACGTCGTTACAAAAACCAAAGGGTGAAGCTTTGTTCGTCGTAGAAAATAAAACGAGAATTAAAGTGTGTACACTTTACTCCAGAGATTTGGAGGGAATTTTCGAATGAAAATTAATCCTTACGGTGTTACGTCGCGTCGTACGGGTAGATAGGTATTATTTAAGTTAAATATTACAAATATATATAACCCTTAAAAAAGTTGTCAGTAGAAATAACATTGCAATACCGTTAGGTATTAATGATTATTGAAAGGGTTAAATATGGAGATACCTATCGTAAATTATTTGTAGGGTGATTTGAAAATAATTAAATCTGAAGGTGTACGATATTTTGCATGATCGAGGATGGTCGTTTTCGAGCAGAACCCCTTAAATCAGGCACCATAATGAAGTTACCAACGGGATTCCATCCTAAATTCGGGACCATTATAAGCGGGATTCTCGTAAATACGTGCATCTCAAAGACGAACGTTCCTGGAAGGATAAAATCTAATGTATGCAAATCCTCGCGCAACGGACTGCGTTCGAGAAAGCGGTTGAAACAGAGGTTTCGCGGAATCGATCCATAATTTAGCCTCCCTGCTGCGTGTCATCCACCATGCTGATCATTTCACACCTAAAAATTATTACGAGTCAAAGAACCGTCTTATCTTTTTTTATTCTAACTTTTCTTGGGAACCTAATCAACGTCTGTTAATCATACGTCATTTTTGCTCCAATCTATCCTCGTTAAGTTAAACAATCCTTGGACGGTGAACTACCAAGACGATTCTATATTTTATATTTCAGGATATTCAAATTTTAAATGCTTCGTTTTAATAGAAACTTAGGTCTGAGTCAAATTTTAGACTATTCCTTTCGATATTATTTTTTAATATATCAGTTCCTTTAATACGATTGATTATACAATTTGCTTTCTGTCCCGGAGAATCTTTAACGAGCAAACGTCAAAGGATAAAAATCGAGACATCGATGATTCGGTCACCAATTAAATCCTTCCACTTGTATCCTTTCTGTTCAAAGGATAAAAGACACCAGGAGCCAGCAGGCAGAATAGGGGGAAAAAAGGAGAAGAGAAAAAGGAAAATGAACGACTGGTCCACCCTGTTTGTTTTGCTTATCTCGGACAAATTTGCTGTCTTGTAAACGACACCGAAGGGTCGTCTTGACAAACTGGGGTGCTCCCGGCTGGAGTCGTAAGGACACACGCGGACAACTTTCGACCGCGTTACCGAAGGATCTCGGTCGAACGTGTTCCTAAAAGAGCAAAACGAGGATCCTTCTCTCGTCCCTGTCTGTTTTTTTTCTCTTTCTGTCTTTCTGAGTCTCCGTAAAACTCGACCAACTTTCTTTTTCTGCCTCTTGTTCTTCCCTTTTATACTCTATCCAGAAATGAAATTGTACGTCTATGTTAACGTTGAATCCAGATAATCCCGAATTATTAAATTTCCAAATAAACTACGCCGATACGCAAAGTATTACTTTGTATAGCTCGAGGCTACTCTTGTTAATTAATTATTTAAATAGCAAAGCATTACCTGTTTACTTTACCAGTTGTAAGGCAATAATTTCCCTAATTTGTAAGACAATATTTATTAATATTCCATATTTATTCGGCAATAATCGTAGGCGATGGAAAGTTTAACAATTGTTTCAACATTAACCCCTTGGCATCCACTCCATCCTTCGCTCCAGAACGAAATGGTTAAAGAAAACCACCAGAAACGACGAAGGAAGCAGCGTTGATCAGGTGGTAAAAAAGAAAAAAAAAAAGAAAGAAAAAGGGAAAAAATCGATTTGAAAGAGTTCGCGTGCGACACACGGCCGGACATACGTGTCAGAAGGCATTTTCAAGATTCGTTAAGCTTCGTCGTCGACACCTACCCCCGCAACCCTTGACTGAACGTCGCGTTAGCCTGAAGAAAATGGGGCGAAAGTCTTCGTAAGGAGGAGAAAAGAATGGGCATTTATTCCTGCGGCAAGTAACAGAGAGAGAGAGTCAGGGTTTCTTCGTGGTCAGGTTAGCGAGACGAGGGTGTGGCCAGGAGATAGGGATGATTAGAAGCTACACTCCCGGAGGCACGAGCCGAGGGTGCTGGCGGGAAATTCATGGAGTTACTTAGCAGTCTTCCGAAGCTGACTCGTTTATCTTGCCACGAAGGGAACGAAGGAAGTCGTTACGTCGTCGAGAGGCCGCCGGGGTCGTGGCTGTAATCCTAATTAATAATTAATTACCCACGGTAGGGGAATAAATGGCCGATTGAATTCTTCCTGGGTTAAGGGGCGCCGTTTGATTTATCGATACCGTTCTGTTCCACGCTCAATGATCGGGAAATTGCACCTTGATTCGTGATCAAAATTAATTTATTAATTGCAGTGTACGACGCGAAAGAAGCTTTAAGTGAATATTGAAAGTAGAATGTAGAAAATCGTTGCAAAAGGAAACGAAGGGTGTGAAAAGGTGAGAGAGGGGGTGTCGAGGTGACGGAAGTAAATCATGCAACCCCCGTGACGACGTCGCGCGATGACAAACGAGCCGCGTCGACGTCATCGCGCAAGAAACGTCGACGACATCTGATAACGACCTTAATCGCATTAAGACCCAACCCCCTGTACCACCCCCTCCAAGACCAACGATCCTTCTCCGACCGGTGATCGTGTCCCTAATGTCCCGGGAAAAGCAACGCCACGATTGCGGATAAATCGGTCTCCAACCCTCCCTCTTCACCACCCCTTTCTTGACAAACTCTCTTGATATATATTTCGTCCGCTGTCTCGCTAATGCGAACAAACACCCATTTATGAAATTTCCACGAATCTTCGCGTTTCAACGCTTTTTGCATCAGTCGCGTTCCGAGTTCTTTTCCCATCGAATTATTCATTTTTTATCGTCTATAATAACCAGAATAACCATTTACCGATGCAAGGTTCTCCCAGTCTTCGATTTTGTAGACGAACTTCTACAGAAATCGTTCTCGAACGAAGGAATATGTGAAAATCGTGATCGATAGTGCAACAAAGATAGGATATGGCAACGAGTTATCATTTATTAACCCGGCGTGCTGGCGAGGCGAAGCGTGATTCGAATTAAACAGGCAAATATTATTTGGATATTTTATTTCCGGCGCACCGGCGGAGGAAGGGTTTACGGGCTCGTTTTGTTACCTATTCGTTGACCGGCGAGTTTAATTCGTTTCGTTATAAATACATCAGCAGCGGTCGGTTCCCGGGAAATTACCTTTGGTCCGGTATAATGGCAAAAACACGAAAACCAACGTGGAAATAACGACGCCGGTGGATGACTGGTGGCGAGAGGGAGGGGTCGATTGAATTTTGCTCCCAGCCACGGGTTTGAATTATGAAAAATCGGCTCGATATTTCGACCCGAGCCGTGTAAAAGCGAGCAATTTGCACCGAATCGCCGCCAACGGTTCTGTTTGTTTCTTCGCCACCGTATTTACGACCGATCCGACTATTTTCCGTTCCTAGCACACTTCTCGAAATTCTATCGCTCCAGTAAGTCGGATATCATTGAACAATCATATTCGATAACGATCGAGGGTGTATACAGAATATTTGAACTTCTGTACACCTCTTAACCCTCAACGTTATATTAATTTAACACGTTCAACACGTGGACCACTGGTGGTCCACATATGTTTCTAATTTTATTTGACAAACCATACTTTAAATCGAATAACTGGGAAGGGACCAGACGATGGGAAATAAAAAAAAAATTATTTTTATCTCGTGCACGTCGATCATGGAGACTTCGAAAAAAGTACACAACTCGATATAAATTTATTTTTATTCTGTCGCATATTAAATTTCTGTAATAAATCCGGAATCTAGAATATTACAGCAAAAATTCGTGTTATCGTGTTATACCGACGTGCCAATACGTCGTCCATTGCGAATGGGTTAATAACCTTCAACAGTTACGAAGAAGGACTGTACAGGTTGTAGTTAAAATATTGCAATTAACCGAGGAAGAAGTGGTAAAACAAGATTCGTACCATGACCTAAATGCCTGTTAGGAAAACTCATCTGCAGTTACCATCGCTCATGTCTTTTTCCTTTAATGAATCAGAACCACGCACGTATCCTTCTCAACCTTATTGATTGCTATCTATCACGTAACGCGTTCAGCTGTTAGGATTCACAAGAATTCTAGCTGCTCTCTAACGATAGGATTGAAAATCCGCTCGGTTTCAATTATATCGTCGGCCACGCGACGCAAGAAACTGCACGCGACAGCAATAAAACTCGCTGCTTCCTATTTCGACTACTTTTATAAATTCGCTATAATTTCGATACGAGCACGGTTGATGATTTCAAATGAAATTCAAAAATTCATCATCCGACGCAGGTGATTTATAATTTGAAAAATACGGCCAAAATCTGGCGACCAAAGGAACACGAAAACGGGTGGAAAGTAAACGGTCGATTATCTAAAGGAATGCTCGTAAAGTTGGACGCGTAACACGTGATCGTACACGAAGCGATTTGTACTTAATTAAGATTACGCGTTGATGAGAACACGCTCGGCACGCGAGCCAAGATATTCCAGGGAGATTACACACGCTCGACCCGGTCGATTCGAAACCGTAAGGCATTCTTACGACACGACTTGGAGCACGATTTGTATTTCAATCTTTTCTTTTATTTTTTTTTTGTTAATCTGATCTCTTTACTCACCATGCCCGAACCGATTCCGAATAACAGCCTGTGTCTGGGTTCAACATTTTGCGATCGCTCTCCGACCTGAAAGCAGAAAAATTTCGTTTCCATGATTCTTCTACAATTAAACAAAACAGTGATAATTAACAATGTTATGCTCGAACGCAACACTTTGGTCACCGAGGTTCTGTCGTCGCAAATTCAATCGAACGTTATCGTACGTTGCCAGGGATTTATGGTCCCATAAGGGTTCCCATAAAAGGGAGAAAAAAGGAATAAATACGAGAAGGTAAGCACCACGACGTTATCTAGTCGGCGAAGTCTAGGGTACGTCAAAACGAAGACAAAGACGTGGCAAACAGAACGATGACAAGGTGTAAGGGATGGGAGAGGCGGGTAGGGGTTGTTCGTCGCGTAACGAGACGTGTGTCGATAAATTTATTCGAATCGCGGTCGTTTTATAATAAAACATGCCTCTGCTTTCGTTGTCCATTCACGCTGGACGATACATTATCCGCGGAAAATTGATTCGACGCGACAAACCTTCACCAACCTTCCTTCCCTCTTTTTTCGATTCTTTGCCACCTTCTTTCTCTCCTTTACCCTTTGTCGCTCTCTCTCTCTCTCTGTCTGTGTATCTTTTTTATTTTCATTTAGTAAACTCTGTCCACCGTTTTCACGTTATTGTCGGTCTGTGTATCGACGATTAAACGCGCGTGTCAACCGACACCCCCTTTCAACCCAGGGGGTGGAAAACGTTTCCGTGTTGCGCCGAGCGCAGATAAAAATGTGACGGCTGTCCTTGGTCGAGCTCGCAGTTTGAAAGACACGTCCCGCGATTCCAGGGGTAATTTTTTCGCGTTTCAAAACCCTTCCGGCTCGGATGTCAAACCGAGGCTGTCAACGTTTGGTGAAAAAGTTTCGTTCGATTTGAAAATGAAAAAGATTACAAAAGGGAAATTCGAGAGCCTTTCGCAGGAACTTTACCTGTTGCTACGCAAACATCATTCCCTAACCCTGAAAGAATGAAATTATGCATCAAAATCCATCGTAGCTTATTATTTCCAAGCAACCAGCCGATGGAGTATAAATATTTCATTCGATTAAATCGGATCTCGGGGGAGCTGGTTTCCCGTTTGCTCGATACACCCTTGTCCGCCGGGCGCGAAACCACCCCCTCCCCCTCGGGCCAACAAGATCACGAGTAATCCTTTGATTTTTCAATCGGCCGCGGGCGATTGTTTGCGTGTTGTGACAGCGAGCATTATCGGCCACGATTATGAGCGGTATTAAGGGTGACTCGTGAGAACCCCATCTGGCCGTTGAAAGAGGGGGCGGTTATCGAGGGTGGAAATCACTGTTCGCTAACCATTACGCATTCATGCACGCAGGTTGCGTGACTATTCGTGTGCTTTGGATAACGTGCCTTCGCGTACAGTCCCCTACAATAACACCGAGTCCCAATAAAATAACACCGCCAGTTTAGTTAACGAGCCAAAAATTTATTTACGCTTCCATTGCAAATTTTTTTTTCCGAACGTTTCGAACCAACTTTCATTCACCATTGGATGTTGTTTGATGTTTGAAGCATCGCGGCAGAATTTTGTAAAATTATGTTCGTTGCGTGTTAACTTAAAATTTGCTGTTTTTGTAATATAAGTGTATTAATATTTAATCGTAAAAATATTTGAGGTTGCAGGTGAAGATATATAGAATATTTTAGTGTAAAATTTGGCAAATTCTTAGGTGGTTAATTTCGCTTGATAACATTTCAACTCGGGTTTAATCAATCCTATTTAACTGTTAACAATAAATCGTCTTTTTGAACGAAAATAGAGGGTCGGATGATTATTGCGATGGACTGTACCAACATGGATCTGCCAGAGTACGTATGGGAATGCGGATTCGCCATGGTACCACGTAATAATTCGAGGGGCTCGGTAGGAATGTGATTTTTGGTCACGAGGGTGAACCACCCCCTTCAGTGTGGTTTATGCGTGACCGTCGCGTCGCCCCGATCGAACGAACCGATTTCTTGCGCCTTTTTTATTTCTAGACACACTTTGTCCCCACGGAATTGTTCACCGTGAAAATCGTGGCTCGTAATAACGAAACCCGAGAAAATATTGTGCGATCATCGTTCGTTATAATCGACGTACGATAAATCAACATATAGGGGCTTAAGTTTCTGTAAAAGTATTCTTTATAAGTTCGAAAATTTTGCTTTAAAACTAAGGATAACTATCTTATGTTTCATTATGCTATCTCGAAACAGTTCGTACAATAGAATATTTCCTGACGAGGCGGAATTCCTTTGGTGGACTGAAAACGAACGACACCTTGCGACACGGGCTGCCTACTACCGCATATCATAGGATCGTCGTCTAATTGTATAATTTGTGAGGAACGTGGGTGCAACATATTGATCGAAACAACGGTGAAGAGGCTAAATATACCCTTACTTAATAATGGATTCAATCTTTTTCATTTACGACTGTAATTGACGTAAAGGTTGTTAATACACTGGATGCGGGAAACGTACTTTTACGTTTATTGTAAAAGTACTTAAACTGAGAGTGGGTATCGTATAAATACGATAGACATTGTATGTATGTAACGAGGTAGTTATCGATTTAGTGCGATTTAACTCCTTGGAATTTCTTTAACTCCTTGCCGTACCATTATTTCGGTAGATGCGTCAGACGTAGATAAATATTGTTACAGTATTAAATCAAACCAGCAATTTGAAATATTGTATTCGATCAATGTTTAACAATAGTTTGTTGTCTCAATTACAGTTGAAATTACGAGTCAGATTTGTAACGAGTCAGACTCGTCAAAGTACTGTCAAATCACCAATGGCTGAAAATCAAATCCTCGTGTTACAAATTACAAAGTTTAATGTACCAAAAAATAAGGGATGAAACGTAAACCAGCGTATACAGTAATTCTTTAACTTGACACAAAACAACATAGATTTTGTAATTTGAAATCTGAAGCAAGTTCGATGATTGTTCCGTGAAATATCAACTTTCGCAAATACAACGTCCACGTTACACGCAAAACACAACAGACAGAAGAAAAAAAAAAAAGCTGAAAGTAAAAAAACTGCTGATCCGTTGTAGAAACGATGTTCGCGGAAAGCGATGGAACGCGAGGAGCCAGGTTCTTAATTCGCGTAACCGGAGAACGATCGTTGCTCCCTGATAGGAACATCGAGTTTACACGCTCGAAACGGGGGGATCGCGTTTCAATTTGTCGACAGGTTGCGAATAAATGCTAGCGAGCGAATCGCGCACGCGAAACGCTCGCCGGGGGCGAATCAATTATGCAAACCAGTCTGCTCGGTGTGGCGAGGCGAACGGGAGAGGGTGGCGGCGGGTTACGAATAAAATTTCGCCCGCCATCGAAATGCGACCGATCGTGAGCCGCGACGAAATGAAATTTTCGCGGCGACGACGCCTGGCTCTGGGTTTAATCAAAAATCAATCGAGTCGCTTTCAACCGGCGGAAAAGTGATTAGGCGATGCATGATTAAAGAGACCGTGGCTCGAACAGCGGGAAACTGGAACGTTCGATCCGGCTGCGAATTAGCGTGGGCGGCCCGTCGGTCGATTAAAATTCTAATAAATTCGACGCCGAGTCCGATAGTCGAATCGTGAACATGATTTTAACGATCGCAACGCGAATTTCGAAGAAAATTTTATGAACGCGGCTCTGTTACGATTGCAACGAACGCTTTGTTGTGTCCGGATGGTCTATTGTGGAATGGTTTCAAATTGCAACGATGCGAATTGCGAAGGAAATTTATTAAACGCGAGTAAAATTGTTGACAACGACAACGTTGATACGAATTTTGATGAAGTTTGGACGAACGTGGGTTCGTTAAAATTGCGCTCAATTAGTTTATTACGGATAATTTTGATCTGTAACCTTCGTTTTGTTAAGGAAAAAGGAAGCGTGAGAAGCAAGCGTGTTTCTGTCAAAAATAAGAGAAAATGGGGGAAAGAGGAGGCAGCATTTCAGGGAGATTGTAAGAACGGGGAAGGTTCGGACCAATCTACCGGCAATCCGGCTAAAAGTCGTCGACTTCAAGTATCGTATCCCTCGCGACGTAATCGTTACACTCAAGAAGAGTGGTTGCCTCATCCACCTAAACGGCAAACGCCTCTGCTTCCATTAACCCACCAGAAAGGAACTAAAAAAAAAAAAGAAGAAAACCTGAAGACCTTAAAGCTTTAAAAATCGACGCAGAATTTCTACATTCTTCTTCAGAATTTTGTATAATTTCAAGTCGCACATCGAATATTTCCCCTGATTTCAAAAATTGTTATAATTTTCTACGAATAATATCCCTCTGCGATAGAATTTGTGTCGAATATTAACATTTGTGTAAAAAACGTGGCTGCAGGGGGACAGTTTTTAAAATCGAAATCTCCGAATACCTTTGATGGATGGTAGCGTAGTAACCGGTGAACGAAATCGCGAGGTTCGCGAGGGGATGATAACGCGCAGGAGGGGTTGAGATTGCCTTGTCACCTTGACAAATGGTTTGGAGAACGAAAGGTACCAGGCAACGTTAGAAACTCGCCACGTTCTTTCGAGTCCCTTAAATTCACGCTCCTCCTCCCTTTTTCGACCTCTTCCTTCACCTGCTCGTCTCTCACGAGACCATCGAAGACAGAACGGACCCCTACCGTTGACGATTAGTCATTAAGCATCGACAGGTTTGACAAATAGCCCTGCTGTTTATTAAATGCCGCGAAAATCGTTCGAAAACGAAACCCTACAGACCAGGCTGCTTCTAAGGAAATCAAAGCAACTGGCAATCAATCTGTTATTACGTTACAGTTTTTCTAAAATAATATCATTATTTTGATGGTAAAGTTTAAAGTCTTTTAAAAATCTGAATCAGAATTTCAAAGAATTTGGGAATAATTTTCCCCATTCAAAGTTTGAAAATTTGTCTGGACAAAGTTGGATTACAAAATTGGTCCCGATTTCCTTGGCAGATTTTCACAGGAACTCATTTTCTTTTTTTTTTCTTCTTTCCGAAAGGAAAGGACCCGAATCGATCCATGTTAATAATCGTCGAGTGGTACGCAAGTACCGTGTCCCCAGTCACATAATCACTGTACTCAAGGGGAGTGTTCGCTCCACCCGTGACCGGGTTCCCACAACCTCGCCGTCATTAAACGACCAGGCGAATCACGTCCTTCTCCTGTCCCATGCAATCGAGCGTTTTGGCAGGTGCTACGTTCACGGGTTTCCCATAAAACCGCGAAACCGAGTCGAAGCTTTAATTAACGTGTCCCGCTGAAACGTTACCCCCGAGCCCCCCGCGAAAATTCCGTACAGCAGACACAGGAAACTCCCATACACTTTGATTCAACAGTTCTGCGTTTAAATACAGTGATTTCATTTCGCTTTTGCATTATTACATAATATTTTTGTGCCGTCAGATCGTGTCACAACTTCTTATGCTTCAAAATTGATCGTCGATCGCTATAATCGACGACCAACCATTTTGCATTAAGAATATCAACGAATCGCTTATACAGTCGTTTTTATTCAACTTTAAGCTTTAAATTAGCGTGTCGTATGTGTTATTTTGTGATACTTTTCTGTCATGAAATCACGTTAGACTTAATATGATTCGGAATTTATCGGTGCTCGCTATAATCGACGACCAGCCATTTTGTATTAATAATATTAACGTAAAGCTTATACAGTAATTTTCCTCAGATTCTGAGGTTTCAATTGACATGCCACACGTACCATTTTCTAACACTTTTCTGTCATGAACTTCAAAATTACTCGTTTGATATGCAACGACCTAATTAATTAACCACTAACGAGCTACACCTGAAACAAAAATATGTCGTACACAACAACGTGAACGCTGTTAATCGGAAATCATGAGCACGCCATCGCCGGAAACTCGAACGAAAACGAGTCTGTGGGTCGATCGATCCCAGGGGGGGGCGGGAAGGGAAGGGTATAGAGGAAGGAGGATCCATGGATCCATGGATCCGAAACGTGACAGCGCTCGGCTGAGCGTGTATCCCACCTGAAAACCGGAAACCGGAGTTCCCCTGCGGAGTGAGAGAAGGCAAGCCTACCGGAACACCGGAACCGGAAGGGCGCGGAACCTAGGCGACCGACGACGTGCCGGACAGTACAGGCTCGCACTGATTACCCGCTGATGAACGTACCGGCTCGTTGACTTCGGCCAGGGTCGTTGCTAGATACGCCCCTGGTGTTAATCGAATATACTGAAAAAATGTACAAGTAATTTTCATAAAAAAAAAAAAAATGATCCAAAAGTGGAAAAATCTGAGTTTCACTTCAAATGCAATTTTTATTTAACTCTTTGTACTTAATTGTTGCTCTTGCGGAGAGTGACGAGTTTTTCAGAATACGAATTTATTTCGTTCGATCACCTAGGAAATTAAACGACACAAAATCATCGTTGATCAATGATGGCACGAAGTTTCTCAGGGTATGGTCATTTTGACTGGTCGACGGTTATCACGCGACAATGGGGCGTCGCGTTTTTTAGGCTCGGCCGATGGAAAAAAGCGATCGCGGCCGGAAGTGGAAGTGGAAGTGGAAATTGAGGCAATGAGAGCGTTGCCCGGCTCGGCTCTTATCGAGATATCGTCGGTTTCTCGTTTCCGCAATTTCCTATCTGCCATGGCCCCATGCTCGACCCCCAATAAAAATACATTTCGACGAATCGTCGCGAACTTTGCTCCTATATCGAGCGGAATTCCTATACTCGTGACGACGTCGATATCTCAACCGAAAATTTCATGAAAATTCATTGAAAGTTTCTCAAAGATATTTTGTAGAAGAAAAAAGAAAAGGTATGTTCAAAGGGAAGCTTCTTAACCGTATCTTTTCACGGTCGCTGACGGCTTGCATCAAATTAACTATAATTAAATCCGATTGCGATCATAGTGATTTCGCGTACAGTTAAGCGAATTAAGTGGAACGCAACAATGTTGAGAAACAGGTTGTACCCGGTAGTCCGCGATCAGTAATGCTGAAAGCAATCGTTTTCTACGCGTTCTGTAAACCGTTTTCCCGGTCGTTGTTAACGAAACGTTCTCGAAGATCTGTTTTAAAATACGTCATTTCGATTCTTGCGAATTTCAACGTGTACTGTACCAAAAAAGCCCAAGTTTTTTAGCATACTTAACAGGACCAATTCCGGCGCGTGGTGTATCGAAAAGAACCCTGATTTCGACGCGTAGTATTCTTAAAAAAGACGAAAAAACACAGCACAGCGAACCAATGCGTAGCAGCTTAAAACACAAATTTCTCAGCGTGTTTGAAGAAAATTCGTTTCTTCCGGAACGGAAACGATCGTCGTCGAAATCTCGATCGGAAATACCAAAAAGCAGAGAGGGAGAAGAGGTCGTAGAGAGGAAACGCTTCGATGCAAAATCGTCCTTTTGATCGAGCTTCTGCGCGACCAGAGCCCCGCTTCAATGGAGAAACACCGACAGAGGGGGTGATCGGGGCTGGAGGGGTAGAGAAATTCACCCTTGCGGCAACATTGCGAGAGAGCACACCTGGCTAGAGCCGTGCAGCTGCAGCTACAACCCCGTCTCCGCCGACAGGGGGATGAAAAAGGGGAGGGAAAAACGAGCACGAACCGGAGGGTCGTTGCGGGGCATCACGGGTTCCAGCGGGCCGTGGTCGAACGGGGGGGGGGGGGGGGGCGAGGAGAGGAGGAGAGGTTGGTCTGGGATGCTGAGATTTCAGTTACGCATTTGCTAGCCAACGATTTTCCAAACTCCAGCGAACCGGCTCAAAAAATGAAACGGCGAACATTGTTTTCGGTACTGGCCTGGGGATGAAACGTGACGGTCACGCTGTCCTCACTCTCTCTTTCTCTTTTTTTTTATTCTTTTCGTTTCTGCGACATTTTTAACATGCTGGTGCGTTAAAACACGCGCGTGAATGGAACGTTGTTGCGAATCGAAAATATTCCTACCTGCGGAGATTTTCCGCTTTTTATTTTACACTGTCAGAGTTGTTTCATAAATATAGACGTAGACGTGGTTTGCAGTTTATTACGACAACTTTTCTACAGAAATCTTAACACTTTAACTGCCACGTCAGCCATATTTCCATAGAAATTTGTCGCTTGCATTATCGATATCCTTTCAATTGGTTAAATCGTCGTATTAGGTGCTCCAAATTCCGAATAACAGAAATTACGAAGAATTGTAATAATAATAGGTAAAATTTGATCAAGATAAACGCCTTCAACGTGGCAGTCAAAGTGTTAAAAGTGTCATTTACCCCTCTGACACAGAGCACGTGGAAATTGAATCTAATTGCCAACCTAATAATTACTCCTTGTTTTAGATTTCAAAATCGCTTTCGCATCACCTTTTCTACCGTGCTTGACGAACTACATCACACCCTAACACGCACAGTCGATCTGCGTTCTCAAAAGCAGAATTTATGCAACAAATTATAAATATTTCAAAGTTTCGATTCAAATCAGTTGCCTACAAGAAGATTAATACCTAACGCACCACTCGTTCGTCACAGTCGACGTTTCAAAGTAGAAGACAAGCTAATCGAAGATATCCTGTACAGTTTCTAAATAAAACAATTAGAAAGAACGGGGCTGAATCGCGTTATTAGAGTTCATTATACCTAATCACGTTCCTTTGAATCGATTCGAACAGGATCTCCTCTCGCGTGTCTCTTCTGTCTCTCCTGTCTCTCCTGCATCGCGCAGGTGAATTTATTCAAATGCCGATCAGTTCAGAAACACGTCGCACTCATCGACACTTCTACCTCTCTTTTCTCTTTTTCCTTTTTTTTTTTTTTATTATTCCCTCCTTTGTCAGCCGCGTTGCGGATCCCTTTGTGCGGTCGCCTCAGAAGGGACGGCACGGAACAACGACTCCGATTTACGATTCGAGAATTTTGTTTATAAATGACGGAGCATCGTCTTTCGAGGATTGTCCATCGTTGTAAATTGTAAACCCGTTCAACGAACGAGAGCGTTTCCTGTGGAGGATTCACCAGGACAAGTTGATTCGTATTATCGGGGATGCTGGTTGTTTAAGAGATCGTAACCACCCTTGGAAAGAGAGGGTTATCGAGGTTGTCGCTTGACGCAAAATAGCACTTGTGGCGCGTTAATTTGATATTTAAGGTTCGATCCAAATAACTACGTAAACGTTTATCCAAATTTTTAACGTATTCGCCACCGTCGCACCTAAAAATGGAAGACCTTAAAGCATATACTATATAATATTAAAATTTCTATTATTTGCTATCACAGAATACCAAAATATCAATTATTTGAATCTCTCACAACCCCCAGAAGAATTTATCATTTTAAACAGCAAATTACAGGGGTCACCGTGATTTCGTCTAATTATTTAACTTTAAGGGAGTGTCGCGAACTACAGCGTGGGTTTTGGTGGTGAGGGTGAGTGGATGAAAAATGTTAGGCCGACCGTTGGCCACGTTCAACAACGGGGGGTGGTCCTGGTGGCATTAGTTCAAAGACAAAGGAGCAGCAATTACAAAAGAAGAAGCGTGTCCGCCTCGAGGAAGAAGATCCGGAAGCCTAAGTTTATTTACATTACAGTGCTGTGGACGGTCTTTCGCTCCTTTTGTCGACCGGCAAGAGTAATGCATATTAATAGGAAGTAATCCCCGGAAAGGGGAGGTTGCGGGTGGCCGCGTGAACGCAACGCTAAAGGACCCCGTAGGAAGACGAAACGTTTCTCTCCAGATACAAACGTCGTCGTCTCGAAAGTCACGTGGTAATTTCTGACGAATTCTGGCCCTTCGAATAAATATTCATGGACGGCCAACTGAATCTTTATTGGGTCCTTCCTTTTTTCTTTTTTTCTTTTTTTTTTCGGAAGGAACAGGCGTGTTCTTTAAAGGAAACGGAAGTATATCATCGATTTGAGTGTGTAATTAATTTTACTGGCTATAAAAAGTATTTTCACGTCTGAATTTGCGACATAGGTTGAAAGTTTAAGTCAGTTATACTTTGCAATTTCGATAAATTTAAGTGCCATGAAACACTTCGAGTGCCACGCCATAAAGATTTGCTATTAATTAATTAATTACAAGCAATCCAACGAACTAAATATATTGGAGATTTATAAAAGGGTTAAAAAGTAATCTGTTCGATTCAAATCAAGTCTCAGGAATTCATTGCATTCACGAGCGAAGAATATAAGAATCGTCCGGTGGTTGAAACGGAGTATGAAGAAATTTGAATAAAAAAAAAGCGACAAAAATTGGGTCGTCCAGAAGGGAAGACGCTGAATGAAAAGGGAACTGGTAAATCCTGGAAGCATGAACGACGAAATCGCTGAGCCAGCTACACCTCCTCGCAAACTACATACAACCTTCGCTAAAAGAAATCCTACTTCCGAGAATTTCAGCCAGAGTAGCAACTTTCCTTTTTTTTTTCTCTCTCTTCCTTCTTCTGCCACCGGCAGGGATTATTTTCCCACGGGACTTTGGACCGGGAACAATTACCGGTCTCTCGAAAATCCACCGCGAAAGAGTTTCACTGGCCAGTCGGAGGAATAAGGGAAATTCGAAGGAAAACGTTCTCAACTCCGGTGAAACTCTGGTACAGGTAACCTTCGTATAACAGGGTCGTTGGATTCTTGAAAGATGCCGTGTTACGCGAAACGAGTAACTAGTAAGAACAGGGTCAATTTTCAAAAATCGCAACAATAACGATAAATAATTGTTTGAACCGTGTTAGCTTATATCATAGAAATGCTACCTGCAATTTCGAATACTGTGCAAGAGCGAACTGCAAATGAGAAAATCGAGAAGAAATTAAGGCAAGTTTCTGCGTCTGACAACTACCGTCTCGAAGTCGTCGAGTCCACGTACGAAACAGTTCTCTGTTCAAATATTAACAGGGAAAACACAGGAGATTCCCAGACCTTGCTTGGTTTCGTAACACCGGTAGCCAGGTTTACACGTTTACTCGGAGGTTATCTGTACCCGTGTTTGCCGACACCTCACCGTCCACATTGTAACTCGCGACCCACGCCCACGCGTTCACGTTCGACCGTGTGTTGCATCGGGATCGGTTACATACACTCGGCAATTTCGTATTTTCAAGATGTACCGCCGTCCTATTGTGATTTTACACATTTTATTTCGATATTTTATCATTTCCTACCTAACCCAGATCGCGTGTTAATTTTGTAATCGAATCGAATGATTGTACGAACAGCATCGCAGGAAATATCGAAGGATCGGAATTCAGGACACGGTAGGAAAACCGTCGACAGTTGAAAGATCGGGAGTTTAGTCAGGTACCCGTTCGAATCCTGGAAAAAAATCGCCGCTCCACCGACGCGTACCAAGGAAGGATCGGTAGACAGTTGGGCGCCCAAAAGCTTGTACCCCGGGGATGGTTGCGGCGCGAGGACCTCAGGTAGCTGTGTCCCTGCCTCGTCCCCTTCCTGCGTGGTCCTTCGCAGTTAGAACCGACCCAGGGGACGAGAGGGGCGACCTTCGTCTATCCGTGAACACCCTGTGATTTCTTCCTCCCCTCCTCGACAACGAGCGCACCTGGTCCGTAGCCTGATCCTGGTCAGGGTTCCATCGGATCCTCGGACTTACTTCTGATTTTCATCCACTGCGCCTTTGTTGTTTCTTATCCAGGCAATTTGGCAAGATATTATTGTATCAATGCGATATTTTGATTCGTTTGATAGCTGTAGTTTAGTATCGCGTTGTTAATTATTAATATCGTTAGCCCTAACCGAAATCTCAGGCCAAACACTTTCTTGCTACGAAATTATTTAACTAAATTCCACAAACAATTTTTAACCCAGGTAATTATCCTTGCGTCGTAATTATTAATATCAACTTGGTACCTGAAGGAAATGCACCCAATTAATTTCGTCTATCGACTGTTACACATTGCATGGAAAACTTTCAGGAACTATCGATCCACGGATCGTATTTAATCCAAAGGAGGAATCGAAGGAGGTTGTCGGCGTGTTGGCTATACCTGGTAACCTGAAATTCGTAATCATACACCGGGACAAACCGAGAACCGACGTTCTCGAGCGGGTGGCGTGTACAAGCGAGGATACAAGGGGCGGCATGAGCGAGCAAAAGGGAATGGGAACGGTCGGTTTCTCGTTACAGAGCTTCCTGTATGGAAATCATAGAACGGTAAGGCTGTCTTCTTCTGGCACGGGACACCGTGGCTGCCACAATGATCTCAGATTCGAATCAAATCTAGGCTACATAACCGTCTGGCCCCCTTCCCGTTTTAGCCAGCCTCCTCTCTTCCGGAACGAGCCTCCAGATCGATAAACCTTGGTAATCGATTTTCGAGCCGGTCTTCTCGTTGGCCAGGAAGAATTCTACGGACTTGTTGCTCCGATCGATGGACGAACGAATATTGTCCCAGTGATATTATTAACACTTAGACGTACAATTGTTTAATTTATTTCTACGCGAGTTACGTTATGAACAAAAAGCCTGCAAACGCAAGTTACTCGGTAATTTTCCGTTCGGTATAAAAAGAAACATAGTCAACTGGCACATTTATTAACTCAAAATATCCTCTTTTTATTTCGTCCGCTATGTTTTCATCCGCATAGAGAAAACTCGTTTGATATAATAAGCCTAGTATCGCTTTGACTGCTCGATTTGGCTAAACAGATTACCGTTCGCGCAATGGCGACTACGATTTGAATGTTAAAGGCGACTCTCGTTCGTGTACCTGCACGATACGCGGGCACACAGGGTGGAGGAGAGAAAAAAAAAAGAGGCCCGTCACGCACAAAGTGGAATTCCCTGGGTGCTCACGTACGTGCGATTAGCATGACAAGTGGAAAGTAATTGTTCGCCGTAGACGACCTGTAGACGAGTTCCACGGCTCGACCGTCCCGGACCCCCGTGGCTCGTGAATCGAAACAGTTTCCTTTTCAGCGGACGCTCGGTACCGATTTCGTGATCACGTCACCGACTTCGTCTAATTAATTCGATTCCACCGGGACCAACGGAGTTTACTCGGCATCGAATCGAACGGGAATATTCCGTGAGAATTGGCTCCATTTCGTCGACTTCCGCTCAAGAATCAACATCATTTTAATTTAAGAAAAATCAGAATATGCCAATATTATCTTTTTTCATACGCTCTAAGCAGACGATCTGTAGAAGAAACGATCTCACCAAATAAAATTCATCTCCTCCGATTGGTAGTCGTAGAAAAGGGGGAAAAAGACCGATCATTCGTGTAACCAGCTTAGCTCGGAACGAAAAACCGAGCATATTGCGTACACAAGTGAACCACTGGATGGTATGGGTGTCCCGTGAACGGCCGGTATCTTGATAGCCATGCAAATGGCCCGGTGTCAGATCCTATCGCGGAGCCGTATAATCAAAAGCGGAGGCACGCAAGCGCGCGAACCCATCTGCCCCCTCTTCAACCATTTTACCAACCTCACCTTTTTCTCTCGTTCCTATGTCAAAAGTCTGGACTCCTCTTTCTTTCTTTTTCTTTTTTCGATTAGAAGGAGATCGGGAAAGCTCCAACCACCGTGACAGTGTTCCGCCTACTGAATTAAAGCGTCGCGAGGCTTGCTCCGCGGACCTGGCCTCGCCCAGAATCACGCGGACAACGCATGCGCTCTTCTGAGCTACACATATTTCCTGCCACGGATCCAGGAGAACGATCTACCTAGTTTGCCTGGATAGATGAGGATTTCTAGGGACATTTTTAACGTTGGAATAAGGTTCTAGAAATTTTATTAGGGTTGAAACACGGTTTCTAGGGATTATTCGAGGTTTGAAATAAGGTATTAAGGATTTTCGTAAAGGGATACTTTACGTACTTTACGGAAGGTCCCTATGCGCTAATAATTTCGATGAAATCAACTAATTGTTCTGAGCATTTGATGATCATAGGCATTTCATGTTCAAAGGGGCGAAATCGTTCGCGTAGAACAATCTTCCTCCCACGTCGAAACAAAATCACGTTGTCCCTCGATTCGTGAACAAAAGAGCGTGAAACCTGTCGAAGCCTATAAAGCAGCAAAACCGTGAGCGAAAAGTAACCTCTTTTCAGGTTCTAACAGAAACTAGACGGCAAACCGTGCACTTACGTATTTCCTTTTTCTTCTCTCCCACTCTCTCCTTCTTACTCTCTGTCTTTTACTTTGGTTCTTACGCGGTTCCAACTAACATCCACAGACGAAGATATATTCCGGGTGAGTTGCGCCTCCTACTAGCCTGGCTATCGTGGGCCAGATCAAATGGCGGTCTAAGAAGCAGCCGGGTCGTGGCGGGAAGAAATATCGTGAACTGGAAAGAGAGTGTGTAGCCAGGGGTGAAATCCGGTAGCCACGACCAGGTCGACCCACGTTTGGGGTTCGACGGGGCGCAAAACGGTCGGCTGCGCCACCGCGACACGCGGATTTTATTTGCCAGCTACCATTAAAAATCTCCTGCCTGAGATTTCATCGATTACCTCGAAATCCCGAATTCACCTTATAATTGCAAGATTCGGAAAATGGTTAAATTTTCAATGGTGTATTCTTCGGTTTCTTAACAAAAATTCAAGCGAGAAGCTACGAAAAGTAATGGTACCGACAGCATTTGGCTTTTCTTTAAAATAGTGTTAAACTTTTGGCCTAACAAATAATTATACAATATGGTAAGATTATAAACATAATTTCAATAAAATTCACAGACAGTTTAATCCTCTGTACAATAAACATCCAAGAAATCTATCTATCGATCGTCGCATCGAAAACGTCGATGAAAGAGGTGTAATGGAACGATGAGGTCCGTGTTCTTAGAACGTCGAATCACGGAAAGCCTCCCACGTGAAAATTACGTGACGGGTCTACGAAGGGAGCCGATTTCCCTGTAATCATCGACTCCCGTTTCCTGTACGCTGGCACGTGGCCGTTTTCATGTAATTTCCCCCTCCCCTTTCGTCCATCGCCTCTTCTTCGTCTTCTTCTTCTTCGTGGCCAGCCAGCCGCTCGTCTACGTGCCCCGATGGCCGACGATCACTTACGGATCGTTTAATTAATGCGCCGCGCCACGTGGCACGCTTTGGCTTTCGCCTCACGCGCATCGATACCTTATTCCACTCTTATCCCTCGCGATAATTCGAAATCAGGGAGAAAATGCTCGACCACGCGCACTTACTCATACGGCTACCATATATCCCGAGGGAGGAACACGGCTCCTTTGCTATGCGTGTTGAATAATCGTGCTCGATCCGAGCGCCGCCGCCGGCTAAATAAACCTCGAATATCATAGCCGCCGACAAAGTTAACCGCGACAACTTTGCCTGAATTTCAAGGAGCCACCTATGGAATATACACCAGGGTGCTATTCAATCGTGAACGCTCGCCAAAGGTTCAATAAATCGTGCATTTATTACTCGTTTATTATCGTCTCTTAACGTTTCGTGCGATTAATCCTCGTAGACACGTGGTTTATTCAATCATGAGAATGTATTTTTATTTTTATCGGAGGAACAGGAGCACTTCGGGTATTAACCCTTTGCGGACGAGGCGCTTCCAAGTTTGAAACGATATATGCAAGGAAATATCAATATATTAGAAATCCCTACTGCTACAGTTATCATTTTTCCTTATGCCAAGATTACAGCACGATGTTTAGGAATTTATACACTTTATACGATACTATGAAAATTCTATTTGGCCGAATATATCCGCCCATCGTCCGCAATGAGTTAAAATTGAAATTTTTCTGAGACAATTCAATGGCAGCCTATTCTCATTGGAGAAGGAAAATTATGATTTCACGATAGAAAAAGCTTGAAGTGCCCAAACAGCGAACACCGTAATCTGCTCGAAAAAGGTAATTCAAGGATCGCGTGTTTGGGTTTACGACCCGATAAAACTGGCGATACAAAAGTGCCAGGGAAAGCAAACATTGATTGCTCTTTTTTCAAGAATTCAATGATAGTCTCGCTCTGATTTTAGATAATCAAAATGATTACCCATCGGTTCGACAACTAAAATCATTTCTCTCGTGAGAATTGAACAAATAACAAATTCCAAACGAGAAATGATACAACAGTAGAAGGAAAGGGTGTGTGTTTAAAGAGCGAATCGATTACCAAAAAGCGCAAGTTACGGGTAAGAAGTCTCCGGTGGTTCCCCGAATTTATTGTGGCTGAAGTTGTCGCGCGTCCCCGTCCCCGTAAAACCACCCCACTGTGTACGTCAAAACCGGGCGGAGTTTCTTGCCGTAACTAACTACTCGTGAATTTACCGAGACACCGACTCGAGTTTCTCGCACTCGGCGGCAAGGTAACCGTAGGAAAGTTTCCAACAGTTTCTGCCGCGGTGACGACGACGAAGCACGAGGGGATGGGTGTGCGTAAAGGAGGCGGGGGTGGTTCTCGACCGAGGGACGAACTTGTAGTTTATGAATTTATAGCGGCGGAAAGCGGCAAAGGCGAACGAGTTACGCGCGCTCCAGTTTATTCCGTCTCACCTCCAAGATTTTCCTCCCATTGAAATTCCGGCTGTCGCCAACCCCTCTTCTCGAATCTGACTTCCTCCCCTGCGTCGCAGAACTTCTTGCCAGCCGGGAAATAGTCGCGAGCCATTAACGAGTGCCGGCCCAGCCTCGGCTGCAATTGCGAGAGAATCCTGCGGACGAACCGCGTCGATAACTTTCGCGGATCGCCCGGTCCGTTAATGGAACTTTCCCCGTACACTTCGACAATCCCCTTCTCGAGAATAAAGGGACTGTTTTGTCCCGGGGGCTAACCGTCTACGGAGATACCTCGTGCACGACAGAACGAAGGTTGCTGAAAGTTTTGAATCGTTAACTAAATTCGTAACTTCGTACGGTGTAAGATTACTTTTTTATTTTTTTTGGAATCGGAGTCATTTACCAAGCTAACGAATACAAGTTATACAGCCCGTGAAATGAATATTTCCATTCTCTTATGGATGAAAATAGCTGTGCCAATTTCATATAGAATTGTTTTAAATAAATTTCATTCTACAGCAACCGGGATACGCGTAAACTGTTTGCTCCATCGTACACTGTTGTATAAATGAATAAACAAAAAAAAAAAAAGAAAAATGTTGGAAACCGATATATTCGATGGAAAGGTAACAACAAATTCCGAGTCACCTGTTTGCACCTGCACATAAGCGCCACTTCGCATCACGCTTGTGCGTGGTAGCGTAATCGTGCGGTATCCGTGTACACTCGGTTTGTGTCGCCATTGTGTAACTGGAACTCGTGGTGTTTTCGCAGGAAACGGAACAGGTGTACACAGGTATATACGAGACTGCATATGCAGTTACATCGGTTTCCGTGCTGCGCCTAGGCCCCGTGGAATACTTTCGAACGATGCAATTACGTCGCTGCACCAGAGGGAAGGACGCGGTTTAGGGTTTCGTGGTCACGTGTATCGTGTTTAATCGTTGCACTTTCCGACGTAACTTTGCTCGCGACCACCCTTTTGCCCGCCAAAATTTTCATCCGTCGAACTAAAACACGATTCTTCATAACTTTGATGAATTTAAACGTTCACCAAATTTGTTACGAAACAATCATTTGACAGAATCCGGAGACGAAATTATTCACCGCCAGGTACGTAACACTGGGCATTAAGATGGTCGAAGATTTAGAGTTTTTTATTTACGTAGAATTTGTTAGCGATACGAGAGCCAGCAATCCATGAAGCCGGTGGTGTCGGCGTTTCAGAGATTCGGATTCGGTCACGGTGCTCGCACGACACCACGGGGCACCCACCGTGTCTCCTGTCCGGACACACGCGTGAATTTATACGCGCGTGGGTGTGTCGGCTTTCCTAGGATCACCGTCGTCGTCACCGATACCTTCTCGCTTCCTCTCGCTCCGGTTTCCGTTAAATCGCGGAATCACGATACTCTGCTGCCGGCAATCGATATCCCCCCTAGTCGCGAATTACTTGTAATTTTACCCTTCTACACGAGTTCCCACGCAACTTGCCCCTTACAACCCCCCCTACAATTTTCAATTCGAGCTTCCTGTCTATACATTTCTCTTTCGAGTAATAATAATTCGAACTGATAAAGTCATGGGAATTTTTGCCTTACTTCATCTTTCCGATAAACTGCAGCTCGAAGACGATTCTGGCAGGGAAAATTTGAAGAAGCGAGTCCGGAACGTCGGCAATTAGTAGAGTTAGGTCGAAGGATTCCTCGGAGGGGCCAATATTTGGTCAATAATGTCAATAACCTCCGCGCACGACACTCGACACTTGGCGTCCCTTCGCGCGTGTTTACGCGCGCGCGCGCGCCGAAGAACACGCCAGGTTTTGTTGGCCGAACATGTGCATCGTGACTGGCCAGTTAACACCTCGACGACGAGGAGCGTCCTGAGTCATCGATGAACCGTGGAATCGATCCTTCTGCGAACCAAAGTGCCGCACGAAATATTCTTCCTTCGATGGGTTCGATGCCATCCGGCCTCGTATTCGAGCAACTTTCGTTCCTCGCGTTGAATTCAACATTCGTTGGCAAACATTTCAGCTCGGGACACCGGGATCTTCGAAGTTAAATTGTGACTGAAATTATGCTTTGTACTTAGTTGTTAATTTTAATAAGAACCATCCCTCGTGGCCCGACGAATTTGTCGGTCGGTTAGAGAAAAGGGTCACGGAACTAGTGTCGCTGCGAGCTGGTAAACGAGGAGCGAGAAGCTTGTCCGGTGAAACACGAAACTCCCCGTAACTTCTCTGATGTCGTCCGTTTCTTTTTTTTTTCCCCCACAAAAAGGCTCTGGCCACTTTACGCGAATATATCGCACCATTCTTTCGCGAACGTTAAATTCTCTTATTTAAACATCTTTAACACGTTGAGTGGCACAGTGAAAACGGACGTACCTAGTCAGACACGATAAAATCGAAACGACGAAATAAACCACGGATAGCGTTATCATTAAGCTAATAATGCTAGCTATCGATTTGAAAGATTAAATTTGAAAATTAGTTGATTATATTCTTAATAATTTGGATTTCAACGTGTCTGACTACACACGTCCGTTTTCACTGTGGCAGTCAACGTGTTAAGGCGTTATTAGCTTAATATCAACGGTATCCGTGGTTTATTTTATAGTTCTTTTTGTCAATTATTTGATTGTACAAAATTTCGGGTGTCACTCACCGGTGACTGACGGGGCGCTTAACGTGTTAACCATTTGCACTCGAAGCATTTTTGCTCCAGACATACTTTCAGAAACCAAACGTGTTAGAAATATTTGAGAATCTGTTGATTTTTATTCCCTTCGCATTTTTCTTAAATTTAGCATTTTAGAATACTCCTCTAAATTAAATATGGCGCCTCGGAGGCACCACGCGAGTGCAAAGGGTTACGTAGTTCACCGTGCATTCTTCATACGTAACGCAGACTAATCTTCACTACTCCAAATACACAAAGAACATACAAAAATAATAATTAAACAACGCGTGACAACGCGTTATCTAACGACTTACCCATTCGGTTAGCTAATTGTTAAATATCCATGCATTCGTTTCAACGTCGATTCAGTAATACGATGAAAAAAGGAATCTAAAAGATCGCACGGATGAATCATTTTCTTTCACGCGATTCGATCGTAGCCGAGGAACAGAGCAGCACAAGAGTAATCCAAAAATTCATCCGCGTCCTACAGGGTCTGGAAATCTTAGACGTTAAGTAATGGACGAACCATTAGTCCCCATACCGTCCGGGACCCGTGACGATATCGAGTTGCAGGAACATTACGTAACTCGTCGCATCCCATTTAATGTTACTATCACTCTGGTATGACAAGTGGAAGACGCGCAACATTAATTTC
Source organism: Stelis phaeoptera (assembly GCA_943735885.1). Lineage (NCBI taxonomy): Eukaryota > Metazoa > Arthropoda > Insecta > Hymenoptera > Megachilidae > Stelis > Stelis phaeoptera. The sequence continues at coordinate 10,732,820 of OX030941.1, read as the reverse complement.
TTCTGACAGAAATCGTGCTACGATTTCGTTACTGCTGCTCCCAAATCACTTCTAACGTGCCGCTCTCGATACAAAACAGTCGAAACAATCGCAACGTAGTTACTAGCCTGTAATGGTTTCCATGCAATGGCTTATAGAAAATTGAGGAAAAATTATATTTGCAAGACTGTTACGTTAACACTTTCGCTATAGGTTGCTGTATTAAAAATAACCTCATTCCTCGAATGTTGCTTGCAACGTAGTATAACATATGATTTTATGTTTCATTTGATCAAATAAACATCTTATTTCGTGAAGGTAGTCGCAGTGAAAACTCTCTCGATTCGATTTGCCAGTCGATCAGATACAAAACGATTTGTTCTTTTTTTCTTTTTCTTTCTTTCTTTCATCCCTCGCCCCCGGGGCTGGAAGTCTTTCTGGCAATCGAGTGCTCGCCGCTCGCGACGATCGCACGCGATTTAACACTGTGTCGGATTAATTCTCAGCCGCCATTCAAGCATTAAGCAACGTTAATTCGTTCCAGTAACTTCCTCCACCTCCTTCTCCTCCCTGGTGGCGTGCTACTTCACGTTTGAATACACGGTTCGCGGAGGCAACGCGGAGGGACAGAAGAGGGCTGATAAAACGGGTTGAGAAGGCGAGGCGCAGGAGGATATCTGCTCCCTTGAAACGGGAACGGCAGATGCTCCGTTAATTAATTAGAAGCGACGGTGACACTTGTTACCCGCTGATTTCACCCGCGATGTACACGTGCACGCTTGTTTCTCGCTCTCGATTCTGAACGCGAGCAGGCCTCGAGAGAGGAAGAGACGGTCTCGAGAGCCGTTTTAGCCGAGTTTGTTTAATTCACGGGAAAGAAAGGTGTAGCGGAGCGAGTCACGGATCAATTTTTTCAAAGATTCTTCGTCGGTTTCGAGAGCAATCGAGATAATTAAGGTCGAACCGATGAATCGTAAAAGAAAAGTCCTCTGTTCGCTAAGCGTTTTAAATTGTCATGGCGATTAATTTGAAGATTTGCCGACGAAAGTTCGCCACAGATCCTATCGTTTAAAACGGCATTGGGGCTTAATATTACTCAAAATTTTCTTTTCGTACGATCATGAATTATTCCACATTCTTCGACGTAATGGAAACCATTCGCACCATTCGTTACTGCAAACAAATCGATCCGACTGCGACGCTAAAAATCGATCCTACACAGTGGAAGATCTAGAAGGCAGAACATCGGCGCGACAGATCCGTGAACGACGTAAATCGTCGCGTTTCCTTCACGGGAGTTCGATTCACGGCTGATTGTAGCCGGTAGGTGCGAACGCGTATCCGAAGGTTCCATTAACGGGGACGCCATTCAATTTCCACGGGATCGACAAAGGTCTCGAATTACAAATTCAAATCCGTGCGGGTTCGTCGCGGCACGCGCGTCATGTTAGCCGAAATTCTTTTCACGACCACCTGTAAAACGTTTCCAACCTCGATTCTTCTCTTACGAATACTTAAAAAAGATGCAGATTCGCGACTCGAAGGAAAAGAAACGACGAATAAGGGGGAAACAATGTGTATTTTGTCTCCGAGAGATCGTTGGCCTGGAAGAATGGCCTGTTTCGTTGGATACTGTTAGTTTGTTTTACAAGATGAACTATTCTTCGACGTTTTAAACCTCGATCGATCTTCATTTATGCTGCAATTAATTCCTTGCACTACCATTTTCCCGACAGGTGCGTCAGTCAGAGCTAAATATTGAATTATTACATATTATTACATATACTTCGTACTTGGCAAACATTAAACTGTGTAAATTGTAATCAGAATTAAATTTAATATTCAATTATGATCAAAGTTTGAAAGGACAGAAGTCACATCTGAACTGTAACCTGCGTCGCGAGTGTGACACGTTATTGTAGTGCAAGGGGTTAAAACGAAGAAAAAATCAACGTATCGTTCAAAATATCTTGTACGATAAGAATTTCTAGAATGTTTTATAACTTTGTTCCGCAAGAAAGTCGGCAAAAGAAAAGGTTGAGAAGTAGGAAAGGATATACAGAGTACGGTGGACGGGAAATGCAATTAAAAGAGGAAGGAAATCCTGTCGGAGTATTTTCCTGAAGCACCGTGGAGAATTTACTCGGTTCTATGAATAATTAAAGAAACTCCCGTCCATCTTTGGACCGTTCGAGCGTTCCCTATGTAAATTCACGTCCGACTACCGGCGCGTCGAGCATCCTCGAGGGCTACTCGAGCGGACTCCACCCACGTAGCAGCGAAACGCTGCGAAATTTACAGCCTACACGAGCATTCAGAAACGGACCGCGGCCCGGAACACATAATTTAACCAGTTGGATATCCGCGGACACACGGTTGCTCCTCGAAACAGCTTCGAACATCGTTTACCTGCACCTAGAATCCTCTCTCTACTGTCTCCTGATACTTAATCTTATCAATGAATTAAATTTAATTCACTGCGAACTATTGTACCCAAACATTACTCCAATTACTGGAGATTACGAATTTAATGTAGAAGAAGAAAGAGAAAATAATTTCAGACGTTTTGCAATCGTATGTAATAGTCTGAAAAATATCCCTCCTTCGATATATCCATCGTGGGCAAAGGAAAGGTCGCTCCCTGGAACGAGAGCAAACAGTTTGGTCCTTGAAGCCAGGACGATCAAACACGCGCGAATCGAGTTGCAAAGGAGCTGGGGAATCGTGTGTCCAACACGAAACGAACGGCAAACACTCGATTGGACGAGGTTGCTCGTTGGACGACACGATGCGATGGTTCGTTCAGATCGGACGGTGGCGCGAGAGAAAGCACGTGGCAGGACCGCGGGTGCATCGACCATCGTTGGCACACCCCTAATTAAACCCCCCTCTCCTGGTACACGGGTTTAAGTATCCTCGAGTGGTACGTCGTGCGCGTGTTTACGAATGCTCGCAAGTTTCGCGTATCGTCCGGTACGTTCGTGGCCGGGGGTCGTTCGAGTAGCTTTCGAGGATCCTCGAAACGCAGTAGTCGGATACGAATCAGCTTGGGGAACGAGTAAACGGAATCTGGACTCTTTGCTTCCTTGCTGTACGTTTTATTTTTACACTTTTAAATGGGTTATTAGACGAAATTCGACCGTCCTGCGCTGTTATAGCGACAGAAATCGATTGCCACCCTGGTCCCACGAATCTTAATTAATAATAATGATTTTCTAGTAATACTGAAATCACGTGAAGTGGAATTTTATCCATGAAATAGTTTCATAAGAGCTTCTCAGATTTTAGTTAAATTATTGTCGAAATGTAATAAAAGAAGTAAGCATGATACTTCTTTTGAGGTTATTCGAAAGGCGTGTTTTGCCGAACGATAGCGTTGAATAATTTATTGGCCGATCGGTCGACACGAAAACTAATTTATTAAATGCTACGAGAGATACACGTTCGATAACGAATCACCTGTTCTTCTGGGTAAAAGAACAGCTACCCAAAAACGAGTAGGTAAAAACAAAAAAAAAAAACAAAAAAAAACACAAAAATACACATATCAGAGAGAGTCGGACGCGTGAATGGGCAGAAAAGCCGGTAAAAGCCGAATGAAGGGTCACCGAAAACGCATCGATATTCAAACGAATCGTCACCTAAAAAGGACACATCCGATAAACCATCAGTGAGAACGGACAGGCTCGAATTACCATTGAAACCGGACAAAATGCTCTCTAACGAACGAAATAGACAGCGGCCCGAGTGGCATTCACCGTCGATACCCGTACAAAGGATCGATGAAAATGATCAGGGACCACCGTCGAAATCGACCGAAAAACCGTGGCGCCCCGCTAACGAGCTACCCATGAGATTTTTCACCTTATCGACGAGACGGGCAGCTATCACGGGAAGAAAATTAAGTTGGGAAACGCGATCGGTAAATCGTGGCGGAAGAAAAAGCGTCGTTCGTCCAGGGGGTGGTTTCGCGACAAAACGGATTTATTTACAGCCCCAGAGCAGCCACAATTTATCTAACGCGGGGTAATCTATGCTCTACGAACAGTTTTTCTTTTCATTTTACGACTGGTGAAGATTCTGCGATTCTCTAAGTTATTCTCTGCTGTATAATATTCCGAAGCTACCAAACTCTTAAAATATACAATTCCAAAGTTCCCAAGCTCCCGAAAATACTGAAATATTTCTATCCGGGGCGAAAGGGTTCAACAGACAGGAACATTTTTCGCCACCCCAATGAACACTCGTCCAACCACAAAGGGGTGAAAAATTAAGTGAAAAAAAAAGCGATGGGCGCGGCGAAAGCAGGGATAATAAATCGTTAGCAAATGAAAAAACAAAGGTGGAGAGAGAAAGAAATGAACGAAGGGGTGTAGATGGAAGCTCCAGGCATAACAACGAGCCACTGTTCAAATAGGTCGTCGGTGGTTGGCCAGAAAGGAATTTATTAGCGACCGGTGGAGTACATTCGCGATAAACCGTATGTCATGGTAGGCTACGGTGTGAGAGGTTGGTTATGGCCGATGCTGGCAACTAGCAGCAGCACAGACACAAACCGGGAGTTCCTCTCTCGGTTCTCTCGAGCAACAGCCACCGTTGCTGGCGCGTTGCTGCTGGCTCGCAAGCCGGATGATTTAATGCCGGGGCTGCCCCACCCTGGAATGCCGTCGTTTGCGCGAGATTTTCAAAAATAATATCGGCCCACCCGAGCTCGCTCCTCTCCTCGTAGGAAGAGACCGACCTGGGGAATTATGCTGGAATGTTTCCTAGTATTTCACTGCGAAAGGGAGAGGGAATCGTGCACGCTGAAACTCCTGATAGATTTACACGGTACGGGCCGCGTCCTGTTCGCTGAATTAACGCGGATTAATTATTTTTGCGGGATAATTCACGGTAAATTGCTGCCCTACCGGGAAACCGTGTCTCGTTTACGAGCGTAGGTCGGAAAGGAAAAACCGGGTAGGATTTTTATCGAAATTTATATGGGGAAGTTGTAAGAAAATATTTTAGACACACTCTGTAACTCCGATGTATCTATACTTAAAACAACAATATTTTTACCAGAAATTAAATTAACCCTTTGCACTCGGTTGTCCCCTCTGAGGGGACACATTTAATATACCAAAGTATTTTAAAATATGAAATTGAAATTTTATTTATTTACATTAAAATATAGAACGTTTATGGAAGGAATAAAAACTTTTCTTCCAAAACAGTGTATTGGTTTTTGGAAATTTCGCTGTCAAAATGGGCCGGATTCGACCGTATCTAAAAATACTCCGAGTGTAAAGGATTTAATTATCTGTCCCCCCCCCCCCACACACACACCCTTATAATTACTATCATCTATTCTGCCAAGGATTACCTATAATTTACAATACAAAGGATATTTAATAAAATTGTCAAACATAATCCCAGAAATAATTCATTTTGAATCAATTAATCCTGAAGATTCCTGGTTAAAGACAATGCTGATTTTAAGATAACGAATGAAAAGAGGGAAAAGAAATTAGCGACGATCATCGAGCGCATACGGTGTAAAATAATAAATAGGCGTTAAAGGGAGGATGTAATGCCTTGTACATACAATCCAGTGGCCAGTGGCCAGTATTTCTTCGTTCTTGTTGCTCCTCACCTGTCACCTGGCCACGCGTGTGCGAATCCACGCCAGCCACAACCCACGTTTTTCTTACTATCCGACGGGAAACAGGCTCACGCCTATCGTGTCGTATCGTTATCACGATCTACGATCACGATATCTCGTTGGATCTTGCGATCCAAAGCCGGCAAACCAGATTTCCACCCGTTTCCTCGGACGCTTTGCTAATTGCCGTCTCACGAGCCAGGAAGCCCCGTTTTTACGACTTTCTTCTTCCGTGTTAACGACTGTTCACGGGAATCATCGACGACCTGGGTCAAAGATTTCATAATCCTTCAGGTAATTACTTGAAACGAAAATTCCTAATTATCTATAAAAGTTGTAATAACAAATAATAAAATCCTAGTTGTGACTATTGCGTCAATGAAATCCAGTTGACAACTTTGAAACGACGTATGTAGATCTAAGACGTTGGTCGCGAAGTAGAGCATAAGTTAGGAATCGAACGATTCTGTGATTCGATGGGGGTCGATAGGCGTTCGAATCGGTGTCCGGGCCCCCGGGTTAATAGTGATAAAGGAGTCGGGCTAATCGCGGTAAGCTGACCAGTAAATTACCGCGAACAGAGGTCGGCCATGGAACCGGTAACCTGTAAATCGGCGGCCAACGAAGAACGTCAACCGTATCTTTAATGGGCAGTCGCATTTTTCAACTTCCCACGTTTCGGGCCTCTAACCCAGTCCTAAGCCGTGTGTGCGACCGTAAATTAGATTCGTTCGAGGATGATTTGTAGCGTGCGCCTCTTTCTCTGTCTTCGAGCTAACTCGATGTAGCGAACCAGTCGAATTTACCGACCACGCGAGTCTTGCGAATAATTTCCTCGAGAAATATCGACGATAATTAACTAAATCAGATTAACAGACAAGCTTTGACGCTACAAGACTCTGCATAATATAATATTTCTATTACATATGCTTTCGAACACTTAACGATCGAAGGGGCGTGGAATTTGGCTGTTATAATTGTTTTCGATCATTGAATATCTATGAAACCCTTGAAATTGCAATTTGGCAAATAACATCACCGAAAATCGATATCCCCCGAATTTCGAGCCGTCCAGCTCACGGAATTTGTTTAATTTCCGCACAAATCATTCGGACGTAATCCGAGAAATTATGAGTCCGACCGGATTCGAGTTTCATCGGCAGTGAAAAGAGCAAAAACGAAGAAATAGAGAGGCAGGTCTGTCGAAAGAATTTTTCGCGTGGCCAAATTGTTGTGGTGTGGATTCCGTTGGAGGCTCGATGGGACGCAGCTGCAAACTCATCGGCGTCGGTGTTATTAATTCGTACGCATCCCCGGGACGATTAAACCGATAATGAGATTAATTAGCGTCGGCTCGAGGCGTGAAGTTTGAGAGACCGTCTACGAACCACAAGCGTCGAGTCATCGGCATTTTTCGACTCGTGCCTGGAATTATTATCCGGGGGGGGGGGGATCGTGTGTGTGTGGGGGGGAGGACAGCAATTAACGTTTGATCGTGCAGCTTTTTCTTTCGTTGCAGGCTCTCGTCCACGCGCCGTTAGATTCCCTATTATCATCGTCATTATTATTCGTAGACGATGATGTAAGGATTGGACGAAAAGAACGACGGATACCTTCGATAACCATGAAATCGAGTATCTTTCAGATATTTCTTACCCTTTCGCTGCTAACGGTGGTAAATTGGTAATTTCTGGAAAATTTTCTCAGAATTTACTGTACCCACTTTTCTTGTGTTTGACGTGAAAATGATCAGAATTCTATCGCAATAATTACCCTAAATACAGTATCTAAGCTTTTGATATCTCTTCAAGGAATACAGGTATGGAAAAGTGATACCAGAAGCCTAAAATTTCGAATTCTATAACTTCCCACCGAGTACTCCTTAATCCGTAATTTTGCTCGGGAATGAATAAAATCGACTGGGAGCACTTTAAATTCCACTCGATAAAATCCTGCTCTAATTGGAAGCCACTTGAAATCAACAATTAGGCGACCGAAATATTTCACGGACCAAGGATCACACACGAATATTACCAACTCGGACGGTGATCTTTGAAAGCCTCCGAACGCGGAATCTCGATTGAATAATTAATCGATCGTTTCCGTGAAACAGACACAAAGATTCTTTGAACCGTGCCAGACGTTTCTCGCACGAAAGAAAAAAAAAAAGGTGGCGTTAATATCAGCCAGCTTGTAATTCTACGGAGTTCTTTCTTTTTCCTTTTTCATTCTAACTGGAAGCAGGCGTCGATTACACCGAAGCAGAATCGCGACAATCGCGTGTGTCGAACAAGCGGAAAGGTTTATTAGCCGAGCTGAGGGCTAATATCGAGGATGTACAGCCTGCAGCGATAACTTTGACTCGTCTTTGATGTCGCGCACCCCTTTGTGCCGCCACAGCGGACAATGAGATCGTTGAAAACTCGCCTTTACGCCAGCTTGGCCCAGACGTAGCATTCGATTTTCCCTCCTTTCCCTCTTTGCCGTTCGTTCTTCCTTTCTTTATTTCTTTTTTTTTTTCTCCCACTCCTCATCTGTAGTCGTGAAACGAAGCAACGACCGAACGAGAAGTTAATAACGTCGACGTTTTCAATCCCTTGCTCCGTGACGCTCGAATCTGGTAACGAGATGTCTTTATGGGGACGTTTACAATTACGAGTGACGCGTACGGATCATTCGCTGCTGAAAGAGGATCCACGATTAAATCGTTTGGAGAATTTATTATATTTTTCTTAGGGGACGAAGGTTTATCTGAGATTCTGTCGAGGGTAATTGATGCGGTTTCTTTTTTAAATACACGTAGATATCATGTATCACTATTTAACGATTTGATTGTCATGGAGGTAGCACCACCGCCAGGTATTTTGGATAATCGAGCAATTTTAGTAAAGGAAAGATTATAATTATTATTATTAACTAGGGTTTCACTGGGTCTTATCACTGTGGCGAAGTCTATTTGGAAACTTATGTGATTAATAGAACAACTATCAGAGAATTAGAAAAGATAGTTATTAAATAATAATTTTTATCCAAAGTAATTGCCATTTGTATCAATAACCTTTTACCACATTTTTAATAAATTTTTAGATTCTCCCTGTGGAGAGGGGAACAGAATATACCCACAGTAGCCCCTGCTTGTCGTAATAGGCGACTGAAAGGGGAACAAAAAGGAAAAGTATTTGTAAGAAAAAGAAAAAATAGTATTCATAAACCGATGTAAATCCTCTTGGGCAAAAGAGAGGTGTTTAACTTCTAGTAACACCATCCCCAGGAATAGAATAAACCTGGGAAATACCGCGAAATCGCGCTTCTATTACAAAATCCACGATTCGCGACTAAATGTTGCATAAAGAATTTTACGAAATGAAGTTGTTCCTCCGGTAAGTTCAGGCTATATCGGAATATATGAAAAGCAACGGTGTTTCGCAAAATTGAGAATCAAAGAGTCATCTGTCCGAGGCATCGATTCATCGACACTGGTACCTTTTGCGAAACAACGCCGTTATCTCGGCCGATCGTTCGCCAACTATATTCAACCTCATCGATGCATACGAGCGTCTGCGCATTTGCATTAACAATCGCGTGCACACACACGTGAACCATGAAAATGCGTGGTCACGCATGCGCTTCCAGGCAGCCACTCGAATACGAGATTCGAGCCGGCTGGCGAAGCCAGGAACGAAAGAAAAATGGCTTTCGGTCGTCGTAATCGCGCGATATCGGTTTCGAGGTGGTTGCGAAATTTTCCAGCTGAAATTTTCGCAACGCGAGCTTCGAGAAACGATTTGTCAAGTATTTATTTTCTGCCTTCCACGGTTTCCATTCCTCTTTAAACCTGGATAACACCTTGTCGCAACCTACGGTTCACTTCGACTAACTAATTAATTTCGGCTAAACGACTAACACATGTAGCAGCCTTGAGACGACAAATTATTCATCGAGTCGCACCAACCCTTAATAAAAAAGGATTAATAAATTCAGGACGGGTGTTCGAAAGAAGAAAGAAAGCTCGACTGGAATGAAATCGATCAAAGGGCTGCAGCTTCCTAAAAAATGAAACTCTAACACCCCGGCTGGTTGTGCAAACGTTCAAAAGAAACGAGCGCGTAGGAGGTCGGAAAGAAAATCGTTGGGAGAAACAGGGGGAGAAAATCTTGGCTCGCACCTGTGCACGTATGAGCGAACGTGTAAAGGCGAATAGCACAGGAGAAACAGTGACAGAGGGAGAGACACGCGCGGACGAAAGAATGGAAAGAGCGAGGGAGTCGGAGAGGTGCAAATAAAAAAAGAAAAAAAGAAAAAAAAATTGGGAAGGGGAGAGGGGGAAGGTGCGAATCACGCTCCCGCGAATCCTTTCTCCGACGCCGCGAGGGTGCACTTAATTGCGAGTTTAAGTAATTAGTACGCGAGCTGGTAGGCTCGTCGCTCGTCCTCGCTCGCCTGCGAACACCAGCGAGCCCTTTATGTGTATTTTTCTTTTTCCTCGCCCTCTGTCTCTCTCTCTCTCTCTTTTTTGCTCTTTCATTTTCTAGAGGATTCTTCAACGCCCGCGACGCTGCAACGGCAACAGGGTTGCTCCTCTTACGCGGAAGAATTGCGACGACGGATTGCAATTATAAAATGCTATATTTCGGACGTCCTTACCGCCACCTTTTTTTTTTATTTTTTATTTTTTTTCAAACGAAGAAGGACCATCGTGGAGGTGACGCTGGAGAGGAACAGGAGTGCCCGTTACGTCGAGTATCGGGACGTGTAATGAGCAAGTCGCGCGCGGGTCGCCGCTCGTCGCTTCGACGCGCACAATACTCGCCTCGCTACTCGCGGTACCGTGACGTAACGCGGAACAGAAAATACGTGGATCTGATAAAAAAAAAAAGAAGAGAAAAATAATTTATCGTGAAATGGCTGATAACGCGAGCAAGACTCGTGGCCGGCGATAACGTTTCCGTTCGATGATCTTCGACTTTGACACGAAACCTTTTTCTTCGTTCCATCTTCATTCGTTACGTTGAATAATTTTTACATTTCCTCTAATAATCTACAGCTCCTTTTTTTTTTTTTTTAATTTTTTAATATTACCTCGATTGGTATCTTTTGATTATAATAGGTACCGAAGATTTTTAAAACGGCAACATACCGTTCAAATGACCCGTTCAGTGTGTGCTCATTGCATACGGTTGTATAATTATTACTAAAAGGGTAATATATTTAATCGAGTGGTGCAACTTTTACATTTTATAATACCATTATTTTTTCATTATTTCTCCCTGCGTTAACACGTACATGTCTGTTATATGTATATTTTCTTCACAATAAAAAAATAAATCATTCATTCAAAGGTTAACCCATTTGGAAATTGAATTTCTCAAGCCTCGAGGGCAAGATTGAAAAAATCAAGCGAGAAGCGAAAGTGTTAAGACTAACATAAATTATTGTCGGTGAAAGATTACGACGAACCCACTCGCTGATTCCTCCAAGCTCCAATCCAAGGATGGGCAAGAATCATCGAGATCGATTCACGACCAAACAGAAAGGAAGAAGGGGGTAAAGAAAGAAGAATCGAGCAGCCTTGAATTCACGCACCCCTTTCTTGAACCTGTCCCGTGTCTCTCGCGAGAGGTGACAAAAGGTGAGCCGCGAGCCCGTATACCTGCACAATACACAAATGGTATATTCGCGCGCAATTCACGCTCCTTTCTGCGAGCGTGCCGAGCCCCTCGAGGCATTTTACCTTTTAATTAGCCTCATTACCATAAAATAATTACAAAAAAAAAGAGAGAGTGAAGAGAAGAGAAGGATAAAATAAAAAAATTACAGTGGCGTGCACGGCCCCGCGACGGTGAACGAGTGCAGGGCGTCAACGTCACACGTCGACGAGTTTATACGTCACCGACTGGGTGAGCCCGTTTCACCCGTTTCTTTTCTATTTATCGCGCGAGCCGCGCGTCACCGCTCACTCGACGCAAGATAATGCGTACTTTTCGCGATTTACGCTCGTCGAGAAAAAAAGAGTCGAGGCGGGGCTGTCGTCGTAGCCACGTGCTCTAATGAGTAATTAGTAATGAGCGTCGACACTCCCCGCGAACCAGCTCGAGCGGTCACGCGTTTATCGAGTAATTAGGTGAGCGTGAGCGTCATTCGAGTCTATCGAGTCTCTTTGGAGAAAGGTTTTGCCCCCCTCTTCCCTTTTCTACCCCACGACCAGACCAAATACTGTACGCCACGATTGTGAACGGGTGAAAAGGATTTTCTTCTTCTTTCACGTAGACCGGACAAAAACAAAAATCGTGGAATAAAGTTAACCCTTTGCGCTTGAAAATATATTTGCAACCAGGAAATTGAGATTCCAAGTTTTCTTTAATTTCTGGTTAATTAATTAATTTCTGATTGAATTACCGCGAACGGAACGGTTTATTTTTAGGGAGGTTTGAAAATACATGGAGGATGATTATTCGATCAACACGATTGCCTTGTCACGGTCGAAAATTCGTTCGATGTCAGGGCATCGACTAAAATAATACGTTGACGGTGAAATGTCTTAATTATATGCGACATCTGTGCCAACGTTGCGTTATCGAGTGTGAATGACGAACACTTGGCCCGTGATAAGGAAACGTTGACGACCAACAGGCATACCTTTCATCGTTCTAACATTCTGTACGATTTTTCGGTAACGATAAAATATGTAATTAGCTGAAATTCATCTGTAATAAAGTGGACAATATACAGATAATAAAATATTAAGATCTACGAGCATTCCAACACGATTTGATTAACAAACCGTAGCATTTATCGAGTCTCGCTGTTAGCAAGATTTTACCATACTCGACGTAGTATTACGTCTTTTCACGCTTTTAAACATGTTGCTCTAGATACTCGTCATTAACTTTGTTTGTGCTTTTAACGCATTAATGATTCAAACTATAATTAGCGACGGACATTGAATACTATCTCTTGCAAATCTGTGAGCAATTTAATTGTTGCTGAGCCTCGACTCGAAGGCTAACATCTCGTTGAAAGTCTTAGGAACGATGAAGTCAATAATCCAGTTCATATAATAGGAAGTATATTTCAGATTTCAAACTTTCTTTTGAAAGTTTGAGAAGTCTTGAAAAAGAACAGTGCCAATTTCAAATAACATTCAAAATATTGTTAATTGATATGCTGTGTGTCTTTAGGTTTCGAATTACCAAGGAGTTGGATTAAATTTCGACATATAATTAATATTATATTAATACCAATTTGTGGTGCCGATCACCAACGACCCCGTGACATTTAACATATCAAAAGATCACGATTTCCTGCTTTCAACCCCTTCACAACGAATCCAATAAGATTCAATGCGACTGAAAATACTAGTCAAAGATGAAATTCCCTCTTTCAATTAAACAACGCCGAGATTCTTTAAGCTGTCATTAAAACGACCGGTCACAAAGGTGCGAACACGCTTTCAGCCCCGTTACAATCGTGAAACATAAGCCTATCAGGCGACGGCCAATTTCGTCCGGCCATTGTTGCACGTTAACGAGCCCCGTCCATTAAATCCATCCGTCCAAATCCAAACGGAGGTCAATTGCAAAATTTCTCGCGCCTCGAAGCGGTTACAGAACGGTCCAGGACGATTAAGGATCTTCTCTAAGATGATCGAGTCCTTTTCTGACTGTCACCGGTACACACACGGTCCCCGTCATCCTTTTGAAACGTTTCCATGGACGTCCACGAATCCGATGGTCCGGCCTGTTCAAGCTCGGACAGAAGAAAAGAAACGGCAATAATTTGTCACCGGTTGGACGTGGTCGCGCGGGCGATACATCACGTCACGCGACTGTAATTAATCAACGATGCAGCGATAAATAATTAAGATTCGAGCTGGACCGGTCCGCTCATTAATTATCGCCGCGACTTTCTACTAATTGTAAAGCCGGCCACGGTTTACCTATTCCGCACGGTCCCGTGCGACGTTTCAAGCAACGCCGAAAGACAAAATATCCCGTTATCTGGCTCTCACGATCTGGCACGAATTAATCGCGTTATCGAGCCTTGATTTTTATCACCTCGTGTGTTTTTTTCGATCCCCTTTATCGCGAACGTCGAATTTTTAATTAATATCGCAGCGAAAACGGCCGTGTGCTGTATCGTGATTGTTGCATTTCTTCAATTAAGTCATCCGTGCGATATGCTTAAATAACGTATCGTTCAAGACCCGTATAATTTTCTGTAATTATTGATTCGTGAAGTAACTTCTGACGAGGTTTACATGGTTCATAGGGTAATCACACGAACGAATTTGTATAATTGGGAATCAATTATACAAATAATTTACGGGTACCTCGGATCGCCGGCATTAACAGGAACGCCGTTGGTGGCGTGAGTCGATGAAAACATAATTGCAAAGTCATTCATCAAGGCATCGGTCGGGCCGGTTGTACCGTGAATTACGTTAGAACGGATCGCATGCTTCGACGATACGTCGATGAACGAACGCTCGCATGTACATTCCTGGAAATCGTTCGACTCTGAAACGAAATCGGTCTTCCTTTCGCCGATCACCGTTCTGGTACCGTTTTGGTTTTCAATTTTATGTAATTTTGCTAAGTTTCGTATTCTTTAGGTTTGAAATTTTCGAATTTATCGAGAACGGTCGGTGGTAGTCGATTCTACGGTAATTTTATTACACTTTCGAGGAATATTCAAATGTTATTGGACAATTATAGAAAACTACGATTACCGGTGACCGGCACCCGGCATATTTCACACTCAAGTAATTACCAAAAGAAATGATGAAACAAACCACGGATACCGTCGACATTAAGCTAATAACACTAACCATCGAATTGGAAGGTTAAATTCAAGAATTAGCTAATCGTATTCCCAATAATTAGGATTTTAACGTGTCTGACCACACACGTCCGTTTTCACTGTGCCACTCAGCGTGTTAATAAATGAACGCTTTGCAAGAATATTCGAACATCTAAAAGTAGTTACAAAAGAATTCTCGTCCACTGCCATTACACCACATTACCTCGTGCATCTAATACAATCTACCGAAGAACGGAATCAGAATTTCCCTCCGGAGTGATATAAATCTGCGCGTGAAAGATAAACGATCGAATGACAAATAAATATAAAATTAAAGACTTCCGTGTGCTCGAACGAGCACAACAACAATTCGAAATTATCTCCGATCGTTTAAAGCGACGATGTTTACGCTTTCAGCAAGGATAAGTCCTGTAGGTTTTGTTGGTCGGTGCTCATCGATAGAAATCCCATCGGAGCTGCTCGTAAATTTAACCGCAGTGGGTACGATACCGATAGATTCGCGATGAAACTGAGGCTGCCAATTATCGTTGCTCTACTGACTCGACAAATATTCATAAATCTTCAACCCTAACGAGTTACCACGGTCTCCGCACGAGCGATTGCCTGGCTGCTTGATAATCAACTCGAAGCCGTGCGTACAGTTTTCGCCGATTAAAGCCTCGGCCTCGGTCGGCGAATCGTTAAACCGTGCTCTTTCCACCGGTTCCTGATGGACACGATTTCTGTTTACCCGAACGGCTAGGGAAACAAGATCGTTATTATACATACGCCAGGTATTATTTGCGAGGGACGCGCCGCGCCGAGTCACCGTTCGCGAGCAAAACTGCACGAGCTTAGACAGGAGGGAATGGAAAAATTGCGCAACAGTCCCTCGAGCAGACGATAAATATGCATCAGGCGCAACGATGCATTTACGCTCAGGAATATGCGTCGATGCGTCCTCTCGCGAGGATGTTTTTCCTCGTGAACTGACTTCTTTATTCTTTTTTCTTTTTAGTTTTTTTTTTTATTTCTAGGTTGAAGTCGGGAAACGAACTCCTGGGACGGGGAAGGAGGAGTCTTCATTTGAAATCAACTACCTCGAAGAAGACTGACAGTCACTGGCGCCACGGTTATGTTCTCGAAATCTATCGATTCTGAACGGTGTACAAACAGAATGCGACCTTGTCTCCTGGCCCATCGCGATCGTTTGTTTATGACGCACGCTGGTAGCCCTCGTCATCGCGCTAAAATTAAATTTCTGATACGGTACTGTCCTGAAATTTCAACGGACGGCTGTAATTTTCGCCAAACGGACGCGTCTCGGTCGAAAAAACCCTCCGTTCGTCCGCGACGTACGTTTCTTTTTATTTTTATTTTTTTTTTCCATCGAAACAAAAAGGAACGAAAGAAACAACCTCGTGAACGAAGCGGAGAGCTGGGAGGGGGGGGGGGGGGGGATATTGAAAAATTACGGTGTTACGTAATGGCGGTCGAAAAGTCGCGGAGATAAATGCGCGTCTCGCTAATTTCCGCCCCCTCGGCCATCACCGGTCCCGCGTCTTTTTCAACGCACGCCTCTTCGTGCCACGGTATAGATGTCAGGACGATAGCAAATTTCATTTATTATTCTCGCACCAGGTTCCTCCTCCCCCACCTGCAAAGCGACAGTGGAAAGGACGGACAGAGGAGGCTGGATGGCTACGACGATTTCTTTCACGCGACACACGCGACATTTATCACGCGTGTGACATTTTAATTAAATACGATGACACTCACGGTCCGACCCGTGGACGTACGCAACCATCAAATGTACCAACAGCGGTGTCCTTCTTGGACAAACGCGTCTGGGAACAAGTTTCGTAAGAGCGTGTCCGATCGTGGTCGGCTCGAGGTATGAAATTTTAGAGAAACTACGACGGTCTCGATCATCTGCACTCGCAACGTACTTTCTCAGCTGGTTTCGGTGGGAAAAGGATCCAGATTTTCTACATTTTGCACAATTTTTATCATAGACTAGGATACGATTCTTAATTAATCGAGTTTCCGGAAGGAAATTATCAAAATTATGGAATGGATATGTACACTTCCTAATTGCCAAAATTACCAAAATGCAGAAGATTAAAATTTGGATCGATTTCGAGCTTTAGCACTCGTAACAAATATTTTCGTTCAGTTTCCGATACGAACAGGGACCCAGTTATTTTACATTCTGCGAAAATTTGATCACGAATTTTGGTACATAATTTTCAATCACGTTACGTAAGAGGTTAACAGTATTTAAAAAGTCTACATAACACACTTTTGTATAACGTTATTTGATGTGAACTTCTAATTGACATAATCACGAGCGACGAAAAGTTCAGAAATATTAAGAAACTTGGGTATATATATATATACAAAAAGGGATTTAAGTGTAGGGTACGTAATTATCGTCGATCTAGTAGAATCTCGTTGAATAAGATTCAGAGGCGAGCGATTTTCACGAGGAAGAATTTCCAGGCGGCGCGCACCGCCGCGATGATTAGACGGTCTCGTAATTAAGACACGCTAGGAACTCGTTAAATTACATCGGCCAACTCGATAGAAATTAGTAAGCATCAGCTTAGTACCGATTCCCGAGTGTCTGATTAATGGCAATTACGCACGCAAAAACCGTGCCGGGAAAAATACTTGCACCTGTGCGAATCTAACACCGATTTCATTTCCTTCAACGTTCGCTATATACCCTAATGAAAATTAACTATACTCCACATTCCATAGAAAATGATCCTTTCATCAATCGTACTCGATTCTCAAATAACATATTTACATTTCAAATAACAATTTTATAGGATCTTTTTCTTACAATTAGTATCTTACTATCAGTAAACTTTTATTCATGAAATCACAATATAAATCACATTTCGAGTTCCAAAAGAGATCAGAACACCCTCCCAAAAGAGATATTTCAAACGGTCGGAAATAACCCACTATCCATCCCATGGAAAATCGAAGCAACGTCTTCGAAGGCGTTGCCTATCGCTACCAGCTGGCCGCGAATAATTAAGACGGCAGCCGAGCCGGTCATTATATCGTTTACGAAGTCGTTCAGTGTCGAAATTAGCGTCGACCGGGACCGAAATCGCAATCTTGACGGCGATCACCCCGACGACGATGGCCTACGCCGATAAATGGGTACGCGTGACGCCTTCCTAGACGCGAAAGCAACGGCGATAAGGGTTTTGGTCCTCGAAGCTAGCCACCGAAATTAAGACAAATCGCCGGCTAGACGATTGCGATCGCGTTCAATTAAGCCGGACGGATCGCCAAGCCAACGATTCGCCGCGTTCACATGCGAATCGTGCATTAGGACAAGGGGGTGGCCCGACAGGGGGTTGTTGGCCAGACGACTGTTTTCGTTTCGGCTACGATAACTCGTTGTTGCGCGTATATACGTATACGCGGTTAGGTTCGGGGCCGATGCACACGGTTATCGGGACGGGACAACGGTTTATCACTGGCTGCCCCCGTGGCCGTTTGAAAAATCACCGGCCGGAAAATAATTGTTAAGTGCTTTATTAGCGCAATAACGTACGTCTGGAAGCCGTGATGGGGGTGTGGAAACGAGGGGAGATAGCGAAACATTCTGCGATACTTAGGCGAGATTTATAACACCCTTTGCAAACGAACCTTTCTCGATTTTCTCGTACGATTTCTTGTAAAGGATAACTACACAATTTGCTGTTACTCGAATAAAATTTTATTTACCACGTTCCATGTTTCCATAGGAATTACAAAGATTAACACGCTTCCAACGATTAACAGAAATTTCTTTACATAGAAATTCCTCTAATTTCATTGTTAGTTGCAATACTGAGTTACCACTTTCTGCAGTTATCGTTATAATAATTTCGTTGTGAAATTCGTGGTGTTGGAGGAGGAAGAATGAGGGAAACGGGACGGTGATCAGCAGGTGTTCTAATTAGACGATTAATCGAATTATTACGATCCTTGGAACGAGGTTCGAGGCTGACGGCGATTTTCACGCCCTCTTTGCTTTCTTTTCCCCGTTCTCGAGCACGGTTTATACAGACCCGTGTCAGCCCGCATTGCAGCCTATATCACGCCAATCGGTTAACACGCCGCGGACTTGACGCTAATGCGTTCTTAATGCGACAAACTCGTTCGTTGTGGCTAAACAGTCGGTTCGAAACACTTTCACCCTTACTGGTTTCTTAGATTGACCCTTATACGGACCATGGTAAACTCGCACTCTTGTTCAGTCAATCCTCCTGATGATTACTTAGATAATGGAACAACATCTCACTTGAGAAAACATTCCTGTTATTCCCACTTATCTAACCAATACTTACTAAATCTGGATAATTTCGCGAAAGAGAATTTCCATCCTCTGAAAAAGGAAGGAATTCTCTTATAATTTTAAATAAAATTTTCTATATCATTTGTATTTTACATATGTCATTTATCTATTTTAAGTTAAAATTTCATTCCCGGTCGAATCTGTGATCTACCCCCAAATTTCACTTTGACACGTTTACCGCCACGATGGCGTATTATTTAATTAAGAAAATGAATAATTTCTAGAATGGAATTTCAGAGGCAAACGAACGTATCAGTCGCAACACCTACGTTTTCTACCGGGAGGATCGCGTTTAATTTTCGGCAGGAACGCACGACGATCCAAAAATAAAACCGGACAACGAGGAACAGGGAGGAAGGGGAAAAAATAAAAAAAGGATTGTCCATAGAAACGAAGGAGAAGGAGAAGAAACCCGTCCTCGAGGTTTTGTCCGTGTATCGGGTGCCGCGATGCCGGTGGTTGGCAGTCGAACCGGTGCGGTGGTGCTATTAACGACATTAACGCTACTCCGGGCAAACACGGCCCTATATCATCCCGGACCAGCGGAATAATAAACAATAAATTTCGATGAAATACGGCGTCGAACAAGCGTAACCCATTTGTTTGCGATAAACTGACCCCGCAAGCTAGCCGAACCAGTCTGCAACGATCGTCTCTCACGTCGTTTCACCCTATCGTCCTGCAACCCTTTGCTGCTGTCGTTTCGATTGAAGAAATTTGGAAATTTTAAGCTTCCATTGCTAAAATTTGGAAATTTTAAGCTTCCATCGCTAAAATTTGGAAAATTGAAGCTTCCACTATCGAAATTTGAAAATTTTGAGCTTCCACTACGGAAATTTGGAAATTTTGAGCTTCCACTATTGAAATTTGGGAATTTTGAGCTTTCATCGCTAAAATTTGGAAAATTGAAGCTTCCGCTATTGAAATTTGGCAATTTTAAGGTTCCGTCGCTTAAATTTGGAAACTTTAAGCTTCCACCATTGAAATTTGGAAATTTTAAGCTTTCATCGCTAAAATTTGGAAAATTGAAGCTTTCACTATTGAAATTTGGAAATTGAAGCTTCCACTATTGAAATTTGGAAATTTCAAGCTTCCACTATTGAAATTTGAAAATTTCAAGCTTCCACTATTGAAATTTGGAAATTTCAAGCTTCCACTACTGAAATTTGGAAATTTTCAGTTTAAATTTCATGGAACTAACTGCAGAAATAAGAATTTTGAAGCTTCCCTAAACGCATACAGAGTCATCTTTAAGGTATCAATGCGTTACAGAATTTCCAGTAACTGAATGAAATAATTTGTGTAATAAACCGTGGTTGTGTAACTAACCAACAAATTAAGGAACCGGTTGCAAATGGGAAAGAAAAGGCCGAGCGTACGTTATCGTGGCAATTAACAAGTTGAGAAGGTCCCTCTGGATTCTCGATGACGTTCATTGCCATAACTGTCCTGCTCGTGCCATAAACACGAGCATCCACGAAGAAAACGAGAAAAAGAAGAGTTAGCTCTGGTCCTGAAATACAGGGAAGAGGAGGACACGAGATTTTCGGGTTTTAGGGGGTGGGGGACCAAAAAAGGCAGAAACAACGACGTATCATAAGTGTATAAATATGCACACTTTAAGGACGAATAACGTTACAAAATTTTGTATAAATTTAATAAATTTGTCCTTCAGAAGGATCAATTATTTCTTTCTTTGATTATAAATAATTTTAACAGGCGCTTGAAAATTGATTCTAGAAATAAAATGATAAATTCCAAGAATTTTCTAAGACGCCAACACGTTACCGATAATGTTAAAAAAAAATTGTCAATAATAAAAAAGAAACAGGTTGTTCCAAACAATCAACTAATCGGAAATTATACCGACAAAATGTCCCGTGAACATCGCCGAATCCTTTCGAGGAAGGCAGCCAGGGTTTCTGGCTGCTGAAGCTTACTTGAACGTTAATAACAAGGTCGTTTCACACCGGATACTCGATTGCACGGTGGCAGTCTGCCAATAACCCTGCGCGGCTCCATAAGGAGTACGTTTTAGGTAATTGGCCGTGAATATTATCTTACCGAAGAGGGGAGGGGTTAACAGGGGCCTGGAATATCGAGAAAGGGAGAACGAGACCAACGATACCTTCAACCAACCCACCCCAAAATCCATCTTTCCTCTTTTTTTTTCTCACCGATCATACACGTGCCAACGAATCTCCGCTACGAGATTGATGGTCGTCTTCCAAGCGTGTCGTTCGATGTCAATATTTGCTTAAATTAGTCAGAAATGAGGTATTCGATTAAACTTGTGAGGTGGGTATCATTTCTATAAGAATACTTCTTGTATAGTGGGTATATTTCTTGAAAAGCGTGTAAATATCCGAAGCGGAGAAGAAACGTACGATTTCGCAATATTACCACGAAAAACTAGAAAATTATATTATCAAAATATAAAATACGAAATGTAGAAACAGATAGCTGAATACCTACCGCCTACGCAATGGACTAACCCTTTGACCGCGACACGCTCCGGCAAAGAGTAATGAAAAATTATTTTCTTAACACTGTGCCGTGCGCACGCGTAATCAGGATTCTTTCGTTCGGGGCTGGTATTTGTTTATTAGATTTCCAAGCGGCACCGACGTGTTGCCACCGGACGGCGTGGTGTTAAAATCAAGGAAAGAAAAATTATAGTCAAAGCTAAGTTAATTTTTGTTTGAAACCTTACAATTTACTGAACGCATATATACGCCTTTCGTAGTCGAAGGGTTAAAATTACCCTTACCTAACGTGCCAGCTCGCAAAACCCATTAACAAAAAGATAAAACGATATTCGTCCGTGTACCCGAGCCGCAAGAAACGATCGCGACGGTCAATAATCATCCAAGGGTAACATTCCAACGGCGTCGTACCACGGTGGCCGGACAGAAATTCCCCTAGGAAAGTTGGTACGTTTCAATTAGACAGTTTTTCCAGATTACGTAGCCAGAGTTACGACCTTGGTCTCTCGAGCGTCGCGATTAATCACGCGACCGACTGTTCTTTGCCGGCAATTAATTAAACGGTCACGGTTGAGCAAGACCCCGGTCTCTCTATTCACGAGACAGCTTTATCAATGAGCCACGGTTCGCCGCGACCAGGCGTTTCGTTTTGCCGCGAACCGAGAAAATTCCTCGCCAAACGTACGCGACCAAACATCCCCCAGATCGCCGTACCCTGGCCAGGCTGTTATAAATCAGACGCGCGTGAAATAGAGTCAGGTGCGAGACACCAGGCGTAGGTTAGCAAGATAAGCGTGATCGGAGCAGATTTTTCATTTTTTTTTTTTTCCACCAGGGGAAAAGAAATTGTACGCCACGGGAAACGGATTCCAACCCGACAGGTTTGATTAAACGAGGGAAAATTATAATTATGTATTGCCTTTTTAAATGAAGGGGACTTTGAATTCTCGTATCGTTTCAATACGCTTACTGCCACGAGGGTTGTTAATTTTTAAATAATTGATGGAATAAGAGTTGTTGGTATTATGTGTATTCAAATTTCTCGAAATTTTCCTTTGAAATCGCTCAAATTTTAGCGTGCAGGGACGAAAGAACGTTTTCTTACTCAGAAAACTGTTTCCATAGGTAAAAGATCTGAAAATCGTGAATTGGGTCCCTAAATTGATATAATCATAGCTAAAATCTTAAATAATCAGCATACAGAACATCCTGTACATGAATTGCCCCCAGGGGGAGACGTTTAATGGCCTCGTTTCGTAATTTATTTACTCGAATCGCGTAGTTGTCAACCGATCGAACGAGGCACATCAGGTCTCATAACGATCGAAGGTAATAGGAAGGGAAAAAAAAAGAGAATTCGTTCAATCATCAGCGATTTTGCACGGATTTTTTTGTCGAACGAAATCGTACGATCTGGAAAAAAAAAATGAAAAACAGTTCCAGCGTAGATCGAAAAGATAATATTCTCACGAGAAACTTGATTATTAATGTACGCGTTTTGACGGAGATAAAAAGAGATACAAGAACCGATTCGGGAGTGTTAATTGAAAGAACAAAAAATCTATTCGACCATTAAGGATTTATTCAACGAGACGTGCGATCTCGATCGAATATCCAGGCAAGTCATGTTAACCTGTACGGATACAGGACCGACGATTTTTCTCATTTAAATTGATCGACTTATCGATGATCAGTAACTCGTTAACCGGGTCACTGTTCGACCACTGAAAATAATCATTTTCCTCTCGCACGTACGCAACAAGAAAAGTTTAGTAATCCTGTGTGCAAATCTATTTCGAACTATCTTTCTTCGAATATAAAATTTTTTTAATAAATGTTTCGTTAAGCCTAGTGCGTTGTAGGGTCGTAAAATTCGGGATATCTGAATACAAGTTGATTAAGATAACTTGGGACGAATTCATTGTTCAATACGAATTATTTATTAGGATGATTAAAATATTCGAATATGTAATTGAGATATTCAAATTTTCCGCATGGCCATGATGTATCTTTTATTAAAACGACGTGTTAATTAACGCGTTGATTACCGCAATGAAAACGATAATTTAAACTTTCCATCTGTAACCTTACGTAATTGTCACAACATTACGACTACTGAAAGGTTAATTTCAAATTATTTTTCTCACGATTATTTAATTATATCATATTCGTGACGCGTGCAATCAATGTGCTAACAGGTGAAACGAAAGGTGAGTTTTTCACAGAGACGAGAAGCTGTTACGTTTTTCTCGCGTAACACGGCCGCAGCTGTTCGATTCTCATTTCTATTACCGTAACAAGCGCTGCTTATCGTGCATTTATTACGTGTCGCGAATTAATAGCACGCGATATTGCATCGTTGGCGTTCGATAAAACGCTCACAGTTTCGTTAATTAACCGTCCATAAAATTGCATACGAAACCAACATGCAAACGAGGAAACAGATGTGTGCGCAGCATACGTGCGCGTGTGTGTCTGTCTGTGTGTGTTTAAAGGGAAAATAATGAAAGAGAGTGCGAACGCGAGGAAAGAAACCTCGGTACTTAACACCAAAGTGCGTGCAACGAGGTGTTCCTCTGTAATCGCATTTTCCCCTCGTTTTGAAAGCGTTGAAATTGCCACCCACGCACTTTTACCTCGAAACGACTAAACTAAACACCGAGAAAGAATAGAGAAAACAATGAAAGAGAAACGTGAACTAGTTCGAAGAGGAGAAGAAAAGCCACGAATGCTCGTCAGGGAGACAGAAAGGTTTTCGATGTAGGAAATCGAGGTACAAAAATTGATATATACATTACCGTCTATGGTACACCTGAGTCGATTAATTTGAGAACCGGCTTTACAATTAAATTCGCAATTTTAAATGTATTTTGTCCAAATTTTACCGCAAAGGAACCGAAAAATTATTACAAACATAACAGAATGCTTATATTATAAGAATTTTAACAAATACTTTTGGAAGAATAAAAATTTAATGGTCGTGAATTTACTTACCATCCTTATCTGGCGTACTGAACTGCCATGCGTTGCATCGGCGTGTACTGTATCAATATTATGAAAAATATCATAAAAGACTTCGTGTTTAGCGTAAGAGATCGATAAATAACCGTTTGATTTAATATCGCACGTTGAAACTAATAAATTGCATGGTGATTTATGGAAAGTGATAAGGTACGTAAAAGTTGATCGGCGAAGAAGTTGTCCGAAAATGGTTGAACCGTGTCGGTGTCCTTGTGGGGCGTGAAACACTTGAAAATCCCGGTTATGCAAAACATAGGAAAACGGCCCTCTCCACGGGCCAGGACACGTTAGGTGGAACACGTAATTGAAAGCACTTTAGAGACCCTACGGCACGCACAACGAGGCACTCGCATTTGCATTCAGTGGCAGAGGGAATGCCTTTTAACCGAAATGACTGCGTGTATATGACAAACGCCAGGTTTATGTGCCGGAACGATGGGAATATTTATTGGCACGAATTAATGTCTCCGCTCGTCCATGCCCGGCCAGTGTATATTTATTGGGACATTTCGCGCCGCGCTCGAAATAAAAACACGACCCGTTGTTCCATCGGGAAAAAGAATAAAAATAATAAAAAAAGGTTCGATGTTTCCTCGAGAATCGACGCTTTCTTCGAACACGACCGATCGACACGGGATTATCAAAAGCGTTGCTCTAATCCTTTCGGCTACCAGGGACGAATTATATTCGTCGCAAGGGAACGACCTGTGGATACTGACCGGCCATTATGCTGTTTTTATGTCCTCGCCAAGCAAACGAAACGCCGTGTGTTAAACGTGTCCTTAACGGGAAGATTATTTCAGTTGATGCAATTGTTTCGTGGATCGAAGAAAATTTGATACGGTGTTATGGAATTAGGTTTTGTTAATTTTAATTGATTTTTATTGGGGGGTTTTATCATTTGCGTCTCGATATTGTCAATTTTCGATTTAGAATTATCACGTAATATCGACGCAAAGTATTACGTGTAAGTATTTGTGTTATGACAATTGGGGGTAGTGATTCGAGTGGCCATCATTTAAATAGCAAAATAGTAACATTAATATCTTCATTTTCAGATCAAGTATTATTCTATACAGTATCAAGTATAGAAACTAAAAATGAGAAATTGTCAATAGTTTGACTTCAGATAGGAAAAGAGATACGATTACCGGTGATAGCAAATGAAATATCCGAAATAAATGCCAAGGAAACGGGTTCCGAACGAACGATACAAAGTAACAAAAACAAAATTGAAAAACTAAACGTCCGTATTACTAATAACTCGTGCCTCGGTGTGTCTTGCCACGTACGTCCATTATCCACTGTGGCAATCGGCGCAACTCGTCGATCGCCGCAGTAGATACGAATTATGAAAAATAGTAAAAATTAATTCAATTTCCACTGAAAACTGGCCGGTACGATATGGCACGTTATCAGTTCAATTATTCAGAATAAGATAGTATAACTCTTCGCTTCGTTAGTTATTAAATATAATATAAAGAAACGTTGAATTCTTTTTCGAATAACGAAGAAATTGATGGAAGCTGAAACGCTCCGTACCCCACGATCAATTATCGTAGCTAAAAATATCACTAGAGGCTTATTAATAAATTAATAATTGACACGAAACGCTGTTCGGCGTATACAATTCTGTCCGAGGTTCGGTTGGAAGATTTTTCTCGTTGCCTATCGACGTCGAGGATCAAAAGGTGACAAGAGTGGATAGAAAGAAAGAAATAACTAGAGAACTCGCAAACCAGTCACGCGTAGATTGTACATGCAAGGTGCAAACAAGAATGAAACCGTTGTCTTTCGATGGAAGACACAAGAAATTACCTTGAATCGAGGATGATCTTCGTCGTCGTTGCTTTTCGGAAGTATTCGTCGTCGGGACGAAATTCGAGCAAGAAGGTGTGGTGATTTGAAAATGGAGGAAAAAAAAAACCAAATAACTAACACAGAGACAGTCGTGTTTGATTCTGAATATGCGTATGTATATGTGTATTCGAACGTATCCACGAACGGATTTGCCGTCGTGGCGAACGTATTTACATACAAAGAGTTCGCGGAGTCGAAAACTTTCGCGATAATTTGTACAAAGCTTGTATAATCGGTACGCTTGCTCCTTTCGTGCTCGTATACATTCAGGTGGGTCGGCGTCGTGCGCTCGTCAACGATATTTCCAAGGAGAAAGAAAACAGAAACGAACGGAGAACGACGCTTATCTTGTTCCATTTTTTTTATTAACCGCTTTTCACGAATCATCTAACTAGCTGCGACATGACGTTTGTGTGTTTTTTTTTTTTTGTAAAAAAGGAAAAAGAAACAAAAAAAAAGAGAGTCCAAGATCCTCGATCAGCATCGTACAAGAATTTATTCGGCGAACAATGATCGCGGTCGTTTGTTTAGTCGAAACGAAACGGTTCCACTGGTCGGATTTTCGAAAGGATCTCGAACGATCGAGGATTTTCGAAACCTCTTATCACAGACAGAGTCGCGATTACAGCGAACAGAATACATTCGACGAAATTTGTTTTGTTTCTTCTCTCAAACGTACAAACCAGAGTCGTTCTTCGTTCGATCGATCGACCTCTCGAATCGATTTCGTACACAGGATTGAACGCACGCGGACGCAAACACGCTTTACAAGATTTTGCTCGTCGATGGAAATACGTATGGGGGCTGTGAAAACAAAAAACCGGGCGGCGGAGGAGAGGGGGCGTTCGTTACAATTACGATAACTAGAATAATAATAATTAATAATAAAGATGATAATAAAACGAACTCAATGTTAATGATAATAATAATAATTATAATATTAAATGATATTAGTGATAATATTAAATCGCATTTTTCACGGTCAAATGTATTAATAGAAAAAAAAACGTAGTAACGCAATAGTAATAAGAAAAATAGTATGTCGTAACGTTTCCTCGAGAGTCGTAGAAAAAAAAAATTCATCGTCATCGATCGATTTTAATTCGCAGAGCGAATCTTACGGCGAGAAACAGGGTTTTGGGGACATCAATTTTTTTGTTGTTTCTTAATATATATAATATATATAATCTATGTACAAAAAGGAAAAGGAACAGGGCGCTTAAACCTTTTTTTTTTCCCTGCTCTCGCGTACGAACACAGTTTCCCGGCCGATACTGAAGGGTTTCTTTCTATTTGCGCAAATTTCAGAGGGGGGATTTAACCCTTCGTAGGCAAGCTGGATTGTTAACACTTTCGTTACCATTTGTAATTCGTCCATCGCAAATCACTTTTCTTTGTACAAGATAATATGAAATTAAATAAAACAATTTTACATCATGCACCCTATTTACACGATAAATTCGATTTTTCTAAGTTTAAAATGAAAAAATCAAGATTTTGCATGGGAAACCGAAGGCGTCGTCTGTGACTCCGGCAACGAATGTGTTAATCGTTAAATATTTTGAACGTTGACAGTTTTAAACGAGCAATTGAATAATGTCACGGACACTTGCATAGGTGTCTTAGAATTATTTCATGTTTCTTGAAAGTTTAAAACAGTAAAAGAAGTTCAATTATAGTCTGCCTACGAATTTTGGAAAATATGCTTGCCCAGGAAGGGTTGACTTCGGGAAATGATATTTACACTGGAAATTCTCTTTCTTTTCGTATTCGTCGTACAACATTTTCGTGTTCACATTTGCTAGCGAAATTTCACTTATTCGTTAACCCTTGGACAGCGATAATGTAAATTTAATATTTCACTCTACTCTATTTCCATTGTTCGAATATTACTGAAATATTATCGGCTCGTAACACAAATAATAAATTTAATTTCACACTATTATCTAAAATATTGTTAGATTCGCGGGGAAAAAGGAAGCTTTAGGATTTTTACTTGAAATTAAATAAATGTTACAGTAGAAAGGAGCAATTGTCTACTGACGCATAACATTTAACAGGAATAAAAATTGGGTAGGAAAAAAGGAACAGAAGGTGCGTTGAATTTATTTACGTTACGATCCAATGTTTTCCGATTTAAGAAACTTTCTACTTTCAAAATGTATCTAATTTCGATAGAAACTCGGAGACTGCCGTGCGAGGGTTAATCGCAACGATTTCTGACACAAAGGGGTGGGAAACTGACGGACGCCGAACGAAACGTCGTTGAGCGGAATAGAGAGAAGAGAAAGGGGATATATTGCTAAACGCGGAAAATATAATACACTCTGTCTCCTTCCTAATACGTTTCTATATATATATATAATATTTTATATATGCATATATTGTTTGTATATAAATATCTATATATATACAGCCACGCGAAGCAGCGACACGCTTCTCATCTTCATTTCTCTCCCTTTTCTCTCTCGACACCTTCTTCTACTCTCATCCCTCTCGACTATACCCTGGATACAATATTTTCTTCTCCCTCGAACGCAGCCCACGGTCGTGCGTTGTTCGTTCGTTATCTTCTTTTTAATTTTTCTTTATTATCACAGTAAGAGGTTTGTTTTTTAACGTTTCGCGTTCTCTGGTCTTCGAACGGAGAGAAAACGAGCACGCACGGGATGACGAGTCGCCTACCTTAGATTCTAACTGAAACCTATACCCGTGGACAACGATGGTCTTCTTCGGGGGACCAAAGAACGAGGAACCTTTTTCGTCTTCTTGGTATTGAAAAATTGTACTTTAACTGGGTTAATTATGAACGACGGGCGGGTTAAACTCTTAAGCTAGACGCGATTTCCTCCCTCGAAGCACGTATTATAAATTCCATAAGCAGTTTATAAACTTACAAAAGTCTGTACCTTATTCCGTAACGAAACTATCGGTTGATCGAAAATAACAACGTTGGATTCGATGGAATTGAAAACTGTTCGAAGCGCAAAGGGTTAAAGATGTCCCCGTTCGATGGTCCAACGAATGAAAAAGTACAATATTTCCGTTAGATCGCGTCGGAAGAAAGGAAACTCGACGCTCTCCGATGGAAAAAGAACGTGGGGATCGGGGGAGCGCGGATTCGTCGCAAGCTTGAGGAGCAAACCGGAAGTTCCCGCACGTCGCTTCTTCGCGATTACTTCAAGATAATCATTCTCGAAACGAACACACGTACTCTTTTCACCTTTGGCGATCTTCCTCTTCTTCCTTGATCCTTCGATTCGAGCTCCTTCGGGTCCTTTAACTGAGTTACACTTCAAATGGCGTCGAAGTCCTCGGTGATCCCGTCGGAGACGAATCGACAGTTTCCTGTGCCGATTAATTTTTTTTGCATTTCATGCGTCTTGCCCCATTGTTCCGTGTTCACAAACTTCCTCCCAAAGGTTGCGAGAAACATTACGCGATCCCAAACCCGGACCCCACGTTTCTCTTCGATGTTTTCTGCTACGATTTTGCTCGCAATCGTTTCTGTTTGCTTTCTGTTGAAGTTCTACCATTATTTCGGCTCGTTCTCTATCGTTCTTCATCACCTTTCTCAAGGAAGTCCCGCGCGTACAGCCGTCCGTCCAAGCTTCCCTCTCTGTCACTCTAAGCTATCCTACGAGGTGATTGGTTTTGCGTTAGGTTTACGGGGTTACGTTGCGTATTCTTGTATCATATTTTGAAAAACAGGGGCATTTGAACGGATAGGATGAGTCAGAAGAAAAAAGAAAAAAAAAAAAAGATTTGTCGCGAAGGCCGAATTTTTCTGCTTCCTCCAACCTGATAGGATCTCGAAGAAACGACGAGGCGTTTGAACGAAACACAATCAAATGATAAAAACAAAACAAAAAATGAAGAGAATGAAAAAATAATAGAGGAAACGCAAGAAGAATCTGGCCGACGAGATTTTTCTCTTGACTCAACCCATGGAAAGAAAAAGAAAAAAAAAACTCGACCACACAACGTTCTTCGAACGGGAAATCGATTGTTATTCTTTTTCTTCTGAAAAATCTTCGAACCGCTCGAAATTCCCTACGTTCTGGACCCTAGAGCAGATGATCGCGCGGTGACCGAACGATCGACAGATCACGAAACGAGAAATAAAAAATGAAACTGAGAACTGAAAAGAGACTGGGAAGAAAATAAAAGGATATAAAAGAAGTAGACGACCGTTGAAGAAATTTTCGAACCGTTCTCGAACAAAGGACAGAGAATCATCGTGCGAAGAGAGAAAGGTAGAAGGAACGAACGAGAGCCAAGCAGAAGTCGGTTCGTATCGAGCCGGCTACCATCGTCGGACGAGTTTCTCTCTTGTTTACCTACCACGTTGTAAGGTCGGGCCACCATCCTTCGTAAGACTTTCCAAAATATCGTTTCGCGACGAATCAATCGAACGGGAACGTTCAATCTTCCAACCGAATCGTGACAGAAGCTACGCGAGTACGAAGAAGCACGAAACAGTGGTTAAAATTTATTTTGCAGACTCGAGCTGTACCATTACGGATGTTAAATTGTACAATTTTAGGAAATTAGGAGATCGTTGCTGCGATGTTTGGCAAACTAAGAATACATGATGCTGTGTTTCCTCGCCAACTATACAACTGTATAATCAAATTGGGACTCATGCGTGTCGCTCGACTGGCTGTTCGAGCAAGGGTTGTTTGTATACAATCTCGTCTCGTTACGTAACAATCTGCTCAACGTTACTCGCCACTAGCTCACAACTACGGCATGTAAGATGGGTGGTGGTGGGTGGGGCGGGTAGGGGCTAAGGGATGTCGGATGACGGTGCTAATTGTTACGTACTCAGGATTGATCGTTAGGGTCCAGAAGTGGAAATGTCGTCGCGATGGTGTTAGTATGCAAGTGTACGGCGTACGAAATTGCGAACGATAAGCGTGATGAGTTATTTTTTTTTTGTCAACGCCAACGATTCGGGGGTTGGTCCGCTCCAAATTGTTGGCTATCGCTCGTTACACGCTCGAGTTTAACGTTCGTTCGACTATCAAAACGTTATTCAGATAAATTGATCTTTTATTTACAAAACCACGGAAGCTACGAAATTTGTTAAACTCGAGCGTGTTATCGAGCTACTTAATCGACGAACAAGAATAAACCAAGCAGCTAATTAGAACAAACTACGATCAAGGTTTATCCTAGTCTCGATTAAGACGGGAGAAAAAGTCTTGCTCGATGTAAAAAATCGAAGAATGTTCACCAAATTGTTAAGAAGCAAAAAAATTCGTTCATCGAGCAAAACGATGAAAAATAAAGCAGAGGCTTAAGAATCTACGCCCCAAGAAGGCAGGCAAAATGATAAAAAAAATAGTTCAGCTTACATATGAGTGAGTGGTGGAATGGCAGAGTGATGTTGCGCGAGCGGATCCGGCGACGGTCCGGGCGAGTAGACACCGGCTCCGTGTTGCACGACTCCCTGGTCGACACCCTGGGGCAAGTACATCGAGATCATCTGTCTAAGGTCACCCTGCGTCTGCTGCGATTGTTGTTGGCCCATGTATTCTCGTTTCACCACCTGGCCACCGGCGGTTGCCGTCGACGAGGCACCGGTCGGCGTCGGCGTGTGTATTCCGCCGCTCGCCGGACTCGTCGGCTCCGACTTTATGCTGCTACCGCTGGGACTGTGACTCGACATCTGAGAGCCAGGCTGGGCTTGGTGATAGGGCGAAGGTGATCCACCGGGCACGGTGGTGCTGCCGTAGCCGCCGTAACCGTTCATGTAGCTGTTGATGGGGCTAGGACTACCGCCGCCCATGTGGTGTCCCATGTCGTACCTTGGGTACGCGGCCGCCGAAGCCGCGGCCGCTGCTGCCGCGCCACCCATGTGTCCACCGTACGCGACGTGCTGTTGATACGCGGCCGCCGGATCGTGCATCATGTAACCGTTCGGCATATAACCATTCGGCATTTGATAAACGTCGCGGGATAGTTGAGCTTGTTGCGGTCCACCGGTGGCACCCACTTGTCGCTGATCAACGCCTAACATCCCGCCAACACCTGCTACACCTCCACCCAGAGGGAACTTGTCCTTCTTCAGCAACGTTTTAGTCTTGCGTCGCGGCCTGTACTTGTAGTCGGGGTGTTCCTTCATGTGCACGGCTCGCAATCGTTTCGCCTCGTCGATGAAGGGACGTTTCTCGGTTTCGCTGAGCAACTTCCACTCGGCGCCAAGTCGTTTCGAGATCTCCGAGTTATGCATCTTCGGGTTCTCCTGCGCCATCTTGCGCCGTTGGCCACGGGACCACACCATGAACGCGTTCATCGGCCTCTTAACGCGGTCAATGTTGTTGTTCTTGCTGGTGTTGTTATTGTTGTTGGGCGCCTGATGGTGTTGCTGAGGCTGGCCCTGTTGCTGTTGCTGTTGATGAGGGTGATGCTGTTGCTGCTGTTGGCTGCCAGCTTGTTGCGCCAACGAGTGCATGCTTTGCTGTTGTTGCTGTTGTTGTTGTTGCTGCTGTTGAGCGGCTTGCATCGAGGCGTAATGATGCTGTTGGGTTTGATGATGATGCTGGAGACCGAGACCGAGACCCCCGGTACTCGGAGGACTTCCAGACAGAGCCGGACTGTGCACTATCGAGCCGAGGCTACCATAGGGCGAGACACCGGTATGGTGGCCCATCGGCGATACACCCTGATGTGGATGTGGTGGCATTTGACCGTGCAGGCTGCCGCCTTTCAGGTCCGACTCCATCGTAAGCATGTCTTCCTCCCTGTGCCCGTACAGTTTGCCGCCCTTTCCTGGTACCTCTCCACGACAAGAAATTCGACGAATCGCCGAGAACTCGCGCACCACCTTCGTCCACCCGCTTTCCCCGTCGAGAATACTCGTTGCTCCCAAGTCACACCTGTGCTGCACCGCGTTCACGACGAACCGGTGAACACTACGCGACCACGAGTCTTCTCGTTTCTCGCCAACAGTCTGACATGGAAGTCGTCTTTCGTGCCTTCCTCGAACATGTACGGATCTTTCGTCCCTTCTGATCTGTGAAACACCACCGACACTGTCTCTCACTATTACCGTAACAGTCACTGGGTATCAATGTTCCTTCTCGCTTCTGTTTCTTTCGTGTTGAAAAGAGCACGAAAAGAGTCACCGGGATATAAAATCACCAACTCGATACACCTGGAAGCGTACCAATTCGCGCACCGTTCGTATACGATGGAATTCACGCTCGAGCATTACCGGATAAACACTCGATAATATGTCTGTCGCGGATCAGCCTCTCGTGAACACTAACTCGACTATTGGTAATCACGAAAAGTCATCGTACACTCGACGTTCCTCACATCAACACAATTTTCCTCCTCTCTTCGACGCTCGTTTCTCCTCTCCTGTTGCGACAGCTTCGACAACGAGCCCGTGAACCACACGCCAGAGGCCGACCGGAGTACTGACGCACTGTCACTTTCTTCCCCTGGCACGCTGCGCGTCCTCTCCGTCTCTCCTTGTCTCTCCACCGATGTACCGTCTCTCTTCGCAGCCCGACAGCTTGCTCGTGACTGGCTGCTGGCTCACGATACGCTCGACGAATCGGATCGCGACGATGCTGCTACGATACCGTGGCTCGACTCGCGATTTTCCCTCGAGCTCGAGGAAACATCGACACTGGCCAAAAAAAACGGAGCCGTCCGCTGCGGTAGCAACGATTGAAAACACTCAGCGATCCGAGAACACACTTTGAGTCAATGCTGGACACTGTCGTCGATCCTCTTGATCACTGTTGTCCGGATGACTGCTCGTCCCAACCGACACTGTGCACGCGTGCTGTCTATACTGTTGCGCGTCGACACGCGGCGTCTACTTTCGTCCACTGTACTCTGTTTTTCTCTTTCTCTCTCTCTCTCTCTCTGTCACACAGGTAGCCGTCGATGCGAACAACGACGACAACGTCGACGACGACGAAGAATAAGAATAAGAATGAGTAGCAGCGACCTCCACTCCCCACGGAAGAACGAAACCGTCTGAGCATTTGTGGATTTCGCCTTGGGGTCCCACTCTCGGGGCTCACTTCCTGCCGAGGCGGCTGCCCCCTCTCTCTGTTTCGCTCGCTCTACGCTCACCGCCCCTCCTCCACAAACGCTCGCCACCCTACCATTCCCGCGACCAGCAACCATACCCAACGGACCGACCGACCAGACCCAAGCCTACCAACGGCAATCGATTGGCACGCAAGCCTGCCATCATTTCTCTCGACCAATCGCGCGGCTCTCCGCGAACTCGAAGGCGGCGCCATTACGCCGTGACGTCAGCGCAACAACCCCGACGACCTCTCGCGGCGACGCTTTCACCCCCTCTTCACACCCTGTACCTCTCGCTCTCGCACCAACGCCCGTAATACCTTATTCTACCTCTCTCTGCCTTCGTCCGCGAGTTCCTCTCTTCGCGATCTTTGCCTCTCTGCCTGTGGTTCCTCGGGGTCGCCAGTATTTCGTCCACGCGTTCCTACGTTCGCCACTCTCACCACCCCGATAACACCCCTCCGCGAATTCCCTCCCTCGTGTCGCTTTCCTGCGATCCACGCGCGAGAACAACGCGTGTCTTCTTCTTTCTCACCCTCTCGTACCACCACCATCACTACCACCACCACCATCCCCTTCCTCTCACTCTCTCTCGCTCTTTCTGGATGCCTTTCTCCGCGAACGCCACGCGATTCCTCCTTTCGCGCGCGGGTCCACTGACCTTCGAATTTCTGGATCGAGGGTGAACCGACCGATCGAAGCCTTTCGATGGGTCACTGGATTCGATCCATAAGATTCTTGGTGGAACGAAAAGTCGACAGAAACCGTTTCATCGTCGCGAGATTCGCAACCTGTTTCCAGAGCTGGTTTCGAACAGAGTTTATTCTAATCGACGGTAGCCGTGTTCCGGCGTTGAAGTATTGTTGCGAGTGCATTCTAACTGCGCAATCACATCTATCTTATCGAGTTTTTCCCCCGGTTATCGCCTTCTTTTCAGCCGACGATTTCTGTTTGCGCAATCACAGAACGCGAGCCACGCGTCTTTGTCCCTGCCGTCGTTACTTCATACGACCTTTCATTTTTACCGATAGTTAGATTGTTCTAACTATTTTTTTCTCTATGACTCTTAATCGAGCGAATATTTCTGATAATTTATCAGGAGTCAATTTACAGGTTATACGAGGACATTAAATGGCATCGTTGTTGGTCGTATTCAATTCTCCAATTACATCCGCTCGACTTGACCCATTTTCTCCCTGTCTGGTCCTCTTTGTCGTTCCTTTTTTCTTTTTTTCTTCTTCCATTGCTCTCCATGCCGGTCTCCCGTTCGTGAAATCCACAAAGAGGCTCACGAGCCATTCCTGAAAGAACCTTCATCGGCCGATGCGACTCCGTTTTAAGCGGGTTCCTGCGTAGGACCTGTTGCCGCGGCTCTCTCGGTGTGCACACGGGGACCAGAGAGGGAGAGAAATCGGGCGCGGGCGAACAGCAGAGAAAGAGCGAAACGCATAATGGAAGAATGCGTCATAGATAATCGGTAGAGCAACCCCGGTCGTGCCTCGTGCGTCAGCGACAATGAAAGTAACGGCGTCCCTTCCTATCGAAACCCATTCGAAACGTTCGCCGTCGTTCAATTTCGACGAATGCCTCTCTTTTCATCCCTCCGACCTCTTCCTTCCCTCGTCTTCCATCGCGCAAAACCCACCCCCTTCCTCACGGAATTCTTTCGAGGAATTGCGGTGACGTTTCCGTTTCTGAGAACCAGGTATGCTTTATAGATTTTTCGCTTTTTATTCCTCCTTTGTTTTGCACGGTTCTGTCGTGTTGGGTGAAAGTAAGGAGTTGATCGAAACAAAGAAAAATATACTCGAGGAGAAATTTGGTCAGCTTTCATGGACCGAGTCTCGTAATTTTCAATATTTCGGATTACTGCTGTAATTTCTATACTTTTATTTGCTAGAACAGAGAGCTTCCCTATTCTAGGTAAAAATTAAACAAAACTTGTAATCTATATTTCCTGATGAAAACTCCAATCCAGAATCCAAATTACTATGTAAAAACCCTAATGGGAAACGTTGCTCAGGTTTCACATTTTGTAAAAGAATTTCGAAACGAATCACGATCCATCAAACTCTTGCGACTACAATCTATCTGATATGTTGTCCGCCGTGAGACACGATTTCAGGAGCTGCTGCAATTATGCAGACTCGATGAGACGACAACGGTTCCGATAAGACCGGCAAGGTCGTCTCGATAAAATTATCGGACCGATAAGCGAGAAGTGCAAGGTCCCCTTAAGGATGACTCGATCAGGCAATCGATCGATCGATCTTCCTAATCGTCGCGGCTGACGTGCTCGTTATCTTTCGCGCTTTCGTCACGCTTCGTCTTCTGTCTCATCGGGCGGATGATAAATTAAAACGGTAAAAGGGTAACGGGTCGCGACGATCCGCGTACCGAAAACTACAGGAAACGAGGCCAATTATGGTCACAACGAGTCGAGTCGCCTAGGATATTGACACCTGCTTAACGAACCTGCGAAAATTTATTGCCAAGCGTTTGGCCCGGACGTTTACCGTAAGCTACGAGCCTTTGTTTGCGGATCGATTGCCATTTCGGGTGTCCTGTGCGAAGGTACCTGTTCTCGCTAACAGCCAAGTACCTGGTCGCTTTGGTTTCAAGAACCTGAGGTATTCCCAGCTAGGATTAATTAGCGGGTGAACGGTCGTTTCGACGCCCTTGATTAGACAAACGATTAACTATTTCAAGGTGACACATTCGCAGTCAAGTCGATTTTTTGGGGGGTGAGAATAAATGCTGCTACGAAATAAGGGAAAGATTCGTGTGTAAAATTTATTGGATTTCTATTTAATCAAATTGGATAGAAAATTCAAAAACCAAATCTCTGAGTATCCGAATAATAATTCAAGTAACGAAGACCGTCCTAAACAGCATTCGATCCTTAATTACATTAAAACATTAGAAGAACGAAATATTATAACTTTGTTCTATTTCTAACGGAACGTAGGGATAACAATAGCAAGATATATCACGAAACGTCTGCCGCGATCGAAAGAAAAATCACCGGGACACAATAGCCGCCTAAATCCCTCGTTTCGATCACCCCCGAAAGCAACCCTCTGACAATCTCATTTCGATCGGGAGACAATTGTCGATCAACGGCAATAAAGCTGTTCGCAATCATCGAGCTTCTCCTCAAATTTCGCGAAAATTATATCGTGTCAGGCGGGCCCGTTGATCGGCGCACAATGCGGTTTCGCGCGGCTCGCGGTATAATTAAAGCGCGCACTTCCGGCATCGGTAGGCGGGTGCGTTCATTATAACTGGATTGATAGGTCGTTATACGACGTAGAAAAAGAAAGTCGAAAAAAAAAAAGAAAGAAAGAAAGAAGGGAAACACCGTGAAAAGACAGAGGCGAAGAGGAACCGAGAGACACAGCGTACAGTAGACAGGAGAAACTGTACAATAAGTCGGGGAGCCGACAATGGAATACCGCGGGCGGTCTTTGTAATTCAAATCAATGTTTGTGATACTCGATGGCACCGTGTGCCGCTGCCGTGCCAGCCGAGCTTTCGTTTTAAACGGATACGTACCTGCGCGTACGTATGTACCTATCGAATACGCGCCACTCGAATGCTTCTTTCTGTCTTTCTTTATTTCACTTTTCTATTGTCCCGTTCTCTCTTTCTTTTGATAGTTACGTTTGAACGAGTCTGTCATTGTGCCCGTTATTACGCGTACATAATTGGATCTGCAGGTAGCTCGGTCTCGAACCGGCCACTGCCACCTTGCGTTCATGATTTTTGCCTTTTCGTACCAGTTTCTGCTTTGTCACGCGTTACCGTATGACATGAGTTTATATGCGTTAATTTTAAATATCGCATCGATAATTAATCTTAGATTTCTATGCGGCGAAAATTTAGGAAATTTGGAACTTACAGTTGCCAAGTTAAGGCTGGACGTAAGGAAGGTTAGGTATTAAGGAAAGCTATCGACAGTTTCTCACGCGAGTTTTTAGAATATCTATGTTTCTTTATTAAAACAGCCGCTGTCGCCTCGTCTCGCGACGTTTTGCGAAATTCAGGAATTAAAGATCCTTAATTTTAATTAATTACCATTCTTCGTTTCGCTAAAATTCGAATAATATTCCACTTGACCGCGCCCACAGTTTGTCAAAATAAATTCCACGCCTGGGATTAAAAAATGGGATACGAGAACAGTTCGGAAAGAAAGTTATGAGATTAGAGAGGGCAAGGGAGATCGTTTTGGCGTATCGAAAGAGAAACCGCGAAGTGAACCACGTCACAATGGCGTTGTATACGCCATTGTCGTTCACCATTATCTTCGTCCCATTAACCGCGTTTATGCGAAGGTGGTCGACCTTCCCCTCCGTCCCTTCGACCACCATCGAACCTCTTCTATCGTGACGAAAAAAAAAAAAAACGAAAGAAATCTTGACAACGGAGAAGCAGTCAGAGGAGGGACGAAGAGGGGAAGGAAAAACAAACGGGCGAAGGAATTCGTGGGCGTACAATTGCCAACAGGTGATACCATTGGAACCTTCTCTTAGAGTTGGAATAATAAAAGAATGGCAGACTTGTGTGCTGGCCGGAGGAGAATGGTACAGAGGGAGAGGAGAAATGGGGTGGAAATGAAGGGGGTGGCGGCGGTAGCGGTGCCGGAAGAGCGGCCAACAAAGTCTTTATCGTTTCGAGGACCGATTACAAAGCTCGATTGTTACCATTCTTCGGGATCCAAATAATCTCGACGCTTCGACCACGATGGTGCAAGCTATCCGGTTTGATATTTCGACTCGTTACTCGCGCGATCGACGGCCCACCCCTTTCGGTACCCTTTCGATGCCAGGTCAATAGTGACCCTGCTTACCAAATATACATATACAGGTGGATTTTTAAAGACAACGAAATGAGTCTGATATTCAATATAAATTATTACTTAGCGATTAATCGACTTTTGGCAGTCGTTTAGTAAAGTGAAGATTTTAACAAGGTCCAAAATATTTGTCTAATAACCTTCCCAAAAACGGAAGTTACTTTCGGCGTTTACACGGCTAGGAGTTTAATCGCTTCTGTATTTATAGAGCACAGAATTTAGCGATAGTGACAGCGAAACAACCGTGTTTTATCGTACGTACCTTCTCGATCCCTAACGAGGTTGTCCGGGTTGGCAGCATTTTACGATAGTTTTTTCCAAGTTTTACGCACAAAACCGACACCTGACTGGTAGTACGGCAATCAGGGAATACCAAGCTATAATCGGGAGCAAATACGTTGAAATTCATTGAAAGGGTTGCCTTGGCAACCCCTGTTTTTCCGCCGAGGACGTCGTAAATTTGGGTCAGCCTTACCTGCACCGATACCTAGTCCCGAAAACGAGCTTCTACATCGTCATAAAAATTCCACCGGGGTCGTAAAAGTTCGCCCAGGTCCCGTGAATACGATCCAGGCGCACGGTGGATTTTCCTTTTCTTCTGACTCGGTGCAATCAAGGACGCGGAATTACCGGTTACCGTTAATTCCTGCTAACTCGTCGCCAACGTCGGCCAACATGATAATTAAGACACAAACGCGCCAACGTTCGATACCGATCGCATTACCAGGCAGAAAATAAAACGGACGCCGGCTAATATAATTTATACCGGAAACAGGAAACGGCGAACGATACGATATGCGCCAAGCTTGTAAACTTTGGGTTATTACCTTTACGGAGGTGCATTATTACTGCAATTGTGTCTAATTATCGATGATTATTATCATGGACATCTTGAGGATTTTAAGAAACGATCTCCTAAAATTGAACACGCCACCGGAAGATAGAATTGTATTAAAAATGCAGGGAATTAAAATCAGAAAGTATCGAGTATCCAATGAATCAAGTACGATCGTTCGAATCCGCGGCTAATTGTAATCGTCCGTCATAAAGTCTCGCGACGAGAGGTGTTCTCAACACGCAATGTATCCAGGAATCAAAAAAGAACGAGTCACATGCACAGGTGTACAAATATAAATTGAGGGGGAATCCGTTTGGCTAGCCAGCTCCGATTCTGGCTGCATCATCCTTCCTGATTGCTAAGCGACCCGCGAGCAACCGATTATGACCCGTCCGCGCGAATCAGAATCTCATTGCGCTGTCATCGCTTTGCACCGCTCTTCTCCCTTCTGACGATGTAATCTTCGCCTTTGCACTTTTCATTTTTATCATACTTCTTCCTCGAGTACTTTCCACCCCTTCTATCAGTTTACTTTTTGCTAGGAAATGTTAAATTTACACCTTCCGACGATGTCAGGAGCATTATTAATACCGAGGATTAAGCTGACACGCACACTGGCGTACGAAGTTATATTGATATCGTACAGAATTAAATTATAACGAGAGAAGAATGAAAAATTATTTTCTCAGATTGTTAATGTGAAATTTGAAGTATGTACGTTGTATTTATTACCAATTTTTTGGGGAAATTCAGGGATTCGTTAGATGATGTTCCAAAGGATGTTTCGTTCTGCATAAAAATTCGTCCAACATATTCACCGACCTGATTTCTGTTCACTAATCCGTCAAAAGCTTAATTCCATACGCTCATCTTCGAACCAAACACTATTTTATCGACTAAACAACGAGAGTTAATCCGATACCTGTCATCAGCTACATCCAGGACCCAAACTCATCCTCTCAATGCGCATAATTTCGAAGGATTCGTTCCGCTCTTCAAACGTTACCCAACAGATGCTTCGAAGCACAGAAAATATTTGATATAGAATTTATAAACACGCTTCACGGCACTTCTACTATTCTATCCACGTATTTTAATACGAAACTGAGAATTCTTGAATCGATGAAAAAAAAAAATATATGGAAGTTGGTCAGATTTCATCGAGCGGAAGCGATTTCCTGTCAGCGACACGTTTTCGAGCGCGATTCCCACGTTCGTGTCGCGTTTCCAGCAGGAAGTTGAGAGTCCCTGACTGGGGTCAGGCCCCGGTTTTTCGCAAGCTCCCCCCCTCCTGACCCCCTCCTCGTCACAAAACCAGGGCCCTATATAGCTTTTGCTCCACATAGTTGAGGTGAGCCTTCGAGGTAGACCGTGAAGACGAGGGGTTCCCGTGCACGGTGGATGGAAACCGGCCACCGAAGGGCGAAGGGGGCGGTTCCCCTTCTCTAAGGTTCGATATTTATTGCGGGGATGCGTGCCAGCCAGATATTATTATTTGTACCACCGGGCATAATTCAGCCGGGTCGTTAAAATTATTTTATTACTTGTTCTACGATCGCCTTTCCACCAGATTTCGCGTTGTCGCCCTCCTGAATCCTCGCGCACTAGGCTGTTTTTATTATTATTATTTTCGCACCTGAGATTATAGAAATTCTATTGCAATTATGACACGATGATCGGTAATTTTGCAGAATATGTAAGCAAGAGGTATGAGATAATTTTGTAGGAACTTGGAAATGTCAGGATACTTTTCTAGAAACTTAGAAAAGGCTATGACAGGATTTCGATAAAATAAAAGTAAGAAATCTTCACAACTAGCTATAGGAAAGAGTACTTCAGAGAGCAAAGGGTTAAATCCTAACACAATCTCATGGTCGACGATCAAAAAGCCAAAGAAGAAAGCGTCAGATTGTTGGATGCACGTTTGTTGGTAGACACTTGCAGCCGACCCCATTGAAAATTCGATCGCGAAACGAACCGAGCTCTCGTTCCAACGTCATTATCCGCAAAACACGTTCCACGGATGCGGTGTCACAAATGGAAGAGCGAGCAATCGGTTCGGTCAACGCCGATGGGCGTACCTTTGCCCAAAACTCTCTTCTTTCTCAGCTCGAGGCCTGTCGTTCTCTTGACGAGGT
This sequence comes from Stelis phaeoptera, assembly GCA_943735885.1. Taxonomy (NCBI): domain Eukaryota; kingdom Metazoa; phylum Arthropoda; class Insecta; order Hymenoptera; family Megachilidae; genus Stelis; species Stelis phaeoptera. The sequence goes on along the minus strand of OX030941.1, from coordinate 10,690,779 downwards.
GCAAAGTGGCGTGACGAGTGTGCGCCTCGAGTGTATTCGCTTGTATAATAACCTCCTTCTTTCTTTCAATGTATCCGTTCCCCGCCTCTCTGTCGTATCGTCGAGTAACTTAAAGTCGTATCAATCTCATTTATGCCAATTTCGTGTCCGCTCGAGCCCTCCGCCTAACCCATTTCTAGGCCTCGTGCCCCCGTTCGAGCACGTCATTGGCGCGTCAGACACGTTTTCCAAGCGGAGAATTTTCATGACAATCGGTGCCTGCCACGATGTTAAGCCAGAAGGAGAAGGGGGGGAGGCAAAGGGATCACCACGTCGTCGCGACACGTTCCTGGATATGCAAATTGTGCAGCCACGCCGCGCCACCCCGCCAGGAATCGCTTGGAGCCGATTTATTTCGCGCCTCGCCTCGCCTCGATTGATTATTCAACGTTCGAACCCGTTTGTCGACTCGATTAATCTTCGTGAAAAATGTGACGATTCCTGAACCACCGGCGTGCTGGTCAAGCTTCGCCTGAGCGAGAAAAAGAGAGGAAATAATTTTGCGTGCACGGCAGCTCGCTAATGAGCGCACCGACCGAGATCGATGATAAATAATTATGGCCAGATTTGCTCCTTTTTAGAGACCCGTTTCTCGTTGGATCGAGGATTTTCATGGGTGAACGGAAATACGCGGATATTGCTGCTTTATATGCGTTGTTTTTATGAGATTGTCGATTTTTATCCTCCGCGATCCAAATCTTTTATGTACACTACCGACAAAAGTTTGGAATCGGTACGTAAATTAAAGAGGGACATCACTGAAGTATGACGCGTCGATTTTAATGAAACTTATCTAGTGGGTAATCTTTTGAAAAATATTTCAATTTTTTTTTTTTTAACTGCGATTATCCATATCTATGATTATCCCGATTGGGTAAATATGGTCCTCCAGATTGAGGATGAAAAACATATTTCTTTTAATACTTTGGAAATTATTTGTTCTAGAAAAGAATTGTTTAAACAAAAATGATATGCTTCTTGTAAAATATTGATTTATTAAAAAATCTTCTTGTAAATTGTTATTACATATTTCCGAATGTTTGATAATGTGAACTGCAGAACAATACAAAATTTATAAGGACACTCGATTTTGGTAGAAATTTGCAGGTGATTCCAAACTTTTTGTCGGTAGTGTATGTGCCAGTAACAGATTCAACAGGATTTTAACGTGTTACTATTTCTTTCGTATTTCTATAATTTATTTCGTACGGTACGAGTGGCAATGTCGGTCAAATTTCGCACGTTGCTTCAAACGTTAAACAACCCTAGTCGTGAAAGTGTCAAGCTAGTAAACACATAATTCAATATTAATTCAACAGATTTCGAATAGAACATGTAAACTCTTACCTCAATTCATCATCAAATCATCGTCGATCGATCTATGATACTCAATGCGACATTTAACGTAGAAAAGAACAGAAGAAAAGAAAATCAACGTGCAAAATATAATAGTCGCCTATCGAGCGGCCACTCGACTGCATAATTTCGAATACAGAATAAATTGCTGCTCTCGAGCAACAATAAGGAACTTGCTCGGCTCCTTGGACGGGTTTGGCACGATTCACCGCAGGACCAGGATCCCTGGACCTCCTGGCGTACAGGAATCGCGTCAAGGACGAAGGGTACAAGCCGAAGGGTAGATACCCTCGTCAGAATCGTCATCGAGGTGACAGGTAAATACAGGGGAGAGCTGTATCTAGCCTTGCTACGAATATGTATACGTATACATATTGTATATAATATATATAATATACTCGGTGGACGGTCGAGGGGAGGGTAGGAGGGCGAAGAGGCCGACGGAGATCTTTGCAAAGTAAACGAGGATTAAATCCGAGACGAGCCGTCTCGTTTGTACGAGATTCGGCTGCTGGCTGTGTTGTGACCTAAGAGAAATCGTGCGTGTAAGGCGCAACACGTTCGTTCATTATTGTTCGACTTGCTGCCGCGTAAAAATAGAAACGAACCGAGGCGAGGGGTCGCAGGTATCGAGGATTGACCTGTTGATGAACAACAGAATAACACTAGCCTTTGCGAATTTTTATTGACCATTCGTTCGTGGCATGCGTGAAATTAAGTTTATAAAACCCTTCTGTAAAACCCGTCACGGTCTTCAATTTGCTTTATGTACTTCGGACTCTGCGTCAACACCTTTGGACGAGATATCTCGTCGATTGATATTTTTTTTTTACCATTTCGATTTCAAAAAACGAGGAATTTCAATACCGGATATTCTTGAGAAGAAGAAACACAGGGATATGATATTTTTAATGCCAATTCGACGAAGCTCGTTAGGCGATTATGAAGGTTTCATTGAAAAAGTGTTTTACATCGAAATTGTGTTTCCAGATGGCCAATAGCGTTAAACTTCAAAGAATCGAAATATCTCGTTCGTGGACATAAAGCAGCGAGTTTGTATCGGGACGTCAATAAACTCGTTAAAATATGAAATAAAAGGGGGTAAAAACGAATCGCCATATTGGTGCTTCTGAAATTTCCAAGCTTTTCCATCGATTCCCGCGATTACGTCGTACAGAAGAGCAAAACGTTTGCAGACGGCTTACGGTTCCGCGAACATAATGGTCCAGAGTATGCAATTTACAGGAATCGATCGTTCGTCCAGCAAATGACGCTTGGTCATTAGTTAGCAGCCGTTGGAAATCGCTAGGCAAGAACCGCTCTCTGAGAGCCGTGCTCGATCACGCTTCGTTCCTGCTTCCCGCGAGGATGCTAATCCGCCTGTGGCTCGTACGCGTCATTACGCTCGTTGGACGCTGACGTTGCTGCGTCAAAAGTAAACGGTAAAAGCGTGATTGACTCAACACTGTGTGTCTGTTTCGTGGAAACGAAGACCAAGTTAGGACGAAAAACGGGAAGAAGAGAGTAATAAAAAAAAAAAGGGTGAAAGAGGGTCGATAGAGTGAACGAAAGGCAGAAACAGAGAGAAGACGAGAGAAAGAAAGGGAGGGGGAGAGGGAGAGACGCGGGAAAAAAAGTGCGTGTACGTATAACGCAGCGTTCAACCCCCTATGTGTTTCCATCTCGTTTCTCCCTTGCCTCTGTTCCGATCCTCGTCCCACCGGCGTGAGGGGTGGAAGCCATCTGCATCGCGATGAATGCCACTAACCACCCTGCGAGCACCCCTGAAAAACCCCCTTCACCTTCCTGCCAACCCCTGCGCAAAGCGGCCCCAGCCGGACCCGTTGCCACGGGTTCTCAATTTGCGAAATACGCGTTCAATGATTTACCGGCCGGATCATCGGCAATCATCGAATCGTTTCCCCATTCAGCACAGACGATGAATATCAATGAATAATTCGATCTCGATTTGCTGCCGATTTATTCTTACACGATCGAACCAACATCAATTACGGAAGGTAAATATTAATCGCCTTTGCCTAATCTACTTGTTCCGTTTTCATCTATTACGAATGGAAATTAATAAATGAGGATTTTCACAACGTTTCACACGTTTCATACATAATATTAACAAATAGTTATACAATAATTAAATAACACTGGGCTTTCTTTACATTAATCGACAAGCACTACAACGTTTCATAAATGAAGTAAAAGATCTGAAAATTTTATTAACCCTTTACGGGCGATCGATGAAACGCTTAGAAAAAGGAGAGTTGCATCTAGTTTGTATTCTTGAAGCAAAAATATTAAAAATTAGCTAGTACAGTTCACAAATGTGAAATTTTAATTTTATTTAACGATCAAATTATGACAGTTTACCCATCGAATCGCTCCGTCCTCGAAGGATTAAATAACCCATACGATTAATTTCCATTTGTAAATCAAATTTTCAAGACAAACATCACGCCTGCTCATTTAATTATATCTCACGTGATAAGACGTATTATAATATCTACGTAGTTGATCAAATAAAAACACAATAAGTTTCTGTATAGCATAATGGAAGAATCAAGGAAGTGGAAGTTTGCAAAGTCGAACAAAGGTAATCGGGAGCCCCGTTTCGTCTCCTTGGCAGGAATCTTTATTACAACGAGGCGATGATTTGCAAAATAAGCCCTTCTGTTCGTTTGACTTTCGCCAGCTTCGCAAAGTTAGGCAGCCAGTCAGCTTTATCAAGTGTACGAATTAAATTGCTGTTTTATTACCCATGGGGGAGCGTGTGCCGAAGGCAACCGCCCCCTCCTTCGCGTTCCCCCTTTTCAACGTTGAACTTTCACCCATAAACGTGTCCTGTTCAAACAAATCAGCGATTGTTCGTCTAAACCGCGTTTGAAATACGAGATTTAAGCAAAAATCTATGATACTTCAGAGAGAAGTTGAAGAAAAAAGAAAACGTAAGACATTTGTCCCCGGATCGACGAGTACCGGAAACGTCGACACGATTTCCGCATTATACCAAGTACAACACCGACGACTGTTACGAATCGCTCGGCGAACGCCACTCTAAAACCACCCTCCCTCTCCTGTCGGATTCTAAACACACCCCCTTACGTACCGTCCACCGAGCCGTAGGTGGATTTTAAAGGGGTTTAAGGGGTTGGTGACACGAGGGGATTTCTACTGATTGATTGTACGTCGCTCGCTATGTTTCTTCGAGGTCTGAAATTTTTACACGCCGTCAGCCAGGCGATGAAATTTAATCCTGCTTCCTAGAAATCAACCCTTCGAGAAATACCAAACATCTCGGGACCGTTTTTATTAGTTAAAGTTAGAGCTAGGGTGTCTCCGCCTCCTACGTTTCAAAGTTAAGATAAAAGGACAGAAATAAATAAGATAGTTGTAACGTTGATTACGTGTTTAACAGACCAGTCGCTAGTCGATTCAATTTCGCAAACAAACACGCGTTTCAACCCTCTCGGCAACGTTTGCTCGGTGGCTGTTTATCGTTGAATTATCAACAAAGAAGCTCGTTTCGCGTCGCCATCCCTCGCGCGACATACTTAATCGCCCTATTTCGCGCACGCATACCGTGCAAGAAGTAGATGGGCTTGAAAAAAAAGGAGACGTCTGAAAGGGGAAGATGGCGTTGATCATCAGAGGCCAGGGGTACGTTTGAAAGAAGAAAAAAACTCCCTTCATCTTTTTCGTTAACGTACACCTCCGCCTGGTTCTATCTCTGTCCGTTATTCAGCCGGTGAAACCCACGGCAATCACGGTGGTTGAAATTTTGATGAAGTCCTCGTCGGGTCTTCGAGTTCTTGAATAATTCAGGGTCAAGCGGCGTGGGCGAAAATGGCGCCTGCGCTCTCTCTTCCCCTCTTCTGCTGCTGCTGCTACTACTACTACTATGTACTAGGTAATACGCGGCGAATTTTTTGGTCGAGCACGTTGAAAAAAACTCGGTCCGCCCGTGTACGCCACTTGTGCGATGCTTGAACGGTCCACCACTTTAATAATTTCGTGGTACGTCGAGTAGGTTGCGAGGTGGAAATAAAATAGGGAAACCTGAAGCGAGCCGGGCCACAGAGGTCGTTGCTGTGCCGAAAAATTTCTCCTTCCTCTCACCCCTGTTCTCTCCCATCTCTCTCTCTCTCTCTGTTCCACTTCATCGTCAAAGAATACCTTGTTCGCTAATATTTTCCAACGAATCGCAGAAAGCACCGTCGAACCGGAATTATAAAACGAACATTCCCGTTCTAACGCTCGTTGAAAAATAATTATCTCTGAAGAATCCTCGGCCCCCGTCGACTGTTTTAATCATTGTTTCGTGCCGGTGCGCCAATTAATTGCCGCGTAATTGTTTAAATAACGGGAGCTCGAGAGCCAAGCTCGCTCTGGTCCACGCTCGATCGTGGAAACGGATTTTTCTCGACTTTCCGTCGAGAGCGCACCCCCTCGCGCTTCGTTAATCGCGTTACGGGCTCGCTGTTTGCCGAACCGATTCGCGATTATACGATTTAATACTATGTCGGATTGTTTGAAAGTCGATTGTCACCGATGTCGTTAACCCTCGAATCGGAGACCACTGAAATAACAATTTCAATTTCAATTTCATACTTTGTTATTCCCCTTTGACAAGGAATGTCGCAAATGTCATATTACTTAGCATAATTAGTTTTTAAATAACTGGTTTTCTATGGTGACTAAGGTGCGATGATATTTTTGAAAGTAAAAGGGAAATAATAAAAATATTTCATGAATTTCTTCGTTATTCATCCGATACCACGAAGAAACGATGACAAATTGCAAATGACTCAGCTGGACGAAGAACACGACACCTGCGATTGCTACTCGCCTCTTACGGATCAAGGACACTGTTATAATCCTCTTGGTACGATCATAATCCTGGCTTTACGAGCTCGGCCAGGTACGTTCGAGCGCGCTAGGATTAACGAGTAATTAGCAGAACACGCGACGTGAACGTCTACGAAAGACCCCTTTAACCCTATCCCTGCCTCGTTTCCTCCTTCTGTCTGCGAGAAAATCTTGATTATCAATCCGTCCTCTTAGAAGGATCACGTTGTTTGTCCTCGATAAATCTGTTATACAGCCACGACAATATTTCTACTTTATATCAGCTGGACAAGTAAACTCGTGATCCTAATACGGTTAGACACTCTGGAATTCGAATTGTGATCGATACCATCGATTAATTTTCAAATTCAATCTTTCATGGTATTTTCTTTCGTTAAATCGATTATGGAAAATTTTGGACACCAACCGTTAATGAATTTCAATAACAGTCGACGTTATGGCTTCGTTTATTTTCAAGTGTAAACTTTCAGAACGGTAGTTTGCAACATCAGCCTGATATTAAGTAAATGATAGCTGAACAATTTTCACGCCGTTCAGAGCTATGATAATTACCCTTCGCGGAAATACGTTTATAAGAAGAAAAGTAGTGTTCGGTGGGTTACTCGCCACAGAGTTATTTGGAAAGTTATTGAGAAAGCGGTCAAATTTTACGACGCGACGCGACGGCATAAAGTTCGGCCGAAGATCGGAATCGCACGTTCGCAACTAATTATACCAAGTCGGCGTTGAATCCCTTCAGAATTGACGGGGGGTTTGGCCAGGGTGGCACCGATCCACAATGTAATTCCGGTCGAGCAGGGTAATTGAATGGTCACCTCTCGAATATGGGGAAGGATTAACCGGCGTGCTCACAAAGGATTCTTGCTACGTAATAAATCAGCGTAACGATCGACATAATTACCCATTGCTATGTTCTCCGAGTCGAATCGAGTTACCTGCTGCACCCCTCCGTCCAACTATTATTGTCGTCGGAGCGGGCAATAAAAATTATTGCCACGCTCCCGTTCTGCATTATTACCTTCGGTTTTCCTAGACAAGTCATTCGAAACCATTTACCGAAGAAACGAGAGTTTCGAAAACAACAGGGTCAAGGTAGTAGAAGAAGTCAAATGGTAGCGACACGGATGGCAAAACAGACCTTCGAGCAGAAAAGGATAGATAAACATGGATTCGATATTACTGCTTGACTATCGTGTTGCGTTATTGCTTCCAAGTTTCGTGACAGGGCGATTTGGCGAAAACGAAAGATTCAAGGTGGGAAAAGGGGTCAAAAGACACCTACCCCCGGGTGATCTGAGCATCAGGATGACGATGCGAGCCTTCAGATAGGAAAAGATAAATGAAAATCGAGTCGCTCGACAAAAACCGATTGATCCCTGAAACGGGAGGATGGGGGGAGGTTGTAGGTGAGGCATCGAGGTTGATTCGAGGACGGTGGACATCGATCAGGGAACCGACGTAAGGACGGACGTCCCTTCGTCCTGCGGAGGGGTTGATGGATGCGAGATTACGGCGGCAGGGACACTCGTTGACACCCCATGATGTATCACCCGCAGCCTCCACCTAGTAGCTCGGCTACTTACCACCGGAAAAGGACCGAAAAAAGAAAAACAAGTCTTGCCTTCTGATACTCCGCCCACTGATCCTCTTTTTATTTTAACTCGTCCTCGGCCGAACGAATTAATCCCAATTCGAATTAATTTTAATAAACAGAGGATGTAAAGTACACGGTTTGTAGACTGATAGTACCTTCCAGAAGTGACTGATCCGTGTGTGAAATCACGAGCTAGATAAGAATTATCTCGAAAGAGGAGAAATATTACCTCGGTGTGCAATAGATATAAAACACTTATCATGGCTCGTATGGAATTTGAAAGAAATATTGAATCACCTCAATGCAACATAGACAAATTAGAATTAATAATATTCAAAGTTTAGGGTAGGTTTAAGATAAAGTTTACTTTTTAAGATACTTAAATGGAGGTCCTGGTATCTAATAGCATAGATAATTATCGCTCGTATAAGTTTTAAATAGGAAACATTGATATGAAAAATGGTAATGTTACTTATTGAAACGCGTTGAGACGATCAGCTTTGTTCAGAGGATAAACTGACATAATCGAAGGGTCGATGTTCTGTCGGGTTACGATATGTCTGAGAGCTGATTGGACTGCAGGGCGCTCGATATACGATAACCGATAAGCCGCGAAGTGCAGCCGGTGTCAGTGGATATACGGACATCGCGATATCTCTATCTTTTCTCGCGATCAATTGCAACGTTGGTAAACGTCCTTATCAGCCTCTTGGATCCCTTCAATGTTATCGATTGCATTCAAATTCGTGCATCGTGCGTTGCGACCCGATAACAGCACCGAAGATTCGATGACTTTGTATACCTAATACATTCTTTCAATTCCATCGTGCTAATTATAAATGTCATAACGACGGTATGCCACCTTTTCAAGGAATCTCTTGCGATTTAAAGCTGGTGCAAAGATTCTTCAGGAATAATAGAAAACGTTTCCAACGGTGTTATTAAAAAAAGGAAAGAAGGATGCAGAATTTAGGACGCGAGAAGGTGGAAAGAAACTCGAACAAAAATCCACGTCCGCCGATGCAAAAATATACGAATACGAGAGGGGGGTTTGTCCGGAAGGGTGGTACACGTGAGTCTTCAAGGAGGACGTTTAACGTGGATGGCCTCGGGGGTATAGTAGGCGTTGGTGGGCGATAGCAATGTCACGGTGGCCACCGGAAATAGCCGGCACTATCAGCCACCCCGCCGGAAGAAGCGCCGTCACCGCAGAAAGAGTTCCAATCTTCTATTCAGCACGTTCTTCTTTCGCCCTCCTTTCCACCCCCTCCAATTCTCTCACTCTTCTACGTTCGTTCGTGAGTCTCGGTGTGTTGGCCCGATACAACGTCTCGACGAGAATGGACCGGGGCCGTTTCCACCCCGAAAAGAAGAACGAAAGGGGTGGCAGAAGATGGCCGGAAGCACGAAAGAAAGCAGATGCCCCGACAACCCCCGACTTATCTACGCTACCCTCCTATCCTGTCCTTCTTTCCCGTTCGCGGCTCTCTTACGACACTCGTACCCCCCCACCCCTCTCGCCGCCCCTTCAATGTTTCCGTACGAGGTCATGATAGCTGACTGACTGTTATACAGGGGGTGTAACGTGGTCGATGTATCTTTAATAATGTACAGTGAAAACGGACGTACGTAGTCGGACACGATAAAATCTTAATTATTAAGGATTGCAGTCGATTAATTTTCAAAAACCTTTCAATACGATAGCCAGTATTATTAGCTTAATATTCTTTTCGGTGATTATTTCATTGTACAAAATTTCGGGTGTCAGTCACCGGTGACTGACGTGGCGTTCAACGTGTTAACAATCTTCTCAATTGAACAACGTGATGTAGTTTAAAAAATACATCACCCTTAATTTGTATTACAGCGGATTAAAGAGCACTTTTATTGGCCATCGGTGTACACGTTTCACGATTTTGATACACGTACTAGCAGAACACGGAGGGGAGCGAATAAAAGGAAGAGGGAAACATGGGGTAAGCAACGCCCCCATCCGCCAACGTATCGCGTTCTCCAAGAGCAGATGTTCCTCAGGACTACCGGGATTCGTGCGTCGCCTGATTGACAGTTGAATAACCCTGGCCAGGACTACCTGGGACACGCGATGTCCTCGCGTCGTTCTTTCCAGGTTGGGTACACGTTAGCTGGATGCTGTAATACCAAACCGTTAGCCTTTGTCGGGCTTTACGCTTGCCCAGAAAATCGACCAACAGTCTGCTCACAGAACAGTCAGAACATGATAGAATAATTTCTGTTGCTTCCTGTTGGGTTATAAAACGTTACTGTTTGTAAACATGTTTACGAAGCCTAACTGGGGGGGTTAGGTTAAACGAAGGATCGAGAAAATTGTAATAACTTCAAACGGGATTAACTCTGATGATTCTGAAGAATTCTACGTTCTTCCTAAAGGATAATAACAATCTCTGATTCGCGCTTCGCATTTAACCAGAATTCAATGACACCGTGAAGGGATGGTTTTGGGAGCACGGTGATTCGTAAAGGACACCCCCTCCTCCTTTGGCACACGATTAACTGCTGTTTGGATCCATTTAGCATTCGGCCAGCCATTAAGGACCGGTCGATACACCGGAATCGTTGAACTTGCAATCGAGACAGCGGTGTCCTTCAATAGATTCCTCTCCTCTCGAGTCGCGGTAATGCCTCTGTGGCTGGGGGGCCCTTTCATTCGACACTCTCGATAATCCGGACAGGAATTCCGTCGCGTCAAAAGTGAAAGACAAATTGCCAATTGATCGTATCTTCGTTCGACCCTCGATCCAATCCTGACCAATCTTCTTCTTAACTTTAACTTATTTACTTCAGCGTTGCGAGTATTCGATATATTCCTCGCCCACGAAATATTGACAGCGACCTTGCAAATCAACCCTTAAGACATTGGAGCTACTTTCGATTAATAGTTCGTGATATTTTCAACCGTTTCGTTTATTAGGAATGTGTAGTGATCTTTTGGTAAAAATATTTCGAAATCCAAGGAATTATAAATTCCAAGCTGCACCGCCACGAAAGGATTCGTCATTCTTTTCTATTTTATAACTGGTTCACAATGGATATCAAAAGTATCAATGGATAGAGAAATTGTATATTTTCTACTTTTTTTTTCTTTTTTCCCAAGAACAGGACGTTTCGTCCGACATTCGTTCAATGGCGGTGTTAACGAGTTACGATTGAATACGGTGACACCCTTCCAGGGACATCCTTCAGGCTGTCGAGCTTGATCGTACGTCCTCTATTGTCTCACGATCCCGCCATCTTGCTCCCTTTTCACCCTCCGTCAAGAAACAGGAGCGTAGGAATCGCCTGCGACTCCAGGTAATTTCGGGCTACCGAAAGGGAGTAATTCGACACCAGAGACCGCCATCGAAAACGTTTCATTTTTTTTTTTCTACGTTCTCCTTCCTTGTTCTTCGTTTCTTAATTCGAGGGATTCACCCTTCGCGTTCGGTACCGAGGAAGCGTTTCGGTTCGACGACCCCTTGGATCGCTCGTTATTTCGGCAAAAAAAAAAAGAAAAAGAACGAAACAAGCAACAGTCCATGGCAAGACAAAGAGCGACGAAAACGAAGGCGATTCGATATTTTCATCGGTTTTCACACAGGACGGCGATCCCTTTTCCAAGCCGCGTGGATATCCACAGGAGGCCCTTCGTGGAAACTGCGAGCCCGTGGGATGCTGTGAATGGAAACGCGTTCGTACCTGATCACCGAGATACCGGGAAACGCGGGCTTCGAATGTCGACGGAATTTATGGCCGAGATTTTTTCGAATTTTCTCATTGGTTCCACTTTCACCCTCCTTTTGCACCGGTGGCGTTAGTTTTTATTTGCTTGCACAGTGTTCATAATAGGGGTGCGATTTGGAATTATTGCATTTCTAAATATTACTAAACAAAAATTTCCAAATATTCCTAATCTCTTAATTCTTCAATGAGAAAAATCTACAAAATTTCAAAGATAACACAGAATTCACGATTCTATCGTGTCCTGCAATGGTTCGAATAACCCCAGTCGTACGGTTCGGATATCTCGAAAAGTTTGAGAATCAGATCAGAAGAAGGAAGGTGGGATGCGAGAAGATAAATACACCAGGTTATCGATGATCTGGTGGTAGGTGGACGAGGTTGGAATGAATGGTTGGTGGCTGTAGCCAGGAATTTCATTCATAATCCTGTAACGGTGATCTCGAAAGGACATCTCTGGACCGTGCTACCCGAGACGACCAACGAGAACATAATTGTGTGAAGAAAAACAGCTCGTACAGTTTTGAAATCTCCAACCGGGCATTCGAGCACGAAATCGTATCGAAAGATCCGTACGAATCTTTCTCCGCACGATTTCATGGAGATACGATATTATTGAATCAGATTTTACGGTTTAAAAATCGTATATTTAGGGATGGTTTCTGTTCTAAGCAACCGTTGTAACAGCGTTCTATTTACTCAGCTACCTCCGAACTCGGGAATATAGAAATTTTCTAAAATTTTTAAATTTGAATTTTCAAAATGTTTAGAAATTTCTTGATACTTTGAAGCTGTGAGATACTTTCAAGACCCGATTCAACCCCCCTCCACCCCTGGAACTTAGAGCTTCTGATATTTCTCAGGCTTTACAACCTCCATGCATCGAGCGAACAATCTTTCCCATAGAAACCCTTCCTTTTCCTAATAACCTGGTAGCCAAAAAGAATCGATAACATAATTTTACGAAGAAGTGAAAATTCGTTTGAGAGAGACGGTGCGCGTTACGAATGTCGAAAATCTGCGAAGCATGCGTCTGCAAGCGTTGCAAGCCTAGTGCAACGAGTTAACGATTTTTCCCCCCACCGTGCAGAACGGAAACGAGTTCGAAACGAGTTCGAGGCCCGTGTCGACAGGTTCGTTATCGCGACGTACCCTTTGTTTGCCAAGCGGTTATTCTTACTCGCGCAACTCTCTTTCTCCGTTGCTCTGCGCACGGGGTACGGTAGCGAAAAACAGCCTGGTTGCATGCTCTTCTGGGCTCGTCCTGAATAGGTGTGCCACGCCGCAGGACACCGGCAACAGCCAGCCAGGACACAGGTGGCACTGGTGGACGTACCACGTTCGTCCGCAGGACAGGATCCTCTTCTAATCTCAGCTCGTCAGAACGACGGGATTAGGCTCATTAACTCCTGCAGGACACCCTCTTTTCCCACGCGTTGCAGCCTCTTTATTCTCGCGATGAGAACCTTGTGGACGGATACCCTCTCCTGCAAACGTGTATTCCATTCTTTTCTTTTTTTTTTTTTTTTTTTTCGGGGAATAATAAAGAAATATCTGTTGCAAATTGGTTTATCCAAAGCCCTGTTAATCTGAATTTTTTGGGAGATTGCGCGTAAATAAATTGTTTTGGAATTTCTTTATCAATTCGACAGAACAATTAGTTTAATCTCTTCGGTTTAATGAAAGTAAGCACCAAACGAATTGTTGTTTCCTTTTCGGATTCCTTCGAATTCCAGCAATACTCTCGCAAAAGAAGAAATATGAAAAGCCAGCTTTCGTTGGCAATCTATCAAGGAAATGAAGGCGCGCCGAAATATCGAATAAAATTATATAATTCGCGTGAAGTGGCGGGGCGTTTTACAGAGGATTTTGATCGATGCACAGACATTTTGGGACAATAAAGCGTGCGTTGATACCCGTCGAATATGCCGGTATAATTTTCAACGGATCGTTTATCCCGTGTTTCGACGGCTCTCGTTTTTTCCACCGCCCCCACCTCCCACCCACCCTTTTCACCCTGTGCCCGGTGATTTATCGTGCACGGAAAATCATCCACCTACACACACACACACACACACATCGTATAATAATGTAATCGCCGATACACGCGAGCGAACAGCAGCGTTCGTTCGTTGAAAAATTTCGGGGGCACCGGGAATACTCTGTTGAATATAACGAAAATAATTCCCCATGTGACGCGCTGTCCACCGATTATTTTATTCCCTAGCAACAGGTGATCACTCTTTTGCCACTATTTTTTATTTTCCCCCCATAGTTCTCGCGAACGAAACGCGGCGTCGCATCGTTCGCGAAAAATCCAAAAACTGTTATCAAACTACGCGATAAAGCGAACAGGATTATTCTATGATCAATCACTGTTCTAGGATATCCGCACAACGCATCACTCGATGACACCTCATTTTGTAATATCGAATCAAAATCCAGGTAACGAACAAGCAAACGTTTTAATTATACTCCGACAACCCCGACAATATTTGCGTTCGACGAGTGCAATCGTGATTCGTAATAAATACCGCTGATTCATAGCAGAATAATGCTGGTTTACGCGGGATAATGATATTATACGGATTTTGTAACACACGATATAGGCAGTTATATTTAAGCGTAGAAAACATAGGATATTCTATAGTTCAAATATTAGCCTACCTTTACTTTAATTTACCTGGGAAACACGGTAATCATAGCTTTGTTAATGCTTCAACGAATGCGAACCATTGTAGCTACTACAATAATAATACAAACGTTTATTGTTTATTATAAAAACAATCGGTTACCAGATTTCCGGGATCGAGTAAAGAAACACAAGAGGACAACGATACGAATAGTGCGTTGGCAAGGGATATTTTTTCAAGCGACCCTCCTCAGACGGAAGGATCGAGCGCGAACAGGATCCACGATCCCTGTAAACCGTATTATCCGGCAGGATCTCGTTCTGTACAGTACAGAATCGAAAAAGAGAAAGAAGGGAGAAAAAGACGAGCGCAAAGCTAGCCTAACCGCGAGCGAAATTCTCTTGATACACCTTTGGAGATTTTCTCGAAGGACGAACTCGACCGAGGGAAAAGCCTATTAGTCGCGAAGGATCCTTCGGGGATCCTTGGACTCTAGCCGAGTAATATTGAGCCGGTCGGCCTAGCGAATCGCAAAATCCTGACCAACAAAGGCCGGCCGGTTCCTGTACTTTCGAAAAACCCGCGTGCAATCGTCCTCTCGTTCGCTCTCCTTGCGATCCTCCTTCATCGCCACCTACTCTTGCTCAACCATCTCCTCGTCTTCCTCTCTTTCTTGCCGTCTTTCCACCTGCTGAAGGCATAAATCATGGCCCGCAGGCTCGTTCGAACCGAGAAGAGATCGGTTTGCAGGTGTCTCGACCGCCGAATTTCATGCCTTCTAAGACCCTGCCTCGCCTCTTCTCTTCTCTTCCTCTTCTTACGCCTTCGTCGTGTTTGCGATTTCACGGGATCCTCGACGAAAGTATGGAGAAAATTTCGATTTTTTCTTACCTCGCTTGGTAGAAACTTTATCACGAACGGTAACTACGGGGCAACAACACTTTGATTCGTTTGGAGGAATAAAGTTTATAGATGGCACTTCTATTTCCATAGAAATCCATTATGTATCTGTATTATTAAAGAGATCTTTTGCGAAATTAAGAAATAAAGGATTTGATATGCAGATCATTTGTAAATCGATTGGCAACGCAATAATTCCCAAATTGTGAAATTCAAGTTTCATCTATATTAGAATACAGTAATTTAATGTAATACAGAATCGAATGCTACCTGGTGGCAGCAATTAGGCTGGCATTTTTCCTCGCCAGAGGACACTATAACAAAAATAGGAGGTTCGTCGTCTCCGAGGATTTTCTTTGTTACCGTATCCAGGAAAAATCGTCCCATGGATCAGCAATCATGCGTGTCACGACGTTGGATTTATCTGTTCGAGCATCCAGCGGTCGAATTACACGGAAGTCCGCCATTCGAATCGATGTTTCCTCGTTGTCGATGCGATCGGCGCGTCGACACGTGTTTTTGACGGGAAATTTATGCACTGGACCACCGTGTCGACAACGACGTTAACGATCCAAGCTTTCGTTCGGCATAATTGAGACAACGCCGAGACGTTATCGTTCGATCTCTCCGACTTGGACAGAGAAACAGGACGGTAGTCGTGAACGCGTCGCCGGCTCGTCGATATTACGATTAATTTGCTCGTAAATTTTCACCCCAGGGAAGGTTCCTTGAAGTCACGAAGGATAATTTATATATTCTTCGGCCCGACCTGGTCCACACCTGGCACTCTCAGCAGGCACTCCCAGTTTACCTGAACGAACGGACCAGACAGCGTCGCGCCATCTTACCCTGCTCGACATTTCCTTTCTTTCCTCGTTTTTTTTTTCTTCTACTCAGCTATTGGCAAGATTCTGCCGAAAATTTGGGACGTTCCTATGGGAAAAAACCATCTTTCACCCCGTTTGTGGGCTAAACTGGAAAAAGTGCGAGAAATTTTTTTAACGACTTTATTGTTCGACGATTTTTGTCGTCTCTGAGGAGCTTTTGACACCAAAAGTACGGGGTAGTTTCAAGAATAACATTTAGATCGCACGAATTCCAAACTCAAAATGTTAGAAACATGCATACAAGAAGTTATTATTAATTAGTAATTCAATATAGTTGGAGGAACGAAAGCTAATAAATTATACCTGGATTAAGCTTCTTTCGAACAAAGCTTCAGAACAATTTACGAACAGTTTGAAAGAATTTTCGTCGAACCGTTTGCTAGCCACGAAACGAATGATCCGTGACACACCTTTCCACCTGAACTCCTCAACCCATCGGGGTTAAAAGTTCGCGAAGCCGGGGGTTGCAACGGCAAGAACCACCCCTTTGCTAGCTGCCGCCCCAAGATTCCAAGGGTAAAGTCTTCGGAAGGAGAAAAAGTTAGCTCGCAATAACTCATCGAACGGCGGGTCGCTGTTTGCCAAATCAAGTGTAAAACGCGGGGTAATTGTCACGCGAGAGGGTTCGTTCTGCTCGCACGGAAGGGTGGTTAGACGAGATTAGGGGGTAGAAATACGGCACGTCGAATGTTTATAAACTCGTCGTCATCCGATTTTCACGGTAACCAGCGAACTCACGACGCGACGACTCGATTTGCGTTCGTTCGAGCGGAATCGATGCGGACATTTTTCAAATGACGTTCATCCGGTGTACCTTTGGTACGGAAATTTGAGTGCCAAAGAAAACGACACTAGGACAACACAATACCCCGTAGATTCATTATGATTACAACCGAGTCTAATTAGTTATTAAATTATCATTTTATAAATGAATGCAATAAGGAAGTACGTGATACGAACATTTTACACGCGGATGGCTGGATAAAATATCAAAAGTGCGAAACTCGTATAATTTTATCATGAAAAATATTCATTCTGTTTAAATCAATATTCAAGAGCTCTCGTGAGTTATTCGATCACACGCGGCACCATGTTCTTTTATTAACTCTTATGTATCGTTTAAATTTTTATTACACTGGTATCGCGTATCATTCGATTCACACGTATGGCTAAAAAAGACAGAGCCAATGAACATTTTATATCACGAATATATGCTTCAACTACCTCTACCAAAAAGCCAGTAGATTTTATAAAAATAGAATATGTTTTGATAAGAAATTATTGAATATCAGATTCGTATTTCATATTTAATATGGCGAATATAAAACAGTAGTGCCAAATAAAATATTACCTTCAACATTTCTTACACACCTACCTGATCGCTCGAAAATGCGTTGAAAGTACCCTAGTTCGCCAAGAGCTATCCGAATAGACCAGAGGTGGAGAACCTTTTTACTATTAGAGGCCACGTTTAAATTAGGCAGTAATAAAGGAGGTCGCTATAATTTTTTATATTTCACTGCTGATATTTTTATTTATTTAAGCATACAAATATATAAATATTCATCCAGATCGTTAAATTTTAATAAACAACTACATATAATATTTAAATACCACTTCAAATCAAAATGATATTAGTAGAAGTATTTTTAAAGAAATCCAATAGAAAAATAATAATATCAAGTTACAAAAAAACTAACATAGCAACAATACGTAAAATAATTTTAAAATTAATACAAGAGCTAGCTTTTATGAAGGCCGCACAAGAAACTCACAGGGGCCGCACGTTCCCCACCTTTGAAATAGACTGTACCATGAATCGAATTACGACGATCCATCAAAACACTATTTGATCGTACAATGCGTGTTGTTAATCGTCCGCTAAACACCCTCTTAAGTGGTTCCCCGGTTTGTTCACCTCGGGTGACGATCCTCCCTCCGACAAAAAAAAATCGAGGGAATCCAGAAAGGAAGGCAGAGCTTCTATTTAAACGAATTTTCAATAAAAAGATCGGCCGGTCAGGTTGACTTCGACTGGCAGGGAATCAAGATCAAGAGGGGGCGAACAATCGGGTGGCGCGTTTCTATGAAGTTCGGACCGGTGAATAGAAATTCGCGATGAAAAGGACGCACGCGTGCGCGAACGGACCGAGCTAGAGGTTCTTCTTTTCTCTTTCTTTCTTTCATATGTTTTTTTTTTCCTGAAAAACAGGGCTGCGTCACGTTTTTCATACGGCCCTCGATGGAGACGGGCCGTAAGTGCATTCAGCGTGCAAATCGGGTTGCCTCGAGAGTGCAACAATACGCAACAGGTGAGGAGGAGATCGGTACGCGTTCAATGGCAGGTGAAGTTTCCTTTCGAAACGAATAAGTACTCGAGATTGTGCCACTCGCCCGATCCGATTGCCTAAGGAATTCCGTCTGGAAACACTTCCGCCCGATTCGACCCCTGAATTACTTCAACCACCTTACCATCAATCCCCCCCCCCCCCCCCCCCCACCCTCCGCGCTCACGTAGAATTTTCATGTAACAATTTCTTTCGCTCGTTGCAAATTTATTTACTGATGCGTTGATATGTCGGTGGTGATCGTGGCCTACGTTACGACACGATTTGCAAATTTAATTATATCGGATAGTTGAACGCACAGCGCTTTAGTTTTCTGGAACTCGCGCGACTTTTTGGTAAATAAAATTTGCTTTTAGTATCTTGTTAGCGATTGTGTGGGGAAGTGAATCTCGATTTCCTGGGTCTATGGGACCACCGTGTGAATTTAGAAATATTACCACGCATAGTAAATTATTAAAATGTCTGAAATTAGAAAAATTGATATATTTTATGTTTAGATTTTATGGAATTTTTCATGATTTCGTCCTACATCGTTTTCAACTCCAAAATATCTGCAAACGTTGCAAAAGCTAATGGCGTATTGTTTCTTTGATTTGATACACATCCCCAAATTTTGGGTTGTATACCGTTCCAAAATCCCAGTTTTGATCGATCGTGCTCGTTCCGTGGAAGAAAAACAGAGACCCAGATAGACAGAGAGGATGGAGTGTAAATAATTGGGATCAGAGGGCATCGGAAACGAAGGCGCACCTGCGCGAGGATGTTGATGCGTCTGTCGGCGTTAATTAACGTGCTATTAATTATCCGAAATGGACCAATTAGGAGAGCAGTCTCTGTAGCTCTTCTATCCAATTCAGAAAACGAATTCGAGGAAAAGCACAGCGTTGATGTGTAACATTAAATGGATGAGGATTAAACGTCGGACGTGTCGATGTTGTTTACCAGTTTAACGAAAACAACTTGCGCTTCGAACGCGCGTAAGAGTCCAAATTTCAGCTTCCACGAAACGCGAGAGGAAAACAAAAATTTGAAAAAGAAGAAAATTCGTTTCGCATCGTTCTTCTGGCCGTCTGTCGACGGGCGCGGTTTTTTTTTTTTTTTAAGTATGATAATTTATGACGGATGGCTTGGTCAGGGACGATGTCACGGTCGAATTCAAAAACGATTCTCGTTTCGTGTTCGTGACAGAGACGAACAAGCGTGGAACGCATAAAATACCTAATCGATTATTTAAGAACCGTGGAAATTTCTTGATGCTTAACCCTCGTGTCGAGTACCTTACTGTGTGCACGATTTTTTTCATAATTAGGGTGGCCAGGTACCCGAAGCATTCCATTCGAAATGGACGTGAAATAAATGTGAAAAATTGAAGAAAGTCGATAACGTGAAAAATGTTCTACTCCAAATGTAGAAACTGGTATTCGGGTATCCAGTTAATAACGCAAGGGTTAAACCTTCCCTATACCATGTACTTTATCAACGCCCCGAATTATACTCAATTTCACCAGCCCTTTGACGATCATACACCCCAGAGATGGTTTCTTATCGTCGGAAAAAATCAGAATCCCGTATCGGTAGCAGGATCAACATTACAGGCATTGATACAGCACGAAGAAGGGACACAAAGGACAAATTAAACAGTTCCATCGACTGAGAATTCCAACAACCCTCTCTAAGCACACTGTCATTATCCGTCCATCGGTGTTTCCTCCCCCTTTCTGCTGCTCGTAATCGGCCACTAATCAAGATGGACCAAAGGGTGAACCCTTCGTCGGAATATACATCGCTGTTAAAGGATACAAGACCAGAAGAGAGTCCTTTGAGTCTCTATACCGAACGTTGTAATCACGTTTGTTTCTCGAGTTTGATCGCACGGGGTGTTTATTACTGTTCGAAACTTTAATAACTCAGCAAGTGTGCCTTTGTATCGTAACCGAGCCACCTTCAGAGAAGGTATAACGTTTCAATTAAAGTTAAATATGCAAATTTTCAAAGGGTGATAATAGAAAATTTGGGAAATTAAATTTAAATGTGAATCAATTTGAAATACCACTAGGGACGGTACTGGCTTGTTAAACGGTTAATTCCATCGGACAGCCCCGGCGTTCTTGTGCTGAAAAGTAAAGGGATGTTAAGCAGGTCGGATTGAAGGGCTTCCCAAAAAACCGCGAAACAAAGCTCGAATAAAAGCGCCTATCGAGAAGATCGATCTGCCGTAGGATCTCTCGAGTTGGTACGCCGTTCAACAAAGAGGAATTTCTTTAGAATCGAAGAAACAAAAAAGGGGGCGCTAGCCAGAGGCCCCGTGGAAATCGATCGATCAGAAAAGGGGTTCTCTCTCGAGAGAGAGAGAGTCGGCGGCGGCCCCCACGAGCACCCGTTCGCGACGGGTGGGATAAGCAGGGAGATCGGATCTAGCCCGATTTGCCTGGATCCTCCGGGTAATAACCGCACAAAAGGGCACCTTCGTGAGCAGAAACGAGCGAGAGAAACAACAGATACGAAAGAAAAATAGCATCTCAAGAAAGGGCAAAGAAGAAGGAGTGTACCATTCAGGATTCTGGAGTAAGTAGAGATTTCCGGAGGCTGTGCGTGGAGCTCGGCCCTCCCTTCACCCCTTGGTTTACGGGGTGTCCTCTTACCTGGTGCCCGGACCCACCCCCTCCGGTTCTTCCTGCACGCGATCCTCTCACCCCCGTCGATCGGTCTTACCTATGGGAAAAATCTACATTGAGTCGAGGGTGAATGAATGAGAGAGGAACGACGGACCGTCCACGGCGGAATCTTTTGTGGGCCGGATTCCTTCTGTCGGGTCCGTCCGCTGCAATAACGAAATGCTACCACGGCCGACCTTCCTGGACTCCGCGAACCGTGCACCCACACACATACACATTCTCCTCTTCACAGCTACCTGAGGGGCTCCTCGCCCTTGGATACGGCCGCACGTGCAGGTATCGAGGTGATTCGCTTTCTCACGGCAATTCTTTGCGCTGGCTACGCGAAGCGCCCGTTTTCGCGCCAAATAGCTCGTTCGTGGTTCACCCGTTCAGGTACGTGTTCGAATGAAAGTGAAATTTCCACGAGCGAGCACTGTGCTAGGCTCATAAACTCGACAGCTACGAAGAACAGAACACTCTAAAGTAGGTAAATCAAGAAATTCCCAAAGTCGTTTTATTGCAAATTTCGAAATCCTAAGATTAACTTGATCTACTTTTGGCCGACACGCGACCGTCAAGTACGAATGCCAAGTATCAATATTGCAGCAGTTTGCCCCATCCTTAGTAAATCAGGCTCCTAATATATCCTACCACTTCTTCTTCTTCTTCTTCCGATGTGCTCTGCTCGTTCGCATAAAAATGCTACTAAACTCCTGAATGGTCGACCGATTAGGTAACAACTTGTCGAAAAAGGCATCCGATGATCGTTCTCGTTAAAACAATTCGCGTGGCCACGAACGGAACGACCGTTCCTCGTCGCAAAAACGTCGTTCCGCTGCTCGTCGATATAAATGACCGGCACGCCCTTCGGGCAAATGGGCGTGTAAGCGGCCTCGCCCCGGTCAGAAGGCTCCTCTGGAAACAGACGTACACCACGATCGTAATTATCTATCGAAGGAAGAAGGCACCGCTACTCCGCCCTGCGTCTTCCACTCGTTGATCGCGACGCGTCTCGTCTAACACGGATAAACGCACCAGACCCCTCGCGAGAACGAACCTGAAGAAGGTGAACGCAAAGGTCGTGGATACTGCTCCGTCACGTGCCTCTATTAGAGGACCGTGAAAAAAGACTTTATACTCGCGTTCCTGTTGCCACGGCTACCTCTCCTTGGTCCGTGTCTGCTGCCGACACCTTCCTGACACTGCTTCTTCTTGATCCTGAGTCGTCTTTTCGTCTAGGACCGTGTTTCTTGGCCCACGATCTGTTTGGTTTAATATCTCTTGCCACAGTGAAACTGGCCATGGAAAGAAATTTCCTTTAACTTCCTTTTCTTTTACTTATTCGGCCAATATTAAATTTGTGATGTCGGTCACTGGTAACTGCCTCGCTGGAGTTATTGAAAGTTTAACTGTGACGGACACAAATAGTTGATTTTCAAGTTTAAGCTTTCAGTTTGCAATCCAAGTGGAATTAGTACTGTGTGAATCCATTATCCCTACGGTTACGTATGCGATCATAGATTTTCGAAAGAAAACTTTGCAGGATCTCCCTTCAACGCAACAAAATATTTCCCTCGCTACCGAGGAACTCATTTCTTTTCCGGCTCGCGAAGGAAATCCACTGCGTTTGCTCGGGATCGAGCAGGGGGAGGAAATATTTTTATTGGAACGATTGCGGCTGACGTATGAGGGTCCTTCGAATTCGCAGACCTGGGATCCATCGTTGGGATCACGGTTGCTCGAGTGTCCCGATCGATTTTCCTCGTCACGAGCTTCGAGGAAAAATCCGTAAGAAAATCCGGAATACGGAATGCGAAGTTCAAGTCGTGTCTCTTGAATTCCATAAACACTACATACATATATATAAATACATATTTTGAATGATATTAAATTCAAAACACCTGAAAGATAGGTTTCAGCGTAACGCAGCGTAACGATGAAAAGAATTTTCTTCGGGATAAGAATATTGAATCGTTTTCATGGTCGAATGGAAGGCGATGATTTTTAATTAACAACAGAAACGAGGGGTGGATGCCAGTTGAGAAATCGGAAATTTAGACGCAGCCTCCGCGTTATGCCACATTAGCGTTCCTCGGGATTCCGGTTTTTCAATACGACCAGTCATCCTCGAAGAATCGGCAGACAATGTGGCGGCAGCCCTCTTCCTCGTCACCGGACCCTCGTAAGTAGCGCGCCCTCTTTATCTTCCTTCTTCTTGTTCGAACCAACAAAATAAAAAAATAAAAAAAAAACAAGAAGGAGGAAAAACTTTGGACGTGCGTTTGCCCAAAGACTTAGAGGTCTTCTGCATTGTGTCCAGTCGCGGAGAAACTTAAGCCGAGCTTCGCTGGCTGCTTATCGATTATCCCAGTCGGCAGGAGTTTTTCAAATCGAACATTTTTCGAGTCTGTAGCTCGTGTCGCTATTGTCTGCGACGTTAAGCGAATTTCCTAGATTTTCTACGAGCCAAGTGCTTCAGAAAATTCCTCCAGGATGTCGGTTTCAGGATCTCTGATGCAGCGTGTCGCAGTAAAAAAAGAAAAGAAAAGGAAAAGAAAAAGAATCGTAAGAACCGCGCCAGTTGGCGAGAGATCGTAAAACGCGGAGCAACCCCCTTTTGTCTCTGTCGGATGGAACCCGGAAATAATCGCGATTCCATAGCGAACCACGTGAGAATCCCTCAACGGGAGATCGTCGTCTATAAAATCCGTGGGTCCTAGGATGCAGATGTCCTTTGGAATGTCTTAGTCCTTCGAGGTATTCCTGATGCTTGAATCGTCTAGTTAGGCACTTTCCAAGAAAGATTCAGCCAACTTTTCCTTAAACTTTGATCGAGATATTGTTATCTGGAATTAAATGAAACGCAACACACGTAACAATTTCCAAGATACCGAAGGATCAGTTCCACAGGGGGCCATGATTTCCTCGATCGCGATGCAAAAGGTGACCGATGGCGCGGCTAAGGACGTGCAACCACGTCTGCGAAGGCGCGTGTAATTATGTGCCGAGGATAGAGTAACATGTCGGACACATTCCAGCAGCCACCGTAGTCAGAATCCACCCTCGCCAGTTGGCCCGTTGAACTGAATAGCCGGCTAATGAACGCGAAGCCTCCGGTCAGCCAGTGGCGTGCGTCCACCATGGGGAATGATCGCTGCTCGGCCAAGGATGAAACCGATTCGAACATCATGACTTTCTGACGGTCAGTCACGGACTGACTCATCTTGCGACCCGGTCTTCGTTCTTTTGGACACCTTTTATTTTCATAATTGCACCTCGATAAAATAGCCAGACCGTTTTCTTTCATCCAACAAGATATTCCCAAAAGGATCATCGATCTCGTTTCCTGTCAGTCGACGAAACACGAGAAATCGAGGCTGTTCCCCGGATCCTCTCTCAGCGGAGAAACCATTTCGTCGGACAGAATGGGACGTGTATATCGGCGGTAGGTACAATTTCAATTTCGCTATCTCCCCCCTCGAGTTAGTTGGTCGAGTTAGAAGGAGGGCGAGGGAGGGGTGGAACACGGGAGCGAGCAGAGGCAAACCAGAGGAGGGTGTAAGATTCGACGTTAGATAGGCGAGAGTTAGGCCCGCGTCACCCAAGCTTCTCCTCCTCGGCTGTCACTCAAAATCCTTCCTCCCTTTTCACCTCGAACCCCACACGTTCTCCAGTCGACGTTCACCGCCCCCTCCGCGACCACCCTTTCTCGCACGTTCCTCGGCAAGGGCCACCCCCGCGGACTCGGTAATTGAATTTCACGAGTTGGTTACCCAAACCCCTGGGATCCTAGCCCCATCTCCTGGCGTCTCGTGCCGGTTCACCAACGACGGAGGGGGTGAAGGGAACAGGGCGAGTCGACGTCGTTGGATCATACCGACGCTGGTTACTCGTCGTACGCCAGGGGTCTGCCAAACGAACTGATGCCCGCTTAATGCCGTATCACAACATTCATTACGACGCAAGAATGACCCTTGCTCTTCCGGTTCTTCACGAAACGCTTCGACAGTTTGTTGCTCGCTTGGATGATTAGTCGTTCAGTGTCTCGCGACGATGTTCATTTAGATTGTTATTAGGCCCTTTGCAATTTAATTGGATAGTACGGGATTTAAGTAAAGGGGTGACTTTGGGGTGCCAGTGATTTCTTTTATAATTAAGTTAAGGAATCTACGGAATATAGGGAAGCAAACTATGGGTTTACTTTGGTAATATAAAATTAACGCTCCGATATTTTAGTAATCCATGAAACTATGAATTTAAAAATGACTGATTTCAAGAGTTTCCTTAAATATTTATAGAGCCACGATGATTTTTCAAAATCACCGTCAGAAATCTCTCTTGCTGTTTGTACTCTTCCTCCCCTTTTTGTTGTCTTTTCTTCTTCCGTCCGTGTTACGTCGAATTCGAGATTTTTTTCCCTCGCCCTCTTCATCGATAATAATTTTAAAAGGGGGATACCCGGAGGCCCTCGAGGTGTCGAACCACCGAAGACGAATTATCGCCGCGTGACGTATACGTTTATTTATGATCCCTCAACCCATCCCACAACTTTATCGTTCGTTCTCTCCCTTCTCGTCGTCGAAGCGTACGAAAACGTTCGTCGATTCGCGAGATAAAATCTTGTCGTGACCGCATCGATGTCCACCTCATCCAATAAATTATTGGCGTTTCGGTTAATCGAATCCCCGCTAAAAATCCAGAATACACGTCAAAAATATTATACTAAATAATCTTTGCTGCTTTCTATCCAAAAAAAGAAAAAGAAAAAAAAAAGAAATCCAAACCCTCAGATTGTTACAAATTCCATTCCCGAATTTCGAAGAATTCTCTACAACGATCGCAAAATAGGGTTAAACTCTTGAACTGGAGGAAAGGGTGCCCGCTTCGGTTGGCATCGACGAATCGACAAATCGACAAATCGACGGCCACGAAGGAATCGGATAGCGAAAATACGAAAAAGGGGGAGGAAAGATAGCGGCGCCCGACAATTGGGGCAACGGTGTGATCCGATATTGCGACGGCAACCGTGCGCCACTTCAGGGCGGATCTGGTTGGTCAATCAGCGGTGCATTGTACGTAACGAACCTCCGCACTCGGCCGAGTTTAATGCCCGTACGTGGACCATCGTGAGCGTGTGTGCGCGTGGGTTATTAAATATGACGAGAACGAGAGCCTGGTGGTGAGAGGGGATCGGGAACGGTCTACTCCCGGCTTCCTGAACGTCCACGTTTGACGTCGAGATTGTCGTTTAACGTTCTCCCGCCAGACCTTCGAGATTCTCTTTTCACGTTTTGTTCCAATCGAGACGGCTCAGACTTTCATCGGGCTTCGTAACGAGCATGATTACGCATCCTCGAGGACAGACATTGATCAAGATATCATTTTAATTAATTATTACACTCTTGATTCATTTTAACGATGGTTGCTTCCAAACGGGAAGCGAAGCTTTTTACTAAAATACCGATTAAAAATATTCCTACATTTATGATTGTCAGAAATAAAATAAAACCGTCTGCATCTTGGATGCAACCCTGTCGACCAACTTAGAATATCAATGTACACGCTTTTCTTTGCCACAAGAAATGATCCAGAACACCGGTACTGAGGCACGATCGTGAAAGAAACTTCCACGTGCGTAGCAATCGAATGAAACCGACTGAATCTTGCACGCGCCGAAGAAAAACCCTGTCTACCGACTCGGAACGAGTCTGAACCGCGTTAAATATATTTATCGTCGTATATCTTGCCGGTTGTGTGCGCGCAGCGTTTCTATGCAAGCATTAAAAAAGCAACGGACCAAATATTAAAAGTCGGTCGATTCCCTCGTGCACCGTTTATCTTGCGGCGCAAATGAGCGTTCAAATACCAATTCACCGGGAAGAAGCACCATTTTTTTTTCCAGACAAAGGCAAGAAAAGGGTCCCGTGTACAGATGTAGTTGTTTTTTCATTTCCTCCTCCGTAGTGGTTGCCAGTCTTCGAGGTATCCCTTCGGGTTCTTCATGGGCGAGGAGAGTGGGTGGGGACGGTGTATGAAACGTGCATAAATTTGGACGGTATCGTCTCATAGCTAGGCGGACGATGCTCGAGAGCGGTGAAGTGGAGCTCTTGGTAACGGCGAGCACTTATTCGCTCGCTCGCTCGCCAATCCAAATGAATTGGATAATTTGATCAGCTCGTTGCTGGCCCTTTGTTGCCTCCTGGGAACTTTCAATGGTTCGCTCTCGGCCGTTCTCTCTCTTTTTCCCTCTTTACCGTCGACTGACCCCGGCTCCGTTTCTCTCTCTTGTCTTTTCGATTCTTTCCCTTTCATTTCCCTCTCCCACCCCCTCGGCCCCGTCACCCTGGTCACCCTCGTACCATCGCCGGATCACGATCCTCGCCTCTCTCCGGAAGAAGATCCCGGCTGAATTGAAGAAAGCTCCACTGATTCGGCTGGAACACCGACGCTGAATCGCGATTGGCAGTTAGGTCGCGCCACGGCGAACATTTCGTGGAATTAAAATAATAACTCGCTGGAACGGAATGGTAGCACGTAAACGTTTCAATAGGGGGGAAAAAGATAGCTTCTTCTTTCAAGAAAACACGCTCGAGGGTGGATATGATGATTAACCGAATTGAAGACACGCGTTGATACGCGACCACGGTTAATTCATTTCCGCTTCCATTCGCGAGGAACCGGTATAAATGAAGTTGAAGAAGATCGTAAGGAAAGCGGCTGAAAGTCGAATGATCAAAATTTCGACTCGCATTAACCGAGCCGGAGGAAACCTGATGAATGAACCGATGAATATGATAATACGGAATCCGAGAATCGGCAAGAAAAAGATCAGGCAACGCTTTTCAGCCAATTGATCCGAGGGATCCCTCTCCAGGGCCGCGTCTCGGGGATTTTAAATGCCGCAACCAACATATCCCCTCATCTCGACCCGTCCCACTGAATAGGCCGCGCTTGCATCCTGAAAGGAATCCGCAAGATGAATCCGCGAACTCAAGACAGCCGACCCATTTAGTCGTGGAGAGAGAGAGCAGAAGAAAAAAGAAGAATATCCTCGAGTCCGCAGCTATCTTGAGCCCTACATTCACGGTGACGAACTAACGGAGATATTATTCCCCCCCCCCCCCCTACCTCTTTTCCCGTTGATCTCCCGCGACCACCAACCCTCTCTTCGCCGTGGAGAATATCACTGCAGGTCGAAATATTATTCGGACGATCGCTGTCTTCTCGTCTCTGGTCGACTATTTTTTCAAGTTGTTCGCGTTCCTTCCGCTTTTTGTTCGCGATCTTACTCTTCCTCGGGCCAAGCGACATCCTTATGGCCGCCGGCTCGTAAGATCGTGGTCATACAGCCTCGAGAGAAGAGAATAGAAGATCGAGAATGGAAGAGGAACAGGAGCTTGGTTCGTTGACGAATTCATCAGAAACGTTTCGTTGTAATAGTGCCGTGATTACTGGCGAGCATAGACACACACACACAGAGAAAGTGAGAAGGAGCTAGGGTAGCAAAATTAAAAAAAAAAAAAGAGAGAGAGAGAGTGAGAGAAAAGAAGGGAGGAGAAATCCTATGTGGCCGGAAGGTGAGTCTCCCGGGCGAAGGGAAAAGGTGGAGATGATTAAAATGAATTCTACAGCGAGGCGGCCGTTTCACGGTATTTTTTTCCCATAGTATTCTTCGAAAGGTATTCCGTGGTTGGCGTTCGATGATATTTCGGTCGTTTCTCCACCTCCCGAAGCTTCCCGTGAATGAGGATCGATCGACGAGGGAAGCCGTTCCGGGGATTGAGGAAGCGTGGATTTGTCGCGCGCCGTGGGAGCGGATCGAGAATTCATCTTGAAACTTGACGAAGAATAGCACTTGATACGTGTCTCACAACGCCATTTTCTGATGAAACGCCGACAAGGAAATTCTCGTCGGCTCTTACACCGTGTTTCCTACTAACCCTTTCGGTACGAAGGCTTAAAATTGTAATATATGAAAGTTTGCAAATTCCTAACAACAGGATACTTCGAAACTCCGAAATTCCTAAAGATATATAACATTTCCAAGTATTCAAATTCCTAAAATATAATATTGAAATTGGATAAACCTTACGTTTCTAATGCAACGCAACTGGTATAACCCTTCAACGTTTAAAACTATTACACAAATTTTATACGAAATAAATAATTATTACACATTCCCTACTACCATATGAATTAGAAGTTCTGCTACGTCAGAAAGGAAACTGTATAAAGAACCATGGCTAACAATATTGCCTACCGTTAAATGAATTGCCTTTCCACTTGTCAATCAATTACGATACATTCGACAGGCTGATAGACAGCCATCGGTGGTTCCACTATATTTAGAATTAAGAGAAATAAATAGTAATAATTTCACTTTCAATTACACGTTTCACCGTGAAGTCTTCGGTAAAAAAAAATATAACGTTCCAGCCGTATCCCTCTCGTCGATGGCAAAGATCACCCTTGTCCTGTTTCATTTCTCCTTATTTTTCTTTCTTTCTTTCTTTCTTTTTCTATACGGTGCGTCGAGCAAAGCGGAGCGAAGCGTATTTCCGAGCACAGCGGGACGTATTACCAAGCCGCTCGTCCGATAATGTGTTTCTGATTGCCGCCACGTCTACATTTCGCCCACGCTGAATCTTTCACCGCGTAAATCCACCTTCGCGAAATATTACGTCCTCTGGTCGCGAATATCTTACGGCTGTTCCATGATATTCTGTTTTTCTGTCGCTTTCGACGATTTTTCAATAATCCAAGTTCGACGCGTCCGATCTTTGACGAATTTTTAACCCTTTGCACTCGAAGCATTTTTGGACTTAAGCTACGCTTCCAGAAACCAAACGAAATATTTGAGAATCTGTTGATTTTTATTCCCTTTCTTAATTTTCTATATTTTGATACGGGTGAAACTGAAATTTCGGATTTTAGAATACTCCGCTAAATTAAATATGACGCCTCAGAAGCACCGGTCGAGTGCAAAGGGTTAACCAAACTGACGCCTTTTGTCGCTAAAACTAGAAAGGTAATTTTTTTAAAATACTAACAACGATTCAAACTACCTACAAAGGGCTAAATTTATCTTCAAATCTGTATCGCATGAAATAACTACTCTAGCTATATCAATAATTTTCCAATTTCATTTAATCGGAGGGAAATAATTCAAAATTCTTGCATCCACATTTACGTAGCCATCAGGATCGATCGAGGATCTAGGAGGAAGGGACTCTGATAGATTCTTCCTAATTACCCGTGGACGGGCGACACGGGTATAAATAATTTTGCTCCCGTGACTCGAGACGAGACGAGACACCGGTGTTTAATAATAATTATTGTTTAATACGGCTCTTTGAACAGGCGGCTTATTGACGAAAGGCACGCCGTAGCTGGCACGAATTCACCGCCGGGGAATAGCGTCATTATTCGACGACGCGTCGAAGCGGCCGTTTTTAATGAGATCCTACAATATTTAAGCCGAGTCCCCAGCGATTTTGCGCCATCGCGTTTGTCACCGTGAAACGTGTCGCGGACACGATCGATGAGTAATGTATCATCCCCCGTGAAACGAACGGCGATTGTTTTATCACAAGATTATTATTCCTGTCTTTGGTTACGTTCGTGTAAATCTTAGTATATTTTAACCCTTTCCGTATCGACACACAAAGTAATTGGCCATAAGCTATTATTGGCCATAAGAAGCGTCCTTAAAATTTCAAAATCCTAAAAATACAGTATTCTTCGTTTCGCTAGTGTAACCCTCGATTACCCTATTAACAATTTTGAGTAATTAATATCCTTAAGATCCTTAAGCATTCCTATTCAAATACAATTAAGTTAATATTGCACGAACTATTAATCGCACGTTTCCTTCCCTAAATGACTAATTTGTATTCTTAACATTCCACGGAAGCTTGTTTCTGGAAACACAAATGTGTCCCAAGGGATACATAATTTCTGGTTAAAGAAAAAAAGAGTTTCATTTCACTCGCCGCGAAATCAATACCTATAGAACGAGCCCGTCTACAAGTCGGATCGATCGTTACAGGAATGTTTGATACATACATATATGGAAGAGTATCGAAACTGGAAGCAGAATCGAGAACGCACAACGACGGATACACAGGAACCTATCGAATTATCGATTATTAATAACACACCATCCACGTTGATGAAATTTTTCGAGACGAGATCTAGATCGTTTTCATCTCGAGCTTCAGAAGAAGAAAAAATATACTGATCGAATTGAGTAACCTGCTCCTTTTCGAAGTCGGTTAAAAACTAAACCCTGCAAGTAATCCTAAGCGATCCGAGAAGATTGTTAATTGTGCTTTTTCGAAACTGTATGGGTCTCCAAGTTGTGATCTTTATGAAAATTGATTAAAACGTTCTAAGCCCATTATTTCGCGCCATTTTCCCTTACATTGTTAGATTCCAAGTACTCGCAATTGAAAAACTACGAATTTTATAACGTACGCCAAATATCACGTATATCTTTTATATAAAAAGTACTTCCAAATAATCCTACTCTATACGTCGTTCTTCAAATTAGAATTCCCCGACGATGAAGCATCTCCTCGAAGCCTCATCGTCTGCGTACTTTACGTAACACAGAGTCCGAGAAGAGAAAAGAAGCCGAGCCATAACTTACAACTAAATTTGCGCCAACGAGACTCATTTGTCTTCGACAAAACAGAAAAGTTGGTTCAAGAAGGATCAGGATACGCGGCGAAGGTTAAAAGCAAACCACGACTAGGAACCTTAGGTAGATTAAATCGACATTTTCGAGACCGATCGACTTTTCGCCGCGCGTAAATTAAATAGTCGATGATTAATGGCGGTGCTAGCCGCTCGTATAATGGTCACCTACGTACGCGATTTACATCTCGCCGGTTTTCAGCCTCGCCTTCGACCAAGGTCAGAGTTCCGAGCACTCGGCAACGAATCGATTAATAACTCCTCGTCGGCTGATAGCCGCTCCACAACGCGTACGAGTTCTTCTCCTTGGTATACCGAGGTAGAGACCGAGCGGAGGATCATGGAACGAACAGGGATGTTGAAGCTCGCTTTGATTTTGCCGCCGGAAGACCGACACCTTCGATCGGTGCGCAGGTGTTTGATGGGTCAGCAATCGTCTCATATTCGAGTGGTATCCAAATTCGAAGCGATGTAAATTAGAATTGATCCAAATTCAAAGTTATTCAAACTCGAAGCGATGCAAATCAGAATTTATCCAAATTCAAAGTTATTCAAACTCGAAGCCATCCAAATTCGATCTCAACGGATAAGAGAATTGAAATGCGAGTGAAACGACGTATCCCTGATAGGAAATGTACGAACTACCTGTTTGATAGGGACACGTGATACACCATTTACGTCATTCCTACTTTGGATACAAACCAATGACGTTCCGGAGCAACTGGTTGAATGCTATTTTTGTTTAGAGAGGTGATTCATATCTGTCACGGTAGAAACAACCATATCGGGTAGACGCAAGTTGATATGGATCAAGGATTTTACGGTTACGCGCACTTTCTTCTCCCCTTTTGTTCTTAATCGATTCAATATATTAGATTCGTAACGATGGCCATTGGTAACATGGCAGCCAGCGTGTTAAGAGAATCTTATGCGGTGTATTAAAAAATAAGCGACACAGAAAGATAAAGTATTGTTATCAGCATTGCAACGAAGCGAATAAAATGAAACGAAAATAGCAGTCTTTCTGTCCCTACTGATAACACAGAATTATTACAAAATATTCGATGTATAACATATATAGGCTTCTGTTTCCGGATGTAAAGGGTTTAACATTTAATTCTGTAAATTATCACTCACCCTGGCACGATCCTTTCGTGATCCATATCCAGCCGTAATCTATCCTACGAACAAACGAATAAATGACGAGTTAGCAAAGACATAGACGAGTTGTTGAAAAATTCGTAAGCGATAATAAGTATGAAAATTTGACAAGGTTATACTTTCCTCTTGCCGAGTTTGATCCGTTAAATATCGTGTCAGGGTCCCTTGAAACATTCATCAACGGGTGGCCAGCCGAGATCCATTTTCCTTGGTGTACCCTATTCGCAGGAGCAAACCACTCGACTGCACCCCCACTTCACCCCCTTCTTTCCTAACCGGTTCCCTTCTTACGTAATCCGTCTGTTAAAATATCAATCTCAACATTTCACTCTTTGCACAGCATTCCGTGCAAGGGTGACCCCCTATCCTCACCCTCTTCTCTCTGTCTGGACGAGGTCATCAAAGATGCAGCAGCAATCAACGGAGCTAGTCGAGCGGACGAGCAAGCAGAGAACTACCGACCTGGACCCCAGGGATGCACGCGGGATTTTCTTTGAGCCTTTCTAGATCGATCCCTACCGTCGCAGAAAAAAAAATACGTTCGACCAATGGCGCAGCCCTTTCAGATTCTCTTCGATTAATTAGTTGGACAATTATTGAGAATTTGGAGTTGATATGCTCTTGATATTTTTTTTTTGTAGGTAATTGGAGGTGTTAGAGTAGGATCTTGATCCGAATATTTCATTAGCCAAACGTTTTATTATCCAACATAAAAATATGGAATCCACATAAATAGGTAATCAATTATCCAGGTTGAAATAGCAATCAATTAACTTCCAATTTGTCAAATTTCATATTATACACTAGTGTATTATTCTCGGATCCATGTAACCCTTTTACTTAAATAAGCGAAATTCGGTACAACAATATTCGAACACTTACGTTTCCCCACTTAAAATTCTACAAAAAGAAAATATATGAAAGTCTTCGCGTCGATTCATCGTAAAGAACGATTCGTTGACGAAGATCACTGTTAAAATCACTGCCTTGTTCTTCTCACACCACCGAAGGTCACCCCATCTCTGACCGCCGCACGCCGTGGGGGGTACTGAACTCTATTAAAAATGCAATATTCTCGTTAATCCGCGCCGGTATGTGGTACCGGCTAATTAGCGAGTACCGAGGACACAGGGATGCATACGCGCACCCCCGTTGTCATGCAAATACCTCATGGTGGGCGCACGAAACGCCCATTCAACCTACACTTCTGTGCACGACTCGCGACCGTATGCTAGATATATTTCGAATCGCATGTATACCAACGAAACAAATATTGCTTATCGAATATCGAATTTCAACGATGTTCCCGTTGCTCGTGTTGCGTTCGTTACGCTATGTTTCGAGATGAAATTATTTTTTTTTTCTGCTTCAGATTGGAAAATCAACTGGTGCTGTTCACATTGATATTGAACATTGATTTCTCGTATATATGAAATATTGTAGAGGATTCCGAACAGATAGTAAGAATATTGTTTAGTTTCAAGGGTGGTGCTGTCCGAAGGGAATGGTAAAATTTGGAAAGGGTTATTTTTCAATACTGGTACCATATTTTTTTAGCCTGGAGGGTGGTACTATCTAAATAGGGCGTTGGAGCTCACAATACCCTATTTTCCAAGGATTCTTTACTTCGAAGGGTAACGTTATCTAGACGGGGTGCTAGAAATCAGAAAGCGTTAATTTCCAACAAAATCCACGACCAAAATTTAACAATAGCAGCTAAAGATATTCTTTAGCTCGAAGAGTGCTGCTAAATGGTGTGTTAAGATTCACGAAGCGCTATTTTCCAAAGCTAATACTATCAAATCTGAAATTTACATCGAAGGTTACTCTAATTCCTCCCGATACAACCCCCAAAAAATGTATAAAATCTTGTATCCACCGCACAGAATTTAAAATTAATACGAAAGTACATAATTACTTGGAGGACATCGGATACATACACGCGCATCGAAGCTCGTACACGACCACCGAGGGGAGGATTGTAACAGAGGGTGGGTTATATCAATAAGCATCGAACATCCGCGGAGGACGGCAGGGAGCTGTTGATTAAGGGGACGAACACAATGAGGAGATATCCTCCGAGAAGGGAATGCGTCTGCGATGGATCTGGTTGGAAGGGTCCTCCCTCCCATGTTCCTCCTTCGAACAACGTCTCTCCCTTGGCCGTGTCTCCGCTCGATCTGATCTTCAACCCAGCAAGAGAGACTGTTAGACGCCGATTGCTGCCGATCTCGTGGCGCACAATAGGCCTCGTGGCTGTCATCGAACAACCTGACTGGGTCACCTTGTCGCGTGACAGAACAAGGATTCAGTTGTTCGAGCGGAAGTTGTACGACATTCTATGGAAAGCATCGGATACGTTGTGTCCCCTTTACTCTACAGCGTCGAGCTCAGACGGGGATTACTGCAATTCTCAACAAACCGCGATTCCTCGAGAAATGTAACTTTGCATCGACTTCTGACTCGTTTATCGACACCCTCGACAGTCTGTTGAATTAAAGATTTACTCGCGCAAATTCTGTTGACGTCTCTAACGCTTTAAACCAGTGATTATCATACTTCTCGAAACTAGTACTTTCAAAAATACTGTATAAATGTTAGGGGGTTAAGGAAAAAGTTTGGTATTAATGGGATGATAAGTAAAAATAATCAACATACGCGTTCATACATATAAAGAATTCCTCGAGCGAAAGAGCGGACGGTCGCGTCGTCGACTTGCAGGTCCGTAAATTAACAGTAATGAAAATTGGTTATCAGTCGAAGCGACATCCTGCAGACCGAACAGTGTTACCAGCAGTGGAGCGCGTAATATCCCATTGAGGAGGAACGGACGGCGAGCACGGTACTGGGATTCGGGTGCACGGGAAGCGGATCACATTGACACAAAGCGGCCGTAATCCGTTTATCTTCTCTCCGGGCACTCTGCGCCCACGTGTTACGCTTCGCGTTATTCGAGGATGGCCCTGGCGTCGGCCACCGCTCTCCTCACCGCCCCTTGGCGGCCGACAAACGAAACGCGACCCTCCACCCACCACCTCCGCCACCCTTTTGCACCCTCGTTTCACCACTCTCGCTACTCTGTCACACGGACCGACCAGATTCTGTACGTTCAACAGCCGTCGATACCAGTCGCCGATCCGGCTCGAGGAGATCTCATTTCGCCGGGACATTGACGCGCTCCAAAACCACCGTCCTACGTTCGACTAACGCGAAAAAAAAAGAATCGCGAATTCTGGTTGCTACGTTCTATTATATATAATCAGGAAAATAGGATTTCTTTAAGCGATCTTTCCGTTGACAATCATTTGGAATTTTATTGCTTAGCTAATCGGAAGTATTCTTATGCGTAAAATCAACGCGGTAAGGGGTAATTTTATTCCGACAAATTGAACTAAAGCTACAGTACGAGCACAACACATCGATATTCGAAGGCAGTCCAAAGTGGCAGGAACCGACGAAATGTATTCTACCCACGCGGCTCTCGTCTCCGTCCGGGGTCCTCTTCGACAGGTTTCTGAAAGAGCGACGAGGAATGTCCTTCGCGACACGTATTCCTCTTGAGTAATGACGCGGACCCGAAGAAGGAATGCAGAAGGAGGTGTCTTTCAGCGGAGATTTCATTGGTTTCGAACACAGACACCCCTCCCTGTCACCGTTCTCCATGCCTGAAAACGGCTTAACGAATGACGACGAGTCGTCACGCGTTTTGTCTCGCGCCATGGAACACATTTGTCTCGAGCCCGGATGCCGGGTGGTTTGGAATCCCGTTGGGCTCTCCTCTCTCGCGTATATACATAATATATACATGTATATATATATATATAACTAGCACACCGCGGATCACCTTTTCTTCCTTTCTCTGTTTCTCTCCTTGCCCATCGAACAGACGTAACATCTTTGTCCCGCGCGAGGAGGACGGGGATCTCCCTCTGTGTTCCTCCTTTCATCGTGGTCCTCGGGCCCGCCAGGATTCGGCTTGACGCGCCGCTGAAAGACGCTCGCTGTTCACAAAAGACTCCCTAATATATTACGCTTATTAATGTCCCGTCCTCGTCTATCTTTCCGCCACCCTCCCCGGGATTCATCCACCGGCACGCCGTGGAAATATCATGATTCTTGATAAAAAGAGCAATAACACCACTCAAAGGGAAAGAAAGTTGACTATGATTGAAGGAACTCGAGGCTGAAGATCGGAATACCTTTTGACCTATCGCAGAAGGTGAATATTGAACAAATTTTACCCGAAGCCAGGAATATTTTAGACGTTTCAACGACGAAGAGCTGGCAGGGGCCAAGAAACAAGAGAGGGGGGGGTTCGCGTGGGTGACGAGAAACTCGGCCCTCGAATTCGTCCAGGATCCTTGCAGATTGGTCCATTCAGTTTGGGGGGAAAAAATAAAATTGGTGGCTCGGCGGCGTGGCCCATTCGATTTCTCGAATCGCGCGTTTCTCTTCTCGGCGCGCGTTGTTCCCGATTAATTGGACGACCGGATTGTTGTTTCGTTCGACGTTGAATGGCTCGGGCTCCATTTTTTTTTCTTTTTTTTTTTACCTCTGCTCGCGTTCGCTCGCTGTGCGCGCGCGGGTGTTTGTTTTTTAAGTACCTACACGTCGTCGTGTGTCTGCACACCGGCTATATATTTTTCTTCTTTCTTTCCTTTCTGTTGTTCTTTTTTATTATTCGCTTTTGACGTGTTTTTTTCACCCCTTCCGGGGCCACTCTCTCGACGAAATTTCGCGAGGACCAGCCAACCAGCCAGGTTCAGCCCAGCCCAGTACCAAAACCAGCCGAGCTTGGGTGAAATCTTTTATCGTTCAACGTAAGAGCGACTGGGCACCCCCTCTCTTATTCTATCTCTCGAAATTTCTCCTCTCCTCGTGCACCTTTCACTCCATTCTTTACCTTTTCTTCGCCCGCTTTCCGGGCCCCCTACCGACCCCCCTTCTGGTTTCCATGTCACCACGTGGATT
The DNA here is from genome assembly GCA_943735885.1 of Stelis phaeoptera. Classification (NCBI taxonomy): domain Eukaryota; kingdom Metazoa; phylum Arthropoda; class Insecta; order Hymenoptera; family Megachilidae; genus Stelis; species Stelis phaeoptera. The sequence goes on along the minus strand of OX030941.1, from coordinate 10,652,901 downwards.
TTTCGTGCGGGCCAACGCATAATGCATAAAAGTCGGGGCTCATTCAGACCATGGAAGTCGCTCGAATTTTAAACAAACGTCTGAACCACCACCACCACCACCCACCCACCTCCTTCCATTCCTCCGCGTCGTCCCTTACTTCTCCAGCTTCCTTCGTTCTTTCTCTCGTTGGTTATTTCCTGCTCGAGCAGTCTCGCCCTGCACGCGAAAATGCCGCTTAATCTTCGCGGGTTCGGTCGCTGCATTGTGTCTGAAACGCGACCATTATTTGCAACGGAACAATAAACACCCACGGATAATTTTCATGCGTGCCGTCGTTGTAATACCTTCTTCTCCACCTTCTTGTTCGATTTTCCGCTGAAAGAAATAATTCGACTGGTCGATTGATCCTTTTCGATGACGTCGGTCGCGTAAATCGCACAATGCACACAGGTTGTGGTTTCTCTGCGCAATAAGGACTGAAACGATTAGTTCAACGAGGAAAAGGAGGAATGGAAAAGAACAACGCGGTCGTACGTAAATGAAGAAGGAAACGAGCCGCGTAAAAATCGTGGAAAAATCTAAAAAGCTAAGAGACGACGCGAGCTTGTAAAGATGGTGGCTAAGCAGAGCTAATCTCGCCAAGCTAGCCTCTGTTCCTCTCTGTCCGTTCAGTTACGCTGGCTGCCGTTGTATGGGTGTATTTGTTTCGCGGTATGGTGCACCGTGGATAACAATGGCGGCTCGGATCGAGTCGGCGGCCTTTTTGAAGGCAGGTGCCCCCTCCTTTATTTTTTTTCCTCCAAGACCGGCTTTCTTTCTTTTTCCACGACCACCCTCTCGCTGCTGCCGCCGCTGCAGCCCCTCTCTGCTCTTCTTTCTCGTTTTTCTCTTCCTTCCACTGTCCTTTCATCTTCGTCCCTCGCCAGGAGATTTCGCTAATAAGCAACACCGGCAGCGTTAAGCCCCGAAAAACCGGGTACGATTATCGATTTATCTGCCAGCTTACGCTCGAAACAGGACGATCGTCTTGGACAGGGATGGATTTAAAGGAACCGCGTGTCTGACCATCGCCCCTGCCGGTGCTAATCGACTGGTGATTTTTCCAGCTGCGTCGATGCTTGCTGGTGCTAATTAGTCTCGTTACCGGCACAAAGAATCGACCCCTTAAGAAACCACAGATTTCAATGGAACATTATTCGAGACGGAGCCGCGCATCGAATCGCTTCCGGGATGAAATCTCATCTTGGTGTCTGGTTTTTTTTTTTAACCCAAGAAACTTCGACTTTGATGGCTCGTCGATAAAAAATGACTCGATGGAATCTTGAATTAAATTTATAGCTATAGTGTTTATATTTTAACGCGTTGACGACCGGGTATTTCATCTCCAATCCTAATAGGCTTTTAACTCAAATGACATTACTGCACTATAAAAATAAATAATGTCCCCCCCCCCCCCCCCCCCCAATGTTACAGAAATCTCCGTGACCGATCGTCAACGTTCAGGCGGCTAGACACGGAAATTTCCGTGATCGGTCGTCAACATGTTAAACAGCCCCTGCATCATACTATTTATTGATAACCCAATTTCCGTGCGAAATAGTATGTTACGTACCAAGGGCGCAAAATGGGCGTGAATCACCTTGCGCCTGTGTTACGTACGCTATTTGTTTAACCAGAGGGCGCAAAAATTAGGCTTTTAACGCCTATTTGGCGAGCGCTATGTAAAGTAAAATACTTTGCGTCCTAGAGCAAGAATCGAGTACTTTGCGCTCGCCAAAAAGGCATTAAAAGCCCGAGTTTTACGCCTTCTTGATCAAAAATTCAATTTACCAATAATTTAGAATTTTGTTATAAGATTACTAGAATCCCATCCCAGGGATGACGAAAAACTACCCTAATTAATATAGTAAAAGGTAATTGACTGGAGTGGTGATAACATCTCATCATTTCATAAACAATTAAACTCAATATTTCCTCAAAACTCAACGATTTATTTCATAATATAAATATGTAAAATTTGAGACGCAAGAGGGTGACCGAGATTTACAATCAACTGGCAAAGCGTTTGCGGAAGTTTGAGGGAAACACAAGGCCCAAAAGGTCCCTGGTGGGATCAGTCGGGATCGGGAACACGATCCTCAGGGAACGTGGGTCGTGGACTGTGGTCGGTCCTCCCACGCATGGGATCACGCATGCGTCGGGCCTCCCTTAAAACAATGCGCCGACCAATCTCGTAAGGTAAAGAGACTCTTGTCCCATTGGCTCGTTCCTTCGAGTGGATCTTTTTTCGACACGACCACCATTCCACTCTCTCCCTGAACCTATGGAGTCCCACACGCTTCAAGAATTTCAGGTCCTTGCTCGTTTTTCAATTTCTTAACCCTTTTTACGGTCCGTCGTCATTTCCAAAGTAAAATAAAGGCATGTCTCTCTCACTGATATGCAATCTGATGGCTCAAAATTTGCTAGAATGAAAACTGTTACTCAATCGCTCTGAATATAGGCTTCTCTTTCAAATTATGATGCTTTTCTGTCGCCACGCAATATTTTGTTCGAATAAAGGGGCTGTTTGAGGATGAATACAGCAACGTGTATCGCCGAGCCCATTCGGAAGGGAGAATCAATCGATATCTTCGGGGGTCGAACGATGAATTTTAATTTCTCCCCTTACTTCCTCCGTTCAGAGTGCATAAACAGCGCTGTTTGTTGTTCCTATTAATGGAAGGCGGACGACGGGAGTAAATTGCCTGGATGAAAGTGAAAAATGTACGGGGATGCAATTTTTCGTAGCTTTGCTGGCTTTCAATTTAAGACTCAAGATAAAAACTATTCCGATTCACAAGAATCTCGAAATATCTTCTTTATTTGTTTCATTTTGCGACCCGAGAAAAGCGTGAAATTAAGTGTGCAGGAGTCTGAATCATCAACGACGAAGAAGTTGGAAGCAAGAGACGGAGGTGGTACAAGTGGTGATTCCCCTTTGCGAAACATTTTACCGAAGGTAATGGCCGCGCCGGAAGCGAGATGACGCGTGACCCCAGACGGATGCATTAGACGCACTTCCGGCGGTGCGACGCCCGGCGCCCTCGTTCATCCGTGAAACCCGTCCGTTGCATCCCGCCTATCGAGGCTCCTTTCTAACGCGTTGTTCTCGCCGTTACATCCTGAAATCCCTCCGATCTGATATTTCAGAAAAGGGATGAATATTTAACGAAGCCCCAAGCGCACCAAAACGAACGATGTATTGCTATTGATTTTGATATTAAATTGACAATTAAATTTGTAACTTTGATTGCAGAATTATTTATTCAAATTCGAATAGGCGAATTTACTTGGCAACTGAGTAATATGGAATCCTGAGAATAATTTCTACCGGTCCAAAAGACACGAAACGTAAACTTTTTTCCCTTGACAACGAGGAAATGAGTATGGGATGACCGAACACATGGAAGCAATGAGCTCGAATAACCAGCTAATCGAACGTTAACCGCAAATAGCTTCACCGTCTTTTAGCGTCGAGCAATTTCCCAAACTGTCACACAAGGTAGCCCATAGAATCCAAAGTTTCCCCGATGAATCCCGAGGAGGCGTCGTTCCAGCCGTGCCTGTATTGCCGACGCGACACACGCTTCGCAGTCTAAGCGGCTGTCGAGCGAATTCTTGCGCGAGGCGGGCAGGACGCTTTGTTCGACAACTAGCTGCAGGCGACGCTATCGAAAGACGAGGCTTCTCCACGCCAGAATCGATCCTCATCCCTCCGTTTTTCCTCTCCCGTCGTCACCCGTCGTTCGTGCACGACCGCTCATCCTACGGGAGAGGAAATGAAATCCCATCCGGGACACGATTCGCGCGACGTTTGTCCCGTTATTAGATCAACGTTACTTCGCGAGGCTGCCGTCTCCGAAGCGAGACAGACAGAGAGAGAGTGAGAGAATACTCCAACTCTCGTGGCCGTGGAATACGTCTTTCGCATTTCAGATCGTATTCCCGCCTTCCGGTTGATACTTCCTGCGAAAATCGCTCAACTTCTATCGACGTTTTCATTGTGATCAATCGAGGGGGTGCAATGCCGTGGAACGAGTCGTCGATACATTTCTTTTTATTCTTCTTATTTCGAATACCACGCGGACCATCGATGCTTCACGGTGTTCAGGACATACATGTTTATAATTAAACGCCAGGAAAAATATTTTTGAGAGATCTCTGGTAGAGCTTCAATTTCCGATGGTGTTTAAGGTGTTAACAGGGGTAGTTGAATTAATATTTTAGAATCCATCGAACGAAGGAGAAGGATTGTCGCGAGCGAGAAACCGGCGCGGCTCGGCGTGGAACGTCGGCGCGCATTTACCACCTGCATCGGGGCCGAATTAATAGTTCGCTCTGCCGCGAAACCCGTAAATAATGCCGGCTGACAGCCGGAGCCGAACGTCGATGAATAACGAGCCACGGAACCTTCGACTTTGAATTTCTCTCTTTTCCTCCTCTCGGGCCCGCTGCGAGCGTGAACGGACCACACGCGCGTTGGCCGCGATGTGTGCAAGACATCGAAGCTTCGTATATACGTATCACGCTTTATGCGTCCACGAAACAGAAGAGGAAAAGCGAAAAACCGCATCGCGGACCAGGAAAAACCAATGGGTAGGGAGAGGTAAAAAGGAAACGAGTGAAAAGATCGAAGAGGAAACGGGACGAGAAAACGACAGACACGCGTGTACGTGTACGTGTGTCTGTAAATTGTGCACGCGTGCTGGGAAACAAAGCTCGTCTACGACCAACTCCTCCACGCGAACGGCACCGTTCGATGCATCGATACCGGAAACGTCGCGATACACCATGGAAAAAAAATCGAACAGAAACTTCTCTGTACACACCGACGAGAGATTGCGAGCGTGTTACACAGTGGACGATGACGCGTACCAGAGTCGCCTGGTGAATATTTGAGGAGATACGCTTCAGTTTTCTCACCCCCTGTCCTCCCGTTCGTCGTCGTTGCCATTTTACAGACGATTTATGTTGCGATGGGCATCGCCTTGGATTTGGGCATTTTAAGATTAATAATTTCCAATTGGAACGCTTCATAAACGAAGGGTTAATCACAGTATACTTAACACTAGAACTAGCAAACGGGTAAAAATGACTTGCTTCAGATTTCTTATATTAAATTACAATGTTTATTAAGTCGCTTTTTGCACAAATGTCAGTTGGCTTAATTATTTTGTTTTCTAATTTATTTTTAGCTTAGAAGTTGGGGTACACCGAACATCGGTAGTCCTAGTGTTCAACTTGAGCTGCATTTGTTACATTACAACTGCATTTGTAATTAACACGATCATAGGAAATTATTTTGAAACATTCCTGAAAATTACATGGATGTAATGATAGCTGGGAAGTTAAAGAACGAAAAAATAAGGAGCGGACAAAAATAGCATGATACGGCAATGAGCCAAGGTTAAGTCGAGGCAGAAGAAAAGTGAATGATGAGAGTATAATGACGTGCCTTCTAATTCCAGTCGTCGTTTCTCCTTCTTCCGTCTCTGATATCTTCAGCCAGGAGACGGGAGAACTCGCACGGCGAAGAACAGAGACAAACATCGCGAGCATCGTAAGAGAAAGAAGACAGGGAAAACGAGAGAACGGGGAGAATCTTCTCCCTTTCTGTCTTCTGCCCTCTTTCCTTCGCTCCCTTCGTTCCTCCATTCTTCGTCGCTCTCGTCAGGGATTAATAACGGGCCTGCCATTGTTGCCATGGCAACTCTCAATGCGTTAAAAACTCCTCGGCCCTAACCCTGATCGTTCGCTTAAACTTTCACGTCGAAAGGGTTGAAGTCACCCTTCGAACGCGACGATGACTTCCGGTCTCGTGAACGTCCCTCGTCGATGACCAATGGATTCACGTTTCCAAGCCTAGAAAAATCATCGTGGCTCGAAACGAACAAAAATAATCGTAGACGATCTACGAAACAAATCGGAGATCCTGTAGGGTGGGGTTGCAGGAAACCACGTGTTCCTGACACGACCCGTCGATGAACGAACGATAGATTAAGATTCAATGATCCTGTGGGGCGATCCTGAGTCGTGCCCGGCATAACTAGATCACGTCAAGATAAAGTCATCGGTAAATAGAGTCCGTCGTTCGCCGGGTCACGAGGGCCCGCCAGACTGGAGGACAGCTCGCAAGAAAACGTAGAAACAGAAGGGGAGAGTACTGATGGAAGGACGAAATGCGTGAGAGTAGGACGATGTAGAATGGAACGGGGCTGATCAATATTCATGGGCCGTTCGTAGGGTGGTTCCAGCCGAGTCAGAAGAGGGTGGATTTATGCGAATCCTTCCTTCCGACTCAGCCTGCAAGAACGAACCCTTTTTCTTTGGTAGCGCGTTTCCTTTGAACCGCGCGTAACGAGAGGAAGTGCTTCCGTTAAGGTCACCCAACGCTCACGCTCCTTTCCTCCGAGTTTCTTATTATTTATTTTTTTATTTTTTCACGCGAGGGGATAATTACTTTAAACGAAAGATGAACGTCTTTGAAGGTTGCACACGCACGTTCCGTTGGTAAGCTAAGCTTCACCATACCTAAGCTTTCTGAACTTGAGGAATTCTTATGATTGTTAGTAGGAAGAAGCAAAAACTAACGAAACTATAGTTTTTGAAGCTGATTCGATAATTTAAGGTACCACAAAGGGCAATTAACTCAGCACACATCATGCCAAAAGGCGACACAAATCTAACATTTTGGATTTCAGTTAATGCCTAATGGACGTTGTGGAACACTAGACGAGGTCACGTGTCTGACACGGATACGAAGAGATCTCTGGGAGAAGGTCGACGTTTATTCTTCAACAGAGTTCCGCTCGAGGAAAGCCCTCTGTTTCCCAACGAACGAAAGCGTAGCTTATCCAGCAATAACGGTAAATATCTGAAACGAAGTAGCGCAGCGATCCAGGATTGGTAGACGTCGCGCAAGACGAGCGCGTCCGCTCGGCGCGACGAGTCGCGAGGGTAAACGACGTGATGGGCGCGTGCAAGCGAGAGAAAAACGTGCATATATCCACAGACGTGTGCACACACGTGCAACGAGAGGGAACGTAGGCGAGTCCGTACGAGGAAGGTAGTTCAGTTCCGGTCCGGGCCATTAGTTGATGAGCTACCTCGTTTTCATCCCCTCTCGCTAGGCAATGCTAGCTGCAAGCCACCCCTTCTAACCCGCCCGACGTACCATCCCGCACCCGCACCACCTACGGGAGGCCCTGAAAAGCTCGTGTGCCATTGTGGGATCTATTATTGCCCTCCTGGACTTACATGTTTCGATGCAACGGCAGCAAACTCAGCCAGCCAGCCAGCCAGCCAGCCAGCCAGCCAGCCAACCAGTCAGCCAGACGGACGTACCGACAGACACACACGGGGAAAAATCGACTTCCCCCTCTAGCTAGTCGACACACACCGCCTCGTCGATTCCAACCACCAGAGAAATAGAGAAAGAGAAACTGTCCTCTCCCCTCCGAGCCTCGTAGTCCCTGAAATCTGGCCGTCGTGTATCGCAAAACGCGGAATCCTCGACGAAGTCGCAACACAGGATACACACAGACGTTTGAGTCCTCTTTCATTTATATAGTACACCGAAGGGGGAGGAGGACCACGGTTTCACGAGTACGCGTTTCCCGATTTTCATGGTTCCTCTCTTCCGGTACGCATCTATCGCTGATGGGATCGTCACCTAATTGTGATGGATCCGTCGGCGCTTGCTTCGACCGCAACCGAATGCTCCATTTCGTGCCGATACACCTTTCGCAGATCGGAAAGGGTCAAGGATGGCTTTTGCGCTCAACCCTCGTTTCAGGCGCTGTTCGTTTGGTCGACGCGAAACTGTAGATGCGTTAGGTTAGGGTATTAAAAAAAAACGGTTGATAATCGGTTGGTCACCCGTGGTTTTAGTCGTCGGAGGGAACTTTCCGCGATACTTTCGGTCGTCGGCGGTGCTCGAAGAAGCGATAAGCGCATAAATGCAAACACGGACGTGGCCTACGGAGAGATGGATGCATGCCGTGGCATAGAGTCGCGGAAGAAAAGAGGAGGAGAAAAAAAAACGGTCTGGCGGGGGAGGGAGAGAGAAAGAGCGAAGCGGCAGGAAGGCATTCAGTGCATTCACGGGGAAGAACTCTGCACGAACGAGCGAGCCCGTGAATGAACCAAGTCCCGACCCGGCGAACCACCCTCCAAACCACCCTATCTCGGGCATTATCGTTATTAAACACCTCGAAGAGCTGCCGCTCTAGGATATCCTCCCGGCTTCAGGATCCTGAACCCGTCTCAACCAGATCTGTTGATATTTTTCATGGAAATAATTCTGTCTTTTTGAATAAAGCATCGAGCGTGCCAAACTGGTGCACAGTTAACTCGTTTAATTCCCATTATTGGCCAATTTAACAAATCTATTTCTTTCAAAAAATAAACATGCAATACGAAATCCCATTCTTGAAGATTTGTATCCAAATTTTGTATAACTATCATCTATAAAATATGTTTCTGGTTACTCGGTTAACTTGTTCGTCGGTTTAAGCAAAAGTTACCTTTAAAAAATGTTTCTCTGTTTCTTTGACCACCGATTTCGACTCGACCAGTATTTAATCCGAGAAGATAAGGCAAGGGTGCTCGAGGCTCGAAATCCTATCTCGCCGCTCAAGACACCCGCCATTGTTTCGAAGAAGGCCGGTCCGCTTGGCGAGCACTAAAACCAACCCCCGTGAACCGTGGCATCGGCGAAACGCCGGATGATGTACTGCGCCCCCAGCCCCTTAATTACTGCCGCGTGCAAATTGGAAGGAAAAATTAATCGCAGAAATGACTTAGAGCGGTGGCTACAGGGATGGACGGCGAAGGGAGGCCAAGGGAGAGGATGGATGAGGAAGCGCAGCCGAGGGTCGCACAAAGGGGATGAAAGGAAGTCCGGGGCAATTAGAATGATGCCCTTTGCACGGTCTTCCTCGCTCAACCTCTCCCCCTGCTTTTACCCCCCCACCCCCCGCCGCGGAACCGTCTTCCTTCTTTCCACCCCAAACCCCCCACGAACCTCGGCTAAAATCATAAAACGATCGTTCTTCTTCTACCGAGAAACGAAGAACCGACGATTCAATGAATAAATTGGATAAAAAAAAATCTTAACTTCCTATTCGTCTTGTGACTTTAATTCTTTCGCTGCTATCGGCGTCTTTAGGCGTTTAACTAATTTTATAATACTATTATTCATTTTTGACCGCCGACAATAATAATCCATACACGTTTCGAAAATCGTGAAATGATGAAGCAAGTTGGCAAAGTGGTGAGAGTAAAGGCGAACGAAGCGGGGAGGGGTGGATGGACATTTAATCTCGATTTCGGGGTCGACCGCCGATCGACGTCACCCTCGTCGTCCAGAGAAGGCCTCTGTCATATCTCCGGGGGATGATTCGACGTGACAGCTTTCCCTAGAGGGTTGCGTTGCCCTTGCCACCAACACCACCCCCATCTCTCTTTCGGCACAGAGAAGGCGGCACACACCATTGCCGTAGGCGGCAATATACGTCGTGACGTCCGCGGATTCTTTGCGTGCCACCCTCCCACCCTTAACGACTACCCCTCGACGTATGAGGTTTAATGACGTATAAACTATGCGCCGGATTAGCAACGCGGTTATACCCGGGGTAGTTTCACCCTACGAGGCGCTATAAGACGTGTCTATGGGGCTACTCGTGGTCGTGTTGATGGACAGGAACCGCATCCCCTTCGACACAATCTTTCTCTACGTGTTCTGGTGCCTGTTCAATGTTTGCCGCGTAGTTATCGTTGAAATTAACGATGACGACGAAAGTATTGAAAACGTGACCCAATCGTGAAACGCACGAGTTTTCGTCAGCGAAGAAGAACTCATAATTTATAAAACTAGTCACTGCGCAGCGATTTATTATACAGAAATTAATACAATAAAGAATCTCTCGCGTATAATAAAAGTGCGTCCGATTATGACAGGATTTTGCGTTCGACTCTCCGAATATTTATCGGTGTACCAAAATAGCAACCGGAAGATCGAATACTCGCTTCCGCTCACTCTCAGAGGCAGCTTCACATCAGTTGTGGAACATCTTCACGTCGTCGCAACAATATTATATTTATCGTCAAAGCATTTGGTACTAAACAAGTATATCTGATGAATGCATCGAGATAACCTTGCGTTGCAAATTGAAAAAATTACCCGACGATTTCTAGAACTTCTATCGGCTGTTGGGGGAAGAGGAATAATTAACACAGAAAGCATGATTCACAACCGAGAGTAAAAGTAAAAGCATGTGTCCGATGGATAGTCAGAAGCAGAGTCTGGTGAAAATAGAACGAATCGGAGGACGAGTATAAAGGGGGAGGGAGCAAGAGAGAGAGAGATAGAGAGAGAGTAGAAATCGGCACAAAAGGGCCCCGACAACAAAGTCAAGTGGGGTACAATGAGCCGCGGCGTGAGTACATTGAATGCCATGGTTGTCTCATGCAGTTACGATCCCATGGCTCTTTACTGGTTTGTCCTACTGCTCGTGTGTCTCATGGCGTGGTCATGGTGCGTCTACATAGGCGTTGATTCAATAACCTGACCCTGTCATCGATACAGAAAATTGCCGACCCGCAAGCCGTTGCTCTCATCGTGTTATCGAGACATTCCTCGTCGTGATTCATCGATAAAGATTCACCTTGTGGCTTAAACCGTTATCCAACGAAAGCCAGATAGCACGAAATCCTTTAATCTCGAACGAGATACAAGCGTCGGGGTTCGAAAACTTTCGAGCGAGCAACGTTACGCTTACACGGTGATCGGGAATCGGCTTTGCTGCGGAATAGTTACAGGCGACGTGTTTGTCGGTCGTTATCAACGTGTAACGTCTCGTGTTTTCACGTTTAGTTTTCAGGATTTTAACCGTACCGTTTTCAGGAGCAAATTGATAACGGCACGTTATCGGCCGAGTCGAAAAGGAACAAACTTTCCAAAGGCAGACGTCGACTGAAAAAAAAAAACTGTCAGGGTCTATTAACACCATTCTGCTGTCAACCGGTCGTCGTATGAAAGCGTCGATTCGATAATCGTCGACCGTGCTACCGATACATTAAATTACGCGCGTACGTTGCACACGAGGACGGGCAGATAAGTGTCGTGCGCCCGTGCACGGTTTTCACGCTCGGGCAAATCGCTCGACTATCGCGAACCGAGCCGATTCTTCTCCCAGCCATTGACCTACCCTGTTCTCGATAAACGGAAAAACGTCTGCGCCGGATTTTTGTACGGCTCAAATTCGCTAGAAGACTCGCTGAAACCCGGGGTTGACGTTCAGCCCCAACCGACGACGAGTTGACGAAACGTTTCACTTTTCTTTTTTCTTTCATTTTTGTTTCGTTCGTGGCACGCTCTTTTAACACGGGGCGGAGAGAGAAAAAAGAAACCGTCACCGTTGGCAGCGTAGCGAGAAAATAAATTATAAAGTAACGCTCGAGGAGCGAGCGTTAAGCCCGTTCCCGCGTGAATCCGGAGTGATGGATAGAACGTCGAGATATTTCGAAAGAGCGGAAAAGAGGGACGAGGAGAGAGAAGAACGAACGTACGAACGTCGAGAGACCGAGGCAAAAGGACCGATTTAGAGGATTGTCGAGAGAGATCGCCGGTCAAGCTCGACAATCCTGATAAATGAAAGAAGCAAATGCCGAATTCGGATTCCCAATAAGGGTGGTCGATGTCAAGCGACGTGGAACGGTCTGGATGGAAATGAGGGTGGAAAAAGAGAGTGGACGAAAGAGGTGGCTTTAACCCCGTGACGTCGTCGTCTGCCCGCCACGATCTCGATCTATATTCTACCCCCTTCTCGATGTCTAGCCTTCCGCGTTATTTCGTCCTGCGAATGTCTCGTTCGCTCGATGACGTTTCACTCCATCAAACTTCTGCTTGTTTAAGAGGAATCCTGTTCTCTTTAAATCCTCAGGGACGACGCTAAATTACTAATATAATCTATCGATAAATTAAATTCTTAACTCCCGTTAACCTTCCCCGTTATTTACTTCTTTATCATAACCGCGTTAAAAATATATTTTCAACTTTCAAAGTTTTCAAAAATATAAAACAGTATCGCTCTTCATTATTTTTATAATATTCCCAGCCGGAGCGAAAGCACAGGCCCGGTTAATTAAACAGTTAATCCTTTCCAATCGATTTATGATATGAAAACGAATCATCGAGAGTGAACAGGGTATATCCGGTCGTCGTGGATCGACGAAATAAACTCGGCGAGGAAGTAGGGTGAAAAATGAAAGAAAGGAAGAAAAAAACAAGTAGTACGAGGAAAGTTAACCGCAGTGGACGCGTGGCTGCACATCGTCCACCCTCGGCCCGTGCTCGTATCCCTCGTGCTGGATCGACGCATCGCGACGCATCGGGGGTGAACGAGGCCGATGTGCAATCTATCGAAAGATATTCATGGGGCTGGCCGTTGGCCCCTGTGCTCACATCCCCATCAGCCATAACCGTCGCGTCACGAATGTCTTATTGATTGCATCCAACCGAACGGAGACGAGCACGGGTAAAAACAGAGAATCAGACAGCATCCAGAAAAGCAGACGGAGAGGGAGAAATAGTGATAAACAAAGACGAGGCAAGGGATGATGAAAATGTGTGTGTGTGTGTGTTCACGTGAGCGAGAGAGAGAGAGGGGGGAGAACGGAAACGCGAGCAAACCCTCCAAAGCTTGATATAACGCGGCAGGAAAATGGGGAGGGAAAGTTAGCCCGGAAGCGGCGAATATGCGTTTTGGATCACCGCCGGATGTTCACGGGGTTGTTGCTGTTATTGTTAGCGTTGTTGTTCTAGTTGTTACGCTTTCTAGAGGATTTGTAACTGTTGTTCAATCTCGACGGTCGAATTTCATGGTTTTTTTTTTGTTTTTTTTTTACTGAACCATCGAAAGCGGTAAACGATTTTTGCTTCGTCTTGTATCCACTGTCGTCGAATCGACTATGCATTCCAACTCTTATAAAACTTGGCTGTTTAGTTACTTAGATAAATTAGAGAAACGATGGTCCAGGATATGTTCTTGAAGCGTGTAAAATGCCTGTATTCTTGGACCGCCGCGATTCTCCTCGGCCACCCCCGCGTGATCGAACCCCGACAGCCCCCGTCCGGGATTCCTTTTCCAGGGATTCGTCACGCGTCGAGGCGCAAAGTTGCTGGGATCGAACGATGGTCTCGCATTAATAATGCATAACCGAAGGCGACCTGAGGAAACGCATATATACGAACAGCGCTGGGACCGAAGGAACACGGAATCGTGAACTTTTTTTTTTCCACGGACGATCCTTCAGCCGATTCAGGCTTGACGTGGCCGTCTCGCCGCGACGAAATTTGTCCTCGTTAAACGGTCGAAAACCGTGTCTCCTAGGCGTTTCCTTTCACCTTTTCCACCTCCTTCTGTCGCTGCTTGAAAAGCCGTCCCTCTTGGTTCCTACGAACACATATATACACGTATCCATGTCCAGGGAGTCGCGGAGTTTTCGAACTGATTAGCATTTTTTTTTTCCCTTCTTCACGCTTCCAGCGTGACCCGATGACGCCCGTGGCCGGACAATGAGGCTACTTATTTATTTAAATACCAGGCATCCTGTCCTTTCACGCGAAGATTTATGCATGCCGCCGAGCTAATTGCCGGCCCATTATCCGGATAATGGTATTCCGTCGCGTAACGACGCGTCGTCTGCCTCATCCCTCCTCTGCCTCCCTCGTCGCACACCGACCCATACTTCCCCATGCTGTATCTCCTTTTTTTTTTTATTTTCTTCCCTTTCCCCCCTCCCCTGCTTTTCATCCTCCAGTTTCTTGGTCGGCTTACGTGTGTGGCTCCTCCTCGTTCGAACAAAGGGCGAGTCGCTGGCGGAATATTCGATCGACTCGTTCAAGGATGCTGAAACGATAGCTGCCGATGCTGCTTACGAGTTGGCGCCTGTTGCCAACTTCTGTCTGGTCGCTTGCGAAAGTCTCACTTTCAATTGCGACACGAACCATGGCCACCGATATCGAGGGTTTTGAGAAATCTGTAGGATACTTGGCCAGATGGAACGATGACACGTGAAGCAATTTGGGTTAACAGAGAAATGCTTTATTTGGCAAGTGAGTCATTAAGATGGATGTAGATTGAAAACTTTGCTTTCGATAGAAATAGAAATAGAACCAGTTATCACTATCTACCATGAATTTTGAATTCCTGTTCTCAAACAGATGGCAATCAATGAACGAACGAAACAGAGTCTGAGATCAAACAGGTAAATATCCAGGGGGATAGTACGCAGACCACAGTCTATAACGAGCTCGCCATCGAAGAGAATGGTACTTGGTACATCGTGGTCATTGATTTCTAAACGGGCTGTACCGTAAACGAGCTTCTCTCTCCAGTTAGCGACCCCCTGCCAGCCAGCCAGCCAACCAGCCATCCAGTCGACCAGCTCGGCCTCGTCGAACCCCGCGAAACGCTCGAAAACGCGCTTTCGCGTTCCCATCGAATTGGGAAAAACGGGCAAAGGGTTGCTCTCTCCCGTTGCCTTTCAACGTGGCCTGGCCAGACGACTCGAGGGACGGAGGGGGATTTAGAGGGGGTGGATCAGAGTCGAAACGTTGCGCGGTACAGCGTAGACGGCTCGGAACGCGAGAAGGGACGAAAAGCGTGGAGAATCGAATGATAATCGAATTACACCGTGACGACGATGGGTGTCTATGCATCGCCACGTATTGTTATTCATACGGAGAATTAACGAGCCTTCGACGACTACCCTAGTTTCGGGGCCAATAAACTTTGATTAAACTGCTGTCGTGAATTGCCGTATTAAGTTGCCAACTAAATTCGCTAATTTCTATCATTTGTTTATTTAATTACGAGTCAAAGCATTTAAGGTCCTTCGTTGTAATCGTGAAAATATGAAAGGAAACTTATAGCGGGGTCAAAGAATTACCATGAATATGAGATTTCTAGGTGTCACTCGTCATGGAACCCGAACTTTCTTTGGATTGCAAAGAGCAGTCGATGGGGGCATTCACGAGCCAAATGTCCCACGGAATTAATATTAATTTTCAATTTTCAATCGCACCCATCACAGAGTATTATTCACTCGTGGGTTACCCGAGCAACAACGGCTGGATAAGGCAACGATATACGGGGGCTGATTAGCATTCGACGTTAAGAAACCAACGAGCAGAGCTTCCGCGAAAAACCAGGGGGTGGATCCTATTTAAAAAGTTTGATTAAGGAAACCGTCCGACCATTATTCTTATGCTAATTACGCGACCGTGGACCAGCTGAAAAGTACACGTCGAAATGGAAAGAGCATGCATTTCTTATCAGTTTGATCGTTTCAACTTTTACCCAACTTTCCGTCGTACCGCTTCCTTTTTATTCTCCTGGTATTTTTTACTCCATACATCATAGAAATTCCTAGTCTTTCGATATAAACAAAAACCTGAAACCCCAATACGCGTTTCTTGGTTCAGTCGCGCGGAAAAAAATCAGCGTCGAAACTTTCGCCCGAAACTTGTCCGTTCCCCCTCGCGGATGGAATCATATGCACCACTTCGCGACCAAGATCCACGTTTCCTGCGCAGGGCCGGAAGTAGGGTTCTCGAGCCGCTTGTAACTCCCTTGATTTTTAGGGAAGCCGTGCCCTTAACGCTCAGACACGAGCTACAGTTTATGGGCTCGACGCGTATCGTCCTTATAATGCTCGGCCAACAGAAATCCCGTCGGCAGCGTCCCGAAAACATTCACGGCACGTTCTCCGCTCGCGTAAATCGGTCTAACACACGCATACCGGACGAACGCCTGGTAGTCGTAAAAACGCGCGGCTTACGCGCATTACGCGGAAATCCTGGCGATTTTTCATCTTCCCCCAACAGGCGGGGGAAGCTTTCAACCTGCCCGCTATCGAAGGTGCTTCGAGGAAGGGCAAACGACGCGTTTGTCTGCGCTTACGAGTGGCAAATTTTAGACTTGGGTAGAATCTGATGTTTTGAGTGCAACGGGACGGGGGAATAAAGGAAATTGAATTTTTAGAAGACAATAAAGGAAGGGACACGGATTCTCGATTCGAGATGCTTAGTGGATACGGTTGTTGGGGTCCTCGGGCACACAAGTCAGCTCGTGATGTGTCTTCGGCGTGGAAATAAATCATGAGAGAAAGGAGGGACGACGTTCTCGAGTGAAAAAGTAATTCGAACAGCTGAGAAAGCGACAAACCACTGGCTTATCCAATTCCTTTCATTTTGCATTTTTTTTTTCCGGTCCTGAACCGTCGTCGTTAAAATTAAGAGCAAACTGGTCAGTTTTGACAACAGTGGCAATACTCAAAACGTGAGAGAATGAGAACTTTGTTTAAATAGAAGCAGAATTTGATAAGCAAATATAGAAACAAACTTTGCCCATAAATTCAAACAAAACCCAAAATACCTTTGGGCGAAAGGTTCGAGTGAATGGAAGAACGACGAAGAACACGACAGATTCTCACGCAACCCAAAGCTTCCGATCCAGAGGTCAATTACAAATTGAATACAAAAAGATGACGCGGGGTAACTCGAGGGGAGGACAAACCCGTGCCCGTTCGTCTCGCGTCCATCGACACCGCCTGTATTCCAGTATTCATGGATCGTTACGTAAAGTTAATAATATCATTGAGAGCCGTTCCTTCGAAGACAATGTAACCGGGAGCAGGAGGGATGGGAATCGAGACAGAAGGCTGACGCAAAAGGACGATTTGTCGGGGAAATGCGGGAAGATTGTTGTCGCGGAAACAAAAAGTCACCGCGAAAGCAGGAACACTCCGTTTATTAGCGTTCATCGAGAGGCCTGATTACGGGGGGTGGGCCAAGCACAGCGTGTTGCGTATCCATTTGCCGCGGCCATTGTTCGCCGATCCGCTAGGAAGCATTGTGGCCAAAAGCAGAGAGAAGGAGGGGAAGGTAATAACGTGGCGCCTTGTTCGTCGATTAAACGACACATTGTACCCGGGGATTTTTCTTTGATTGGATTACGGTTTACGGAGCGTAGATGCGACCCGGGCCACCGTGAAAAATGACCACGCGACCGGCAAATCCCCGTGAGAAGTCGCGACTCGCCCCGGGATCTGTTCCTTTCAAAACCGAATGCTGGACTCTCCTCGTCTTTACTGGCCTTCGAGCTTCCACCAGTGTTCTTTAATTCTTCAACGTTCAACGGTTGTACGTTCGCTTCCTTGAAAGTGACAAATCGTGATTTCGTCGCTGACGCTTTCTTTCACGACACTCGCAGCTGGTTATTCCGTTACCCGATGTACCGATTCCTCGCAACCGAGTCATCAAGGATGTTCTTGATGAAATTTTTCAACCAAACGTGGGATAGAATTGCTAACCAAGTACTCTCGAAACCAGATAAAAGGAAAAGCAGAACTTTCATAAGAGTTCCTAGAAATATTGCAATCGAATCTGGACTAGAACGCATCTGTCAAGGACGTAACTTGCGGCAAGATGAAAAAAGTTAACAAAAAAACAAAAACAAAACAGGAAAAAAATGTAGGAGGAAAAGAAATAGAACTTTCATGCGAGTTTCCAGCGAAGTTTGACGAAAACGTAACGCGGACTGCGGTCAGCGACGAAGTAACTGCGACAAGACGAAGTAGCAGGGTTGGAGACGAGTCGCGAGGAGCGTGGAAAAGGTGGAAAAGGTGGAAAACAGAGGAAAACGGGAAAGCAAGCAGGACAGAGAAAGATGGAAGACGTGGGAGGAATAGGGAGAGGAAGAGAGAAGGTGGCTTGGGCAGTGCGTATCGATCTGGCCGCGTTACGTGCGTGCCGGAGGTTGGGGTCCTGGCATGGACCAATCGGAGGGCCACTCCTCTCTCTCTTCCTCTCTTACCTTTTCTCTCTGCTAACTTACTATACATCCCTCCTTGTCACTCTTACCTTCCTCTCTCTGGCCACCGTCGACCCATACCCATACACGCGACCAGCCAGCCACGCATCCACGCACCCACGCACCATCCTCCTATCGTGCTGTGTACCTGCTTGATTACGTCGACTGATAACGCAACGCGGCCATGTCGATACAATGAAATGGCGGACGATCGAAGGACCCCGTGTGCTCGCTTACGATTCCTTACCGGAAGTTCTCTTAGCCCTTTCAATCCCGATGCAGGGCAAGCTGCAGATAGCAGGTTTTGCGATAAATAATGCAATAATTATTTGCACTGGAGGGCAAAGATAGGGAAGTTGTGTTCAATGCGCTGAAGCTGTTGGAAATTTCATTGGATCGAAGTTTTATTCATTATTTCCACGATATTTCGTTGATTCTGTTACTCGTAATTTGAAGTACCTGTTATAAATATTTCAAGCGTTACTTGACACTCAAACTGCGTCAAAGTATCCCCATTGAAAATTCGAAAATAACGCTATCTTATAATTAGTAGAATTACGTGTACGTCCAAGAGCGCTTTTAACACACGACAATCAAACGGACCACCTATAGCATCCATAGTCTTCTTTTCCCTAGCACCGTTTATGCTCTATCACGAATGTCGCTGGAGAACAATGAAAAAAAGTAAACCAGGGAACGATATAAAGATTTCAGCATGAAATCCGACAAGCAGGATGTTGCCGGCAGGAAACGGCTTATGAAATCATTTCCTGCTTGGCGTTTTCGAGTGTAAAAATATCAACGTCGAACAAAAAACGACGGCTTGCCAATGTAATCAGCGAGAACTGGCGCGAAAATTTGTCCTCGGCGTTTAACGAGCACAACCGAACGGACTCTCATGAATATTCACAGCCACGTTAGGATACGGGACGGAAGAAAGTTAAACGACGAGCAAGATCCACAGTGAAACCTTTTAGAAAGTTTCAAGGGATCGAGGAGACGTTCGGAGACGTTGTCCCTTGACAATCTATTAGGGCCACAATTAGGCAAAACATCGAGAAATTGGAACGACCGTGAAAATCTACCTCGACTTCTACAATTCGTTCGGAAACCGACCTGCAGTAATTATTCCTCGTTCCGTGGACAATGGACAGCTGTTGTTCGTCTTTATAAATAAAATATTAGCTCTTGGGGACACGAGTCGCAATAAATCAAACGGAAAGAAGGAAACTGGATCTTTGCAGGTACATGATTTTTAATTGTTTCAGTTTCATTGCTGTTATAGTGAGGAACCATATTCAGATTGTAATTAATACAAATTCGGAGGGTTAGCTCTCAGTTTTCTATGTTCTTTTATTAATATTACAGTAATGCTATTTTGTTGGCGTCGTGTTTAATAACTGACCGACATGGCAATTATACGCTTAACTTTCACATCACGATTGCACCCCACTCGAGACTATCATAAATACAATGTCCAATGGGCAGCTCGAGTCGGAAAACGAAACGATCCTATTCTGAATAAAACAGCAATTATAGCGTGTCCACTTTTGATAATCGTCGGGTTCGATTATGAAACGGAGGCAAACAGTTAACATCCGTTCGAATTGGAAAATCATCCGATGTTCGTTGAAAGGATCTCGAAATTCTTTGAACTCTCATGCGAAAACTGATTCGATCGACGGATAAAATAAAAAAAAAGCCCCCCCTTTTTTTTGTTGGGTGGATAGAGAAGGAAAGGGTTCGGTCACGAAGCGGCCATCTCGTTGCATTTTAACCAGACAGCATGCCACGGTTCGCTCGGCCGTGAAGCCCGGAACGGCGTATACCGTCGATTAACGAGGGAAATTCGATGAAATCGTAAATTCGTTCGCTCGTGCCGATGCTCCCGGCACGGCACCCTGTTCGCCAATAAATGCCCGGCTATGTTCGCGCGCGTGCACATCAGCGCACGAGCGCGCACACGCGGCTGATACGGCGACGGCATGGCGGCCCGTCGGGGGAGCAGTAAAATTTGCTAAACGATGTAAATAATGGATGGGAACAGTTGGACAGTTTTCAGTTATTTTCCCCGGGACTGGCGCATAATTCAAGCGAAATTTATTGCCACTGCTCAATTACGCAAAATATTGCCAAAAAACACACCGTGCTCGAATACGCGCTGCATCTACTCTAAATCATACCGCTAAACGCGTCGGATTCGCTGTCGTTCTGTGGCTTTCGGAATTGATTTTCGTTGTATACCGTGACTCCGGTCGCGTTCAAAATCATTTTAATGGATAATCAGGGGATATCAATTAGATTTAATTCAATTATACGAACGGGATTAAGCACCCCCTTTTTTTTTACGCTGCATAAACGGTGATTTATCAAATTATCTCGATGCTTGTTACGCGAAACTTATGGCCATTTCGTTCGGGGTTCAAGTGTTCGGCGCAAAGTTGCAATCTTGACGATTTTCTTCGTCAGCCCCGCGTTACCTAATTACTCCGAGCGACAGTATTTCTGACAAGCACTCTACCATGCACCGTATTTCAATTTATTATTGTCAGCCACAGATGGTAACACGTTGCGTAAGCGCAAGACGATCGAGACACTGTCGAAGACGTACGATTGCACAACCATCTGTCTGGTCGACGTCAGTCGAGCCAAGTTTCCAATTGAAATTCCCGTAAAGCATAGACGATTCCGGAATTCGGTCGATCCTCCATCGTTTTTCGCCGTAACCACCATTGTTTTCCCGCGAAAGTAGAGGGACGGTGTACGGTACGAGATACGAGTGGAAATCACGAAAGTCCTACGGCCGTACGGGATTCGCTCCCTCTAATCTGGTCTCCTTGGTTTCGCCCTCGAGAAAACTCACCCCCTCGAGCCGGGTTGCTTGCAAGGGTGCGAACGAGTGAGCGAGACGGGCTAAAGAAACTCGGCAGTAAGACGACGAGAGACGGATGAAGAAGGGGGGCTGAAGGCGTGTGGGCAGAGAGGACAGGAGGCGGTTTAAAGGGTAGCGAACGCCTCGACAAAAGCAACCCTCTTAAAGTTCGCTCTTCGCTCTGACTACCAATGCGAACTCGAATCGTCAGGATTCCGTGTGCCAGATTTTTCCGAAAAGGCCCGATAGAGAAATTAACACTTCATTTTGATTTTCAAGGTAACTCGTTTGCATCCAATGCTCAAATAAACAATTCTACTCGAACATGCAAACAGGGCCTAAGTATAAAGCGAATAAGTTTCGTTAAAAAGAACGGAAACCTTGTTAAAAATTGATAGAACGCTACGCAGGGACCCTTGGAACGGTCTTTTCGATTTGGCCCGGTGTGTGTCTCGAGCCAGCCCGTGCATCCCTCCGAGAGCCCACGAAAGTCATTATTCCGATCGAGGAAAGGAACGAAGGCGAAAAAACAACCGGGGAAAAAGAGAGCGAAATCGTAAGTAGGGATGCGAGCGTCGTCGGCTCTAATCTGGGACGCGGCACGAGAGCGAACCCTAATCCAGCTTATCCAGAAAGTAATTTTGAGTCTTTTGAAAGCGACCCTCCTACCCTCCCTCTCGGCCTCGTCCAGGAAGGAATCCCGGGAGAGAGAGGGAGAGGATGGGAGTCGGACCCCGCGACTGCTCGAGGATTTTAAGTCCTCCAGAAGGACCTCGCCACCCCTGGAACAGAACTTTTCCACCCTCATCCACCCGTTTCCTGGTGACGCTATCAGCGAGCGGCAGTTGTTTTTCTCGATTTCGGTCGGGGAAATTAGTACGGGGGGAAAAAAAGAAAGAAGAAGTGCGGCAGACGGCAGATTCTCGGATAAGATAACTTGGAAAAGATAATTAAGCGGTTACTTGGAACTTTGAACTGTTTAAACGGCGACCGGCACGCAATGTTTCGTTGAAATTCCAACAGGACAACCTGCTGACTAACGGTAAGTTATCTGGCATCGAAATGGCAAATGATCATCGAGTAATGGCGGACGGAAGGGAAGCAGAGACGACGAGAGACGGAGAGGGTAGGCACCGTGTGCTGGAATATTTCGAGAGTACTCGATGTATTGTCACTAGGGCCTACCCTTGGTCCACCCTCTCGACGATTCGAAACCAGCCCCTGCACTTCGGAGGGGGGGGGGGAGGTAGCTGCACGTGCAGAGCTAACGGCTCGTTGGCCGAGTTGCACGCCTATACACGGTGTCGCATTCAAATCGAACACCGATACAGTTCCCGAAAAGTCTTTTGATCTTGCCAATATGTTTCCGACCCCTCCGTCAAACCAGCCTCCGTATTCACGGGAATTTCTCTACCGTGATGCGAACTCGATTTACGAACCGGGGACCCCGACTTTTGGATTCCTAAAACAACAACCAGTTATGCAGGATTCCTTGTTTTCGTGGTCTCCAGGTGAAATTCTGGAACTATTAATTTTTGTTTATTCGCTTTCCCGGAAAATAAACAAAAAACTGCATGGTACACAGAAGGGTTGATCGTCGTCTGAACAAACGTCTATAAAGTTCGAACGACCCCTCCTGAGTTCTGAACCGAACACACCCCGCACGAACCACCCAACAATCCTCCTGACCGAACAACACGTGTCCAGCCAATGGACGATGGTTACCCTTTTAGCCAATCAATCAACGAACGTGTACCAATCTGAATCGACCCTTCGACTTACGGGACACCCCGTATGGAGGCTACAGGCACACGTCTGGCTAACCTAACCTGCGTAGGCAGCCGTCAGTACATAACAAGGATGTTCCAGTACATGGAAGCAGGTACGTAGTAGCTAGAGGGCCAGCCGCATCCTAAGCAAGCTCTACGTTGGTCGGATAGGTAGGTATAGGTCGGAGAGTATTATATACGTAGTGGAGGCTGGAGGGTCCTCACCGCCGCAACATTACGCTGATTGCCTGAATTATCCGCAACCAGGCTGCTTGCGCGCCTCTATATACTCGAATATGTATACATATAAGCCGGTGTGCGTGTATGTAAACGGATATATAGCCACATCCTGGTGCTCTGCTGGTACTCGTCGACGTTTCGTTTGTGTGCACGTCCGTGTGCCACGGTGCGTCTACGTATTTGCGGTTTGCCAGCTCGAGCTGGTGCGAGCGCACCGGTATCGTCGCGTTCGCAGGGCGGTTTACGAGGAGAAAATTGAAAACAGAGACGCGCGCGAGCGCGAAAGACGAAGGCGCGATGGGCGCCAAGCCGGAATAACGAATCAACCCGTTGGATTCGCCGGCTGGAGCTCAAACGCGTCGACCTAAGGGTATTTGCTTCTTGGAACCTGTGCATACAGGTTGATCCTATATTTCTGACGATTCTTCGACGGCAGGAAATCGAATGGCTGACGTTAGATAGGCGGCCAGACCTGGTGGAGGTTCAACCATGAATTCGGAAGGGTTAAAGACGGGTTGATTAATGAACTTTATCTAAGTGACAGGAAACTGGACACGTGCTATTTCCATCGCTCATCGTTGTCGCAAGAAACGTGGAACGCGAAATCTTCTTTTATCATTGCGGGCCATAGACGTGTTTACACGTCAGTGATCTTAAAGTAGAGACCAAAATGTTTAATTGAAAAGAAAAAAAAAAGACGAAGTAACCGGCGATCGAGACCTCTTTCAACGGGAGCAGACCGCGGATCAACATCCCGGAGCAACGCGGCAAGGAGGGCAAACAACGCGTCTAACCGGAGACAAAGTCCATTTTCAATTCACAGAAGAACGTTTTGCATTTTTCAGCCGCGACTCGGCCGTTGAACGGGTCGAGCGTTTAATAGCACCGGCTCTGAAGCGTCCATTTAGCGATCCTTGTGCACGCTGCACCCCTTTCGATCGTGTCTCTATACAAGGCACGGGGCAATCTCGATAGACAGTCGAGCGGATAGCCGCGTACACGCTAGAATCGCGATCGACCGACAGCATATATATATATGTATAGAGAGAGAGATAGACCGAATGAAAGGAATGGAGAAAGGAAGAGGGACAGAGAGTAGTTGGACAAAACGGACGTTTCGATTCCGGTGACACAGTGACACCGAGCCTGTCAACGGAGGCCAGCCATTGGCTCGTTCCTGATAAATAGAACGGTACCGGGAACAGTGTCGCGAGTACCGACAATGGGGGTGCCGGAAGACCGGGGCAGCTTTAATTTCCCCCCGTAGTTCCTGGCAATTACCGCGTGGCGCACCCCGATAGCCATCTCTATCTCCGACCACAATGCACCCGGTTCCGAGTTCCTCCCCCCGCTGCTATCAACCCCACCTCCGACGACATCTCCGGCACAGTGTTCCTCAAACCTTTCACCATTCTCAACCCCTTTCCTTCGATGCTCCATTCCCGTTGAATATCCGAGGTAGCTTCGATCGAATCGATGGGTTCGGTTTCAGGATAAGAGAGAAGCAAATCGATCGATCTTTTGTTACTTCAGAAAGGGAAAACTTGAGTTTATTTTCAACGGTGGAGAGTTTTGGGAGTTTTGAGAGACACTGGCGCATCCCTCCTCGACACCCAACTGGAATCTTCAGCGACCCTTTCACCGTTCGGAATTTCACGGTCGAAGGTGAAAAGTATCCGCGGACATTTCTCTTCTTTTGTGTCTCTCGCGATACGCGCGGGATTGTTCGACAGATTTCTTTTTTTTTTTTTTTATGTGTGTGTTGAAGACCGTTGCTTGACTATTTAATTCCAGTCGTTCATATTCCATGTAAAAATGTTCAAAACTAATTTCCATAATATAATTATGTTTAATTCAAGGCGCTGACTGCAAGGGTTCCATCCAAAATCGTTCACATCGGTTCAGAACTAGAAACACCGACCATCCGCCTTGTATGGAATATTAATTACGCTTCACGAGTAATTACGTTCAATATCCGCTTCTTGATGACTTCCTTCCGAATAAATGTCCATAGATATAAAGTATATTCTTCTGTTTAACTTCGCTACAACGGACACGGACTCGTGTTCTTTCACGGCCAAGCAAACGATCAGGGTTGTAACTAGTCGCGAGGATCCTCGAGGAGGTTTCCGCGGTCCGGGCGAGGACAAAAGTTGGCCAGGGGCCAAAGTAAACGCGCGAGGAAGTTTCATCGCGCGAAAGTTGCTCGGTTGGGAGCCGATTAAGCCAGTCGATACCATAAGTATTCCCGACTCGCTTTTATTCAGCGAACAAGCGGACCGAGAGGGAACGCTCCGCTCGCCGGATCGTTGGCAACGAACCGTTTAACTCGCTCGTTCGACTCGTTCGCCGAGGAGTTTCCGGACTACGAATTCCAGCACGACTGCTTAAGTTTCAGCTTCTTCGGTCGGGACGGAGACGAGCCCGACGAGACGAACAGACTGACGGCAACATTATCGTGTTTTAATTTAACTTGCAGCTGCACTTTAATTAGACTTCGGCTGAATGAGAAGACGACGGGAAGACGAGCAAAACGAACGAGACGGTGCCAAAGTCTCTTACCTTTCATCTTCTGCTTCTGCCGCTTGGCTTCTTCTCCCAGTTTCTTCCTCTTCCGAGGAAGATCGAGGACAGACGGTGAATCTTGGCGAAATAACTGACGAAACATACGGTGTTCAACTTTGGAGCCAGTTTGATTTAAGAAATGCTGTGGTGTCGTTAACCATATGTCGATTTACTGATTAGATATTTCTAACCTTCAAACGGGAGAGTTCATTTATGTTTCTAAGCAATGAAATTTGTGAACGCAAGACCTCCGTTAAAACGAGTGCTAAGAATTATATCTTTGGTTCGGAATTTTGTTTGGCTACGTTGTTCAAAAGGTTCTCGAAACGAAGGCTTCCCGTTACGCATTTCCCGAATAATGTTAAGATGTCAAGGCGGTAAATTCGTAGGTTTTCCGACACCCCCTTTATCTGTTCGCACTTAACGAACACGGAAACTGTCGCGAAGCCCGTTCGACACGACGCTTTCCGCTGCTTCGCGCAACAATTACAACAATGTCTCTTACCGGTGACGATCGAGATCAAAAGGAACGGGAAGACTTATCGGGACTGCGGGAAATAAACTCGTAGATCGACAGGGATTAATCCTGGGAGCGAAATTAAGGGTCGCGCGTCGCTATGGCTGCCCCGGGAGTCTTGTTTCTCGTTCCTACCATTTTCTTCAGACTTTCAGACACCAGGAAAGATATTTATCGAAGAATTTTTTAAAGATAATTTAAAAACCATTTGCAAACTTCCGCTGGCTATTTATAGGTTTCTTTGAAAAAGAATTGCAAACTTAGTTGCCAGCCTAACACTTCCATTAATTAAACATTTGTGCAATATCGCTCGTTTAATTCATTTCAACGCTCGCATATAGACTTGACTTGAAAGAGGCAATGTTTCTATTTCGACAAATTGTGACAGATCGTACCCCATTTCTTTTAATTAACATCGCCATAGTAAGTGGAGCAGTTGAACTTCTGATACTTTCGGGAAAATAAGAGAAAAAAAAAATAATGTTCCACAGGATCCCGAGTTTCCTGGCTTCCCATTTGAGAATCCCTGTCCGAGGTCGAGAGCACTTATTCGGGCCATAACTCCTGCACACGTTCTCTTTCCCCCCGTTTTCTGCCCTCCCGCCCTCATAAATACATGAGACGGCGGGCACGAGCGCGACAAGGAGCAAGGGAACGACGAAAACGACGACAAGCCAGGCAATGGGGCGGGAACGGATGCGAAGCACGGGAATCCGGGACTTTAAAACAAATATATCGCGCGTAAATCCAGCCTTGGATGTAAGTCACCGAGCGAAGGGTTCGCGGGGGAGGTCGAGCGAAAAACAGGGGGGAACAAGGTAGCAAATCGTCGTTGCTTTTGCTTTACATAATATTTCCTGCCAGGAATCTCTGCTTGTCAACGGACAAGAGAAACGACGGACCGGGGGTGAAAAGATAACCCGACACCTCGTGTATTCCGCCTTGTCTGTCCAAGAAGCTACGAAAATTAACATTGTCGTAATAGAATGATGACCAGGTGTAAGTAATATTGTATTCTACAATTTGTTATGAAACATTGATCGACGGAATAAAGAATTCTGTTACTTTTCTGGGTAAGTCGGAACGATGAAAAATCCCGTCCGAGCGATCACGATTTCGTAATTATTTCTTAGAATCTGGCCGGCAACCGGTGGCTCGCGATTGAACCGTTAAGACGCGAACACGACGGGAAACGGAACATTTTTCCAGCGCGATGGAAACAAATTACTTGAAAATTACTCGCCTGGGATTGACGTTTGATTGCGTCGCCGCACTCCTTCCCTCTCCCTCTATCTTCGCTCCCGTGGAAGGTAACAGCGGAAGCTGGGTCGAATCGTACGACACATTTCTATACAGTAAAGTTTCGCACACAGTCGAAGAAGTTGCACGTATGAAGGGGTGCATGCACGCACGACAACCTCTTCTCACCCTTCATCTCGTACGATTTTCTCCTCCACCTCGGTTCCGCCACTTTTCACTCCTTCCCTCGTCCCTGTACCCTCTCCCGATTCCAATGTTTTCTCTCTTTCTTCCACGCTCAGAATCCTCTCTCTCTCTCTCTCTCTCTCTCCCTGTCCCCAATCTCTTTTCTCCTCCTATTTACGTCGCTTTTCGCATTATCGCCTTTTTCGTCGAGCAAGCCCGGGTTAATTCACTGGAAATTATTCATTTGCCTAATTGCCACTCGTCGACCTGGATCGTCGAGGCTTCGCTCGCTCGGCAACCACCGAACCTTCATCCTCCAACCCCCTGTTCACTTCGAACCCGATTTCTATCCGTGACAACGACCAGTTACACCTTTCATTTCGCCACGGAGCATCCCGCTTCGTGAAAAGCCACGGCGGCGCGATTCAACCAGCTCTGGCAATCGTATCGCGATCATCGTGGATTAACATCAACCACGCGTTGCCTGCAGTATCTCCGAGAAATTCGGAATAGAAATAATCCTTTTTCCTCGTGACTTTCGACTCGCGTCTGAAAGGAATTGACCAACAATGCGTATATGGCGTCGAATTTAGTATATCGCTCGGTTCAATGAAACGAAACAACGATTCTCAGCAAGAAAACCAGAAACTGGTCGACTCCGAATAGAAGTTATGCTTCTGGAAGGCAGCAATCGGCAAGAGGATGGTGTTGCGGTGGCCGAGCGGTACATTTCCCGTGGACGAACACCAGGACTCATGAATACCGGAGTATTTGCACACGGTGCGCCGATATACGCGGCACGCAGACACTTTCAGACGGAGTGTAGGCGAGTCGTGACCGCGTGTGTCGGTGTTTGGTAACGCGACAGGAAAGTCCCCGGGGGCTTAATACGGTATGCACGTCTGTCGTTCGTGAGCTCGACCCAATGTGGCCTCGAACCAACTACCAGCTAATATTCCAGCAGAGGGCCCCGGGCTACGTGCACCGACTGACGAATACCTTGCGAAACCTGTGGAAACTCGTGATCCGCCGGCGAACCACTTCCAAACGAACGGGCTCGGGTTATTTTTCCACCAAGACACAGACCGGACACCCGATAGCTTTATTTATCGACGAAGATCTAATTTTTCGATCGCGAACTTCCTTTTCTGATCGTTTTGCACTCGTCACGATTGTTGCTTTATGTTTCGTTGGAGGGTACTGCAACGTTATTCATTTCATAGTCGAAGAAATCGGTTTTGCTGACGAGCTACATTATTTTCTTGAAATATATTACACGGAAGACTGTGACAACTACCTTGACAAGTGTTTGTCAGTACGCAAACTAACATTTGTTAATACTATTTCAGAATGAATAAAAATTGCACGCAACTACTATTCGTATTTACTTCATCAGTTGTCCTAATAATCTACATACACAGCCAACAAACCCCCGTCACAAAATTCCCCCCAAAAAAATGTCACGCAAAAGGTAGCCGTTCACCCCCGTTGCAATTAGGCACCGTCTCCTCCATTACACGGTACAAATATCCGTGCCGAGCATTCGAAACCATGGAAGCGACACGAGCCCATTCGGATCCACGGTATCAGCGGGCGAATCGATCAGCGTTTTCACGGAGCCGCGAGCGGGAAATTTGGGCGGGTGGTCGCGATTAAAATCCCGCGTCGCGACGCGATGCATCGAAGCAGCCGACAATGGCGGGCCGAAAGTTCGTTTGCGATGCGTTTACCGGGCATCGGATGGTTTTAAAGCCATCGGGCAGCGATGGCGGGCAGCGGGAATCGGTTGGGCAACGGGGAGAAGAGGGCGATCTGTACAATGGCAAAGCGCGGAACAAAGCCTATCCACGGGTAATTCGAAATTCGCGAGGTCCTGTGTCCGCGCGTCCGTAATTAACGGTAACCCCGTGTCCTGGCCCGATTAAAAAAAGGACACGGTATAATTGCGCCCACCCTTCCACGCTCCCGCACACCCTCTCGTGGCTGCTGTCACCAGCCGTCCGGATTTTAACGAAGTTCGGCCCGTTAGCGATGTCGTTGGTTCGTTATCAAATTGGAAATCCGTCGACGAAAAAGATCGTCGTTTTTTCTTTTTTTCGCTAGTGATGCGGACGATTCGAGGTAATTAATTTTAACGCCGCCCAGAATGATCATGATATCGGTTGTCTTTTCAAGGTAACAAAGTTTGGTATAAGAATCAAGTTGCAAGAAATCTCTTTGCCAGCGCGAAGTAGTCAAAGACACCATAGTCAGCCCAGAAGAATCCTCCCCAATTCGTCGCCAACCATAGAAACTGTTTTTTCCCCTCCTCACGACCCTTATCTTGTTCCAATATCAACGACGATCGAGAGACTGCCGTCACTATCGATGAATCGATGAATATTCATCGCGCCCCACTGCCTCCTCCAGCCATCTATCTTTCGGACGATCCTGGTCGACGCTGAAGAAGCGGAAACAGAGTCGAACGCACGCAGGCTAGGTACCAACGGTGAAAAGGGGATCGCGAGCTGTGTCGAATAATTGCCAACTATTCCAGGCACGCAGCCGAAGACGACGAAAGGGCGGGCGGGAGGGAAACGGTTCTTGGCGAGGCTGGAGGAGGCAAAGAGGGTAATACTGCGAGGCGGGTCGAGGGAACAGAACGAAGAGAATGGAGGCGGAAAATGAGAGAAACAAAGAGAAGAGGCGACGAGAAGGAGAGAGAGACAGAAGTGGTGTGTATATAGGGGTCTCGACGAGAGACAAGGAAACGAAGCCAGAAGGTTTGGGAGGTGGGGGGAGGGCAGAGTGAAACGGGCAACAGAGGAGAAAAGGAGAGTGGGAGTTGCCAAGATGGCGCCACGAAGAGTAGCAGTGGCCGGAGGTAGGAGGTGAGAGGTGGAGAACGTGCTTCAGCTAGAGGAAGGGTAAAAGATAAATGACGTGTCCACCACCTCCAACGGCAACCTCGACTGCCACCGACATCGCCACGAAGACGCGGCCAAAGAAGAAGAAGAGGAAGCTGAAGAAGAAGCGGCAAGGGAAGCCTCCATTAAACATTGGCTCGCTTGCTTACCCTTTAGCCTCTCCTTGCTTACCTTCGACTCGACGCTCCTCACCTTCGCTCGCGGGGGATTATGGATCGAGTTCCTGTTGAATTTCTTCCTTTTTCTTGCCCTTTTACAGGGCTGACTTCTCCGTGTCGCGTTTACGTTTATAGAAAAGCTGACTGTGTACGGTACCGAGCCTGCCAGGTTTCCCTAAGAAATATGGCGCCGCGGGGTAAGGTACTCTCACCTTACTAGAAAGTTATCGTGCACCGCGTCCAAGTTAGGTGTGAGTCAGGGTAAACGAGACTAGTATTGGGTTTAGTAATTATTTTAAGCAAATTAATTGAGGGGTTAGATCAGTGGTTCTTAACCTTTTTGAAAACATCCCGCGTAGAAATGAATATATTTTAGAAAATATATCGTTAGATATATCTTCATAATTTCGCGGAACACCGGTTAAGAACCAGTGGGTTAGATTAACCATCGTGCCTGGACTTGTGGGATTTCCTTTCTCTTCTAATACACTAGTGGAATTAATTTTGGACACTTTTAAATTTTTACTTCAATTTCGCATTTATTCAAATTATTTGATATAATTTATATTTTATATTCTAATCATTGTTTTTTAATTTTAGGGCGTCGCTTATATACAAAAAATCAGTAGAAAGACCATCTACAGCCATACTTTCAATATACAATAAAAATTACAGTTTCAACACATCGAAGGAGGTACAAAGAAATTAATATTTCGTTGGATATCCTGATTGGCTAATTCACATCATACGACGTTTCGTATTGCCAGGCGCAAAAACGAAAATAACAACAGGTTTATATATTTTTCAATTAAAATTTTAAAACATTTGCGAACTAAATCATGTGAAAATATGAAGTATAAACATTATATCATTCTATGTACAAATACGAAATAAAGAATATTTTTATTCAAAGTGTCCAGAATTAATTCCACCAGTGTATAATTTATGGAAGGGGCAGTCACAATTTTTGCACAGCGTCATACCGAAACCATGTGATCAGAGCGCCGTGCTATAAGAGTTTTGAGTGTACTAATCGCGTTAAAGGATACAAAGCACTCGTTGCAATTGTACCACTTTGTACACCTATTGTCCACGTAAAAGTTGCAAAACAACAGGCCAACAAAGAAACAAAAATGGACAGGAAAAAGAAAGATGAAAGTTGCAGAAGAAAAACTCACCTGTACCACCGACGAATCCTAGATTTCCCGTGGTCAACCGCGACGGATCATCGCAACACCTGCAACAGAGGAGAAAAAGAAACGTCCGAATTAATTCCAAACTTCGCACGAAACTGGAGCTCAACAAATTTTCACCCCCGATGCTGAACGAGGATCCCCTAAAAAAAAAAAAAAGAACTTTTCTCCCTCGCTAGAATTATCCGCGGGATGAAAAGTTTTTTCGTGAACTCTCCACGCGAGTGGCCCACCTTCTACAAAACTTCTTCGCCCTTCAATCCGTATCGGGCCGCGTTTTACGCGCTGGGAAACACAGGTTTACGAGTTCACGGTTCCGTGAACCGCACCCCGAAGGAAGAGACGACAATCCACCACCTCTCCGCGTTCCGAACATCGAGCATTATGAACTATCGGAAGACACATTAGCGCAAATCTGCGAAGCCAATAACTGTGCCCCGAACGGCGCGGCGGATGGGTGGGTGGAGGGTTAGATGAAGAACGACGGGGGTTAGCCGGCAGGAGGTTGGATCACCGTCTCTGTCGTCGGGGCGTCAAATTATTCCGCGATTAATAATCCGCGCGTTACACGCGTGATCGGGCCTTTATCCCGGTGACTCTCCTCTTCTTCCTTCCTGGAAGCGAACCCCCTAAAGGTATCAATGGATGCACCACGTCGAGCCGATTGTCCTTCTGTGTCGAGGGTATTTATCGCTTCGCGGAACGCGCATCAATCGATCCCGTACGACCTTTAATGAAAACCGGCTCGGTCGCGTTACAAACGTGCACTGTGTTCCCCTAATTGGACAAGATTCATTCATTTCGTTAGAGTTTCGAGCGTTAAGATGGTACAGTCTTGAAAATTATTTTTCGTCTCTGCCATTGCAGCGCCCGTCATTTTGCCTATTTATTTCTATTCTGATACTCGAAGTTATCGGCGAAACTGCGCTTTATAAACACGTGTAAAAAACATTTCTAGCGTCTTTTATATTTCTCGAGAAAACCACTCTTAAAGTTACCTGCCATTTCGACCCTTCCGGCCGAAACCCGGCCGTAATCAACGGGTAAAGATTCATAAACTGTGATCGATCCGGCTCGTCGAAGCATCGAGAAGATTGCCAGCATCCGTAGAACCGAGGTACAAAAGGAATTATATATCGAGAACGCAATATCCAGCGTACCCGGCCCATATGCCCGCGCTAGACACGTCCCATTCTCGGTATAGGTGTTCGCGAAAAATTCGTAGACACCGGCACGTTTCTCATACTCGTCGTTACGGCGATTCCCCGTCTAAGCATTGTGCGAGGAAGAATATAAGTCGGCGCGTGCGTGTCCGTTCGTACGTGTGGAAAAGGGTGATATCATCCCCATAATGCGATGCAGGCGCGATGATCCGGGAGCAATATACCTTGGGACGCGCGACGGGAGTCAGGACCCCCCGCGGGATCACACAAGACCTCCTTTGGCCCCGGGACATCGCGATATTGCTTGTTTTATTGGAGCGTGACACCCATTTTTTTTTCTTTTTTTTCTTTTTTTGCCTTCCTTCTCTCTTGCCACGGCACGGTTCAAGGGTTCCGAGATTCCGTGGAAGAGAGCGAAAAAAAAAAGTGAAGAAATCATTTCGGCGGATGTTTAGGCGTGGCGGAAGCGAGTCTCGGTACACGGGACGCAGGGGATACAAGGGTCTCCTGTTGTATCTGGAGGGGGTGGCTGCGATAAACGAAACAGATTGTCGGAGCGATCGTACCTTGGGGAGAGATACCGTGGATAAATATATGCCCCGTGTTTTATGGAAACTGCTCGCCGTGCAACGAGGGGTAATTTAATGGGAACCGGCTCTGTTTGGACGTTCGAGGTGAAATTTTATGGAGGTGTCGGGGAAAAATAACGAGTCATCGGTCGTGCTATTAATTGAGAAAGTCTACGATCCAAGGTGTAATTACCTGTAACCGGCGCTCTTAAGTTTTACATAACCGAATGATTATTAAAAATTATTAATCCAGATTGAGAAACTCCTGTGAATCGCACCGGTGTATCTTATTACGTACATTCTTTTCCACTGTGTCAGTCAACGTACCGAACACCCTCAAAATGTACACAGCCTGTTAACGCCATCGTTCTCTATCGAAATTGAAAAATATTTCTATCCAAACGGTCCGTTTGATTGAAAAATCCTTTGGTCGGACACGCAAGCACCGTTTTTCGATCAGAAAAAATTACCCACTTAACGAATTAATCATCGACGAAATAGTTCCAGGAACGGTTCCTCGACGTTTGATTACCGGGGGAACTTTTAATGCACCGTGAAAAATAAAGCGCACGGAAGAAACCAATTAAGGTTATTGCTTCCCCGTGACGACGCGACGCGACGCGAGGATCAAAGCTACTCGACGAATTAAACTCCGCGTCTCGAAGCGTATCGACGAAGAGAAACAGAACGAAGGAGAAAGAGACAGAGATCGTCCGAAATTTCTGCAAAGCCGATGGAGTACAATTTCTCATATGGAAAAGTTTCTTCTCTGTTCGCCCAGCGACGACAACGATATAGGGGAGAGAAGACCAGCAGGTTGTAGCTTTCTCGCGTTTTCCCTTGCTTTTTCAAACTTTTGTCGTTCGCGGGAAGGGGGAGGGGTCGGGGAAACGATAGGAGAAACAAACCCGATGCCAGACGTTCCATCCCCCGAAACAGCCGGGTCGAAGATGGTTTTCGGGGAATTTTCACCGCGACCAGCTTGCTAACTTTTCGCAAAGTATTTGCTTGTAACGTATGTTCCTAGAAATCCCCCGTTTTTAATCAAATTCATTATATCATTATAAATTATAATATGAACGAATCCAAACATCATAGAAATCGATCACGAGGAATAACTTCCAATAACAGAGTTCAATATTTTCACCAAATCATGAATACGAAAAACGTCACGAACTTAATAATTCTTCGAGCCGATACGGAAAGGAAGCCAAGAGAGAGGTTGGAAAGTCTGCAAGGGCCGAGAAAGGGTGCAACGATGGCGGAAAGAGAAGGAGAGTGCAGTAAATTTATCAGTGGTCATCCGAGGGCGGAACCGTCGGGGACAAATTCCATCGCGAGCATCGCCCTCTTTTGCGAACCAACTCGAAACCTACACCCCCCTTTCGACCACCCTCTGGTTCGCCGGTTCGTTGGCTGGATTCACCCTTCCGCCCCTCGGTCCACCCTTCGACTGGCGTAAGTCATTGCGGCTGACCGGAAGTCGCAGGATCACCGGAACCAGGGATATTTATGCGAGCTCACCCACCGACCGGGGCATTACCCGTAATAAGGAAATTGCGAATTTATTACGTCCCTTCCTTTCGTCTTCCTTTCCTGTACGCGACTACCGCCCTCCTGCCACCATCCTACCTCCTCCTTTCAGACAGCCATCCGCGTCTGATATTGTCCTCCGAGCAGGGGGTGGCTGGGAGGGTGGTGGAACGGACCAAGAGTTATTTCGGGTTTTATGGGTCGAGAGGCTAGCCCGGGTTATCCGGCAGCGTTCCAGATGATGGGGAAAAAAAGCTGGAGGTGAAAGGTCCCGGAATTGGTGGCACGAAATTCTAGCTCGATCTCTTCTTTTTCGACGTCTGCGAGCTTCGTCTCTAGCCGTGTTCTGCTACGAAGTTCGCGGATTCAAAGAACGAGGACGAAGTTTGAAGTTGAAAAAGTTGAAGGAAAGAATATTTAAAACGGTAGTTAGGTCCAGCGAGTGGAAGTTCTGAGAAAATTTGACTTCTAAAGGAATTCGTTATAATGTAAACTAATCCGCATGAAATTATCGCCAATGAATTGAGCATATTACATCGCTAATCGAAACCTAATTAACTCCAGCGCCGCTGCGTCGATCAACAAAATATTATTAATTGCAAAGGAGTTAAATAATTAACCACCTCGAGCGGTCAGAAGATATTCAAATAAAACTACGCTACCTAGTAACCCCTCCGACGAACCAAAAACCAATATCCTAGAATAATTGACATTTCAAACCATTTCACAAATCGTGCTCGCCTTCAAAGCCCCCTGAACAATAAGTTAAATTGCAGCAAACAAAAACGAAAGAAAATTTTCGTTTCGTCGCGGGATTATAACGTGGATGAGCCAGAGGGAATGATCGGAGAAGAAATGTCTTTTCGACAAAGACGACTAAGCGAGAATGGGCCACAGGCGGGGGTGAAAAAAAAAAAATGAAGAAAGAATCATACCACGGGATCTGGATACTGTGGGCGAAAAGCTACCAGGGGGACTATTAGCACACATCATCGACAGTCGGGTCGCTGCTCGTGATGCGCCGGCATTGTTGTGCCCGGTTGAACGCTGGCAGGAGGCGTGGTTCCGCGATAATTCATTCTTGATTGCGTGTCTGATACATACGACCAGTAATTATAACGCGGTGCCGCGTGCAACGGCAACGTTCTCCAAATCGTTTCGCGAGACGAGCTACCAACGACTCTCTGACCTCTTCAACAATCGCGACGCCTCTTTGTTTCAACTGTTCCTAACTGAGCCATTTGTTCGCCGCCACTTTGCTTCTGTCGACCGAAGAAACTTATTGGTCGATTTCCGGAGATTGCGATTATTTTGTAATAATTGAGATAACGGGGATTTTGATTCTTCTTCCCTAGGACGATTATCAAGGTTTCTCGTTGATTTATCGTAATGGAAATTAAGGAAATTAAGGAAATTGAGAATTTATTACGTTCTTTTAGGTTTTTATTATTTAGAATACTTTATTTGGAGAGAATAAGAAAAAAGTGACGAAAGCTGGGAATTATTCACAGAATGTATAAAATGACTGTTTCCAACCCCTTGTAATTAAAAAAAGGCACGAATGAAAGAACGCGTATCTCTGAAATTTCTTTATAACCACGTTTCAATGGCAACAGAATAGGTACCAGGCACTTAAACACTTATCCTCGTCAACGCTGAAATTCCTTCATTCTGGTTAATTTTTTAATCTCTTCCCACGATACGTGAAACAACACGTAGTTGAACGAGAAGGCTAGACGTACAAGAAGGCGAGTCGACTGAACGACGACGATTACGCGGTGCCATTAACGGAGACTCGATCGTCCAGCACCGTGGACAGATACCATTATTTCATAATCACGAGGCAGTCGTCATTAGGCACGTATTCCTTGACAAATGACAAGTGAGACTAACGAACGAACCAGAGTCCCCGTCTCCTCTTACGCCGAAAGTTACACCTTCGTTCCTGTTCGGGTCACGCAGCTCTTCGTGGTCGTATTAAACATCCTACCGAGCCGTTTTCACGGGGACCAAGCCGAGAATATGTGTGCGTGTCGCGATCGGTCCTCCGTGGAGGAGAGGAGAGCAACAGAGTTATTGATGATGCACGGGCACGGAGTCCGCCGGATACCGGCTAGTAACGTAAGTCCCGTTTCATCCATCAAGCTAAGGACTCGGCTTAATATCCCCGACGAGCGAGAACGTGGCTCTGCATTTCTAATTCCTCGTCTACGCCTCCGCTCCGTCAACCTTCTGCCCGTTCGAACCTCCTCCTCTTCGTTTTTTACCGCCGTCTTTTCACTCCTCCGCGTCCAGCATCGAGACGTTTCGAATATCTCGTCTAAACTTGTGGTAAAAAGAAATTGACGGAAGATGTTGCAGATCCTGATGACACACAGACCAGCCTGAAGAGATTTATACCGATATTGTGATATCGTGGCACATCATGATATTGTAACACATCATCCTGAATACTTTAATTCTTCTGACATTGAATTATCTTACAAACTGCAGTGTTGAGATATAAATAAATAATCATTGTAATTATAAGCACGGAGGCCACGATTTAATATTGTAAGTATGTTAGAAGTTACGAGAGCAAAGCAAAGAGAATTACTTAACCCGATGAATTTTTAACTATCCTGCCCTCCAGGCGAGAACCTTCCCCAGGAATTTCTTCTCGCGTTTGCTCTCGCGAATCCCCCCCGGAGAAGCTGTGATTCCCCAAAGAATTTCCGCCCTATAAACTTCAAATCCAATCTGTGCCAGTACATCAGCCGGCCAGCAAACATAACCTAAGAAAAATATTGGCGTTGCTCGTGCGTACGTTCCACGCTCCTGTGTGCCTTTGCATACATACGTGTGGACGTTGTGTGCAGAGTTAGGTGGTGTGTACAAACGGAACCTGCGCGCCCAGGTGGCGGTCGATCCGGCACAGCTTCGAGCCCGTTCCTCGAGAACCCGAAACGCGGCTACCGGGGGTTCCAATGACGCGGCCAAACACGAGGGTGTGTTGGTACATATGGTGTATCGTGAAACCCCCGTAGGCTGTTTGGCCGCGGTGTATACGAGACCGGCATTATGCCGGCTTGATTGGGTAACGGCAAACGTTTGCTCTCGACGTTACCGGCCTCGAGATCGGTGCATTGACCTGTTTCACTACTGCGAACCGTAACACGAATTCTCCCCGGGGATCGATCATCGATCGGCCCGCGAAATAAAACGGAAAAAACAACAAACGTCGTCGCTTTAGGAAGTCGGAAAATTTTATTTGGATTCGTTAACAACTTCGCTGCCCCTTAACCCTGACATGGTTGATCAGAAATTTAGTAATTTACTTTGATTCTTCTTTATTTTGACACCTAAAAACATCGATGGTCCACTGTGCCCTCGTTTTTAGAAAATCACTGAAACTATGTAGACCGAGCAAATGAACTGTCGCGCTGAGTTGAAATTCGATCTCATTTCGTGGCAGCTGGTTGCACTGTCGTGTCCAATAAGCAAGTTGTCCGATCACGTCGAGCGCGATCCTTGGCGCGTGAAACACGGGCACGCGTTCGTTGAGGCGTGTTGGTGACGGTGTTCCAGAGACCGCTATTAGCGGCAGCCTCTCGTCGGCCCCAGGTCCGTGCCGCAGCAAAGTTTCAAGTAGTTCCTCTAGACACATGGCAGCGTCCCGAGCTCTCTGCCCTCTCGACCAATCGCAATTATCCCTAAACACCGAGCTGCCACTACATCTGTTCCCTTTCGCGTGTACCCGCCGATGCAAGAGCGAGGAGAAGCGAGCGGTTGCACGTGGGGATCAACAGAATCAGAACAGGAGAGAACCCGAGGAGCAGAACTTTGTGGGAAACCCGCGGAACTACCGCACCATGAACTTCCACTTCTCGACGGTTAATCCGAGTTTCGAGAACAAGTTGGACCAACTGGCTGATGCTGCCAGAGAAGCGGAGAAAGAGGGACAGAAAGAGAGAGTGCGCTGGTGGAATTTCGTACTCGAGTAGCCAACCTGATTCCTCGAATCTTACGCTGGAAAAAAGTTTTTTAAAGTCGCTTGATACGTTTGTACTTTCCCGCAAGTCCTACACTAACTACCCGTTACGCACGAGTTCGCCACTGAGTCTGAAATGAAACAGTATGAATTTGGAATAAAGTTAATAGTATTGAAAGGAAACGACCGCAATGACCGTTTCCACTGTGGCGATCAACGCGTGAAAATCGAAAAATAT
This sequence comes from Stelis phaeoptera, assembly GCA_943735885.1. Classification (NCBI taxonomy): domain Eukaryota; kingdom Metazoa; phylum Arthropoda; class Insecta; order Hymenoptera; family Megachilidae; genus Stelis; species Stelis phaeoptera. The sequence goes on along the minus strand of OX030941.1, from coordinate 10,613,880 downwards.
ATGTCGAATAAAATATGAAAGTCGTTTTAAACTCAGAAATCTATAGCTTTTCTTCTAAACCCTTGCCTTCGACGACGAACTCCTGCAACCATCGTTTCAAGAAAACGTAAAAATACAAACAAAGAAAAATCACAGAGGAACAGGATAAAGAATTAATACCGCAGGATCACAGAGATTCGCAGTTTGTTAGCCGAACAAGGGGGTAGAGGCAAGGAAAGAACGGATAAAACGGGGGATGAAGAAAGCGAGTCGAATGGGGGGTTGGAAAACCGTCTGTGGCGGCGCGGAAGCCGCGAGCCGGATGGCGTAACCGAAATTACTTAGCCAGGCTTTCAGAGGCAACCGAGGAGAAAGGACTTGTTGCACGAGTAAGCCGCGGCCGCCGGTTAAAATATCGGAAATTTAAGCATCGTTCCACCCCCCCATCGGGCCCCCTTCCTCCGTCCTTTCCATACCGCGCCGTTCGCGCTGGATTTACATTTCGTCTACCGTTTCTTTTGCCTCTTCTCGTTTTCCATCTCGTCTCGTTCGCCCTTCCCATCGCAACCGGAAGTTGCCGCGATCGCCGAGATTTTCCGCCTCCGGTAGACGGACGAAGCGTCCCCCCCCCCCCCCCCCCTTTATATACACGGATTGCTCGTCTACGTGTCCGTTTCGCTGCTCGCCGAAAACTTCTACTTCCTTTAATATCTCAATATTTAAAGAACGATCAAAGTTTGCAAAGTGGACATTGTTTAAACCTTTGGTGCATGATTTTTCCAAGGGGTACGTTTATATATTTGACCGTGCTTAGAATCTGTCCCTTCACAATATCTGTTTAATTTCAAAAGAACGAATCGATGACCATCATACAAAATCTACCATATTTTACCGTAATAAACAGAGGTTCTGCATTGCGCGGACGAAACAAATTGCATCGACGCTATCGTCGAGCGCCAAACGAGCACGAATTCTTCCATAATCGAGGCACCGAGCGTCCGCGTTAATTAGCGGGGATTGGTCTCCGCGGTATTTATTAACGCGCGATTGTGCGGGCAAAACCGATTCGTCTAGTCGTGTCTATAAACCGTGATAATCAATTTCCATCAAATATATGAACGCACACGATACCGTTCAGCCGACCGTTCTAATCATTTCGACACCGATTCGTTCGCGCCTATTTTTCACACGTATTCGATCAATTCTCGCTCGAAAAGAGAGAGAAGGATAGGGAAAGTATCAATCGGAGTGCGCCGCGGGCTGACGAACGCGATCCGCGAGAAGAAAGGAGTCATCGTTCCACGAAAACTGCGAGCCCGGAAACCGCGAAACGATAATTGTCAGCTCACCCTTAATTAGACGTTATTAAACCGATCCAGCGAGTCGCGATCGTGTCGTCATTTTATTAATAACGAGAGAGTGAGAGAGATATATATATACACCGATGCGCGTGGCCATTGTCTCCTAGCGATCCTCGAAAACTTTTTCACCGTGCCCGTATCCCCGACATTAATTAACCCGAATTAGCAATGTCGACGCTGCTAATTGTCGCAGCCATTGTCCCGTCGCGTGAAACCGATTTATTGTCCCGTTCGAGCACCGCGGATCCACGCTCTCCCCGATCCTCTCTGTCTGTCGCTCGCGAAAAGCCTCTTTTGGGGATTGGATTGATCGCGTCGTCGAAACATAATTCCTTCCTACCTGCCACCCTTAACGATTGTTTCGCTAAAGATCGAAACGAACGCGACAGGGGATGCTTCTAGCCGTCGATAAATGGTTGCTACTTCCTTTTTATTTTTTTTATTTTTCATCTTTCCGTCCCCCGGGTACAGGATGCGTCGAGGAGCAAGCATTCGTTAACCGTCGACCGGGTAAATCATGTAAGTTTCCTCGGATGCACAATGTCGCGTTCCTCCGGGGGAAAACACCCCTCTCCGTCGCGTAATCGCTTTGATATCGAAGCTCCGTCGGTCCCTGCTAATTCGCTCGTGCGATTCTTTCGTTCGTCTTCTGGGAGGTGAGATTTCGAGTCTGATAATTAATTCAGTTTTCTGACGACTGGTGGTTACCAATCTTGCGGAGTTTTTCTGTAAATTCGCTAGAAGGTACGACGAAACTTTCGTTCCCCTACGATGATTTAACTGCAACACCCGTCGCTATTCCACGCAAAGAGCCATTCTCGGTAGTAAATCGTCGTTTAACCGTCTCCTACGTGTACACGGCGCACCGACTCGGGAAGGATTCATTAAAGACTGACCCGAACCGTAAATAGAGTGAATTGTATAATGAATGCAATAACCGAGCACCGGACGATACTTCTGCATACATATTCTTCGCGTTTTGGTCGAGTAACCGAAGAGAAAATCATCTTCGAAGGGAAAAACAACCGACTGAACTAAAGAATTGTTGTCAAACTTGGCAACAGTTTACTTTGTACGCTAATGGCAGAATAATAGAAAACTTTGAAAAAAGAAAACGAAGGATAAACGGTTTCGTTTCAAGAATGTGGACGGTGGAGGCGAGTTTTCCCCGACGCGTGGAAGCGAGAAGGCGGAAAGTATTCCTGGAGCAAATCCCAGGAAAGGAGGAGGCCGCCATCGCAGAATCCGGCGAAACGATTTTTCTCACAAGCGGTAGGTAGCCGTGCACGTGAGACTACCTGCTCGAATTCCTACGAGCCCTCGGCCAGGCCCGTCGTGCTCCAGTTGGTAAAAACGTTCCCACGACATAGGATACGCTCCCAGAGCGGCCATCTTGGCTCTCCTGTTTAAGGGGAAGGGCCGCTTCTTCTCTCCCTTCGACGACAACCACGACGACGACGACGACGGCGACGACGACGACACACGATCGACGAATCTCTTTTCAGTAGCTCGTTCACGGGACATCTACCTTCTTTTCCGACCATCGTCCACGATCTTCGTTGGAAATCTTCGAGCGAATTCACGCACGATTCTCCCGACAATGCTACCTGTTCTCAGCCTCGAATTCGGTTTACTTCGAGCTACTAGGCTCGCATTCAGCCATTATGAACTGGACCCGACACTGTATTCGCGTACAAAAGAGGGGGGAAATAGAAGGAAAGACTTTTGTCGCCAGGCATTAGGCAAATCCACGGCCGATTAGGTTGGCGGAATCAGGAATTCCCCGCTCGACGCCTCGAGTAAATACAACGACGATCGGAGAAGGTTAATGGTTTTTTTGTCGAGTGGTAATAAAAATTTCTCTGCCCGAGGTGTGACTAGGGTGCGACAGACGAGGCCTACGAATAAAAATAATCTTCCCCCTTGAAATTTTAGGCGAAACAGGCAGTTACAAACGGTCGTATAATTTCATATACCGCGAACGAGTTTCGTCTACCTGTGTGCCACCTTTTACAGGTGCTTCTTCTTAGCTAAATTCCATTTCGCGTCAACGAATTAATCGGACTCGAATCTTCAAGTTCGCTAAGTAACACCGGCCTAATTGCAAAACTATAACTTTGAATAATTGGATCTGACATTAACCCATCGTCGTTTATTATAAGTAGCAAAAACTGAAGTTAGGTCGATGTAATTTCTTTTATCGCTGCTGGTTAGATTCGAGCGGATCCAGATTCCTTTAAGATGAGATTCACCGATCCACGCCACGATCGTCGTCGAGCTCGCTACGACCATCATCGAGCATTGTGTTGCTCTCTGGCGATCGTTAATCAACTGAGAATCACTGGGAGTGCTCATTGTGGGCGGGTTATTAATCAAATGAGAACTACTGCGGCCTATTGTCGACCTCTGGCAGGGGTTCCTGTGAGAGGGACCGAGAACGAGAGCAAGGGATACCGTGATCCTAGAGAGGAGACGAGAGGAGAGACTCTCCTTCTCGTATCGACCAAGCCGACCGCCTCGCGACCACATACACGTCGTGGTTCCCGGGTAAACCCTTTTTCTTACGACATGTGCAACTAACTTTACAGATTACTCAAGATTGTAAAATGTCCTAATTCTTAAGGCGTTAATACTGGAAACTCGATTAGCTCCTTTGTTATCACTTCTTTTTAGCAACGTTGCGATCGCTGTTCAGGATCGCCCCGGATAAGTTAAAACTGCGACAACGAAGGGACTCAAAGGCGAGACGGTCCTATTTCCTTCGAGGAACAAGGTGGCAAGGGGAAGATGCGTTTCCCGACACGGGACAAAGGGAGATTATCAGGAAATCTCGGTGTATTTTCCAGAGCGTCCCTTGCAAGAACCGCGCGATCCGAAATCAAAGTGCAGGCCGACTCGTGAGAGACGTATTCCTCGTGGCAGCCGTTGATGAAGACGTCGACGGGCAGCTGGAGATTTCTGAAGATTACCACCGCCACCCGCCGACACCGTTCCTCGTTCGCACCTTATTCAACCTTTCGACAACAATGACGTGTAACGAGAACTTTACGACTCCCTGGGAAATCCAGCTCGCGATCCATATTCTGGATCCACCTTCTTCGACTGCAAAAAATCGTCCATCAGTTCCTTCGTTGCGATTCTAATTGAAATCAACTCGCGATCGAACGTGTGGCATTGATTTCAACGTGTGTCAGACACGCGATCGCAACAATTCGTGCCGCCGAAACGGAATTCATCCTGGAACAAACTGCAAACTCTGACAGCCGTGAGTTTCCGTTGGAAAAACTTCCCCTTGAAAAGAGGAAAAGAGCAACTCGGCGATTAATTAAGATGGCAGCCTACTTTCAAAATTTTTCTGAAATAAGAACAGAATCCTAGCGACTCGAGCCAATTCGCGACGTGGGCGAAAACGTGGACGAAGGCAAGACGGCGACCAAGGCGAACGGCCTTTTGTGGCACATCAGAAATCTCGTAATGTGGGAATGGACGCAACGACTCGGTCCAGGTTCCGTGCTCCTGCGATTATTCCATGTAATTAAGTCGACGGAAATTTTCTCAGAGCTTTCACGGTTCCCTCGACGCGAAAGGGGGGCGAGAAGCAGTCGTCTATAGGACGGAGAAGGAGAAGGCCAAGTTGAGAAAGGACGGGCGAAGAACGAGGGAGAGAAAGAGGCGAAAAGAACGACCGGTAGGTGGAGACAGGCGAACGAGGTGGCGGAGCAAGGAGGTGGAGGCTGACGGAGGAGAGGCGAGGAAGTAGAGGCGGTAATTAAGAGAGTTAGTTGCCGGTCTCCCAATTAGGAGCCAGTAGGAGCCAACCCTGCTACCGCGACGCCTGCCGTCTCTGCCCTGGAGCGGACTCCACCTAAAGACCACCCGATCCTTGCCTTGTCTACGCTCCTCTGGCTACCCGACACGCACACCGGAAGACTATACCCTCTAAATTCATGCATACGTTCCTCAGTACCTGTGGCCAATCGCTGCTATCGAAAGTTTCGTACGATTAGGATCCACCAAAGTCGAAAGTGACAATTTCATTATTATCGCGCCCTACACGTTTCTTCCCCTACAGAATTATTTACTATAGTAAAATTGGCCAAAGTACATGTCATTAATGATTCGTCGAAATTACTCAACGCCTTGAGAAAGGGTTGAATAATTGTAACGAGCAGAGTGGCTGCATTTTACTCGAAACGCGATAAGAATTCGAATGAGGGGTGAAAGTTAGGGCATAAAGGGAGGAAAGGTTTAGGAGGGTTTTAATTGTCGCGATCGAGAGAGACACCCCTTTCTACCAAGGAAACGGAATTATAGCTTTCTTGTGCCAGTGAACAAGGGAAAAGGGGGACACCCCCGACTCGATGAATTTCTGACCGTCTGTTAAGATTGCACGGACCCTTTTAGTGTACCCTGGGCGTCAATAAAAATGTTTGAATAAATAATAAAGATAATCGACGCTCGGTGATCCATCTAATCCTCCCATGAATACATTCTCGTCTCCACGGGCAGGGTCACCACGTGTCCAACCATTATGGGCGACGAACACAGTGGAACCTGCAGGAAATAGAGCCACTTTCCTCGATGTCGACGAAGATGGCATCGTTCCATTCGCAAGACATGGAACAGCAAAGGGTTGCACAATGTAGAGGCGCACCAGGAAGCGGGAAAAGGGTAACCAGTGTATCGATATTCCACTGAGAATATCCTCCTCTCTCGTGACATCTCGCGACCCGATTGAAAGGGCATCGACAGATCGACGCACCGGAAGCTAACATTGCGACGTGGTTTTCGCGACGACGCGACGCGTCTGTCAACGCTCGTCGTTGCTCTCATGCCAGTCGTCAAACCAAGCTTCAACAGGTTGCGCTCGCGATAACGCGTCGACGATTCGCTTGCCACTGGCTCGATCCTCGCGAAAAAGCTTACATATCTTAAACAGATGATGGGTAGCTGCTGATAAAATTCGGAAACGATCTATTGTTCCAATTACATCGTCCGAGTTCTTTTGAGACCATTACTCTTAAGTGTCGTCGGTGTTAAGTTCCAAATATTAATGGCTAACATTCTTTATTACCTAGACAGCTTCAATCCACCCCATTCGTTTCATTCATCCTACAATGCTAATTATCCAATTCTTTGATATTACCATTTCGATCAATAACGAAAATACGTGTCCCCTTTTCACGATCGTATCGGTAAAGATAGATCTGAGATATCGTAACAATTAGACCCGCATTCCTTCCACTTGCTACCTGTAGAAATAAACAGATTCAGAATCGATTTGTAAGAAACAGAAAATGGCCCTGATATTAAATTATGGATACATCAAGATCGTTATCCGACCGCAACCAGGACGCAGTAATACTCTGGCTCCTGTTTGGACGCCATTTCGACGTGAATTTTCGCGCGTGCTCCCCTCCCCCTTTGTGTCAAGGTTCCCCGGTTTCTCGGTCGGAGTCGTGGATCCCTCCGTGGCGATCGGGTGACAGAAGGTCCCGAGGAACTCCTCCGGGCACAAGAATCGAACACCTGGTCCGGGGTATACGCTCGACAAGGGTAGCGTGGAGAGGTAGGGGGAGACGGTCCAGGAGGAAGGGTGGGCGAGGGGTTGACGACGACGAGGGACCACGACTACACGGTATTACCATGACAAAGGGGCCCAACCGTGGCCCCCTTGCAAGGGACCCAGGTGCGTGGGACCGAGTTTTCGGGCCCGGTAGCCGCTGGAGGGCGTTCCGGGACACCCCCGCCGCGCTACCCTCACTATTGCTCAATAAGGCTGTCATTCAACGTAGACGCGCAGCCCGTACACAACACGATGCCCGGCGAGAACCCGAGAACCGAACACGGGATCCTATTACGTCAACCTCGATGTTCTTCGTGAACTATCTTGATCCTCTTACAGCTTCAAATCTCCTCCAGCAATTAGGAATAATTCGAGTCAATTAGCGAAGTATTCGGAAGCTTCTGTCGAGGCTGATTGGCAAAAATAGAAATTCCAAGGAAATATACATCTATGTCTTTTGATTAAAAAGAAGAATTCCTTAAATCTGGAACGCATAATAAAATTAGCTGCGTCGTGCCTTTGATCTATCAGCGGATCCCATTTACCACTTCTTAAATGATAAATAATGAACAAAAGAAACATTCGAGAATCCCTGTTTCGAATTGCGAGCACCGGTCAGGATCGTGCGTTCCGTTTAAGCCGCGTTCTCAGCGTGTCCTCACACCCACGCTCATGTTTTTTTTTTTCTATTTTATTTCCCAAGACAGACCACGAGCGGGCAGGCGGCCCCGTCTTGGAAGGAAAAAGGCTCGTGGAAACGTGCCTGGAGGGATGCGATCGGTCCCGCGACACGTACGCGAACTCGGCTTTACGTAAGCAGGTGTGACGATGCGTGGACACGCGTCTACCAGGAAAGGCGGACGACGCCTGCGTCACGACCAGGTGTTCGTTATTACGAATCTCGGTTAAACGGCGACGTTTCGCGAGAAACGGGGAATTTCCGAGGAAATCGTTCCGCTTCCAAGAAACCTGATAATTTCATCTGGCGAGCGCGGCTCGCGGAGTCAAAAGACGCTTCGATAAAGAGAAACTCGCCTACCGTTTTTAATAAACAAACGCACGCCGTACTGTCAGCGAGCTTGAGCAAGAAACCCATTGCAACGACTAATAACGCTGCTTTGACGGATAATATTATTATTAATACTTGGAAATCTCGGAATATTATATGTTTAATGTAAATCGTAAAATGCAGCGGCAGAATGGAATTCATTTTATCGAAGTGGCTGAAAGGATATTGCTACTAGTCGAATCTGTGGAAAATCTGCTGGAAGGAAGGAAAGGGGTGGTAAAAATTGGGTCAGCAGGCCGTTAGAATCGTACGGATAGCATTTATTTCAATAGTCGCCGCGCGGCAAGTTGGAACTTCTTCCATCCTATTTCCGTGCTTTCATTACAAGGAATAATAGGACGGAAAGCAAGGAGCTATCGCGCGGTTCGCGAAAGTTGCTATCGCCGGTTGAATTTCCTACTGCTGACAATTATCCTCGCGCGGAAAGTGCACGCAATCGGTCGCGACAACTCTTTGGACATCGAATGAGGAACAGTTGAACAAATGCATCGGCTAAAATTTATTTGGTTTCCTCTGTCATTCATTCAAAAACACCCCAATTACTTCAATAATTAAATATTAATATCACCAATAATGTATCAGCAGTAATATAGCCAATTTTCTGAATAAAAAGTTCTCCAAATTTTAATAATAATTTTGAAAACGTAATCAAATTAAATCACGCCCCTAGTTTATTATCTTGGAAAGTTAATTTTCGACGAATTGAATAAAAGGTAATAAAGATTTTGAAACGGAAGATCGCTTTGAGCAGCCAACAGTCTCGAGACACCATCGATCTTTTGCAAAACGACTTTGGCGGCTGTTCCCTTGGCTCACACCCCACTTTTTAAGAAACAAGTTTTACCACGGAGTGGTGCGTGTATCGGCTTGAAAATTAGGGGCCGATCTGGTACACGGTGCAACAAATTCACGACCAGACCGCCGAACAATAAACCTCCTGCGAGCTGAACCGCGTCCCCAGAACCGACACGAGAGACAAAGAAGGGAACAGCCGCTCGTTTTTGATTATTTGCTGGACAAATATTGTGACTGGACCGGGTGCCGATCGAAGAATCAAGATCAAAGATCTTGATGCTATTATCGACGTGAAAAAGCTACTCGATTCCTGGCAAGGTGCATCTTTTGTTCCCGTTCGAACAACCCCTATCTATGTTCAAGTGTCCCGATTCAATATTTGAAAGAACAGATTCTATTATGTTCAAATCTACCTACGTGTACGTGGAAGAATGATTGACTGTAGAAACGAATAAGTATTATTGTCCTGGGAGTCATCGATGGCCAGCACAATTGAATAATTAAGAGATATTAAAAGAAATTTTAAGTAACACCAATATTATTGGATTGGCAATCAAATTCACGATCTTCCAGTGTATTTTGGATTGAAATTATTCGAATTCTAGGGAGGATAAAAAATACGAGATATTTTCTTACTGGAAAATTACTATAACATTTGTCCTGGTATTATAATAAATAATTAGCTAATTCAATAAACTCTATACGTAGCATAGCTATATCGCATCTGACGCGTTAACACGTTGATTGGCACAGTGAAAACGGACATACGTAGTCAGACACGATAAAATCCTAATTATTAAGAATGGGGTCGATTAATTTTCAAATTTAACCTTTCAATTCGATAGCCAGCATTGTTAGCTTAATATCAACGCTATCCGTCGCAGTCAACGCGTTAATAAACTTAGCAAAAAGAGAAAAAGATTAGAATATTTCTAAATTTTAATTCTGGAAGTCTAAAAAATGTCATCCGTATGCAATTTCTTCCGTTGCCGCATATCGTTCAAAATATCGACTCGTCCAACACGATCACGGCCACAGTTTAATTACCCCTGATGGTCGAGTCGAGCCCGGTGTGTCGGGGGTGTTTGAAAATTCGCGGCTGTCATGTCGGCGCGTCTTATCTCGCAGGAACGTGTCGCGAGTTATCGTCGGACAGCGTTATAGTGTTCGACATTGGCCCTGGCCTGGCCGGGGCGATTAATCTTAGCTCGGGCCAGGACACTGTATCCTGGCGGTGTCCCTGCAGGGTAATGATCCGTGGCACACACGATAACCCACCGCCCTTGTCCGACGGTCGTGCGTGTCCTACGGATGTCCTTCGTCCTTGCACGATCACGTAATATATCGAGGATCCCGGAAATTTCGTGGCCAGAGAGGACACCTAGAGCTCGGATGTCGGCAGACGTATCGGAAGACGAGCAGTCTTGATTGAAATCACCCCCCATTAACAACCACCTATCTCGTTACACCCTTCCGTTTATGTTTTCTTCTTTACTTTGATAAACTTTACAGTTTAGATTTTCTTCTTTTTGCTTTCTTTTTTTTTTCTTACAGGTCAATGCTTTCGACTGTTTTGAAGACTTGCGGTCCCTCGATTTCACGGATAGGAATCCCTGCGTTCGGTTTCAGTGGCGTGTTCCACGGCCAATTGTTTTCGTGAATTTGCACGTGAAACCAGTCGCGACGCGGCTGGTGATCTTGCACTCGAGCGAACCGACGAGTTTGGCCGGTATGAAAATCGACTGACCTCTCTCTGTACCAGCGACAGAACACGCCACTCTTTGAGTTATGACGGTGTACTGGGTGTTTTGGAAAAAAAAATTGTCCGGCTATGAATCTTCTCCTATCCGGTCTTTCATTCCATGCTAGATTAACTACTACCAAAGGTGTTCTTACATACGGAACGTCTGCATTCGTGAAAATATTAGGACCAAGCATAATATGTAATTATTAAATGACATCCACGTTAATTATGCTTCGCTTACTTATACAGATGATAATAGTTCTTTAAATCAAAGACGTAATTTTATGACAGGTCAATTATCCCAAGTTCTAAAGTTCTAGATAACTAAGATACCATCGACATCCTCAGTTTCATGATAGACCAATTCAAAAGCAATCCAATCGATATTACTAATTATTTACCAAAATTGCCCCAATATTTCCTAAACTCCATTTAACCTGTATACCACCAGCATCCTTCAAACTTTCCTCGAAAAATTCCTTATTATCGTGACGTGTAACTCGAAGAAGTCCAAAGCGACGGCAGTTCGCAGAAGAACACCCTGTATAGAACGCTCGTGAGAGCAGCGCAGAGCCGGTCGCGTGAAATCAATGTTTCATAAGCATGGATAACACAGAGCCGACCGCCATGTACACCGTGACCAATGTACATCTTGATTTAGTAGATCCGTTGGACGCGTTTAGGTAGCCCCGGCTGGTCGTTTCTGGTAGGCTTAGGGTGGACTCGCTGGTCTCCCGGTTGCTACTCGCCTGCTCACGAGCTGTCTCGTTAGCAGCCGGACAAGAACGAGGCAAAACCGTGTGCCAGACGAGCTCTCAGCGAGTGAACGCGCTAAAGGGAAACCGGCCGTGGAAGCAAGACGGATCATGGTTGAAGAGATGAAGGTAGGATACAGAGGGGAGCCAGAGACAGTCTAATAAAGCAATTCCGTTATGGTGGCCGGCGTAATATGAGAAGCTATCCGCCCTCGTTCAATGCGTTCACAATTTTTATGCAGTTACCTGTCCACCGTCGCCAGCCCAAAACGGAAGACGTGAACGAAGAATGATGAGAGTGGGATGGTGGGTCGGGTGGATGGTGATTTTCAAGTTGGACCGATTATTTTTCGAGGAAACACGACGGAAGCAAAAGAACAAGCTTTTAATTAAGCTTCGTTACGACGAATTCTTGGATATTTTTAATTAAAAGTTACATTTCGATATCTTGTCGTAGTTGAACTCGCGGCCAAGTCAATTCGAGCGTAATCGCGTTGACCGTTTTGCAGAGGCGGACCATCGGACTAATTCCCCTTCACCTTCTTACGATTTACCCCTATCGATCGAACCTCCATTTGGGTCAACCTTATAATATACTCGCGAAAGAAACCGCGCTGAGAATTCTGTTTAGTCGCGGATCACGCTCGTTAACGAACGAGCGGAAGACGCAACAATCATTCTGGCGATCAATTCGCGCCTCATTATCCAAGTTTCTTATTCGCGATGCAACCACGAGTTTCCTTTCTTGCTCGACGAAAGATCCACGCGGGCTTCAGAAATTCGTTGGTTCGAATGGCTCGCGGAGATGGAGAGTGTCGCAACAATGACGATCTATATAGCTTCATTAAACCCGCGGCCATTCATCAGGCCGAAACGGCATCCGTGACGCCTGTGGACTCTCAACGAGCGAATTAGGGAGATTTACGGCCCTGGGACGTGACCGTGCCGCGTCTGGCTACGAATGGACCCTATCCACTTTTCAGCTTGACCCCAGCCAAGTTACGGCCCTGACTGTTGACCCTCGTGGAAACCGTTTGCCCGGCAAACGAACGACGCTGGAATCCGTGAAAACTGAAAATCTGCTCTGGGGAAAATCGATCTAGTGTTTGCGAGGAAAATAGCGATACGTCCAAACGGATTTCCGTCGTCGAATATATCGTTGGCAGGATAATTAACCTAGTCTATCGTTTCCTTTACCTGTTTGCTAAATTAAACAACTCGCTTTGAAATAATCACCGAACTTAATACTCGTCACGTTCAGACTGAATCTAGGTTCTCGAATATTGGAAGCAGCGGTGGAGTTTCCTTGCCTTGCGTCGCCATTTTCCCTAGAAAAGCCTCTTTGAGTCCAAACTTCTTTGGCCTTATAGCGACCTACCTCGACACTGGTCCTGAAAAAAAAGGAAATGGAGTCGTTCAAGCTCGTTGGAGTATACTTTATACGAGCTATACAGAAACTTTAGAGTCGTCCTTCGTTTTCTGGAGGAACAACGAGACAAGACTATATCCGGACGCGGTTGTTTTCGCGGAAAATAAGGGATGAAAAACGATCGAGACCTCGAGTCGGCAACGAAACAGCCCGGGCGAGAAAGAATCCTCCTTTGTTTTAGTCTAATTGTGAGACGAGAAGCCGGGCTCTGATTCTCACAGGGAGACTCCGGGACACTGCTTACGCTAGCCAACCGGAAGCCGGTATCGTGCACAAGTCCTGGTCTACTCGAGCGTGTTTCAGAACGCTACTAGCTCCGACCGAAACCCGGTCCCCAATCCCACGGTGTAAACGCCGCGGGGGTCCGCAACAGGATTCGCCGGTTCGAAACGCGCACACACTCGACCCGTTTCACTCCACGTACACGCGTGCGTCGGTTATAAATCATTAGCAGCGCCAACGATTAGTCCCTGCGGAGGGTTGCAGACGGGATACGTCTCGGCGATGCGTGCCAGAAGGACACCAACGATCAAGGGACTCCTCGAATGATTATTGCCCTGCCCAGTACTAGCCTAGATGGGGGCGAATCGGGAATCTCTTCAACTGCAACCACTTTACCGCGCTAAGTAACCTTCTATTACGTTAAGGAACGTCCACGACTATCGGTAATCGAAGATTCATCAAAGTTACAACCCTGATAAATTCGTTTTGCTTGGATCTTGAAGGTTGCTTGCGATCACGAATGAAAATTGCGATAGCACTCGAGGGGGTTACTGTACAAGTTTCATTTCGAAGAACGAATAGTTCGGAAATAATTGCCACCATGATGCAGATATTAGCTGACAGTAGGGTCCTGAAGAGGCCGCAGTTTTCTCATACAATTTGCAGCTAACGAGTAGACAAAGGAGCGGCGATCCGAAACAGGGAAATCAAATGTCGCCACGGATCCAAGGTCATGAATACTTGGGGAGCGAGGTACCCGAGGAAACGTGACGTGCATGCGGGAACAGGAGGCCGACGAGGGTGGAGGGAAACGGCGCGGCGCAACCCCGAAAAATCACGCGTTCTCGCTCGACCAACGATGATATTCTAACTATCCCACAGTGGCGAGTGGCATTAGGGTAGTAGCGTGACGTGTGGCCAGCCCTGAGCTTCTCTCGCGAGGGGTGTCTTTTCCTCTCTGTTTCTCCCTGGCAATATGCTACCCCTCGGTCCCGTACCTCTGTTGCACAGCATATGTCAGGGATCCCTTTCCGCTAGAGTAATCCGATTTATTATAGACGAGTTCGTACGTCGGTATCGAGATTTTATCGCGATATCGGTATCGCTAGCGTCGAGAACCGAGGGTGGATTAAGCATGAAGCCAGTCTTCGAAGGGATGCCACGAATTAACACGCTTGTTTTACTCGGGTATCCACTCCCTGCGACCGATGATAACGACCCGGATGCAGCCTGTCCATCGTGATTTAGGAAAGGGGTGGTTAACCCTCGTTATTCGTTCCCTTCGATATCGAGAACGGAATAAATTGTTTATTCCAAGAGCGTATCATAGTACCGTGGACTTATGAAACATACACGACGATACATAGTGATAATCCAGACCAATCCTCTGCATAAATTTTAACGCAGATTTTCTTGCAACCCGTTGTAGTGTTTCTCGGCGAAACGAGAAAAAGTCAGGCTGGAGGTTTGACTACTTAGTGGCCAGAAAGGTGAGAAGGGCCACCGCGGCGCAGAAATTATTCTCTCAATTAAGCTAAGACGCGGCGGTCCGGTAATGCGTTAATTAAATCAAGACGTTGAGCATGTGAAAAATAATTAAGGCGACCAGCCGGGGGACAAAGGGCCGTCGCCGTGGAACGCAGAAAGGCGGTGCACGCCGGAAAAGGAAGGGTTGAAGTCTCCCGCCTAGTTCTGTGTACCGTGTCGGTTTGCCGGGCCGCCGGTTGTCGTTTATTATTCCTGGTACGCGAGAAAATAACGACGAACCGACGACAGGAGACGAGAGAGGAGGCGGGTGAAACGCTCGTTCTACTCCTCTTTTTTCTTTCTCTCTCTTTTTTTTTTATTACGAAAGAATTATCGACGCGGCGCAATTAGACCAGGTTAGAGAATTTAATTAATAACAATCGTGGACCACAACTGGTTGGCCATAAGTAAAATTCCTTTTTGAACACGTTATTTTAATTAAAAGAGCCGCGCGGCGGATACGCGTCTCGCGAACGGTCGGTCGTTCGGTCCGCGGGGCAGAAAGGAAGAAAGTTCGCGCCCGGGAACTTTTATTCTTCAATAAATTATTTTTTTTATATCGTGTCCGCATTGTGCCGCGATTTTATGGTCCCTCGTTGTTCGGATAAACGAGGCAGACCTGAATATGTAAAGTTTGAATTTTCGTTATTTAACCTGTGCTGCCGCTTTTAACGACATTTTATTTAATAACGAGTACCCGAGCGGAAACTTTTCTGCTCCACACGACCGACAAGCCCCCCTCTACTCTCCCTCTTCGCGTCCACAGCTGGCGAACCGATTTTCTTCCTTTATTCTTCCCCCGCCGACGGACGAACAATTAAGTCGTTTATAATATTTTCCATCGCGAAACAGAAACGGGGTAACTGGCGAAAGAAAAATATACAGGGAATATCGTGATGGTTGATAGCCGCGAGAAAAAGGGGTACCGAGAAGTGGCCTTGTACACAAAATTCAATGGTGTTCCATGGATGTTCTCGACCCTTCGTGAAACGCGTCCCCAAAGCATGGCCACAGATTCACTTAGCACCAGTTAACGCGTACAGACTAGCCCCCCTTCTCTCGTTCTCTTTCTTTCCGTCAGAAACTATTTACCATCCCTCTCACCCCCTAACCGTTCCTTTCGTAGCGTACTTCATGTCACCACGCGGCTCGGTCGACCCTAACGTCGCAACAAGGGGGCACACCCCCTCGCCGCACGATTCACGCCCCGTCGTGCTCTCTACAATACCGCGTACAGACTTTGTAATAGCAAAGTGCCTTCCAATTTTTTAACTACCCCTTCTGCCCGCTAATAATAAACTAATTTCACTCGGACCGCAACGTTACGATTACGAGAGCATCCTTTAGACCGTCGTGTTTAAAAATTAAAAGTATAACATTGACCGTACACCTTTTTACGATACAAACGATAATAGTTTTATGACTATCGTTATTATATCTTGCATGAAAAATAATAAATATTAAATCTACTTTCGAGCAGGTATAGATTTAATGTGCTGATAGCAGCGCACGGGGTTGTAGACGTTTAAAAAATTTCAACGAAACAGAGCATCCATCCTGATCTTTATCCGTCGATCCAGTACCATGAGAAACGGGTCGTTGGAACCCCCTCGTACGCTCGTGCAACCAAAGGGGCGACGCGTCGTGTAGGCGTCAATCACACACCGCGCATATATTTACGAGAACCGTGGCCCCGGTGTGTGGCATTCTATCGGCCAACGAAACACACCCCCAAGGAGAGTTTAGCCCCTCTCGAGGCAGGATGTTGGTTAAATAATGGACCCCGTAGCGAGGGTACGCGTCAACTGCCTCGACGGTATCCTGTAACTTTTTCACCTAACGTACCAGCTCGATTCGATTCTGGGACTCGAAGTATCAACAACGAATTTAATATTACGATGGTATAATTAATTCGACGAACGAGTAATAAACTTTTGAGAATCGAATGAAAATTCTTCACGACCCAATTCCAACGCGAACTTATGGCTACGACAAGGGTGTGTACGTTGGTCCAGGAAACAAGCTGTCCAAAATCCATTGTACCCCGGGGGAGGTATCGGTTTACAGCGTTAAAGAGGCTCGAAAACGGAAATAAAATGTCCATCTGCGCGGCGTCGCGTCGAGCCGTGCCAACGAAATTACCAAAGCGATTAAAACAATGGCTCGGGGGGGCGCCTGGTGGGGCGCGAAATTCGATTTCGCCGTGTGTGTACACAAAAGGGGGTCTCTGTGCCTCGTCTCGGCTACAACCCCCCCCGCACCTTTTTTTCACCCTGACCGCGACATCGTCGACGCGCCACACGTTTACACGGAACAATCGTGCGTTTTCTGCGAACAATAAAAAAGCTCCCGTCGACTTGTCCGAAGTTGCTGCGACAACACAACTGTCTGGTGACGCGTGGCGGGGGTCAAGGGGCACGCTTCTAGT
This sequence comes from Stelis phaeoptera, assembly GCA_943735885.1. NCBI lineage: Eukaryota > Metazoa > Arthropoda > Insecta > Hymenoptera > Megachilidae > Stelis > Stelis phaeoptera. The sequence goes on along the minus strand of OX030941.1, from coordinate 10,597,005 downwards.
TCCGGCGAGCTCGCGCGACAGCTCTTCTCGTTACCGTGATATTGTGCTCCGTTCGACTGTCCTGAAACTCAAGAAGCATCCACCAGCTTTTTTTTTTCTTTTTTCTAAACGATTCTTATTCTTTTTTTCAATATAAATCTACGAAGTAATAATTTTCCCCCTAAATTTATTTCCCGAATGATTCGAAACATTGAAACTTCGACGTAGGGAGGATAATAAATAAATTAGCTCGTCTCGAACGACATCAAAGCCTTTTCATCCCTGTGAAGTCTCGATTCGAGGGGGTCCTCGGCCGATTTAAAAGGATGTTCGTCAGGTCGTAAACCTCGATAGAATGACTCGGACGGATTTTATCGGGCGCTTTAGAAGCCCGATCGGGAACACCGTCCCCCTGAGGACGATGTTTTAGACTTAGTTTAAAGTATCCCGGCCGGTTATTGATAGGCCTCGCGACGCTATCACTGGAATTGAGCCGACCTCGCAACGGGAGGGGGATCAATGTCCCTGAAAACTCGCCCCTTTTAAAAGAACCATAGAGAAGAAAAAAAAACCTTACCGAATGGGCAAGAATTTTTGTAACACCCTTTTCAGTTTCGGTGGAAAAAAATATTTCCGATCGAAAGAAGAAAAATCTGAAAGAGTTCGTCGTTGGCGGAATAATTTTCGAGCGTGGACGAAGCGCGTGCACAGAGAGGAAGCGAACCAGTATCAATAACGCCCGAGATGACGGATTGTAACGGAGCATAAAACCCTGTCGTACGTTCTAAAATAATAATCAGGCCCGCGAGGGGGGAGACGGGTGATCCTGGGAATGATCAGGAATTCCGGTCGCGTCCAGGTTGTCGCGCTAGGCGGCAATCATGGCAACATTCAGTCGTACGACGTGCAACGGTGTTACAGTCGAACGAGACCCCCACGGCCAGAGTGTAGTAGACACAGAGGGCGACCGGATCGAAAGAAGAGCAACAGAGAGAAAGAAAGAGCCGAGCCACCGGCTCGATTCGCGAAACTCACCAATTATTTGACCATTCGTTGGCAACGTGCGCCAAATCTACAAGTGTTTGCCCTGCGCTCCACACCCCCCTTCACGGTCTCTGACACTGGTGCACACAGTGAGCGAGTGAGGGAGGAGGTTGGTTTCATCGGGAGGTGATGGCGACGGCAAAAAAATCGAGTAAACAGTGTAAACCCGGAAAATCGCTGATTTCTCGAAAAGGAACGAAAAACAGAGAGGAAGAAAAGGATCGAAACGTTCCTCTTCCTTTTCTTCTTCAAAGCTGAACCAACCCCTGTTCTATCGGCGTGTCTCTACTCTGTCTCTCGTTCGGTGTACAAGTGAAACGATTTTAATTGGAGGACGATAATTGTTCGGCAAACTTGCTTCCCTCGCCGCGAATTTTCCTCAGCTACGCTTTAAATTCACCCATTGTCCACCGGTTCCTCGCAACTGCTGCCGATTCCATCGGTGTTTATCCCGTCACTGTTTCACAGACGTCAAGATCCCTGTCTGCCGAAGGGACGAGTCCCGATTGTCTCCGTCGAGACAAAGGATAGTAGCGAGGAGAAAAGCGAGCCCCCTGCCGCCTTCTACGTTGAATTACGTTTAAACTCGCCAATTAGATGGCCAACGAAACGCCACCCTCGCGATCAAACCCTTGTGTTGCGATCAAAAATCATCACAGACGTATGAATCGTCTAATACGATATCGTCCACGATTTTCCATGAAAATTCCGCCGAACATTAATCCACGATAATTATCGACCGATTTCATTTCTACCAAACCGGAAATTGTCGTTTCGACGACGCGGGTCAAGCTGAGCAAGCTTTCGGGCACCGGGTGGGAGAAAAAACGGAAGCTCGACGTTGTCGTGTCGAGGAGAAAGAGGAGGTGGCGGAGGAGGGGGAGGGGAGGGGTGTGAAAAGGTGTCGAGGGTGTTACGGCAGTCAGGTTGCGGACACGAACACGGCAACGGGCTCGAGAGCCAACGAGTGGCCGACATATTTTATAATTGATTCCGGCAAGTTCGATCGTCGATAATGACGTGTAAACACTAATTACGACCGCGGTGCCACTAATTAGTGGCTTGCCGGAGCGTCCTGGCCTGCGCCTAGTCCCGGCAAGCCGGGGTATTAATTAATTAGAACCACTCTGGCATGCTGGTGATTGCACATGGCGCGTCACACTCTGCCACGGATCCTCGCTCGCTCTCGACGAGAGACGTAACACCGTCGTTGCTCTTAATTGCTGATGCCTGCCGATGAAAATTATCCTACCTACATATCTTGGTGACATATCAATTTAAAACGTTCGTCCGCAAAAAAGAAAAAGAAAATAAGAATTTGAAGTGTTCGTTGTTTGAACAGAGATGCTGCGACTGTGATTTTAACGATATTCGGATCGCATTTAATTATTAACTCCTCGGACCAATAGGAACTTCGTTAAATATTAATTGCTGTAACTTTCAAAATACTTCTATTTTTAAATCGAAGTTTTCCACACTTAGGTTTAAAAACCTTCGATGACGCAGGCAAGGATAAAAGGAAGCTACGAAAAAAAGGAGGTGCGGAATTAAAGAAGGAAGATCGAGAGGGTAGAAAGAAAAGGAAGAAGGCCGTGGATACAAGGGAAGTTGAGAGACTGCTCGCCGTCGTCGGCTCTTTGACTGATGATTGGCAATCGGTAAGCCGATTACGAGGCCGAGTGAATGTGCTCGCCGGGCCAAGTCTGGTCTGGTCCAACCCTGGCTCGCTTGTCTATATATCCCTTGCAACCACCCCTCCCCCCCTTGGCTACCGGGTGCCGCCCCCTGCGCCTGGAATACCAGCTCTCCGTGATCTCCTTATTAACCGCACAGCTCGGTAATTGCGATCGACGAGCGATTACGCTGCGCCTCGCTGGCTGCCCTCTGCGGCCAGGATTAGGCAGATTAGTCGTCGGTTATGCCGGCGGATAATTGATTGCACCCGACGGGCCTCGAGGTGCAATTAAAGGCGGCCTTCTCTTACGAACCGACTCACCTGAGACTATCGATGCGAACGAACGCCGAATTAAATCGCTCGATTTTGATAAGCCGTCGGTTGACAAATTAATTGGAGCCTACTTTGCCTCTGGTTCGGTTAAATTTTTGTAAGAAACACACCGGCCGTCAATACTGAAGTATTCTATCGGATTGGAATCAAAAAATTTTCAATCAAAATGTGTCTGAGATGTTGTTACCAAGGCATTTGGTGCCATAAATATTTGCAACGGCTAAGAAAACCATCGTGACAAATGTATTTTAATTAATCACAAGAAATACTTTTTCTTTCGGAAATCGAATGGAACAAAGTGTCGGGTGAATAACGACGCGTCCAAGCAGAGCCACGTTTTCGAACATAAATCGACCGATAGGTTCGCGGTTAGCTCCGAGTTTTTTTCCTCGGTCAGCCCAGTAGGAATTATTCCCTCTCGATTTCCTCCCTTAATTTCCCGCCGAGCAAAGAGAGCGCACACGACCACGACGTCGACCACATATTTAATACAGCGGTCGACACGAGTGGGGCGTGTGTACATCTGTCAATGCGCCGCTCTGGACCTTGCAATTTAAAGGGGGTGTCGAGAGGGCGTCGAAGGCTTGCTTGAGTTATTGGAGGTTGTCAGTACTGGCTTCTGGTGCCAGGAACACGTGCTCCGATTTCGCGGTAAATCGCCGCCTCAAACCGTTTCCACCCCTTCGACCCCGTGCAACCCCCGGCCACGATTCTTCTCCGTTACGAGCCGGCCGAGAGGTGACGACAGAAAAAAAGAAAAGAGAAGAAAATCTCTGCCCGGCGAACTTTCACGCGAGAAATAATGGGAGCGGATAAGAGGCGTGGGATTAGAAAAAAAAAGGAACGATCGAAAATGCTGGACGGCGAAGAACGATGGGGGCTCGTTCGATGGCTAAATTATAGCCTCCGGATCCGTTTTTTCAAAAGTCCTCGCGTTTATGTGCACCGTTCTTCACCCCCTTCCTTTGTTTTTCACCGGAGAAAATGGACCCTGTGCGACGTGGAAATTTCTTTTCGAAAGATCCCTCGAGAATCCTGAGTTTTCTTTTCTCTTTCGACGCTTAACTCTTGGACGTCGGACCATGGCGATCATTCCTTGAAATTTCAAAATGTTCCTTTAAATATCCTTTCGTCTGTTGAAACTGTTGTCCTGGTTGAACTGTAGTCACGACTGTTAAATCAAGAAACTTTGGACGATTACCCCCTCCATCGAAATCATCAGACCCTCGTGCAAATACGAGAATGTTTGTATAAAAAGCAATATGTACTCGAGCCCGCATGCCGAGGCATTTGTGGCAGGAAAACGTTCGCGGTAACTCGAAGCACGCAATGTTTGGCCTGCTAAAAGTCCTCGGCTCTGCCATCTCCTACGTCATCGGGGACAGCACTTTAAAAACGCGACACGACGACACGTGTCGTCGGTCTGAAAAAAAGGGTGGGTTCGTTGTGTAGAGAACCAAAGGGCGCGGGTTTAAACGCCGCCTGCTACGATTCGCACGGTTTTTCGGCTCGTTAAATCGACCGCGATATTTCTTCGAACCTCTTGGCCCACTTTCCAATTACGTAATACCTTTAATTTCAAGCTGAAACCGTCGAAAGTTCTGATAAATAATATTCCATTAAATTCCTTATTAATTAGTCTCATTCCCAAGTAGCTAATCTTTAAATAATTACATTTCTAAGCAAGTAATTCCCAATTAATTCAATTCCTAAACACGTAATTACCAATAAGTTAAATTTCTAAGTAGGTAAATCCCAATTAATTAAATTCCTAGGTAGGTAATTCTTAATCAGATAACTAACAGTATTCCTACTAAAATAGATAATGGATTCCTGTGAAAATTCAAGCTACACCCAGCGCCTCAATGCGAAATACTTCTTATAGTCTCTTGAAAATCAAGTAGAATCTTTTGTTTCCAAAGAAATAGGCAATATCGAATTCGAAGAAATTGAAACGTGTTCGGCACGAATCGAGGAATAATCGATTGAGGATGTTCCTCGAGGAACTACGGAAAAGATGACGAATGGGAGCGTGACTACTCGGCGGAAGTTTTCTGGAGAAAGAAGAAGAAAAAAAAATCATGCTCGCCCATAGAAGCACCCTTCTTGTCTATTCACTCGAGTTGCCCTTCGCCAGCTTTATCGATTTCTTTTCATCGCGATACGAAAATAGTTTCGAGTGGCCCGACGGAACTCGAGGGCTTCTTAAGGCCGACGAAAGGGTGTACTTCTCGGTGACAGAGAAGCCAAAATGGCGGTTCTGATACGGGAACACCCCTGGAACCAGGTTGTACACGGGAAATGCATTAAATTCCTTCGATTGAAATAACCAAGAACGAAAGAAAAACACGCGAAACCCGTACGTTCGTTTGCCTGTACAAACATAAAAAAGAAAAAAGAAACACAAGAAAAATAGAAACGAAGACTTTCTCCAAAGAGAGTAACATCGGGACAAAATTTTCATAGAAGGAAAAAGTAAGCTGAGAAATCTTAGCCATCACTGGCGAGGTAGGGAAAGAAAAGCGCGTTAATTAACATAGGAAAAGCGACGGGGAATAGAGAGGGAGGTGGCTCTGAGCGAATGCAAACGGGAAGCGGAGAGAGAAATAAAAGGGAACACGAACGAAGGAGAAGAAAGAACGAACAAAGGAACGGGCAAAATTTATACACGCTCCCGCACAATGTCAACGAACCTTTCTACCTTGTTCGTGCGAGTCGACCATTGGACGCGAAAAGCAAAGTAACAGAAGCAAAGACCGCGACCAAGGGGAGAGAGATGCTGGATGTTTTAATTGGACCAAATAACAAACTGTGATTATTTGCGACAATCAGCCCGGCTGTGCGTTTGCGTCTACCAAAGCCGTGCTCGAACGACGCACCGTTTAACAGGATCGTTTTTCCGTTTTTATTTCGTATTTACCACTTTCCCACCGCTTCGCGATCAATCGTAACGCGGCCATTTTCATTGCGGCGACCGTAGTTCGCGCTACAAACTTTCGGAACGATTACAATATTAGTATTATTGTTTCTAGCTGTCATATAGAATAGGAAAGGATGTGACTCACGCGGTGCGTCGCCAGTTACGGAAACATTAATTTTAAGTAAAATTTCTGAACGTTACATTCGGTATACGGAACTTTTGGATTGCGTAGATCACAATTTTTATTATTTATTGTATTCGATAAAAAGGGGGTAGAATGCAGCCAATGAATCAATGGTCCGAAGTTTGGAAATTCCGAGCGGAATTTCGGAACGTTGCATTCGACGTGTAACCTTCCCATTTTTATTATTTCCCTTGTCTCTAATTATTACGTTGTAATAATTTTACGTAATAATTTTCTATAATTTCCCTTATCCCCGACATGCGAATTCCAAGCGAAATTTCGGAACGTTTCACCCGGTACATTTTGCGCCGGTATTGCGTAGATCGGGGAAGGATCTGAACACGAAGAAAGCCGCGAGGTAGGCAAGCCTCATAAATACAGTTTATCCGGTGGCACGCCCATCCACACTCATTATTCCGAAATATCTCATTCCAGCGTCACGGCACCGCCGACCCCCGGCCATCGTCGTGGCAGATTTAAAAAAAAAGTCTTATCTCAGACACAGCGTCAGAGATAGAAACAGGAAAACGAAGAGAGGGAAAAGAAGAAACACGGTAACCACGAAGGGGATGGAACGCGTTTGGCAAACGTTAATTGTTCAATAAAGCGGAGTTACGGCCGGCAAAAATATGCCGTTAACGGTCTCTTAAGGAGACCTGGAAATGACGTGGAAAGACGTTACCTCGCGATTAAGTTTCCTCACCCTGTCTGCTCGGGAACCTTCTTATTCGATGCATTATAAAATATGTCAGACCGTGTAACAACTATATACATCGATTATTATCCCACGAGGAAACAACGAACGAATTTCACTTCGATCCACTAGTCCGCTGCGACTGACAACCAGCCCCTTTCGTATTAAGAACAATTAACCAAACGTTTATGCGACCATCTTCGTCACGCTGGAAGCATCGAATTGACGTGACGATAAGTACCATTGTCAAATTGTCAATACCGTGGTTATTGGCTGTTTAAGAAACAACAAGTAAGCGTAATATCTAATTGTACGTTATAAAATGTAGCGTGATACGCGGAGGATTCGTTCGAAGATTGAATCCCCTTTCATTGGCCCGTAGATTTTTAATTATTCCCAAACGGATGAAAGGGAAAGAAAACTCTTTGGACGATGTGGTGGCAATCACGGCCGCATTCAGCCTGTCTCCCGATAATGGCTGGTTCCACGCGAGCCTGGCGTCTCGTAGGATCAAAATATTTCAATTCAAGAAGTCCGTGGCTCCGGTGACACAATGGCGGCACGTGTTAATGGGATTAGTCGGGTTACTATGGGGGTATATAGAGAAGGACACGGGGACGAGGCCAAAGTGTGGGCCCACGCACGTATCCTGCTTGTCAGGATGTGCTCTGCTCGCTCCTCGCTTGGAGAAGCTCGAACAAGCGACACCGTTACACACCTTTACATAATCCGGATATTTATAGATATATTTTCGTACGGGTGCCTCGAACGTGGCGTCCACCGTTCACCGATTAAATTTCATTGCCCAAGACCTGACAACGCGCGAGACACGGTACAAGCTCCATTAGCCGAATTAACAGGGTTCGGATAACAAAGATACTCGAACAAAAGAACTCGTCCGTCGATAGAAATCTTTTAATTTTCTTGCATTCGTTATGCCTTGTCAATGGAAAACAAAATCGTTCTACGTAGGACTATTATCGCACTGATTTGGATACGATGGATTTTCGGGCAATCGCGAACCAGATCTAGGAAATAATTTCTGGAATAAGAAACTCGTCAAATTTTATAAATAAACAAGTAGGTATTATAACGTGATAATCGGGCGAATGGAATAGAGAACGAAGTTGAAATATAGGCAAGAAAGACGGAAGGAAGGAAGACGCGAAGTTAAATGAATTCACCGTCGCGGTATAGAAGCTAAAACGTCCATGACTGGCGGGGGAACAGAATCATGCAGGATTATGATTATCCTTGTCGCAAGAAACGAGTGATTTATCCTGTCGCCGTGCTCATTACTGCTCCCGGTCACATAATCCAACCTGCTGGCCACACCTTGCTGACCAGCTCGCGCATAGATTAAGGCACGTCCATATCGGCGTAGGTGCATCCTGCGGTTTGCCGTGCAAATTAACCGAGCCACGCGCTGAATATTTACCACCCCTGATCATCTTTCCGTTCCCTTTAACCCATTCACGGATATCCGAATTTAAATCATTTCCTACAGTCATTATTACTGATACCGAATAAAATAAATTTTCCTAAGTTTGATTCGATGCTTAGTACAAAGTGTCGCTGCGGTTCGTATAATTCTAGGAAAGGTTAAAGAAAATTTCATCTCGGTTCATCGAAATAAAGAAAATCGTTTAAATGGATTCACGAGGTAACAAAGGAGAGATTTTCCGATGGGATTTTACAATTGAAATCAACCACGACTTATCGTTCCAGCGTATCCCGGCTCCCTTGAAATATATACGGTTTTCTCTAAAAGATACACCGTTTAAACACGAGAGCCGGGGAAAGCCGATCTTCCTTTTGCCCCCCCCCCCCCTCCCCCCTAGCAACGTGCAGCGGCTAGGAAAAAAAAAGTGCAACCGATAACGAAAACGGTTCGGGTGGATAGCAGAGGCACACGACACCGACGATTGCGAACAGAGGGATGAGAGAGAAACGGAACGGGGTTGGTGGACGACGGGATTTTTACGGAGAAGAACATAAATATGGGGTATTATTCTCGGGAGCTGGTCGGTTGGCTGGCTGTCCCTCTGATTTATAGGCTCGGCTTGTGAACACGGCTGCCGGTATTTTTATTTAAATTTAATACACTCCACTTGCCGCGCGGGGGTGTGTATTAGGCAGCTTTAATAAGCGGCCATGTACCAGTAAATATGTAATGCGAGCGGCGTTGCGTGCGGCTGATGATGATAAACGACCGTAATTCTCACGACTTTCCCTTTAACTAGCCTGAATTCTAAACAAAAGTATCCCCCCTCTAATATCCAATATTAGGTCTAATCGTATCTCTTTTGAACTTCTTTCAAATTTATCAAGTATACAAATTTTTATTTCAACCCCTATCCCCGGAAATAATTACAAAAATTCCCAAAGCTTACAATAAACCATATCGTTCCTTCTATGCCAAAGTTACGAATGCCCAAAATTTCCAATTTGCAACTAAAAATTGCATAATTATCTTTGGACAACCATGGAACGATTTCCGTGTCAAAGATCGAGCGAGGATTAAAAAGTACTTCGTCAGGATGTTTAACCACGGTATCGATGTCTGTCGGACAACTAATTCGAGGGTAGACTGTGTACACTCGAGCTTTCCATATGTACATACGCTAAGTCGATCCTTCTCGCATGATGGATCGAGTTAATGTAGCGTGGTCCGCATTTACGCAATACGCAGACAGTAGGTTCGGCGTTGATCCTAAGCTCGCGGGCGATGGTTGAGGGTGACCGTGGGAGAGAACGCAATGGGTGTTGCTGGGTGCCACGCAGGTACATCTGTAATCCTAGTCCCGAGCGCTTTAATTTCTAACTGGCAACCCTGTGTTACACTATCAAAACTGCAGACGCGGAACTAATTTTATTAATTATCGAGTGTTAATCGTTTTCAAATTTCGTTGAAAGGAACGAATAGAATTCGCGATGTATTCAAATCCTGAAGCCGACATAGGTGTCAGGAAACATCGGAATATCTCGCTGGATATTCCATTTACTCAACAGCCAGCCACCCTGACCGCCGCAACGTTTACCTCCTGGACGAGGGAAAGCAACGATTTTCACGGTTCTTTCCCGTGACCGACGTTTCCTAGCTACGTTCTTGAACGAAAGGATTCAACGACGCATAGAGAACGGCGAGGTCGGTTTCCAAAAAATTCTTACAATAAGAACTGACAGGGGCGATTCTGGCTAAGCGACAGGGAGAGGTTTATTCGCGGACAATATGTTTTCTCGTGCTTGCGACGAGGAGAAGGACCGGGAGCTCCTAGGGGTGGCTCGCATTTTAGGGTGGCTCACGGGGCTTGTAACTCGGTTAAACTGGCACGGATATTTCATTAGCCGTCCCCCTGAAGAGACTCGACCCCACGTACAACCCCAGAAGCCCGCACCACGGAACAGACAGAGAACTGAAGGCTGCTCTTCGCGGAGTCCTCTCTGATCCTCATCGTCGGCGTCGTCGTCGTCGTCGTTTTCGCTGTTCGAGGCTCGTCGCATTAAGTCGAGTGCCGCGCCGACCCCACTTTTCGCTAAATTGTTGACACGACAAATATATCGTTCCTGCTCCCGTACAACCCGTGTGTCTGTCCGTGTCTCGTTCTCGAGGGTGCTGTTTCGAAAATTCGAGGGAGACCGTAACTTTTCGAGCCCCTGTTATGATTTTCATTTTGACTCCTCGATGCACCCTTGCCACTTCTTCTCTCGCGGATGAACGCGGAACCACGCTAAATACCATGACGACTGATTCACGAGTCGACGAATTATTGCCCTGTGTTTTGTTTTTCTTATTAACCCCCGACTAATGGATGCCAGGTCATTCGGCGTCTATTTCTATAGAAATATAAAAATATGGGAATATAATAAGTAAAATAACATAGGGTTTCTAAATATTCCCTGTACCATCGCTGATGAAGTGGAATAACGATATTATTAAAAAATATTTCTGACAAATCTAAACGTTACTTTACGAGGTATGTTTTTAACCCTACAGTCATTCCTGCGTCTATTTTCCGCGTGTATTTCATCACAATGAAATTGGTCGTGTATCCTTAAAACCTTGACTGGCTTATTTGACAGCACGAAGGAAACAGGGCTCGCGCGAGTCGGCTGGACTTTAAAGGATGGCACGGTTGGTCAGCCTAGGGTAGCTGGCTGTTATCACGGACATTAGCTTTCAACGGGTCTCCCAGGATATAAAAGTAGCCCGGGGCGACCATTACTCGGACATTGTCCGCGCGACTCTCTTTCCTCCTTTTCGTCCGTTGCTTTTCCAGCCTTCGTTGGCCCCCCTGTCTTTTCCGCTAGAAACGTTCCGCCTAGGCGCCAAAAGAACGAGCAAAGAAACGGGAAAAGGAGAAGTCGGGTCTCCTTATCAGAATTCCAGGTCCGTTCCAGCGTCACCTTGTCGCAAATCCATTTCGCAGTCGGCGAATTTCCACTCGTACACGTCCCTGGAATCGGGACGAGGGCTGGGTTTCAATCGCGCGAATTTCCTTCGACTCCTTCAGCCCTTTTTCTTCCACTTCCTAACCCATCCTCCACCTCGAACTCCTCCTGTTCGTCTGCTGTCGCGTTCACGACGAAAATGGACCGAGAATCTCTTAATGGATTGATGCCTAATTTGAGCGACAGCCTTTTTCCGCGAGACTTCGTCGGAATTGTATTGGAAAAAAAATGGCAAGCTGAGGTGTCTATCGTGCCAGACAACGTGGATCGTAGATAATTTGTCTGCACAGTCTAATATTAAAAATCTACATCTCAACAGATACGGTGACAGAAGAAATATCGTAAAGCTTAACATCCCTGTGTACGAAAAAGCATAGAGTTTAAAAGGGTGAAATTCTTTCGCAAAGCCATCGATACGATTCAAAGCCACGAAGGGGGGCGGCGCACACGTTGGCTCATTATCGGCCGCTAATAAATCCACATATTTCCCGTTAATTGCCTCCCACCTGAAATTTCCAAGCGAATCTGTTCGCTGAACATGGCGCGCATGGTTAGTCAGAGAACTCGGATGTCGGCGTCAGGAGACGGGAAGCAATTATCCGTTTCGAGATCGCGGCACGAGCACGAGTCCTTCTCCCTTTTTATTCCGTCCAATGGGGTAAAAAAGACTGAAATATTGGCAAACGGTATCTCAACAAATTAGCTCGATGAAATGCAGATGGAACACAAAGTGAGGCTCCGCGGGCTGGAAAAGGGCGAAGACAGGGACAACGGATCGGGCGAAGGGAAGCGAAAGAGAAAACGAGAGGGAAACGGGGCACGCGAGGGTCGGACGAGCAGGTGAACGAGAAAGAGAGACGGTGAATCAAAGTAAAGTCGTTCAGACTCATTGAACTGGAAGTAACCGACAGAGTGGCTTCCGCGCCTGCCGCTACTAATCTTATGCAATTACTTTACAATTCACTCTGCCGCTTGGCACTCACTGCCGATAGAACAATCTCTGAAATCGAGTTACCCCCTTGAAACTTTCCAGGCGACCCCACCTCTACCCCTCAATTTTCTCTTCAGTGGCAGGATTTTTCTTTTTTCTTTTTCATTTCAGGTAACACCCAGTGAGCATCGTCACGATACTCGTTGATACGTTCCGTTTGAAACAGTCCCTTCTCGTTTATTTCTCTTCAACCCCCATCGATCTTTTCAACAAACCGACAATTACTTTTTATCCCGTTCGAGCGTGAGTTTCTTTACTCGACACCGTTCGACGATCTCTGCTTTGCTCATTATTGCGCTTAATTAGCACCGGATACGATGAAACATTGACGGGTAGTTTTCGACACCTTGAGCGTGGCGCTAAAGTCGTAGAAAATCTTTAAATACCCGATAAAATTATCTGCAGTCGCCTAAATAATAGTTGGTAATTATAAAGCGACGGTTGTGTTAAAGTAAATGAACTGTTACCCCAAAATATTAAAGTAAGGAAGGAATAACGCGTGATGACGGTACCTAACGACGTGCATGTGCACCACCGGAAAGATTCGTTAATAGAAAACGGGAATATCGAAACCGAGGGGTTTGGTATCGATATCTTGGCGCAGTCTGTCCGTATCCCTATCCAATCTTAGTTATTGAAAAAACTACAAGACCATCCTAAACAATGGCGGTCCCATGGGGTACGGGGAAAGGCAGTGCCATTTCATTAAGGAACGTTCTGCGCTCTCCTCCGGCCGGGTTTCCGCGATTCGATTCGCATACAACAAGGATCGAAATACTTTTGTGGCCGATCGAACTCGAAAACTTTCGAGGTCTGACATCCGCCGAGAGGAAGCTCGCTCGTTCAACCATTCCCAGAAATTAATCTTTTTTCCCCGCGTATACTTTGCATCCTGCAGCTGTGCTCTTCTTCGTCTCGTTTTTTCTTTCTTTTTCATTCGAACGAACGTGTGTCGTCGACAGCAAGATAAAAATCGTTCATTACAGACAGTGGATACAAGCTAGAAACGACGTTGTTTATCGTGCGTCGCGATCTCTCGATCAGATGAACGGAACCACTTGAAAATCCACTTGACAAGACGAAGGGGAGAATTCTGCTACCTTTCATCGTCAGTCGGACCGTTCTGCGTTCACCATTAGGTACCAGCGTCGAATTAATCAGGCCTCGATGCACGAAGAACGCTACTCGATCTTCGTAGCCGGTCCATTACCATAATTGCAACCAGCTCGTCGTCCGTCCGTTTAAATATTGCAGAACCCCCTCTCCAAAGATTCCCATGAAACCTGGATCTCTCGACTTCGGCCCAACCGATCCGAAAACGTTGGTTCGAAAATTCTCCGGTCGAGTAGGATTTCGCTCGATTCCCGGAAATCCATTCACTCCCGTTCCCTTTTGCCCGAGTAATCGGAGTAATTTCGAAGGCGACCAGCCGTGACGGCGTGGCCCGTGCACCGTCATCATAATTGTTTCCTAACGGGGCCCGGGATAGGACAAAACAAACAGCGCCATATGGGCGACGATGTCGGTGGAAACGAGACGGAGACAAACACGGCCCCCGTTCGGGGGGGTGCGTTGCACCCGTGATCGAGATACGCCCATGTAATCAAGGGAACCAAACGGGCAACCCCTTGTTACACCCCCGAAAAGCCTCCCTTACAACGATATGGTGAGCCGTGATTAACTTTTCGTCGTGGCGTCGCCGCCCCATTCATTTGCCATTCATTCGCGTCCACACGGATTACCAGCGTTACGAGACTCGACAGACAGTGAGAAAAACGAGGAGAACGAACGACCAGAGGGAGAAAGAGGGCGAACGATGCGTTTGTGCTCGTGCACGTACGCGGAAAAGATCAGAGAACGAAATCACTGACTGACTGAGTGACTGACCGACTGAAAGACTGATTCGAACCAGGCCTCGATTGCCCAATCGATATTTCGTTGGCTTTCGATCGTCGAGGGAAGGGAAAATCACGAACGCAATCGTTCACCAACGAGGCAGCACACGTTTTCGCAATTTGTTCGGATTTCATCGCGAATTACAACGTCCAACTCGCGTTATAAATTGGATAATCAAACGGGGGGTAGCTTTTTAATTACGAAAAATATCAAGCATCGATGTTAGATGTTTCGATGAAAACGAGGAAGCCCCGCTTTAAAGCGAGCCCCGTGACTCACCGCCTTTAAAACCGCGACCCGGTGACAAAGAGCAGAAGGGGTTTTGCGCCCTCTCCGGTCCACGATTTAATGCCCCGGCTCCTGGTTATCAGAGTAATCGTGAAACTCACCCCAACGGCCCCGATTTCGACGGCCCTCACGGGGCGACCGTTGATTGAAACGTTCTGATTGCGTCCCCCAGGGGGTGGCATGCGGGTGTGCCGCCTAGGGGGACGGTGGACCACCACCGCTCTTCTACGAACACCGCCGACGCGGCACGTACCCACTTATTTGGTAGTCTAATGTCTAATACGAACGTCACCGTGACGAGGAGGCTGATGATGTCGTTCGTGACTCGATCACAGACAATGGAACCCCTTGCAAGAGCCTGCAATTCTTCGAAGGAGACGTTGCACTTTTTCGAATACCATTACGCTGAAATTCTTCTACTTATGTCTTGCAATTTTCTACCAACAACGATCGCGTGGTTCAGCTTGTAACCGACTTTGATTTTCTCGATAAATTATTCAAGAACGATCCTCGTTGAATAGAGGTGGAAAAAAAAAAGAAGGCACTTTCCATATCCTACGCGCAACCGAAACGATTTCAATCCCCCCCGGTACTCGGGATGCTGCGCGTGAGATCGAAAAATCAGGCACTCGAGAACGCGAATTGAAAATCTGGCGGCGATAAAAAAGGACGAAGGCAGAGGGGGGACGATCCTCCGGCAATTTCTTGCAGCCCCGATACGATAAAGCTAGTCGCGAGAACGTGGCGTGGTGAAGAACACGAAGAAAAAGACGAGAGTAAGGTAGGAAGGAACAGAAGAAAGAGGGGCAGGGGAGGTTTTCGTCGAGGGAGGATGGTCTATCAGCATATTTCAAAGATAAGCCTGCCTCTGCCTGCGTCTGCCTACCCTTCTCGGCAAACCCCTGCCGGGCCATCAGCCATAATAACAATCCGATATGATTACGCCATAATCGTAACGCAGCCAGAGTAGCGGGAGAGCAAAATTACGCCGGTGAATTGAGATACCGTGTTTACGTCTTCCAAAGTGCTCGCATAAACAAAATTAAACGACTCCCCCCACCCTGGTCGACGCGCAACGTTAACTTTACGCCCGAGACGTAGCTAGGACAGCCAATCCGTCACGAGGAACGTTCAAAATCTTTATTTAATTTTTTATTTACCTTGCCATGTAAAATATACAATTCCTAGTTTATACAAACTTTTCCTTCGACCACCGTGGAACAATGTTCCCCAGTTCTGATCGATCCTGTCCCACGTATACAAAGAAGCAATCGCTCGAGAAACTCGCGACGACCTTCGTCTCGTTGACCAAGTTGCGGTTTCGACGTCTCGAGAAAAGGGTTGTCCGCGGAGGCTGGTTCCAGGGTCGAAGACTGACTGCTACCTATTCCCGGCTCCCTAAAGATCAGGACAATGTACCCTCGACGTCACTCTCAATGCCTCGAACGTCAACGAAGGGTAGGCGGGTGACGCATAATTCGGATAGGAGGAGCTAGTTCGAGGAAAAGGCGATATATAGCTAAGCTGGAAGAAGGAAGACGGAACGAAGGAGGATGAGAAATCGACGAAGGCAAGGGTATCAGAGAAAGGGGACAGAAACGATCAGCAGTCAGCTGACGAGGTACGAATATAATGGTGGCAAGAGAGGAAGAAGAAAGCTGGCGGGAATGAGAGGGAGGAGAGGACTCTCACTTTCCTGTCGGCAGTCGACGGTCCGGATTGTCGATGGAATGCTAAACGACCCGGAATCGCTGAATCGGTATTGAGTCCTCTTTCGTGGTCTCTCCTTCCCCCCCCCCTCTCTCTTTCTTGCTTTGCCAACCAAGAGTACCTCGTTCTCTCTCCGTTTTCTTCTGCCACCTAGCCGCCAACTTCCGACCGCCCTTAGCATGCCGGCGATTGTGCTCGCCGTTTTGTACGAATTTGCCTGTTGACTTCGATGTCTCGCCATGGGAATGGAATACCTGTGACCGTCCGATTTGTCGGCTACCTTAATCCCCATACCCCCCGTGTGCAATTCTACTAGTTATTTTTCCAACTTTTCACGGTACAGCCACTTTATTCATTAACACGTTGACTGCCACAGTGAAAACAGACGTATGTAGTCAGACGCGACAAAACGACAATTATTACGGACACATTCAGTTAATTTTCGGAGAATTTTTAAATAGTAACGTTATCCATGGTTCAATTAATCATTTCTCTTGTTAATTATTTGATAGAAAAAAATTTAGCGCAGTCCACGTGTTAACAATTTCATTCCCGACAGACACAGCCAAACCTTTCCCAAATCAATACCATTTAAAGCTATACCCTTATTCACAGTACCGTGTCACGTACGACTCGCTACCATAGTTTGAGAATTAGGAAGCAATATCGCGATAATGATACGACCATTCCCCTAAGCGATTCCAAAAACAGCGAAAGCCAAGCCTGGACCAGACGCCAACATCTAATTCCCGTGGAACAGAGCGTGGCATCGGTGTCTCGAATCGGCATATCAGTCCGCTTCTATCATCTTTCCACGCATACAAACCGAGCCGAGCGTGTCTACGCGTGAACGAGTGTACGTGTGTACGTACCGTTCGGCATTATCCGAGCTCTAGTATCTGATGACCCGCCCAGGGCTGCGTCTGACAGCAGCAGCCGGGAAATGAGGACTTCTAGGAGGCAAGCGTAAGCGAGCACGGCGGGGGGATGGTGAGTTTTGCGGAGGGCACTCCGTTTCCACGGGTTTGCGGCTAGAGGGCAGGGACGAGCAGCGGTGTTGGTGGGGTTAGGGAAGAGCGCCAGGAAAGGGGGGTGACAGTCTTCATGTCATGCACTTAAATATGTACCCGAGATAATGCCGTCGAGAGGACCTGCGGGGCTCGCCGAGTTCTCGAATGGAATGGAACGACCCGGAGTGTTTCAGACAGTTTGTTTACCAGCCGAGTGTCTCTCCCTTCTCTCTCCTCTCCTTTCCAACCCCCTCGTCGACCCTCTTCCACGCGGCGGCCTCTTTAAACCGATTGATATCCCTGGACGTTTGTTCGACTCCTGGATATATCTCTAAAAAGTTTCTAGCTATAATTATGTCATAAGAAACGTGGACGTTCGATCGTACTAGAAAAAGATTCGATGTCTGTGTAATTTTCAAAGATCGTTGAAAAACGACGGAAGTCTGGTGTTAATCGATAGGAAGGCGAGCGTGTGGGTGCAGGCCAGTGAATCGAACCGTGTGTGTGCATATGCTAATGCGAGAATAAACGGTTCTATTAGAAGAGCCAACAAACGCCCCACTCGATGAGCACGGGGATTTGAATACATAAATACTCGAGAGTTCCTGGTGGGTACGCGTATGCATACGTTCAGGGGTCGGAGGGTGTGATGTTTTAATCCGTCGACTGTGTGCGATTATTTTCCACGCGACTCGTAAAAGGCTGAAGATTCTCGAGAATTCGCTATGGTGCATTCGACGAATCGCGTTATCATACTCGTCTTGATTCGTGGAATTAAATCGACGTAAGGAGCGAAGGAGAATACGTTCGATCGGTAAGAGTGGGAATTCGGAAGAGCGAATACCTGGAGGTCGAAGGAACAGTTTCCAAGGCATTTCGCGTCGTCGCTCGACAACTCCAGCGTTCCCCTTCCAATTCCTTGGCCACCACCCAAAACACTCCGTCCATTGCTAAGTCACTTTGTCTAATTCCGACCAACTTTCTCGATTTATCTTCGCCACCCCCCCTGCGCGCTCAAAGATCTTCCGAATGCGTGAACCCTCTGCGATCCTAACAATTACTTTGCATCCAACACAGTCGATTATAAAATTGATCCGTTTTACGGTTTAAATTCTGAATGAAAAGCAAAGGTTCGAATGGAAGGGTTGAGTTTACCGAGCAACAAAAATAATTACAAACGATACAGAAACGCGGGTTAGTCGACATACGCGAGGCAGAAAAATAGAATGTTCAGTTTTCTTGGCAGCGAAAAGGAGACGTTTCGGTGGCACTCGACTAATGGATGCCGGCAATCTTACGGCAGGGTGAGAACGTAACGCGGACACGACGAAGACGGAAACGGAGAAACGACGCAAAAGCCGGTAGGACAGATGAAGAGAGAGGAGGGGCGGGGGGGGGGGGGGGAGGACGTCGCGACGGCAAACTTTAACTCGTTAATTACCGACGCGAGGGCAACTTCTTGCCGGCGCTCGAATATTTCAAACTATTGTGTTCGTAAACCCCTCGGGCTTTGGCTGAGGCAAGGAGACCCCCGTGTAGCACACACCGAGGTCCTGCACTCCTGTTCCTTCGTCTACAATCGCATGAACGAGCGTCTACCGGCGCGTAGATGCGCACCAATACGCGTGTCCTTTACACGGAACCGTCCTCCTTCGCTCGAGTCGCTCTCGGCTGAAAGTCTCTCCCGAATGTCCCAGAAATCCCTGGCTACGAGTCGAGCCGTGTCGAGTGTCGTTGGGCCAAGAAAAGAGAAGGCGGAGGTTGAAGAAATTGAAGAAGAGAACGAAGTAGAATGGGTTAGGTTGAGAGGCTCGGAACGAAAGATATCGATGGGACACGACGACACCGATAAAACCTAAGAATCTTGATTGATTTCCATTTTCGAATATTTTTTTACAGAGAACATCGAGTTTTCAGCTTTTTGATGGTTCACCGTGTTCACCTACGAGACAATGTTTGCGACGATCGTGCTCCTAGGAATTCGTGTCGCGCCGAAACTCGTCCCGGTTGCAGTCTGAAGAGTTCGCTCTTCAGACATCGAGGCTGCCGGCGAAACCTCGGGCTTGCTGGAGAGCAGCACCTGGATACCACGGAAATTTCGTCGCGTTACGTCCCGATTCGACTCGGTTCATTTCTGAAGAAACACCTGCTCCAGATTGCACGATCCAGAGAGCGGAAACCGTATCCGGTACTCCAGCGTTGCTTCATCCGGAAGGAAAAAACCGGGAACGTTCTGCCGGTACGTGGAACGAGGGTGCAAACAGAGAGACAGGGAGAAAAAAGAAAAAGAAGAGAAAGGAAGAAAGGCAACAGAGGGAGCAGAGAATCGTCGGGAAAAAACTGAGAGACAGAGAGAGGGATGTTTTAACATCCCAACGGGGCGGGGGTGGTTCGTACATAACGTTAATTGTCGCAATTATTACGATATTATAATTCACCCTAATTGTACGGCCAATCGGCACGCGAAGTGCTTAATTGCTCCTTCCGGGGCGGAGAGGGAGAGCGCCGAGCGGTAGGGTTAGAGGGAAGGAGAGGGAGAGGGAAAGGTTCATGCAATTAAATTAATCGCCACCATTCTCGGGTACAATGATAATCCCGGTTACAACCGCTACTTTCCACAGTCCTCGTCGCGTATTTGTTGTATTTCCCAGTGGTTTTCGAAGTGGAGAGGAACAAAACGGGGAAAATCCACGGATAATAACGATAACTCGATGACTGCCGTCAACGGGGATCGAACAGACAGAAGAAAAACGAACGAGTGCTGTCAGAGATTCAAAAAAGTGACGGAACTGAATACGATTACTTTATAATATTAACTTGATGGATAGACATTCAAGATAGTAGAAATTATTAATTTAAAGTCGCACGCGTACGACGCTGGTCGCGAAGCTGATTTCGTCGCGAGACGATGGCGGAACAAAGAGCACCCCTTTTTTCAAGGAAAAACGTAAATGCAAGAAAGAAGTTTCAACGCCTGGCGGGAAAATTAAAGGCGAACAACATTGACTGTTTAATTCGTAGACCGGCGTTCTTTGGTCTTTACTTAAAAAAAAAAAGAATAATTCCTCCCACCATGCACGCGGCTCAACAAATAATTATGTCTTATTATTAGAGAACCCGTGCAACGCGTCCAACCGAAGAAGAAAATTTTGCTCTCCCTCGATCCGGTCGAAAACGGGAAAATATCGAGAGAGAGAGAAAAAACCGAGCCAAGGATTCAAGGAATGTTTCCAAATGAACGATCCCGAACGGAGGAAACAACGATATCGAACGTTCTAACGGATGGGCTCGATGAGACGATTAATACGAAGAAAAGTCGAGAGTTCGGTGATTATTATACGGAAGGAACGCGAGAGACTGCGAGCACGCAAGAACGTCCAGAACGATGCTCCTATTGTTCGACCAGCGGGCCCAGAGATTCCTCGACCGCAAACCCGTATCTCCGTCAGACATATTTTCTCTTTCGTTTTGCACGATTTTCCTCCGTCCCACATCTCGTGCTACTCTTAATAAGCCTATGCTCGGCTGCGTACCGCGATGCATCGCCTGAAAGACGTCGACGAGAAACCAAAAATGACGACAGTACTCATTTGCAAGATGAAACCGACGATTCACACCTGGAAGACTTCGTTATTCGAAGTCTCTGACCGTTCTCGAGGTTTCAGTCTTCGGACAAATCCTGCCTTTTCTTTCCTCGCAAGGATTTTTCGTTTTTTTTTTTGTTTTTTTTTTATTGTTTCGTCGGTGGTGTGTCTCGTAATAAGCCGCGAATTACGCAACGTTGGCCGTTCACAGCTGGCCAACCGCGTTATGCGAGAGCTTCCAGGCACAGGTGACATTTCGTGGTTCGTGACGCGAGCAACATCCACGGGAAAACGGGAACGCCGGCTGCTACGCTCCTGTTCTCCGTAGCTAGGCTAATGGACAAAAGAAGGGTAGCGCGGAGAAAACGGCGTACGTCAGTGCGCAGCCGTGAAAGGGTGCAACCAACGATTAACAACGAGAGAGCCGTGAGTGTCGCCGAGAGTGTTGTCTTCGTGTGCCGTTTTCACGCAGTCATCGTCCTCGACCTGCCTCTTTCTCCCTCTTTCGTTGTTGCACCCGGTTCGTTTTCGTAATTGAAAGACGACCCGTGCAGATCGAGCATCCCTCCCTCACCCCCTAACCCCTGCCCGTTATTATGCAGAATCCTCGAGGTGCCCGTCATCGTCGTGACCGCTGTGCCGATGAGCTTGCACCACCTTCGCCATCCACGAATCTTTATTGTTTACTTTTTTTTTTTTCACGAGACTAGATAATTTCTTTTATAGATCACAACGATTGTTGAATGTGATTACTTATATTTCTACGGTGCGTTGGGATAGTTTTAGATATAAATTTAGAAATTCAGCAAGGTTGATTGTTAGATTAACTTCCCTTGTTATAGAGTATTCTACGAGCCCTTGAACCGACCCAAATGCTTCCATATTTTAACCAAACTTCAGTATCCGTGATTTCCCAGAAGTCAGAAGAACGACAACAAGTCCACGGAAGGTGTAAAAATCGCAGAGAATCGAAGGAACAAAAATTGATCGAGGTAGTTACACAGCGATTCTCAGCGATAGAAGAAGAAGAAAAAAGGAACATCACGGGTCAAAATCTCGCGGAGACCTGGTGATGAATCGTGCCACGTTACAAAGCGTTTTTCAGGAGGCTGAAGCGCGAAACCGCCTGCGAAGACGAGCAGATGACGCCGAATGACGGGGCGTTCTCTCATTAGGCACGAAAAACTCGTGGCTGAATCTATAGCCCTTAATTTACACCGGACCCCGTGTGTTGTTCCCCCGGCAACGTTTCTCGCGAACCAACCGAGCGGATGGAAACTAGGCTAACGATGCGGATGCAGAAAAGGAAGCCACTCGTCGCGAGACGAAGTTAAAATCGATAAGCAAAACGCGCCGTCACGCTGCTACGGATTCTAGAAACGCGACGATGAAAAATCTGAAGATGAGCAACCGGGGAAATGTCACAATATTTACGATGAAAGAAATCGACATCAAAGATTTTTTTTAAGCAATGGATTGAATGGTAATTATCTCATTATTTGGAAATTAGAAAGAGAAAACACAAAGATGTGTATTTTTTCAATCGTCGTTGTGTCAATTGGGGATTCATATATTGTATCCCAACTATGAATATAATCAACCTTGGCAAACTCCTACCCTTAATTATTACACCTGAAATTAGAACCTTCGATGTTACATCCGTGTCTTTTGTATCAGTCGAATAATTCGTAAAATAATATGATACGATTTGAAGATTAATCGATCGTATTCTTGATAAGTAGAACTTCGGTGCGTCTTGTCACGTATGTCTGACTCCACTATGCCAGTCGACGCGTTAATTTTCAGCCGAGCTGGTACGAACGATGGTTCTACCAACTTGCTGGCTCGTTTCAGCCATTCCCGGAAAGCAGTACGTTACAAGCAGAGAAACGACATCCAACGAACGAGATAAGGCTAGAAGTCACGATTCACGGAACAGCTGTAGCCTTTCTCCGCGGTGGCGAAAAAGCTCGCGCGAGGTGTGATCGTTACGCGAGGTCGCTTTGACGCGCCCTCCTGCACATCGGGCGCGACAAAAAGGGCGCGCAAAGAGAGTTTCGGGGGGGAAAAAAAAAAAAGAGGACGCGCCCTTTTCAGTCATCCAGCCTGGCTCTGCTGAATTAAGCGTCGCTCTGCCGACGAAAGGCGAGGCGAAACCGGGAAGAGGGAGAGAGGAACAGAAAAAAAAGGATGAGCAAGATAGCAATAGTGGGAGGCAACGAGGATGAACGCAGTCACCTTGCGTTTAATCCGCGAGCGGATTAAGTCGAGGGAATTCGTGACAGGGAGCGGAGGACATCAACGGCGAACGGTCCGCGCCGCGTTCCGCTCAAAGACGCGATTTCGAAACGAGCCCAACACCTGAAAAGGAACAGCCTGTTCCCTTCTGTTTCTTCGCTCGCGAGCACGCGACACGATAATTAGCTCGCGAGCTAATTTCCCGCTGATTGTCGCGAATCATCGCCGAGTGTCGGGATTTAAACGATGAAAGCCACCGGCACGAGACAAAGATCAACGTCAAAGAGGATCCCGGCTGTGTTCCTCTGCGAGGCGGATACACGCTGAAAGCGCCAAGCCTCGCTTTTCGGCCCCGCTGTTTGATGTCGAGCACTCGCAAAGCGGCAGTCGTCGTCCGGGCGCAACTCTGCTTTCATTTCAACCCCCCTCGATCGTTATTGGATGATAAAACGTTGCCGAGACCGACGATCGAATCGTGCCAACCGATGAATGCGTACGGTTAACGCACGCGAGCGCAAAAGAAGAGCTGCAAAACGCTAGTTTATAGTTTCCCGCCAAACGTGCACAGCTTTGGTTTTTTCTGTGAGCAACTTGGAAACGTTCGATCGCCAAACTCCTATCTAACAACTTTAATAGATAAATATGAAATAAATTGATAAGCGTAATTAGAAATCAGGATTAAGAATCCGTTAAATTCTCAATTACCTACGCGTTCGTCTCGGCTGGAAGCTTCTCGAGGCAGCACGAGTCGCGATTTTCACGCTGTACCGCTCGTCTCCCTCTCGAACCGCTTCATCTTCCCTCTTTGTCAGCCAAATGGTGACTGGTGGGTGCGAAGGGCGACACTTCCGTGTCTCGACGCATCGCCGTGTTCACGATGCGTGTCACGACGCCGACGACGACGACGACGACCAAGAAGAGGACGACAGTGTCAGTCGTGGCACGCACACGAACGCCCACTTTCCACGGGGCCCCATCCGTGTCTGGCTGTCACCGTGTTACGTGTTTATGTATGCGTCGTGTACGCATTAAGGACACCCAGATGCATGCCTCGATGAAGTCACCGGTGTTGCTGCACTTGCTGAACATAAGTGCGAATTGCAACACCACTCCCGGTGCTTCGTTCGTCGCCACCCTCCGCTTCGTGTACCCGCGCCATGAAGCAAGGAGGGTGGTTCACGAAGCGAGTGCCGTTGCGTGCATAACGTGCGGACGCGCATACTAATTACGGCGTTTCCATTTTGCGCCATCCAACGCTCGCTATCTGCCATCCGAGCACTCTGCCCCCGCTACCAGCCGCCCTACGTGTTTCGTTTCCGACAACTTTGCCAGTGCCGTATCTAAAGGGACTGTCGGCCTCTTTCCTCCTGCGATGAAAGAAACGGTCCCCTGAACGGTACCCTGTATATTTTCTTATTTGGGACGGTTTAATCATTTCCCTGTCATTCGGTGTAGAAAAGATGGAATGTGGATTTCAATAGTAAGCAATGATTACGAGACATGGATCTTAATAATAATAGCTTATCTGGATCATAAGTAAATCTTAAATTCCGCGAATCACCCTCACGTCACATCCCTGACGGTTATCCATCGGGCACCCCGTTTCACGGCTGTAGTCGCATCCCTTTCTCTCTCCTTTAGCCGACGAAAGGAGCCTTTAATTAGCATTTCGATCCTTGGAAAGGCCGTTTACGCCGCGAAGTCGAGTTCCACGCGGTGATTCGAGGCTGCATCGGGCCAACCGCGATGGAAAAAAAGAAACGGAAACGAAGAGAAAGACGGCCAGAAACGACGACGACTCTTTCTCTCTCTCTCTCTCTCTCTCTCTGCGCTCTTTTTGTCAGCTTGTCTCGTCACTTCGCATTCTGGTAATTAGTTCATTTGACTGTGCTAATTACGTTACTTTTTGATACCGCACAAGAGAGAAAACTGGTGGCCGTGTATATACGCAGGGCTCGTGGCAACGCGAGCTTGTCACGGATCTTCTCTTTTTCTCCCTTTTTTTCGAAAATTCGAAAGCGACACCCGCGTGCTTCCTATTAGCCGCGACCCCTTTTCTTCGAGTGCGAGGCGGCTCGAAATTTCACCCCTTCTTGGATACAAACATCGTCTCTGCGCGTTAACGTTTTTAATTTCCGCCGGGAACGCGTTCGTTTTTAATCCGCACGGCATCAATTAGTTAATTAAACCGACAAGATTCGAAATCAAAGAAAAAGACTCTAAATCTTAAGCCAAAAGACTTACAATACGAATCGACAGAGAATTAATTAGCCAGTTGTATTGTTGCACGAAATCGATTCGGGTCTCGTAATTAAATCGACACAGAACGACAAGTATCGAGGGAAGAAGGTTCAAATTAAATGGGAAGAGGTTCGATCTCACGATTCGGTAAATCTCCCCCCCCCCCCCCCCCCCCCCACCCGGTGGCGAGTGTTTATCTCGCGTCCTCTCAAGCTTCTAGCCCTCTCCGCTGGCTGCTTCAGCCTCCTATTAGGGGGCGTCGGGACGCTACGTCGCCCTTTTGCCTGTTATTTAATTGGAATGCGCAATTGAATGACACTCGGTGTTGTAAGTAACGGGAAAGAGTTGTCGCCACTGGCTGCCAACACCTAACGACGTCATTGTGGATTCCCGCTTTTACAGCCACTTCAGTCTCTTTTTTTTTTTTCAACCAGACGCTCTCCCGATACGATAGTTAACACCTCGAAGAATCGATGTCGCCATCGTTCTCGAAATTCTTGCCCGTGCCGTTTAAACCGAGCGATTTTTATTCTCTCAAACCCCGAGGGGAGGGAGAATGATCGAACAAAAAAGAAAGAGGGATTCCTGTGTGTCCGCGTTAATTCGCCAGTACGCCACAGAATTCCACGAGGATTTCCCGTAGAGATCTCGTGCGAACGCTCGAGATTCACGAAACGGTTATTATAACGAACCCCGGATCGAGCCACGGTCAATAAAACGAGAACTGACAGGGGCTGATTGACAGCTGAAGCGAACCCAGAGCCGAGCTTTATTGTCGCCCTCGGGCACAGCATCGTCCCGAAACGGGCAGAAATAATTCCGACCGGACTTAAGGGATGACTCTGGCTCTCTTAATTCCTTCGATACACCCGGTAACCCCGCGGGGCGTGTAAAATTCTTTTAGGAAACACATCCCGTATCCGTTACCCTGTCCCGGTTATAACTTGAACATATACCCAAGCGAAGTTACTTCGTATCTTTCGGAAGAGATAATGAAAATATCCCTTTTTTGTACTCGAAGTTTCGATTTCCTTCAATTACCAAGTTGCGCAACGGATCATTAAACGGGTGGTCGGCGAGGAAGCTCGTCTAAAAACTCATTTCCGTCGGTGCGTCGTATCGTCATCGGATCTGGTTGGATGAAAAAGCGACGGGTCGCAGGGGGCTAAACTTGCCGAGACGCGCTAACAAGGCGCAAACCGGGTGTCGGTGTTAGAACGAAGGAAGGTCCCTTAACGAGATCAGCTCCGTGGAAAGACGCGGTGATGCAGATCCGCGAGATATCCCGTAGGATTGCAGCAGAGAAGGGAAGTCTGTGAGGGAGAAAGAGAGAGAGCCTTTGACACTTGGAGAACAAGCGAACCAGAGAGCTGGCAGAAGCTGATGGGGAGGGAAAAAGAAGAAGAAGAACACGAGGGAGGCAGGGGTTGGGGGAGGGGGGGGGGACGAGTCTGCATCTTGCAAGACTTCCTCGAGCTCATTACGCCGACAATAATTAACGTTGCTTAAAGTGTCGTTATGGAAATAAGCGGGGAAGAGGCACCGTGAAGACGAGGGCAGGGCTTCGCGGGATGCAACAGACAGCGGTGAGCTCCGTTTCGAAGAATAACGCGGCGAATAGAAGGAACGGGGTGAGCAAGAGTGGGAGAATAAAAAAAGAAGATGCGAAAGAACGAAAGAACGAAAGAAAGAAAGACGATCCTTACGCTATCCAACGCATTCTACGATGGAAAATGTTTCCATTGGTGGGCCGTACCGGGTTGGCCCTCGTTGCCCGTTTGCGCTTAGCCCCTCATCCGTTGCCCGGGGAATATAATTCAACGATCCTCCCCGGTGAAAGGCGGGAAGAACGAGCGGGGGAAGAAGGGAAGGCTCGCGTTGAATGCCCAATTATTATATCGTGAAATATCTGCTAGAAAATTGGATAATGCACTCCCTTCCTCTCTCCCTCTCTCCCTCACTCTCTCTCTCTCTCTCTCTCTCTCTATCTCTGTTTATTCGCGAGTAGACGAGCTCTGGCTTTGGCTGAACGGTGCCAGGATGAAGAAAGAGGAAAAATCGCGCGGTGATAGGGACGAGACAGAGAAGCGGGGACCAGTCAGTCAGCCGTAGGAAGGAAACCGAACGGCGAAGGGGGTTGAAGGAAGATCTGGCTCACGCACGGTGTGCATAACGGTCCCTCTAAGTGGGAGAAACGAAAGCGCAGAAAACGCCAGTCAACGCCAGCCAGTATGCGGAAACCGCGACGGAATGACACTCGTGCTCGCGCTAATTGGGCCCTCGAGGTGACGCCGCCGAGAGGGATGCTCTTCCACCCTCAGGACCATCCTACGTCTCTCTCCTTCGCCTGCTACGGGTGCGGACGAGGGTTTTCGGGGCTTGAAAATGCCTGGAGGACGAGCCGGAAAGTGGGAGACCGGTGGATGCGCGAGGAAAAAGGCTGATTGGGGGGAGGGGGGTTGACGAGTGAAAAGAAAGAAGAATGAAATAGATAGATAGAGAAAGACGATACCGCGAGAGATCACATTAAATCTTACCGGGTGCACGCCTCCGCAGAGCATCTCTGGCGCACCCCTTTTCAAACCCACACCCCCTCTTGCCGCGATTCACTTTTCGCGAATTTCTGATCTCACGTTTTATTTCCCGCTATGGGGCGCAGGCTTTGGGGACGTTTTATATGCTATCGATGGTGCTCGCGATAATGTATCGAATCGCTCCAAACGTTCTTCGCGGTATATTTTTTTTAAACGAGGAACGATACGGTGGATGATCCAAGACAGTTTAATCCCATACAACGTTGCAAAGCAGATCCGTTTAAGCTTACCAAAAACTCGAAGAGGGATTGTAGACGATTTTTATATACATAAGATTTCTGATAAAATGCGAAGAAAATACAGGAAATCACTTACCATACTGATGACGAAGATCCTCCCTTTACATGTCACTCGCCTGAAACAAAAGAAAAAATAATCAACAAAGTTTCTTAACGATTAATTCTCCAAAAATGTGCAAGCTAACATAGAACATCAAGTTTGATATATGTATACGAGGAACTCGTTTACGACGTTCTCGAATAACGAAGAATCGGTGCGGGAAATAGTTGGTGCGGTGGGACGAAAGGGTGAAAAGGAACGGTCGAATGGAGGAAGACGAAATCCT
This sequence comes from Stelis phaeoptera, assembly GCA_943735885.1. NCBI lineage: Eukaryota > Metazoa > Arthropoda > Insecta > Hymenoptera > Megachilidae > Stelis > Stelis phaeoptera. The sequence goes on along the minus strand of OX030941.1, from coordinate 10,568,607 downwards.
TGGCATTTAGATGATTGCCGGGGGCTGTTGGGCGCACGCGTATATATATTTTATTGCGATATTCATAACGTTTACAAAGGCGCTACCGCGAAACTGCCTCGTTAAATATTTTACGGCGCGATCGACCCGCCCCACCGCGTATCCGTAATACGAGCACCGTCCAAGTGAATCGAGATTCAATGGGAACCGCTATAGATACGCGTGCACCTTCGGTGATGGTAGGACGAAGTAAATCGAGGACCCGTGACTCAAGAAATACGGATAATCGAGCATGGAACGTCTTTGTTGGAAAACCGTTTGTACGTTGCCAGGATTACGGCGACCGTATTCAACCAACCTTTACCCCTCATCAATACAGCCTAATATTTTAACAGTTTGTTTCTCGTGACAGCTATTACGGGATTGGTACGTTACATCCACATTTATCTTCCGCCGAAATATTCCTTTTTATACAATATATATATATATATATATAAATATCGTTGACAAAACGGAATCATTCAAACTTTTACTATACCTGCCATTATGTTACCCAGACACAATAGCTGCCGCCTCCATTGTTCGTTTCCATTTTAAATTAACCTCTCATCAGTCGTTTAAGTATACTTTTTAATAATCCATACATTACAGCAATCCATTTGCCATTCGATGCTAACAAAGTGGCGGAAAAATTAACCAGTCGTCCGTTGCGTTAATAATTCATCTACGATTCGGTGTGGTCGACGCGTCGAAAGGATACGTTAGCCATCTTGAATCCCTCGGTACAAAGTTTACCCATTCGCGGGAAACAAGAAGTTTTATTACCCCGTTACGAGAACGCGAAGATAGTTTTTTAACGTTTCTTCTCGCGCCCGTCGAGAATCTTCGCCGTCTCTCGACCGATTTCCATTCGATATCGTCCGTATCCCCTCGGTTCGCGCCAAGAAGAAACATTTTCTCTCACCGCGTTCCGCTCGTAGCGCAAAACTTTCCGACGAAATTTTATTCCTGATAATTCCGCGAGTCTACTAGAACCTCTCTCACGCATTCCGCCGACGATGAAACTCGCTCGACCCGGAGGGGTCTCGAGCGGTATCGGTTGAACTTTAGCCGGGCGCGCATCAGTCATCCGAGGGAAGACACCGCGGCTGGAAGAAAAAAGCTGAGAGATAGGAAGACGGCGAATAAAAAGAAAGAAAAAGCAGATCGACGTTGTTGTCGTCGTCGACGAGCCAGGCCCTTTTCACCGGCTACGAGGCTCGATACTTCGAGAGGGATTCACCGAGCGGAGTCGACGAAGGAGCTCGGAACTGAGAGAGAGGAAACGGGGGGGAGGATATGTTGGAGAGGTTGAGGGATCCGAGGAACAGCAACGGAGCAGAGGGAGGGAAGGAAAGAGATTGCCGGCCCTCGACCTCGATTTTCAAAACGATCCTAACTCGGCGTCGAGACAAGGGAGCGGCGTGGCGGGGGCGGTTGGCGCATTCATTCGGGCATTTCGGGGGTAGTACACCGGCGGGCGAAATAAATGACCGAGCATCGGGGGCCAGGCATTCATAGAGCCGGCACTGGCGCGCACTGCTTTGCTCTAGTGCCTTTTGGAATTCCGATTGAGAAGCCTTGCCCTCGCGAGACTTGAAACGGAGAGAGACAGAGAGAGAGAGGGAGAGAGGAGCCGGTAGAAACAGACGAAATGGATGAAGGCTGAACGCGAACAGGCCAGCTACGCTCGGATCGGTGTATATCCGAGGTAGGTTAGGAGGTGGGTGGAGGCGGCGAAGGCTTCTTTCACGTCAGGATCGTGAGCGATCGACCAAATCGCAGGTGAGTGGCTGCGACCGCGTACAATTTATTTATATAAACGCCGAGTCACCGGTTATTAATGAGGACCGACACCTCCTTCTGTCAGCGAAGACTGACGAGCTCCCTCGAGCCGTCCTTGCCTCCGACGTTGTCCTAACCTGACCCCCCTCTCCCAAATCTCTTTTCCGCGGGACGTCGAATCATCGATATCTCTATCCGATGGATTATTTAACTGAAAAACAATCTATCGAATGATTAACACCTTGAGTGTCATCCGAAAGCTCTCGAGGTTCTTTCCATCGTATTATTGGAGAATTCTTGATGCTGATAACGTCCCGAAGGAAAATTCTGTTTTCACGTTTCATCGAACGGTCATCAGCCGTAGTCGCGTGTCAGCCCTTTCACGGTGGATGGCCGTAATCGGTCGGAAATCGACAAAGTACCAGGCTTCAGGGCACAGGATGAGGTTTGCCTTTGGAAAATTCGTTCTGCCGCCCGCGCACCGTTCTTTCTCATTCTTTCGCAGCCGCTTTTATTGCTCGACAGCCCAGGAGGATGCTTGCTGACGGAAGAGGTGGAGGGACACCTGCACCTGGCTTTTCGCTAACCATTGACGAGTTAAAATATGAAGGTCCCCGAGGACGTACCGAGACCAAGACACCTGGATTTCGTTGCCAGGATCAATGAGGATACTCTCGACGGGAGGGTGAACACGGATCCCGTTCTCCAGGTTTCCCTTCTTTTTTTGAAAACGACTGAACCGACTAATGTGTCCCACGGGATGGTAGAGATTTTCGGCCGAAACAAAATCCGGATATCTGTGTACGCTTCGGGACTACCCTTTCAATCAAACTAATCCGTCACTCTGATGGGCTTTTTGTTAATTAATTGCAACCAAATTTCAACAACAACGTTCGAGCTATTTTATCCTGTAACGTAGCGAAATTCTTGGAAACATAGCTTAAGGAATTTCACGCATAGAATGACCCTGCAAAATTTTTGCCCCGTAACGTCCGGAATCGATTTCCTTAATGACAACGCGAATACATTCAAAACTTGTCACTGTAGTCCAGGTGAAACGACAGGAAATTTCACTTTTATCCAAAATTCTCCCTCGCCTAACCTCGCATCGACGTCTGTCAATTATCAACCCTATCACCCTTATCAGTCATCGATCGTTCTTGTAATTTTTTTAAACACAACTTCCATCGTTTCTCCCCGCAATAAACAATTATTAGATTATTTATCAAACAACGTGTGTCATTGATAAAAGAGACCATGATACCTTGACTCCGATTCTCCTTTCCAAATCCTGTCTTCCCAATTTTTTCCGTCGCGAGGCTCGAACGTCGTCAATAAAAACTAATCCCGGCTTTGCGGCGGCTTAAACGAACGTACTGTCTAGTTTTATTTATTTTTAAACCGGGCTACGCATCATTGCCCGCAGGCCGTTTCTCGGGGGTGGTTCTGGCCACGGTGGTCGTCGAGCGAAACTTTCAAAAGAAACTGTGGGGTGTACTTTACCGACGGGGGAAGAGAGGAGCGGTTAAGAACCAGGTGTCACTCTACGATTGTACAAAGAAGTGATGGATGTCTAGCGCTTCAACCCTCGTAACGTGTCACGACCTCACCTCAGGTGTCACTTCGGGTCCACGCCTCGTTATCTTTTCGATAGGGAAGAGAGGAAAAGCCGATTTTTTTTTTCACCCCGCAGAAATTCATGCAACCCCGTCACTAATTTTTTCTTCTTCTTTCGATATGATCCTGCTGTTTCTAATTTTAACACTCCAGCTTACCACTGCAACGTATTCTTTTGATCGTTTGAACGAAACAGAAATGTTACCTTTAATAATAATATTGCAAAAATACTTTTGATCTTATCGATCCAAATAAGGATCAATGCAGAAAAATTTAGATTTAATATTCGTTTGGTGGTATGCGGATGTTGAATGCAACAGAAGCATTCTTTCTTCCGGTTCCAAGAAGGTGTCCAATAAAGTTTCCCCGACAAATAACATGAGTTTCGAAAGAGAAGCATTCCTCCTCCCGTAACACCATTCAATTACACGGTTTTTCCTTGAATTTTCGAAATTGACCAGAACCGATGAGCTTTCGATGGCTGTTTCGAGGGTGCGGCCAAAGGTGGTCCTTCCTCGAAGGATTCCTCGAAGACGCAACGTCGTTCGGGGACCCTTCGATTCACCCTGACCACCCTCTGCTCTGGTGTGGGTCATTCGTTTACGCGAACGTTCGGTCGACCGGATGCCTCATTCATATTTGCGGCAGGGGGTGGGCAAGGTGTGAAAGATTTTCACCGAGTTTCCCTAACATTCTTTTTTTTTTTCTGTTTGGTCCTCCTTTCAATCCGAAGTAGCTTCAAGTTAAAATATCTTTCCTGTTAATTATTATTTAGGATTTTAATTATACTTTAGAATAATCCTTTGAACTCAAGGTAAGTTTTCGATATTTAAGAAAAATAAACGGTACAAGCGTTTCGACAATCTTACGGGCAAAATGTTATTTCGAGGCTGACAAAGCATCCACCCCTGGGGGATAAGAAGGACAACGTCGCACCTGGATACATCTTCGAGTCACTTAAATCGTAGGTGGCGTGAAAATTGAATGGCCAAGGTGTGATCCGTAGAAAAGACCTTTCTTTGCGGTGTCGTCGCAGCAAGAAGCGCTGTGCGCGTGTTTCCTAGCACCTGGAGAATCGGGAACTCGTCTCAAAGTCGGATCTCGCTTTTATTCTTTCGAACCGCTCCTCCCTTTCGCCTTTGTGCAGCCACGCGACCGTCCTACCGAAGGAAGAATCAAGACGCGTAATTTATCGACCCCGTAGCTCTATAATTTTCCAGGAAAAATAATTTCAACCGATAAGACGTTGAAATCCTAACCCAACGGATCATCCATCTTGTATAGTCAAAATATTAAGCTTCGTACACTAAATATAAGAAAACACATTGTTCGAAAATACCAAAACAAAACGAGGAAAGAACAAAAAATGAGAAAATGAACGTTTCGAGAAATACGAAAAACGGAAATGTCCATCATTCGCGTGTGTGAGAGAGGGTTTCTATTCCTCTGGCAGCCCAGTGGCTTCTTTCTCGTTGGGATAGGTCCTGTCGAGGGCACCTCATTTCCTTTTGAGTCGACCGACCTGGTGGAGGGGACAGTTCTTCAACGACAATCCTTCCCCCTGTCCCCCACCTTCTTGCCACCCCCGCTGCTTCAGCATCATCCATTGAGTCCGAGCCGACAATGGACCGTTGGTCCATCGCGTGGAGAAAAGCTAAACCATGAAAGAGAGAGAGAGCGAGGGAGGGAGGGAGGGAGGAGGGAAAAAAGAGGGCCAGGAGTCTCTGGTATATACTATATATCTGAAAATGCCATTCATACGCGAGGGCTAAAGTCACCATTCAGAAATGACAATCCCAAAAACGAGCTCGCTACCAGGACAAGTACGATGGACTCGGTCGCACTTTTGTAACCAATCAGTCGACTCCATCCTTTCCGTGTTCCTTGAGACTCGTGTCAACCTTCCACAATAGCTTTCCACCGACGAAAACACCCAGATTGCTGTATAACGCTTTACCGTTACGCTGGAGATAGATACGCGTGGTAAGTCACGCTAAAATCTCTAATTTTCAGATTTAAGCTTTGCGATCCGGTACCTCGCACTATCGGCTTCACATTAACACTATGTCGTCCGCATCCGTAATCAGGATTCTTTCGTTTGGCGCTGGTATTTGTTTACTAGATTTACAATCGGCACCGACGCGGTACCACCGGACGGCATAGTGTTTAACACTTTCTTTTACCAATTGTTCGTTTATATAAAACATCAGACGCTGATTACCGACGCGTTGATGTCCACTTATCGAGTTAACGGTAATAAGAAGTTGATCGATCGCAAGTCTGGGACGATAGCAAGATGAAATGAGTGTAGAAACGCGTCGTGGAACGGTGGTTGAAAAGTGGGCACGAAGGCGAGCAGCAGCAGGCAAAAGGGGGTGAATGAGAGTGACCTTGACAAAACATCGCGGCCACGGAGCGAAGCCGTTGAGCCGCGAGAACAAAGAGATTCTGTCGTCCTTTGTCAGACTCGGGTCCCTATCTCTGTTTGCCCGTCTTTCTCTCTCTCCCTCGCCCCCGACTTTTATCTTCGCCGCTTTCTCTTTCACTTACTTTTATCTATTTTTATTCGTCCCTCTTTCTCTGTTCGCGTTATTATACGTCTACGCTTCCAGTCGTTCACCACCACCCCCTTTAACTCGGACTCGACCATAGCCACTCTCTTGTTTCGAGGTTGACCACGGTCTTATTTGGCGACGTTCGGGGCGTACAACTGCGATTCGCCAAGCGAGGAATTTTAAAAGAGCAAAACCGTTCCCGATAGTCTCGCGAGGACAATGGCTGACCGGGCCAATTAAACGAACATCTTCGAGCCGAACGACCTTTTCCACTAGCTTATCCGGGGAAACACGACCTTTGGAAATGTTCTTCGGCGTCCCTTTAACGTCGACGACCTTGTTCCGTGGCCGATTTGACGGGCGAACGGTCAACTCGTTCGTTTGCCAAGACGGTCGATGAAGATGGAAATTTCTGGCCGTGAACGTCGACGAGGAAAAGAGAAAAGGGGCCTGTCCGACTGTCAATAGCAGAGATGTAACGTTTATGTAACGACAGAACCGAGAAGAAAACAAGGAGAATGGGGAAGGACCCGAGGGTAGTCGGACGGGACAAGTTGGGAAAACACTTAGCCACGAAACTAATGCTTTTATCGCGACCCTTGATTTCGGGCTTGGCCGATTTTCGGCACAAATCAAGGCATTTGTCCCCGGCTAGACGGTAAATATGTTTTCGGCGCCCCCTGCGTGAAATAATGCGTGCAAGGGCTCCGCACGATTATGAACGCGTGACAATATGCGCGGACGAATCTTGCTCGAAGGGTGACAGATAGACCGAGTGACGGAAGAATGGTACTTTATTAGCGCAACCCTAACTTAATTTCCCGCGGAAATACAGTTTTCCATGTTTGTTGAGTCTGATAAGAACTCAAAACGTGAAAACAGGACAACAGAATTACGAATTTCTGAAATTTTCAGAAACAAGTATCTGTAAATCTTTTCGCTACCGTGGACAAACCATGAATGTATGAAATTAAATAAATTAACCAGAGTAGCCGTAACAAAAGTATCGACTTTTTACGAACGAATCGCTTTAAAGCGAAATAATTACGGTCTACAAAGCATATATTATAAGCCTCGATTCTCCACATTAATTTGACCAAACGGATTAAATTAAACTACCGTTAATCCCCTCGAAAGAATTCTAATCCAATTATCAAAGAATTCAGAAATCAAACAATGGAACACTTTACACACGTTACTGTCTCCGAAGTTGCTTCAAATAATTTCATTTCTGTTCCCTTCGTATCAAACTATATGAAAGCAAACGTTCTTGCGATTACCTCGAAAAATGAAACTCCATTAATCGGGCATTAATACAATTCTTTTCGTGGGAATAAAATAATGTGCCCGGGATACGTGTTTCGAGCCCGTGGTGCGTGTTCACGGGTTGACCGTCGCAACGCCGATGGCAGCACCTACCACCCCGAAGGGCAAACAACCCCTGAGTTTCAGCGACGCGAGGGAGGTGGAGTAGCCGGTAGGCAGAGAAGGAGGAAAAGGAGGAGGAGGCACTCCATCGCAGTCCGTCGCCTCATCCAGAGGGTGGGAGTAGCCGGCGGGGTGGTTTTGTCTTCCCTCCTCCTGCCCCTCCGGGCCTTTACTGGTCCATAATGCGCCTGCGTCAGGAAAATCACCCTCGCAGAGGCTTGCTCTCTCTCTCTCTGTCTCTCCTCTCTCGCGCGCAAAATCTACCCTTCTCCTGCCGCGTGTCCTCTCGCGCGCCACCCCTCTATTGATTTTGTTACAAACCGACTCCAACTCACCCCCGCGGCTCACCCTCGCCGAGTCTCGCGGACTCTGTTGGAACGATACGCGCCGATGCGTATATATACGTCTCCGTACAGCCGTGCTTATTGTTTATTCGTGTACGTTGCGTGCACGCCTCTTAGACGCGTGGGCAGAGACTCGGATAAAGTAATGGAAACACGGAACAATTTCAAGAATGTTCTTTCTTTTCAGCATCTTTCCTGATCGTCGACGAGAAATTGCCATCCCTTCTTCTCCTAAAGAATGGCGGAAATTTTGCTGAAGACTGTTCAAAACTTAGGAAGAATTGGCGGTTCGATGTGATGTTAACGTGGCTTCCACTTGTAAAAACTGTACAGTTTGGTATGTTACATTGCTAGTTTAATATCAGTGATATTCAAAGATTGTTTCCTATATTCTTTAATTAATTACTTGATTATAAAGAATTTGGTGACCACTGTGGTCACCAAGTCAACGCGGTGCAGATCAACGTTGTCCTTTGTGGTACTTAATATGTATACTAATAAAAAAAAAAATGTTCGATAATATTTTATCCAAACCTTGTACTGCCCGAGAAAACTTTCCTTCCCAATTGTATCCCATAGTACCTAAATTAAAATTTTACTAACTCAGAATACCTTATAAAAATGATTAGGAGACGGGGTAAAATTGGCAAGGTCAGAAAGTTTTTCGAAAACTCAGGGTCAAAGGTGACATCCACGGTTCGCAACAATTATCCCGCGTGGCCCATATTCGCGAAATGTCGGTGGTGTATTTTTTTCAAGCAATTACAACCCTATCCGAGCGGAATCCGGCCGTGAAACGTCGTGTACGGGCTCGTGGAGCGCGGCAAGTGGGACGAAAAAAAAAACAAATACGGTAAACGCAATATATTTCTCGCTCTTCCCGTCGGTGCTCGGTGTTTTTTTCTTTTTTTCTTCCCTCGTTACTCTGGCCGATCGTACGCGTAAGCAAGCGCGCAAGCAAGCAACATTCGGGCAGCCCAAGCCACTCGGTGGTCCCCAACTGGTTCAAGTACCACGTGCTCTCTCGTGGTCGCCCTTGCGCTCACGTCCGACCAAGAAGAAGTACTCGAGAGCATTTGCGGTGGATTTGACGGTGCTTCTCGCCACGGGAGCCCCACTTCTAGCCGCCGGTAACCATGGGGTTCTCTCTCTCTCTCTCTCTCTCTCTCTCTCTCTTCGTGTTCCCGGCTCCCTCTATCCCTCTCCTCCTCGTTCTCCTCTTTTCTCTACCCGCCCTCGTCGTTCCTACGCTTTTTCTCGTTCACTTTCGAGAGGCTCCATATGATACCCCGTGATAATCCTCCCCGCCTATCGACTGGCGACTCCCTCCCTCTCTCCCACTGTTCCTGGATTAAAAGGGTGCCTTTCCCCAGGCTTGCGCCAGATTTACATCTTTTTTTTCCATGATAGACTGACTGATCAACGAAAGATCTCGGTAAAATTTTAGTTACCTCTTCGTGTACCATTTATAGCCGGATGCTAAAATCGTGTCGTTACCTTTCTGACTGGTTCAAAGTTCGGACGCTCCCGAAGGAAGAAGAGAACAAAATAACAGCGATATTTATCAAGAAGCAGCGGCAGGGTGAAATATTCAGATCGACATCTGGTGGCTTCGTTTGTGCAAACGAAGCCGGCTTGGTCCGTTAAGCCGGCTCCCGCGTAAGTCAGGCGTGCGGAGATTCAAGAGCCTTGTTTCGTGGGATTGCCGGATCTCCCGGCGATATATTGCGCGGCGACGGCTATACACACGATCCAATTTGCGACATCTTCACCGCCGTCGTCTCTACTGGGTGTCCGGCACAAAGTGCGTCACTGTCATAAAGAGGGTCCACCGGAATCCGCGTCAAGAACGCCTCTGACGACGACGCAAAGATTAATCAGTTCCAGTTTTAAGATATTTGTAATCGGTGGTCGAATTTCGACAGTATATCGTCATTGACGAAAGAGTTCAATTAAAATAAACGGAGATTCAGCGAGGATGAACACAGATTCCGGCTAACAAAGCATATTTTTTCGAAGCATCGTGTTACGATCGGATCCCGAACAGAAAGAGCTCGACCCACGCTCAAAGTGGGTTAATAAAGCGATATTAAAGCCACGGGGGGTGTGTACCGTGCCGGAGGATCCCAGTGTCCACTCTGGCCTAGGACCAGCAAAATTACGTGTTCGGTCCAGCACCCTGCGATCCTCCATGATGTTTCATTATCATCCGGCTATCTCGACCGACCCCCCCCCCCCCTTTTTCCTCCGTACAAACGTTCGAATACGAACGCCTCTGGTAAACTTTGCAAACACGAACGCCCGGCTCGTTATCCCGTAATCCTGGTGTTTTACATGTTATGAGGATGCGAACCGGATAGTCCGTTACCTGCGACCTTCAATCTTACGTTATTACCACGTGTACGGGGCCAACCGACCACTGGCCACGCATGATTTTACATAAATTTCACGAATCGAATACGCGTCGTGCCCAACTGGCGACGATGATCCGTCACTGGGCTGTGAATTTCTATCTAGGGTCCCCGAAGACGATAAACCTAAAGGGTTATTAAAATTCCACGAAATTCCTTAGAATTCTCTACATGTAGTTTAGATTCTGACGTCAAGCGGAAGAGGTGCAACGCGAGGAAAAACTTCTCGAAAGGTAACAGTATCGTGAAACGAGAGCAATCGTGGACGCAAAACGGGGTTGGCGTGCAATTTTCACGTGTGTTTTGACATGTACCCCGCCCACGCGTGTTCTCACGCACGCGGACGATTCGTGCACGCACGGCAACTCGTTATTAAGTGCATTAGCACGCTTTTAACGTTGGCTAGGTCGCATTTATGGGGTTCCCCGGGCACGGTCACGGGGGTCTGCGCTCGCGTGCACGGTGGGTGTGTCTGCTTTCATTCTTCACGCATACCGGACACGTGGCCCAAGGCACGGGTTTCGTAGTCGTCGAACTTTCCGTCTTCTCTTTTTTCATCCCCCGATTGCCGCTTAAAAACTCGAACGATCGCGACGCGTTAAAATCGTGTGTTTCGTCAACGGCGACGATGCGTGGCGTAAAATTGATCAGGATAAATCGAAGCCCTAGCGTTTATTACCAGCTTTCTTATTTGGGACAGTGTTTTCCAGTCGCGCATCACGGTCAATTAATAGGAGTCATTTATAAGGGCAAACCGGAGAATCAGGGAATCCGCAATCCAACGGGGAGCAATAAATCTCAAGTCGGCGAGCGGGATGGAAACGGAACCCCTCTTGTAAGCTGGTTGTATTGTAGCTATTACCGAGCCATGCATCACTAGGTAACAACCGCACGGTTCACTATCTTCGTCTCACTTTCTCACCCTTATAACCAGCCTTTCTGTCTCTTCTTCCTTCTACCCTGTCGTCCCCTTCCTCCTCCTCCCCTTCGTTCCTGTCGTTTCGTTTCCCCGGAGGAGAGCAAAGGACGCGGCGGGCAGAAAAACGGGACCGTCTGGGAAGTTTCGCAGCTGATATCGTGCATGGACCACCCAGGTGTGCCCCGTACTACCTTTTTCTTCGTGGAACGAAACGTTAGGGTGTTTCGACATTAAGAGAAATATTAAGCCACGCACGAACCTAAACCGTATTGCGTGAGCAAAGTGGACCAAGCTCGAGAACGTATCTCGTACGAAGATTGGAATCGTTTTTAATCATTCATCTCCGAATTCACGGTCCAGAAATTGTGATGCCGCGAATCGGGGTGACAACGACCGATAGCAAAAATAAAGGAAAGACTAACGCGAAGAGTCTCGTGTACGCGAGATAGAAGGGCGCGTACAGGGGGGGGGGGGGGGGGGAATAAAAGATGAGGAAAAGTAAAAATGCGGAGCGAGAAGGGAAAGAGAGAAAGAAACGGGAGACCGGAAGGGAATTCACGTCCACCGGCATAGTCTCTCATCGGACGAGCGTCGGTTTGAAGAACAGAACAGGGTTGCTGCACGGGATGGTTGTCGAGGGGTGGCTCGCCGAGGGATGGTTGATGAGGGTGGTACCTGCCTTCTCCTCGCGCCCTCACCGGGCGCTATAGTAACAATACGGGGAAACATAGGGAAATCAATATGGCTTCCGTTGCCCTCTTCCCTCTTCTCGTCTCTCCCTCTGTCTTTCGTCCTCTCGCTCTACCCTCTCTCTGCCTCTTCTTCTCCCGCTTCCTACGCTCTCGTTATCCTCTCTCCTTTTCTAACGCACCCTCGACTATCCTGCGTCCCTCTCTGTTCTCGGTCGCTCTAGCAGCGCTCAGCGCGGACGGGTGAACCCATTATGAGGGGGTGTTACTCCGGGCCAATCCCCAACCATCCGAAGAGAGAAACCGGAGAGACGAGAGCCCAAGAAGGGCGCATGTGCGTTGCTAGGGCCACCGGATGGCTCGTGTGGTTGGCCACGCATGGAATCGGACACCCGGTATACGCCGGTCAGACCAATTTCCAAGAAAACGCATCCCCATAAAACGTGCGAACAGGAAATGCATCCGCGTTTCGCAACGAGTTTTTCGCCCTTTCGACTCGAACGGCTTGTGTATACGTCGTCGAGAAATAAAACTAACGTGTCGAAAGAACGTTCATAAGTCAAATTATTCTAACCCGTTCTAAATTTCGAAAAATGTAATTATTTCAAAGTTTTTAAATCTTTAAAAATGTTAATATTCGTTTCCTTCAAAATTCTATTAACACGGTGTTTCTGTATGACTTAATCATTTGATATCAATGTTTGCGAAAATATCAAATGTTTTAATGAACATCTGCGGCCGGACACGTTAACCCTTTTGCTCCGGCTTTATAGTGAAAATTAAGAAAACAATAGTATATTTATAGAAATTTGCAATCCAGAAGATAAAACTAAACAAATTTTTTAATACACTTTCACTTGTATTTTCTCCAGAATGGCAGGGTTAAAATATAAATTGTTAAGGATTCTAAATTAATACTCCTTTTAGAACTGTACAAAATTTGAAACGTCAACTGAAAGTTGAAACTTGCGATGCTCTGGCGGTGAATTGCCTGAATACACCCACGCAGAAACCAGTCGGTATAGCAGAGGAAAAAAGAAATTTTATTACGGGAAGACAAAAGTGTGGTCACGAGGTTACTACTACAGTAACGGGAAGTGGTGAGGAGTTGCGCTGGAGTTTTTTTTTTTTTTTTTTAATTTGTTATTGTTATCTGGGTGCTTTTAAACCTTTTTACTGAAGTTCCGTCTCCTGGAGTTTTTCTTCTTCTGTATAGACGACGCTGGCTTCGTAACTCTTTATTTACCCCACCATGGGGAATTTTTCTTCGTTGAGCTGCAGTTCCATATATTTTCTTTCCTTCGTACACACTTTTGCAGGTTTGGCCATCCCACCACACGTACACCGTCAGGGGTTTGAGAGAGGCACGGAGGAGACCTGGCTTGTCGTGGACACCACCCACATTTCGACTCGGCCGAGAACTTTCTTCAACAAGATTCCTTTCTCTCCTTCTTCACCACCTGCAACGGCTGAGGGACCTGCAAACACGACCTGTAGTGCGGAAATCGGACCATCCGGAGAACACTGCGTAACCGCTCCAAACACGTGAGAGAAATTCGTAAACTCTGTAAGAGGGTCTCCCCCTTTTCCTTTCCCACTCAGGGAAACTTCGTATTATCATCGTCTTCGCTGCTGCGTTGAGTGCGCACAACCTGCCGCGCGGGCTTTCGGCCAATTTCAGAGGTACTGTTTTAACCCATGCCCCCCCTTCGGGCATCCTTTGAATCCTGGACCTTCGGACCTTGAGAGAAAAACCTTGGGTGCTGTTCCACCCCCCTCCAGGAGGAATTCCTCTTCCTTTGTTTTTTACACCATTTTTACCTTTCTTCTTCTCCCTCCTCTTCCTCCTCCAGTCACAACACCGCCACCGTTCCGGTTAAGAAACGAGCATTGCTGCATTCCCGTCGATTTTCCTGAGTAGCACCGGACCACGTATATCAGTTCTGAGGATCCTCCTTATATAGCAATCGTGACGATTAGCAAGCACTTGCGAGAAAACCCTGGTTGCGAACCAAAGTAGCGGAGTCCGTTTTAGATTCGCAACCCTCTGGTAGCCGTCGTTAACAACACGAAAAAGATAATAGAACGTCGATAAAACAGGACCTGTCTTACCAGCGCTAGGGATGAAAAAATTCGACGTACAAGCGAAAATTGTAATAATCTTGCAAAAAAAATCGAGTAACTAGGTTCGTGTGTAAATTAACAAATCTTCGATTGTTAAGTTAACTGCAAAACGGATGGAATAATCGTGAAGAAGCCTGTAATCTGTGTATCAACCGCAGTCGGTAAGAAGATTTCCTTGGATACCGTCGGTATCACACTTGTCTCGGGAAGGCGAATAAACTAGCATCGGTAAAGAGTGAAACTGTTCGCTTTTACCGACGACAGATCAGAGTTCTTCGTCGATAAAATACGACTTTATCAGCAAATTTTATCGATTTACTCTGACGGTGTTTATGGATCTTATTCTTATCATCGGTCTTTTCGTTTTGCAAAAATCTTACATTAAAATAGAACGACTGTGCAAGAGTCAAAGTAGTAGCTTATCTTTATCCCCAATAATCTACTTTGTAAACTTCAATTCAAATAAGTAAATCTCCACGCTGCCGTCATTCGTATCAAACTTAATTATCAGTCTTTCCCCGTTCCTACCGTACACTGTTATCCACGATTCAAAATACCTTTAGAATTTCGATCGAAAATCGCGAAGGTCGTGTTTACGTTCGTATACAATCATAAATACACGTTGATAGAATTCGGTACAGAAACAAGAACAGCAGCTTAAACGCTCGTTTAGTCGTCCGTTTACGTCGTAACGGTCTTCAGCTAACGCGAACGGCTGTGCGAAAATCGATCGATTTCGACGGAATCGAAGTGCAGAAATTTGCATGCGAAGAACAGGGAAAAAAGAAAAAAGGAACAAAGTAATGGCATTATCTCTAGCGTTGCCTCTGTCGGGTTTAGAACCGGAACACTTTTACGCGATAGGAAGCCGACTTTTGTACGAGCAAGGTCTGAGAACTTTGGCCGGTTGCGGACCGATTTCACCGAGCACAGGAAGCGAATCGAGCGGAGTCGGTAGCTTCGTACCTTCCATCGAATCGACGACACCGGAACAAACCCCAGCTTCCTCCAGGCCGGAGACACCCTCTGAAGATGCCCCCAGAAAGCAACCAAAGGTACCCCAATATTCGAATATGGATTAAGTTCTCCACTGCTAACTGTCACAACTGTTTCTAATTTTAAATATTTTCTTCTTCGAAAGTTTGTCACTTCGTAGATTCTCGGATTATCAATTTTCACATTTTCATTTTTCTAAACAATTATTTACTGAAATTAGAAAAAAGCAAGAGGTAACTTCTGCACCCAAGTATGCTTTAAACATAGATTTAGAATGTTTAGATAATAAATTTGACGATCTTTACATTTCAAAGTCTACGAAAGAGATTTATCATTATTATCTTTCAATCCCCAAAGATAACTTTTCCAATTTATATTCTTCGTTAACTCGCAAATTTAGAAACAATCGGAGAATAATTTGTAAATCTTTTTGCGTGATGTGTTACAAATTCAGAGGCAACTAAAGAATACCCGTGTTTAATGATGAATAACTTTTCTCGTAGCTTCGTATATACTACACACAACGGGACATATTGAACTTAGGGGCGAACATCAGGGAACCGTGTTGGCAAATGAGAGTACCGATGATGCCACGATACGATTTCAAGAGTTTCATGGAGAATCGATCGATTTATTATCGTTTAGGCGATTACGGTTTACTCGAGGAATATCCAACGGTAAGAAAATCCTTTATCAAGAAATAATATAAATACAATTCGTGATCGATAGTTGGACTTTTCGAATAACGAAACAATTGTACTGAGGTAACATCAGTCATTAATATTCAAATTTAACCTTTCAGTTTATTACCCAATGTTAATTAACGCTATTTACGATTTAACCGTACGTTTCTTTGACTAATTATTTGATTATATAAAATTTAAGACGCTGATACCGGTGGATTCTATATTTTTCTGTTTGTTAAATTAGTAGAACTTTGAATGACGGATATTCAGATACGAAAGACTCCGGAACGTGTTAATAAGAAAGAAAATTATTTGTCGATAGAATATTTAATACCACAAGACAATTTATCACATGCATCGTACGAGAAATAATAATCAATTACACGATAAAATGATTAGTAGATTAATTACATGAATATGTCGTTCGTTTACAAAATTCTTACGATTAATTGTAATTTGATTTGTAGAATTTCAGTGTTGCAATATTATTCAAATTAATTCGACCTCTTCTAATTAAGCGTAATTGTCCGTTCAACCTTTTCTCGCGTTGCCGGGAACCCGTTAAAGAAAAAAATTATCAGCGCTTTCTGTTCGATTCAATCGCTAGCCTTTACAATTTCGTTACATTCCACCTGCGTTTCTTGATCGACGAGCTGTAACTTCCTCGGATACGCCATCGTGCGTAACTGATAGAATACAGGTAAACAGGCGATCAAACCTACGGTCCAGTACCTGAAGGGCCAAGATTTCCTCCAGTATTTGCTGTAAGGGAATTCTGCGAATCTCGTGGCCGCAATGGAGACTTTGTTCGTCGAGAATGGCGACGGCAATTGATCCAACAACGACAATACCCTCATGTCTTTAATATTCTAAACACGAACGAATGATTAACCCGTAATCAAACGAGATCGAATTAAAAATTCAAGCGGAGAACCGTGGTCCAGTTGAACGTACTTTTGAAAATTTACTTTTAAGATCCCATACCCGAACATCTTTGATTTTCTCGTGAACCTGGCGATAACGAGCGGTCAGAAAGTTCTGCATTTCAAATTTCTATCTTCTGTTAAAAGGAATTCCAACGATTCGAGTCGTGTGATCGAAACACGGCTGAAAGAACCAACTGAATCCCGGCAAAGCTGACAGATTCGATCAGTCTCTCTTTCTCCGTGGTTAACACCAGACCATTTTGACAAAATAGACTCGAAACAAGTTCACTTTGAACCTGGATGAATGCACGAGATCGTAGGAGGCAGTGGCGCGATCGAAATTATCCGATACTGGGTGTTTTCGTAATTTATTACCGTTATCATAGTAGTATTCGATTTAATTCCAAGAGAATCGAAGTTTGGTGAAAATATAGTAATCTTTGCTTATGGCTGGAATAATTTTTTCAATATTTAATATTGTAACTTTTTCTCTGCAAAATTAATAACTCTGACTTATATCCTTTCGTCGATTATCTTGACAGAGAAACTGTAGAGACTGCGGCTTCTGCGAACCATCGCCCTACCTGTTCTGATTCATAATCGAGAACGTGTATCATCGACGCAGAAGACGACGTTACGGACATTCGACTGTGATAAATATCGGAAACGAGCGGCAGCCGGCTCATTGGACGAAAATCACGAAGAATCGACGACGAGAAAGCGCGAAACAACGAACAGACAGAGAAACAATGTATCCGCGTGTGTTCTACCAGCGACACGAATTTTTGTGTATACGAATCTTTTTTTTTGTTTTTGTTTTATTCGCCTTTTGTGAGCTGGTATCACGCCGACTGGATGATTGATCGTCAGATATAATCGACAAGGTTTCGTTGAAAAATTGTATGATTTTTTTTCCTTCATGATGCGTCCAGTTTTTTTTAGTATTTCTTTTTTTTTATCGTCAAACGTATCAAACGATTGCATCAGTTTTTTCATTCCTGTGTCATTAAATCTGACGACGTTGAATCGTTGTCGATTATTCGAACAGCCGGTTACGGGCTGCGTTGATCGTTTCTCTTTAACGAACCATCTTTTTTTTTTCTTTTTTTTTGTTACTGTGCGTGCGTTAAAGGGTTACCAAAACCTTTTCTTATGCAAACTATGCATACACCGAACGAGTCGTTAGAAATCGTATGTAGAAACGGAACGAACGTTTTTCGTGTGTCCGTTTCTGAGAAGGTTTCGACAACGTCTTTTATCGAGCGGTTCCGAGGGAATCGATTTAAAAATGTAATCTACCTTTTTTTGTTTTTTCTTTTCACAAAACGTACGGGGAACAATTTACAATACCTGTACGTTGCAAATGATTCATACCGTGATCAACAGCACGATCTAAATGTCATCTGGAATAATGTGAACTTAGAGAAGAGCTAGGAAATAATTGAAGACGACCAAACCGCTCGAAAATCAAACTCTTCTATTCCATCGCTTTTATTTTAAATTTGTTTCTCGTTTGAGAATCGAGTCGATGTTTACGTAATATCGAATAGTTTCCTCGGTGATTAATATTACGGATCGGGCGTTTAATCGAACGGGCATCTCTTTGTACGCGAACGATGTAGCAAATCTATTATAATATCACGAACAATCGACCGGTGCGCTATAATTACAATTGGCTGATACATTTTCACGGATAAATGTAACGCGCGCTCAATCGAGTATCGTAATCGTACTAAAGCCGTTTCGCTACAGCCCTTACTGACCATTGTTTACAAACCGATAATAAACAAGATTTTACCACGGATTTCATTCGATTATTTCCCTAATTTCCATCGAACAAATTATACATTCTGTTCCTTGATACCTAAGTCAAAGATAAAAAAGTAGTTCGCTCTGCTCGATTCCGGCCTGCGACCGCGGTTTCAGGAAACTGATTTACGGGTCGAGCTCACGTTGTTAAATGTTGTTGTTTAATCACTAAGATAAAATCACGTATTATTATAAATTATGATGCGTGTGGCTCGCGAGAAGTTGAGTGATACAAAAATTGCGAAACAAATTTTTTGACCCGACGTGACCTGTGGTTCACCTGACGTCATGAAATTCAATTCCAATGATCCCCTGAAGATCCTTAACAATAATCAGAAATCAGATTTGAATTATCTTAATCCGTTCGAAAGTTATCGTGTAAACAACAGTTTATCGTGTAAAAGAGAGTTTAATCGAGCCTTCAATTACATATAAATTTCAAAATTAATCAACCAACATTTTACTCTGGGAATCACTTTATTTCTAAACAATTATCCAAAGCAAGAATTCATCGTTGATAAAGTCCTCGAAGTGTAAAATTTCCAATCCATAAAATGCTTCAAAAAATCTCACCCCTCATCTGTCTGTTTCGAAAACACGAGAGCAACCCCGTGGATCCCACGAACACAGAGAGGCACGACTGGCCCATTAACTATTTAACATTGAACAGTGTTCGTAGGACGCGAGAGATCCTGTATCGCGTGGCGTTGGCAGAGAGTGTAGGCGCGAGCGTGCGAAGAGCGTGCAAAGGGATGCACGCGTGCGGCCGGGTAGGCTGGCAGAGGCGAGTGCGTGCACGAGCGAGGCTGGTAGATGCGTGGGTGCGTGCAACGCGCGAGAGATGTGCACGACGACTATTCAGATATTGTTGTTATTGTTGAGGGAACAATCGCCCGTCAATAGGCTGCCCCGGCACAATGTATCTATTCAGGTGCGGTCAGGGGTGCTCAATCGATCGGCCCTCCTCTCTCGCGACCGATTCACGAAAAATCCTCGCGAAAGAATTAATCCGTTCTCGGAGGACCCATTTCGTACACAACTTTCAAACAACTTTCCTGTCATTCGTCGATTTCGTTGATACGTTTTCCTTAAATGTAAAATCGATATAATTACGAAGAGGATATTTTCGTATACATATACGTATACATAAAGCAAAGGTTGGACAGATGAATGGAAACGATATCGGAATATTAAGTACCGAGCGTGCGCGTAATTATCGGTGTCAGATTTAAATAGCCGCGCCGGTTTTGGCATTAACTGCCATTGATTAGATACATTGTAGCGGATCCGCTAGAAACACGGCTGATTGCGGGCATAAATCGGCTATCGCTTACGATTATTATTATCCGGCCTGTGCTGGTATTTAAAGCGATAAACGGCTCGCGGGATCGCGATGGCGCGGCGTCATTGTGCGTTAGAGGAGCGTTGAAAAGCCTCGGGACGAGCGGACAGGATGGAACGGGACAGTATAGAACGATACGGGACGGGACGGGGCTGAGAGTTGAAATCGCGAGAGGAAAAAGAGGGCGCGCGTAGAGAGCCACTGCCTCGCGAGTGTACCAGCCTTCCCTGGCCATAGCGATGATTACGTATGCGGGAATCATTGTCGAGTAACGCGCGATGCACATGCAAAGGCCAAAAATCGTCGAAATCAGTCGAGTTCAACATCAGCATTGTACCTGGCCTTTGTCTCTGCCTCATTGTTGTCGGTACTCGGTGTACAACGTACACGTACGTACCGGAGAGGCTCGCTGGGATAGTTCGCGTTGGATGGTCCACAGCCACCACCACCATCGACGCCGACACACCTACAGAAGCTTTGGTGTTCGCTATTTATGCTAGCGAGATCCCGAAAATCGGAGCATTGTTGCCGGTCCGTTTCGACATCGACTAGAAAATCGATTCGAATCCGATGAACGCCACCGGTAAACTCGCTTTCACCCTTTCCAAAAGGTCTGTCCGTTTCGATTGAATATTGTATTTCGGATAAATATTCGACCGGACGTCATGATTCGTTTCCCTGTAATTTGGATTGTTGCTTCGGGATTCAGACGATTTTCGGGTCGAACGTAGCCAAAGATCGCTGGTATCGCGATTACAGCTCCAACCTTTCCTAGGAAAAATAGCCACGTAGAGAAAGTGATTACCAGATTGCTGGTAATGAAAACTTTCTAATATTATAATGAGCGATGGGGGTACGTTCCTCTACGGCTCCAGTTTCCCTAGATAAGCCTCGACGCTGTAGTATCGGAACATCGATGATCTGCTGCTGTATTTCTCAAAAGGAAAATAACGACATGGTTGAGAACACCGGATGGCTTGTAAAAAATGATGAAAATTCTTCGAACGCTCCCTTGCAATTTCCTAAAGGATCCAATCTTCGTGTAACAAGATCGTAAACCGCGCGCAGCTTCTCAAAGTAATGACTCGACTGACCGACGAAATAGATAAAAATTTCATTCACCCGATGTCGAAACAAGCCCCCTTATATCCCTTATTTTCACATAGTTCAGGACAACACCGTTCTAAGCTACCCCGATGATGAATTTTCACGACGAACAATTCTATCCATTATTATTTATTCAAGAGCGTATCTTGCGTCGAACTGTACCATAGCGAAAGAACGAACAAGTTACGAAGCGGTGTTAGAAAAGAAAGGGGTGGCGCAACCGGAAGCTTGTAACGGTGGTATGGTTTTTCGCGCGTTACAGAAGGCATAGGCTCGACAGGATAAGATTTCCGCAAGCGATATCGGAACGAAAGACGCGGGTAGAAAGGAGAAGAAGATAGTTGGCACGGAGAGGGTGAGGAAGAGCAGAAACAGCATAGATGGTGGGGGGAGGGGGTGTAGAAGGAGGCAAAGAGGGGTTAGGAGGAGAAGAGGGCATAGAGCAGCTGAATAGGAAGCGACACAATGGACCTGGGTGGCTGTGGAGGCGTGTTATCAAATGGGTTCCTCATTCACATACTGCGGCCTGAGCTACCTGTGTCTGTCTGTACCGGTGTCTGTCTGTTATACTTATTCATACCGCCCATTGTGTCCTCCAGTGTTGAGTCGAGTTCAGTTCAGTTGAGAACGCGATGGAACGTGCCACAATGCACGAATATGGGCTGCGCTGCCTCTGCCTCCCCCACCATCAAACCTAACTCTTTCTCTTTCTCACCCTACCCCCTTGCCATTTGCCACCCGTCCACCCACCCCCGGCCCGGGCTAGATTCGCTCGGGCGACTGAAAAGAAAATTGTGTTGGGAAATTGTATCCGCGAGAAACCCGGCCGATAATGCGGAATTCTTGCCAGAACTGCACAGATTTTGTTCCTGCTTCGACAAACCGGCAACGAAGGGACGGAGGGACGGCATTGTTGAATCATTTTTTTCTTTCTTTCGTTATATTGTTTGATAAATTTTTGAATATCTCAGCTTCATTAATCTATTCGACGAAATCCATTCCCCTCGGAACGGTTCTGCTTCGACTTAACATTTCAATTCCAAAGGAGCAATATTGTGGAACATTGTTGGAGATAAAGAAAAGGAACGCGGTGACGTTCTGCTGCCACTACAGCGCTACTAAAACCTTAAAACCTCGCGAACTACATTTTCCCTCGAACGGGACCAAGGCGAAACACATTTCTCGAGAATACACGCGTCGATTCGAAAGAAAACGATCGCGATAAAAAAGTTTCAGCGACATTGGTTTGCATTTTCGATTATACGGGCGAACGATTCCTCGCGAAAGGATCCACAGAATCCACGGGTAAACGATGGACCATCGATCGAAGCGTCGACTTCTCGCGTCCCGTCGATTTCTCATCGGACAAAAGAACGAGGAAGAAAGAGAGTCCGGAGAGAAAGTGTCAGGGGGGGCGCGTCAAAGTCAGACGTCGATTGTTCGCCAAAGGAAAGCATCGATGCCCGATTAAGTCCGCAAGATCACCCACCCTTTCCCTCGTCTTTTGGGATCCAACGCCCTTCCCTACTCCCCCACCTTTCAACCATGCTCCTCCTTTCATTCAACCTACCTCGTAACGAAGTTGATTATTGAACTTGGACAGATGTAATCGTTCCTCGAACACCGATCTGCTTATGAGCACATCTATGAACACTATCCAGAAGACAATTGACGTTGTTGCAATCCTCGATTGCAACGCAATCTTCGAAGTTCCACCAAACGGAGGTCAATGGTAGCGGACGAAATGGTACAAGAGTTTCAGTGAAAATTCAAACGGACACGCAAGCAGTAAGAACAAAGTGACGGGGGTAACGAAGAAAACGCGGATGAAAGAACGTTAGAAAAGCGATGGAAAAAGGTGGAGCGAGGTGTAAGGGAAGAAAAAGAGCAACGTTACAGGGAGAGGGGGGCTCTTCTTCGCGGCAAGAAACGGCACGAAGAGAAAAGAGAGAACGTATTACGTATAAGCAGGCATAGGCTCTGGATGAGCCACACGCGGACGCAACGGCATACAAAACTCGCTCAATACGTCATTCAAGCGAAGAATACGGTTCGTTCTCGCCATTTTGCTCCCAGAATGAGAGTTTCAAAGGGAATTAAGGATTCAAAGGCATCTTTTGCGCGGCGCGCACAAAACGGCCAGCCACTCCTCTCTTCCCCCGTTCGTTCTAACCAATCTCTGTATCTACTAGCTCGTTGCCCTCTTTCCATCACGCCGTTGCGCGTCGGCGGGAAGAGCGTAGAACATGCTCTCAAGACGAGCTGGATATCGTTGCGTGCACGCCCACACACCGAAACAGAACTAAAATCCGTACAAATCGTTGTACAATGAGCGAAACACGGGTTAACGCGCGAGCCGGCCGATTCTATTCCGTTTCTAAGCGGACCGACAGCCAGACGCCGCGCCGATGAAGAAAAACAGCCGTGAATGGGCCGGCGAACAAGAGGCTGACCACGTTTCCAGAGATATTCAAACGATTCGAGCGTGGAAACGAGCGAAATCGCGCGGAACCAAGACGCGGTTAGCAAGGAAGAATCGCGTCCCGCAACTAAGAATCATGAAACTGGGCCGAGAATTCTCTCGAAATGGCGGATGGATTACGTTTCGAGATTCTCCTCCCTGGAAATACGCCTTCGTTCCCTGTGATCCGGCAAATATTTGAACGGGAACCCTTCGGCGGTGTGACGCAATTATCGAATTAGAATTCATCGAATCCATGAAAGGAAGAAACAAAAAAAAGAGAAAATTGATACGGAGGGTGCTGGAAAGATATCCAATATTTGCCACACGATTGGAAATCTTTCCGTATTAACGCAAAAAAAAAAAGTCCCCTTTTGGGTCGATCGTACCATTCTGTCGCGGATTCGGCCGATCGACGGGTCCACCCTCTCGCGAGATCATATTTTTTGCCCTGTTTCTTTCCCCGCGCCGTCGCGGAACAAATTCAGGCGACGATTTCTGTTTACAACGATGGAAGAGGGGAAAAAAGAGACAACGAGGAGCAAGGGATGGCCGTCCCCCGATTGGCTGATTATCATAAAAATGCCCGTGGCTCGTAAAGGGCACGGTACACATATATTACGGGCGTTATATAGATCGCGCGGGGGGGAGTGGAAGGTTATAGTCTCTGATTGTTATTCATATTCGACCGGTAGCCACGCGGCCGGGCATGAATGCGCGCTTCTGTGTTGGGTCAATATAAACGTCGACCGAAGAGAAGGGTGGCACGCGTGGGGGAGGTTGGTGGACCGAGGGGGTACTTCCTTCTCAATGACACTCTTTTTCTCCTTCTTCTTCTTCTTCTTCTTCTCGCCCAACGTTAATGCCACGGGCCGTGGTGCACGGGTTTAAACGATTACTCACCCGCGGGCTCTGTCTGCGAATGAAAAGGGCGAAAGTGCCACTTACCGCGCCACGGGCCTCCGAGATTCCAGCGCCTGGAACAGAAATCACGTCCTAATGAGACCGGCGGAGTTAAGCAGCAAAGTTGTAGAAATTGTCGGGAATTTCGAGAAAGCCAAGCGCCAGCCGTGGCCCAGGCCTTTCAAGCCGCGTTTCGCGCCGAACGAACGCGTTAAACCTCGCGATTAAACTTTTTCCTCCTCCTGCGTGGAAATAAATAATTACGCAGCTTCTTTTTTCTTTTCTTTTTTTTTTTATCGTCTGATGTAAAGGTCGTTACGACATGACACGACATTCCCGCCAGCGATACCATTTAATTTATACTACGGTCGGCTATGATCGTATGGGAATACGATCTTGCATTTCTATGTATATTAAATTAAGCAATTTAGTATACATACAAACGTACGGAAACGTTTAGCGAATCGAAAGAAAAGACTGGTAACGCGTCTGACTATCACCATCTGGATCTACTTCCCAATAACTGGCAAGTATCGATGAACGCTCGCCGAAGGTTCGGGTGGGGTCAGACAGGTTCCATCGTGAGAGACGTCGAAAGAGGCACAAAGGACGAAAGGCGTTTAGCAACGGCATGCGATTTCGAGGAAGAGGAAGAGGTACGAGGAATCAGAAGAATAAAGGGGGCAAGCACCCCGCAAAGTCACTCGACCTCCATCAACCGTCCTCCTCCTGGGGGCAACCGACGACGCTTCTATACCCCCCCACCTACATTATATTTCTTTCGTATCTAGCGGCTCCTCTCTCCGCGCGCAAACACACAAACGATCGCACGTACACAAACGATTGCACACAAGCTGAGCATTGCCGCGGTCTTATCGGCAGTTATCGGGCCGTGATGTCACACAATGGGGCAGACAATGCTCGGTACAATACACCCCCCTGCTTCTAAACCATCCAACCCTCGCCAGCCACCTTCTGCTTCATCCTCCTTTGCTCTCGTGGAATCAACCTCCCCAACCACGCCAACTTAATAAACATAATAGCTGACTGCGCCGCTCCGTGGTCACAATAAGAGGTCCGTCCTCGCAGCAGAGATACCCGAAAACAGTACGGCGCGTCGAGACGCCGTGTGCCATTGTGTCGACCGTTTGTGCTTCTGTTTCCAATGGATTATCCCCGACCACTTGGTTGCATCGGATTTCGAATGTTACGGGGTTTTGCGAATCGTGGAGACAACGTTCCATTGAAGAAAGTATCTTTCCTTTTCTTGAATTCGAGAAGATTAAATGATCATTGGTATTACCAGGCTAAGAATTGACCGGCCCACTTCCATTTGTCCATACTACCAGTCGTATCGTCACTGGTTTAAATAAAATGACACCACTTTTCTCATAACGCAGATTATTAGCCACGAAGTAGGTAACGATAGCATAGCGAATAAGAGGTCGACAATGTAGGGTGAATCTGTGCACGCACCATCGAATCGACACCACGCCCCCGTACACGCTTCCAGCCCGACCCACCCCTACGATCCCCGTGCAATATGCTATCCCCCGTGTAATCACCCTAAACCACGTGCACGAGCCATTGAAAAATGCGGTCAGCGCCGTTCATTATTTCGAGAAGTTTCCACTTTACACGCGGCCACGCGTTGCAACCCCGCGTGGAACGTCTCGAGGGTGTAAACTGTGCCTCTCCTCGAGAAATTTATCGACGACGACTCGCTTCGTTCGTTGAATCGAAACGACAAACTGACGGATTGAATGAAATGAAACGAAAAAGCGGAAAGAACAGGTTCGAAGGAAGAAAGAAATCTCGTTCGGTGAATTTTATCGCACCGGCAATAAAGCACGTCACAAAACACAATTACATCGACTGCTGACATTTCCGCGCCGCACCTTTCAACGCCGCGACTACGAGCTTCGTTGATACGTATCTTTGAAATGGCATCGGAGAAACGTTAATTAAGCGAACAGATGCGTCGAGGAAATAGTAAATCATACGACCACCCCCTCCTGCGAGCTCTCGCGGCATCGACCGCCTTATCTTTGCCGGGTTATCGAGATAATGATATACCGATGCGTTCGATACCCGACCCTCCAAGGGCGAGCTTTAACAACCCCGATCAACGCCCGATGACTGTATAATGCGAGAATTGTAGAGTCACCCCTTGCGACAGCTTTGAAACCCAACCCCCGTGTTCAATATTATTTTTGAACGACCGCAGGTGGATCAAAGATACTAAGCGTACTGAATCGTCAAGGGTTAAATAAATGACGAAATAGATCTGTTACCCGAACCCGTATATTTTAAGGGAGGTTTAACAATATTGATACTGAAGCAACCCTTTCGACGATGGTTCGGATGGAGTTAATCGATCGAAAAATAACGATAATATCGCGTGGCGGTGTATTAACGAGTAATTAACTGCTTCGGTCGATTCGGTAGACAATCCGGAAGACGGCAGTAAAACAAGGTTAGCTCGCGGGGTTGAAACGAACGCGGCAACGGCGTTGGTGGCGAGAGTGGTGGTGGTAGTGGTGGTAGTGGTGGCGTCGGAACCGCCCCGGCTTTGCAACCCCGGCGAATGGAGTGACAATGCTGCCACGGGATTCACAGTTCTCTACCACCCCTTTTGTCTTTCCCCTCTTTCCTCTCTATCTCTTGCTCCAACTGCCGTCCCCTTTCATCCCATTTGCAACTTTCCGGCTTTCCATGCCCCGCGTGCACCCTATACCACCCGACGCAACCCCTTTTAGCCTTATTCGCGCGTCGCACGCGTACCTCAAGGCGAACGTCTTATATCGAAATGATTAACCTTCGACACGCGTAATTCGCCCCTCGAAAATTCTTCGATGAGACATAGAAATTGTGGTATTCGACGTCTGGTTTCGTTTTCGGTTCGAAGACAAACGTCAATCAGGATGAAAAGAAGGAACGAAAGAAATATTGTTTACCCCGGAAGAATATCGAGGCGCACGTGGCAGCGAACAGGGAAGCCCGCGTGCCAGTTGAGTATAAAGACACGCAATCGAGTAGGAAAAAGGGTGGAGGGAAGCGGGCTGAAGCGTATCGAAAGGATCCACCACCCCTATTTCACAGAAACGACGTTCGATGTACCCCGTCTCTCTTCTTGTCGTCGTTTTCACCGTTCCACCCTTCGAAATCTCTCTTTCTCTCCTCCCTATCTCACCCCAAGCGAACCACCCTCACACTCTTTCCTCGTATCAGATCGAGTCCCTCTATTTCGCGTCCTCTATTATTTCTTTTATCAATCTGCGCGCTTTCAGGACGCTTTGAGGCCCGTTGAAAGCTGCGTGATAAATCATGAAATGTAAGAACCTACGCCCACACTGACACCCGTGCGCACGTGCATTTATAGATATTCGTAGCAGAGGCGTGCGTGTGCCTATGTACGTGTAACACGAAGGTGAACACAGAAAGAACGACGACGAGGTGTTAGAGTAACGTTGTGGCGGGTGTGTGCAACAAGCCCCTTGTACGTGCACGCACACGTGTGTGCGTATGTGTGTGTATGTATTTACAGACGTGTGTAAATACGTACATATATAAGCAACGGTTCAATAGGCGGCATTGCCGGGGCGAACGGCATCCATACAGCTCGCCAGATGAGGTCTTCTAGCTTCCGTCGAGTCCGCGTGAAAGGATGCCCCAATAATATTCCATTCACCAAACCACCCCCCAACTTCCACCCTTGTAGCTTTCCCTCCCGCGTATATACCCCGTCCCCGGACTGGTCTGGCCCGTGCCCACCCGCCATTGATTTTTCATTCGTTGGCTTTTCAATAGTTTGTTATGAGCTTTCCTTCGGCGACGTCTCCTCTCCCGGCCAGCACGGGCCGGCCTTGCTCGCCTTTGAGACCAGAAAACGTCGGGGGTTGGGGGGCCGAGTTTCCGGCGGACCAAGTCCGACCCTGAAAAGACGACTTCCATTCTTGCGAATTAGATGCGTTTGTTGCTCGACCATTAAGCTCGAATTTATTTAACAGGGGTCGACGTTCGTGGATGTTCGGTAATCGTCGAAGAAACAATCATTCCTTTCTCGTCGATCGTTTTGTTTGCATTTCAATGTTACACGAGAAGCTTTGAATGTCCCCCATTGACTTTAATCGATCGTGATTTTATATTCGAAAACGAAGTAACAATGAAACAGGCAACGACAAAAGGTTTCGTTTGGAATTCGTGTCCGACGACAGAGACGGTGAAAATCTTAGAAAGTATTTCGCCGTGAAACAGAGCGAAAATAACCTATAACTTTAATCAGGGATGAATAAAGGCAACCCTTTTCGGAGCGGTGCTGCGTCAAGGCGAAGAATGGAGATGAGGATGTAGCCGAGTATCGGCATTGTTTCCAAACAAAGCACGCCTTTCATACCACCGTGTACCCGCGCCCTGCAACCCCCATCCACTTGGTCCACCCACAACCCACCCCCCTCCGTGCACTCCCCACGGCTTTTCAGTCATTTGACACGCAAAGAAGTCAGGCAAGCCAGCATTGTGGCGACCACCACCACTGCCGACCTATTGTTACCAGACCACTACCATAACCACCGCCACCACCCACCCCCCCACCCCCCGAAATCTACCCTATCCTTATTACACCCTTGCCACCTTTTGTCAAATTTGACGCTCGATTCGATGACGTTGTTCCAACAGAAACTAAATATCGAAAAATTAACGTCCCAGTGTTCTTTAATTATTTTCACAGCGCAACCACTTTAAAATATGTCAAATATTTATTTCCATCGCAGACGATTTCTCAGCGTGGTTTTCTGGCTTTGTTCGCATTTTGCCGATGTTAGCGACTAATCGTCTTGGGCGCAGAGGCACGAGACCGTCGAGCACGCACGCGACAGGCCGCTCGGCGTGCAGAATCAGGAGCGGACCATGCGAACGAATCAGTCGTAGCGCGACAATCGCGAAAGCATCGACGGAATTATGCATCGAGCTGCATAATTCTGCTGCACGCGCGGTCGCGGCGGACCGGGACGAGCTGGGTGGGGAAAAGTGCTCGATGGCTCGTAATGTGACAAACGAGGCGTCGTGACGCCGCGCCGTCACGAAAATACCATTCGAATGGCCGATACGCTCGTTCAAAACGATTATATCCGTACGTCGATACCTCACGTCAGTCTTATTAATCTTTCGCCGCGGATATATCGCGTTATTATTATACCAGTTAATAAAAACATAATAACAAGGCTCGAACGAACAAAGAAGAAGAAAAAAAAAAACACGCACACAAAAAGACGAGGGAGGCACATTCAGTGCCACGAATTCTATGCGACCGGTACAATGCGAGTCCTCTCGCGGAAAGCTTGCACCACCGGGCTGTGCTCGAGATTTCCAGATTTCACGGCGTTGAATAAGCTGCCGATGCAAATTTAACCGAGCGCTGTCGTTCCCTCGCAGAAAAAGCCTAAACGCGTGCCGGAATAATTTCAATTCTTCTCCCTCCTCATTTTTCCACGAGCGCACAATACCCGCTTGCGCTCGCTTGACGGAAAGTTCGCGCGACTCCGAACACCTCCCGCCGCGCCGCGCCGTCCGATCGTGGAGCAGCAAATTCGAGCGGAAACGAGGAATAAAAAGGAGAAACGATCGAATGAAATCCAGTGTGAATCGGCTAATCGAAACGACTTCGCTGCCGAAGGCGGAACAAGGCGAATGGCCAGATCTGCCGACAGAGGAACCTGTTAAAAGTTGGAAACTACGCTGACAGAATGGGACGTCGCGATGAAAAGGTATACACAGGTGCAAGGCGGGCGTGTATGGGACGCCCAGTGTCCTCGGTCACACGCACAGGACGAAGGACGATCGTCGGATAAAAGGGATCGAGGAAAAGCAGGACGAAGAGGACGAAACCTATGATGGTGGTGGTGGTGGATGAGGGGTGTGGAAAAGGGTGGGCTGGGAGGGGAGTCCATGCGAATATGTTATACGTTGAAGCTCGTTCGCTCGTAACCGCGCAGTAGAATAGACGAATTGTTCGGCAGCGAAGCTTTTGTCTATTTTACGGAGTTCCAAGGGCTTCCAGGCAGAGGGGTGAGTAGCGCGGCATCAGAGCCACGAGAAAGACATAGGGGATGAGGGTGAAAGAGAAGGAGAGAGAGAGAGAGAGAGAGAGAGAGAGAGAGACTGAAAGCTCGGAAATATATTCTCGACTGAACGTTGTACGGATTCGCACACCGGGCGTTCCTAATTATTGTTTTCCAGGCATCCGTCCTTTCTGGTTGTCGCGGTGACTGAAATTCTCGTTTCGAAACTTTCCCTTCAACGTTGGCGTCGACGAATCGTTTGGTCTCTCATTTTTTTTTCCCCTCCCTCCACACCCCCGACCGAGTCTCTTTTTAGATTCCATTCGGAACAAACGTCTCGCTACGCCTCAACGCCCCGCGCCGTCGAACGCCTCGTTCGAATTAATACATTTACGGAGAAAAACGCGTTTCTCGAATCGCCTCGAATTACCAACGAACGCGTTCAACTTTGTTTGCTTTGATCTCGATCGAACGGGAACGATGACGGCCAACTTCCCGTCGAGTTTCCTCGTACGGCGCAATTCGGACGGGTTTCCGGAAGGGAAGACAACGGAACTTCTCGTTCGGCTTTTCGAGGTACACGAAACGAACGGAGGAGAGGGCGAAAGCGGGCGATACAGCGAAAGGAGCGGGTGCAATGGGGCAAGCGAAAGCGGAGGAATAGGGGAGCTATACACAGCCAGAGAAGAACGGGAAGGAGAAACGAGGAAAAGGGATGCTGGCGGGGCGGTCGTATCGGTTAAGTGGGGGAAATTGCAAAACAATGAGACGACGGGGTAGGGGTAACAATGTGAGGGACAATAGGCCTGATAATGTGCCAGAGAATGGACGCCTAGACAAAAGAGTCGAATAAGGGCGCGTGCACCTACCCGATCCACCACCCACATTACACCATCGACTCGTCCGTCGGCGTACACCGAACGAAAAAAAGAGACACCTGCGTGCTTTTATATGGGTTATATCAAGTATCGAACTAATATCGATCATCCTGACAATCTTCTTCTCCTGATAATGTTCATCGATCAAAAGTTATTTAAACTGACCATTGAAAAATTTACCTAACCCATTTGTCGTCGTACAGAACCCACGATTGATCGAATTGGAGCAATACCGACCCTTTTACTATAGATGCTTGTATCTGTAATATAAATCGCTTAATATAATAAGTAATGAAAGCAGAGTAAAATTTCGATCAAATCGGCTCGTTTGATCGTGGTATTTTAATTTGAAAGAATTGATCGCTTGAAGGAATCGGTTAAGGCAAACTGATCGGGTTATCGAGCGTTAGGGATGAAACGGCAGCGAGTAACCGCTATGCGGAATAAAGCAGAGGGATCAGAGCGGAGATCAGGGACGAGGGTAACGCGTGGAACCTACCGCAATGCCAGAGGCCAACGCCTGACATAACCGCGAGTTCTGGAGGGGTTGCGAGTCAAGGGGTTGGAGGGATCGAAAGCTCGGTGTTACCGGCCCGTTCGTCTGGCGTACACCTGTTGTTTCTACTTGCCCTGAATCGGACAGCTCCCCGTATCGTTGCTGCGACCGATCCGTTGAAATTTCTGTATCGAACAAAATCGAAATAAACCCGTCGAATATCAACGAATAAAATTAACACCTATTTCTGATTATTAAAAAAGAAACTATACCCACTTTGCGTGTTTCCTTTTGCGAGAGATCTTGCGACGCCTTTCGATAATTAGCATTTAACGCGGCTGTCTTTAGAAGAAGAGGATGCACGGCTAGGTGGAGAAGAAGAAAACGAACTTCTCGTTGAAAAATACGTCTCGACGACCGTCTGCGAGATCCACGGGTCCGTCGTTCTTTCCGCGTTAAGAACGCGAGCGCGCTTTCGGAAAGAAAGGAGAAGAAAGAACCGGTCCTAGGGAAGAAAGTAAGTCGAAGGAAGAGGCGTAGAGAGGCAAGAGTGAAAGGCGGAAAAGAAACGAGGAGGACGAGGAGGAAAAAGAAAAATCTGAAGAGGGAAAAGACCGGGCCACCGAGGACAGAAGTGGCCGTACAAGGCAGAGCAGCGCCACAAACAGTCCATAGAAATTCCCCGCTCGTAGAATGCAGCTGCTTCTTTGTGTGCCGGTTTACAGGGATAGCCACGTGTCCGTGTTTAAACGAGCCTCGCGTTTGTGCGCGAGAGAAGTCGCTAGCTCGCTCACCAGCGCCCGCCTGTTATTTAAGCTTCGCATAATGGCAACTCTTTTATGCTTCTTGTGTCTTACATCTGAGACTGTGTCGCTCCAGAGGGCGCATTCATACCCGTGAATGCCGTGCACCGGCCTCACAATGGTCTTCTTTACGCCGCCTGCAGCAGCGAGAACGTTGCGCGCTCAAAGTGCAGCCACTCTAAGGATGCGCAACGCGGTCGCCTTACTTTACAGCCTTAGGACAACCACCGTGTCGTTCCTCTTTTCACCTGTCTCTATCCACTGTGTTATCTGCCTCCACCACCTTCCAAACCGCCGTTCCTGTTTCGCGACTAGTTACCGAAAAGTATCGTCCCTTAAGGTGTTCTCCGATTCGACGGAAGCTCAGACTCAAGATAATCGGAAAAGGTGTCCCACCACTTGCTACAATACTAAATCGCTAATTTCATTTAACCGACGATGGACTGGACTAATTATTCCCTAGTAACTTTCGTATACAAGACGAATTGGTACGACGAGATTTTCCCCAGGGAAGTCTATCGTCATTTGTTCCAGGAGAACCAAGTCAATAGAAGAAAAGCTCGATCCGCAAACTTTTGTGTCGCTCGTTTCGCGACGACCTTCCGGGTTTGGGGCGAGTGACGAGAGGCTGGAAGGGAAAGGCGACTTTCGAGGCCGGTTTATCGTCGAACGATCGTTCCTCCGAATAATCGCGAACGTGCCTAACGATCGTGGCCGGGGTGGTTGGTTCGTGCACACGAGGCACGCCACCTTACGATCGGTCACAAAACAGCGACACAATAACCGGGCCGCAACAATGCCGGGCGACAATGCAGCGCCACCAACACACCGGCGAGCCGAATCCATTGTCTGTACTTCTCTTGTTCTCCTTTCATCCCCTGCACTTCCACGACGAGCCGCAAAGAACCAGCCACCGAGAGAGGAGGCAGCCGAAGAGAATCGAGCCACGAGAGGGCGAGAGAGGGGTAAAGATATCCGCGAATGTCGCGACCTCGCGGGACGACTTTGTTTAATTGCGCTGACTCGATTAGACGACCACTCTTCTCCCGTCACTCGCTCGTCTTCTTCTTCGGAGTATATTTTCACGGTTTAACATTCCCTAATCGATGCAAACTTTCGTATTGTTTCTTCTTAAATTTCTCTTTGCTTAATAATCGAATTCCTCGTCAATCCTCCTTTATTAAACATCAACGCTTCGGCTATAACTCGATCATCGTTTTACCAGATAAATCTTACTATTATCGTATGGGAGTAAAAAGTGTAATTTCACTTGGGTGGTTACATACGTTGGTTAAGGGTTAATTCATAGTCTTAGATTCCCGAGAAAAATCCTATCCAACATTCATCAACCATCAGAAATGCAGCTATCAGCAAAGAGGGTTGAATAGAAGATCGACTACTTCGCGAAGATCAGCCAAAAGAGCGAAGAAGTAAGTTCGCGAAGGAAAATGGATAAGGGAAAGAAAAAGAAAAGGAATATAAGGGGAAGAGAGAAAGAGAGAGAAAGAAAGAGAGATCGGTCGCCTCCCTGCTCATCCTCCCGTCTGTCTCATTGTGTCGGACGATTGTCTTAGAATAATGGCGGAGACTCACAATAGTGACTACAATGCTTGCTCGTCTAACAATGCGGTGACGTCACGCAGCGTCGTGTACGTGAATGTACCGGCACGGGCGCCCCGGCGTCGTGTGCGTCGTCTCTTCAGAGTTCCTCTTTCTCCCTCCCGCCCCCTTTCTTCACGGCTTCGACCATCTTTCTCCCACTACTATCTCCCCTTAGCCCTTTCATTCCGCATATTCTTCGTTTCGTTATTCGTAGCCCGATCACCCACTTACGCTCGAGTGGGGTTCAACTGGCACTAGGCTTCGAAGATTGCACGCGTTGGATACAATTAACGAGCGTCCCGTCTCGAACGTCGCCGCGACAACGTCCGCGGGTGGCAAAACTCGTGGACGGGTTTTATCGAAATTAATTTTTCGTGGAAAAGGACAAATCAGCCACGAGATCGTAACCTTTCCTGTCTCTGTTACATCGATCAAGTTTGACTTTCATTGCTCGCGTGCACGCTCCCTTTTCACCCTGCGGCCCACCCCTGCGTGACCGTGGATTCGTTCGAGTCATCCCGAGGGATGACTTCGAAACGCGGCTCCGCTCCCCTTCCTTTTGTTGGCCGACAGGGTGTCGGTTAGCGAGGTTATTAAGCGAAACGATAAACGCAATTACACGTCGTCTATTCTGCGCGTGAATTTTGAAATTAATCGATCGAAACGAATCACGAATATAAGAGCAAAAATCTTCAATACCCTAAGAAGCATCTTTCACTGTGATTCAGGGATGATAAGAAACGAGACGAAAGGAATCAAGGCAACGAGTTCCCGAGCTTTCGAAACCGAGACGAAGCCTATCGACGAGATAAGAATAAACCGGCGCGACTTGAGCGCGTGAATGGAGCCCGACTGTTAATTAATACCGGCATTCAGGTTGCATTAAATCGCGCACAAATTGTACGCCGACGTCCGACGCCGATGCCGACGCCGACGCCGTCTTTCGCCAAGACCAGTCGCCCGTTGAAAAGACTCTTATTAGCAAATAGCACGGCAAATAGCAGATGCTGCTGATACACGAACGAATCGAAAGAACGGAAGAAGGATCCTCTTCCTTGTCCGTGGCCATGGAACCGGCAGGATTTTGCAAACACGAAGAAAGGAAGTCTGCAGAAGAGTTGGAAGGAAAGGGGGTAAGTACTTTCGGTACGAAAGCTAAACCGAAGTAACATACTTGCAATTAGCAGTCGTAAAACAAATTAAACTGGACTATACTGACAGAATTGGAAAATTTTAGAATTCGTCCCTTATGTTTACGACGCGTACGCACTGTAGCTCTGTTTTTCTTGCAAATTCCTCCCTCGTTCCAACCCTTTCTTTTCCCTCCCCGTGCAATGAATCGAACGGAATAAAATCAACGGAAATGAAACGACACGTCAGGAAGCGTACGAGAACGGGTTTGCTGATCGCGTTTTCCAACGCAACGGAAGCGTCCTTTTCAGGCCCATCGTTTGATGAACGAGAAACGATCGGCGACGTTCAAAGCGATCTTGCTGCGCTGCGGGAGGAATGACGATGGTATAAAGATTTCGCGAAAAGGGTAGAAGAGCCGGGAGAAAGGGGGCGTAAGGGGGTGGTCGGTGGACGGAGAGAGAGAAAGAGATAAAGGGAACCCAGAAAGACAGGGGTACATTGTGCTAGGCCGCTTGATACTTTATTCCGTATAAAAGGAACGACGGAACAATGGCGGGAACGCGGAAGAATGGAATGAAATGGGACCGAGGGAGACGGATCGAGAGAAAAGGGAGAAAGACAGAGGCGCACTCGCGCCAGTGTGAAGACTCATCACTCTGTAAACAATGCGAGAAGCGAGAGTGACTCAAAGAGTGGCGGGATCCTCAGAGTCCTTCCCTCGGACGAGGAACGAGGGGACACACGGACCCGCGTGTCGCGTCCACGTTTTTTTCATTTTTCTGATATTTCAACTTTCTTGATCATCGACGGGGCTTTTCTTATACTATCCCCCTATCCGACTACTTTGCGCTCCACCGGGAAGATTACACGCGATGCCTAGACGGCGAGGTTTAATCTTCGGTAAAGCATTATCCGGAATTAATCCACTACCCACATTGATATCAAAACCAATCAATCCTTGGACAATGGACCATCGATACGGAAACTAATTTGGATTTCTAACGTTTAGTCCAAGCGTTGATTACTAGTCGATCGAAGTATTTTAACTCGTGTCGATCGACGCTGCTATAACTTGCTACTTATTTAATTTTCTTCGAGAATCTCTGGTCAGAGATTCAAAGGAAGAATTCGTCGACGCTCAAAGCATCGAGTGAAAAGTGACACAGGATCGTTAACGACAAATATAGGAACTGGTGCGTGCACTAGGCCGAGTATCAACGTTCCCGCAAAATTTAAACGACTCCGACGACGATGACGTCGACATCGTGATCGTCGGTGGTGGTTGTTAGAAGAAGAGGCTGACAAAGCTATCGGCCAGGCGAGGGTCGTGGTATTGTTGGACGAAGATAGGATTCCTTTGATTGTCCGGGACTATGCGAAACTGTCCAGGAACGAAAAGGGAGGAAGAGGCGAGAGACGGCAGCCAGGAGAACCCGCTTTACATAACGCGTTATCCACCGCGACAATGGCCGCCGAGAGCCGCGCCTCGAGAAAGAATCGTTTGATGTCGAAGGATTCATCGCGACCGTGCTTCAAGCGAGACCGACGATGAACAGAAAGGGAATCAGACGAGGAAAACGAACGGGAAGAAGGACAAGGACGGTTGGAAAATTAATTTCACCCGGTGAACAGAGATGGAACGAGAAGCATCGGGTTTGCTTGAACGCTTTAGAATAGCCGAGGAAGACGATGAAACCTTTCGAATGTCCGAGATCGAAGCGATGTCGCCCAACAGTGATCTCCTTTTCCTTTTTCTCTACTTTTTTTCTCTTTGATCGACCTATCGACACGAAACCGCGTGGTTTGATAATTGCTCCTCGATGAATTGATTCCCATCAAGATGATACTAAAGAAATTGATCGTTCTTAAGAAAAAAAAAGGACATTTCTTATCAGTCCATTTATTGAAGTAATTGAAACGAGATTCGTGGCCACGGTAGACGTACACTTTTGTACGCAAGTCACCTTATCATTTTAATTATTTATTTCACAAAGAATTTACTGGTAAAAGGATAAAAAGTGTCTACATTTCATAACAATGGTCGTTCAAAATGACGATTGAAAATAAAAATATCTGTGGAAAAGATAATAAAAGTTCGAATCAATTTGAAATCGTTAAGAATGAGATGACTTACGAACGGACGTGTAGGTATATACCGAGGAGGAATTCGCGCCGAAGGACTCAAAGGATTCTTGTCCTTCGAGTGCAGGTGGAAGGAACGCAAACGTAGCCGCCAATGGCACGAGAGTACACGGCGCCAAGCCCAGGGTAAATCCCATAGAAAGCCAGGTAGAAAGAGAGATCGAAAGGCAGAAGAAGACGACCCAGAAAGGTAGAGAGAGAGAGAGAGAGAGAGAGAGAGAGAGAGAGAAGAAAGAAAGACGGTGGGGTGGGATGGGGGTTGAAAATATTTAGACATCCGCGAAGGGATGAATAAGACTAAATTGTATCCACAATGCTGTCTCAGAGGCAGACGCGCTCTGAATAGCCTTAATAAACTCGCTGAATCCTCGGAAATATTTCCAAGCTGGAGGAGTACCGAATGCGGCGAAAACTCTTCTTCTTCTCCTCCTTACTTCCCCTCTCTTCAGCTTCGCGTTCTAGCAAAGTAACCGACCACCACCCCCTGTCCCTCTTTATCGTCTACGTATCCGCGAGACGTGAACGTGACAGGGCCTCTTGAAAATTTCCTCAAAGGCCCCCCCCCCCCCGCCAGAACACGAAACGTAACAGAGAAATAGTCGAGTCATCAGCCAAGCAAATTTCGTAACATTGTTCTCGATGATCTTTTCGAATCCCAAAACTCGCCAGGATTATTGTCTTCCACACCTTAGAAAGTGTTTCGTCTTTTATTCTCGCGGAGGAAAAATAAGGGACACCGTTCTCCCATTAGAAGCACCGATCACAACACCTTTCGTTAGGGTTGCGCCAAAGTGAGAACGGAAGTGCTCTCAACGCCATCGGTCTGCATAATGCGTAGATTTGCTACCCGCTGCGATACACTTTTCCCTGCATTAGGAAAAGAGGGTTCAATCGTTTGTCCAAACAGGGTGATTTGTTTCGAGCCTCGGCACAGCGCCGTTGCTGTTCGATTTTTGAGAGCCCCCGAGTGCCACCATTTGCCACGAGCCAGTCTAAAGGGAGGATGACTTAAAAATTGTCCCATCAAAGTCGCAAAAAAAAAAAAAAAAAGAAATCGACCAGTTTCTTTCAGAACTCAGGCCACGATTCGATAGATCGTCGCAAAACGAGAAAAAAAAACGCGGGGAAATCGTAAAAGTTCAGCGTTCGCGAATCAGAGGGCAAAGAGGAAACGGAACGCGACAGAAAACGATGGAGAGAGAAAAGAAGCTGCGTGGAAAAGGAAAAGGTAGAAGGGAAGCCCGGACAGAAACGGATTCACGATTTCGCATGAATCGCTAGTTACTGAATAAAGTCCTTTCGGCCGGGTTGGCCGTACCCGGCGGTGGCTCTGACTTTACTTTATTATATGTATATTCGGTGCAGCAGGATGGAAGAAGGTTTTCGCGGAGTTGAAGGGACCGAGGGGAAGGGGTGGGTGGTCGGGTGGGTGGAGGTAGTCATTCAACCGTGCGGTTCTATGAAATCAAAGGCCACATTGTCACCGAAATTACCTCCATTCGGAAACGACGTATTCAGAGTGGCGGGCGCACGTGGAATTAACCCTATTTGTTTGCCGCCTTCGAGTCGGGTGTAACGAAGCTACGATTTATTCGCGTGTGTCGCTTTGCTCCGCACCGCACCGCCCCGTGTCGCGGACGGACACATCCTGTGTACGGAGGATTCAGCGAACGGAATCGATAGGGCGCGCACACTGGGAAAAGGAGTTTGTTCCTTGGCAAGAAGCCTGAATCGCGGCTAATGAGTCGTTACCAGTCGTTCGTTGTTGAATAAAATACGCGCGTCAAACGGGACGATCGAACGCCAATTACACGAACGCGTCTCGATTAAATGGAATACGCGATCATCAGACGAACACGGAGAAAGGAAATTCTAATGAAACAAAGTTACAATAGAATCACTCGTGTGAAAATCTTCCAATTTCAAAATCTTTAAGCTAACAACAATACTTTAATATGAGTTGATAGCGTTTTGAAAATTGATATAATTTAGTAAGTTAAAAAGACTTGACGAATAAAAAAAAAATATTCTACGACCAATTTCCTGCAAGTTTTCACAGACTTCCCTTTTGGATTTCCAATTGAACGAGAGCAGGAAGCGCGTGGACATTAATGGTTCTTACGACGGGAAGTGCGGTCGAAATTATTGATTAATTGATCGACGATCCGTCATCGAGGTAGCTTGCCAATAGGGTTATTATATAGGCTATCGCGTCGATCCTGTCAGCTGTTAGCAATACGATTAAACCCAGCCGAAATTTCACGCCTGCAGATGACACCGCCTAATTCAACGACTATCCCCGTTACGCTTTTACCTACGACTAGCCAAGAGCTAAATTTTCGTTTATTACGGACAGGTGTAAATTAGAATTATTTCGGTAACATCTGCCTCTACGACACGGTCCTCGGATAACTAATCGAGACCGAACCGAACTACGGCGATTGGATGGGATATTAAATTTTCCACGCCTTCTGTTTCATGAAACTAATTCGTAATTATACAAATTTAACATACCGCTTCAGAATTGCACGAGTATATGTATAGTTTGAACGCGAAGCTTTCTGGAACGGACGAGATAAATCGTGGAAATATGGTAAACTTTGTAATTTCCTGGTTTGATTTATGAGGGTAACGGAGCCTAACGAGGCGTCACCGAGTCACGTGCGTCTTCACACGTTCACAGGTGGTTACAGGTCTTGCGTACAAGTTTCCGAGGAGTAACCGAAACAGGAAACGGGGACGGTATAATTTCAAGAGCACGATTCTTGCGGTTGCATCGTTACCACCCCGAAACCGCCGGCGAACCACCCCCTTCGCTCAACGATAACAATGCTCGATTTTAATACACCTCTCGCTTGGCGAGGGTGAACGAGACGAAGGGGGAGGAGACATTCTGACGTTTTGACGTACGTCGTGCGAACAAAAGTCGCCCCGAAGAGGGGTAAAAATGGAGAAATGTAAAGAGGACGAAAGTTACAGACACGGAATCGAACCGATCTAACGCAAGACGGTTATAAGAAGCGATACGAACTCGAAGACGAATAGAATAACGACGAAGAAAAGAAGGGGTGACACGATAGACAGAGTGTATAGATCGAGGAAAAAATAGAAAGAACGAACGAGGGCGATAGAGGAGCGTGCAAAAGCGCACGCAAAGAAAAACAAATGAACGCTGCCTAGCCGAAACAATTGAAGCCTGCGTGGAATAGGGGTTGCTGGCCTTTTATGTTGCCCACCCTCTATACTCGCCACCCCCGACCCGACCACTACCTTTCCCCTGTATGCCTAACCCGCAGCTATACCACCTCCAACCGGCGCCTCTCTTCTTCCCTCAAATCCCTTGCTCTGCATCCCTTCTCCCTATTTTTTTTTTTATTCCTCCGTTTTCGGCCCTCCCTTCGACGTCCCCGAACCAGAACGTTTTGCCTCGACGGGACTCGAACGAGGATATTCGAACGATCGTTCTGATGAGGCCTTTATGCGATTCGCGAGAGCCTTTCAACCCCCTGCCCCCCACCACCGCACACGCCTCGGATAAGAATTTCAATTTCTCTGTAACGGCGCACGATTGTATCGGCCGCCGCTTATGCATCGCTGATCGCTTCCTCGTTTCCCAGCGATGCTACTCTTTATTTAAGTTCTTTTTTTTTTCTTTTATTCTCATCGTCTTTATTTCACTGTTTCGTTTTGCCCTTTTAACGGACCTCCCCTCTATTCCCCGGCTAAATTTTAGAGGCACTCGATGGATACGTTTCGCAACGAAATCGCGACTCGCGAATAGTGATTTTTTTTTTTTTTTTACCACTGTCCCTTGGCGATCGGAAACAATGGGAGTTTATGAATCGCGCTTTTTTTCACCCCTTCATCCTCTCTCGTCGCCCTCTCGTCGCC
The DNA here is from genome assembly GCA_943735885.1 of Stelis phaeoptera. NCBI lineage: Eukaryota > Metazoa > Arthropoda > Insecta > Hymenoptera > Megachilidae > Stelis > Stelis phaeoptera. The sequence goes on along the minus strand of OX030941.1, from coordinate 10,527,482 downwards.
CAATACCGACGCTCGTTTTGGATCGAATATTTTGCATATTTTGTGATTTTGTATCATTCGGACGCGTGTCGTAGGACGTATAGAAATTTTCATTATTTTAATAGTAATTTATTCTCTTTTATTAATTTTTCTGTTTAACACGTTGAGTAGCGCGGTGAAAACGGACGTACGTAGTCAGACACGATAAAATCCTAATTATTAACAATGCAGTCGATCGTTAGCTTGATATTAACGCAAATAATAATATTATTTGATTGTACAAAATTTCGCTTAACGTGTTAACCTCCGTTCAATGCAATAAACGCTTAATCGCATAAAATATCCTTGATCGTATAAAAAGGAGAAAAAAAAGCTATAACGAGAACATCTATCAGAATGTACACATTCGATAAAAGACGGTAAACAAATATCGAAGGTACAGCTCGATCCAGATATTATCTAATCGTCGTTGATTTAAAAATCCCGCGTTATCGCGGTGTGCAGTACGGTCGCGCGTAGCGGTAACCTGTGAATCCGCCAACGAAATATATCCAGTGGCGTCAAGCCACGAGCAAACGCAGGCCAAACTGGTCCGTCGTTTAACGGTCAATCAAAGAGTTCTACTCACCGTGTAAGCTGTCGCAGGAAATTTGGTACACGGCAACATAAATCAGATCCTCGCCGGGGGCTTGATAGAGATACGGCACTCTAACGGCCACTCAGTCAAAGCCAAACGTCATAGCAATCCGCGGCACTACATCGAGCCTCGTCGACGCGTGTCACGTCAGGCAAAATTCAAAACCGAAATTCCGAGGCATTGTCCTCGCGTCAGTGCGTCACTCACACGCGATCCCGAGAAACCACGAGCCCCATGAAATTGTCTCGGCTTGCCCGCCAGCCACGACGAAACGGCCGAGCAAAATATCGCCAAGGACGATAAACACCACTTGTCCGCGATCTCGAGCGTTTCTTTCCCCTCGCCCCGCACCCCTGATTTTCGCGACACACGACTACCCAAACAACGACATCTATCATCGAGTGTCACTTAACAACGTGACGAACGCGATTCCGATTTGAATAAACGAATTATCCCGCCGAACGAACGATACTCTCGATCTATACGAAATCCCCGAGCTCTTATTGGCTGCTCTTTTTACCCACGTGACTGATCGTCATCGAGGAATACGCGAAGACGCTCGTATCACGGTAGCCACGCGAGGTTATGTCCACGAAAAACACCCACGAATCGACGAATTCCGGTAAACGAACATCGAAAACATCGTGAACGAAGCGTCGTTGCGTTTAAACGATCCTTCGTTTCGTTCGAGACGCGATCAACTGTCAACGTGACAACCGGCACTGACGTGCCAACTTGGTCGAGAAACGAAACGATCACTTGTCATCACTGTTACGTCCACGGTGAGCAACTTGTTTCGACGCACATCACCGATAAACGGAGCAAACAAATCGATAGATACTTTCAATATCGCGTGATAACACTAATTTCGAAGGAACGACGCGAACGAATCCACCCGCGTACTTCACCGTGTCGCGCGCAGCATGGAACTGATCTCCGCTCCGCGACCGTACTTCCCCCACTCCTCGATTTTCCCTCACCACCTAGCACCTCCGTTCGCCACCACGCGAATCAGATACATATGCAGATCGGAGGAATTAAATAAAATTCGTAGCAGTGTTTATTACAAAGGACCCGATCAACGATAAAAAATAGAACCAGATACTCAATTGTCGACGTTTGCAAAAAAAAAAGGAAAAATGAAAAGCTCATTTTGTAGGAACGTTTCGTTGGTACAAAATATACGGAGCAGAAATTAAAGAGCTTCTGCTGTTCATTATACTATTGAATCACATTTATTGTTCCAAAGGAAGAGAAGAACAATTGATACAAAAAGGGAGTGGAATATAAAGCTCGTTTTGTTCATGTACGTAGGTACGATAACAAAACTGAAAGACTAACACCGCGAACGCTCTTTGTTCCGATGTTTAGAATGGGTCTATTTACGCGGCGTCGGACAGAGGAGCGGTGTTATTTTGAAAACGCGGTCGCTATAATAAATGGAAAGAATTCCGAGGATAATTAAATCGATCGTTGATAAATCGACTATGTTCCATCGTTTTCTCCCGAAACCCCTCGGACGTTTAACGCTCGCCCTTCGGACATCGATACTCCCACCTTCGTCCGCCCTAAAAACGAGCCCGAACCATACGGCAAGACGCATTGTTACATCGAAACCCTCGATATCATCGTTGTCGATTCATTCGACGCGTTCAAAGGCGTCTGCCCCTTTCTTCCCTGCCGGCGAGCATATTCGTAAAGGACGCGTCATTCCGCGCAGGTGCCGAGCGATTCTTTTCTAGCTTGGAACGAAAAGAGAGGGGGAAAAAGAAAAAAGGACAGGGGCCAGAAAAGACGCATTTCCTTTCTATTACGTGGATAAAGAAACGAGGATGGCGCGGCTCATATGCATCGCGGCCGACGGGCCAGAATGCGATGAAACTTCCACGGGCATTGTCGCGAAATTCCGTGAACGTAATTTCGAGCGTCTCCGAAGCTCAACGATAAATTACTCGCGTCGTGAAAGAAGGTCCCTTGAAAAAACAAAAATACGGGATTTGTCTACCGAATAGGCTTTTAAGTAGATGCACCTGCTCGTCCGTAAATCATTCAGCCGTAAATGAAATTACAGCATTCGTTCATTAGGATAATTATATCGCCCAGAAAGCGCGTGGATTCGTGAAGAGTTTCGGACACACGTCGTCCAAGTGGTACACTATATTCTTCCATCGAGGCACAAATTGACAATCGTTTGTTGCATAGGCGTTGGAGAACCGGCAGGAAACGATGATTAAGCCCGGCCCGTTGTCTTCTTCTTCTTCTTCTTCTGCTGCTGCTGCTGCTGTTGCCTCGAACGAGACGCAATTTATAATTCGACCGTTTGTCCAGCAGTATCTAATTGCATTCGTTCCAAAGATCTCCGGATATGCATCTAATTGTTACAGTTTGTTCCCACTTAAACGCAACTCTGCGTTTCTCTGTCTCCGTTAATTCTTCCATTGTCCCCGGATCTTCGTTTAGCGGTCGGTTATCCGGAACAATTAGACGAATTATCCGAATCTCGATTCTCTAGGAGGACGGTTCGAAAAATGGTGCACGGATATCGGGACGATGGAAATCTTGAACGGGCTCGGACCATCATAAAATCATCATTCTATTTGCCTTGATCAATTAAGGCGTCCCCCAACGACGTATCGGGTTACCTTGTTCATTGAATCATCAATAAAAACCAATTGTTATCGGTACTGCTTTCTAGGGATGGGATCAAGTACCTCGTAAACAGGTTCAATAAGTAATTTCGAAAAACAGAAATAGTACTCCTGAGTATACTCGAACCTATGCCAGACAGTTTCGAATCTTTTACAAGTACTTTGATAAATGGAAATAATACTTGCAAGTATATTCGGATCTTGGTCGAACAGATTCGTCACTTTGACGAATATCGTACCGGAAATTCTCTGATTTTTCTAATCATTATTTTTTTTTTTTTTTTTACCTTTAAAATCAATTATGTTGTCCTCTAATTCAGCGGTTTCCGACCTTTATGCTACCACGCCACCCCGAAAAGAAATTCTTTCCCGCGCCTCCCTACCTTTTATTTTTATAATAGTTATAATGAAATAGATGCATTTTAAATAATAGTTTTATTTATTTGTAGATATTAGGTTATGAAAATTAATATTTTATTAAAAAATTTGGCCACCTCCCACATTGGAAACCGCTGCCCTAATGCATAATTTAATTCAACATGTATAACCGTAGTTTCATAATCTATCGGATTTTCATACGAGTATTGTAAATGAAATATTATTTAATTTACTTAAATAGTTACGAATTTAATCAAGAAATTGCTTAAAACCTTCTATGCAGTTCTGATTTCCAAGATTCGAGTACTACTTGTGAAAAATTCGATTCCTTTCAACATCTTTCCGAAACTTGCAAGTACTCATTTCGAGGTTCGATATCAATTTGTATAAAAATGAATACCTTTCAAATATAATCATTGAAACATTATCGCTTTTAAGTAGCAATCGAAACCCACGAAATGAAACTTGCTTATTGTGATTGACTCGGATTCGTGAATACATAGTGAACTTCATCCCATCCCTACCGCTTTGCCTCGAACCAACGATTTCGTTCGAATCTCATTTTCCTTCTTTCCGTTCGACAGCCACGAAAATAAAAAATCGTGGCCACGCGTCATTCAATTTGGAAATAAATTCAATCGAGAGTCTAGAAAGAAGCGTTTCCACAAAGACGAAAGTCGAACGACGGGAGACAAAGGGAGCCCGGTGTTTGAAAGCCGATGTCCTGGTTCTCCAGACATCGATTCGCGATTTTTAATCGGCGAGCCGAGAAAAAGAAACGCGTCCCGGCACGGCGCACGCGCCGCTCCTTATATCGCCCGAAGAAGACAATTGCCGCGGGAAGAATGGCACCGTAAATGTGATAGCGAGATAAAAGAATATGGAATAAGAACGGCTCGGGCTCGGTGGCGACGGTATTGGTGCTGGTGCACGTACACAAAGGGAGCCCGGCGAGGTTTGTGGACCGCGAGGGTAGTGGCAAGCCCCCGGGGGTGGGGAGCTCTCTCGCTCCTGGCACCTATACATTTAAATAAATAGCGTTTCATTATAACTTTTGTGCGCGCGTTACTGTCCGCCTGACAATGCCTGAAACAAAGCGCCCTTCCATTGTTTTCGAAATAAAAGAACGCCGGGGCCCACGGCATGGCCGCCGCGCCGCCGACGTCCGCGTCGTCTCCAGCTTTTCGAATCGTCTTCCCGGACAAAATCGCGTAATTTTGGCCCCCGCAATCACCGATCATCCCCCATCGATGTTACAACTATTTTTGTACTATAAGTTACTGATAGACTATATATCATCAGAATATATTGTACATATAATGTTGTAGTTGATTTTTTAACTTACTCCGGTTGGCTAACCTTGCCACAACCCTAGTGTAACTCTAGTGTAACTCTGATCAATTCTGAATCCAGATGAAAACAAGCAAGCCAACTCGACTCTGATCAAACTCTGACCCGATACGAACCCTCGGTGGAATCATAGTCATAGAGTCATCTATTACAGATAAATGTATCTACGGTAATGGATATAAACAAAATACATAATCTATAAACTGAGCCTGGCTATCGACCGGCACGAATCGATATGCAATGAATATATCCGGCTGTAATAATTTTAGGACAAGTGCTTCGATTTTTATGAAATTTTGCGAGAACATTTCTGAGAATATGTATTTTAAGAAAACGCAAAGAAACCTATCCAACTGGTCGTAACCCCTTAAGGAGAAGAAGAAAGTGTGTCAGACACGTGGAAATGCCATTTCAGCGAGAAAGATTGTAGCGAATGATATTCGAAAGCAATAAAAATCTCGAACGCAACATCTTTAAACGTGTATTATACGCGTTCGTGTATATGTTATATTAGAGAAGCGACATGCGCGCACTTCCCGTGCAGAAGCTTCCAAGTGCATAAAGGCACCGGTAAATATAGCCAGCGATATTGTGCACGCAGCTCTCGCTTTGTAAGGAGCGAGCTGCGTCTTAATATTGCGGGAGGAAGGATTAACCGCGAGACCCGTCTAAGAATGGAAGGATCACGCTGGTATTCTAATTAAACGGAAAACAGCTTCATTAAGTTCGTAACTGCCTCGGGGCTGTGCTCCATGGTTCCGTACCTGAGTCATGTTTTGCCGAACCCCTGCATATGCAAGGACTGTGTAACGATAACGATGAGTCATGTATTTCGCCCTAATTACAGAACTATCTGTTCCGTCTATACGTTTTTCGTGGACCCGAACACATGATGTTTCATAAATTAATTGTTCATAGTTTGCCAACTGTTACAATAAAATAGTATAAACTGGAGTTAAAATTAAAAACAAAACATACAGGGAACGGCAGGACCAGCACTGACTCTCTGCCTTTTCATTTTATACAGTTCTTAATCCTATTTTCTGGATAAAAAGAGTATATTACCTACGTACCAGGGGCGCAAAATGGGCGATTGGCGAGAGTCACCTTGCGCTCGTGTTGCGTACGCTATTTTTTGAACCAGAGTGCGCAAAAATCGAGCTTTTAATGCCTATTTGGCGAGCGCAAAGTATTTTACTTCTCATTTACAAAAAAATAGCAAAAATCGGGCTTTTAATGCCTATTTGGCGCCCTAGGGTAAGAATCGGGCACTTTGCTCTCGCCAAATAGACATTAAAGGCCCGATGTTTGCGCCCTCTGGATACTAAAAAATAATAAACATTATTTAACGATGTTGTGTCTTTGACAGACGAATCGGGATGAAATCCATCAACACGAAAAACAGTAATCAATTTTTTAAATGAAATGTTTAGAATGGCGTTCGGTGTAGTATCGAAGAAAGGACGTTCGCGATCCAGATGACACATTTCGTATCAAGTATACGCTCGACGAGAGCTGTACATCGATCAACGTCGTTAATTTCCTTTCGATTCAATCGGATCTAGTCGAGCTCATCTGATAGCGAAAGGATCGATATTAAACGCAATTTTCGTGCTCGCTTTGAAACGGATCTGACCAGCCGGCTCAGCGAGAGGATATTTATAAATGCAACGGTCGCGTATTTTCACGATTTTCCCACGTCCAGCGGGGATTTCGAATAGAAACAGAAGGGCGGCGTGCGGCCGCGGAATCGAAAGCGGCGTAAAGTTTTCATCGTGGATGCAGTTACAGTGGCTTCGTTACGTGTCGATTTGCCACCCCGTTGAAAGACACCAATTTATAATTATTGCATTGAATAGACCAGCACCGTACGCGGCAACTCCCTACCATTCGATATTACCAACCATTGTGCAGTTTAGATTCTATGCACCCGTCGTGCTCGTCCCATTGCCTTTGTCTTCTCCCTTCCTCTCTCTCTCTCTCACTCTCTCGCCCAGCCGTTTTCAACCTGGATTTCTGATTCCTCGCTTCTGTTTCTCTCCCTTCAGCCTGATGCTGTTTATTATATATAAAAGCCTGCTTTGCAACTCTCGCGTTGCTTTACAAGCGAAACGTTCCTTGAATTCTCACCGCCTCGACGTTGCATCTTCTCGCGAAACCTTTGCAAGGAAAAACTTTCCCGACCGTTCTTCGACTGGAAAGCAAATGTAAAAGAAACCGTCGAAAGGTGGTGACAAAATTTTGAACGAAAAAAGGATTCATGTGGGGGATGATAATAACGCTTTCCACGAGCCTGGTCGAAGGGCGAAGAAGAAGAAGGAAAAAATGAACAAGGAGACAAAGGGTCGGCAGATTGGCGATTGCAATTTGCAGAATGGAACCGCGAGGATGGGCACAGATCGGGAAGAACGAAACGTCGGTGGAGAGCGTAGGAGGAGAAAGATTGGACGGGGGGCGGGGGCGGGGACGGAAAGGTAGAGGCAGAATGCAACGAATTCGAAAAGAGCAGAGCCCTGTGCCTGCATACGTAATGCCATCGGGCCATTGTCAACTGGTGCCCGGCCCCCTTTTGTCTCCCGCGGGGGCAACGGGGTTGGGGTTGGTCGGGGGCGAAAGGGCAGAGCTCTGCCCCCCCCCCCCCTCCCTCAGTACCGGTTGCGGAAAAATTCTGATCGTAGCCAGGAACCCGATATCGATCTTCGGCCGATCATTTGCATGCTCATTGTTCGAGCATCCGACGACGAAAATTCCGACGGCGACGCGGCGCGTCGCCGTCGAGAACAATATTCCTCGCAGTTCCGGCCTTTCCGCTTCCACCCTCCTCCTTGATATCTAAGGCTTTGGATCAGGAGAAACTTCGTCGTAAACCCTTCTGCCGCTGTTTACGTGTTATTTCATTTCAAATTCGATCTGGTTTTCTGGATAAGAAATTTAGAACCGTGACGTCAGTTCACGATGCGTGGCGTACTTTGTATCCCTTTACGTTTAAGTCACGATTCCTTCGATTGCTGAATAACAAATTTTAGAAGAAGAATCGAACCGTGTCGCGTGGTTGACGATGACGCGAAACAACGCCACCGATCGCGATCGTCAGACATCGGAAAGAGGAAATGACCGATAGCAACGTCGCGTCGTCGCGTCGTACTGACAAGCCGAATTAATTCGCGCGACGCCGACAGACGTGCGTCTATGACGCGAACGAAAGAAGAGCGAGCGAAGGGTGGTTTTGACTGGTGGGTGGCTGGAGATGGTAGAGGAGACAAGCGGAAAAGTAACAGACGTAGAGGGAATATAGGGAAAGGGAGATCGGGGGAGTAGAAGAAAGAGAGAGACATCGGTGCACATATTTTTATGTCATCGCAGTAGAGGCGATGCATTGTTGTCGCGAGACAAAGGCAAATGTGGCGGAAAAATTGCGGAGGAAAGGCGAGGCGAGGAGGGTGAATCCTGGCTTGTGGGATGGGTGTCGGGCGGCGAAAAAGAACGGAACAGGAATGTAGGATAGCCCGGAGGGAGAAGGGTGTTACACGCACGCGACAAAGCGGAATAGGTTAATGTCGGATCGTCGCACGATCGTATCACGATATTTTTCCCAACGATTCCGCCGCGATATGTACGCTCGATCAATAAATATCTGAATGCAAACATCGTGCACAGTTTCGGAAAGGGGTGTAGTAAAATTCGATCGTTTATCAAATGTTTATCGAATTCGTTGCATGATTTTTTGAAATGTACGGGCATGCATCGCGTCGTAGGCAGGACAAATTTTCGTGGAAACCCGTGTCGGCCCGAAGAAATAGACTCCGGAGGCAGGAGAAGAGAAAGAGAGAGAGAGGGAGAGGAAAAGGGAGAAAAAACGAAATCGGAGGTAGAGGAGACGTAGCAACTACAATTAAGCCAGTCAGTCCGTGGCTGAGTTGTTCCATTGAGAGAATTGGCCTGCACAGGCAGCGAACTATCGAGCAGAATTGAGAGCCGGCGGGGAGATTTCGCAGATTATCAAGCATCAGTTGCTGGGAAGAATAAGCAACCGCCAACCGTCATTTAACTTTAACGCTCGAACTGCCCTCGTCCGCACCCCCGACAACCCCCGGCAACCCCCGAGGGCCTCCGTTGGTCCATGCTAATTAAATCTGCCTACGTACCTACCCCCTTCGCGGTATTGCCCTCGACTAAACCTCCTCGTCGACCTTCTGCCCCTTTCGAACCGTCCCGATGATGCTACTTTATTTATGTATGCATCCGCGAGCTACCTATTTCCGCCATCTTATCGGCCATCGTTATTTCCTTTCTTTTTCTCGTTTTCAAATCATTCCTTCCTCTTTTCTTCCAACCCCGAGGGTACTTGGGGACGGTTCTTCCTCGGACAGATGATTATAATTTGGATTTAACAAAATATTGATTCGTTCCTAATCCGTGCACCTTTTTCTTAGGCATCCTGTTATCAGAACAACAATAGTAATAAATGATAAGTTAGGTTGATAAAAGGAATAAAGAGAAGTTTTCCGGGAAAGCCACGCTACTACATTCGTATTCGTTGTTTCCTGAAAACAGCGTGCAACGTGCGCTGCCGTCTGACGCATAAGCGAGCGATACTACTGGATTACACGACCCACTACCCTGTAGTAAGTTCTTCGCGTGTTCTGAATATACCCTCTCCCGGGTATCCAACGGAACAACCTCGTCGTTTCTTTGTTATCGCTCGTGTATCAAAGTACGACCAATCGAGCGTCTTCGTAAATTTTAAAATCGTATCCCGTTTTGACCGCCAAGCCCGATATCGATCAATTCATTTACATCAGGATTCCATCTAATTGCGATAATTCTCGTTGACAACTGCCACGCTCGAAACTGTGTCTTGGCGATGGCACTCTCGTATTCATTTGATTCAGCTACGCAGCTTACCCCCTGACGACCGGGGGTAAAGCGCACGAGTATGTGTTATTCGTTTCCACAATAGCGTCATTGTTGGAGCATTGTGCTTCCACCCCATTCCGTAGATTCGTCGCGAACACTTTACCTCCTACTCCTTGCTGCGCCGCGAACACACGTATATCCGTGTGCTTTACACGCACGAGCACCCTTCTTCTTCTTCCTCTTCTTCTTTTCGTATTCTTCTTCCAACCCTCCCCTACTCTCTATTGCTATCCACGTTACCTCTTTACTGGTTCGCGACTCGCGCTTCCATTTCTCCCCTGTTGTTACGACAATAGAATCACGAGTTACAGCATCGATATCGATTCTTCGGGAAGAGTAACCAAGTGTCTTCCTTCGAAGCTCGACTGAGTGTGTCCAAATGATTGTGCGAACTGCTGCAGCAAAATATTATTATAACTGGTACGGGGATGTTGATGCGTCGAGTGTCTAAGTGAGTAGTGGGTAAAATAGAATTAAATAGAATCGTATCCTTCGTATCTTGAATAATTTGAGCTTCAACTCGTCTTACAGTGAAAATGGACGTACGTAGTCAGACACGATAAAATCCATCGATTAATTTTCAAATTTAACACGTTGACTGACACAGTGAAAACGGACGTGTGTAGTCAGACACGTCGAAATCCTAATTATTAAGAATATAATCAACTAATTTTCAAATTTAACCTTTCAAATCGATAGCTAGCATTATTAGCTTAATGATAACGCTATCCGTGGTTTATTTCGTCGTTTCTTTTATTAATTATTTGATTGTAAAAAATTTCGGGTGCCGGTCACCGTGGCAGTCAACGCGTTAACCTTTCAATTCGATAGCCAGCATTGTTAGCTTAATATTAACGGAAATAATATTATTTGATTGTACAAAATTTCGAGTGTCAGTCACCGGTGACTAACGTGGCGCTTAACGCGTTAAGAAACGATACAACTGCATTCTGAATAATCGTAATTACAGTACGTCTGACTGTACTCGATCATTTCTACTGCGTCGCTCAAGAATTCCTGTTAAGATATATCGTGCCACATACGTCCGTTCCAACGCATTGACACTGTCTAACGCAGCAGTTCGAAATGTACGACGATCTGATGATCGATTCGATCGTCGTTAGAATAAGAAACGGGAAAATGGCCGATGGTAAAGCAGCACAACGAGGGCTCCGACCGACGAACATCCGGCACGTCAGTCGGACCGTTAAACCCCGGAGTCTATAACTATAACGTTATCGAGTTTCCAGTATCGCGTCTAAGCTGGTATCGCAGTCTATAGAGGCCTGTGAATCTAAATGCGTGCTCCGCGAGCATAAACCTCGGCGAATTACTATGTGGCTCGTCCAGGAACGATGGCTGATTAACGACGCCACGATATTGTCTCGGGGTTGCTCGAAAAGGGGGACAAGGGACAGTAATGCGCTCATCTCCCGTGCACAATAGAACAATGCGTTCCATAAGTAAAGCGCTACCACTCTCACGAAATATACACAGGCACGCGTGTCCGTGTCGATGTGTACCGCGTTTTCGAGCGAGCCAACCCCCACACTTAAACCGACCCCCCTCGACGATATTCTAACTAACGGAAGCCGTATCGCATGGATCATTCGATTCGGCAGCTTTTCAGGTCCGCCGATCCGATCTTAATCCCTTCGACGCAAACGATTTTTTACGCTCAACTCTATCTCAAAGTAACTTAGGAAATTAACCCTTCGGACACGACGCTGGGTTTCCTACGGTCAACAGATATTTCGTTAAATATTAATTGCCATAGCTGCCAAAATACTTACGGTATTAAATCGTGGCCTGCCTAGAATAATTGATCATCGATCGTTTGACACGACCAAAAGCGATTATACATAGGATCGATTTATACCGGTTCTGACAACGATCGGGATACAGTAGTACGAGTCGAGGATTGAACGGGGGCATCGGGAAACCACTTAATTCCCGAAAGCAAGAAAACGACTCGGAAGTCGACGGGCAAAGTTCACAATGCTCGAGGTAAGAGAACGAAAAGACGGACGGAAGAACGCGCAACAACGACGAGAAACAATGAGTCGCCGTCGGCCGAGGAGGACGAACGAGCGAGCCACCGTCAAACAATGCGCCGAAACAATGCGAGGAAGAAGGATGTCGGCCGCGTAACAATGTGGACAATAGACAGATGGGCAGAAAGAGCGACGAAGAGCTGAACGGGGGTGGATAACGACGGGAAAGAGAAAGCGGCCGGAACGGAGAGAGGCAAAACGAATAGGGGACATCGTCGCGAAAAGCACCAGTGCAAGGATAACAGCGAGCAAAGGTCATGGATACCATCAAATCTGAATGAACTTTGTCAGCGTTCATCCCTGGAATTAGTTTAATTCTGAATACAATTTACACGGTTAATGCTTGTCAAGTGCGAAGTATACGTAATATTTCAATTTCCTCGATTTTTAACTCTGACTGACGCACCTATCGGGAAAATCGTACAACGGGGGTTAAACTGTGTCCCGTGATTCTGCAAATTCCATTTCTGATAAAAGCCTCGGATTAAGATACTAATTACGAAGGAAACATGGAAAGCTTTCCTGCGCTCGAGAACTCGATGCCGATAATAACACACGTTATAATTTGAAGGGAAATTGAAAAGGTAATCTGGTTCGTCGGAAAATCGTGATGCTGGGAGGCCGGCAAGAAACTCTTAAGGCGTGTCCATAAACGGAATCGCGACGCACGCCGGCCAGCTGCTGCGAGCTTTACGATCAAAAGAGAGACCGCGGGGAGGATGGGTTAACAATAAGCGGGAGAGAGAAGGAGAATGTCAAGTGGACATTGTTGACGGTGACAATGCCGCTGAAATTGCCGGAGAACAAAGAGGTCTTATGATGACGTTGCTTGCGAGCGAGCGAGCGAGTTGCTCGTGGACAGGAACTTCCCCTATATTCTCCTCTCGCCACTGGCCCTCTCTTCGCGTATCCAACCTCGTTCCTCTGTCTCTGTCAGTCGTCAGTGAATCGTGTTTTCGTCTTCGTTCCGCGACACCCCTTCTGTGTATCGCATGGCATTATAACTATCGGCTCCATCGCGACGCCTGTGTCGATACTCGTGAATTAAGCACCTTGATCCATTAAGGACCGGCGCGGCGTGCTCGTGTGGCACCGAGTTAACGGCTCTGTTCGGCATTGTTTTAACGCCGTGGCGACGGCTGCACGACGCGTTAATGCGATGCTTGATAACACGTTCCACGAATCCCACAACTTTCGGTATCTATCGATAACGCGTCGAGGAACAATCGTTTCGATCTATCGTACGATCGTCCCGAGCTATGATCACTGATTAGATTTGGAAAAAGCGTCGATTGCTACGGTAGAAACGGATGCGTACAACATTGCACAATATATCGATTATAAAGAGTTATTGTCGATGTAGAAACATAGAAATCTTAAAATGGTTGACACTGTGACTGGCACAGTGAAAACGGACGTATGCGGTCAGACACGTTGAAATTCTAATTATTACGAATACGAAGGGTTAATTTTCAAATTTAACGATTCAAAGGTTTATTTCATCGCTTCTTTTGCTAATCACCGGTGATCACCGTGGCAGTCAAAGTTGTTAAGGATGCAATTTATGAATTTCGAAATTTAATCTTCCAATTTGACACTTTTACATTGCTATCCAATCGACGCAATTTCTTTATTAATTTCTCGATCATAATAGTCACTAGCAATCACCGTATTAATGTATGATCTCAGACTTTTGTTCTGTCAATTATTCAACCCCCCCAGCCCGTTAATTAACGCCGAGGGAAAAATCGAATCGAATTCGAGCCGAAGGATCGACTGCCGTTTTTCCCGGTCGATGCTCAAAACTTCCGTGGATGAGCTCGTATTTCTTTGCTAAGTAAGTATCCCGCGTGTACACTTTTTCGTCCCTGTACACGTGTACATATATCCGAAACGCGAAATGAGAGAAAGGGAGAGGAACGTTGGACAAACGGGGACAGAGAGCGTCAAAATACATGTATATACAGATGTATATACGTGCACCAGGTATACATCGCCATCGTTCCGTGCTTTCATTCGTTCGCGGAAAGAAGTAAAGAGCTTTGTCGCCGCGGCATCAAAAGCTTGAATGACGCGACGATGAAAGAAGGAAGTATCGGTACAAGAAACTGCACAGTGAATACTGAAAAGAATATAGTCACGGGATGGAGGGGAAGGTTGGGATGGAGGAGGGAAGAAGGAGTTAAAAAGGAAAGGAAAAGATAGCGAAAACGGGAAAGGGAGAGAGAGAAAAAAAAAAGAAAGAAGAAGCTGGGTGCCGTTGCGGGGAGAAAGGCTTCCAGGGAAAGACCGATAAAAGTTTCTGCCTCGAGACGGATATTGGAAATACGTTCCTGGATCGAACGCCACGATCTATTAATTAATTCGTTCACCGTTTCGTGGCAAATCGACTAGTCTAAAGAGCTGGGCATCGTCGGAAAACACCTGATTTCAGCAAAGCTCATTTTTTTTTTATATCACCTCCTTTTTTATGGCGCAGAAGGTATACGAACGGACTGGCTGGTGGAAGAGGTTGCGTTTACCTGTTCCAGTAGCGGCTATACAGGGTAAAGAAAAATTACAAAATTACAAAGTTATATAGTAACAGCACGGTGTCCGAACTTTTACTTAGTTCGCCGATTTTCGTAAACTGTAAACTATTCGTGATACTAATTTTGGAGGGGATATAAAAGAAACGTTACTAGCTCTCGGACTAGGCTGACCGTCCCGACGAAAAATCCTGGCGACTAGTTTGCAAAAAGAAGATCGCGTCGAAGAACGTCGATGTCGCGTGGATTCGTTCGATGAAATCCGATTAAAATCGTCGATCGACGCATCGAAGCACATTTTACATCTTAACACTAAACATACCGAACGGGGTCAAATGACCCCTTATGGTAAGAATATGTAAAGTGCCGGTATGTTTAGTGTCAACATATTGATACCAGCCTGTCCTACCTTTTCCAGTATTATAACTACGGCGTCAACGTTGTCGAATTACTTTAACTCTCTCAATTTCACACTATTTCTTGAAATATCAATTTCCAAATTTACCCAAAACATCGCGTACGTTTCGTAGGGTTACGTCGTTCGAGGGTTAAATCGCCGAACGATGATCGTCTAAAATTCAACCATCAGTGTCCTGGTTAGGGGGGGGGGGGGGGGGGTACATAGCCGTGGATTACACGATCGCCAGGCACGGGCTAGAGTTCTAATAGCCAAGTCAGGTACGTCGGATTACGCTAAACTATTACGAGCCTTCAAAGCGCGTAGCCCCGTCCTGTGTATACAGGGTGTCCCGTATAGCTAGTCGCTAGAATCACGGCGAAATGACGTGAACAGTGGGGCGGCAAGGGGGTGGCGAGGGGATGGTCTGAAAAGCCGTACTCGCGCCGCGGCACCGTATGCAGATAATCGGTACAAAGGCTTTCGTCGAATGACAAAGGAGAGCACTGGCCAGCCTCGTGGATCTCCTGAATCTACGTACACACGCGTTGTTCGTGTACGAGCGTACATACACGCCGCCACCGTATTATTATAGTGGGTGGCAGGCTGCTGCTACCGCGACAGCCTCACTTTCCACGGTTTTATTCCGATCGTTCAAAACTGAACGACTGTTGCCCGGAAATTCGTCCGACTTTTCACCAAAATCCAACGTACAGTGGATTTGTTTCCCATAAATCTGTTTAAGGTTCCCTCACCCTTCGTCTTCTACTCGAAAGTTACCAGGCATTGTATCTGAGCATGATATGTAATTAATCTACCCAATCGTTCGTTACTAAATTAACCAACTTCCTTGAAAATAATCTGGGTTTAACCCTTTGCCCTCGAATGGCTCCACTGAGAGTATATTAAAATATGATATTAAAGCTTCGTTTCGAAATTAACGAAAGGAATAAAAATAAATAGAATCATACATATTTTCAACCCTTTTCTTTCGAAATCGTGTGTTTGATTTTCAGAAGCTTCGCTGAAAAAGCTTCGAATGCAAAGAATTAATAACTACTAATTCTTGAATATTAATAATATCAACATCGTCGTTTTCCCTAGAAAAGGTTAAAGGCTCTCGATGGAAGACCACCGTTGCACGCCTGTACGCCAATCGTCGATTCTTTTTAATTTTATAAGTCTTATCAAGTGTCACGCTACGCAAGAACATGCGGTGTGATACGGAAACGAGACGGATGGTTGAAAATTGTATCGCTGTAGCAAGAAAGCAACATCTTACTTCGATAAAAGTCGCGGAAGTCTATTAATCACTGGAGCGCATTGTGACATTCAACCGGGAGGCATTCAGAGTTTCAATATTATCGATACTCAACAGCGGGGCCCAGTATCCGCGTCTATTGAAAGAGAGTTTATCAATAGAGCGCAGGACACTCTTGCTGTATCCGCCTGTAAAGCGCTCTAACCTCGTACCGCTTCCTTCTACGAGCTTTCGAGAACGATATCCGTCCGTAGGCAAGAATTTTTTCACTCAGAAAACCAAGGAATTTGAATTTCTATCAAACTTGTGCTCGTTGCATTTCGTATGATTGACCCGTCACTGAAAGAAGCTTTGGAAGAGGAAAGAATAGACAAAAAAAGAAAAGTCGTACGTTTATGCTCATTTTTATCAGCAATTTGACCATCTAGGCACGTACGATAAAAAAGGATCTTTGGGGTATCAGAAGGATAAAAAGTACTTTAGGTCGGTATCGTTAGGGGGATTTTCGATGAAAGGCTCGGTTGGACGAGACAAATACTAGTCTTCCTTACATTCAACTTCGATTAAGCTTAAGGGTAAAGAATAACTCGGTCCAATGCTTTGATTTAATAAATTATTGTGTCGAAATTATCTAGGTTGTGCCTAGATAACGAATGTATATGATATGTGCAATATGTTGGCAATTTCTCTTGTTGTATATCTACGTTAATCGTCGATGGTCTGCCACTTCGTTTTCGATCATTTAAGTTATAATTTTCATCTTTAAACCTTCTGATCCATTTTTCAATGGTCTGTTTATTAACAGCAGTATCACCATAAACGCTACAAATTTTTGTCCATCTCTTTCTCGATTTCAAAGACGTACTTTACTCGATCACGACCAATGTTACAAATATAACACATCCAGACCTTATGTAGTTTGATACAATAAAAATTCCTGTCAAAATATGACCACAGTCGACGCGAACGGACTCCAGTAACTTTCAACTATCAAACGAACGACGAATGTTTCTTTCCTGTATTGTAATTTTCCAGAGTATCTTTCGATGTATGTAATTATGCCAACACGATTTCCGAGTGAAGTTCCGATCCACCGTTAATCCAGCCCGACATATACATACAATAAAAAAGGAAGAGGAGTAGAACGGGACAGAAAAGTCCGAACGAATTCACGGAATGCACGGTTTACTGACCAACGGACAGACGTTTCTCTCCACGGTCCAGTTAGACGATACGGAATTAAGTTGGAAAGTACTCGGCGAGTACCGGGCCCATAGAGCTCTAAACACCGACAAAAGGATACCGAGTGGGCGACGAGCATTGAATGTACGAGAAAGGATTGTATGCCAGCGAACGATGCCGACGATGGTAGCGAGCGTCGTCGTTCCGTTGCTCTTCGCGTGTACGTACACGCTCGTACACGTACGCGTGTCCGTGCTACCGGCAGAAAAGAGGAGTATTTTAGCCCGCGTCCATATGAACGTACCAGGGACGAAACAATGTGGCTTTTGTGCGAGAAAGAAACGGAAAAGCCAAGCCAAAGAGAGAGCCTAAGAGCGATTGAAATGCTCGTACCGTCTGTCTCTGGCCTCCCTTACGCTCCCTCTTCCTCCTGCACCCTCTCTATCTGTCACAAGCATTTTCCTCGGCTTTGCTATCGTATTTTATTCCACTCCGTATTGTTGCTTTCCTTCGTTTATAGTCGATTCGTCTTTGCGTGTTCCTAGGACAGGAACGATCTATCCTGGAACCTTATCCTTCTATTTGATTGAGCCTTGACCTTGTAGCCGTTGCTCTGCGTCACCATTTTGCTTGAAAGTTCCAACTAAAATCGTTCATCTACCATACATCGAATCGTCGAAAGAAGATTGTTTCTCCAAAAAAGACGACAGAATGAGAAAGTAAAGACACACGAGGGGAGGTGGGGTGTAGGTTAGATCTGAAAGGGTGGTACGTGCAAGTATGGCGAGTATTGGTAGACACAGATGCGAAGGGTGGTTGCAGGTTGATAGTCAAGACTGGCTTCAGATTCCAGAGTGAAGCATTGTGTCCCGAACGCGCATTGTCCTCCCGTCACCGGGAACTCGACAATGCCGAGTCCGTAAGTTAGTAACCCTACCGTAAAAACTTATCTCCACCCCAAACCATCGACCTCCAGGCCTCCGTGATTCCGTTCGATTTCCAACCTTCCGACCACCTTCTATCGCCTACTACTCTTCCGCTTTTCCGTTCTGCCTTCTAGCTTCTCTTGCGTTCACTTTTCCTTCGATCATTTCTACGTCCATGCCATTCTTGGTCCACGAATGACCAAAACAGTGCGTCCAATTTGTCTTATCTTCTCAATATGAAATAATGGAAATAAAAATGAATTAACCTTTTCACTACCGAAAGCAACCATGGCCAACCGTAGTCGCTTGGTACAAGTATTCGAACAAAATTTGTAATAATTTGAATAAAACTTGAATTACCACGGCACAAAGGTCGATAATAATCGAAAACCTTTCGTTTCCAGAAATTCTTCGAGACCGACAAAGAAGGAGATGTTACATCGTTGCAGAGTTTACGGATCGTTTATAACGTGGAACGATGAGAATTACGTCGAACAGATGGTCGAAGAAGTCGATGGTCAGCGAAGCGACGAAGCACGGCGAGGATCGGAAGTGAACGTCCTGGGGACCGGATACAAACATTAGGGGTTGGCGGGCGGTCCTCTCGTTGGGACTCAAGTTGCCGAGCAGCCGGACAACGCGTGGTCGCCGGACAAAGCTCTTCTAATTGTCCCCATCAACGACGAAGAATGGACCGCGGGCCTGCCGCTGACAATTTCATTTGTAATTTGCATAAGGCTTATTAAAATCACAATGGACGTGGACCCACGGGGGATGCTTCGATCGGAGGTGGCCGACACGGGAGTCTTCTTTTTTCTTTTTTAGCCTGCTCGATAGAGAATAATCACGGTCACCGCTGCGACGGTAATTGAACTTTAATAAGGAGACGGGCTCGCTTCGAATCAACTCGTCGCGTTTACGATAAACTTACGTTTAAACGGGTAGATCCAGTGCGCCGGTTTATCCGTGATCGTATCCAAAGGACACTCGACACATTATCACACATTTTTAGTCCTTTTTTTTTCATTAGTACATCAAAAAGTGCAAATAATACGAACAGCAAGTTGTTTTAACCCTTGGATGGCGGATTCTGGCGACTGCGATAACGTGAATTTAAACTGTATTTCATTCTGATTCGTTAAATTTAAGAATATTACTTTAGATATTATTTATTGAACGAATATGTTTAATTTTGGTCTAGGCACGTCGTATCCTTTTCTCAAGCCTCCACCATTCTAGGATTAAGCGTAAAGAAAAATGCACGAAAGAAATAAATTGAGAATAATACAAATGAAAAGGAAACGAGTTCACTGGTGGTTTTATCCCGACAGGATTACACGTTTCCTAAAATATGTCGCGCACGTGAAAGACGGCGCGGAACTGAACCGTCTCAAAACGCTATCATATCGCGCGCCGCCACGTTCCCCCACCACTTGCTACCGAAATGCGTCTACGCATCTTTTATTCGCCCCGCTATGAAAATCTTACACCCCCTGTCGATAAAAATCATTACCCAAATACAATTAACACTCAGTCCATAATTAACACGATGACTGCCACGCTAAAAGCGTTGAAAATTTAATCGGATAAATCTAATGCGACGATTTCTAATTAAGTAATTGAAAGGATATTGATAATGCAAACGCTCGTAAGCGAATCGACATGAAACGTTCACAGAATGAAACTTCGAACGATTTAATTTAAAAAATAAATATTTAAAGATTCTACTTGTATTTTTATCCTATGTTAAGTTGCGCAGTAGTTATGCAAATAAAAAGAAATATACAAAAGCGAGTACATGGAGAAACTTTTTTTTAATATTCTTCATATACGAGCAATTATACGTGTATATCATTCACATGGCAGATGATTGATATTAAAATTAATGCCTGACTCTGGGGCAACTGTTTTCCAAAACGCAAACGCCTTGGCTTATATCTCGCACGTATCCCTCTTTGCAAATGCAACCGCTCACGCAGTTCTTCGTTTGGATGCAAGGCACCGATTCCCAAATGTCGATGTTCTCGCAACTTTTCTCGCAATTATGATCCGCCTGGCATGCACTGTAAACTTCGTTCTCTTTGCACGCGTCATCTTCGATGTTCACCACCTCTGACTCTTTGAGTTTCCAAACAAAAAAAAACAGTCGATGTTAATTTTAAACTTCGACTTTAGTACCGTACCAACATTGTCGTTTTTTTATTTGATATAAATTAAATTTGCAATGTCGATAAAATGAGAAATTTGAAGTTACTTACTAGATAGAGCCGCTCCAGTTACCGTGTTCGAAAGGACGAACAGTAAAAGATTGGAAATAACGAAGACGCGACGGGCTCGTGCAACCACCATCTTGCTGAAAGTGTCGGAGAACAAATGCAAGGCGGTGCCCGAGATTGCAGGGTTTAAATACTTGTCGCGAATGCAACGCGATATCCAAATCGCGTTGCGCTATCGATAATCACCTGGCCAGACCAGTTTGTAATCGGGCGAAGGAAGTGTTCTGCGCGCGAGGAAAGCAGCGCCTCAGAATGATAAAACAACAGGTATGTGCATACAATTGCATGCATACGGACCGAGAAGGTAAAAATAACTGGTTTGTCGTTTTCGTGTTATGTATTTTTGCGGATCTTTGAATTGTACAGTAACTCGTTTACATACAACATATATAAGTGTCTTACTAAGTAAATTACTTGTAACGATACCTTAAAATAAGTATTTTTGTAATAAAGGGGCCGGGCCGTGAGAACGTGTTCCGAACTAAAGCTGTACGGAGAATCATCCGAGAGAACGTTCTCGACACGTTGGTGGTGGTGGGGGGAAAAACTATTTTCCTTACTAAAAAAAAAAAAACAGGAAAAAAAAAAGATACAAGTGTCTCTTCTTTCGTTGCGGTGATCGATCGCGATTTCACAAGGTATCACCGGAAAACGATTCATATGACATCCGTGGAGATTTTGATTACAAATCTTGTATACTGTCCGTGATCTTATCAAGCGCAGGAGTTGAAAACGTTGAGATGTTTCGATAGTGGAACAATCAGATATCCAGAGCGCGAAGGAATTCATTTAAACGAAACCGGATTCTTAAAACGAAACGGTTGAAAGTTCATTTGATCATTTTGAAACGGGGCAACGAGGACTCCTAGTCTTGATAATGAATGATAATGAAAAGCCACTCACGTACGCCAAATACTGCGACCAAATACTTCCCTTCGACAGTGCACGTCATAGCAGAAGGTTCGCTCTCTTCTCTAGCGTTTTGATACTTACGCAAAAAGGGAAAAAGGAAGCAATTGCTATAATACGAAAATAAGTAGTAGCAATCGAAAGGTGGGTGTACCTTTTGGTTAAAGATTAAAAGTAAAAAAAAAAAAAGGAAAAAGAAAGAAAGAAAGAAAATGAGAAAACAATGATTAGAATTCGATAGATCGCTCGCATTTACACTCGCATTAATTAATCGCGGGGAATAATTTTACTGTATAAGATCGTTTACGGGGTAACACGACAATCGGGAGAAATAACTTGTAATTAGGATCAATGTAAAATATTCGTCGATGGTTTATTCAGAAAAGAAAAGACAAACGAGAAAGAAAATAAAGAAAATGTCGTTATTTCTCACGACTGTCAACACCACCGGTTTTACATTCGTTCTGAAGCATGTACAATTTTAATTAGCATCCCCTCTACGTTCTTTCCGTGTACACGTACCGAAACGATCGGTACCGAGAATAATAAGAAGTCTATGTCTCACGTGATCCGGTCGATGTCTCTAACGTCTCGAGGAAAAGTAACTATATCACAGACGAAGGAGAAGAATCGAAGAAAGCAGCAACGGCAACGTGGGTTTTCTACCAAATCTTAGCAGCGAGGGCTCTCTGCATTAATACATTCTTGCTTCGCTGCTTCATGCGCTCAATGAAGTACTCCTTGCCGTCCAGGTTATCGTCGACAGGTCCAACCTCCTCATTCTAGCAACAAACGAGAGTTAGTTGGCTCCTAAGTCGCATTTTTTCTTGTACGTGTGGCTCATCACCATCATCATCATCATCACCATCATCATCATCATATCATCATCATCATCATCATCATCATCACCATCATTTTTTATTTTTTACTTCTCATATTATCATCATCCGGATTATCATGATCACGTCATCACGAGAAGATAGGCTGTTCATTCGCGAAAGCCTACACAGAAGAGACCTAACCAACCTTGTTAGCAGTGTCGCCCCCCTCGCCCTCTCCCCACCTCTCGTAGTCATCGTCGTCCCTTTCTTCACCTTCGCTCAAAGGTCCGTCTTGTCTTTTACTGGGAGCTACGTTCGATCCTCCGCCACCCTGTTGATGCTCCATCACGTCGTCCCCGCCTTCGAGCATCTTGTTGATCTTCTCTTTCGCTTCGTCGACCTTCCTCATCGGATCAGGGGAATAGCTACGGTCGCTGTAACGATCGCGAGACGCGGCACGGCGATCCCTGAAGTCCCGTCTGTCCCGGAAGTCGCGGAAGCCCTGCTTACCGTGGAAGAACCTACCGCCACGGTTACCGCCACGTCCACGACCACCGCCACGATTATTGAAACCACCGCCTCGTCTGTTGCCGAAACGATTGTTGTGCTGGTTATTGTAGAACCGATTACGATTCTGGAAATTGTTACCGCCCCCGCGATGGTTCGGGTTATTGAAACCTTGGAAACGCGGTTTGTAATAGGTGCCGCGATTATTGTACGGTCGGAATTGTCTTTTGCGATAGTAACTCCTGTCACCGGACCTGCTGCGGCTACGACTCCTCGTGTACGATCTGGACCGTGACCTGGAACGCGACCTACTGTAAGTGCCCGACGGAGATCGACTGTACTTTCTCTCGTAACTGCCGGATCTTCGGTTCGAGTACGATCGCGAACGACTTCTTCTGGGCGACCGAGATCTCGAGGAGCCCGAACTGGACGCGCTGCGCGATCTGCTGCGCGAACGTTTCGCCGGACGATCTCTGCTCATTCTCTTCGACACGGCTCCGCCTCTGCCGCCCGAATCGCGCTTCTTAGGCGTTTGTCTGTGTTGTCTTTCCGTCTCGCTGTCGGAGTCTGTTCTGGGTCCTTTTGCCTGGCTTTGGTTTTTCGTTGGCGGAGGAGGACGCGGTGGTTCTGGCGGATGACCAGCACCGCTGTTACTACTTTGTCCGATCGGCTGAAACTTGCCACCAAGGTTATTGCTAGAACTGAACTTGGTCGGTGTCGTCTGTGGCGCGGATATCGAGGGATCCTTGTACGACTGGAATTTGTTTTGCGGCTGCGGTGTCGGGTATTTCACCGGCGCTTGTTTCGGCATCGGTGGTTCTTTAGGCAACGGCGGTGGAGTCGGAGCCAACATCGGTTGAACAGCGGCTGCTCGCTTCTCCGCGAGTTCGCGTTGCATCTGTTTTCGTATGTTCATAGATTTCTCCAATGCTGCACGCTGCAATTTCTCTTCCAGTTCATTGTCATCGTCCTCGTCGCTGTCTACGTTCGGTTGCATTTTCTTGCTCTCCTGAGACACATCTTGCCATTTTTGTGGAATAACGTCTTTTTGTCTGCGAACAAAGGATTAATATTCCGATAGTAAAGTCCATGAAATTGTTTCACGGCATCCGACAATATATCGATACCCGGGAAACTACTCTTACCTCGCGGCCTGGGCAGCTTTCCATTTCGCGTTCAGCGCGGCTGTGTCCAAGGTTGGTAATTTTGGTTCCGGATGAATCAACTGAGATTCTTGCTCGAATATGTCCGTCAGAGGTTTCCTTTGAATTTCTGTACAAAGATCAGAAATTAGTTAGATCGTGTACAGCAAATAAACACCTGTGTGTGTGTGTGTGTGTGTTGCTGTCCTGCAACAAACTTAAAGTCTTACCCTTACGTTGTTGTGCGGTCATCGGTACCCTTGCTTCCCGTTCGTGGTACGCCTTCGAAGCCTCATCTCTTTCCCTTTCTCTTTCTCTGCGCAGCTCCTCCTCCCTTCGCGAACTCTCAGCCAGCTTCTCCGCGTTGCTAAGAGGGGAAGCTATGTCATTATACTGAGCTACATACCTAGTAAATATAAAAACATAAATAAAATACGAGATGTTAAAAGCCGCGTCTCTATTCATTACATGTTAAGAACTTAAATGAATCGCGAACAAATTTGCTGATGAAATGCGAATGGAACGTAACGACAAAAAATCAAATAATACCTGCGCTACCGTTCATAACATTACCCAGATGTGTAAAAGTATTTTAAAAAAAGAAGAAACAAAAAGAAAAAGGTCAAAAACAAGAACAAAAGCATCGTGAACTGGCCATAAGGGTTCCAACCTTTTCAAGACAGCAGTTTCTTTTTCAACTTTCGCATAATACGCATTCAGTTTCGACTCCAATTGTTCTAAATCCGGTAATGAAGACTTTTTCAGGGCCTCTAAATCTCGTTCGAGTTTGTCTTTATTTTTGCGTTTCTTTCTCTCTTCCTTCTTCTTCTTCTTCCTGCTTTTCTTATCTTCCTTCTCTTTGTCCTTGCCCTTCTTTTCTTTCTTCTTCTTTTTCTTCATTTTCTCGCTTTCTGAATGTTTCTTTTCCTTCTCCCTTTCTCTCTTCCATCTAGCCGTTTCTTCCAGGAATTTTCTTACCTGCGAGCACCAAAATAAGACGTAACATTTAAGCGTTATATAATCGATCGAAACTAACCGAAATCTCTTTCGTAATATACACGATGCTTACCTTATCTTCGTAATCCGAGTCGTCCTTCGTTTGTTCCAAGAATTTTCGTACTTTTATCTCGTAATCGTCCATCTTATCTCGAGTATTTGTACCGTAAGCGACCGGTGCTATGACATCGTGGGTAGCGGTCGTGGCGGCCGGTGGATTGTTGTACTGGGCCATACGTTTGCTAAGAGGCGAAAGCGACGAGCCACGATGATCTTTCTTATGCTTCCGTTTGCGACCAGGCGACCGGGACGCCGATCTCGAGCTTCCGGATGACGACGAGCTGCTCGATTCGGAGCTGGAGGAACTCGAGGATCCGCTCGACGATGAACTGGAGCTCGAGCTCCACCTCTGTCTTTTCTTTGAACGCGATTTTCTTTCCTTCTTGCGTTTCTTCTTTTCCTTTTTATTTTCGCCAACGTCATTCTCCGCCTCGAAACTTTTGAACGTGTCCAATGGATTCAAAGTGGACGTCAACGTTTTGGATTTGATATATTCGATGGAGTTTCTAGCTTCTTCGTGGTACGGCGCGATTACCAAGCAATTCTCGTACGCCTTCTGGGCTTCTTCGTACTTCTTCTCGTCTTCGTAACTACGACCTAAAGCGACTAACGTCTCGGCCATGTACTTACGCGCGTTCGCGTGAGTCTGATTCAATTTCAACGCGGTCTCAAAATCATCGATGGCTTTCTTAAAACTGCCGCTATTAGCGTATCTGTAACAACACAACAAGAGTACAACGCGTAAGATGAATCGATAGAAGAGAACGTAGGAGTACGAGTAAAATAATTTACAATGCTCCGCGAGCAACTAATCCCTCGACGTTCCGCGGGTCTACGGTCAGTGCTTTGTTCAAACACTGGAAGGCTTCTGTATGACGACCAGCCTTGAAATGATCTATACCCTCGGCCACGCTTCTGAACGCCCATTTACTAGCCTGTGCTTGTCTTAATTCGGTCGCATATTCATTCGGAGGGAATCTTTCTCTGTAAAGAAACAATTTGTCTCGTTGTAATAAAAGAACATTTCTAATAATCTGATAACAAAACGTTAACAGCCATTCGATACTGCACCTCAAACCAACCATATTGGAATGGTTCTCTTGCCCAAGACCCATCAAGTCGGAAAGATATTTAATGTTGTTTGGGTTGTTGAAGCCAGTACTATTCTCCAACATCGCTTCGTACGACTGTCCTTTGTTGTCCATTGCTTTCCTACACCACAAAAGAAAAAGAGCGACAAATTATCAACGTGCAAAGATCGCCTTGACCTTTGCCAAAAAGAGGATACCGAAGCTACTTCGTTAACGGCAAAACTAAAGACTTTGATAATCATGACGACCGAACCGTCGCATGCCATGGGTTCGTCTTTCCTGGCAGAGGAGTGTTTTTATTATTTATTCTTTTTTAATAATATCTTCATGCGTCTGCCCCTCACAGTTTCTCGACATCTTGTCGTTTTATCTATGTCTATGTATATCCTTCGTGCTGCAGTTCCTTACACGCGCTGATGTTATCCCTGCGTAAGAATTTCGCCTCTTCACTTCGATCTGCATGAATTATACAATGATGCGGACACTAATGCCCAAGATGTTTCGAAAGGCGAGGCCTCTTCCGATTGGAAGAAAGGAAAGGAAAAAAAAAACCATCGAAACAGCTCGTGGTATTAGAGACGATCGAAATCTACGTTTGTACCGTTAACAAGCAGCAGGGGTCCAAAACAGGGATACATTGCAGAAAGTTGGTAGGTTTTCCTTTATTTACCAGATAATTTCTTATTTATAAATTTACAATGGTACACAACCTCATTATTATGTAAACTCGACTCTCACCTTTCATGTACCGCTAAGACGTATATTTCTAGTATTTTGTATCATGTTTGTAATCATAGGATTTCTCAACACAAAAGCACACAGCCTATCATCGATCGACGGTGGTTTGGTATTTTATAAGTATTTTTTTTTTTTTTTTGGTGCGATAAAATAAATTGCATAGCCCTAGGATAGGTTGTGGGAGCCACGCCCGAGTATATTTTATCTTCCAAGTTGACCAAAAAAATATATAGTTTTTATATGTAGTAGTAGGTACTGTCGCCTGTTTTGCATTTTGTGGTGTCAATTCAAACATGACATCATTTTTTTTTATATTTTTTATTTGTCAATTTAAGCTGTAAGTTTAAATGAGGCATTATTATGACAAGGCGCGATTCTTTTGAGGCTTAAAGGTAAAGGTTCGGGCGATTAAGATTTCAGTTATTTGGTCTCTACTTCAAATTTTAATATCACTTTAACTCGTATGTTTTGTTCCATTTAATAATTTAATATATACGATACAAAAAGAAAAAAAAAAGTCAACTTAACAGATAATAATAAGATTCTACTGTGTATTAAAATGTTTGTGCTGTAACTTCTTGAGTGCGTAAAGAAAACATAACATTTTAATAAAACACTTAAAAAACTGATTCATTTTACTCTTTTAATTACTTTCACTCGCTTCGGCATATTATCATTCGGCTACGATAAGAGACCAAACAACAATAAATCATTATTATACCTACCGTCTGCAGCACTCACTCTGACCACCCAAGGCTCAACATCTCATACTGGAAATGCAACCTCAAAAGACATTGATGTCATTTGGCGCCATTGTTTGGCTGGTGCTTTGAGAGTAACATATCACAAACGTAGATAGAATATTGTGCGCAACAGAGCCATGTCAACCAATGCTCAAGGTTCGAATCATTTGTATCACATTATAAATTCATCATCATACTGACTATCAACTTTTACGTTACTGAGAGTGTCTGGCACCTAAATTCATAAAAACGTGTAAGAGGAATCAAATCTAATTTACCTTGTTTTGTTAGTATCACAGCGCGTCTGTTAAATCTGAACTTCTTTTGGCCACCATACCATTTTCCTTACCTTTTTTCTTTCCCTCAATATATATATATTTTTTTTATAACGAAAAACATTAAATAAAACAATAAAGATGCAAGTCTGTACTCTCACTTATTATGCAAGTTACGAATAAGATAACTACACTGTCGATAGAAGATGCATGTCGACCATGATCGAGATTATTTATACATATATCGATCCTAAATTTCCGAAACTACCCACTGTCAGAAAAAGATTCCCCTGCCTTCGTTAGTGCACAAGTGCTCTCAAGGTATACCGCAATAAGCAAACGGTCAAAAGGACATTTTGTAATTCGAATAATAATTTTTGAATCAAAAGTGCTATCGATGCATCACAAGACACTTTTACCGTTTATGTCGTGTATACAAAATTTCCTATAGTGATGTACATGTCAGTTTACAAAAAAAAAAGTTAGTGAAGCATTATTGTAAATACAAATAAATGATACTTATCCAGATTTTTCGTTACTTACTTATAAGCTTCAGGAAGATCATCGGAATGGATAAGTCCCATAGGTGGGTGTGGGGCTTGCCCTTCGCGGGCAGGTACGTTCATAACTGCAACAACTCGCTCAGCTTCAACGTTAACTTCACTGACTACGACGCAGATGAGATCATTTGCCATGTAGCCTCTTGTAACACCTTTCTTGTCCACCGCCGGCACTGTGGCCGTGTTTAATATCAGAGCCTATTTATTGAACAATATTGTTTTACAAATTCATACGGGAATGTAAACAACACAGATGAAAGAATGATGGTGAACTCCTCGGTGTACCTTTACTCCCAAATCGGTAACAACCCTCGGGCAGTCACTGCAGTTGCAAAGCACCTTCAGAAGAAGCCCGGCAGCACTTTTACCCATAACTTGCGCGTAAATAACATCTCCCACGACCAAACTCTGAAAATAAATATTTCGTTATAATTTTCATTATATTATATATTTTAGAGTATAATATTAAAAACAATGAATAACTACCTCCAAAAAATTACGTATACGCTGAGACTTTTCCATGGTAACAAAAGTATCAAGGCCAGGCATTGTTGCATAAAATTCTGAAACAGCATAAGTAAATACATCAGTTGCACGTTGTTATGCAATACCCTTGTGACTAGATCCAGATAATGGATAACGCCGTACCTTCGTCTCCTAATTCTTGCTTGATAGGATCGACTGTTTTCTCCAAATTTGCTTTATCGTAAAGAGCATCTGCTTTCTTTGCTAGGAATTGCTGTAGCTTTAGCCTTTTTCCTCTATCGCCAAAACTGTTTTGAAAAAAATATAAGAAATTAAGAATTCTAAGCTCAGAAATCCTGTAACGCTATCGTTAAAGAGTAATCGAGCGTATACCTAAGAGTTTTCTGACGTTGTTGGTAGATCTCAAAACTTGGTTCCTTGAGATTGAGCATGGCCAGCTCGTTCTCGTTGCGTTCTCCTTCCCACACTTTCTGCAACTGTTGGCCATGGTAGTTCAATGCTTGCGCCACAAGACGCGCATCCATTGATTCCATTTTGATTCAGTACTGCAAGCAACCTAGTCCTGCAATACTATGAAAATCGGCGGATTCGTAACGGTTTTCCTTCTTTTCATCGATATCCAAGATATTTTCCAAATTTAGATAAAACTTTTTTTTTTTAACAGCTGCCTCTGACCGACTGCCCGAAATTGGCATGCAAAAAAGGACATCATCCAACAGCCAAGGACACGTGTTTGTAATGGATAAAATCACTCTCCACGGTGATATCCAGAAAATTCTGGTGATATTTCAATCGTCTATAAGGTTTGGTTGAATGCTAGCGGTAAAAGATGTATCGGTTTCGTACGGTTTCGTAAGAACCGCATATATCATGCTCCAAAAAGGGATGGTATTCTGCGCAAGAATGCGCTTAAGACAAAGCGAATATACCAAGAACCGGTTCCCTGAACAATTTACCTGTAGTCGTTGATATTCCTCTGTCGAATTGTAACAACGACGTAAAAAAGAATAAATCGGTGAAAATTATTCTCTTGTATTAGAAAAAAAAAAACGCTTACACAGAAGAAAAGGCGCGTTATATTGATTTATCGTTAACAAGATGGTCGTCGG
Organism: Stelis phaeoptera; assembly: GCA_943735885.1. Classification (NCBI taxonomy): domain Eukaryota; kingdom Metazoa; phylum Arthropoda; class Insecta; order Hymenoptera; family Megachilidae; genus Stelis; species Stelis phaeoptera. The sequence goes on along the minus strand of OX030941.1, from coordinate 10,497,512 downwards.
GAAGCCGCATTGCGAAGGCTTGATGGCGCCATGACGCTCCAAATGGCCACCTCTTTTTTTACTCCAAAGCTCATCCACGCCCATTTTTTTCACGGGCATGCCAGACGGGCCAAAAAAGAACCCGGATTATTACTTACCGTTGCTCTCGTTATATCTTCAGACGATCTGTTAATGCGTTTTCCGACTATATCACGGTCCACTATGCAACATCGTCGACGATCAAACAACTGCGCGCTTCAGTTTCACCATACGCCGCACAAGTCACGATTACAACAGAACCGGAAACGATAGAGTAGGAAACGCCTGCGTAAATCGCCTTATCCCCTCTCCGAAGCCCAGGAAATATCGATTCGTACGTCATTTCCGCTCAAGCGGTAGATTTAAAATAACTTGTTCCGCATGCAATGTTCAATCTCTTTTTATTTAAGAAAAATATAATTACTGATATCGTTGGGTCATTAATAATAACGAATACGATTTTTATAGCATCTTTATTCATATATTTTTCGTAGGTAACAAAAGTTATGATCATAGAGGCATTATGACTTATAATAAATTTAAATTAATAACAAGTTATCGATTAAAAAATTCTTTGAATCGTTTCACAACCGAATGATCATATTCTTCGGGCGACGTGAAACAACGTGCAAAGAAACACGTGTGGATGCGAATTTTTTATCTCCACTGAGGAGATACTATCAATTGGAACAAGTTTGTACTTTCCACAAGAAAGTATATTTTATATTTTATCTGATGCTTTCAGTATCAGAGTACTAGTTGAATTTATCTATACCCATTTGTGTATTTCAGTTTGTTGCATTATTTTCAATTTCAGCACCAACAGAATACCAAACATTTGTTAATTTATTTATTGAGCTTTCTTCAATTTCTCGGTACTCTTTGTATCCACGTTCCAGTAGTACACAATTTGAGCCGCTATTATAGCATTTGCAAAAGTGGCGCATGCGTACATTACTACCATTGTTGTGTCCCCTGTTTCTTGAATAGAAGTAAATATTCTGGCCAGAGATCCAAAGAAGAGTAAGAAACCAGTTATTGCTGACAGTTGACCGGTACTTCCATTGGAATAATTTGTGTAAGCTTGGATGAACTGAAAACAACACAAATTATTAGCAGTCTGTTTTCTCTACAATGACAGCCTTGTTTCTTAAACAACATACCTTACTGATAAGCACAATGGGTATATTCATCGCTTGGCAAGTCCAAAGGACGTTTATTGGGGTCAACCCACTGGTTGCAGCGAATAGAACTGCTAAATAACCAACAAGAAATGCAGTTGCTTGAACTGTGTTACCACTGAAGTGCATTACTAGAACTGCAATCGCTAGGGTCTGCAATCCCAGAAATACTCCATCTCCCCAGGAACTGAAATACATCAATGTATTTATCCATAATGCAGATAAATCTCGATAAATACCTTTATTCCTGTGATTGTATTACCTAAATGGAAAGCCACTGATGAAGCTATAAGATACCATTGAAGTAATGGCGAAGAGATCCAACAGGACGCTCAAAACATTGATACCTTCTGCACTTTTATTCGTAAGGATTTTTACAATCTGAGGTACTTTAACTAAGATAAGAAAATCATTGTAAGAAACACAACGTTATACTTAATTATTTCAATAATTGGGCAGAAAAAAAAATCTGACTAATTAATGATTTAATATCGGAAATTATAATAAAAGAAAAATTACAAATACTGAAATAAAAACGTTTCTAACCGAGAAGAGACCCGCCGATAATCCCGAGTCCCAAAGATTTGCTGAGCGTTGCTCTGAAGCATCCAACTGAAACACGTTCAAAGTTTTCATGTTTTACAGGAATGGAATTATATCTTCTGCGTAAAATATTCATTTTAATTCGTATACAAATTAATTTCTAACGTCACGCAGGAATAACGACTTTGAATTTATAATCGGGTAAAGAAAAATTGAAAATCGTTCAGTATTCGTTGCTAAAATAAAAATAAAAAAAAAAACCAGAAATGATATTTAAAGCTTCTAAAGTAACAAAAAATAAGCATTCGAAACACGATTGTCGCTACGAAACATTTATTTATTCCTTAAGAACAATTAAAATTAACATTTAATTACATGTCTCAGAGAAATTAGCAAGTAAAATAAACATCGTGTGTTTCAAATGAGTCAGCAGTGACGATGAAATGTCCTATGGAAATAATTCTTTTCAAAATCGTAATTTTTCACCTGTTCAAATTACGTTCATGGTGTTCACGTGATTACAGTACAATAGCGCCATTGGTGGTTATTTTACCACACATATAACATCGCTACGATCTTATAAGAGAAAATTCGAATATTAATTTTTAATTAATAAGACTTATCTATGTAATACTTACGATGAAGAAAATTGAACTTGTCAAAATACTCCACCATACATTTCTCCGAGAACACTATACGGGCAATGTTCTTTATTAAATGTGCCATGCTTGCCACGCATACGTCTAACAACTGTTCGCTGGTGGAATGTAAAGAATGAATGATTATCGGTTACGTTTCAACGTTTAGGTTAGCATGTACTACTTTTGTATGTACTAGCCGAGCTTCTATTACCGACTGATAATCCGTCACGGTAGTTCGTACGCTCTTCGAGCTCGTCGGGTGGCGGGATTATTCAAAGACCCGTTACTGATGCCTTTCTACGACATAAGTCGTTAGAATCCATTTCATTTTCATTCTATCATGATACACACGTGTACTATCAATTAATTGTTACTACTTATGTATATTAATCTTTGCTCGTATTTCCAAATTTAATTAATTCCCTGGAGTCATTTTCTATAATTAAAACTTGCTACTAAAATACATATTAATTTATATCCAAACGAATATTTACGGTCGATGATAGTTTCTGAGTACCCCATTTAAATTATAATAAGTCTACAGGTTCCGTCAAAATCAAAAACTAAAACAACTAACTTCATTTCTCGCTATTTTCAAACGCTTCCTGTCAACGACAGTGACATGTTTATCCCCTGGATCATTCATACTTTCGGAGTTTGCCCGTATTTCTTACACTTTTCAATATTCCAGTAACAAAGTCCACCAGCATCCTCAAGAATTGCATCATCCGTCACGCGTATCATATTCTCCTGAATGTGGTACCAGAACCGAATTCTATGATTTCCCAAAACGTACATCAAATCACGTCTAATGGTAAGAAATCAGTAGTTTGTAACGAGACCTTGAAAGAGTAGAAGGTTCTTGTTGTCAGATCTAATCAATTTTCGAGGTCGATCAACGATCCTCACGAGCAATAATTCTGTTGCTCGTTGCTATTATCACACGCTACGATCGCGGAAACTGGATGATCGATAACGAAAGCGCGTAATGATCGACCGACTTCCAAAAATAGCCACGGTCACAGTATTTCTGGCTAGAATTATCAGCGTGAAAATCGAACTGGCGCAATTAGCGATAGGAGGTCGAAGTGATTCGTCAGGACGGCTCTTCACGCGAACTAAAGATGCACTCGCATAAGTAGGTCAAAGGTGGCGAAGTGGTTAGGGTTAGGCTAACCCACGCGATCGCTTTTGCTTCTTTACTTGCATTCGACGGTTTGCAAAGTTCCACAGGGGTGCCTGGTACGCTTCTCCTAACCCCTTTCTGCAAATTTTTGCCCTCCTTGGAATTCCATTGTGCAAGGGAACTTGCTAAATGTACGGCAAACACAAACGCATTGTTAACCCTCGAACGGTATAGCCAGGGGAAATGGTGATCCAGATCTAGGGAAAGTACAACGGTATTTTTATTAAAATATAACAATTTATGGAGAAAAAGGTTTAACATTTGGATTATGGTTAATGCAAAAACCTTCAATTATGCTTGAATCTAGAATTAACGTGACGAATCTCCCGATTCGTGACATTTGAAAGTTTCGAGTGGTCAGTGTTATCGATAGGTTGATCTGAGATCTAGAAATCCGACGACACGATGTTAGTTATACAGTAGACTAGAAAAGGATGTAGTCATGCGATGTTATCCAATCGGCCGAATAGTTGGGGCGGTTTAAAACGTTTTCAGGGCGCACGCCTACGGAATTCTCGATTCTGAACACATACCTCGTGTCTGTCGTCGATGACGTTCAGTCGGAGTTTCGCTTCCGTCTCGTCGAATCGTCATCTCAAATCGTGAATTTCTATCACTCCGAAGAATATCATTTCTGATCATGAAATCTCTAACAAATTCCTCCCTAGTCGATGAATTTTGAAGCGATTATTAATTAAAAAAATCGAAGGCTCTATCCTCCGAATCAAACAAAAGGATGCTAACAGAAGGACGACGAAGATTCAACAGGTATCCGTAGAAACTGAATCAGCACGAATGTTCGCGAAGTCTAGCATGAAGGATAATCTTCAATCTTTAGTTTTTTTTTATCGCAAACAAAAGTTTAGATAAAGATTTAACAAAATATTTTGAAAGCTGATCCAGGATAAAGTAACGTCAACCTATTCGGACCCATCCTTGCCACAAACCCGGTTGCAATGAAGCGAAACTAAGGACCAACGGACTGCATTAGTGCATTAGAACCCACAGATTTGTAAACATACTACATGAATGCGAACGATGAGGCACCAACGAATTTGGAGTCGACCGACGCGGAAAAAACGGACAAGAATGAAGAGGATGAATCTGCCGTCGAGGATGAATCTGCCGAATCCAACGCAAAAAAATCGATCGCTACAAACGACGCCGAGGATGCAAAAATAGTCGAAGGTACTGTTTGAACTATTAGGTGTGTGCAAAAATTTCCATCGCCTACGAATGCTATTGAAATAATATCGGTGGTCATTTAATATTCTACGTAGAAAAAGCAGAGCTGAGTCTGGAATTTCGACCAACTCTCCACGAACGATTCATGCGGATCAAACAGATGGTCAAGGATGCCATAGCAGCTCATCATACATTCATGATCTACGGAAAAGCTCGAGTGATCCGCGAGTGTATGCTGAGCAGAGGCTGGTGCGAGAAGTTCTTCAGAAAGAGCTCTAATGGTACCTTTTCCAAAAACTTACTCGAAAATTCGCAATTCCTATACTGTTAAAGTACGACTGACTTTTCTAGGCGATCAACACTTCAATGTGGAAGCGAGTCCTGTGATATTATTAGCTGGCATTGGTGATTTGAAAGATCAGCAAAGCGAACGTCAACTGATATCCAGGATGCTTGCTAATCACACAGTCGACTTTCTGTGGAACACAGGGTCAGAATGGCCAGGTTGGCCCTCGCAGGATAACAAATCCACGATCTTTAACAGATACTGTCGAGCAGGATTCACCTCGAAGGTAGGCGATTTCTGTCACTTCGTACAAAGGACGAAGACAATGTACAGTGCTGAGTATGCTAGCCTCGTCTAGGGAAATGGCAATGTAGGGGAAATTGACAGTTACTAGGCATTATGTCGAGATACCCACAATCAACCTGGCCTATCATTCACTTTACTCCTCGGTCTTTAACTTAATTTGGACCCAATGTAGGTTTAATGCTTAGTAATTCTTGATGTGGCGAAGTTTCCTTCCCCTACGGCGCCATGTTCTTTAGGAAAGCCTATGACAATTGACACAATATTATCTCAGGTGGGCCTATGTTCAAACGTCAGACAAATGCACTGGTACTACGAAGCTGGAGTGGCGAACACCCTATTTCCGCGTTGTTACAATTTGTGCCAGGGCGATCAGATGCACGCTTTCATCGAAGATTTTCGGTGAACACATCACAGAGTTCCAAACAATTTTTCTTATCTTCGATCATTTACAATTCTCTTCTCGGTCCCCTAGATTTACAGCCTGTCTGAGTCTACTGAAATGGTTGGTCAACAAGATAAACACCGAGGGCGAGAACGCGGTCAGATCACCAACAGGGGCAGTTCCTTTGAAGGCGTTAGAGTTTGCGATCAAACGATGCAGCGATTATATCAGCGCACAATCTCACGAGGATATCGATCAGGAAGCGGAAAGAGTCTGGGCGCATCAATGGGACCAGTTTATCAGCTGGTATTATCAGATCGTTCACGGCCAAGCTCTGTTCGTTCGAAACAATGTGCCGCTCCAGGTAGGGAAATTTTCTTCGAATCGAACGAATCACGAGGAAGCAATATCACGAGGATCGTATTAATTTGAAACAGAAAATCTTTTTGGCGTCGAAGCACATCCTGAGGAAGATGAAGAAGTATTGGCCACAACTCGAGATGGACGGAACGATGAACGTGTGGATCATGAAGCCGGGTAACAAGAGTCGTGGTCGAGGGATCGTTCTGTTGAACAAATTGGAAGATGTTATGGTGAAGATGAACCCGTCCAATAAATCGGACACTCGTTATGTCGTACAAAAGTACATTGGTAATCGATAGCCTTCGAAAGTTACGGTCAGTACGCCGAAACCCTTTGTGGTCCATTCGCTTCGTTCGTTAAATAAAGAATTATATTTTTTAAGTAAATTATGGCCCAGACCAAGCAATAAATAGTTCATTGGATTTCTACCCAGTACATTTAGACCACAAAGGATTAAAGCACGAATAAAAGTATTTGCGAATTGATTTCATTGTTCCTTTCTCGTAGAACGACCGCTTCTGATACACAATACGAAGTTCGACATCAGACAATGGTTCATCGTTACCTGTGCTCAGCCTCTAACCTTTTGGATATACAAGTAAGCTTCCAATTATAATTATTATTCGAACGAACAAATGCATGCGCAGGTTGAACCAGTTTTTGTTTCGTGTTACGATTTCGTGTCTGTAAACTGTAAACTATCTGGGTCGTTTAATTGGCGTATACAAGACGCACTCGTCGACCAATTATCGTTAATGCACGAGGAGAATAGTTGGGACAGATACACGTTTTATTCTATATTTAGAGACACAATAAGGTAATTCGCTACTTTCGAACAAACCAACCGCAGCAAATTACCGGTCGTGTACTCATACTCCTATGAAATTGATCTTTCGTAACCCAGTTCAAGTAAATGCTTCTGCCATTGTTGTTGCGTAGCCTATTGTGGTTTTCGCGAAGTAATGGTGGATATTTTTAGTATACGCTTCACACGTGGCGTACGATGCTTTGGAATCGGAACAGCACGAACAGAAACCGATGTAACGTGAAAAAATCGAAAGACTGTATCGTCAATCTCTCAACTATCGACGCCTACAGGCGCTAGAATTAGTTGTCCATCGCTTTAAAGTCGGCACTCGCATGACAAGATCTACCCGTTTCGTTGCAGAGAGAGTTACCTACGATTCTGCTCGCAGAAATTCAGCCTGACAGATTTCCACGAGTCGATTCACCTGTGCAATCACGCGGTCCAATGCAAGTACACCAATTGCAGCGACAGGGATCCTGCATTGCCCTCGGATAACATGTGGGACGTGATGACCTTCAAGGAGTTCCTCAAGTACGATACCGTTTAATGAAACATGAAAAAGTAAATGGTCACAGTTTTGCAATTGACAAAACTCTTGACAGGTCTCGGGGACACGACAAAGCCTGGGACGAGATCATCTATCCAGGAATGAAACAGGGTCTGGTCGGTTCTTTGTTGGCCAGCCAAGAGGCGATGGATCGTCGGAAGAACAGTTTCGAGTTATATGGCGCCGATTTCATGGTCATGGAGGACTTCTCAGTTTGGTTGATCGAGATCAACAGCCATCCTGATATGAGTTACTCGAGCAAAGTCACCACACGTCTGTGTCGCCAAGTTTTGGAGGATACTGTAAAAGGTGTTTCACAATGCCACAAATTTAACCTTTTCTATTTAAATGTATGCAGATAGTTTTAATATTTTTCCAACGCTTTAGTCTAATTATATTAAACGTTCAGTACCCGAATGATAGAAAAATGGTCAAACAACTTGTAAAAAAGAGACTAAAACTTTTGCACACCCCCGTTTCTTGCTTCTACAGTGGTGATCGATTTTCGAGAGGATAAAACTGCGAACACGGGTCAATTTGAGTTGGCTTACAAGCAAAGAATGCCCAGTTGTCAGCCTTATCTCGGCGCAGCTCTGTCTCTTCAGGGAACTCGAATTGCAACTTGCGTCAAAAAGTCTTTGAGCAATCAGGACTCGAAAGTTAGCCTCGTGTCCAAATCTCCTATGGTAGGTATTGAGTGTCAGTTAAATTTCTGAACTATTCTTCGATCAATTAGCCACCAGTATCATTCGAGAAACACAACCACCTTAACTTTGTGGTTTCAGACGTGTTTGACGAAGAAGAAATCAACGGTGCACAATCAGATCGGTCCAGTGATCGTCGATCTGATCGAGGAACTAGAAATCCAACTGGATCAGGAATTCTACTCTTATTACAAAGTGGAGTCGCCTAGGTTGAGGCAAGCCCTGCCTGCGAGTGCACCGGTGAAACCCTTGAAAACGAGCGTATTGATCGATAAGCAGGAAACAACCGTGAAGAGTGCTCCCGTGAACGCCACCATTGCTCATGCCAAAACCAAATCGCCCTCGGTAATTCAGGTAAAAAAAGGAATGGAACAAAACGATGCTTTTGAATCGCGAAATTCTCTTGCTTGCATTCGGTATCGTTGCAGAACAATCAGGATAAAAGCGGCGGCAATCACAGGAACGCGACACGAACGCCAAGGAAATTGCGAACGCAGGGGAACAAGGGAAACCCTCCTCCTACGACGCAATCTTTTGTCTCCAAGATTATAGCAATTCAGAAGCAATCGAAGCTGGCACCGAAAATTGATAAACCGTCTAGGCATAACGATGATAAGGTTGTACAAAATATTCTAAGTGTATTCGATCAACGTTAACCTTTCATCTGAATTTCTTAGATCGTCAAGTCGGTGATGAGGGATGCGATTAAAAAATACAAACAGAATGCCAGTCTATCGACGTCATCTGAAACACCTGTGTTACCGTCCCTTTCGTCTATCAACAGAGTGGATCAACCTGTTCCTGGGAAGCAGAGAAATTATAATACGTCGAAGAGGAACAATCGCCAGAGAAAGAACAAGGTTCTGACAGATATCACCGATATGTATGCCGTTGGTTTGAGGTTGACCAAGTGACGGAGGGAAGTCTTCGTGTTCTACACTCGTTATCCATCGTTTCCGACTGTTGTTGATCTATTACAAAAGTCTATGTCTGAACTGTACTTACGGTATATGTAAATAGTCAATAATAAAAAAACTACCCTATCGAACGTTAAGCGTATCTTTGATTTCTTGAACACTGTGTATAAAATGGTGCGAACAAAAACTGATCGATTTTTGAACAAGAAATCACTCGACGAGACTAAATTAAAGTTTTCAATCGCGACTAACCTAGGAAAATAGTAAAATTGATAAGTGCGATAGGTAGACAAATGGGGATCGTTATTCTTTACAGTGGTTTATAATAATTAGTGAAAATTATAAATGGAGGAGTGCGTCGATTCGATTTTGACTCCTGGGGAAGCTGTACCTGCAGAGAGCTCTCCAAATCTTAACGAAGATATGCTTACTGACGGGGATCATTTTCAATGCACGTTCTTCCGACAGCCTAAACAAAACTCTATGGTGCGTGAATCAGTACGAGTTAACACTATATTCCTCATAATTGGGATTAACTGTCGATTGCACTTTGCAGCTACTAAACGAAAGTCCAACAACACCTTTCAATTCGTCCGATTCGGAAATCGAATTTGAAGATTCAACGGATCCTCGAAGTTCTGACGAATCTTCGATAGATTCCGGTACTCTGTACATGTACGACGATGAAGATTTTCAACAGGACAACAAAACACTTGATTCACCGAAAGTAACATTCGGTCGAACGTTGTACATGGGCTCAGATAATACTACAAAGTTGCATTCAGGAAAAGAATCAACGAAACTAAACGACATTCCTAAAAATCCGGTACGAGTAATAAAGGACAGAAACAAGTTGACAAACATCGACAACTTAAAGAATAAAAATTATGACGAGAGGGGCAAGATGCTGTTAATGAAATGTATAAATAATGATAGATACGCGCATGCATTTTCAGGTAAAGTTTGATCGAATTTCAAAGTAGTCCTCCAGGAAACTGAAAAAGAAAAAAAAAATCTTTAAGAAAACTAATATTTATTGCAGACCCACGATCCATTTTCTATGGAACCAAAAGATCGTACGATCTCGCGAACAACAGCAGCGCGGTTGCATCCAAAAGACGAAGGTGTTACGAAAACAGGATCGTGAAGAACAAACGTTTGCTGAAGTCCGTGGAAAACGTGATTCATTCGCTGAACGAGCAAGAAAGCATCAAACCAAGGAACAAAGTTGCAGAAATCAATCTGGCGAAAACGGTACCCCATAAACAGCATTGTCAAAGTCAAGAAACGGTCGTGGACGATTCGCAAACCGACGAGTTCGAAATGAGGAGACCAATCTTTAAGAAACCTGCGTTGGAAAAGTTCCTGAACGAATCGATGCACAGGGCAGTGAAAATGTATAGAACCTGCAGAAATACGTGGGACGGTATCGACAAAGGAAAGCTTGGTATAGCTAAGGATTTTCAAGCAAACAATCCAGTTTCATGGTTTTCTGTCCAAAATTCCTTCACAACGTAAGAAAGTCTCGAACTAATAATATTCATTCAAAAATCTTTTACTCATTTTACTGTACCTTCAATCGTGAACATATAACAGTATCGAAGCGCGTTTATCGATTGTCAAAATACGCGATTCAACGAAGTCAGTCGTTCGATGTTTGCGAAAGAAAATTAGTATGTAAAATACACGAAAACGAATAAAATGTTAAAATATATAAATTCGTTGTTGATTACACGACTGCACGATGCGGCTAATAAACAATTGTGCCTGGAAAGTTTACCTAGAAGATCAAGAATCGGTTACAAGTGTTAATCATGACGGGGTATCAATCGACGAGGACCGTGATTTGGAAAACTTGAAGAATCTGGACACTATCAGCACGAGAAAATGGCAGATCACGTTAACCTCGGCAGATTGTACGATTAAAAAACACTGTCACGGTTGGCAGGTACGGGAACAACTTTCATTTTACTGATTAAGCAAGAGAATTTCGATCGACCGTTCTAAAATATACTTATACATGCGTATTTAAACAATTTCACTGCATTTTCTGCAAGATATATCGAAAAAACGTAAAGACAACCGAAGAAAAACCAGAACTCGGCCGGAGATTGTCCGACACGAACATGAATTCACAAAATATCACGAGCGTGGAACCTGTGAAAACTGCAAACGCTGAGATTCTTTGCAATCGCGATGATCTTGACGATCTGTTGAAAGAATACGAGAAAGAAACCGAACAAGCACACAGTAGGATCATTCTGAGGGACTATCTGAAGCTTCTCGCCGACGAAGAATCGAAAGTCAATTTCATTTTGAAGATTTTGACCAAGGCAGTGAACGAACATAAAATTTTCGTGATTTATGGGAATTTCCCGGTGCTCAGGAAACCTCTTGGAAGAAGAGGTTGGATAGAAAAAAAATTCATTAGAAGATTACTCTCGACGTCACTGGAAATGTTTGAAGGTTACTTAAACAGAAACTTCAACGATCATTATTGAAATTGACGAAGGGTATTCTGTGTTCGTAGCTGGTTTGGAGACGATCGAAAAATTACTACGTTGCCCGCCAGATTTCATATGGTATACGCATAAAAAAATAGCTGCCAGATCGGACGATAGCACCATAGTTAACAAGTTTTCAGGATGTTACTTCACGTCGAAGGTTTGTTTCGCGACTGATTTATCGTTTAACGCACAAACGTTGCATTAATATTCTGAACGTAAATTAGTTGATTCTTCGTTGGAACAAACAGTGCAAATTAGTCGCTTCGTGGATTACGAACCAGTAATTTTATATTAACACGTTGACTGCCACAGTGAAAACGGACGTGGGTAGTCAGACACGCTGATAATCCTAATTATTAACAATACAATCAACTAATTTTCAAATTTAACTTTTCAATTCGATAGCTAGCATTATTAGCTTAATGTTAACGCTATCCGTGCTTTATTTTATCATTTCTGTTGGTAATTATTTGATTGTAAAAAATTTCGGGTGCCGGTCACCAGTGACCCCCGTGGCAGCCAACGTGATAAAAATATCCACATAACGTTTATGTGAACACTTTCCTCAAACGTTAAGCTTCAAATTGGTATACCACAAGTGCCATTTTGCGATACTTTTATGTCATGAAATCAACTCGGACTTTCTATCTCTCGAAATCGACCAATTAATATGCAACAACTCGATGTAATTGTACAAATACGTTCAGGTTGATATGTGCAATAATTTGGAGAACGTTTGCTGGTACTACGAAGCTGGTGTGTCGAACATACAATTTCCTCGATGCTACAATGTTTATCAGGTTCGTAGGAAACTCGATAAATCATTTGCATTCACATTTACCGAGGAAGAGACGTGTCTTGCGTTTATACAGGCTATTCAAATCGAGGAATTCGAACAGGATTTCTACATCACCGCGTGTATGGGGATTCTCAAGTGGTTCGTATTTTTGGCCAGCATCGCAGGACCTAATAACGCTTGGTCCTCGAATGGCAGCGTCCCCGTAAAGGCGATTCTGTTCGCCTTGGAACGATGCGCGGAATACATAAGGTTCGAGAAACGATCGAACGTAACAATTTGAATCTTATCAAAAATCAAATGGAATTACAGCATCCGCGAACACGAGGATATCGACGGGCAAAAGTACAAGAACGTATCGCCCAAGGACTGGGCCCAGTTCTTAACCTGGCACGAACAATTGCTGCACAAACGCGAAACCCTGGAAAAGAATGAGGGAATCGACATCGAAGTACGAATCCAATTCAAACGTCCAAACAAAGATTAATTCTATGGAATATTTTTGGCAGGAACTCTTACGATTCACGGCTAACACGTTGAGAGAAATGGCAGAGTGTCGGCCTCAAAGTCACATCGATGGAATGAGGAACGTGTGGATCTTGAAACCAGGTGACAAAAGTTTGGGCAGAGGTATCATCCTGAAGAGTTCTCTAAAAGGTATCCTGAAGAAGATAGACCAAGCAACGAAGGAATGCATGCAATACGTCGTACAGAAGTACATAGGTATAATTTCTAAAAGAAATTTGAAATTTATGAGATGTTGAAGAGTACGATTATTTTCAGAACGGCCTTTGCTTGTTCATAAAACTAAAGTGGACGTTAGGCAATGGTTTCTGATCACCAGCACGCAACCCCTTGTCGTTTGGATGTACAAGTGCTTTCCAAGATCATTTCTTTCTTCCTTAATTTATTGTATTTAAACGTTCTTTCAATATTTCCTCGTTGAATCGATCATTCTTTTTTTTTTTTCTTTCAAGGGATATTCTACTTCGTTTCGCGTCGAAAGATTTCACGCTCGACAGTTTCCACGAATCGATTCATCTATGCAACACCACCGTGCAATTAAAGTACAGAAAGACGGTGAAACAGAACGCGCAGATACCTAGCGAACTTCACTGGAATCTTCAGACATTCAAGGAATATCTTAAGTACGAATCGAGTTTCACTTTTACGTTGAATCCTGATTGTTTAATTGCGTTTTTTTTTCCACAGAGACACCAATCGTGAATCAGCATGGGAAGAGCTGATCGAGCCAGGTATAAAGCAGAATTTAATAGGCGCGCTTCTGGCGTCTCAAGAGAATATGGTCAATCGTAAGAACAGCTTTCAATTGTACGGTGCTGATTTCTTAATAATGGATGATCTGTCGGTCTGGTTGATCGAAATCAATACGAACCCTAGATTAAACCCGCCGAGTAGCACGGTCACGGAGAAACTATATCCGGAAGTGATCGAGGACACTATGAAAGGTGATCGTTACAATTTTTCTACCGTTTAACCTCTGTATGAATAACTATAGGTATTATTTATCCAATATATAAAATCTAAATTCGACACGAGGATCACATAATAAGTAAAATAATTACTGGCAAGGAAGGTAATAATATAATAGTACGTACTTAAAAGTGATTTTAGATAGACGTAGAAGCAAGAAGGCTCCCCGTGGCAAGTTCGAATGCATTTTCAAACAACGTAATCCATTTAATGGTCACGTTTTCGGGAAAGCTGCGAGCCTTGGAATTCGTGGCAGGGCTTTGTCTTCGGCCCACGGTTCACCTCGAAAACTATAAATAACTATACTAATAAGAAATACGATGGAAAGAATCAGATTGACAAAGGATTTAATAAAAACGTGTTTATTTTTACAAGTAACAATGTTGCGGGTATACAATCTTATATGAACAGATGTTTTTGTTTTCTCGTTATATCAGTACACATCTATACACGATTGCATACAAGGACATACTGGTTCACGGTTCCATTCATACGTTTTTATACGTAGAAAATGATCCATTCAATGTGTCGTGTCTTTTTTTTTTTTTTTCAACGGTGTCGGTTTTCGTGCTTCGATTTTGATTAGAAACGAATATTTTATCCTGTGTTCGTCTGAACGAATTTTCTGGACAATTCTAGATGCACGAACGATTCGTAACAAGTGTTTTTTAACATATTAATAAAAAAAAAGTACAAAAAAAAAAATTAATAATTCTTCTGTCACTATTGCTTCGAAACTGGCTTGTATATTTCTGGTTACAGATGTATATAATCAACTATTCTCGTAGAAAATTCATTTATGCGTTTTGATTACAAAATCTACTTGGTCGTGTTAATAATAATGACCGTTTCGGATTGCCACCGACCTCGAAATGCGAATACCTTTAATACGATTCGTGTTTTCTTTAATCATATCTAACTGAAATAAAATTATTTCCTGTATAGCTATAATTACAGAGAAACGGTTGTTGTCGTGTAAAATTGCATCTGCAATTTGTAAAACGTACCTAACTAGACTAGACCGCTACACTTGCCGCCAAAAACAGAACGAGCGAATCTGCATCGAACGTGTACTGTTAATGTGTTATACGAAGAAAAAAAAAAAAAGAAAGAAGAAAGAAACTTTACAACGTGTGTAAGAATAAATACTGGTACCATTTCTGTCCGGCCGCGTAAGAAAATGCTCGTCTGTATTTTAGCGTAGGTGCAGGTCTCTCGAACAAAGTTAAGATCCCGTCTGTATCGAGCCTCGAAAGTTGGCAAATCGCAGAATTAATTATTCAATTCTGACGTACCGTCGGATCATCATAATCAAATAAGAAAATTCAAATCATTGCCAGATTTCGATGATCGTCTCATATACATTCGGTTGAGCTCTGGATCTCGTTATGCTGCATTCATTCGTGTACCCCTCCGTTTGTACGCGCAGCTTTCACGATTGTTCCGTTGGAACACGAACACGATTCGATAAATCGACTGAGATTTGTATAAAAATCACATGTAAAACTGCACGAAATGATACAGACTCACGTAACTGGCTTTAGCGTAAAGGACAATTTAGGCCTCGAGTTGTTCTTCCCGAGGATTTTCTTTTGTTCCTCTTTAACACGTTTCTCATGTTCTTTTCTCATTCTTTGCCTCTCCTCTTCCATCAAACGTTGTTGCTCGACCATGGCCAATCTTTCCTCAGCCTAACGAAAGAAAATTTTATTTACATCCGCAAGATTGCTGGTATACGTGTCCATCCGTCGACCTACCAGTTTCTTCTGAGCTTCCTCGATCTTTCTGTTGTTCTCCTCCATGATCCTCTCTAGTTCCTCTCGCTTCTTCCGCTCTTCCTCCTACAACGACAACGGGATCTATTTACATGAAGCAATGATGATGTCGCTCACCAGTTTTTTGTTGTTGTTACACTGTTCATGTTCCAAAATCATAGTGCCGCTATTTGTCAACAGCCTAGTGTGTTACACATCCTAAGAACCTCCTTTCGTGTGGGAAAGATTCATAAAATGTCGGGAATAGCATGATAATTTATTTATTTTTTTTTTTCTCTTTTCTTTTTAAGGTCGGGTATCGAATGAATTCAAAAAGAGGATGGTTTGTTCAGCAAAAAGCAACAGAGGACGCATGTAAACCAATCTTTCTCCTTCGTTCGGATCGAACGAGCTCCTCTCTTAGCTTTCCAGCGAACGCTGTTTTACAGTCAGATTCCCCAGATGGAAATACGACGACTTAGGATGCCACTTGAAAGTGAAAAAACGTGAATTATGATTCTGAATCAGTCCACTGTGCATGCAAAGAAAAAGGAAAAAAAAAAAAAAGACGTACGGAAAACTATAAACTCTATTTCCGTAAATCGCGATACACGGCAAGTGATTCTGTTAAATGCAGGATAAACTCTAAAAGGCAAAGGCGAAAATAAGTATATTCTAATTTCTTCCGTTAAAAAATAAAACGCTATTACAACTATTCACGTATTTTCGATTTATTTATGTGCATTAAAAGTAAAACGAAAAACAAAAAAAAAAACAAAAAAAGAAAAAAGAGAAAGGAAAGAAAGGAAATATTTACGAACGAGTGGTGCCATCCGCCCCCGACCTGTCGACGAAATGCATGTTGTGTCCCAGGTACATTTAATATTTAGCAAATCTAAAATAATCCCTAGTATTGTCTCTTTCCGATACATACTTAGTGTTTGAAACAAAGAATGATGATGATGATAATAATAATATTGGTATAAAATGAATTATGAATATATAAATTGGATAATACCTGAATGAAGCTCACGCCAGCACGTAGGGGATGCCTTCTTCATCGACAATCACTCAGCAGTGAGTAAAAAACCGGCATCTTCTGTTGGTAGTCAGTAAGGAAGGTGACCTATATATTGCTAGGTCGTGCTTTGTTGCTATGGGATTTCTAATTCTGCCCTTTAAGGTCTACACGTCTCACCCTTTATTTATTTTTATCTCTAATTAATTTTTCGCCCAAACTTGTCGTTCGCATGTTCAGTGCAAACTCAATTGTGCAAAGCGATAAAGGATAAAAAGTATGGTCAACTTTGGAAATTTAGGGTCCCTGTCCATTTGACCACAAAACGTGCTGATTTCCCGAGGGTGTTAATTAAATGATTGTGCGCATACACAAAAGACATTGTAGAAGAAAACTCCTACTTGTACTTAAAGGTAAACAAAATGCACGTGAAAAAAAAAAAAAAATTCAAAGGTACATATCAGTTTCTAAATATTCAATCGTAATCACGGCCAATTGGATCAAATAACAGGACCCCTTTTTTGTAACTCATTAATATTGTTACAATGAGTTGACTGAAGCTGTTATTAAAGCTGAGAATAGAAAGTTACGGGACGAAATAAATCTTGTTTATTATTATTACAACTATTGATGATTCTATTATACTTCTTCAAAAATATTTTCATCTTATACAATTAATTTCATTTGACTACCTATTTCCCTGATTACATGTATCTTCTTATTAAAAGAAAAAAACAAAAAGGGAAATTAAATGTTTGTACTTGGAAAAAAATAGCTTCTGCTAGAAAGGGTAAAATCTAATTGTTTTTTTATTTTTATTAGTGCTCGAGTAAAATTAGAAGTAGAAAAATTGTGCAAACATCCTTTTAAACCTAAAAGATTCTCGTAAAGAAATTTAATAACTCTATGAATCTATGGTTTCATTGACAGCAAAAACTATTCAGGGAAAAAGTATCATTTTCCTATAGTTTAATAGAAAAGTAACTTTATTTCAAATTAGCGATCGTTTTTGTTTTTCTTCTTCTTAGCAAGTTACAAAGTTTGAGATGACTAACTTTAATTATTCGGATGCTTCTGTTTCTACTCTTTAAAGACTGAACGATGCGATTATGTGGACATTCGCATACGCGGATATAAACTAGACTGATAAATAATTAGGTCTGCTGGATTGGCAGGTACAACAATTGCAAAAAATCCGTACAAAAACACGATGGACGCGTTCGAACGCAATTTTTTCCAATCGCGAGTACGACTGGCAATCGTTAAATATCGTGTGATGAAAGGTATTAATGTTGTACAAATATGTAAATATATACATGGTACAAATACAATATTCTGTTCATAAATAATCGATACATGCGCCTATGATAGCAAAATTTGTCTCACAAAAGAAAGTATTCATTCCCAACAACGCGACCTCAGTGGATGCTGGGAAGTCGAAGCACTGTGGCTTTTCAAAAACATTTTTTTTTTTTTTAATCATAGTTGTCAACCACAATGCTTCAAGCCCAAACGCTGTGATCGCGAAATACACACTCAACATAGCACTACAATCACACTTGTTAGCTGTCATAATATGTATGTCCAACTAATAATACTTCAGTAATTTCTGGAATGTCCAATTAGAATTTGTTTCTTTTAGTTTTCTTTTCTCTTAGGTCTGTACACACAAATATACAACGTCCTATACTTAAAAAAAAAAAAAAAGAAAAGAAATAAAAACTTGAATTAAGGTGTACCTTACCAGTCAATCTATTAAATTAATTATAAAATTTACTTTTTCTGTAATATATGGAATTTGTATTATGTAACTTTTCTTTCACCAAAATAGACTGGTTATTTACATATAAAAATAATGCGAGGATAGAGCACCAGACTTCTGTCCTATTGATCATAACAGCGCTTGGGCTAACACTGGCCAATGTTTCTCTGGATTGGTCTTACCTCTCTTCGTTTCTCCTCCTCACGAAGCTTTGCTTGTCTCCATTCCATTTCCTCCATCATTTGACGTTCCATTGCCCTTTTAGCTTCTTCTACCCTCCTTTGTACTTCAGCTTCTATTTCTTCCTTACGTTTTTCTAACTCTTCTTCCACCCTCTTTTGCACTAGTTCTTCGATACGTTTGGCAGCCTCTTCTTCGACCATTTTTTGCTCCACTTCACGTTGCCTTCTGTAATCATACAAATGTTTTGTTGTTCCAATGCTACCAGAAGTAGCAAACAATTTGACAGAATTCATCTGAACAATTTATAAACAATCGTGTGAAATGTTAATAGTTCTTTCGTAAAGTTGAAAAAATATTATTTATTAAAATACATCAAATGCTTATGTATGTACAACAAATGTAATACAATGCAACCACCACCATGAAATAGTTATACAATCTTACCCAACTGCACTCGTGGTGAAGATTTTGTTCGATAATTCTTTCTTTTTCCTGACAACATAATTATAAATAAAAAAAAAGATATACCAATGGAACTGAAGCATATAAAATAAAAGCTTTGCTATATTTCTTAACAAATAATTTGAGGAAAGAATACACTAACTAAATGTACCAGGTGCTTTAATCCAATTGTTTATCGAAATTACAGAAAAATGCAAAACAAGAAAACATTCCTTATATAAATGTATAGTAAAAGCAAATGAATCTGAAATAGGCAGTAAATTTTATCAATTACCTCTGTCGTTCCATTTCTGCCAATCGTTCTACCTCATCCATTTTACGATCTCTATCTCTGTAAGAACGTTTTTTATGACTGACAATGTGTATATCATCAGAAACATCTGATCCTGAACTAGAAGACGCAGAATGTGACCGTTTCCTGTAGAAACAGAAACATTCGAATTACATCCAATTGAACACAGTTGATAAACCAACGTGATAAATGGTATATCGAACCGTCAAATGGATCGAAACGTTTATTAATAGAAAATAACTGATTTACGACGCACTAAGTAGATACAACGTCAGAAGTCAGAACTTGTAACTGAACATTATTACATGTATATCAAAAAATAAAAAATCCTCTCCTATTAAGCGCATGGCAAAATGGCGGAGAATCTCAGCTGAACAAAATAATTTCAATATGCACATACAAGATAGCAGAATAAGAATAAATTACCTTGATTTTGAACTACGTTCTTTTGGTTTGTCAGAGTACTTGTTATTCGAGTGTTTTTCTCGTGACTTTGAGCGCTTCCTCGAGTGCTTACTCTTATGACGCCGCCTACTAGGAGATTTCGTCCTGGATCTTGAACGGCCCATTTTAACGAGTTCTGTCGTTTTTTTTTTTTTTTTTAAAGGAAACACGCGAAATGGAGACTATAATATTACAAACGTAAAAAGTAACCGAGCATAAAAATTGATTGAACACTAAGCGAACACTAAGAAATCGCAATAAACTGAACGCAGCTAAACACGTATACTGCACCACTGACTTATACCGCAGCTCCGGCGGCCATCTTTTAGTTACGATTTAAGATGGCGTAGCAGTACGAAGTGTTTTTGTTCGTCGAGATTATTTTTAACAGAAAACTACAGGAAAAATATAAATATTTTTTATAAAAAGTGTTTTATTCTCTTATTAGAAGCCCTATTTTTAACGTTATAAATATTAACTAGTAGATCGTTTAATTTAGTAAAGTACCTTGGTCGCTAAAATTTCACTTTCAAATTCTACGGTAAGATTGTCTCATTTCGTATTCGACCAATCAGAAAACGATATCAGGACCGTACGATATCGTTCATTTTTTAATGATCATTAAACATATAACCTAGCAAAAAGTTTTAAATTTATGTTTTTATACATGTTTCAGAAAGGAATAATTTTCATCGAAAAGAACAGACAGTACAGGTTAACTTTAACTTCGAGTAAAAGAAATGAACGCAATAATTATATGAGACTGGAAAGGGGATCGAATTGGGATGTGGTTCGAGGAGAAAATAAACGAGCCTGGTAAGTGGTTGCGTCGCATGTGTTCCGAAAAACCGCGGTCGTCCGGTGGCAGTGGCACCCTTTCACAGCTGTATCGGCGTCGCGCGCATCTCATTCGACTCGTTCCGCGACAGCAGAAATCAAGATGGCGCTCCTCTGTTTGCGGATAGTTCTGCGACGGATATAAATACGTGAAAAAAACAGTGCGAGAAACGGTTACGGGCAATTGAGTAAGGTCGTGGCGATCGGTATACGTTAATCGTCGAGTGTTAGCCGGCTGGTAAGGCGTCGCGATAACTGTAAAGCAGGGTATACCCTATAGCCGGTGAAAAACTGCAGCGGTATTTCGAACGTCGGCAAAGGTGCTGTCGGTGCCCACCTGAGGAATGCCAGATTATCCTCGGTACGGCAACTCGGTCGGCAGGGGGATGCTAATCGCGTGAGGGATCGCGTGCAACTTGATCGAAAGTGTTCTCCCGTTGGTGATCCCCCGCCAAGGTGCACGGTCGGTGTTTCTTCCGTGACGTATGTGTGTCGCGGAGGGTTGCGAGACAGGTCGGTCGCGAGTGTCGTCGTCGTCGTCGTCGTCGTCGTCGCCGTCGTCGTCGTCGCTGTCGGTATCGTGTTCGTGCTCGTGCTTGGTGTGCCGCGAGTGGCGTTTTTCGCGGCTTCGATGCGCTCTCGTCCTCCCCTGGATTTCTGGACAGGCGAGATCAGCTGCTGCTGGAACAACTAGTCCGGTGGGTCCGGAATACGATACCCTTCGACAGGAGCGGTGGGGCAAGGAGGTGCCGGAAGCAGCCGCGAGTCCGGAAGCATAACGAAGAAGATGGCCTTCAACGAGGTAAGTTTCATTGCTGTATTACCGCTATATCTGCTATCTTGCTATCCCGTTCGGTCGTTCGATCCCGTGGGCTGACCTCGCGACCCCCAAACGCCAATTCTAACCTAACCTCCGTTCCTGCGCACAGCTGGCATGTTATCAACTCTCCCTCTTCCCTCTTTTACCTCCACCAACCCCCCTCTTTTCTCTTGCATCTCTTCATTCTCATCCTTTCTTTCTCTGTCTATCCGATTCACGCGTATTTCTATCGTCCCCGTGGCTCTTTCAGCACATCGTACGCTCTTTTATCGTAGCCACGATGATTCAGTTATCCTTCGATGACACTGACGTTGCCATTGAACGATCGTGCATTTTTCGTTACAGGAATTCGTACGTGTAACGCTTTATCTTGGCCGATAATTTATTATCGCGTAACTGCGACGTTTCCGTAATCGGTGCAAACATCGATCCATTGCCGTTCGACGATGTCGTTGCGTGTCTTTAAAGAACACCCTATAATCTGGTTTATTTGCGTCTTTATTGGACGCCGCAGAGCACGCTTTACGCACGTTCGATGAATCTTTCCTCTTGTTTCGAGATCATTTTTCTGAGAAATTAAAAGAACGATGTGTGTGTTTACATCGTTCGATTGACGGTCGTGTGCTAGTTTTGCACGATACATGCTCGCATACGAATAATACGCGAATGGAAAACACCGACACGTGTCCTCTGACGGGAGATTACGCTTACATCGTGATTTTGTAAACAATTACGTCACGGTGAAGCGGGGCAAGCGAGGTAAGGATTCGTGTCTACGTGTGCACCGTGACTATCGCTGATTGCCTGCTTCTGTAACGTTTCCTCGTAACGATATTGCGTAATCGTATCCCATAAAGACATACGAGATATCGTGTTTCCATGCCAGACACGTGAAAAAGAAAAAAAAAAAAAGAAAAAACGTTTCAATGTACCCGATTCAGGTGTAAGGTGATACACCAGAAGTGGTGTACAATACGCTTCTAATACCGCCTAAGAACGTACTCGATTTCGCAAGGAAGGATTTAAAACAACAAAAAAAGAAAAGAAAGGAACACGTTAAATATATGGTAATTAGACGATATCTAGTCGATAGACCGACGAATAGTTTAAGGCTGAAGATTATCTTTCGCGAACTTATCATCGACGATGACGCACGTTGCTCGCTCGTTGCAATCGCGTGCTACGGTTTACCCTTTATATCGTTGCCCGTTTATTTTATTCCTGCTGACTCGTTGTTCGCCGAATAAAAAGAACGCTGGCCAGTAATTAATACACCGCGATCAGATTTCGTTCGATGTGCAGTGGTATCGCGTGACGAAATTCATGATTTTTACGCTGGTGTTGGAGTACAGGGTCTCTCGTGATACGTACGCTTTTCAGTATCGAAGGCTTTCTTAGGGAAAATGTGGAAAAGCTCCATCGTTCGTCTTATACTAGGAGGTTACTAGGCATTTATGTCTAGGCACGATGATTTACCTCGCTCATTATCCATTTTATCGTACTTTGCTCCGAAATAATTACCGACTGAAATACTTGTCTTGTTTAATCTGTTTTTCCCAGGAAATTTGACCCAATTTTCACGGTAATTTAACCGAATTTAACCTAATCTCCCAGAGAATTTAACCGAATTCTCTAGCTTCATTTTCCCTAGGGAAGATTAATAATTTAATCTCCCCCCAGGGAAATTCGCGTGTGCACAGTTAGGATTAAAGTGGACAGTCTAATACAGTTTGTATATTTTGCCTGTGGCGCTAAAGCGCGTTACTACGGCGTTGCGTGTGTACGCTTGCGTGTACGCGGCCAGCCTCACCACACGTAGATCATTCATTCGTTCCACGCGCGTCCTTTAAACGAGAAATTAATGAAAGGACACGGCCATGTTTTCCATTAATCTTCGTACGCCACGATACCTATTGTTCGTTACAATTTTCCATCGTTAAATCTTGTGACGCGTAGTTTAACCGTTGAGTTACTCGTGAGTCTATACCTCTATCCTTCTTCCGCGTAGAGGATTCCTGCTCGTCTGATTAAAAATTGAAAGCAAGCCACGTTGCACCTGTGATCGAGGGGTCGAAGGGACGTCAAGCGAAGTGTGAACGTCCGTACACACAAAAAAAAAAAGAAGCGGGGTAGCCCTTTTACGAACAAAGGCACCTGCTACCCGGGGTCATATCGATCGAGATGGAATATGTACGAGTAGCCAGGGCGGGATTCCATCGTTCTTCTCCCTTCCATTTCACCCACTCGTTCATCCACGATCGTACGGCTTCTTTCTCTCGTATCGAAGTCTCCTCTAACGCGTTACAATTCTTACCCTCGTTATTCAATCCTTGCTTTTTGACCGTCCATTTTAACCCTTTGCCCTATGATTTTTCCGACAGACGAGGAAAATCGGAATTTTCAGTCAACTTTCGAGCTAACCATGCTATTCGACCATCTTTTTTTCCCATCCTTGAAGAGTTGTGGAATATGAAATGTCTTCGTTACGGGCTGTTCTTCCAAGAGCTAAATAACGTTGTATCTTAGCCGACGTTCCATTGAACAGTAGCTTCCTCTATGAAATACTTCCCACGCGAAACCGGCTAATACTCGCAGGGGAAAAGCGGTCGTACGTTTACAGGGAAATCTCATTTACGGCAACCAGTGTCTAGCTGGGTAATTATGAAAACGGGAAACTCGTTAGCGTGTGCGTATACACCGATGCAGCGTTATCAACGTTGTTATTCTTATCGCGAGCCGGAAAGCCTAGCTCGCGCCACGAATAACGTGTACGGTTATCATCTCCCTGTTCCTGGTAAATTTCATCAACGCGGGAACGTTCAGAAGTGTTCGTGATACGTTCCTGTTCTGGTACATGACTCGTTCTTACTGATGTACCGTTATTACGTGGGCGATTGGGACGATAAACTTTCGATGATCGCACTTTTGTAAAGGAACGATCGCGTGGGCAGAAATCAGGCTTAGTTGAGACTGTTCGCGTGAATATCGCGCATCCGTGGGATTAATCTGAGTAAATCTGTTTTAATATTGTGATGATTTAAGGGGCGATATCGTGACAGGATCGCGTATTCTTTGAGTACGTGGCCGTGCACCATTTGTTCAACCCTCGTGCTAAATAATCACCAGCTATTTTATAAGTAGGGTACCTTAAGCGCCCCATTTAATCAGATCTCGTATCGTGCAGCGATAATTTTATCAGTTTTTCCTTTTGTCGTGAATTAAGTATCGTTTAGGAGAGAAAAATGATTTACAACTACAAGATGATCCTACGTTGAAATCGATTATCGGTTAGTTGTGTGTGTACTTATGCTACTGTAGACTCTTCAATGCCTTATCGCTTTTGCTCCCAGAATTAACGGAACCCTATCTTCCACTGAAAATTGATAAAATTTGATTGGTTCTATAAACAACTGTAATCAATCTGATCGCAAACACACTTTCACGATGAGAATATGTAAAGAAAATAGGGCCGTAGGAAAAGGTATCCCCATCACCGTGCCATTTTCCCTAGGGAAGCCTTTCGTGTCCAACAACGTACACACGAACACACGATACCTAAAAAAAATAGGACTCTGGAGCAATTTGAGAACATTCCATCTGAGAGATAAAATTTTAACGTTAATATTGAAATAGGTTATCCAGGTACCCGGTTATTAAGAGAAGGATTAATTAACGATGACACGTGAGGTGTGAAGGATAACGTAGACCACCTGAACACAATTTGTCAACGCGCGAAGGTAGTGAAATTCATATTTCTACGATAAAGATATCAGGCCGAATGGACTAGATAGTCGGTCGTTAGGTATCGTTTACGTTGCACAATAGACATTGTTTGAACGTGGCCTCGATGCGGACTGGCTGCTTATCTGTTCCTCGCTGCTCCGCGCCACTCCGCGCCGCGTGTTGTTAAGTACCCGCGGACAAATGCGTATTAGATGTAACGACGCGAACGCGACGTTCCGACCGAAACCGTGGGCGAACACCATAGACAACATAGAGAATTGAACTATGGAAATCGACAAAGGCGGGTACATCCGTGATTAAAGCCGACGCTTGTACACGGACAATGCTCCATTGTGTTCTGTTTCCAGGTGTAATCTTTGCTTCCGGGTAAATTAAAATTCATCCTGGTTCATCCTCGCGGAGCATGATTTTTTTTTTTTCGCGATTTCTTCCCGATCGAATAAATCGATAATTGCATCTAGCATAGTCTGTCTCTGTTTTGAGAAAAGGAGGGATAAAGTAACCTTGCGTTTTCGTCGGCGAAAAATATCCGCTTCGTGGAATTTAAATTTATCGACGTCCGTCTCGATCTAAATCATCGATCATATAGAATATAGAGTAATAAAGGTACGTAGAAGGGTATGTATCAAGTTTACAAGTCGTCTCTGTGCTCTCGCTACGTACTTGGCCGATATCCATTTTATTTTCGCTAAAATATGCGTCGCAGGGAAGAAACAGAGTACATACTACGTTCCTCGTGGCGCGGGAATACGCGTTGGAGAATGCCGTTAAAAATTGGCACCGTTGCCAAACCGAAACCAGTCGTAATCGCTGAATAATGGCGATTCCATTATTCTGCATGGAACGATAAAACATCGTCGAGCCAGTCTTTTTGCCATGGAAATATTTCTACACGTTGATACACCGTAAAAATACGTACGCAGATTCGCCGCCAATCGTTGGCTTATGAATTCTTTAAACAAAATTAGCAAATTGGACTATCGAATAGTCGCATGCTACTTTTAAAATTATGATGCACCGTTAGGTCGATGCAACAGCGTTACTGTTTCATAAGTCTTTCGAATAATTCACAAACGAGGAATAATAGAACAGCCTGGCAGAGTTGTTCCAACAACAAGTGTTACCATAATTCCCAGTCAGCGTGGGTAACCCGCCGCTAGAAGCACAGAAGGGTGTTTTAATTATTCGTCTTTTGGCCGCGTCGCTCGCAGACGACGAAAACCTCGGTATACGAACGGTATCGTCGATTTCCTAGAGCAAAGGTCGGTCTGGTGGCCCCAAAACTCTCCGTCGACGACCACTTCTCTCCCCCAGGTATCGTATTTTCCGTAGAAAGTTTCGCGGATTGGAACAAGGCGTCCGGGAATTTATCGCAAGGCTGCATTCGCCGGGTTTCGTTCGGCCGTAAACGTCGCCGGTGTGTTTGGCCCCTCGTAAACCGAGTAATAGCTTCGTCGTTGCTCGTCCACCCTTTCGTAACACGCCTCGTGCTTACGTGCGTGTACCTGTATATTCATTCGAAGCTTGTACAGGTGTATTTACATGCCTGCACCCTTTGCTCGCACCGGTGCACCCATGTACCTATCGTTCTCGTGTTCTTCGGCACCGCCACAGGTGATAACACGTCGGCTTCGTGTGCTCAACGGAAGCTCGTACAGCACCTTTCAAAAGCGAACCTTTCCGAACTGATTCTAATTACGTATCGCGGATATCGGACCCGCAGGAGTTGAATCCAACCTTGGCGATTGTCGAGCGTTCACGAGAGTTTGTACCGCTTCTGTCGCGAACAGGAAGTGGCTGTAATTCAAGAGAGAAGTTCTTGTAAGATTGGGTTCGACTTTTGTACAGCTGTAGGAGAAGCAAGAAGTAATAATTCTGCAACATTGTAATGTGTACTTCTGTGATAAAAGTTCACTGTTTGGATCGATAGGGCATATTCTTATTATTGAGATACAGTAGATTTTGTATCGAGGGTATTTTGGACGCGAATTTCAATAGAGACGAGTGGCGTAACTTTGTGGAATTATTGACTTGCCGCCAAAAAAAAAAAAAGGATCGTTACCGAGAGATATATGGTTGAACGTTTTGCTTAACAATTCTGACGAAGTGGGGCTAAACGATGATTAAGTAGATTGTTTTAATAAAGTGTCGGTGACGAACACGGGCACGATTCATGCTAGTTCACGCCGTTTTCTCAGGAAGGCAGCCGTGACAGGTCAGGAGAACGTGTTTCTCGGTTTCACAGGCAGGAAACGTTACTCCCGGTGTCACGGGGATCCAGTTTTCCTGTCTCCAGCAAACAGGTTCTCCTTTTTACGAGTCAGAAACTCGAGTTGATCCTTGCCTCGTGGCTTCAACGGTCCACGTGATTCGAGAAAAATTCATTAAAAAGACTGGCCGGCAACGGCGCGACGGTTGACTACCGTATCATTTGCTCGTTGATCCATGGTATACGATCCAACCGATCTATCGAATTTCTGAAGAAAAAACACGATTAACCTGTTCGATCGTTTCGTAGATGAAAAATCAAATTTCTCTTCTGTCCGACGGTAAACCGGCTGTCGCGACATTTTCGAGCGTTTAATCGGTTTCTTTCGGTATCAGTTTTTTTTTTATTTTTATTCTGATCTATTTCGAAATTACCGGTCCTGATAACGGGACAATTTATGCAATCGACGGAGACACATCGAGTGTCTCGGGGTACAGCAAAAAAATGTTCATTGCACAACTGGTTTTCGTTCATGGTGAAAGGAAATTCCGATTCCGCGGTGATGCGTTGCGCGTTGTCCGTCTACGAAGAATCGAGATGGAACACCTCGTCTAATCCGGGAAAAAACTCGATTCTATTTGCGGCCAGGCCGGCGGATGCCTCGGACAGGTAGCCGTGATGACTCGATTCGAGGTAAATGTGACGATAACAGCTCCAAGTGTGAAGAATACTGTGCGGAAGTTCGAAACTTTCCCTCATTTTGTTTCACTGTTCACGAGGGTATCAATCGATTGAATGTTATAATTTCCAAGCTACAATATTTTCGTATGTCGCGTTTGCTTTATAGCCGAAACTTCTTAGCCCCGAGATATCCGTGTTGCCGCGGAACTCGAAAGTAGCTGTAACATCGGTAAAGAAAGTACGATCGAAGAAAAGTGTTCGAGAGGCGTGTGTGCTTGAAAGTGGTCGATAGTGCAACAGAGCACACCGGCCGACAAAAGTTTCACAGACGTAAATGGAGGGCATGTGAGAATGGTAGTGGGAGTGAAGTTACAGTCGAACGATAGATCGACGTAAGTTTTCGCGATGTTTATTTTGACTTTGCGATTTATCGTTGCACAGGATCCAAAGACGTTTTAATCCTTTTCGCTGTAAAGAACGTTCTCCGAAATCTGGGAAAATTGGTGAAAATCTAAATCGACGTAAAACTGTTCAAGGAATATGAAAAATTATTAAAAGAAAATATGGAATAGGTTCGTCAATATCCTTACGTTTATAAGCGGTGTTTCAATCTTGTGAATTGAAACTTGCTTTGGAACCGACTCGAATTCATACACACACAGGTATCGATCCTAATCCTTGCAAACAGAATGTTCGATACGGTCTCTTAACGATCGAATTTGTTATCCGCGAACGCTATCGCTAATGATCCTTTAGAAACGTTCGACGGGGTATTTGAAAACCAGGCCGCGACTACATCTTAATTAGCAATTCTAGCCGGCATGATGCATCCATCGAAATCCGTGTCAATCAGGCATCATTGAAAATCCATCGAATGCATGCATGGCTACGTACACCTTTGTCGGTTACCGTGTACAGAAACCAGAGCCCCGTAACAGAAGAGGAGACTGTCAGCTTGTTTCCCGTGGAAATTACCATAGAAACATTGTCGAATGTCATAGGCTTCTCCGGGGTGAATAACTATTTAGGGGAAGGAAATCCTACTACTTGTCTCGTGTTGGAAAGATAATAGATATTATGCGTAAACACGGTAATTAATTCAGTCCGTTTATTATTAGTAAATTGCTTAATTAATAAATTAACCAAGTCCAACTTAATCCAACCCTAACCCAGATTCAGTGTCTAATTCTCGAACTCTAAGACGGACGATGGGATTTTTTTTCCTAAGAAAATCGAAATTGCTCGAGCACGATTCTGTTAAACAAATACCTGATATCGAAGCGTACTTGAGCACCCTACGAACGGACTGTAAGATGGAATTAACGAGAGCCAGGATAAATGTTTCATAAGGCGCGATTCGAAAGCGTCCCGATAAATTATGGACGTATTCTGATGGCTGGCAGAGAATCGACGTCCGATCGAGTCTCTGTCGTCTTATTCTGGAGATCCTCGATGGGGCTAGGACGTTCAGAGACGGCTGAGAGAAGCGAGGAAGGAATTCCATTATACCAGAGGCTCGCATCCAACGAGTTCTTGGCTCAACATCAGGCCAGTTCCGTCCTTCCTTCCTTCCTTCCTTCCTTTCCAATCCTTCCACCTCTGATCTGGTGGCAAGAACGAAGCCTCACCGTTCAGAATACCTCATTTCCTTTGTCCGTGTCTTTCTCACGACCTCCACGATTACTGGTGCCCGGTACACGCGAAGGTCCTGGCCGCTTTCGTGAACCCTGGATGGGAATCGGTCGGCACCAATGTCTGAAACTCGGTAAATTGCGCGTCCAACTTTTACGGGATTCGAAGCCTTCTTCGCGTCGATTTCCACCACTTCAGGGATATTCAATTATACCGGAGGATCGAACGTCAGAACGATACGCTTCTGAAAGCCTACAGAGACCGCTTCTATCAGGTATAATTGCCTTTCAATGAATTCTTCTTACTAGGCTGAAGCCGGAGTTGCATTTTACTTTCGAGAGTTCTTCTTAGTTCTTCCGTGATCCAATCACGGTATCCTTTTGTTCCCCTCCTGTTTCAATGCTGTCCCGTTTATCGGGGAACTCGATCGATGTCCTGTGTGTGCATGTATTCGTCCCGTCGGTACTCCGTCCCGTTGAAAATCGAGGAGCTGTAAGTATTTCGGCTGAAATTCGGGTCAATACCTCTTCTCCCTTTTACACGTATTCAAGAAAGACGGGTCAAGCTGACACCTCGAAGCGGCGCTGTTTTAGCAGGAACGAGTGGAGCGAAGTGCATGTACACGCGGATGATAAATCGATATTGAATGTTTCGATGGTGTATACTCGGTTATGAAACGTAGGAACAAGTCAAAACTGTTTGTATTTTCACAGCTTTTGCTTCGGCTACGATTAGGAGCTTAAATTCAGGTTTTCGAAGTACTTTGCTATTAGTTTCGATCAGTATTAATTTCGATCTGAAACAACCAGCTCTTTTGTTTGTTAAAAACATAGTTTGTGAATAGTTTCGTCTAAAGAAAGTCAATCGACCGCAGTCTGCCTTCGAAACCTTTTGTTCTTGAAAGAAAATTGTTTCATTAGCAATCAAGAAGAAACCTGGCATCCTCCCTGGCTCTTTTGCCTTTCTTTTCACCGGTTTCTGGTTCCCTGGTTTTCTTCTTCAAACTTCGTCATCTGTATTTTATTCAGCTCTTACCTTTCGTCAGCTTTGCTTTCAGATCTCCTGTCGCGATTGAACGCGTCAAAGGCAAAGTCATCGACTCTGAATTATCCTTATCGATAGGACGTATCGAAACGTTAATCCATTTGCCGTATTCGCGGCAGGTAATTAAGTCACGTCCGTAAGCAACTCGTCTGCCGGGTTTCTTCGTGTTTTCCTTTACGGTTTTTCCGAGCCATCTACCGGATTATCATAATCGCGATGCTGCCAGCTTCGAACTCCCTAGATGGCTGCTAGTCTAGAAATATTTTCTTCTGCATGCTCGAACGAGCGCCGACAGATACCAACTTCGTGCTATCGACGGGTATTAACCCCTTACCTTGTAAAAGACGTGTGTATACATACGCCGTCTCAAAATACGACTTTCCAATTAAGATTTTGAACGCCATCCATTCCATCGCAAACGATCTTATTGTTAGTTAATCAATTAGAGGAGTTTATGACAGTTATGATACATTGTTCTTTTTATTTTAGACCGTAACACGTTTCGTAGATCGTTTATAGAGCTAAGTAGCACCGAACGAGAGGTGTTCAAAGACGAATTCGCGTGTAAGCACCCTTAAAACATTTTTGTTCCGCGTTGCTTTCTAACGCGTTCCACTTTCCTGAACATTCTTCAGAAGAATCCGAATGTTGTAACACCAGGATTAACCGACCGAAATATGTTTCCCGAGTATCGGTAAAAGTAAAATTCCAGCCGCCAAAACGTAGAAAAATCCATTTCGTAAGTAATCGTTAAAATTTGGTCGTTTTGTACCAAAAATATTAACGAAAAGTTTATTTAGTCATGTTCTTCGAACCGTGGGCCTCGAATCGATGTACCGTAAGTGTTATTTTTGCGGTATTTTTATATCATGAAAATCCCAAAGCAAATTCAATATTCTCAATATCGCCTACCTTCGTCACGATCGAAGGGTATTTGAA
The DNA here is from genome assembly GCA_943735885.1 of Stelis phaeoptera. Lineage (NCBI taxonomy): Eukaryota > Metazoa > Arthropoda > Insecta > Hymenoptera > Megachilidae > Stelis > Stelis phaeoptera. The sequence goes on along the minus strand of OX030941.1, from coordinate 10,465,827 downwards.
TAATTTAATAAATTCGTAATCGCGAAACGATTCCTCAGGATTCCTTTTCCGCATAGCGATCGAAGCGTTCATAATTTCTACACGGTTTTGAGGTAGCGTTTAAATATTCCTGTTATTCCGTGGCGATGCCACTAAAGCAGGTGTCTATAGAGTGGCGTTCGCCACTGGAAGGAAATCTTACAAGAGGAGAGGGATACCGTTGTTTCCATGCCCCGGGAACTGTTTTATAGCTACCGTGACGTTGCCGTTTTATAGCTTCATCGGTTTCGCGGGAAAAGAAGGAAAAAAAAAGAAGAAAGGAATCCATTATGTTTTCGGAAGAAAATCCTTTCCACGGCTGCCACTTTTATAGCGACGAGTGGATTCTATCCGTTATCCCGTGAACATCGATCCAACTTGACGTCGAATTGAAGTGGAAATGCTCCGTTGTACATTTATATAGTTACGTGTGATACTTGTGTTTTCAAGCAAACGTTTGGTCGTCGTAGCAATTAATTGCACCGTGTTACCTTGTGATCATCGATAACCGCTTCACTGATAAGATTTTCATCGACACTGACTTTGATCCATACTTATCTGTACATTGAAATCATCGATAATGTTTATTATCTTTGGACAAAAAGAATTTGTCATACCCAGTGTTGCTAACGGTCAACTTCAATAAGGTAATATTCATACCTAAACACAATCCTGGACGAATGAAGATAATTCGTTGATAATTAACTGAAGCAAGTTAATTATCGCAATCCTGGGGAAAACACTGTGCGTAGCATCCTTCTGGATAATATCGGACGTTGCAAAAGCCTCCAAAATCTCAAGTTTATAGAAGCATTTGGACATCACACGGGACACGTTTCCAGTAGAAAATCCTGCGAGAACGTGGAATAACACGTTCGGAGGATAACGACACGCGCATGTCGAATGATATGCATGAAATTGGTAGTTTGTTTTGCGTTGTGATTTGTGCCGGGATTATTAAATGCAACACAGTGTAAGCTCGGAGGATCCGAATCGCGAAATTGAATCGCGTCGCTGCGGGAAATGTATGCTAATGTTCATAGATAACCGAACATTACACCAGCTGTATCGTTTGTTAACGTTACAACTGCGTACGACCGTCGTAAAGGCAATGGTTTGTCCGTTCGATGAGAAAAATATGTTAACGAAACGTCTAAAATGAATTACTTCAAGTAGTAATGTCGAAAGTAGTTCAATAAATTTTGCGTTAAATATAGACTTATAGTGTATCAATTATTTGATAGTACGGTTACAAATGTAGTTAAGTTAGTATTAAGACTGCAAAGTCAAAGCGTTACTAAAAATAAATACTGACCATTTATTTTCCCATTAGCCGATATAATTTTTGATATAACCAGTCATTAAAGTTAACGTTCGAAGATAATCAAGGTTTCGGATTAATTGATCGGCATTTAAGCGTTATCGGACAGTCGATTTATCCGCCGTTAGAAAGAAACCAGAAGATGCAGAAGAAGAGGAAGAAAAAGGGAGCAATTGATCTTGCCTTATCACGCGGCAAACCACGATTCTAATCGGCGCAATAATTCACGTTAATGCGTTTGAATTGGTTTTCAGCTGCATTCTGTCAACCAGCGACCTCCCCCCTCATCTTCGTCGATATTAAGACCTCGCCAGTGTGCTTGTACTTACGTAAGTTGTTCGTACACGTGCATTACGGTAAAGCCCGTTTCGTGAATTGGATTACGCCAACGAAGACATAACCGTACTCCTGACGCGCTCAGAATTCTAAATCCGATGGTGCATCGATCAAAGATGCATTAACCCTTTCATTTGCGAAGGACGTAAAAAGCCTGAGGCTTTTGAGGCAACGAAACAAGACCGAGTTCAAAGCGTGAACAGTCTGTCACGATATCATGACATAAAAGTATCACGAAATAGTACTTGTGGTGTACCAATTCATAGCTTACAATTCGCTGAAAATGACTGTATAAATGTTTCATAAATATTCCTGATCCCATACTGTTAGGATTATCGTCGAAAATCACCAATGCTAAATTGGAAATTGGCTAGTCGCTGTTTGCTTCGTCGCAGTACCAACCATTTTATGTTAAGAATATCGACGAAGCATTTATACGGTGATTTTCTTCAAACTTCAAGCTTCAAATTGATATACCATAAGTGCTATTTCACGATACTTTTATGTCATCAAATCGACTCCGACTTTCTATGTTTCGAAATCGATCTAATCTTTTCGTTGAACCGATGTCTCCGTTAATTTCCCCTCCAAATAGCTTGAAATATTTCACGGCCGTCGAATCGTCGCGCGATAAGGATCGGCCGAAAATTTATAGAAAAATCGCCTGGGAGGAATAAAATATATTTCATTGGGCTCCGGTTGAAATTCCAAACGATGCGGCGCGGTTTTTCCATCGTGTATCCCCCAGAGCGTCGAGACGTTCGAACGGGGAGCGAAGGTCCTTGCCCCAGGACACACGGCCCGCAGACGGTCGATGGCCAGGGGTAACAACCGAAGGAACACGTACGTATTTCCAGGCACGGTGAGAAGGTGGTGTACTTACCCCCTTTCTGAACTAGTCTGCGTCGAACACAATTGTGCCTGGCTCCGCTTCGGATACGGAAATCCCTTCTATTTCTCGCCGCGGGGCATTAACCTGCTAATTAGCGAGGGAAACATTGACGAGGGAAAAAGCGACGGACTCTTAAGGCAGCGTGAAAGATGCAAAACCATCCCTCTCTTCTCCTTTTGACGGTTGCATCGTCGAAAATAGCCCAGCCGAAAAATCGATATCGTTACAGAAACGAAAATACACACCGTCCTCTCGCCGTGGTGTAAATACGTGATGACGATCCGTCCAGGATTGTCGGTTGGCAGATTCGATTGGACCCGGGCTGCTCGCGGATCTAATAAAATCCATTTCGAAACGATAGCTTCCAGGACGAATTAAGGATTAACGTTCAATCTCACGCTCAATTTCCTGCATCCCCGTTCCAACGATTCTACCCCGGAACGTTTCGTACGTGATATCGCAGCCGCCTACTGTTCGACGACACACCGAAAAATGTAATTAACAGTGGTGCAGTTTCGCGAGAATACACGGGCACGGAGAGACTTCTAATTAAAGCCGGCGAGATGTGGACCGATAAGCCTCGATAACTCTGGATACGCTCGTCTCAATGAAAACGAAGGTTTTGAATGGAAAGATAAAGCGGTACCGGTGGGGGGATTAGAGGGTGAAAGCCTTTAATTAAGACGATCCCTAATCAAATAGTTTCGGGGAAGGGATCGATCAGGTCGAGCCTAGAACCGAGGACAAACATCAAACGGAGTGCCTTCGAATTTCCTTATACAGGCCGTTTCAAAATATTTAAGCATGATTTAACTTGTGAATTCAATACACTGAAGTTGAAGAAGAAAAGTAATATTTACTTTAGGCATACGCCTATGGTATTAATATAAAATATAAATTTTACTTTACGTTCTGCGTTAAATACTTTTATTTGCCTGACTTCAAGTTTTATTCAAACGTTTTGGAACGTCCTATATAAAAGGGACTTGCGTGAACCGTGATTTTATTGCGAATCTTCTGGCGACGCTCTTCAACGTAAATTAATTAGAACGTTAATTCGATAGGAGCGGAGATCGGATAACAATTGCTACTCGATATCCAATAAAGTTCGCCCGTTTCTTCGGTACGTTATCACAATCAAAGGGTGTCTTAGCCGTGCAATTCTTGTTCAATTACGTTTCCGTTCACGCTAACGTGTCCCTCAAAGGGGATATTAAATTTGTTCCAGGCGTTGATTCGCTTTCGCCGAGCACACCTCTCTTGTTTCGTTCGCCACCGTTTCCCGTCGCTGTCCCTTGTCCGAAACAGCAATTTATCCCAGTTGAGAAAAGTCCTCCAGGCCATTAAATTTTCTCATTTGCAGAAAAAAAAAGAAACAAAGAATCGTGGATTGTTTCGCACTTTTTAATTAATGTTTTAATTTCGAAGCGAAATATTTTATATATTGGAGAAATAACAGAAGCATTGTATATGGCAGTAGGAATATTTGAAAGATCAGAAATCAAAAATGAATGGTGGCCAAAATTAATAAATTAAAATTGTCGCTGTTTCAGCGATCCAACGTTTAAGGATAGGGCTGTACCTGGGTCGACGGCCTTGTTAATTCTTTAATTTTTATTTTATCAAAATTGATGATGTGATAAACCGTCTATGGCTGCCTATTGATTTCACCGCTTAGCACTCTTGAAATTGCTCCGTTCGAGGTTTAAATATATCACTGTCAATCCTTTAATCAATGTATATAATTATATTCATGTAGTACCGGGCGAGTCATTTAAATACAGACGTTCAGGAAAATACTCGCTGGATTTGCTGAAGTCGTTATCGAAAGCACCGTCTCGTTTCCAAATATTCGTAATTAAAAGATGGCCAACGAGCGTCGAAAATGTCCGATAATCCAGTGTTATTCGAGTCTGGTCGGATTCCGATGGCTTCGACGTATAATCGTTTACTTTAAATCCGTTGAAACTTCGGAACGGTAAAATTGATGAATATTTAGCAGGAAATGTCTCGGCTCGTTCCACGATCCGCATTCAGATCTTCAAATCTTCTTATCCGAACGGCTAAGAGCTGTAGCAATTTTTCTGGGAACACTTTAAAGACGACTTATTCGATTTTTCTTCGTTCATCAGGTGCTTTACCTTCGCTCTTTATCCGCTTCGTTTCACCGATAATCAGACCAATCTTTTATAGAAACGTATCCTCGTTTTGCCATTATTATCGTCCTCGAATAATTTATTATATTTGAACTAATTGGTAGAGTGAGGTTTCTGTAGTCACGCTTTATTATTCACTCATAATTCGATTCTGTGCAATTATTAGTTAGGTAAACCACACCTTCTTTGCATTCTAACCAAAGCTTGCATTCACACTCTTGCATAATTCACCAAAACTGATAACTTTCCAACGAAATCGTCATTAATTAGCTTTTAGCCTAGAATTGTAGACCTACCTTTACTCTAGATTTTAGAGCTTAGAATAAGAGTTAATTCGCGCGAAGGTTTATCCAACTTTGTTAAAATTTTTGTGGATAATTTATTTGTTACACTCATCTGGCGGCTGTCAGGAACAAAAATTTCGTACGATCGGGAAACACAGAAGCAATTCTCATTTTCGTTGTTACACACGAACGGGTGGCCACCATGAATTTTAATCGTTGTACAAGCTTGTACTGTTTGCATGGCACGCATAAATAGCGGTCATATTTTTCCGTGCGTGCTTGATTAAAAGTATTAATTGCACGACAGATGCGACCGAAAACCTGTAACGTTAAATCATCAGGCGTAAATGCACGGTGGAAAAAAGTCTCTCTCTGTATTGCAGGAAATCGTTCGGTAATTTCGAGCTGTAATTTTTGCCCATCTCGCTCCGCCGTGCTAATTGGAGCTCGACTTTGTTCGATGACCAAAGATAAACCACGGCTTTAGCTGTTTTCAATTAAAAAAAAACCTCCGCTCACCGATGACTGAATCGCTTAAAATAGGAAACGATAAAGAAAAGCTTCGGGCATTAATTCCTTTCATAACCATCAAAAGAATTATATCTCCTTCATTTTTAGGAAGTCTGAAAAATTCTAGGATATCTATTGAAATTCTTATCGGTAAAAGTAAAAAGTCAAATTAAGCTTGCGTCGACAATGACAAAGATTCATTAGAGACAAAAAAAAAATGTCCAAATTCTATCGCCGAGAATTGGCTTGAACAACCCTTACCTTAACCGGGAACTCTAATTTTCTAAATTTGGTAAAATAATTTTGGAGATAAAACAGAGTGCAAAATTAAACATTACTCTCCATCAAAGGGTTAAATTAACAACGTAAAGTATCTATCAAACTGTAAGCCTAAATTTGCAAATTAATCGATAGTATATTATTAATAGCTGACACGTTAACGTGTCTGTTGATGCACACGTCCATGTTCGTTGCGGCAACCAACGTGTTAATGGATGAATCAGTTCAGTGACGTGTCGTTCGGATATACGCAGGGAGATACGAATATATTTCATCACCGTCAATTCTTTTTTCCTCCTTTTCGCAAAATAATGTCAGCGTCGATTGGCGATAAGCGTGATCCATAAGCCGTCACGACGTTATCCCGCCAACATCATTAAGCTTTATCATAGACGGCCACGGGGTGCATGGCGTTCCGACGTGATTCACACACACGTAACCTCTTCATCTGTATGCCACAGACTAAGGGTATTTTTGTGTCGGCACACGAGACGCTTGTTTCACAAGACGATACACGTCGACGCTTTTCCTTTGTCGACCCGGAGAACGATTGCGAAACCCTGTAAAAGCCACTCGAGCCGTGTCTCTTGGACGATTTTTCTCCTGAACGGTTTCGCGATCGGGACTGGGACGCACACTTTACTTTTTATTTTTTTACAAGCACGGTACACGTATTCCTTCTAACATTCACCGAAAGTTTATCGATCAAATTTCCAGTCACGGCAACTTGGAATCAAAGCTCCAGCTTCTCGGCCAATTCAAACTCGATTCGGCGACCTTTTTACTTGACTCTGTTACTTATCGTTCGGTAGGAATCACGAGTTTCCCTGCCTTTTTGAAATGCGATTAGTCGCGACGTGGACGAATCCGACGACTTCGGGAACGCAAAACAACCAGTTTTGAAAGCACTCTATTATACATACGACTCGATGTTTCCCAGCGATATTGTTCCGCTTCTAATTAACGGATGACCTTTCCACTCGTTTCCTCGTTCCGTTCGTTTCCGGGAAACAAAGTTAACAGACGACCGTCAAAGGGTTTCTCGACACAGTTCTATACTTGAGAATCAGACTAACTGAAGTACAGATTTTTTCTTTTTTTTTTACTTCGGGTATTTTTTATTTACTTTAGCACATTCTTCTTATTGTATCTTTTCTGCTTCATTGAAAATGCATTTGGGTAAATCTGACTCTCAGGCGCAGAGTTGTTGCCCGAAGTTAAACAGGCCAACAGGTATGCGCATTGTTTTTCAAGCCGATCGAACGAAAACGTGCGGCAAATATAGTAGAAGATAAGAGCTTTTGAATAATCAAATGACTCACAGAAATATCGCTACCGTGGCGATGTTCATTTATCGAAATCTGCCACCTTCTTTCGACAAACATTTATATTCAATGTATATCGAACGATCGATAAAGCCGAATTGTGATCTTGCATTCCTCAGCGATGCGTCACCGTGCCGATTATCTGATATAAAAACAATGTTCTCAACTTGGTGCTCACAATTAGTCAGTTGACATTTTTGCATAAATTTTCGTTTCGAGAACGTAATGCGGTATTGGCAGGATGAGGATTTGGAACGGTTTGGTTATAAATTAATTTGTTCGAATCGAATAAACTTCAGCAAGTTTTTGTAACTGGTCAGACGCGCGTTAATTAATTTTCGAGCAAATAACCTTCGACTGCAAAGGGTTGATTACGATAGTGAATCAAATTAAGCATATACGAGTTGCCCCACCTAACTTGACCAATTTAATTTCTTTTGTAACTAGCGGACGAATAAATATTTTCTTTGCTGGACATTCAAGGTTGCGAGTTTTTCCTTTTTGATTAATTCCTGCACTAGTTATGAAGAAACATTAAGTTGGTCGAGTTGAGAAAGGATTAAAGTTGACGGATGCGAAAGCATGGAGTATCCTCGAAATCTTTTGGTCGTTACGTGTCTCTGTTTTACACGCATAACTTGCGGTGTTTCACGTTTCTTTCTTCCTCTTTTGAAATCGCGTCTGGCTTTTCTTTTTCCCTCTGTTCGGCGCGTTTCCATCGAGATTCATCCGTGGCCCGTGTCGAGAGGAAAAAGCATCGGAGGCAGAGTCTAGCCACGGTGGCGACTTCCCAGACCGTCGTAGTAACGCTCGAGAACTTGGCACAGTTTGTTCCTCGAACACGATTTACTCGACGAGATCAACCGCTTGGATATCTTTATTCGAGGGAGATTTCGACCGTCTTCGCTCGTTATCGCGAGCAAAAAGCTTACCTAGAAATCGCACGTTCTTCGTTGAAAACTACAAGATCGTCCTCATGTTTTTATGTCTTTCGTCGCCCGAGAAAACTTGAAGAATTTGGTTGATTTGAACGATCAGGATTAGTTGAAGGATAATCCAGGATGAAGGTTATTACACTCGGTTGGTAATCGTAGCACGACGTGGAATCGAATTTTTTGGTAGGAACTACGATGAGAACAGGAGCTTTATCTTTCTGTCTGCTGTGTGTATGTGTGCGTGGACGACAAAACAAATAGCCTTGGCACTTTTTTAATGGGTTCTTGCCAAGGGTGGTAATCTCTGCGCTGTATTCGAGCCACGAACTCGTTCACGGCTCTCCCATCGCGGTGGAACGTTAATTAACGTTAATTAATTTTACATACTTAAACGTCGTCGGTCCGTCGTCCCGTCGGAAAGAGACATCGGGACCGAGGCTCTCGCTGTGTACACACAGGGAACTTTTGCAATTTTTCAATTACCTGGCCAGCCTGAACGTTAATCAGAAACTTTCCAGGCCATGGTACGTTTCAGTTGAACTTTCAATCATAATTAAACCCCGGCCTCGACAGTTCCATCTAACCCTTTGACGAACAGTCTTAAAACTTCTCGGTGGTGAGACACATGTCAAAGGTTAGTGTGACCGCGTGTACAGACGGTGTTAGTCGGTCGAATATAAACCAGCGTTGTAACGAAAGTTTGGGTATCGGTGGAATTTGGATTTGGAATTCGAACAATTTGAATACTAGAATATTAGAAAAAGAAACGGGTTTGCTATCGTTCGATCGATATATATTCATTTGTTGCGGACAAAATAAGATCATTTATTTAAAAGTGATATTTATTAATCGTATCGATTCTTGCAAGTTGAGATCTTGTGCATTGCGGTGTTAATTAACTATACGTTATCTAGGTAGCGAGCGCTGTGGAATGTTCTGATTGAAATCTATAATAGAACATTACACGAAATTCACTCTGCAACATTGTGTGCTGTGGCTGATGATCGATCATTTAGCATTCAGAATATTAATGAGACGTTTATACAGTCGTTTTCAGGATACTTTATGTTTCAAATTGATGTACCATGAATGCTGTTTCGCGATAGTTTTGTATCGGATCTTTTATGTTTCGACATCGAGCGTTCGATGTATCAAATTGAGCCCGCTTTTTTCTTTTTTTAATATAATGTTTATTAATATCACACACTTTTGCCACCTAATTGATAATTTATCTACAATATTGTGCCACAAGATTGGGTTTACGATCTGACCTTTAGAGGGGTATACTGAATTCTTGATTATCCTTCGTGTTTATTAATTGAATAATAATAGACTCCTTAATACCCTTACGATAATGAATATCACCGTGTCTCATCCCAGGCAATCTACTCCGCCTGGTACTCGTGTTCGTTAATTAATTTCATTCCTCCGTTTTCTGTTCCAGGTAAGAAACGACGATAATTAACCGAAACAACAATTCGACTTCGCGTTTATCCACGAATTATCTGTGAGTACGTATGTATTATATAATTGTATTATACATCGTGGTACGTTTGAAGAGACGTCGTGACAAAGATGTAGGTCGTGGGCGATTTTAAAAGGCCAGATTTATTTTGTTTCCCATCGGTTTCTGGATGAGAAGAGCTTCAGCCCTTGGTTGGCTGGCACAGAAACCACGACCAGAATAAAAAAACTAACGAGACGAGGCGGCATAGTGTCGAAGGGGAAACTCTGGCCGTTGTATAGTGCACACCAGACACACCCTTGATACATATAGCACGCTCCATATAGCCTGGTAACCCTTATTACACGCGAATAATCTGATCTCTTGCTCGCACAACCTACGGATTCCTGTTTAATACGGGAAAAATCGATCTAATTTCTAATTACTTTTGAATAATTGGTAAAAGCAGAGGAAAGACAAACCGTGAATGTCTCTTTCTTTTGGGGTAGTATTTCGTAATTGGAATTTTAATATGTCTTATTGCTTACGTTTATCTTCACATGCATTTCTTTTTCGATAAAATTCGATCGAACAACGAAACAATAACCCTCTTTTAATCAAAGAAATTTGGCCAATCTCCAAAATGATTTCGTCGTAGTCGCGGCACGTTTCTCTCGTAACTAGCGACCATGCGACTGCTTGAGAACGGTGCAGGCAATAAAAGGGGTGTCGTATTTATACGAGCGCGAGACAAATTATCGGCATACGTGGAAAGTCCTTTCGGACTAGAATCATCACCTTGTTGTGTGGCCACCGTTTACTTCGAGGTTCGGCACAGCTGGACGTTGCTTTGGGTGTTTACTTTGGACTTTGAGGAAGAGGTTCTTTTAACCCCTTTGTGTGTCCCGTCTGTCACAGACCAGATTCTAAATATGTATGATAACAATGATCGAAGGATTAGGTGTGAAAATTTCTAAAACAGTTGTTGTTGTTATTCAATACTTTTTTGAAAAATTAATATTCCATTTAAGTATCAACCCTTTGCACTCGAGTGTCGCCTCAGGAGCGACATATGTGATTTACTAGAATATTTTCAAATATAAAATTTAAGTAGAATTTACATTGGAATATAGAAAATTAGCGAAAAAAAAAGTTTTCTTCTAAAATACTGCTTTTGGATTTTGGAAGATTTAGTGGAAAAAAAATCTCGACGTAATTATGTCCAAAAATGCTTCGAGTGCAAAGGGTTAATATTAGCTTGCGGAGTAAAGTGACTTCTTCGCAAAGGATGAATATTAAATAAAATTTGATGCATCTTATGATGATCTTGGGGTTCATCGTCCTGGAAGGGTTGAAAGGTCTTTTAAGTGGGCAAAATTACTACTCCGGATTCGTGGACGCGATCGATCTCCCGCCCGTTCCGTTGTACTCCCGTCGAAGTTCTTTGCCTCCTTCGGGCACCGCAACACATCCTTCAAGACCGTTCGAGAAACCGGTTTCTCCCTTGGGTTTGTGCACCAATCTCGATCCCGAGATCGGAGTATGCCTGAACCTTCGGCATCCTCCCCTGGAAATCCTTCTAACAGGAACTTATTTTTCGCAAACTCGAACCGCGTCGTGCCAACTTCTGAAATTCGTTTTCTACCGGATCGAAGATGCATCGGTTAACATCGAGCTTGAAGCATAGATGAATATTCATATTCTCGAAATGCACTCTTGTATCTTGTTACACGGTTTTTTTTTGTTTTTGCAAAATCACGGTACAGATAAGTCGAAAATTTATGGGCTCGATTTTGAACGATTAGTTATGGAATTTGAAATTTTTTTATACGATTAATTTAGTAGATATGTCGATGCAATTGGAAATTATATAACCGTCGAAATTGGTATTTGATCGTTTGACAAATTACATATTTTCCAAGTTATCGGTTTACAAATTTCTCAGGTCGACTGTCGTGTCCACCCACGGATGGATGACACTTGAATTTCTGTAGCAGTCCATCGTCCAAGTTGTTTAGAAATACAGACATTAGCCGCTTGAAATTACGTGCGATGGAAATAACCTAAGATTATACAAGTAATAGATATTATTCGTCCGAAGTAGGAGTAGCAACTGATAAAATTTTGATAAAATTTGTACAAACTCCTAAACTCTAATGATCAACATTCCATCGTACAAGCAACTCGAGTTATTTCTTCGCGAAATAACATCACTTTTCCCGCTTGTTATCTCGACGGATTCTAATTTATCTTCCTCGTCGCTTTCGAGGCAACAGAGGGAAAAAAGTAACACACTTTAAAGCGCGACAGGTTGATTTTATTTCAGCCACGAAAAACCGTCGTCCACCGTTTCCAACCTGTCAACGAAACTCGCGGCAAAGTTTCGATTGCGGAAGTTAACGTCCCGCGATTTTCCGCGTCTTTTGCGGTCTGTGAAAATGCGAGGGACAGCCTTTTAATTTCACTTTGGTAAGCGGTCCAGCCGGCCCGGTAAATCGTCAAATATTGCCGGCCATTCATAAGGATTTGGAAACGATAAATTTAACGCCTAACGGCGCTACGAAACTCATTTCTGCGGACTTTGGCGATTTAAAATTCAAATTCTTCGTACGCATTTAGGCGCGTCCCTTCTTCATTCCACTCCGATAAAGCAGAATCGAGCAAAGTATCGACGATAAAAATGACAGTTAATTACAAAGAAGATACAGAGTGGATCGTTTAAATGGGAATATTTAAATGTCTCCTATCATTTATTGTTTTATAGACAAAATTCCGAGGACAAAGTTATGGCTATTATTTTAAAGGATAGGTGTAGTGATAATTAGATAAAATATAATTAATACATGAAAATTAATGCGTTAATATCAAATTTCAATCAAAACGAAGATCGAAATACGATCACGAGGCGTGGGTCTAAAAAGACCCAACGACAGTCGTTCGTGCGTTAATAGAGATAGAATGGAAGCATTCCACTCGACTCGACGCGATTATTCGTGTCTTATCAGTCGTTTCTCGATGAACGAGGGAATGGATTTCTATATCTACAACCTTGCCCCTCCCCTCTGGCCGATGATCGATCGATTCGGCCAAGAATCCAAAAGATTTCGTGGCCAACGAATCTTAATTCATTTTTTTCTTCGCGTCGGCGCCACGACCTTCGTGCCGCGGTACATTGACCTCCTCTTCCAGTTCTCTCTCCTCTCGTCTTATTTTCGAGGTTTATTCACCCGTGGCGAAAGAAAAACGAAACTTTCGTCGAGCACGAAATATTAATTTCACTTTCGCGTCTTATTTACACTGGTGATTCCGATGCCTCGTTGAAACTTTTGCAGTTGGCAAACGATTAACATTTAATCCGGACTCGTGTCTTCTTATTTCGGTCAACGGCAAAGATTCGTCCGACGTTCGAGATAGCAGCTCGAAGATGAAATATTAATCCATTCCTCGAATCTGTCCTCCAACAATTCCCAAGTCTCCAATTATAGTTGGAAAGAGAAGCCTAAACACTCGAAACAATTCTCCGGTGTATGGGAATCGGTAACAATCCTGAAATCCGGATTTATCTCTGTTCCGTGGTCGTAAACGGGATGCATTGGCCTTCTTAAATCCCCCTACGAAAACTTGTCCGTCTCCCGATAATAACAGTATCACGATCAATCTCCATTTTCCTCAAGGAGAAGACAACGTTCTTCCTTTCCATCGTTTTAATTGGCATTAACTTCCTTAACATTCGTCGACCGTTCCACCGAGACGCGGCAATAAAAGCGAGGAACAACCCCCGAAATTCCAATTTATCCGCTTTGTGCCTGACGATCTTCAGATCGAGGGGTACATCGGCCTCTTGACACCCCTGACTCCTCCTCTTTTCGTTCTCGTCATATTCCTCCTAAACTCTTGTACCCCTTCTCTATCCCATCGAACGGGGGATGGTGGGAAGAAGCAAGCGCGAACGATCGACAGAGACCGAGAGAGGGTGAGTTTTTGCTAGGCGAAGTAATTCCACGAGCAGACACCCCCTCCAGTTTGTCGGGCGCGTGGCGATACACGCAACCCCTCTCCGCGTGCTTTTCAATCCGGCGCTCGTTGGTGATGAGGGAGGGAGGGGGGGGGGGGATAGACACGGGAGGGTTGCGACGATACTGCGGGGGAAAAGGGAGAATCACTGGCTGGCTAGCAGCCGGATGGTTGGTTGGTTGGCTCTGGTTGCTTGGTAAGGGGTTGCGTCGTGGCGCCGCCGTTGTCGTTTCTACGCGAATTCGTAAGGGAGCCTTCAGTCGACGCGCGACTGTCAACCAAAACACGTATACTCCGTCTTGCGACACTACCCCCGTGGCGTGAAGTGCGACTGCTTGATCGTTCGGGGGTTGCTACCGGTCCCTGGCCGACCAGCGGATTCCTGCCGACAGGTAATCGTGATTTAGGGGTAGGTTGCCGAATTTCGACCCGGAAGGTTCTATTTCGAAAATGAAGAAAATATATAAAGATATTACCTTTTGTCAATTTTACTATGTTCGAAGATGAATCAAATTTTTCTGATAAATTGCACATGTCAATGAGTCGACTCGAAGTACAAAAGGTTACCGTGGTAATTGAACGGAAGACGGTCCGATTAAGGCAAACCTTCTCCTACCTGTTCTATTCTTATTTTTCATAAATGATGAGGGACATCACGTTGGGAATAAGTGGATGGATAAGAAACGAAGATTCAAAGAAATTTTATTGAAGAATATGCACATTGTTCGATAGGTTTGCGTCAGAACGGAACGAATGTCGGCTCGTTTTATTACACCGGATTCACCCTCGCCCTATCATGCGACGATACTTGCTGGCAAGCCGGCCAAATCTGGAAACGGCATAAAGATAGTAGTAACGTTTACGGTTATTTCGTTGAGTCATCGATGCGAACACCCTGGTACAACTAGAAATTCATCGAGTGTAACAAATGTTTTGATACCTTTTTTGATATCGATCGTTTAACCCGTAGGCGAAAGAACGTTTATTCTTTATGTCATTTCCATTTCTTTCGACTCATAGTAGATACTTCATAAAATATTCTCGAATGTATGAAATCCTATCATTTAAAAATTCGTATCTCGAACTTTGACCTGGCTCCATGGTTTCAAGGTTAGTAACAGCTGCTTTTACACTATGCAATAATTCCTTCTTCCATACAACAAGAAGTCTAAAATTACAAATCCAGGACCATCGAGGTGTTAATTGCGATTCGATACAAAATTTCGTCTTGTGCTTAACTCCCGGATCGATCGATACCGAAACCCTATGGAAAAAAATGGGCTTTCAAGAAAGTCCGTTTCGTGACTGCTCGATTACCCGTGTAAAGTCCAACTCACAGAGCCGATAGACGGCGAACACGCGATGTTCGCGAGTAAAAATTAACCGGGTTTATTTATAGATTAATGTCGCGAGAAAAGCGTTGTTCCTTAGGGTATGATATCAACGCGAAACAACCTGTCGTATCTGACTGACGGTGATAGCAATTTCCAACTTGTTGACGAACGTTGGTTTCCCTGTTGTCGGCGATGATGTTTGGCCGGACGAGTTTCCAATGGTGTCTCGTTTAAGGCGCCATTGCGGAGGATGACGAGAACCGGATCGTCAGACGCATCTCTCGTTACCGAGAAAAGTCAGGATCCCGATGACGCTGTTTTCTTCGCTGCTTTCCCTTTTTCAGAGCTCTATGATTCTCGGTGCTGGCATGACCCGTTCGCTGTGAATCAGTTTTCCTCGAATTGTTACACGGTTTCGAGAATATTTCGAAGTCTGCGACAGTTTCGTTTGAAGCTTCAAGTATGATAAAAAATGACGATGTAAATTTGAACACACTTGTATTAATGTTGGCAGGAAAGATTCAATTCGAATCGATCGATTCTATCGAGTCCAGCTTCGTCACTGTATCAAAGAGAGGATTATTCCCTATTCCGTGGGATAAAATACAGCTTTTGCTTCGAGTAACATTCAATGGAATGTAAGAATTTGTACGTGACGTTATACGAAGCTTAGAAAGTTCCGATAAAGTGGCTTACCATGATCCGTTCTTTGTCTTGCCGCCTGCTATGGGGGTTGCTCCCAGCCAGCGAAGATTTACGGTGTCTACGGGAAAGAAGTTTGGATAATGCTGGTGAAACGTCGCCATACTTTCTGCTGGGGTTAGAAAGAAATATCACCGTAAGGAAAAAATCGGAAACGTTGCAGAACAAACATTGCTCGCTTCCTCGAGAAATACTTTCAACGTAATTCTTTCGAAAAATTTTTCCTTCAAAGTAACTGTATTCTTCTCGCGTTAACTGGCTCGATAGTTTTCGAGGAAATAAGTTTCGGCGTACCTTGGAAGTTCGGGTTTAACGGAGCAGACGGATGCGGGATCAGAATTCAGGATTTATCCGTCGAATTCGGAAGTTGGTTACCTAACGAAAGGAACACAATGCCCCGTTACTCGTCGCACATCTTTGGAATATTTACACGCGTTTAATACGCTATGAGTTATTTTACGAGATCGTAAAGCGTGCAGCAGTAAAACCCGTCGCTGGAACGATGTATCACCGCCAACTGTAATTCACCCACGGGGGCCAGTTAATGTTAATAACTAAAGTGAACGTTACCCATTGCAATTCCTTTATAAAACATATTTGCAATGATAGTTTTGCCTCGGTAACTTTCGTCGAGCGTATAATACTACACGTCCGGCTAATCCGTAGTAATATTATTTTATTCGTTCGATCCCGCGATAGAAATCGATACTCTGTCATGCGGTTGATTACGAACGGGGTAAAATTGATCGAAACGGCATTAAATTATCCGAGGGACGCGTTAATGGTACGCGTCCGCGAAGCAATTTTCTCGTGTGATTCATAATGTCGTCCGAGTATCGAGTAATTCATGACGAGAACACCGTGCGTGCGTGGGTGTTATTTGATTTTTCTGGAAGACTGTTGCGTGCGCACAGGACCAACGTGGCACGGTATTTTTCGTGCGTGGAACTTTCTTGACCATTAGAGGCACGCGATCCATTAACTCTGCTCTTGTATGGCAATCGAGCTACGATTGCATGGTTGTTCTTGAAAATTTCTCCTGCCTTCTGGTTGCATATTCCCGAGCATCCAATTGCATGCAAATTTGATATCGCGATCACTCGTGACAGTCGGCAGGAATATTTTGCATAATATCAGAATCATATTAAAAATTATCAAAGGTTGGCAATTAAATTATTTCTCCGTAAAAATATATGTATTGATTAAAATTCTACGATTGGCGGTTGGAGGTAATTTTGGGAAATTCTATAAAAGTTAGAATCGAAGGGGCAAAAATAAAAGTTCGGACGTTTCAAAATTGTTTGAAAGTTTACTCAGGAAAAGTAGCCTTTTTACAAAAATATTTGTAACCAGACTGGTATCGTTCGTAAAAGTTCTCTGGAAACCGTGATACGACGTATGATCGATCATCGACGGCTACGTTCTCTCGTATTTTTAGATGTCGAATTGGCAGGTGAGAGATGCCGTGGGGCCCGACTCTCTTTCCCCGATATTCGGAATTTCGCGAATACGTCGGATTACCTGACAACTGTGCGGCTACCGAAACACGTATAGTTCCGACTCGATACGTTAGTTATTTGCGGCGGCTATCGCTTCCGGCTTCACGTCACTTCGTCTCGAATTATCGAAAACATGATTACAGCGGATATATTGTGTCTGGGTATGTCGCGTGTCCCTGACAGTTTGAAATTAGAATTGAAAAGTTAGTAGTTTACCGACAGCAATGATAATTAAAAAACAGATTTCGACGCGTGTAGAAAGTATAATTAGACGTAAACATTGTACTTTGCAGAATTTGACAAATATTAATACACGGTTGATGGTTTTATTTATTCCGCAGTTTGCATAGATCGTTGTGAAAAATCAGCCACATTCAGACGAGGCAAGCTATATATTTATAGCTCCGGTTGGTAAACTTCTTCGGGGGAAAGGACGGAAACGATGATGCAGTCACTGTTTGCGCGCGAAGATCAAAGGATTCTTCAAAATATTGCTCTCCTATTCCCATATACTTTGCAATACTTTGCATTAATATTCAAGACTGTTTTAAAAATAATTTCGATATTTGCATACTTCTCGTCCAAAGAATCTGAAATGACAAACAATGAAAAGCTCGGAGGAACGATTCCTTTTATAGACAAAAGATGGAACGTGTCAGTTTCGAATGCGATGCCGGAGGAAAACAGAGGTTCGTAGTCGCAGAAAACGTTTTCAAGCGAGGCTGCATTGTGAAACGTGTCCGGCTCGTCGGACTCGCCGATAGGATTCATGAAAACTAGTCTCCATAGAAATCGTTCGCGGACACTTGGCTGTTCGCGTGGATACCAGCTTCCCGGAACGGAAACGTATTGTTCGCGGGTGACGGGGATGGCGAGGGGGATGGACAGATTCATTTAAAGTTGTCGCTTGACTCGAAAGCGGCATCGATTAAGGGTCGTCCAAAAGCTTGACGGGATAATCCTTGCTTCTTGTCGACCCGATTCACGTTTCCCCGCGATTTCATTCGAACCGTATCGTTTGCCCAGCGCCGATTTGGCCTCGCTCCATAAACACTTGCCGATCCAGCCGTTTTGTTCTATGGCGAATCAATTCGTCCGACTGGCGGCATAGAAAACGAAAAATACAGCCGAACCGAGTATAGAAGTAACCCTTAAACCCTTCGGATGCTACATCGATCCGCTACCGACACACAAATATTCGTTAATTTTCTAATTTAACGAAATCGAAAAGTATGTATAAGTTTCTGTGTCATTGACATTTACGACCACAACGATACTACTGCAACTGCCAATACCTTCTTGCCAGTCAACTTTCACGATAGCCACTCGATTTCTTATTAAATTCCCTGCTATCGGTTTCGATCGATCGATCGGCACGAGGTTGATTTAAATAATGCAGAGCACAAGCTGGTACAAGGCTCAGGAGGAAAGTTATAAATCGTCACGCGATAGGATTTGCTCGTAAACCGTTGGACGATGTTTAGACGTCACTCTAAATACGAAAAGAAGATTTGTTTTAGGCGCACGTGACCCGTTCGCTTCCGCGTCCGTTGCATAATGACCGTATATCGATCGTTAACGAGTCGTATTCGAATAAACAGAAAATATATCAGAGAAAATTCCGAGTATACCACTTTTGTTTCACTCATAATTTCATAAATCATTAATAGTACACCGATTCTGTCAAGGGGATTAGCGAAACAGACATGATTCGGTCTGGCCTATGTCGGGTCTCTCGTTAATCTCGGGCGTTCCATTAGGCCGTGTTCATAGTGGCGTGTTCGAAAGCACACCGGTATCCTGTAATCCGACCGCATAAAGACTGGGAACCGTGTAACGCAAGGGTAACCCTCTTGCTGTTCGCAATCATGCCCCGCCAAAACGACACTCTGGATTGCTTGTAACCGCGGTCACGTTCCGTTCGGCTTTGTTATTCGAATTTTTATTCAACGAGAGCGGAATACATATAGAGAACTGCGGTAGCAGGCTAACACATTGTACACGCAATTATGTGGAATATGATAGTTTTGTCTTTCGATTCGATTTATTTTTCTTTTCACCGTAAGTCAAACAACATACAATGGGCGCATCCCGCGATACAATGCACGAATAATTTATTCATTCGTATCGTTTTCCAACAACCTTGACATCACGAGCGGCGCCATGCATCAATATTAATAAATCGTCGCACGTGATTTATTTATTTATTCCGCGGATATCGTGATAATAAAATCATCAGAGAGGAAATGAAATATTTCGATTGATAGCATCATACTGGTCGAGAGCATCGTTTCCGTTCGCCGTTCGGCCGGAGTTCATCGGGGTCGTTGGCGTTAATCGAATTTGTCGAGAGTATCGAGTGTGCATAACGTTTAACAGGACGCGCGTGATTCGTACGGAAATTGTCTATTTGGACGCGATTTTCCGGGCCACTTTGATGGGAAGTTGAGAAAAATTCCATCAAACGATCCATTAACACCTTTCGATATTTCATTAAACGTTCCATCGAAATAGTTTAGACAACCATTTCAATTTTATGCCCACGACTATGCTTGTAAACATATTATATAATTCTGAAATGCTTACTCGTAAAATCGTAATTAGCATCGCTCGACGTCCAGCGAAACACAAAGGGAACCGTCTTTCAACAGCGTTTCCTCGATTTCGTTCCGTGGGTCCTTTCGCGCGGTTAGGAAGCGGTATCATTAGCCGTTAGCAAATCAATTATCTCCGGCTATTAATTGGAATCGTCGGTGTGGCGATTGCATAACGAGACCATGGCAGTTAGCGATGTAGTTCCAACGGTGGTGGTCCGCGTGCAAGCTTTTTCACCGATGAAACATTACCGGTCGGATTCGCTGTGCTACCAGGTGTGTCATCGTAAAGCGCTTCGTAATTGACCTCGTTATGTAATCGATCGAGTTCGGAATAGACCGACCATTAAACAACTGAATTATGTTATTTCGTGTATTATCATCGATTAAATACAAATTATATCGTAGCATCTCGTGGAAAAACATGCCAGACGTATTATGGGTGTATTAAGGGTGTATTATACTGTAAAGTGTAAATTAGATTCAGAGGTAATCGTTAAAGCTGGTAAAGCGGCTTTATCTCTTTGTACATATCTTCGTTTATTGTGTGAAAATTTGCAATTTGGGAAATTCCAAGCGTGAATTTTACCGAAATTTTCGTTGCAACCCTAAACCAGAGGGTGAGATGTTTATAATTTCATAATTTGGGCACACGAATGTGTAACACTACATCAAGGATCGGTCGTGAATCTTAATTTCCTTGGCCAAGGGATGGGGAAACGAAAGGTAGCTGGAATGTTTAATTACCAGATAGAAATCGCGTATTTCGCGAATCGATTTAACAAACTCTCGCGAGCAACTATTCCGAAAGTTTCGCCGGGCAGGGTTGCTCAATATCGCGCGAGTTATTACCTCCTCGGCCACGATAAATCGCGAACCGTCCACGCTCAGCTCCAACTCTCGTTTTCCCTTCTTCTGTTCCGCGGTTTTTTTCCGCTTGCTGACCAACTCGACGATCGTTGGACACCGTATATGCAACGATGGCTGCCGTAGATATATAGGTACAGACGCTACGCGCACACACACGGACACGCAAACACACCCGTGTACACGATACACAGAGGTTGGCTTATGTAAATGGACACGTAACACTGGATGCACGATTCCGAGAGCAGGTGGAATATGACCCCCGGTGTGCATCAGGAGAATGCGCCGTCGACGAGGACTTTAAGTTTTTGTTTGCTGTTGCTGCCTTCTGTTCTTCTTTGCTACCTTCTGTTAGCTCCTCTTTTTCTCCATTTTGCTACTCTGTTCTCGTCTGCTTTTTTTCCTCGTCGCCTCCAGGCGGAGAAGAAAAACTGCGCAAATGGACGACAATTCGCTTGGCTGCTGGAATTCGCTTCGAAACAGTGACCATCGTGCATGCTCTGTTTACGAGATGTTTGTTTTTAATTTTAAGCCTGTTAGCGCGTTCCTTTGCCAGCTGTGTGCTGGAAGAAGTCTCTGTTTTAGTGAAATATCTGAACGTGAGTTTGCAAGATATTCTACCCGTGTAAGTAGTTTTTGCAAAAATTTATGAGAAATAAGCAAATGTTTTTCCAATTTTTCACGGGAAAAATGGTTTTCAGACAATTTCATTTGGAAAACGAAACTCAGCTTCCTTTTTCCTCTAACACGATACTCAGCGACGCACGACATATCTCGTGATCCGCGAAATGACATGCATTCAAGGGTACTTTCCCCGGTGGAGCATTTTACGGGAATCCGCGTGGCTTCAAGTACGAATTGAAAGCCCTGAGAGGATAAGACAAGGCTATCTGAGAGGATAGACGGGAAAAGGGTTGGAAAGAGTTTCGGTGCAGGAATATTTACCGTTGGTAGCTTTTCTACGATCGTCCTTGCGGCTGCCAGCCCAGCCAGCTTGTTCGAGTTTATTTTAGAGAATGGCGTATCCTATTTCCCCCTTGGAGACTTTTGTGCGCCGCTTTACCAATTGAAATCAACTTCGCTCGAATCCCGCTTCCGTGAAGAGAGTATAACGGAGTCCGGCTTCCTTGCCATTAAGGTCCAAGATTTCGACTGAAAGAAATCCTCGAGAGTTTCAAGGTTTTAAAGGGTAAAATTGATTTCGAATTTCAATGAAGCTATTCTGTCGACGCGACGTCAAATTAGAAATTTTCGATCGATAAAGCAATAATAATTTCGATTTAATTATCTTGTTGTCTTTGTATATGTTTATTTGTCAAATCGTTGGATTTAACGACAATTAGTCGGCTCCGTTGGCATCCGAACGCTGTATCCTTCGGACATAGCGCGGCGTTTACTGTTAATTGGAATAGTTATTGCAAATCGGTGAGGCGATTGCCGTTCGATGGACGTTGCACGGATGCAGCAGGTTGCAGCCCGGTCCGGCTGACCTAACGTGGTTAGCTCGAAGTGTAATAATCGCAGCCAGAACATCGTCTTGTAATCAAATTGGGTCGCGTACGATCCCGGGTTTACCGTCACGCGACTCCAATTATCACGGTGTTATTAGACGATCGTCTTACGAAATTTTGCCGACAGTCGTGGACACGTTCCGCGAACCGGACCATCGGCCATCTCCGATAGATCTGGGACGTAGATAAAAGGAAAATTGAACCGTTATCGTGATACTCCGACGAGATTAATGAACCTGCAACTCGGGTAATAAATGAACACCAGGTGTTTGCTAAGTTGGTGATCGACGATCAAACGTCACGACGATTTCTGGTCCCTTTTTGGGAATGCAAGTTGCACTTTTTAGGCGATTCCGGAGGTAAATTTATAGTTTCGTGGTAATTAGAGGCAAAAGGTTGAACAAAATATGAAGAAATTCTAGAATATTTATTCAAACTATCTATTAGGTTGTCCTAAAAGTTTCTTTCCCTATCTGCTCGCAACGCTTTGTTTGGCAATGTTAAAGAAGAAAGAGTATTATGCAGCTTCCGGAGAAATGGAAGAAGATAATACTTCAAAGTGAATCGTACATAACTCAATAACGCGGCATTAAATATAATCCGTTATTTATTAATAAAGCGAAAGAAACTTTCGCGACAATCTAATACTATATTCAGTTGCCATAAAGTGGACAATCGGGGGTCGAAAAGTATTCTCGATTTTGAAGGTAAGGGCCAGGTTACGAGAAGAGAAACAGAGGCCGCAGTTCGGTGCACGCGACTATTTATAACGAATCGATACGAGCCGTCGCGTCGGCCGGTGCATTCTTCACGTGCTCGACGGCTGCACGTGCAAAACGATACCGGTAGCACGCGAGAGTGTAACATCGTGTTTTTCTCGAGGAAACGGTAAAAAGAGGATTGAGAGAATTGCAGGTTGCCAGGGTTGCGAGTTGTCCAACTGGGTGCAACAACGGTATCTGACTGATTATACGGACGAAGGGTTCGAAAATAGCCTTCAGTTGTCAAACTCTTCTGTGAAATTCTTCGGTTAACCTTTTTCTCTTGAATTTTTTATATTTTATTTTATAGGTGTTAATTGAACGAAAACTCTAATTTTTCACGCGAGAAATTAACGAGCTGGGCGTTCGTGAACGATTTATCGTCACGGATGGGCACAACCCCCGAGAAATATCGTTTTTCTGAAGATTCCCGGTCTAAGAAAGATCGTTTCAGTCCACGACGAGAAATCACCCCTGCTACATTTCTATTAACTAAACTCGTGATCTAGGTCGCGAATTTAGTCGACAGCTTAATGGAATTTAAGCAAAGGATATTTTGAAAAATTGCAGTATTCGCTTTAATACCTTGACTACCATATTACCCACGATGGCTAATCGAATAATCGTTTATAGGTAAACCTGGTGGCTTAGATTGAATACTTATTAAATTTTGATATTTTACAAACTATAATCCATCGATTCGATAAGAAATTATTATATCGTGCTCTGTACGGATAACAATGTACGAGGAATCCATCCATCCACTTTTCTCTGGGTCCGTTTGTCCTCCTGAGAAAGGGAGGGTACTGGAGACCAAAACGTTTACACCGGTATTGTTCTGGCGTTTTAGTTAACGCGAATTATGCGCCGCGGCGACGAATGAAATTGCGGCTCCCTGGACGGACGATTAATCGTTTGACCACCGACGACCGGTCGGGGATAACGGCGAAAATGTTCGTCGCTATGGTGTTGCACAAGCACAACAAGCACAACAATGGAAATCACTCGAACCGCCATTCGAGCAACAACAATTCCACCCGCACAACCAATAACCTGAACAACAATCACATCAACAATAACGTCACCAATTTGAACCAGACATTCAACTCGAGAGCGGTAAGTCCTGAATGTTTCGAATACCTTTCGTTGAAATGTGAATTCCATTCAAATGAATGTTAATCAGACACGTTTTAAAGAAAAAAAACACCTGTTCCTTCTTTTCATGGTACTTGAATTACTCGTGAAATTTTAAACGTCGCTTAACACTTGTGCCTGGAAAGATGATATTTCCAGGGTAAGTTTATTAACGATCCAAAGATCTAGAAAACGTATGTCGCGGTAGTTTCATCGTTAACACTAGAACTACCGAAAATACATTAAGGATGAAACGTAAACTAACATACATATAGAATAATTCTTTGCCTTGATAACAGCCAATGTATATTTCGACAGAAGCGTTATAATAAATTTTGTAATTTAAAATAAGAAATCTGATGCAAATCATTTTGACCCCTTTGGTGGTTCTAGTGTTAAATAATAAAACACGTTAACCCAAGACCTTCGTGTATCGGATGGAAGAATGTTTACTGGGACGCTTTGATATTTCCAAATTATTATTATTATACTACTATGAAAAGCTAAAGGATTAATTATTACTCGTATTCTGAATAATTAATTCTTCGATTTTCATTGTAGCGATCAACGCATTAAACTCCCACGATCGTTCGGACGGTTAACAGCAGGAAGCGTGTTTTTGTTTGATGTTGTTTAATGTATAAATACCGGTGTATACACCTGTTGCTCGGTGGCCGAAACGAAAGCCGTCCGATTAATCGAAGTGACAGTAATCTTGCCGAACAGTTGCGATTAAAGCGGCCGATCGTGCACCAGAACCGGTAATACTTGAAATCGCGTTAAAAACCATTATTCATCGTCGAATCGGCGTGAAACGAATTTTTCCAACCACGATAGAACTGCTCGATTCGTGTCCAATCGGTTAGGACCGTTTCAAGCAACGAACACGATTTTCCTGTTAGCGACTTTTAATCATATTACGTAAAACTATTTCTTAGTTTTTGTCTTATAACCGAGCATATATCTCTAAAGTTTCAACGTGTATCACATAAAATCTGAAAAAATAGAGCCAAGTAACATTTTCAATTATTTTTAATATACTAAGAAATAGTACAGAAAAGTCAAAGTCTTATTTTGTTCAATAATTCTTGTCCTCGAGAAATCGTCAAGAAATATTATAAACGGGATTTATGATCTCAGGTCATCCGACCTATAGAATCAGAGACGAGACGAATCGGATTAGTAACGTTTAGGGGCTAGGGAAAAAAAGGGACGCGTTTCCTGGCAAGGTTCGACAGGATTTATCATCGATTCGCGAAGGGAAAAGAACTCAGTTGCCCCTTTCGGCGCGGGTAAAGTTGACAGAAGAAAAATTTTTCCGCTCGACGGGGAATCGCGTTTGCGCCGCAAGGGGAGTTATCTTCGTCGGTGCGGAAATCTCATGAAATCGTGACGATTTTCGCTGACGCGAATACGAACGCCGGGCGTCTTGCCATAACGATATCCTCGTCTTTATCGAATATATTCTATCCCTCTTTCTCATCTTCCAACGTTTTTCTTATCCAGATTTCTTAACCGTTCCGTTGCACAAGCGTTCGTATTCCTTGAGGTCTATCGCCATAAAAATATGTTCGATGAAAGTATCACATTTGCTTTCGTATCATTCATATTTGACGTAACATTCGACTATTTAAAATCGGTAAAATTTGCTTACAAAATTTTATTAAATTTCTGACAGTCAGCAATCAATTTGTATCTAAACGTACGGCTATTTCTGTATCGTTTCATACTTGCCGCAAATCCAGTTTGAAAAAACGAAGAAGGAAAAAGTGAACGGCGAGTAATTACTCACCCTTCGTCGTCAACGCTGTTTCAATTAAGGACCGAGAATAAACAATAAATTGGAAATCGTTTCGAGGCAGTGTTTAAACAAGACGGAAACCCTTTGGGATGCAAAGCGGCGCGACAACAAGACAGGACAGACTTCTCGGCAACGCGACGGACAGTTTAATTTAGTTGTTAATTTATAGCGTTTCGGGCGAGTCCTTTAGCACGTTCGTTATCAGAATCGGATAACACAAAGGACTTAATCTCGTTGCTTCATTTGCATGCAAACTTCTTGAAGCTGCAGGCCCAGCACCGAAACGGATCATTCCACCCTCTCCGATAGATGGCAATTAACTTATTCCTATTCCTCCACCCTTTCCGCCCTTCGAAAAATAAACCGACCCGGCCTGCGAACAGGATGCAAATCGCGCCGCGGAGAAATTACTCGACGAGGGGAAAGACAAAAAGAAATATACAAAAAAGGAGGGGGAGGGGGGGGGGGGGGGGAGAAGTAACAAAGAGAGAAAGATGAAGGAAAGTTGAAATATTCAAGCACAAAGAGATGAAAAACAATCGGGCTAGCTAGGTAATAAAAAGAGTGGTCCGAACGAATATCGATAGGTCGTGTCTGGTCGATTCCGCGACAGAAATTGAAGCGAAATTGGAATCGCGAACGAAGCCCCGATATTCGTTGCTCCCCTGCTACAGGCATCTTCTACTTTAATACGCTGTCGAAATGGGATGGAATTGAAATAATCGTTCGGAGAATGAAATATAAACGCAGTATCCGTGCATTATCGGGACAGAAATAATTACTCTTGAATCGACCGGCGAACTTCGATGGTCTCGTAAAATTGTTAAAAGTTAATTGGCCAAGGATCGGACACCGTTGCGATTGTGTACAAATTTAACGATCGAAGCACGGACGGCTCGTCAAAGTTGTCGGCAATTCCAATTTCGCTAGTTCGATGGAACAAGTGTCGGCAATCCTAAGTTTCAGATCCTACAGGCTAAGTATTAGGTTGTCCCAGAAGTTTCTTTCTCTGTCTGCACACAACGCTTTGTCTGACAGTGTTAAAAAATATATATATGGTATAATACAGCTTTCGGAGAAACATAATTCAATAACATGATATGAGACATAATGATACTTTTAAATCTTTGCTTAAATTTCGCATTTATTCAAATTATTTAATATATAATCATTTATAGTTTAGATTCTAATCATTGTTTTTTAATTTTAGGGCGTCACTTATATGTATAACAAAAAATCAGTAAAAAGACCATTTACAGTCATACTTTTAATATACAATAAAAATTACAGTTTCAACATATCGAAGGAGGTTAAAAAAAATTAATATTACACATCATGCGACGTTTCACGTTGCCAGGTGCAAAAACAAAAATAACGATACAGTTTAGATTTTTTTCAATTAAAATTTTAAAACGAAATTTTAAAAAATGTGAAAAGAAATGTGAAAATATGAAGTATAAACATTATATAGATTACAAGAAAAGTATTACGGTATCAATTTAGCATAGCAGAATATACCATATTCTGCACAAATATGAAATAAAGAATATTTTTATTCAAAGTGTCCAGAATTAATTCCACCAGTGTACATTCGTTATTTATTAACAAAACCGACCTTTCGAGATGGAAGAAAATTTCCGAGTCCCCAATTTGCGTCCCTCAATTACCCCCATATAACATATTTAATCGACTCCCCCAATACAATGATCGATCTACAATAATTATACAACAGACCCAGTATCAAAGGATCTTCGCTAATCCTTATCAAACTTTTTGATATCCCCCTCGTTTAATTGCGATTAACCTGCTCGTTACCGAAGTAAACGTACTCGTTGATGAAGCAGCCGGATCAAGCCCGTGATCGCTCGTTATAACGAACGTGCCAAAGCAGTAGCTTCGATCCGCTATAAATCGTCCTAGTGGATGAAGCCATTTATCATGGCCGTGTGACGCGTGGTTGTATCATTCGTAACCCCGAATCCTTCAATCGCGAGCCAAATCCCCGTGGTAAATCATGTCCGCGTAGAAGCCGGGTTCGAGAGGTTTTGCGCCAGTGCCACGGTAAAAAGGGATTTTCACGATATCACACGGTATCAGAGAGAAAGAGGTACACGATATGAAATTTTCAGTGGGTATTCGCCGGTTAGTTTTGTTGGCCCTTTGGTCGGGGTGCTTTTTAATTGGAGCCGTAGGCGAAGGCGACTGTTTGTTGGTATCGAGGAGTATCGAAGGGGTGAACGTTAAACGTGACCGACGAAGGGTGAAAGTGTCGCTACGTGGCGGAGAACAAAGACGGTTAAATAGATCGAGTAGAAGTGGATTAACGTTCCTTTTTTTCTTTTTCTTCTTCTTCTTGAAGAAAGATTCACCCCATCTTGGTGTATCGAACCTTGTCGACCCCTTCGTCTTCTTCACTTTGCTCGTTTCTTACCTTTCCAGGTATTTTCACTTGAAACACCAGAACGTTGGTCCGAAATAATCTTAGAGTATCGGAAACCGTTCATAGAATGTTTAAAATTAAATATCTCGGTCAGAATTATTTTTGTGTTACGAGCTTCGATGAATGTTTCATTTGGAGTACGAGTTGGCGGTCTAATTTTTAATGAAAGTTTTTCTCAAATAATCTGTAGTATCGGAAAGTTTCGATGGCGCGTTTTAAATTGAATATTTTCGGTCAAAATTATTTCCATTTATTAGATTATTATTAATATCACAACTATTACTGTGTTCCTGCATTTTCTTCGACGAACGTGGGTTCAATTTCCGTTCCTAAATTACACCCTCTCCAATTTAACCGACAGTACGCTGGACAAGGGCCTGAAAACGCTGATACGTTTAATTATCGGTGTCCACTCGAGATGGTCGAGTTAGCCGAAAATCCATCCCCTCGACGTTGTTCCGTAAGGGTCGACCAAGTTACCCCGTACACGAGACAACCCTCGATCGTTCGCACCGATCACGTTGGCAGGGTTATGCTTCGACAATCGATGGACGGAAGCTGGTTGTAATCAGTCCGATTACACCGGTTTGATTCCCAGCAGCGTGTCGTTAATGTTCGATAAATTGGACAGCTTTTGCAAATGGAAAATCGAAATGTTGCGGCGAAGGGAGAAGGGAATTGGTCGTCATTTCCGGCGTGCAAAAGTGATTATCGATGCACGAGGAATATTTGATCAGCGATTTCGAGGCGGAATTTTGACGCTTCTCCCGCTGTTTACTGAAATTCTTCGATCCCAGTTGCCGCACCCATTCGCTCGACTATTAATTGCCAGGAAATGAAGGATTTTGTAAATAGAATCGTATCGATTGCACGCAGTCGACCGTTTTAAAGAGCCTCTGCTTTTCGAAGCTTCCTGTTTGGTTTTTCGAAAATTCATTCGTATTTGTCTCTCACGGCGTTTGATCGGTTAATTTTTGCCAGATCGGAGTCTGGTAACAAGAGCGTACAGAAGTAAAACCAAGGATTTTTGTTAAACGTCGGTCATGGTTCGACAAACGGACGTTAAGCAGTGTTCACGATATAATTTTGAGAAATAGGGTTCGTAAACGATCAGCATGGCTAGTTTACAGGTGAATCACGCATGGTGAATTGAATTACACCGTATAAGGTGGCGCTTAAAGTAGAAGGCAAGCAAAGAAGCACGAAATGAGAAAGGAAAGAGGGGGGTACACGATGTAACGGGATAAGTGGCAGTGTCAGGCGTTGTGTAATCGGCCGCATGAGAAAGGTCGCTGGAATTGAACGATCGTTGCTCCGTAAACGGTGGACGTGCCATGGAAATTCTTTGCTAACATGCCAATCAGACCTCCACGTTCACCGTTCTTGGTGAATCTCAGAAATCGGTCTCCTGAAATTAACCCTTTTACTAAGAAAGAGAGTCTGTCACGCTGTCTATGCGCTCAGTAAATTGTAAGATTTCAAAGAAAAATTAACTTAGCTTTGACTATAATTTTTATTTCATGACTATTTGCCGGAGCATGCCGCATTGAAAGGGTTAATAATTTTCTAGAAAGATGGTAAAATTTCAGAGTGTATTATTCTACTCGGAGGCAATGGAAAAATTAACCCTTTCACAAGCAATGGCTCATGTACGTCCTATTAAACTTTTTTTTTTCCATCTTGGCAGAATCCAAGTATTAAACTCCACGACCTAATTTGGAACTAAACCGTGTCAAATCTCAATTCGTTGGACACTGCTTCGACCTACATTTTTATACGAAAAATTTACGCGAAAAATTGTTAAATATCAAAGTTTCGATTCAAATAGATTACCCTACGAAAGAGGTAGAAAAACTTTCTCAAAATGGTGTCATACTTTGAAATAACGGTTAATATTGTTCCTCAGCCATGTCCAATATAATTAGTTATCTAAGCATCGCTAGTAGTCGCGCTATTAAACACTTATGGAGGCCGCCATTAATGCATCCCACGTGCATTTCCCTCGCGTCCACTAACAGGAAGCCCTCCTTCCAACGCGAACATAGAGGAGGGATCGTCTAATGGCAGCGATGTAACGACCTTGCCAGCGTTCTGTGCCTTCCGGTTACGAGCTTCCTGATCCGAGCCACGAACAGGTCCGATCGTAAAAGCCGAACTTGCGCCGCGAAAACCTTATACGCTTGTGCTTTTATGATCGACCGTTCGGCTATCCCGGTGAAACTCCGTGCGTTTAAGGGTGATCGCCACGGGACCATAAATAATTCCTTGTCGTTTCGAAAGAGATATCGACTGGCAGCGTAATTACTCCCTCCCTCCCTTCCCTTTCAAAGAGAACGTACATAGGGTGTACGGAAAGCTCAGAAATTTTTTATTGCTTTACCAAGTGTTTCGGTTCAATCCTTTGATTACTGTAACTGTTACTTGTTGTCGTCCACGAAAGGGTTAAGAGAATCGTAGAGCCAAGACAAGATTTCCTACGCGAAAGGAATATTTTTGAATCGTGCATTCCTGTTACGGTGACTTCCGCTGTGGAAGTTGCCGGTGTACCGTATAATTTGTCTTTAATGAACCACCTTTGCGTATCATCGCCGCGATATTAAGAGCGAAAAGATCTGAAACGACCGAGCAAATAATAGACATTCCGTCGCCTACTTTCCCAGATGGCAGAGCCGACGAATCACGATGAATTTTGATGACACGAATTCGCGAAACGCGATACTCGTTCGCGTGCGCATTCCAACGTTTGAAATTCAGCATAAATTCAGCGTCGATTTCATTTTTTACAGTTAACTTTATACCATCTCTTTCCAATTTTTTCTTTTTTCTTCTTTCCGCTTCCAGATTAATGATTTTTAATTAATTTTCCGTGAAATTTCATCTTTCATCTTCCCAGGGATGCTTTCTCCGCTCTTTCCAGCTATCTGCTGGCACCTAGCTTGAAACACCCGTCAGACTTTTTGGCGTGAAACAGGGTGCTTAACGTCGAGCCAGTTTTATTTTCTGACATCGTTGGATGGTAACGATTTTCGTCGACGCCTCTGTTTCACCGTTGTCCAACTTTTAAGGAACCCCGACGTCAGTTATTTCGGCTTCGTTAAATCCTTTCAAAGTGTGCACAATAAAATTACAATAAAACTTTATTTATTCGATTCTGTTCCGTTCCTTTGTAACATTTAATCTTGTTAACTGTTGACGTCCGTAAACAAGAAGATCAGCAGTTAAACGATGAACAGAGAAATGTTTAGAAACTTCGTAGTTCAAAAGGTCTTCTCGTCTTAACTGGTTCGCAACCACTCGAGAAAATCAAATATTTTCCCAGCCCCTATTTCAAATTGCCGTTCCTTCTCCCGACTGCCGGCCATCCGTTCTCTTTCGAAGTAATGCTGAAATTGCCAAGCTTACCGGAACTCACACCATGCGGTATAACCGTCCATTGGTATTCCATCCTCGAAGCTGGTGTCATCCAGTATTTACTAACCACCGCATCCCTTCGCGCACCGCTATCGGTTCAGGATTGCGAACGACCGTCTTCGAACGCCTTAAATCATCTTCCCTATCGAATTTCATGAATCCTAACCTGCACGAAATCGCACCATCGAATATAAAATAACACTCGAGTGTTTCCGAAGTTTTCAACTTCCTATTCGCCTCTTTCTTCTGCCAATTATTCAATTATCAAGACCCTGATTCGAGTCTCGATTGCATAAACGGGCTGAAATGATCGTGATTGCATCACGATCGAGTGGCGTCAGGGTTTATCGTTCAAAGGTAAACAGTATCTGCAGCTCCGAGTAACGTTTGGCGTGTAAATTATAGTAAACCGCTAGGCGCGGAAGTTTTGATTACCGTGGCATAGTATTTGCCGGAGTTGTTAGCCGGCTAAATGTTTCCAGGAAACACGACGACGTTATACATCGACGGGGGGTAAATTTAGTATTATCCGATGATAATACTGACCACCGTCGAATAAATCGTGCTCGTGCGTTACGATCAACGAAAAGGACGATGCTTTGTAAAACTTCGTCGATTGGAAATGTCCAGGGGAAATGGTAAACCATTCCGATGGAAAGATTCGCAATCGAGGAAATTAAAGTATCCGTTAAGGGGGGGAAAAAAACGTCGGAGTATATCGAACGCGATGAAATATAATTTAGGTCGTCAAAGTAGTCGATCGACATGGGTTTATCGATACTGGAGATCGATGTCTTTATCCAACGTCCAATCGACATCGAACATTTCATCATCGGCCAGCAAGGAGAATCGTGACCGATGGAGACACAAGTGGGCCAAATCCGTAATGTGTGTTCGACTCTGACACTCGATAAGACATAGGTATCGATCCTACCCACGATTATGTCATTTTTGTTCTGGCGCCACTCTTCGTGCGGATGAACAACGAAATTTATAACTTTGGATCAGTTAATAATTGTGGTTTTAACCCTTTCAGCGTTCAATAAAATAAGGATACGGTAAAATCTCTTTAGGATTTATTGGAATTCTTTGTAAATGATATTGTTTACGATTTATATTCCTAAGATTTGTCATAAATAATATGGAAACGATTCTGCAAATTTTCCGAAATCGGATCAAATCACTGAAAAATATGTACTGGTAAGAAATTTACGAACGCGTTTGTGATCGTACAATACACGATTTGTTCGTGTTAGTTTGAAGCCGCTCGCAATATCTCGTCGCCTTTCACTCGGCTATACTTCGCGCCATTGTGCAGCCACGGTTGTGCAACGATATTTTAGTTCAGTTGCATTGCAAAACGAACGTATGTGTCTTACAAGGGACACGTTACCGGCGTACCGTTGCATTGTCTTTTATCTCGTGACATTCTCATATCATTTGACGGCAGATCTCGCGGATACCGTTACCATTAATCTTTCCATCGAATAAGTTTCATGGTTAACACGTCAGTTGGCACGCTGATGCTGTTGAAAGTTTCATTAGGCGATAGTTTTATTTGAAACAAATTTTCTAGGTTATTTTCCCAGTATTTTATTATTCCTATTATTTGTAATTCGAAGTATCCTGGTCCGTGCATTTATAATTAACCGTGCGATAGATTTCTGTGGAAATTCAAGTGTCACCCAGACATGGTAACTCCGAGCTTACCATCAACCCCTAGTTACTCCTATAAGGAGGTAATTTAAACATTGGAAACCTGAGTATTTTGCGTCGATCCCTCTTCAATCTTCATGCGTAAATCCAGGTTAAATATGACAGGATACAATACGAGAAATAAATCACGATGGATGAAGAATTTCGAGAAATTTCGAATGTTTCGCGTAATCATAATCGTAACAGGGGTTTATCGGCAACGCGATCGCCGCGTAATAATTACGTGTTAATGTTCACGGATCGTGGAAAGAAAGTAGCCATCCAATGGTGAAATTGTAAACGTTATTCCGGTGCGTTTTTAAAGCCCGAGCAACGCGTTCACGAGGATCGGTGTTAGTGGAGTATCCGTCGCGTGATAGTGAAAATCTGGCCGCACGGAGGAAAGTACCCGCGAAAACTTCTCATCTGTTCGAGTATCCCCCTTACGCTCTTGTTCTCCGATTACACGCTGTTATGGTTTCAAAGTTCGCGTCCCAGTTAACGCTTGTAACTTTGCATCGTACGTTTGTTTTTTTTTTTTTAGCACGTGAACGAACGATTTCCCAACGATTTGCGTAGGAATGCGATTACCGCTTCTTTTTGTCGCATGGCTTGTCGATGCAAAAAAAAAAGAAGAACGAGGTGTCATTGATTCTTAGCGGTAAAGCGATCAGGATTACATCGTGGGTCTCTTTGAGTTATAAGAAAAGTATGCAATAAATGCAATGTATTGTTTTTTATTTTCTATCGATAGCTGTTTTGATATGATTTGAAGTATAAGGAGGGTTGGGAATGACGTAGTACACAAAGTAACTATTCACAATGCTTAAGACTAAGGTTAAATTCTCGGTATCCAAGTTCCTAGTTCACATATTTCCTAAGGAATCGTGGGAGTTGTCAAAGACTCGGCGACGGAGTGGCGAGCTAAGTTAGCTAACTGCGACTAGTAAAGCTAGAATTCTCGGTACTTAAATTCCTATTTCGCGAATTTCCTATGATGGGATTCGTGGAATTAGGAATTCTATTAAATACTAATCGAATCAAAGTCAGAAATACAATTAATCTATTTTTAAAACCTACTTCTTGATCATCGTGTTAATTGCGTTTACGAATTAGAGTTTCAACGAGCAGACAGCTTCCTCGTGGCGCAAAAGATAATCCGCGTCGTTCGGATAGAAGTCGCAGCATCGAGAGCTCGAGAATAGGTGAATATTCATAAGCGACTCAACCTTGATCGAAACGATAATGGAACACGCGATACGCAAAGGAGACTGTGCCCCTCCTTCGAGTCCTTGAAAAGGTTGTAATCGTTGGTCGAGCCGACGACGATGACAATGATTACGAAATTACATGTTGACCGACGCGATGGTATGGAGGCATGCTTTATCGAGCTTCGAGCGTAAATCGATCGTACGGCTACGAAATCGGACCAGTTTGACCCGTTCGAAAGTCACTTTCTCCCATTCGCTCTTCTCCCAAAGGATCGAACAGATCAACCCTTTATTTAAATTATAATCATTTTCCAATTTAAAGTTTCCACCCGATTCCTTACGAAATTAACCTTGAAGGTTAATTCGCCAGAATTAAATATCTTTGGCAAGAATTTCTTTTAATCGTTCGATAAGATTCCAACAGAAAACAGATCCCCAAGGCCAGTTTTCGAAATCAAGTATCAACGATACGCTCTCGTAACCGTCCGTTTCGTAATCTCTTCCTGATTATCCAGGAAATCCGAAACAGAACTCTGTGTTTACGAGCCTTCCGGTTAAGGTGGTCGCGGTGTCTCGCATCTGGTAGAAACTAATCATCGTACACCAAGGTTTGTTCCTTCACGAAACTCGAGCGAGAGGTCGAGCCTTAGAACGCGTACGCGTATATCCGTTCGCCAGTCACACTCGCGGCAACGAGTTTATCCGATCTATCGGGTGTCCGTATCGTCCAGTATCCAGTAACCGTTCACTGACAAGTTTCCCCTTCCTCTTTACCGCTTGATGTCCCACGGCGAGCTGCGAGCTGCCTTTCCTCGCGCTCTGCCACACCGCGTGTCAGTTGGAAAGCAACCGGTCAGTCAGCCAGCCAGTCGCTCGTTCTCCGACTGTGAAATCCGCGTTCCTTCCATTATCCACTCCCCCTGTCGTCTTCGTGTGCCCAGAGTGTGTACCTGTCGGTGGCAAACGTGAAATGGATATAACACAAAGGGAAGTAGAAGTGCGATGATCCAGGAAAATTGGTTCAGTGTTTTCTCGTTGCTGCGATCCGATGAACCACGATGATTTTATAAATAGATCCGTGGTTCATCTTTAGGAAGGTGTGCGTGTATTTAAAATAGAGTCTGTGATTGAACGATCGGTGCAACGACGTTTCCAGGTAGATGGATGAAAAAGTGGGAGGGGCTTGAGTGATGTAGACTGCCAGAACGAGGCTTTTCGAGGTGGTGCGATGTCGCTGGAGAAACGAGAAGGGTTATCGGTTGGATAAACGCGCGTGTTCGAGCCGACAGCCCTTCGATAGCACGAAACATATGTTATCAGGGTGGCTGGTCGAGCTCGATTATCCTGCGTCACCTACGATAACGCTGTCGAGACCCGTGACGGGGATTTATTGGCGTTAAAGCGTTAACTGACGTGGGGGTCGTCGATGACCGACGCCTCAAATTTTCTATAAACATAGTACCGGTCGTGAATAACGTTAACGTTAAGTCAATAACACAGTTTACCAAACTGAGCGCTTGAATCTGAAAATCGAGCATTTGACCATTTTTTATTACCGTTTCTTCGAGGTTTGGGACGAAGAGTATCCTGAAGCAGCGCAGAGAATTTTGTCGAGCCGTATTGCACGCTCCTCGTGACATTTAAATGTCAGCGTCGTTTGCTGTGCCCTCGAATCGGTCGCAGCACGTTAACCCTTTCGCCGTGGACGGGGCGTATATATACGTCCTCGAAAATCGACTGCTCGGACGATTTTTATATTTCATTCTATCGGACCGCTCCGTTCCTTTCACCCAAGTTTTTTGTCATTTTTTCTGTCGTTTCTAAACGTGTCCACGAGGATATTGTCGATGGTATCTCCATGACGCGTCGTTCGTTTGATCAGGAAACGAATCGATAGTAATTGTTTCCAGGAGAGAACGGGTTAAACGAGCCGACGTGTCCCAGAGACAGGATGTGCTCGTCAAAATAAGTAAGGTAGCGTGCTTTCGGGCACGCTAGGTTAATTCTCTCCTTGTGTATCGTGGCCGGGAATATTTAGAGCATAAAATGGCCTATGCTAGCCGCATCTCCTTCAAGAGTCAGCAAAACGAAAATGATTTTTGAAATGATCATGTAACTTCATCAGTTTTCTAAGTGCAACCCCCGTCTCTTCTCTTTGCAACGAATAATTGTTATGTGTCAAGAGGATTCAAGATTCCTTTGTCCTTAATTTTTCTCAATTCTATCCATATTGTCCTTTTACATACATATAGCTGTCCCCACGTCCTAGTTTGGAATGAACCATGATTTTTTTTTCCCCTGGATTCTTCAGTCAAGTACTCGCGTATCGTCGAGAGGATAAAGGATCAAAGAGATAGAAAGTCATTAAAAAAAAAAAACGTGAGAAGACGCTCGACGAGGGCACGAGCCATCGTCAATTTTTCGTGGCTCCTTTGTAAATTTCCTTCAAACAAAAAAAAAAACGAACGAGGATCGTCCGTGGAAATGAGTGAAAGTGGTCGTTACTTAACCGTTGGCCCGTCCCAACGACTGAAGAGCACTCCTTCGAGAGGCGGGTAATTAACCGGAAAAATATTCAAGCATCCCTGGTGCGCGAGTTTTTTAATCTCCGCGAAGAGATTGTCCCGCTTAGCAATGCATAAGAAACGAAGCATCCAGGAACAAAGGAGTCGCAGAAAATACTCGACGAAGAGTCGTTGACTTTCTGTTTCTCGTTCGAGTTGTTGGCGAAGAAAAATGTCACTCGGTGAACCGGTGATTTGTGAAACATTGCAATAAACAAACACATCGAACGAAGGCTTTTCCTCGATCCAATATGTACGTTATCGTCTATACGACCAGAAGAAACGAGTTTCGTTCGAGGCGATCGTTTTATCGCCTATCCGTCGCTGGTTATCCGCTCGACGCAGCTCGCTTACTTTCACTAGCGCCTCGCGGAAAGAGAAAAGAGATCGAGCTGGCCAAGGCAGGTTATATAAATTCGGCGTTTCACGAACTACCGTGTTACAGTCTATCCCGACACGTTGCCGCCAATATCTCCGTAAACATTAATCTATTAGGGTATGCAAACCTTCTTTATTAATATTTCGACACAGCAACGCGTTAAGGCTTAGTTTTCCAGAGAAATCCTAATGTAACGTAAATCTTTATTTTCCATCTTCCAAATGATCTCTACTACCATTTTATGAAAGCTTATTCGAAAATTTCTAAATCTACCTTTGATTCGAAAGTCCAGTCACCAGCCCAGACAAAGCTTCGTAACAAGGATTTCTATATAAATTGATCAAAGTACCTTCGTTGGAGGTTCGCGAGCGCCGACCGAGTAACGATCGTCTGTTCTCGAGTACGGCGAAGAATTGACTCATATAGCAATTAGACTGGATACGGATAGATTAGTGAACGATCCTCTCGACGCTACCAGCCAGCCGTCCGACCGAAGCTCTCGAGCGAAAGTCACTGACCGATATTCTTTTTATCGTCGGATACGTGCATTATATCCGTGAGCACCTGTGTCGCCGTGTGTGCGTTCCCTTTATTTTTCTTTCATTCCTTCACCATTAGAATGTTTCCTGGCGCAGGAAATGTAGTTCAAACGTTGAAAAGGCTCGGCAACGTTGTTTCCACGAACGTCCGCGGATTCGATCGATGTCACTCGGTGTTCCAGGTGTTTAACGAGCCGCGTGTACTCGAACGATGGTCGGTTCTTCGATAATCGAGCAAACACACTCGTCCCGATGCAATTGCAAGCACACAATCGTCCGACAATTATTCCGGCCTGTTCGTATTCGCGTTTTTTTTTCCCCCCATCAATTCTGTTTTGTTCTCTACGAATCGAATCACGTACAAAGGTTAGCGATGAACGATCAGAACGGACGATGGTGGATTGTTATTTCGTCAAAACGACGGGAGAAACCGACCGTTCGTTTCTCGTTCAATTTCCCTCGGTTACGGCGTCGATTCGATCGCTCGTCTCCATTGCACCGGCTGTCGTTTCCTTCTAATCGTGAATGCTTCCACGAATGAAGGCACGCACTGCGATACCGTTACACCAGCCACCGATCAAAAGTTACACAACGAGCCGGTGTACGTCCTCGTGAACGCCAGCCAACTGGAAAAATTTGCCCTGATTAATCTTCGAGGTGGTCCTTGAACCACGGATCCTGTGCTTCTCCGTTGAATGTTAATTTAGGATAATAAATGTGCAGGGCGATTTTGTGACGCTAGAGATTTGGTATATTTCAAGATCGTTCTAGATTCCAGATCATATGTAGATTTTCTGGATTAAAAAAAAAAACACTTTTGTAACAAAGCTGTTTTGAACGAAGAACGAACACGTGCTGGTCGTAACGAAAGTTGCTAATTTCCCCCCACCCGGTGGTGCAACCGCGAACGGGGCGCAGAAACCGTTCGAAAGAATGCCCGAGTTTCGCCCGAGACTGGTCGATTCCTTCTACCGTTTTTCCTTCGTTTCGCTAGAAAGGCGTCCGTTTCTATGTTTGTCTGGTTAACTCAGCTGTTCGAGGAGACTTCTCGTGTGGGAGAAACGATTAAGAGGATTAGACGGCTGCAGAGCCCAGGTTTTTTTTTCACGGTCGAAAGAACTCGGAATGAGGTATACTCTATCTGGCACGGTTGGTATTTTTCCTTTTTTCTTTTCATTCTTTGCGAGTTGCACGCTCCGTGCAATCGGGAAAGTACCTCTGTCTTCTCCGTACAGAGAAGAAATTTTCATTGTAACGGCGAAATGTGTCGCTTAATGTCCCCTGCAAGC
Organism: Stelis phaeoptera; assembly: GCA_943735885.1. Lineage (NCBI taxonomy): Eukaryota > Metazoa > Arthropoda > Insecta > Hymenoptera > Megachilidae > Stelis > Stelis phaeoptera. The sequence goes on along the minus strand of OX030941.1, from coordinate 10,426,582 downwards.
CGTTGAAGAAGCAGCACGATTTTCAGCTTAATCGAGAATTTCTTTCACGCTTTTCTCGGTTACTCGTCGTGATTTCTTCGATAACTTGCTAGGTCGAGACGCAGGGTTTTTCGACGTTTACCGATTTTATGGATGGCAATCAAAGGCGGTTTGTATCTCTTTTTGAAAGATCCTTTTGTCACGCTTCCGACTCGAGGATCGATGCATCGATCCATTGGAAAGTGGCGTGCAGGCCATTTCGTTAATCGAAGTAAGAAGAAAATAAAATTAAACGCACACGAAACGAAAGGCATAATTATAATTTTCTAACGATAAAGTACATGTTGCAAGTTTTTACACAACCGACGAACCTACTTTTCGAAGCTTAAGTTTCACGCGAAAGGTGTTGAGAAAAAAGTGTTATAGTTCCTAGTTTCCATATAATAGCACGCCCATGGGGATCGATAGAAAGTGCGTCTGATCGCGAACGCGTAAATCTATTTAACCGTGAAACGTGCTCGCTCGTCCACGTCGTACTTATTCCAGTTTCTTTCTTTTTTTTTAGTGTGATTCCAATGACTCGAAAAGGGGACCAAAGAATTCTAACACCCCTCGAAGAATGAATAATTAATTCTTGAATTACAATTGAAATAATTCAAGAGCCTTGAAGAATGATTTCATTCTGAAGAAATAGTCTTGATAGCTAGTTCCTCAGGTGTATTCATTTTACAGGGCTACGGCCAATCCCACGGCACGTCGGTAGCCTAATAAAGCCACGCTTTCGTATCCGCCTACGCGTCACGATTAACGATCAACGATCGCCTATCGAATACCAAAGCTTGTTGCGGCCAGGAAAACGCGTGCATCAGCTGAACGCACGTGCAACCAGCCAAGGCCCAATTATTCCGAGTAACGGACAACCCAGGAACGAGCGACATGCGTCAGCCACGCGTATTCCAACCCTTTGAACACAGATATTCCGTGCAACCGTTATAAAGTATCTATTCAATTCCAATCCAAATTGAAAGTATTTGCAAACAAAAAATGTTTAGTAAATTTGTAAATTCTTGGAACGTTAATCTCCGTAATTAAATTATTTCGCATGATTATTAGAAATGTTTTATAATTTTGAAAGTTTATATTTGTACCGATTTCAACAGTTGAGTTCCAAATAGAATTTGGTCGAGTATTTCCATTGGAAGATTTAAGATTACACTGTTCTTTGAATTTACATTCCATGGAACGCGCGATACGTTCGATTCTGCCCTGGAATTCTCGGCAAATTTCGCCAGATGATTAAATTCTAAGCAAATCGCACGATTATCCCCACCACCAGGGACGCGTATTGCATCCTTTCTTTGGTATTTCGCACACGCACTCTCACGTTTTCACTGGTTCGTGGCAAGGACAAAGGCCAAGCAGGTTTCGCGATGTGCGACCGAAAACGAGAGTTCTTTTCTCCATCTTCTTCCCCTGATCGATGCAGCGGTGAAACGACGCGAAGGTAATTATTTCCAAGACGCTGTAAACGATTTTCCTTCCGCCGGCGAAGAAGGGAACAAGTTCAAAGTTGTTCTTGCCTTGGGACGCGTGTACTCGTTTCAACTTTCGATCAATCCACGCTTCGTGTCGTTTTGTATCGAACTGGGGAGTTTTGGAAACTTTCGAGAAGAAAACATACCTGGAACAGTTTGCGCAATTTATTCGTCGCGTTACGTAAGTTTGCAGACGTCGGCCAATTAGCCGCGTTTAGTTCAATGCACCTATATAACGTGTTCTCTGATATGTGTCTGGTCACGGTCGGCTGTTTCCACTGCGGATCACCCGTTACACTGAAAATGAGCGTGATTGCTCTGGTACTTGGCGTACGACCGTCACGATGATTTGGAGCACAATTGTGCTGCCGTGATACAAGCATTTTTTGCAAGTCCATTTATCAAATAAAATGGTATCAACTCCCTTGCCTTACGAATTTATGATATTAATGCTGTTGATCATGTTTTTTTTTTGCTAGACGTTCCGTAACGCAGCGTTCAAAAATAGAACGATTTATATTTCTTTCTTTTTCCGTAAGTCCTCTATTCGTAACTACCCATAATACAACTGGGATGTTACCGTGCTCGCATACGAATGTCCCATTTATTTTGAAACAGAAAAGAAAAGGGAATCGAGGGAACATTTCATGATTACAGTTAGGGAAAATATGACGGTGGAGAAAAAAAAGAAAAGGGAGGAAAGCAGCGTAACGAATGGCGCAAGATGCTTCCGATCGTAAAACTGGGAAAAGCGCAACGACCGCGACCGCTTCTTTCTCTTCGATCCAGGGGATTATCTCGAGACCCGAGTTAATCACCGTTCGGCTCGGTGATTTAGAGTCGTACCCGTGATCATCGATAGTGCAGCGAACTCGATCTTCAACGCACACTTCCGCCGGAAGCTGCCACCCTGAAAATTATTCGAGCGTGTCCGATCGGTTGCGTGATCACCGATCACGTGACGCTTCTATCCTCTCCACTCGATCGATCTATCTCGATCGATGATTTCTTTCGTGTCTACCCTACCTTTCGTTATTCCCTGTTGCTCGACGTAATCTTCAGTTAATTCGTTGCAGACTTCCTGTGTCTCATTGACACATAAAGGTCGTCGATGAATATCGAATATTGAAAAATATTGATTTTTAGATTTGCATAATTGCAAATGAAAGATGACCTCTGTAAATAAGACTCCAATTTTGGAAGGGTTTAACGCATTGATCGTTCTATTTTTCACAACAAAAGCGCAATAATTCCTCGGTTTGATCGATTCATATTCCCTGGTAACAAAAATGTTTCAGACAGTCTGACATTTGAATAACGTATGATATTTCATCGATATTTTTTTCCACCCCTCCCTTTCGTTTTGATCTTTTCACGAACTTCAAGACCATTACTCGGAGAATCTGCGGAGGAGATCGGCATTGGATGACGTTGATAGATCGAGAACACCTCGTCGACTCATTACGTTGAATATTCATCAAGACGAAACCTCTTTGCTCGGTGAATTTAAATCGACCGATCTAGAGCGGGAGGGAAGGAAGAATCGAGAAACGAATACAACACGCGACTTCCTTGAAACGATCCACTGGCAAGATCGAGGCTACTGATCTTGACCTGTTCGATCGACGATTCCTCAACATTTTAAATGATCAAACTCTCTCTTTTCCCTGGCAATGATACAAATCGGTATTCTGTTTTAAGCTTGTGACGAAAATTTCGAATTCCAAGTTTTCAACCTTCTATTCCACGTAAGAAGTTTTGAACCTCTGACGACCTAGATTGTTATCGTCATCAATATTCCTATTTTTACTCGGGACAGCAGTGTTGTGTTTGGCACTGAACTTGCCACCGTTTCAATTAAACCCCGGCTATACCTGTCGCCGCTAGTTCCAAGAATTCGATCGATCGTCTATAATTAATCAGAACACTTCTACGAGTATTAATTGACCTGGTATCGTGGATCGTGAAAGGATACATTTAAAAATAAGGCGCAACGTTTTGTGTCGTGGCTTACGATCGAACGGTTTCACCCTTATTTATAGGACGGCAGATGAGTTCATTTGAGAACCGCACCCGTAAAAAGGTGTAACGCGCGAGCCAGGATGGATTCGAACAGCGTATAAATCTTCCTTTCCTTCCCTTTTGGTCGGGGGGGGGGGACGTAAAAGCGAACGAGACTCTCTTTTGTTCGATTCTACGATTCGTGGAACGAGGACAAAGGGTCTGTGAACCGAAGTGGTTGCATTGCACAATGTAAGGAACTTGAAGAAGAAGAAAAAAAGGCGAGAACCAGAAGGAAAGGATCCGGGGAAAATGCCGTCAAGAACGAACTATTTTCCGTTCAGATAGCCACTGTAATTTTCTTCTTGCTTTGTTACCCAAAAGAGCAAGAAAAGTTCTCTGGATTGTTCAAAGAAGCTTTCTCCCTAGCCGAGTCACTTCCATGTAGGGTCATTTTCAAAGGATTAATCGCGACGTTATTAAAAGACTTGGAATTTGGGGGGGGGGGGGGGGGGGGGGGGGGGGGGAATGACCGAACAACAGGCGTGGAAAGTTTTTTGCTAATCTATGCAAATTTAATGAACGCGTACCGATGAGATTCATCCTGAAAAGGTCACGCGTTTCTTTTTCAAGTCACGAGAAAGCTTTTGCTTCTTAACGTAAGAACGTTGTTTGCTTGGCGAAATGCAACAAATATTACGATCGAAGTTAGTAAAAAATAGATGAACGAATGTCGATGATAATCTGGGTCAGCTAGGAACGAGATCGATCGGGTGAAATCGTGTCTAGAATCGAAATTCAACGTGCGACACATCGATGTGGTTCGATATAATTTGTAGGTCGAATGGTGATGGGATGAAACAGTCATTCGACCTTCGGGACTCTAGTCTCCAGGACCTTATGGTTTCCTAGGGACGATGGTAAAAAAAGAAATCTCACTAATCTAGGTATAATGCATAGTAATTTTCAACTTTTACCCCGCAAGTCACCATATTTCCCTAAGAATATACCTTCGGGCACCTTCGCACAGAGCCTCGTTCTGGAATTCTACCGATCTTCTCGAATCCTAAGCCTGTCTAGAATCGAGAAAAGATCGAACCGTGAAAAATATTCTTCAGGAGAAAAGCTTCTTGGCAGAGGATAAAGGTATAAAGAACGAAGAAGAAGGAGTCTCGAGGAGCGGAATGTTGACCTAGTGATCGTAGGGAGTCTAAGCGAGTGTGTGCTGATTTGACATAAGTGTGGGAAAATCTTGGGGAGGGGAAAGATGCGAAACGGCGGTCAGCCGCAGCAGACGGCCGTGATGGCGCCGCCTCACCTAAACGGCTCGGCGCAATTCGTTTCCGCCGGTTACGTCGGCTACGTGCCCCGACAGTCCTGGGGGCAATTTCAAGGGCCGCAGCATCCCAGGAACACGACGGCCAGACCGCTGTCCCATCCTCCGCCACCACCCTCCAGAAGGGACAGCCAAAGACCCTCTGGCAACAACGCCGCCAACCCTAAAAACGCTTCCTTTTCGCATTCCAAGCCGGGAATGCACAGGAGCACCACCCCTTCGGTGAGTTTTCCCGAGATATCTTAATGCTTGTCGTGGTCTTCTTCGAACCTTCGATGGTATCGAGGAAAACGGATCATTCATTTTGGGGTTGTTTGAGATTGTTAGAACCTTTAGAAGCGTCGATTTTGAAATGTACAAATCATTTTTAATTGGATCCAAATCAAAATCTACGAATATTTTAAAGTTATATACCAGAGGTGGGGAACCTTTTTACCATTAGAGGCTACATTTAAATTAGGCAGTAATAAAGGAGACAGCTATAATTTTTTATATTTCACCGTTGGTATTTTTAGAATTTTATTTCATTCTATTAATTTTCAAATTGTCGTAATCTATATAATTAAATATTAATTAATACAAGAGGCCGCACAAGAAACCCACAGAGGCCGCACGTTCCCCACCTATGGTATGCACGGTGAATAATAAATAATTGTTGGTAGGTTTTGGAGGGGATAAGTTGTTGAATCCTTCAGAATTTCTGGATTGAAAGTAGAATTCATGTGTTATCCGTCACCCTGTACCACACTATTCTTATAAAGTTCCAAGCCAGAAGTGTAATGCGCAAAATGAAACCATCGTAGCCTGAGTAATCACACTTGTAACGGTGTCTGACTACTTATGGTCATTTTCACTAGCGGCATGGCGACCAACGTATCAGCGATCGGATCGTGTAATCTTTTGATGCCACTGAAATTGTTTAACACGTTGAATGGCGCAGTGAGAAAGAACGTACGCAGTCAGATACAATTAATAATAATTATTAATGCATTCGATTCGTTTTCAAATTTAACCTTTCAGTTCGATAGCCAGCATTATTAGCTTAATATTCTTTTTGTCGTTTATTTGATTGTAAGAAATTTCGGGTGTCAGTCACCGCTGACTGACGTGGCGTTTAACGTGTCAATAGAAGTTATATTATCTAATACCTACGACGATCGACGTGTTAAATTTCACGAATGCGAGCCACGTTGTTTTTATCGACGACTTAAGGAATATCGGATATGGTGAAGGCACCGGGTAGATTTTGTGACATTCCTTCACGGATGGTTTTAAGCCTCATATGGTATTCTACGACGTGCTTTTCTAGATACCCGCAACGCATAAGAGGATTCCCGTTCCCTTGCCTTTCTCTTTCTCTACCGCTCTCTTATCCGATACACTTTTTCTCACCTTGGCCAATCGGCTCCAGACTCCAGACAGCCGAAACTGGTCGGCTCGTAAACGCGTTACGAAAACTGGCCCTAAAGCATGATAGATTCAATGTTAATCGCGTGGTTCGAGAGCCTACCGACCGCGTTGCTCAAAATAAACACGTTACAAAACACATTCCTCCTCTGTCTATCAATTCAATTTCCCAAAATAGCCCTCGTAATAAAACATCATATCATTGGATAAGCTGCTTCCTTCCATTTCAATATTTGTTTAATTTTGAAGTTAAAATTATGAATTTTCAAGCTGAAATGCTTGGAATTCTCCGTTTCCTTTTTGCCACGAACTTGTATAATATTACAACCCAATAGAATTATTCGACATAGAATTGCAACTGAAAAAGACTTAAACTTTAACAATTTATGTCTCCATAAAATACGAATGGGGTGTTTGTGACAGGTTTTATGTCCTCCGTTCTCTACTTCAATGTTTCGTCGAGAAGTTGAAAGAAATAAAAAGATAAAGGAAGAATCAAGAGAGAAGCTGAAACTCGTCGAGGATGTTAGACAGCGTCGGGAGGTTAGCTCGTGGAGTTTTCAGCAAGGAAGAGGTTGCTGTTTGCCAGGCTCGGGGATAAAGCCTTGAGATTGACATTGACAAGGGACGCGGATAGAATACGCCAGTCGGAGTCGAAGACGGTCTTCTTCGTCGAGGGACCAGTTTTCACCGTGGAAGCTTTGCTCAACCCTAACCTCAGGTGTGTCCTGTTAAGCAACCCGAGATCCTAGAAAGCGGTCTCGGTGTCGCGTTTCGAGCAATTCGATCGAACGCCTCGGATACGGCCGATGGCTGAGAATCGAAAAGAAAAGAAACGGTCCCGTGGTAATTTGCGGTAGAACGAAAACTGATACTCTACGTCTCTGATGCGTTTTATTTCTATCTCTGGCCATAGAAAAGAAAAAAGATTTTTAACCCTTTCGATACGGCAATAATATTAATAAGATTGTTTAGACTTACCGTATGGAGTTATCTTAACCCTGAAATGCTACGACAAGGTTAGATTTCGTTAACCCTTAGTTAACGAAAGGGTTGAAGAAGAATGCTCTGAATTAGGCAGCTTTTTTGCTAGTTTGCGATTGGAAAGTTGGCTCGGACAAAGAAAAATCATCGACAAAAGAACGTCTTACGGAGATTATCCCGGTGCAGCGGGGAAATACCGGTGTAACAGGATTCTCGAGGACCGTAAGATCTTCGCAAAGGCTGTATCCTCTTTTTTTTTCTTCTTCTTTTTTTTTTCATTCCCACTTTCGTACGAGATCGACCGAGGCCAGTGCAAGGTCGATTCCCAATGATGCTGGTTTCTTTCCCGAGCATTCCAATATATTTATTTCGGACGACGATGATGCATCCTCGATGCACGATCCGCGTCGAGGGGATTCCACGGTTCTTGGAACGTCGACGGGGAAATAAATCTCCAAACTTCAAAGTTGACAAATCCGTAACTTGGTCAGTTTAGAAATTGACAAATCTAAACTTGGAACAATTTATCCGTGTTTCCTGAATTAATGAGTTCACCAAGACCCTGGCACGACTCAGCTTTAGAAGAGTGTTGGTCGCGAATACGTTTGAGCAGCGAGCTTCAATCGTCCGAGTGCAAACGTCGCTGCATTCTTCACATGATTGTCTATATGGTATCGACACGGCATGCGAATGCTGGCATACATAAGTGAACAGACGCACGGGTGTTCGTCGAACATACATATATTTCTTACGAATAGTATCGTTCTAATTCAGTGTTTCCCAACCATTTTTGGATCGTGTCCCGCCTCAAAAAGAGTTGCTTTCATTTGACGATAGCCAACTTACGAAAAAATACTCAAGCGGACATCGTGTACTAATCAGGCGCTACGGCCTTCTTGATAAGGTGTTGAATTAGCATCTGAAAAGCGACGGATATCAAAACTGATAGTGTCGATTTTCGTTTACTGTTATTAACACGTTGATGTAGTCAGACACGCTAGAACCCAAATTATTAACGACACGGTCGATTAATCTTCGAACTTGACCTTTCAATTCAATAGCCAGCGTTATTAGCTTAATATTAACGCTATCCGTGGCTTATTTCATCGTTTCTTTTCTTAATTATTATAATTGTGAAAATTTTCAAGCGCCGGTCACCGGTGACCCCCGCGGAATTCAACGTGTTAACACTTTGACTGCCCGGTAATTTTTAAATTTAACCTTTCAAACCGATAGCATTATCAGCTTAATATTAACGTTATCTGCAGTTTATTTCATCGTTTCTTTTTCTTAATTATTTAATTGTGCAAATTTTCAACGTGTCAATTGACCCCGTGAAATATTCGAATCGTCCCCTTGTTGAGAAACACTGTTCTAAGCTAACCGGAGGCTCGTGCGCCGCATCGGAAAATGCGGTAAACCTGTATTCCGTTAGATCGTCGATGTTTGTGGTCGAACGCGTCCACGAACGTTGCTCGATCATATTAGCCAGGTATCAGGAAATATTCTTTGTACAACACGTTCGTAACTCCCGTTGCCTCTTCTCTCTTTTCCATATTTTTTCTGATTTATATTTCTGTTTTTTGTTCTTCCTCATTCACATATTTATACGATAACCACGTAACCAAGGAAACAGTTATAATACGCGCGTTCCAACGCTTGAAAGCCACGAAACTCGCAATCTGCTCGACGTTCGCCGCGAAGATGAAAAAGTCGAGTACGCGGGGTAACTCGAAGTCGAGTGCTGATAAAGTTGGCGATCGAGTTATGAGCGCATGATGGAGCTTTCGGGACAATTAAGGGGTAACGTGATAATCGTCGAGGCAGCTCGTTTAGAACGAGCGAAATTCAGCCAATCTATCCGAGGAGGGTATCGCGAGTTCACGCGGAAAAAGGATGATCATCGCATCGGTTAGAAAGAACGTTCCTCGTTCGTTGGTACGGGGAAAATTAAAAAAATGGCGGAAAGTACATCTGTGCCACGGCTCTTAAGGTCTTTTAAAAACCGCTTTTCTCCTATCAGCGGAGCATGCTCTCGCGTATTCCGTTTTTTCTCGGCTACGATAAACATTCGAGCCACGGGTAGGTACGCTCGCAAAGGATTCTGAAAAGGCGTTTTTAGCGAACAACGTTTGACCTGTTCGAAGGGTGGAGCTTCTTATTAGCATACAATTACGATAACACGCGAACCAGTTTACTTTCTTATTTTGAGTACAAATTCAATAAAAACTGTCGCTCGAAATGTTGAGTTAAAAATTCGAGGATGTACCAACGCAGAGTTAAGCGCGAAAAAGCGTAAGTCCCGAGTGGTCGTGAGTCGTCTCAGAGATACGAGCGTATTTATCCGACGCGAGGACCCGTGTTTTCTCGTGGAATTAGAAACTCGTATCAGAATTGCAGCTTTTAGCGCGCGTTTTGTTCCCGTTAGTAGAGCGAGAAGCGAGGATTTATCTTCTTTTAGGCAAACACGGCGCGTTGAAACCGTCCGTCTTCCTCGTTGATTTTCATTTATTTCACAGCAGGCCAAACACGCGATACCTCGGTTGTACAATACTTGGTAGCGAGAAGACGCCGGGTACGTTTTGCACCGCTCGGCTCTGCTCGCCACGCTCGGTATCACTCGGTCGGGGCCCTGAAGTGCCGTTTAAACTTTAATTTCAGCTCCCTCTCGCGCGATGAATTACTCTCGCGGCGAACGAGGTCGAACGACACATGGCGCTAACGCACACGCTCGTTGAACTACTTTCGAACGTTCCAGGTTCCCTGTAGCCGGTACTCGTCCAGAATCTTTCCTTCGACGAAACACGTCGACGACGAGAAACACCGTTCCCCACGCTCGTAAATTGGATTTTTATGGAAATTGCCGTTGTAACGGCGTGTACCAGCCTCGGTGGAATCTTCGACGATTACCTAACGACCTCGTTAGAAAATCGTCTTGGTCCACTTTTGCCGGTTGCTCCGTTCAATTAACACAAATTTTTCTGCCCACCACTGTCCTCGTACTTTCTTACGTTTCCTTTTTGAGTTATATTTCAATTTCGTTGGCTCTCTTGACGACTGATGACACCACCGTAGCGTCATGGGGGATATTAGCGGCTGCTGACTCCGTTTCAGTGTCAATTGTCCCGTCATGCTATTTTTAACCCTTTGCCTTACGATTTTCCCGACAGATGCGTCAGTCAGAGTTAAAAGGAATCAAGGAAATTGAAATATTACGTATACTTCACACTTGACAAGCATTAACTGTATAAAACTTAAAATTTAATTGTAATGAAAGTCTGAACTGTAAGCTGCGTCACTTATGTGACACGATATTGTAAGTCAAGGGGTTGAAATACTACCTTGCAAATACCTATAGCGTTAATTCGGCGAGCTAAATTATTTCATTCCCATTTATGTATCGAATGAAATAATTTGATGCACAATCTTAAGGAAGTCGGTCGTAGTGGCCAAGAGGGTAACAATCATACATATCTAGAAGATCGTAGACGAGTAATTTGTGAAATTAGATCTGTATGAATGGATGAAGATGTATCATAATGACAACACTCTATTCGAGACGGAAGAAGATCCGTCTGTGTGCTGAAAGTCAGAGATCTGTCGCACGTGCAGTTATTTACGGTGCTTTGAAAAGCATCGTCGACTTTCTTCCGATACTTAAACAAAAATCGATCGATTTGCGGCTAGAGCAAGGACGCGATTAAAAATACCTTTTTACGTGATTCATTTTCTTCGTCCGACTGAAAACGGAATCGATTCTCCTTCCACTTTCTCCAGTTGAAGTTAAAGGTCGCTGGTCCCTCTATGTTCTTCGCCTTGGACATTATTATTACGTCTCGTTTCACGGGTCGACGATCGTGCAAGGCTTCGGGAAAAGCCTGTTAACCTGTCGAATGTTTTCCATTGGCTTTGAGATTCTGACTGCAAAACACAATTTGTTCTCTCAGAGGTTCGGGCTTGGAATTCGATTTAACCGGGAAAATATTTCACGGTTTCGCAACAATCTACCATTGTATACAAAGAGGAACAAAGTAGAGCAAAACTCTGATGTTAATCGTTGCTTTGCAAAGGAGTCGTATCGCCAGTTAACACGTCGATTGCCACGGTCTCGAATTTTCATTTCTCCATTTTCGATTTTTTATAATGTTATTTTTGGAGGTTTTTTTTAATCGATTAATTCTGACTATCACCCCTCGGAAACGATTTTATCATACGATAAAAGGATTTAATGATTTTTCGTTTGATATAATATCAAAGGTTATCAATTTAATAGAAGGTTTTTAAGAAACGAATTTTAGAAACGGACATATTCCGCTCTGAATATTCATGCGAGAAACAATCTTCAGAATTAAGAAGATTCACGACGAGTTATATTTCGGATTCCAAAACGAAGGCTGTTCATTCCATTCGGTATCTGAGATCTGGTTACACAATTGTAATCCCGTGGCGCCGTGATTTTGTTTGCTCGTTCTAATATCAGCCGTGTTGACATTGCTAATTGACCCCAGAACATTTTGCCGTGTCAGGCCCGGATACAAGACGTTCGTTGGCTGCCACTCGCTATCGTCTCGTCGCACCTTGAGTGCTAATTACACACGGTGGCTGGTGTTTAGCCCGCTCGAGAGCTAACCAAAGGCACAAGAAACCTACGGCAGACGATCTCTGACAATTATTTCCAAAGACGACCCAGTCACGTGGAAATTATCTTCCATCCCTTTGTGTTTGTTTTACCAACTTTGCTCTAATTCGAACGTCGTGTTACAAATCATAGAAAATTCTACCACTTGACAATTATTTCATTTCCAATAAGTTTAGCATGCGATATCTAGCTTGGAGACTGTTTTATCCGTCAACGACGAAGCGTCGATTTTGTAAGATCTCAAAGACAAATTCCTTGGAAAGCACCGAATCTGCGTGACCAATGGCTAAAATAGATCTGTTATGTTGCGAAAGTCCAAAGTAGCGTAAGGAAGTTGGCACGATCGATCAGCCAGGGTTAAATTTAGTTTCAGATTCTTTTCAGTTTCGTTTAGCATACTTTCTGATATTCCAGATAAGCTGGAGTATTTTTTCATAGATTTGGTAGATCGAGTCACGGATGATCCAGCGATGGTCGAGGATTAACGACGACGAGACCAGCGATGCGGTAAACGTGTTAATCGGTCGATTATTATCGGGCGACGGGATCGCGTTAAGATCCGTGGAGAAAATCAAGAACCGGATGCACTCGTGGCTCCCTACCACCGGTACATACCTGGCTACCTCTTCAGCTTCCCTTGACGGTACTTTAACTACCTACGTGCCGGCTCTTTGTGCCGCTGACACCCGCTAATTATAATTTGTGTCGTGAGGTAAGCAGACGGGAATAGGGGCTAAGATGTGCTTGCATCTCGGCCTACCGTTGCAGACCGACATCACACGAACTCGCGTTTTCTTCTCCCTTCCGCGTTCACGCGACTGCCGCAACCATTATTCTCCGTCTTTCTCGAAATTCTTTGTTTCTTTCATCTTTCCTTTTACCACCCGGAAATGCAAGTAGCAGCCGGCTCTAATCGCCGTAACGACAGTGGTTTGCGTCAAGGAAAAGGAAAAAAGGAAAGGAACGAGGGAGGAAATTGAGGCCGTTCGTTCGAACTTGGCCGGAATCGTTTATTCCCTTTTTCTCTCTGGTCGCGCTTAAAACACCCCTTCCTCGTTCTTCCATTTCGAGACGATCGATTTTGTTGCAAGTCGAGCCGAGGCTTTAACAACGTTCGATGTAGACAGACACGGTAAAAACCGTAATTATTAACGATGCAGTCAATTAATTTTCAGAACTGTCAGAATTATTAGCTTAATACTCACGCTACCCGTGGTTTACTTTTGTTAATTATTTAATTGTGGAAAATTTCGGGTGCCGGTCACCGGTGACCCCCGCGGCATTCAACGTGTTAAACTTTCTTCAGTTTACTGGATATTAGAGTATTTAAGAATTTCGGTATTCAGGTGTTCGAGTAGTTGGCCACTCGAGTACTTAGATAGGTGTTTGGATATTCGAATATTTAATAATTCAAAAATCTACGAATTGAAATGACAAACACGTGACACCAGCCATCAGAGTGCTGGTAGCGAGCGTTTCGAAGCTGAATTATTTTGTAATCAATTTTCCCTCAATGAAATCACGCTTTAAACGTTGTTAGAGTTTAATTAGTTTTACAACAGGGCGCAGAATCTTGGGCCTCCGTATTACAGGCCGCAGGCCATATCATAAAAACGCCGAAGACCCGAAGGGTGCCCAGTGGAAGACGACGTCACCAAACCTGGGTTTTTCCAGGTTTGACGAATCGGTCGAACACCCTTCCCCCCCTTCCTCCACCTACTCTGGGAAAACCCCTGTTCCCCGGCCAGAAAATTAACACGCCAAGGGCGCGATGGAAGGGAGGACAGGGAGAAGGTGGGAAAGGGCTTCGGCGACTGCAGATAGAAACAAGAACACAGAGAGTACAGAGCTCTTCATAGAAACGCATAAGCAACGAGAGTAAATAGTTTAAACACGGATATACACACACACACGCATAATCACACGCTCGCGCACTAAGATTCATTATTTATCACATAATAAATTCTGTTAATTCACACAAAGGTGTTCTGAGTTATTACGGTCCCAAAGCCGATTGCAATCTTTGGGTGGTCCTTCTCGCAGCATCACAGACGGCACGTCGTGCAATACTCAGGGCAAGATCAGACCCTAACATTGGTCCTTCGAGCCGGATACAGCATCAGGAACTGGGATCGGATTGGAACAGCAACCGACGCAGCTACAGTTCAACAGATCGAAGGCAGAGGATACAGCATCAGGAACTGGGATCGGATTGGAACAGCAACCGATTCAGACGCAGTTCAACAAATCGAAAGCATAGGGAACAATTAGCAGCAGGACTCAGAAACACGTGGTGACAGAATTCGGAGCGTTATTGTAGTGTGTGACAACCAGTTAGAGAAAAACGTGCTGTGTGTGACAATCAGTGTGAACAATAGAGACAGAACTTGTGAACTGGATAAACATCTTGGCACAAGGAGAGCCTGAAGAAATCAAGGAGAATCAGCTGTCAAGGATCTGCGCTACGGTCGACGATAGCAGCTACCAGCAAGCGACAGAGTGCAGAATCTGACGACAACCCGCTACAGTCAACAGCAGCCCACATCGGTCTAGTGACAGTCATAGGCCAGCACACGCGACAAGGCAGAGGCACCGATTACGTCCAATCCCGTCACGTAAGAGTAAACTCCCATATTATTTGTTTTAATAGCGTATAATGGAAGCCGAACTTAAGAAATTGATCAGTGACCGCGGTCTGATAAAGGCGGCGCTAACCCGCTTGAACAAATATTTTCATGAATCGTCGGGAACAGTACCAGCAAGGGCGTTGCAAAAACGTTTAGAGGCAAACATAGGACTCTATAACAATTATAATACAATTCAGAGTCAAATCGAACGTGCGACGGAGGGAACAGACTCCGAAGCAACTCACGCAGCGGATCGAGACACGTTCGAGGAAACATATTTTAACCTAGTAGCAGAAATAGAATCATTTATAGAACGCGCGCAAGCACCAAACAGAATAGGAAACCCGGTCACAGGACAAGCAGCGTCGCCCGTTTTCTCACAGACACAGCACACGGTCAAATTACCCACCATACAATTACCCACGTTTGACGGTAATTACGGTGGTTGGATTAGGTTTCGAGATACATTTACTAGCTTAGTTCACGAGAGCGAATTGTCAGACGTACAAAAATTCCACTACCTGAATTCTGCGTTAAAGGGCCCTGCTTCGCGAGTTATCCAATCGTTAGGAGTCTCTGATTCAAACTATCACATTGCATGGGACGCGTTAAAAACTCGATACGAGAATTCAGCAACACTTAGGAAACATCACGTCACAGCACTCTTAGACATGACAGTGATTCAAAAACAATCTCCAATCGCGCTCAGAGAATTAGTTGACGACGCGCGAAATCATTTAGCAGCACTTAGATCACTGAATGAACCAGTCGATTCGTGGGATAGCTTAATTGTACCGATCTTGTGTAGAAAATTAGACGGAGCCTCGCTAAGGGAATGGGAAAAGAGGACAATCAGCTCAGATAGGGTTACATTTAACAATTTCGCCGCCTTCTTAGAAGAACGGTCATCGTATTTAGAAAATATAACCCCTCAAGGTCAAATAGTAGTAACAAAGACTAACCCTCCAGTAGGAATCGCAGGAAATCGAAAGCCCTTTCAGTCAACAGCCCACGTGACAAGTTCACCAGGTAACTGTCCAGCATGTGGTTCGGGACACCCCTTGTTCAAGTGCGATAAATTCAAATCACTGTCCATTGAAGAAAAAACTCAGGTAGTACAAACCTCACAAACTTGCTTCAATTGTTTGCAACCAGGCCACCGCGTGAAGGCGTGTACACGCAATCACTGCGATCTATGTGGCAAAAAACACCACAGACTGCTGCATCGCGTATTACCTTCGCGTTCAAACCCGACCACGTCCGAGGAAGTGGAACAAGCCAAACCTAACACAACAGTATTCTGCGTCGCGCACTCAAACAGAAGCACATTAGAACAGGCAGTATTATCAACAGCTGTCGTATATATAGAGGACAAACAGGGTCAAAGAATACCATGCCGAGCTTTACTAGATTCAGGATCACAGTCAAATTTCATTACCTACAAATTATGTAAAAAGCTGGGCATTAAATACGAACCCACAAACGTGCAGGTATCGGGATTAGCTGGAAAGGCAAATGCAATTAAGGATAGGGTCAGCGTAAAAATCACATCCAGAATTAACAATTTCAGCGCTAATATTTCATGTCTAGCCATTATCAATATCACACAGGATATGCCTAATATAGTTTTAGATAGATCAGTAAATTATAAACCGTCCCACATACCGTTAGCAGATCCAGAATTCGACAAAAGTCGACAAATCGACATGTTAATAGGTGCAGGTTTATTTTGGCATCTGCTGTGTGTCGGACAGCACAACGCAGGTAGTGACCTAATCTGGCAAAAAACACAGCTGGGGTGGGTTCTGGGAGGAAAGGTTAGCTTACCTCTTAATGAAAAAATTCAAGGATGCCATCTTGTCACAAGTCGAGATCTGTACGATCAAATGGAACGATTTTGGCAGGTGGAAGAAGTAGAGGTAGGGACTAAGACGAACATAGACGAATGCGAGGCATTGTTCAGAGCCACGACACGACAAAACGAAGAAGGACGATACATAGTACAGATACCATTCAATGATCAGGTAGAAAGGTTAGGAACCTCGCGACATCAAGCAGAAATTAGACTCAGATCAATAGAGAGAAAATTAGACCGACAACCGCAATTACGAGAACAATACGCAGAATTTATGAGGGAATACGAAGCATTAGGTCACATGTCACGAATCACAACCCCGCGAGTAGAAGAACCAGCAGCGAGTTTTTACCTACCTCATCACGCCGTTATCAGAGAAGATAGTACAACAACGAAACTTCGGGTTGTATTCGATGGTTCGGCAAAATCAAGCACGGGCATATCATTAAACGATACACAAAGGGTCGGTCCAACAGTTCAGAGCGAATTAGTAGCTATTTTATTACGATTTAGAACACACCGATATGTACTATCAGCAGACGTAGCAAAAATGTATAGACAAATTCTAATAGAGCCCTCCCAGCGACGTTTTCAACGGATTTTATGGCGACCAGGTCCAGAATTCGCGATAGAGACATTCGAGTTGAACACGGTAACATACGGCACAGCATCAGCTCCGTTTCTAGCTACCCGCACATTGAAGGAGGTTGGCTTGAAATGTGAGCAAGAGTTTCCAACCGTTAGTCGAATAATCATCAACGACTTTTACGTTGACGATTTACTAACAGGTCTGGACACAGTATCAGAATTAGAAGCAATCAAGAAAGGGTTATCAATCATTCTGGAGAAATCAGGTTTTCAGTTAAGGAAATGGTCTACAAATTGCCCAGAAATCAAAACACAGTCGCCGTCCGAAGATAAGAAACTGTCCGCAGATACGGACTCAAAAATACTCGGGTTGCATTGGTCGTCGTCAACGGATGAATTATACTTCCGGGCAATCCCTTCCTCACAGAAAAGGATTACAAAGCGAACAATTTTATCGGAAATATCTCAAATTTTCGATCCATTAGGTTTGATAGGTCCTGTTATTACTCGAGCGAAATTGATAATGCAACAGTTGTGGCAAACAAAAACAGGCTGGGATGAGTCAATATCCCAAGAGTTATATACTCAATGGACAGATTATAGAAGAGAGCTATCTGACTTGAGCGAATTAAAGATTCCTCGGCGCGCACTCAATACTACCAATAGGATAGAATTGCACGGATTTTCGGACGCTTCCGAAAGGGCATACGGGGCTTGCGTCTACCTGCGAGCATACAACGGTGCAGGGAAGTGGGGGGCCAGGCTTTTGTGTTCAAAGTCTCGCGTAGCTCCTTTAAAAACCATCTCTTTACCAAGGCTAGAATTGTGCGGCGCGTTATTACTTGCGCAATTAATGGACAGGGTAGAAACCACACTTAGAATCCAGGTCAGCAATAAGATGTATTGGTGCGATTCCACGATCACACTTGCATGGATTCGCGGTAGCTCAAATAGGTGGAAAACGTTCGTAGCAAACCGGGCAACGCAAATTCAAGCGCTGACAGAATCATGCAGCTGGTCGCATATTCGGTCCCAAGACAATCCCGCGGATTTAATCTCTCGCGGTAGCAGTCCAAGGTCATTAACCAATAATGATCTGTGGTGGCTGGGTCCTTCATGGTTAACCGAAGAGTCAAATCACTGGCCACAATCAGTAGAAGAAGCAATCGCGATCCCAGAACAAAGAGGAAATATAGTACCAGTGGCCATGGTTGCCACAAACGTAAGCGAGCTATTCACTCGATATTCCGATTACACGCGTCTGCTACGCGTAACTGCCTATTGCCTTCGATTTATAAACAATGCTAGGGCGAGGGGGAAAGAGAAACTAATCGACTCGTCAAAACCCGCAATTACAAATCTAACAACTACAGAGTTGCAACTAGCACGCGACCATTTAATTCGGATCGCGCAAGGGGAAAGGTTTGACAGTGAAATAAACGCACTGATGAAAAACAAAGGCATTGCAAGACAGAGTTCCGTACAGTCGTTAGCGCCATTCTTAGATGAGTCAGGAATCATGAGAGTAGGCGGAAGATTGAGTAATGCGTTCATTGACTACAATAAACAGCATCCAATTGTGTTGCCTGCGAAGCATCCATTAACTGATTTAATAATCAAAACCGAGCACAGTAGATTGTTACATGCTGGATGTCAGCACGTGGTCGCATCCCTCCGTGAACGTTTTTGGCCCATTAATTGCACTAGAAATGTAAAAAGAATACTCAGAACCTGCGTGAGGTGCTTCAGAGTGAAACCTCGAGGAATACAATGCCCAATGGGCCAATTACCTGCCAATCGGGTAACACCCGCTCGTCCATTTTCTACCTGCGGCGTCGACTATGCAGGTCCGTTCGTGACCAAGGATCGAACGCGCAGTAAAGTAACGTTAAAGTCCTATGTTTGTATTTTCGTGTGCTTTGCCACAAAGGCAACGCACATTGAATTAGCCACCGACCTCAGTACAGATGCCTTTTTAAAATGCCTCAGCCGTTTTATTGCACGCCGAGGCCTTTGTCAGAGTATTGTCTCCGACAACGGTACAAATTTTGTAGGAGCAAAAAATAAATTATCAGACTTAGAAAAATTAATCAGAAATGAGGAGCATAATCTACAAATTGCAAATTTTTTAAGCGAGAAACAAATACAGTGGCACTTCATACCTCCCCAAGCACCACACTTCGGAGGGCTTTGGGAAAGTGCCGTTAGGTCAACAAAATATCACCTTACTCGAATCATAGGAGAGCAAAGATTAACATACGAAGAACTTTATACGCTATTGACTCAAATAGAATCCTGTTTAAATTCACGCCCCTTATGCCCTAGTTCTTCCGATCCACAAGACCTAAATCCCTTGACTCCCGGACACTTTTTAATCGGCACTGCCCCTTGCGCTCTGCCAGATCAAGATCTCACAGACGTCAAAATGAACCGGCTAAACAGATATCAGCTGTTACAGCAAATGTTCCAGCACTTCTGGAAACGATGGCAGAAGGAATACCTACACCATCTACAGCAACGCTACAAATGGAGAACGCCATCCAATCAGCAACTGACGAAGGATATCCTTGTTGTGATCAAGGATGACAACTTACCACCCTTACGATGGTCCCTGGGCCGAATAGCAGAACTACACCAAGGCAAGGATGGAGAAACGCGGGTAGTCACCGTAAGGACAGCAACCGGCCTGTACAAAAGGCCAACAACGAAAATTTGCATTTTACCGATGCAAGAACAGTCCGAATCGAACATAAAATAACAAATGTAAATAATAGATTTTAAGATATTGAACGCGCATTGTGCGTTCAAGGGGGCCGGCATGTTAGAGTTTAATTAGTTTTACAACAGGGCGCAGAATCTTGGGCCTCCGTATTACAGGCCGCAGGCCATATCATAAAAACGCCGAAGACCCGAAGGGTGCCCAGTGGAAGACGACGTCACCAAACCTGGGTTTTTCCAGGTTTGACGAATCGGTCGAACACCCTTCCCCCCCTTCCTCCACCTACTCTGGGAAAACCCCTGTTCCCCGGCCAGAAAATTAACACGCCAAGGGCGCGATGGAAGGGAGGACAGGGAGAAGGTGGGAAAGGGCTTCGGCGACTGCAGATAGAAACAAGAACACAGAGAGTACAGAGCTCTTCATAGAAACGCATAAGCAACGAGAGTAAATAGTTTAAACACGGATATACACACACACACGCATAATCACACGCTCGCGCACTAAGATTCATTATTTATCACATAATAAATTCTGTTAATTCACACAAAGGTGTTCTGAGTTATTACGGTCCCAAAGCCGATTGCAATCTTTGGGTGGTCCTTCTCGCAGCATCACAGACGGCACGTCGTGCAATACTCAGGGCAAGATCAGACCCTAACAAACGTTGGAATTAATATTCGAGGATGGAACGTAGGCTTGTAAAGCATTCCTGCTCCGTGGAACGAGAAAAATTTTGTTGCTCGAAAGATGAAAGGGCGCCGATAAACGGATGCACGCGTTCCCTATTTCTATCTCGATTTTTCTTTCATTCTCTTTCTTTTTTATACACACACATATATATTATACACATATGTTCAAAAGCTGTTTGTGTTTGGCAAGGCGCGCGTGAAAAGTCGCGTAGATAAAAAAGCTGATATCAAAGAGGAAGTGAGAGCGGATTGAAGTGTGCAGAGTGGCAAAGGGAAGAGAGGAAAGCCACCACTGACGGTCCACAAAATGCGGAAAATCTGCTTTGCAAATTTTCTCGTATGATCCACGCTACAGTCGGCGTTCGAGAGCGTTTCAACGCCTCGATGAATTTGCGAGATATCGATTTTACTCCCGCGCTTTTAACCCTCTCCTTTCTGTTACCCATCGCCGATAACTTTCTTTTAAATTGACTACGGTTAATCCTTACCCTACCTCGATAATCCTTTGGCTTCACGATTTATTCGTCTCCGATTCGTTTCCTAATCCTTTCGCAAGCGACGGGACACATTTGTCCCAATTAATTTTATAACCGAACAATTACGATGCTCAGTTATTGATCCTCGTTTCTTGGTCACTTTATGCCCATTCGGGTTTTCATAATACGAATTTATGTACGATTGCGGGAAGGTTAACGCGTTGAGTGGCACAGTGAAAACGGACGTACGTAGTTAGACACGGTAAAATCTTAATTATTAAGGATGCAGTCGATTCATTTTCAAATTTAACCTTTCAATTCGATAGCCAGCATTATTAGCTTAATATTAACGAAAATAATAATATTATTTGATCGTGCAAAAGTTTGGGGCGTCAGTCACCGGTTAACCCGTTAAATAATTAAACGCATTTCTGTTGGGTCACAAGGGGGATGGTAGTGTTTGTAAGGGGTGAGACACGTGGATTGGTGATTGAAATTCGTTCGATTTTAGCAAGGGAAATGATCGGTTGGAGTGGTTGGGAAAGTTAAGGGGAAGATACTCACCTTATTCAAAGTACAGAACTGCATCGTTAAGCGACTCCCATCGAAAGTTGCAAGTATCAGCATCGATTAATCGGACAATTAATAAAACTCCTCAGAAACTTATTGTTATATTACTAAACCACGGCGTTGGTAATTGGCTAAAAAATGCAAGACACGTTTACGTCGCAACGGTAGGCGATTGTTGAGGTTGCTTAATTGTTGATGCCGCGTATTGTGTTTCACACATTTTTCTACCACGTTATGATGTCACGTGTAGTCGTCGTCGTCGGTTAGAAGGGAGCCAAGGATAACTGCATTTCTGGCCGATGTAATGTTTATTATCTCCGCGAAGGACGCGTGGTCGAAGAAAGTCCCACGTGGATCTCCTCCGTGATTCTCGGATTCTTTCGCGTAATTCCGGCCCCGCGGCAACTTTAACACCTCCTCGAGAGAAGACCGATAGTTACGTTCGATTTTGTTGCCAATGGCTAACCTTTTTTTTTTTTTTTTTTTTTTTGTGATGTAACGCGGTAAAATTCAAACCAAGACGGTCGGTTTGTCCGTAACTTGTTTTTTCTCTACTGTTTTATAAGAAACAGCAGGAAGTTTCTTACGTCAGAGAAAGTTTATCAGTGGTCAGTGTAGGCTTAAAGTTTCCTTTAAATTTGACCATTATGAATTTCTTATGTTTAAAAATAAGCAACGAAATACTTCGTGATAGAAATTAGCAACATTCCCGTTTAATATTCTCGGGCTTATCTTCCTCGCGCAATTTGGCAAAACCTGAGGTTCCCAGTCGTTAGAGAATTCCCTAAAACTACCAGAATCCCCAAAGCAGCGCTCCGTTAAAGTCCGTTAGAAAGTTTCGTTATCGTGTGCTGTCGCAAAATTTTGCCAAAAATTTCAGGGAAACGTGCCACGGAAAACTTTACCAAATCCCCGTATGTCGTCACGGCTGAGACTGACTAATGGAGACAAAACTTTGTTGTTGTTGCAGAAGGTGGACCCCGAGCTGATATTTACGAAACAAGAACGAATTGGGAAGGGTAGTTTCGGCGAGGTGTTCAAAGGCATCGACAATAGGACCCAGCAGGTTGTCGCCATCAAGATCATCGATCTTGAAGAGGCGGAAGATGAGATCGAAGATATACAGCAGGAAATCATGGTGCTGTCACAGTGTGACAGCCCATACGTCACCAAGTATTACGGGTCCTATCTCAAGGTAAGCCGTTTAATCCTGTTCGTAAATTTTTGGCGATAGAGCAACGTGTCACCGGATATTGCATTTAATTCTCTCTAATCCTAAAAACCGTGATACGTTCTTGGAAAACTTCTGAAAAGCGTATATAAATAACTATTGTTAACTGTTAACTGTTGTTATACATTTGGAATGCTGTCAGGTTGGCAACTAATTTCCCAACCTTTCCCCTTATCTTCCTTCTCGAAAGCGTTCAAATTGCATCAAAGGAAACTCGATGGTAAAAAATATAATTAATCCTCCGATAGTGAATATTCCTCTCGTGCAAAGTGTAATGTAAAAAGGAAGAAAAAAACGCAACGAGGGAATTGCGGGTTGTCGGGGACGCAAAATCCACACAGACCACGCCTTTCTGTCGCCGTTACGATTCGATGAGCATCCACAATTACTTGGAGAGGTGTAATGAGAAGTTTGGACCCTTTTTGGTCCAACGTTAGGCACACACTCCGTCGATACGCCCTCGTCATTTTTCATACGCGAAGAATAGGGAAGGGCTTGACGGTCGGTTAACCATCGCTTCCGGCTCGACAGTGTCGTCGCCACAGACGCTTCCGCTTCCTGCGATCGTTCCAACGTGTGCTCGTTTCGAACTATCGAGAAAATAAATATCGTATCCCCATCGACACGCCTGTGTCCCTGTTTCTTTCTAACATTTTTCATTTGAATCTTTTTTGAAATTTATCATTCAATCGGTCTATTATTTGGACCGTGAACGTATCCTCGGTCGAACAGTCGGGCAAACAACTAATGATCGTTAATGACCGTTTCGCGCGGTCATTAAGGAAAGTTCTCGACGGGGCTTAATATCGGGCGCCGGTTCATTTCATAGGTAATCATCTTAATTTTCCGCTTCCCGTGGCCGGAAACTAAGGGAAGCCCACGTTGCTGCTGCTGCCGTAATCCGTTTCCTCGTTCCCTGTGCTTCCACCGGGAATCGGCGGGCTTGTTTCTACCCTTGTCGCACAATTAACGCTCTCGATCTGCCATCGTGGAAGATAACGAGTCTTTCGATTCGCGCTGAAACGTGCAGACGTACAATATGTATCGAAGAGTCCTGCTATTAATCGGTGCAGTTCGAAAGAGAAATAAATTCCTGAGAAATTTGCCTGATTCCTTACGATTAGTCACAGTCAGTATCACGATACGACCCGTGTAATTCAACAGTTTATCAATTACGAGTATTATCATGGTGCAGCCTGGATAATCCAGTATCGTCACGATTATATCGTTACACGTTCGATATTGATTTTTGAGGAATGGTAGCGTGCCAGCCATGGCGGTAATAAACGGCATTAAACCGAGAGAGATCCGTACGTGTGTTGCGTACGATTATATCCCACGGCACGCGGGCTATTGTGCCGCCATTAATCATGGCCGTGCGCACAAAAGGATCCTCTCCATCCTCCGCAATCTTCGTTCCCGATACCTATTCCGCGTCGATGCCACGAAAAGATCCGCGAGCGAAGGCGAACAAAAGCACACCCGAGCCTCTTCCGTAGATTTCCTCACTCTCGCCTACGAGTTATTTCATTTTCCACTGTCCCCTTTCGACTCGTGCTTCGTGCTTCGTGCTTAAGCATCTTTCTCTCCTTTCTCCTTTCATCATTCTTTGCTTTTTTTTGTGTGTTTTCTCTCCACTTTGCATCGTCGTAGGAACAATACGTTCAGAATCGATGACACATCCGGGATGATTGTTGGTCCGAATGGAAGACGGTGAAACGCGTCTTGTGTGTTCGCGATTTATAGAAAGGAGGAGATTTCTCGAAGTTCCGTGAATTGAATTATTTTTTAAGTAATCAAGCAACATCAAATGCTATAACACTGTACAATCTTAATAGTGGGGAGTGTCCAATAACTATGAGTTTAATATCATCGAATAATTAGTAAAGAAGGCTTTATTGCGGAAAATGATACGTTCGAGTCCTGAGAAATTGTGTATCATTTCTAATTCCAAGTCTGATTAACGGCGGTGAGGGTTAATCCAGGTGTCGATACGGGCGAGAAGAAAAAGTTACGGGTAAATGAAAGCCCTCGTTTTTCAGCCTCTTTCGCGAGTTTTTCTAGCTCGACGCGGAGCCGTGTCTGGTTTCGAAATCGTAAATGAGAATGCCGCTGGATCCGTATTTTTTAACGCGCGAAAAGAAAAAGAACGCGACAGACGGGTACATTTGGACGTAGGTAGGTCGGGACGAGCAATAACAGACATCGTACTTTGTCGACACACCTTAACGTTTCTCAATCCGCATGTTTTTCCTAACATTCTTCTTCCCTTTAATGGATTATTATCTCTTTCATAATTTTAGAAAGTGTTAGAAATTCATTAATCCATACACTTTGAAATCATAAATTAGCACATTAAAGACTGATGATGTAAATCGACATTTTTTTTTATTTTTTATAGTTGAAAAGATTTTTGAAACGTCGTTTTTACGTTGCTCTGAACAGATGCCTTCATACGTTAAATATTTTTGAAAACCGTGTGGAAACTGTGGTAGGATTCATTTTACGTCAAAAGTAATATCTAATAATCTAATAATTAATTTTTTAGTAAGAAAATTGAATCGTCGCGTCCTAAGTAGCTAAATACTATACACGCCCGTTTTCACTGTGACCACTCAACCCCTCGACTAAAATCCCTTAAATAAAACATCCCTTCCTTCAATTTTCATATCGCAATTAAAAGTACATTGTTCAAAAAAGATACAGATTCGTTTCGTGACAGTCCCTCTTCGTTTCTATTCGATCCATTTGAAAGGGTTTATTGTTCGCGGGTGGTCGTGTGTTGGTCCAGTCGGTGAATGCTGTTCAGTTATTCTCCTCATTTTCGAAGCCCCATTATTATTTAATGCATTCCCATTTCATTCCTCGCGAAAGTAATTACAGAACGTTCGAATTGACAATCGAATATTTTTCCACTCCTACGTTCCCCGGCTAGTGCATTTAATTGTCTCCTCCATCTCCTTTGGTCTTCGTTCGACAATAATTCGTTTCTCTTGGTCGGCAAATCCAGGTTTCTTTCCCTCTCTCGATTCGACCGATTCGAGCGTAATATTCGAACAGCATCCAGACGTCGAGGATCCTGGAAAACATTCCTGGCTGGCGCCTTTCTTCCCCGTTATGCTCGCATCATTGTTTCTCGAACAAAAGACGATTGCTCTGCGTTCGGACTTTCGGACTGCAACGTCCATCTCAAGACTTTACGAACGAGCCAATATTCTAATTGGACGCTTATTACGCGATCGTTCGATTTATAGAAACGTTTAAATGCTTTCGAGAAATGCCACCTAAACTCTGAACCTTCATACTATTTTCCTATAGAATTATTAAAATTTCTATCGAGATGACCATCGTTTAAGATTTTCGACCACTTATATGGTAGAACTCGAGAATTGCCTCGCTAGCACTTCCACGAAACTACTCTTTCCAATTTCTATTTATCATTCAGAGCGATGCGTGTCCATTGCGGGAATAATTTAACGCCTGGGAAAAGAAGCATCAATTAAATCCTCGCGTTCCACGATTTTGGAATTCTTTCTTAGCGAAATTCATGGAAGGAGAACGAGAGGCGTGTATGTGGGTTAAGCAGATCGCCGATGGAGATAGCCGGGGAAGTAGTTTCCTTTTAAAGGCGCAAGGGCAAAATTAACGCTGACGGGATTAATAACCGTGAACCACCTCGCGGCGGGAGAGCAGCCCCGCAAAAAAAAAAGGCGTGCCTCTGTTTAAGGAGGACGCTGACTTTATGTAACACGCCACGATACGACGCGACCACGAACAGCTATTATTAGCGCCGACCAATTTTCTAATGGCTCCCTCGATTTGACGACGATCCAAGAATATTCCGTTCGACGTTGCCTAAACAACGATCAATTTCTTTTCTGCAACGACCGCGTCGTCTCTTCTTCGTCTTTGCAAGCAATTACCTCTAATTGACCGGTCGTTGAAATCGTTCGCTTTCACTTTCGCCAGAATACCGCCCTGTGTCGACAGACATCGTGGTTCGTTCTTTCGTCGACTGCATCGTCTGTGCAAAAACTTCGTCGAGTTTCAAATTGCATCGACATCGGCCATGTCTGATTCCAGTTCCAAAGAACTATGTCAAATAGGATGGGCTGAAAAAATTCAACAGATTTTTGTCAAGTCGTAATAACCGCGGAAAAGTTGCGGAAGAATTTTTCCGATCCATCCTGACGTCGAACCCTTACGTCCGGGCAGTCTCTGTCGAAAGTAGCTACTTTGTATGTTAAATACAAACTGCTTAATAACATTTACGTAGATATTGATACCCTCGATCTTTTGCCGAAGTTAATCATGATCCTAGACACGGTTCGAGTTCAATTAGCCAATTGCGTTTTGATCGAACGTTTTGTCAACACCTTGTACGCCTTTCACTTCGAAAGATCTTGACTGAAGGGGCGCCAGTATTAATCGGCAATTAAACGATATTGCCAATGAGGGTTAAACAAAGGTTGGAATATCGCAGGCTCGAAGATTAATATCGTCGCGTCGTTCATCACTGCCATCTGCACACGCTTTGCTGTTTCGCGAAACACAGGAACAAAAGGACATGCCACGATAGAGAAGCGAAATCGGCTATTAATCACACGCGCTCGTTCGACGGTTCTTTCGCTTCTTTCGATTCTTTCGAGCCTGTCCACTATTTCTCTATCCACCATTCACCGGGTATACGACAGTGCGTAATATTTCACTGGATATAATATTTCTCTCGTTGATTCTCCATTTTCGAGCAGGTGTTCCTAAAAAGCAGTCGGCTTTATTGATGGCAGTTCGTTGCGTCGCGAGTTATCGATTTCAAAGCTGAATAAGTTATGATATTTTTATATACTTTAACATTCAGCTTAGTATTAGTTAGAAGCCGTCTATAGTAGTCAAAAGGTTAGGAAAGAATCGTTTTCTGTTGTAACTCGAGTCTAATTAACAACTGTTCCGTAATTAACAGCCAGCTTTTCGATAATGTACTTGTACCTCGCTCACGGCAAACCGGCTAATGGATCGTCTACAACCGAACAGGTGTGCGAAAGATGAAAAGTTGGTGGGAAATGAAGGGCGTGCATCGTTAGAAAAAAAGTACCCTCCCCGATATCTTTGCAAAGCCAGCGAACCCGTGGCTGAAAGAGGAATGTCAGCAAATTGAAGAAAGGGTAGCGGTAAAAGGATTTTACCCGGTAAACCCTTCTCTTTTTCTGTCTCAACCCTTCTCACAGTCGTACGTCTCTTCGTTGGATAGAAGTATAGGGGGGGGATCAAGGAAATCCTCTCGAAGGAATTGCACTGTTATTGCGAATTCGAATTCCCCTCTGTTGACAATGACAGCTTGGATTTTCATTTTCATCAAAGCTGCTGACTATCGGGGAACGATATTCATTATCCGGATACGAAAAGGACAAAAGACAAATTAACAATGAAATTTATATTTTCTAAAAATGATTCAACTGAAGATTTGCTATGCTAAGAATTGTCGTTATGATATAAAATATAAAATTTGCAGCATTGCCTTAGGAAATCATCCAAATTTCATTAAAATTGAGATGGTAACCCGAATTTTGACACAACTTCGCGAAAAAGCGCCGTGGAGATATTCGGGTCCGAGGAATTCGTTTGTTTATCAGGAGTGTGTCACTTATTTTTATTCTCGGCGCTTTCATCGCACCCTGGGGGCGTCTGAATGCGACATTCCAGACGTGACATGCTCGCGACGCGGCTGTTTTTAATGCGAGCCGACATTCATTAAACTGAAAAGCGTCGTTGTTTTGCTTCTTTCTTGCTTCGAATATCCGCGGGATGAAAAGAAAGAGGGTCGCTGGCTACAAAAATGACACCGGTAGCGACAGGATTAACGCCATATTTTGTTTTCAATCGCTCTCGTTGGATTATTGAACAGCATTCTCGTTCGTACGGGATAAAGTAGCCATTTTTTATTGAGAATTTAAGAGAAAAAGCCGATATTTTGTTTCGACAAGCGGCTCGTTCTTTCATCAAAGTTGACAGAGATTTTAATCCTTTGCGATATTTAAGTAATCTGCTCCAACACATTCGCAAGTGTGAAATGTTAAATAAAGAAGATCGTGGAAACTTTAACGTAGAGTCTAACTTCTTTTAACCATCCTGCAATAATAAGTAGAAGGAAAAAAGAAACAGGTGTGCACACACAAAGTGATTGAAAAGCTGCAGTTTTTCTTCACGTTCGCCCCCTAGGTGAGACAGGCTCGACACTCGGTCGAAATCCTTTCCCCGGTAAAAAGGACAAGAACTTCCGGCTGGCAAAGTGAAATCCAAGAGATTCGTCGTCGTAATGTCTTCCTTCGTGCCTCGTGTTTCATACCACCAACCCCGTTTCGGGTTCTCGCTAAACCGAAAGGAAGAAGTGTCTGTCGGATAGGGGAATGATTTAGCTACCCCTCGTTTGCGTTGCCAGAAGTGGCCTGGTTGGAAAACGAAGGTTGAACGAACCCTCGCGAGCAACCAGGCCACCTACGTGGACGCGGATCTACATGAGAATCGAATACACACGCTAGGTTTCCTCGTAGTCCGATCGTAGGACGATGATAAATGGTGGCGTTTTATGGGTAACCATACCCTGTAGACCGTGTGCCATCAACGTATGACCACCGTTCGGAACTGGACATCCTAGTGATCGCCACGAGAAAATTATACCCCATAAAGCGTCGACCGATGTCAACTTTTCGTTCCTTCTTAACGAGCGAAACGCGATTGAGAGATGGTCAGGATACTCCTAGAACGTGTTCTTGATTTTTAGATCTTTTGTTTGTTTTGTTTTAGCAGAATTAGAGAAATCCGTGTGCTTGAATACTTGAAATGCTCTAGTACCAAATACTCGAACGCTAACGTAAGAAATTAGAATCCAACACGACAGTCGTGAAGAGTATTCTTCGTCAGTTACCGGTGACTGACACCCAAAATTCGTTACAATCAAATAATTAACAAAAAGAACTATGAATTAAGCTATGAAATAATGCTGGCTATCAAATTGAAAGGTTAAATTTGAAAATTAATCGATTTTATCCGTTTTCACTGTGCCACTCAACGTGTTAAGAATTTTTCTGTCGTCCATGATGTCATCAGAGGATGTGTATCTATTTTAAACGAACCATCTGTGAAAGGTTGCATCCATCAGTGATCGATCGATTCATTGAACCATTCGCGTGTCTTCCCGACGCGCGACGCGGTGGATCACCTTGACTATCATTATATATTCTATCGTTGGTGAAGATGATCGTCCACGATTCGTAGCGAGTCATCATCCTGTCCTCGCGATCCGATCGCGCTTACTTAATGATTCCTTCACAAGCCGGTGACCAAAGAGCGGGAATCTTGGACATCCTTGTGCGAGCCACTGATTAATCCATCGATTACGAGGATGCGATTATCGGATAACCAGTGAATCAGCCTTATCCAGCTGCGTGTGCCCGGGAGCACAGTGATTGGACATCGGTGTCGGATATAATTATATCGGACGAAGGTGTGGTCTTCGTCGATGCGGTCTACTGGAGAGCTGGAAATTCACGTTTACTAATGAAGACGCATCGTCTGCGAACCATCTGTATATGTAGACAGAGTGTTTCAGGGGAATTGCATCCGTTTTTATGCGCCTCGTGGAATCTGTAGTCAATTACTTCCTTATTTTATTATATAAGATGGGATTTCGGATTTTAAAGGAACCTAAGACCTAGGGCCTATTATTTTTAGAGAACTGTAGAATTTTAGCACGTTGACTGCCACAGTGAAAGCGGACGTGTGTAGTCAGACACGTTGAAATCCTAATTATTAAGAATATAATCAAGTAATTTTCAAAAACCTTTCAAATCGATAGCTAGCATTATTAGCTTAACGATAACGCTGTCCGTAGTTTATTTCGTCATTTCTTTTATTAATTATTTGATTGTAAAAAATGTCGAGTGCCGGTCGCCGGTGACCCCCCTGGCAGTCAACGTGTTAAGGAACCTTAAGATCCAGGATCTTAGATTTTAAGGGAGCCTATAACCTAGAACGTATCTAATTCCTAGAACCTAAGACCTAATTTCTAAGTTCATCGAAACTCGAAGCCAAGTGATGCTATACGCTTACCAAAAGAAGTCCACGTTGCATCCAAATCCATGATTCAGCAAATATCTATACGCTAAGACCCGCATCCCTCTTTATACTTTTCGTCTAACTCTAAAATAGAGTGCCATTGATAATTCATTCACGACTACTTTTGGCTCCTGGTTTTCATTAATAAGTTTGTCTACAAACACTCTGATGCAAAGACTTCTATGTTGACTATTCAGAGGAAGAAATTAGCCGAGGACGAAAGAGGGGAAGTTTCCAGACACAAAGGGGGCCCGGATGTTTCTCGTTACAGCACGAATCTTTGTTCTGTTTACAGGGAACGAAACTATGGATTATTATGGAGTACTTGGGTGGCGGCTCGGCCCTGGACTTGATGAAGGCCGGTAGCTTCGAGGAAATGCACATCGCTGTGATATTACGCGAGGTGCTCAAAGGGTTGGATTATCTTCACAGTGAACGGAAGCTTCATCGTGATATTAAAGGTACGTTCACCCGCGAATAATAAGCTTTTAATGTCCGTTAACAAACACGATTTACCTAATCTAAATAAAGTAATCTTCGGTTGAAATGTTTTCTCAACAAAACCTCTTCTAATCTTTGAATATATTAGATTTTCACAGTTTCATGACAAAATTGCGGTTACATAAATTTTCTTTGTTGCTTGAATATCATCATTTGTTTTAAAGCGGCGAACGTTTTGTTGAGCGAAATGGGCGACGTTAAATTGGCGGACTTCGGTGTGGCTGGCCAATTGACCAACACGACCAGCAAACGGAACACTTTCGTCGGTACTCCGTTCTGGATGGCACCGGAAGTCATCAAGCAAGCATCCTACGATTCCAAGGTAAGGTTTCTCAAACTTTGGGGTCGCGACCCTGTAAATTTCATTGTCGAAACATTGACAACTGTTCACGAAACGCGTCAGACGTCGTCAGATTTTTCAACATAGGTTAGCGAAATTATAATTAGTATTTTGTTCGTATATTTATATAATATATATTACCTTGGATTTTTTTCGGCAAAAAGCATATTTTTATTCCCGCAGCATCTCGTTTCGCCGAGGCTAATGGTCGGGCCCGGTTTACAATCGTCTCACGTAGCCGGAAGATTTAATTTTATTACTTACCTCGGACTTTTTCAACGTGGTTACATTGTTTGTCTGTTTTCTGCCTTTTTACCAAAGTCGACCCACCGGGCATATCCTTGGTAACAATATTATTCCTCAAAAAGACAACGAGACATCGGGTCGTTTGTCAACTGCCTCGAGCTTCTTTTTAATCAAATTAGTATTTATCCTTGGGCGATGATTAAATTCTCGGTCCGAATTATAAATAATGAAAAAAAAAAAAATGTAATACTCGCGATCCTCTTATAACGCGCAGTACCTGTTCTAAAAACGTGGTTCTTTAAAAATAAACTGTTTCAAAGAGGACGAACCACTTGTCCTTGCATGGAGTTGCTCTCGTGAATTCTTATTAGCAATTTCTGGATGGCACAAAGAACGGTTGTGTCGTCGTTAGCGTGCGATTAACACTCGACGAGTTGGTTGAAACGTGGAACGTTTATTCGGTAGGCTGACATTTGGTCGCTCGGCATCACGGCGATCGAGTTGGCGAAGGGTGAACCACCGAACAGCGAACTGCATCCTATGAGGGTACTGTTCCTTATACCGAAGAACAATCCGCCCCAGCTAACCGGAAATTACACGAAACAGTTCAAGGAGTTCGTCGAGGCCTGTCTAAACAAGGACCCGGAAAACGTGAGTCGAATCTTTTGTTCAAACCTACCGAAACTAACTTTCTCGCGTGTACCTACCACGAGTACATTCTGAAATATCCTGAAACTGTAACGTGTTCGTAATTAAAATAAATATACATACCAATTGACCGTAGTATAAATTGTGTTATTTCAGAATAATAAATGTTTGTTAAAATCATAATAAAAAGTACCAAGTTTCGTATGTTTTATTTTTCCCTTCCAGAAATATTTCATGAAGTAAAAATGATACTTCATTTCTCGTTTCTACGATCTCATTTGTTCTCCCTTTTTTTTTTTCGAAGTCTATTCTTGCCTATAGGCTATGATAAATGTCCTATCAAACGATGATAGGATCAAAGGGTAGGATAAATGTTTCTTGATGCTTGTTGCTCCAGAGGCCAACGGCGAAAGAGCTGTTGAAGTTCCAGTTCATCAGAAAGGCGAAGAAAAACTCGTACCTGATCGACCTCATAGACCGGTACAAAAAGTGGAAGTCGCAGCGCAGCGAGGAATCCGAAACGGAGAGCGAGAATTCGGACTCGTGAGTATCCTTTGCTCGAAACTCCATTAGAAAGAGAATCAAATTGAATTAAACTAAGTGCGTGTATCAGTGTCATTTATTGAACCTTCAGCTACTCGGTGACAAAGGGAACCTAAGCGTGTTAGATCAATTTTTTGAACAAATTTTATTTTTCACGAAAAATCCATGACAAAAGTTATCGTATACGGTACGTACATATGTAGGATTTGGTGATGGGTTACAGGGAAGAGTCAAAGCAGGATAGCGACATGGACGAACCATGGATAATGACCGTGAAAGGTCCACACGGGGTGAAAGGTTCCGTGGTGCCCATGTTGCCACTGGACGAGCAACCAGCCTCGTTGACCTTAACACACACGTCGAATCACAGGTCCTCGAATCACAATCAGCAAACGAAGCCTCACGCTAACGGAGCCTCGAGGTCTCCGCCAAAGGATTCCACGTTGAATCATTACAGGAGCGAGTCGAGAGACTCGTTGCGCGATGGCCAACCGAAACACACGCCGGTGAGTCTTTCCTATCGTAAAATACCGCTGATTCCCGAGACAAAAAAAAAATGTAATATTTCAACTTGCCGACCACTTTTGGCCCACGCAAAGTATTTGAAAAAGGTAAACGTTGAGTCACAATGGAGGAATTTCAGCGATGGAAGAGGAACGAGACGTTTTTAATATCCGTGGAATGTTTAATCGTGTTTTTCAGTCCCGGCCACACGAGGCCGCGCCACCACCGCCCGTAGACACACGAGAGAAACGAGAGGATCGCGATTACAGGGACTTCGATCGGGATTCCTCGTTGAGGGAATTGAAGGATATGCGGGATAGCAGAGACGGCGGCAGGGACAGGGAAAGGGACAGAGAAGGACGGGACAGGGACAGGGGCAGGGATAGAGAGTTGAGCTCGCGGGAGAAGACAAGGAGCGGCAAACGGGATGTACCTGTGGCGGACCATAGGTCCGGCGAAGAGAAACAGAGACCGAGGAGCTCGCAGGAACTGAAGCATCCTCGAAGCGCGGTTCTTTCCGGTGTACTTTTACCTCTCCTTGCCGAGGTAAACGATTTTCTCTATCTTACGATCTTCATTCCGCTGATAAGGTTTTGAATTTTTCCTTTGGCTTTACTTATATTTCATGGGTTCTGATTTTGTAACATAATTCGTACATTGTACAGTAATTATGAAATAAAGAAAAGAACAATAAAAACTCACGATCCATTACTTGACTACAGTCGACGCAAACGGCGGCTGTAATAGTGATAATTAATAAAAATAAAATTCTATGCCTCGAAGAGTTAAGGAATCGAGCTTCTCGAGATACTTGTTGGTTGATGTCGTTTATTGTATTCTGTGTGTTGTATCGCAGCTTCAACGGAAGCATCAATATTCGGCAAGAGACAATAACGGCGAGGGCGGAAGTGGCCACGGCAAAAATGGCGGAGCCACGATAGAGGAGCTACGAGGCGCGTTCGAAACAGCGGAACGCACCTCACCTGGCATGACAGAGACCCTTATCAGGGAA
Source organism: Stelis phaeoptera (assembly GCA_943735885.1). NCBI lineage: Eukaryota > Metazoa > Arthropoda > Insecta > Hymenoptera > Megachilidae > Stelis > Stelis phaeoptera. The sequence continues at coordinate 10,392,040 of OX030941.1, read as the reverse complement.
CTCCTCAAGTCTTTACTTCCTGCCAATCACTCGGAGGGTCGTTTGTCTATGCTGATGGAAAAAGTAATCCTGAGGTAATCGATCGGCTACTTGTAATCCTACCATCGCAATTTTTTTTTTATCTTCATTTTTTCAAATTCTATGCTTATCTTCCTGTACGTGAAAGTTTTATGTTTAAGTCTTGGTCACGAATAACCCATCTTTGTTGTTAGAAGATTAGTTGAATTGTCATTGAATCATTGGTTTGAAATTTCTTTTTTTTTTTTTACCAAAGTTTTAAGGAACACAAAGCATGTTTTGATCGACCCCCATTGCCTTATGATCTTTTCGGTAGTCAGAGTTAAAATATTATTAGAATGTTAAGAGAAATTTTGCAGGGTGTTGCGAAGGGTTATAAATATCATAGTTGACTGGAGGTTAAATATAAATAGTTATTCGTAGCTACGGCGATCAACAGAGTTTGAGAGTTGTACTCTTTTTTTCCAGGGATACGTAGGGACGCGAGAGGGCGAGGGTTCGCAAGAGATTGTGGTCCGAAAACATCCTGACGTTGTAACGATTCGTTGTATCTCGTTTAGCAGAGTTATTATTCCGTACGAGCCGGTACGTTGTTGACGATACGATTGCCAGGCCCGAACGTGATGGGAGAATAGAAGAAGAAACGTCGCCGCAACGACCCGGACATTTTTCTTTACTTTTCTGGTCTTGCGTAGAAAAACACTCGTCGTAGAACAACGCTCTTTACTTTACGATTCGACACGAGTCCGTCTTTATTCTTTCCTCTTCGTTCCGAACCGCGAACGAACTGTATTTTCCATTTTAACGAGAGAAACTTAGAGATTTATTCATCGCAGTATGAAGAAGAAAAAGAAGAAAAAAAAAATGCAGAAATTATACCATCCAATTGTCCTCGTACGAGGGCTATCAGTTACCGTTAAACATTTAAAAAGAAAAAGAAATAATAATAATAATATTAGTCCCCCACCTATCCTCAGATCGTTAAAGGTTAGTATTTGAAGAAGAAAATAAAAAATTGCGAGGAAACGAAGCAAAGAAAATGTAGGAGATAGTTGAGAAATATTTTTACAAATCGTGCAACCACCCGTTCAGGATTCTTCGTGCGTTCTTCGTGTTCGGTGTTCGATGCAACCTCAAACAGCGAAAGATGATGTAGCGTAGATTTCAAACAAACGTGTCTGGTATAAAAGAAAGTGAGAACAGAAAAGAAAAAAGGGTAAATCGTTGAAGGTGTAATCATCTTGCCTCGTTGCAAAAGTACATCCGGAACGTGCACTATCATCCTTATTAACAGAATGTCTTAATCCTATCAAAATCATGTTAATCGTGTTCTTTTGAAATGTAACCTTTTTTAAACGAAGAATATATTTATTTGACGCGTTTAATACCGTGGAGGACACCTATGACTGACATTCATGAATCGTAGAACTGAATAATCGAGCAAAAAGAAGAAAATGTAAGAAAATTATAATGCGTTCGCTACTAGAATTCGGTTGGAAAATTTTTCCATCGCTTTCCTTTCGTTATTATTTTACATTAAGCGACGTATTTGATCTTTGTCCGTTAAACGCGTCAAATGCACAAGGTACTAAGGGGAAAGTTCACATTGCAAATACCAGGCGAAATTGTATTTTTCAAACGGCGGCAAACGTGTGAAACCGTTTATAATTGAAGGTTCGGTTAACAGAGAAGCAGAGTTGCTGTTTGAACGCCTTCCTGTTGCTTCCTGGCGTTAGTGCAAGTTCCGGATCCGATGGATGAGAAAGTAAGAAGATCAGCGTTTCCGTGTTCCGGAGGCTTTGTAAATATGTATGTAGCACGATAAGATAGTCTTATTGTTCTAACGATCGACGTCTCTGCCAGTCGGTTGCGCAGCTCCGTAACGCGATCCCGTTTTCCACCCCTATCTAACTAAGGAACTTCTTGATTTTCCTGAAATTTCATCGACTTACAGATCAGCCAAAGATTAATAAACAAATGTCGGCCGATCTAGAAGTCTATACAGAGTTTCGTCGGAATTCAACGTCGCTCCTTATTTTCATTCTCCGATAACGTAGCTTTCGTAGAATCCAATTTCAATTCGAAGGCTATTCCTCATGAAAAGTTAATTTGCGAATAATTTGATGGATCAAAGATTGAATTAATGGCCAACTGTGCAGAAAATATAGCGTTATTCTATTCGAGCGAGTGGTAGCGCGTGAACCACCCACGGTAACACATTCGAATGTTACTTTCCTTAAAAAAGTAGAAAATATACTTTTGTAGCGTGATAAATTATAATTGTATTCGGCAGAAATATCTTTCTGCTGTCGAAATATGATTATATTTCATTATATAAGAGAGGTATGTTATATTTTCAACTTTCTTGGGAAAAAAGAGTCAGTCATACGGGGTCGCCATCTGCATGGGTTACCCTGTTTTATTTTTTCCTTCTCCCCCTTCGAGAACATACAGTTCTTCCACTAGTTTCGCCCAGGTTAGAGTTCTTCGTCGTCCACGATCGAGCCCTGAGCTGTGATAACTCCCGCGGGACGTCGGCACTTAATCCACGTTGTTTGTAAACTAATGTATTTTATAAAGTATATATTATATATTATATATATATAGAAAAGAGAGAGAGAGAGAGAGAGAGAGAGAGAGTGCGCGCGAGAAAACGAAAGAAATACGAAGAGATTCTTCGTGGATAAAGATTAGTACCAGGGAAAATTAAAATAATCTTGGCAGATACACGCTGGATGATCAGTGAACAATATCTTCGTGTATCATCTTTGCTGATTTGAAACGAAGAAACGTAAAAGGGTGATAGAATGCAAGAGAGAGAACGAGAGAATGTTTGTATGTGTATAACAGTGTGAAAGAGAAGAGAACGAAAAGAAAAAAGAAAGGAAAAAAAAAATGAAAAAAGCGTTTAACGTTTTGCGAGGGTTAACGTAAAGAAGAAGAAGAAAAAAAAAGAAAAACAATTGTAACGAGAATATTAGTATTAATTAACAGGAAATTCGTGCTGAAAAGAAAGAGATGACACAACAGAGAGACCTAACTATCGTAAGCACGCGAATACATGTTACGTAGTTGCGTTTTATTCCAGTCAGCGAGACGGTCGATGAAAGAGAACCGTATAAACTCCTGCGATTATTATTATTATTATTATCATCATTATTATTATCATTATTATTATTATTATATTAACATTGCCGACGACGACGAACGAGATTAATTGTTAAAACGTGAACACCTCTGATCTCCGCTTTTTACCACTCCCTTTTGTTTTCTTCTCTTCTGTTTATTTCACCCACTTCTAATTCTGTCGTCCTCCAACGAGTTGTTCTTTATTCCTTCGTTCTTCAAATCAAGAAAGAACCGAAAGACGATAAGAAACAACATCGTAAGAGGACGATTTCTTTATTTTTAACATTCTTTAGTTGAATTACCTTAGTTGATATCGCTACACTTGTCTATTGTTAATATTACGAATTTATCCAAGCCTTTTATTTGTTGTTTCACCGTTGGGTTAGGTTTTTGTCCCCCCCCCCCCCCCCCTTTTTCGACGACGGTCGCTACACCCCACCCCCTCATCCGAGTCATCCTCATTAAGAAGCTGCCATAAACGCTTAACCGGCTACGCTCTAAATAATAAAGAACTCAGAAAACTCGACAGAATTTTTCAACGAATTATCTTCCCGTATCTCTTCTTCCGATCCTAGCAACGAACGACCACGCTGATACGGTTTTTGAGAGAATAAAGAAAAAAAGAAAGAGAACACCGACGCGTGTCGACGAGGAGATCTCTTGTGTCCAGGCAGACGGGGCAATGGTTGGTCCATCAAAGAAATTCTCGAAGGGGTGGTTCACCGCGGACGTTCATGTTCTTCGCAAGTAATTAGACTTTTCTTGTCGTTTCACACGTTGACTAACACGACAGTCATCGGTAAGCATCGTTGCTAATTTAATTTAATGAAATAAATGTTGCTGAAATTACACCGATAACTCGAGGTAGCAAACTGAGACTATTAACGTTAAATTTTTAAATTCTACATTTCTTTTATGCTACCAATTTATGTCACAGAGACTATAATCCATAACAATAAAATTATTAAGCGTACTAAGTGTTAAACTATTCGATTGAATACTTCAGTTTGCTATTTGTAACGATTGATGTAATTTTAATGATATTTGGAACTATACTTGTAAGTCAACGTGTTGATCGCTTTGAACAGCAATAAATTATAGATAACGCGTTCTAGTATCGCTGAATAACGTTTTAACGAACAAATTTGACGAATATTAATCCCTAGACGCGAAAAAGAATTTCGAAACTTTATCCAGAAACGGATTTCCGCGTGAAACACCAAATCGAACACGTTTATTTCCCTTTCGTACCATAGCCATACGTTTACACAAAACGGAATATTTTCCACGTGCTTCAGACTTATTACGATATTAAAAGATCGATCGTTTCAAGCTTATCTTCCTTGCGTAAAGGTTCGCATACATTTGGGAGTAAAACTCGCGTCGGAAGCTATCGAGAGGATTTTTTTTACAAATTAATCAACTAAGAGTGGTTCGCATGATGGTATCCATCCTCAACAAATGCTCTCTCCAGTTTCTGACACGATTATTATTCTTAAACGAGCACGTACCCTAAAATTTAAGACGGATCGTTTCGAGAAGAGCTGCGATCTCGGAATTTCGTTGTTTTTCCGATTTCGCATACACGACGATAACATACAATTGAGAGTCGACGATCGTTTTTTTTTATTATAAACGATCCGAATTACGTGTCCTACTTGTAACCCAGCATTCTTCTTTGTATTATATTCTTAGCTATTATCCAATAATATATTCAGCGTTATAACATCGTGGTAAACAATAACATTAACTATCGACGTAGAATATGAATATATATATAAATACATATATATATATATATATTTTTTGTATTTTACTTCTACCTTGGCTGCATTGGATTGTATTATATTGAATTGTATGTGGCATGCCGAGGGCGTGTACAAATACGAAATAAAGATCAAATAAATCACGAAAGAACCGATGCCTCTCTGTACACACGTTTTGCTTTCTACATCGATAGGATCAAAGTTTCTGCGGTATTAGGAATATGAAAAAGTCTGTATCTGTAATTAGATACTCCGAATGTTTTATCAATATTTCAACGGGCAACGTAATAAATCTTGTAACGTCGACTTGGAAGGGGTATCCAAGTACTCGGTTATTAACGGCGAGGGTTGAAATTTGAATAGAAACTTCACGTAACGTGATAACTGAATTATAGCCTGACGAAACAAATATTGCAAGCATTATTAAAAGTACTTCGCTATTTCTTTTGGAAAATTTGGGTTAAATGCCATAGCGGGTATTTAATTAATGTTATTAAATAATATAAATATCAGAGGTTTTCGCAGTGCTTAGTTTGCAGTTTGTTCAGTTTCTAAGAAACTCGTTTCCCAAATAAAAAGAAACACGTAGAAACGACCGTAAATTAACAGTTTTTGAATATCTTATCGTATTTTAATGATTAAGAAGCGATTAAACTGTTTGCGTATCTCTGATGGAACATGATTGGAAATATGGAAATTGATGGGTTTATTTTTATCGTTGACAGACAACGGAAGACGTGGATGTTTAATGTATGCGACTGAATTGCAGATTCTAGAAATGATCAGGCCGAACACAACCTTCACAAGGACTGCCTTTTGAGGGAAACGATGCACTGGTGCGTCATTCGCGAATAAATTGTCATTCGAGAATCTTCCAGAATATCGTTTGTCGACAGGAATGGATGCAACGGGGAGCAATTGAAATTTTATCGAAACAATACACACGAAAGCCCACGTGTCACACCTTCGTGATCGTCGATGATTTCTTGCGTCATGGATTTCTTGCTCTTTAAAAAAGAACACGAATTAAAACTAAATCCTAAGAAGAATAGGAAAGATCGAAGTTAAATCTCAGAAATCCCAAAGTATTTTTGTTATTTTTTCTTTCTTTTTTAATTTAAAATTGTTATTGAGTCGCGTACACCTACACTACTGGATACTTTTATTACTTTCCATTTACAGATTACAGCTAACTTTACCCGACGTCTACTTATTAATAATATTCAAAATCTACAGTAGACTCCGAACGAGTGTCGCCAAACTCGATCACTCTGCGCCCCGGCATAGAAAGTTCAAAATTATCCTATGTCAATGCAACGTATCACAACCTACTTTGATGTCTACTAGCTAAAAAAAAAACCACCCTATAATCACGCAATTGCCAAATACCTAACAAAAGACGACTAACGAAGAAACAATGCATATAATAAATTCGCGTGCTCGATCGAAACGCAGACCCTACTTATCACGACTGGTCGATAAAAGTCAGCCTGTGTAAGTGGCTTGTTCGCGATCGCGAAAATGCTAGAGTGCAACGTTGGAAGGCGCAGGTCCGTTGGCAATAGGAGACGAGGCAGGAGGTTGGTGAAGGGAATAGAGGGACTTTCGGTCGAGGTGTATCTGCCGGTGCAGTAGTCGACAGCATCCCGCGGGTGGTCGTGATCGACCCAAGTTAAGGGCGGGAGAGCCGGCGAGCAGAGGGTTCCAGGAGGACCCCTGTCTCTCCCTCGCTCTCTCTTTGCACGTCTCCCTCCTTTCGTTCCGTCCTGGTTCGAGGGAAACAAAAGTAGATGACTTCGAAAGAAGGTTCCCGCGTGGTTTCTTTTCCTGTCTAATGTGAGTTACTTTTTTTTTTTTCTTTTTACGACACACTTGTTACACGATACCAGCGGTGATTTTCGTTCGTCCGGCGACGACTGACGACGCCCAATCGACGAATTCGAGAAGCAAGAATCGAAGAGGGTCTAGAGGCGAGTCCTCGTATCCTGGCAAATCTCCAACCCCGCCAACCTGGCGACGTTCGATGTCGGCCAAACGACCAAGTGTGTCGTTGCTATTTTCAAGTAGTACGTATCGCACGTTGCCCGCCTCCCTCGTCAGGCTTCGTAGGGCTTGCTAGATATCACGCTGTTAACCCTCTGTCACTCGAATCCTCTATGTTCGCGGAAACAAACGATAAACATACCTTTAGCAATATTTCATAATGATGGTTACTCCAAAATTGATTTATTTATTCCACTCGACGATGTTTATGTGTGGGGAATTTTGTATAATCGAATAATTAATAAAAGAAAAGATAAACTACACACGTAATTACGGTACACGAAATTCTAAGCCACAATATTAATTTCTTCCACGTTTCTGTAATTTGCAAATCGTAACCGCGTACAGTGGAATAGTTTTGATTCGGGACAGAAATTCGATATGTTACCTGAAAGTTACACGAGTGCGGAGAGGGTTAACGCTTGATCTCTAAGCAAACACGCTGCCAAATAGTAAGCTGTGCCGGTCTGTTAGTCGTCCTCGAGCAGGCGCGACACTTTCTGGCACGCGTTTGTTCGAGTATCAAAGCTTGGCCCACGGCCGATTGATTACCTTCGCACGAGGCCAACCGCGCGCTTCTACGCTTCCAGCGTGCACGTGCTCGCGAGGAATCGACGCGACGAGACGTTCTATTTGTTTCACGGTGCCGTTTTGTAAGATACAAGCACGTTGCTGATTAAACATTCGTTTTATTACAAAATAGACTGTATTCGACTGAAATTTTGAACTCTATTCATTCTACTTAAACACCAAGGATTTGTGTCTCCCAACGTTAATATTGGTTATTACAGTTGAACTCGGTCAACTAAGATCGTAAATATCATAAACTGTACGAAATATACAGTCGTCAAAGTGTTAATTCCCGGGGAAAATTTCCAGAGTTCGACGACTCGAAACAGTTTCGGTTACAACGTAATCCATTTATGTTTCAGTGAACCGCAGAAACCCGCACGTTCCCTAACAAATGTCCGAATATTTCAAACATCTTTATATACACTTTTGACCCATTTCAGGTCGCATACGATCAACCCCCTTTTTTCGTTCGTACCATCGGTTACGTGACACCCCTACGTCTCCATGTTTTAATTGCTTCTTCTTTCTCTCTCTCATACACACTGGACGCTCCAAAAAGTCAACGATGTGTAATACAGCCTTTTGTGCGCGACCAGGCTTCTGTGTGCGCGCGTCAAAGCCGTCAGTGAATCTCCGCGGGCCGCAGAGCGCGGACGTTACACCGCGCGAGTACGCTTCAAAACAGAGCCACGATAACACGGAACCTTTTCAACCGTTCTTTCCTCGTCCATTTTTCTCTTCTTCTCCTTTCTGACTGGTTCGTGTTTCACTGCTATTGATTCGTCACACGGTCTTGCTCGAATACTTGTCGCGAAAACGCTTCCAAACCATAGTTTCCCGTTTCGCGAAAGTGCATTGAAATCGAAGTATTACACTAGTTTTCTGTAATTCCTTTCATTTCCTTAACATTTCTCTTTATTTCTCGGTGGGACACTCGTCGTTAGAACGCTTTGGAAGTTGCTTCAATTTCTCGAACATTCTGTAAGGAAAGTCCGCAACTAAATTGCGCATATATTCTTCGGCTCATCGATACTGAACACGTTCAGGCGTTTGTGACGCGAGCTTTCGTTATATTTTTACCCAGATCGATAGGAATTTTCGATCGAACGAACGGTGACAAAGCCAGCGGAACGAGCACGATTAAACACAAAGTTTGTCGAATGAAAATGTCACACGAAACAGGCTATTTTCATTGGGAATCGTTCGCCAATTCGTGTTCCGTGTTCCGTGATGGTTTCAGGAAGGTTTGTTAAACCGAAACGTTCGCTTCGAAGCACCGAATTTGTTATTCCGTACTTTCTTTTTTAATTGGTAGTCGCGTACCGGTGTACAAACGTGCAATTATGGAAATCCACGTACACGTTGCTTCGACGTAAGCTTCTCGTATTCGTCGGTATTAATTAACGATCTTAATTGGCCGACGTTCCATCGAGAGCTTTCGAGCGTAACCGGTGGAAAGTCGCGTGACTTTTCAATGACAGTTTTCTCGCTCGCCAACGCGGGAAATCTCTGTAGTTTCGATCGTTCGTCTTTCGAATGGAACGGACAGACCTGTTTCTTTACGCTCTTCTAAACCCGCGAAATACGATTCCCGTACGCTCGCAAAAGCCTTGGTAGTACCTTGGCGTAAAGCGATCTCTCGAAACTGGGAAATCAACACTTTAACGCTTTGTGCTTGAAGAACATTTTCATATTTCCTTCCACAAAAGACCAATTGATCCTTGAACGTCAGAAATTTTTGGGCCAGAGAAAAAGATATTTAATTTATTAATGAGAAGCCAGAGTGACGAAGATTCTTTTTATTTTCTTTACACGAAACGCGAAAGAAGTAGACACTTTCTAGGCAATCGTAGCACGGTTCTGAACGTTTGGAATAGTTGTCCAAGTCGAGTTATTGTCCTCCTTCTAATCATAATTGACCATTGCGTAATCGCCGTTTGAAACGAACCGTTCAACGATGTAATACGTCGTGATAGAGAAAATTCATCCTTATTGCGGCTGTCCATGTAGGAAATTGTGGCCGATTTACAGTTTGACCCGAGTGAAACCGCACGAACGGGCGCGTAGACTGCAGAGACTACGAACGAGGGGAACACGAAGTTTCTGAACTATAATAACCAGAAAACAGTCCCCGTTTGAACGCATCGTGTGAAAGAGACAAACTGTTTTTTTATACTCAGAATCTATCTATATTTGTAGACAATATTTCGACACATTTATTCTGTACTAATATTTTCTACAAATCGCGTGCGCGTGAAGTGAATCCAATCGACCGAAGAACGTGAGATTTTGAAGGAAGACTCGAAGACAGTGATCCGATGAATCGATCGATCGAACAAGACGCGTGATACGTGTGTGCCAAACGTTTTAAAGAAGAATCAACCGTTATGATGTGCCACGGTGGAGAGAAGAATTTTAGCAGAAGTAACCCAGTAAGATTCCACGACTATTTTAAGAACGTCGACGACGATCGTGATTCGTTCGAGGAAACTGGAATTGTACGCGAGGCGAGACGCATAATCGTCGAAACTGTGTGAAAGAAATCGAATACCTTAATTTTCTATACTATTTTTACGAGAAAGAATCGTGATCGTGGGTGGAAAAAATAATCAAAGTAATGGAAGGAAGGCCGAAAATCGAGATCGTACGCGTGCCTTCGAACGAGCGCGCCAACTTCCGTTCCGTGAACGGCGTACGAGGCGGTCACATTCGCGCGGGCACGTGCTGCACGGAACCGGAAGTCAAAATGGTAGTTTGCGACGGTAAACCGCCTATCGAGCAGACACGGAAACATAAAAGGTATATTATCCATTTTTTCGTTTATGCTTGATAAATGAAATAATGATTTCTTTACAGAAATCTGGGACCAGTCTCGAAACTGCTGAAACGCCGACCTCACGCGACATATCTTGCGACGAAATCCTGTGATAACATTTATAGCGTCAATAGAAGTAGCGGATCCTTGGACTGGAGAGTTAGTCAGACAGTGAACGACCAAGGTACCACCATCGTTATCTTACAATTAGTATGATCCAAATCGAAATTTAAATTACATGGCTGGAAATGATCAGTTTAGAAACTTTTAATATTTTCATATTTGCAAACGAAGGTACGACTTTAAATTGCAAAATCTGAAATTCGACACCGACTCAACACCAAGAAAGGTTCACCGTGTAATTTACATTTCGATTCGAGCAGTCCCAAACTGTACCGTTACGACGATACCAGCGTTAGAAAGACACGAGCTGCATTTCAAATCGTTTCCAGGCCTTCAATCGCGACAAAGCAGTAGCCTTGATTGGAGGGTAGGAAGATCGATCAACAGACTCAATTGGAGAGACACGACTCGCAGCGCGGAACAACTCTCGAGAAGCGGACAGATCGGTTCCGACCACCTGCAAACATCTAGTACAAAGTACTCCCTTATTCGTATCTAATATCCTTTGCTTCGTTTGTGAAACAACACCTTTATTCGAAAATACAATTATCTCGTTTTAGATCGAAACTGATTTCACTGCTACGACGACTTTCTCCCCGACTGTCACGGCCAGGTAGCAAAAGTTCCTTGCAATCTTCGCCGACGATCTGTCCATGGGTACAAGTGGAGTACTCGTCGGAGTCGATCAACGACGGTGTGCGAGATGACTCGCAAGAGAGCGACGCGAGTTTTCAAAGAGAGCTGCAGTTGAACGAACTTAAGAAACGTATGGCTGGGATTCCTGTCAATTCTCAGGTGATTGAATCTTATCGAGAAGTATCGTGTAAAGGTCGATTTGCACTGGTGGAGCATGGATCTTCGTGTTACTAGGAAAACGGTTTAACGTGTTGAACGCTACATCATCCATTTGTTATGTACTTGAAGATTTGTTAACCCTTTCGCTACTATCGCTTCTGTAACTAAACCCTTCTGTACGTTTGTGTAGTAATTGTCATTTAAGAGTTTCCTTTGAACGAACGACTCGCTCTTAACCGCAAAGGGGTTAATCGAAGTGCCCGTGCCGTACTAATGTAAATTGACTTTGGTACGATCGTTCGCATCTATTTTCGTAGCAGCCGATCGATCGTTGCCATTGTACCCGTTGAGCAATTAAAAAGTAATCGATCAGGATTCAAGAATAGCCTACGGTTGCTTGAAGTCGCGTGGAACGAAGGTAAATCAAAGGCGTGCCCGTTTAATGGTTTCCGCTTCGAACGCAACTTCGTCTCACGGATAATTGTAGGACAATATGTGACTGTTTTTATCGAGGTATTTTGCGTGTTAGGTGACGGCAAAGATCGTCAAGGATGGCAAGGAAAGACAAGGTTCTTCGCAGCCCAGGATACAAATCCAGCAACCCGACGACGACATCGAATCGTAAGCTTCATTTTCATTCTTTTTTAATTTACTGGTATCTGGAACGAAGGGTTTGATCGCTTTTTGCATCGAATAAATAAGAATCGACCTAAGATCCACGCATGAACCCTGACCGCACCTAACGTTAGCTCGATATTAAGTAAACGATAGATGTATCACGGCTAATAAATGACTGAGAATGTTCTTTGCACTGTCGTCTTAATCACCATCTTAATTCTCTTAACCGTTTGACAGTCTGATGAAATTGATTTTAAATCTGAATTTCTAACCAAACCGCTTCCCTTCCCTTGGATATTAAACTTAATAAAAACGATAATTGACATCGTTGTATGCAACAATAAACTGAAGTATTAATAATACAATAGATTTGATGACTGTGGATTAACTGTCGAAGGGTTGACACTTTGACGGTCGGATGTGAATTTATAGCGAGAAAAAAAAAAATGATTTTTGCCAGCTTTCGACATGAAATTAATACAAATAAAGCATCTTAATATAAAAAATTACGTAACAGCGATATCGACCGTCAAAAAGTGTTAAGTAGCACGAGTTATCCTGATTGATCCTAGTGTAGTAAAACCTTAGTATCCTGACAAGTCTGTAAACCCATAGAAAGGATGAGTAGAGAACTGTAAATTTAAAAAATTTGAAAATATACATTAATTTTTTTAAATATATGAAAATCTGTCCAACCGAAGGAGCCAAATATTTTAAACGGGGTACTTAATGTTTAAACGCTTAAGGAAGAAAAGTAGATTTGGATAGATGACGGATGAACAATAACCGTCCGACGATAAATACTGACAATTTTATTAGGACGAATACTATGGTACATATTTTCATTTAAAAACAAATGCCTCGTTATCTTGTATACAATTGTCAAATGGTTCGAGGACGACGAGTAAACGGAATTACTGTTCGTAATATGTACAGATCAGATTATAAAAATAATCTTTACAATAATGATTCACATACTTGTGGAAACGACATGTGTTCAACACCTTGTACACGATACAAAGGTGATTGTCCTTGGGCGGTATGTGAATCAGTGCAGCGTCCTGCTCTTTGGGATCCACGTAATCGATAGTGTGCTCTTCGGGCACGTGATTCGTATGGAACTGCAGTATCACATCGAGGCTACCCGATTCGGAGACGTTCGAATCGCCCGCGTCGTCCTCTTGATCGGAACGTTCCAAGGAACGATCGTTTGGATCCGATAAGTAATCGCCGATATCAGACTCGTCGGAATCCGTATCCCTCTCCAACACCAAAGAATTATCGATGTTCGACATGGACAACTGTCGCGTTAAATTCTTCTCATTCGATTGAAAACATTTCGCATTCAATATCCTCTTCAGCATGTCTTCCTCGTCGATTTCCTCGTCGTCTTTGTTGCTCACAGGCGAATCTAAGTCCACTGTATTGTCCACGTTGCTGTGCGTCGATTTATCCCCGCAATCTTTGCCAGTCCTTCCACCGGTGTTCGATGGAGCTTCTTGCGTTTCCTGTGTCGTGCCTACGTTACCACCTTTCTTCTCGTTTTCAGGAAAATCGGACTCGTTTGTTGTAGATTTGTCGCATATCAACGTGTAACAACCTTTTGACCACCTTTGGAGTTCTATAACCATCTTGGGACTGGGGATTTCTTTCTCCGGTACCAGATCCAATTCCGTGTAGTGTTTCAGCAATCGACACAAGGAAAGCGACTTGAACAGATTGTAGAAGCTCTTCAGCAGTTCGGGCAAACTGTTCTCGTCGGCTACCTCGTAATTTCGAACGTCCGCAGGGCCGACTTTCTGCCAGACGATGGTGTCCGAGGCCACCTCTGTAACAAGTTTCTCGTAAACATCTATTTTCACAAAACCGGAGAGAAACGCGAACGATTCTTGTTCCATGTTTCGATTGACTTCCTTCATGATGTTTGGAGTTAAATAGCATTTCGTTACCCAATCGTTCAAGTCTATCGCGGTGTCCAACGGTTCTATATAATTTAGTAGAATTTCTGGTCTAGACGGCCTGGTGCTCTCCCTGAGGGGTCCGTGAAACCAACCGTTGATAGACCAACGAGATTTATCCGCTGAAATCACTTCTGCTACTTGATGATAAGAGTTATCTGCAACTTCAAAAAATACTAGGGAATTGTATTCTGGAACCAAAGATTTTACAACGTTCCTGGGCAGTCCATTGTCATCCGTGTCTAACAGATCTAAGGTTCCGCCATCCTCTTGCGTCCAGTTCTTCGAAAGGTACAAAATGAAAGCTATTCTACGATCATCCATGTTGTCATCGTGGCAGAGTAAGTAGTCCGTGTCGTAGTAACAAGAACTGGACATGGATATCTTTTTGTTCAGCTGTATCTTGGTGTTCCTTTCCATCCATACTGTTAGATCTGTTTGAAATGTTTTATATAACAGCTTCAAATTGTCTGCTTCGACATTGGCAAAATCATTGGTTTGTTCAAACTGATAGAGATCTATACTGTTCCTTCTACTCTTGACATCTAACAATTCATTCTTTATCTCATCCATAAATTCTTCGCTAGAAAGGAAATTGGAAATTTTGCATATTCTAAAGGGTTTCGATATAATCTCAAGATTGTTCTTTTTAATGTTGCTAGAATTGCACCAGTGTTTAGAGAAAAGTTGTTGAAAATCGACAGAATTGATGAAATCTGAGATGATAGAGTGCTTGAGTTTCTTCTGTTTCGGTTCCACTTGAGCCATAATTTTTGTACCTTTCTTATGTCAATCGATAAAAAGAGGCTACTCTTACTATTCTTAAACTATCAGTCTTCTAGTATTATAACTTTTTCTGTCTTCCAATCAACAATACATGTCTTTAATTAATTTAAATTATATCACATTTCTTTCTCTTCTTTCTCATCTAGCACAAGGATATGTATCGATGTCCTCTTAATCCATATATACAAATTATTTGTTCAATAAATCGAAGCTTTGGAACTAATACAAATAAATTGTACTGTTATGTTTGTGTTTCTTAAAGTAACATTCTCAAAGGTTATCGGTCTCGTTACCAATTTCATTCGAACATTCGACGGTTGACAATGGCCTTATGATAGATAAACTTTTTATACGAAAAATGGACGTTTCATGTTTCACAAATATTTCGGGCCGATAATTGAAATATCACAGTTCATCTAACTGCACTCACCAAAAGATGCGGTACTTGTTTTTCGATACAAGCGGCCCACGTGGTTGCTCGACCCATACGTGTTCTGAAACCAGTCGGTGGCAAACATCGATTAATACGATTCCGCTTTATTTTAAGATTGCATTAATTCATGAAACAAATGGTTATAGAACCGGTTGTATCGTTCGGCAATCGCTACATACCGGAATTTACATGTGCAGCCAAATTTAGCGAATTAGGTCTGTCGTTCCGTCACCACGCAGTTGCATTCTGCCCAGGAACTGCTACTATCGCTGGCGAAAACGTTGATTCGATCGAAGCCAGGGACGTCGCAAATTATTCCCGAACCCTGACCGTCGCAGTCTGCTTTACCTTTACCACGTTTGTACTTAACCTTTTTCGATCTAAAGAGAAACCTTTTAATTTTTATCATTGTTCACGATTCTTGATTCGAAACGATCGCTTACACTTTTTACTTACCAATAAAATCATGAAATACTTATAGAAAAATACCTATCGATTACGATCACTAGAATTTGATCAATTTCCCAGGCTGACATGAAAAATGATAGAGGAACGAGAAAAAAAAAAAAAAATGAAAAATGCCAAGTTTGCGATTTCTTTTTTTTTATTGAATGTCTGAAATTTCGTATAAATATAGATTTTTATGATGAATTTATTATACTTATAAATTTGAACATTATTATTCATTTCGGATGAGTTACCCAACACTTTATAGTCGTATGTATCAGTACTGTCTAAATTTTCAAGAAACATATTTTTCTTTCGAAAAAATCAAGATTAGCTATTAAATTCGAAAAGGGTAGCTACAAAACATTCTTATTTATAATATGACAGAATAACTAAACAGCGTGTCTTAAAAATATTTATAATTTTCTAAAAGATCGCGTATCGGGAAATTCGAACTTTTCAAATCTCCCGCGCGACCAGTCGCGCCAGTGTTTCGAATCGCCGCAGTGCGTCGTGATAGTCGGCCGTGTCAAAATGGCGGCAGTAGTTCACGTTTGACGGATGCCGTTGGTCGCATGGAAATTCGGGGCACACCCTGACCGTTAAATTGTACAAAGTGTGATTATCGTCACGTCGAATGTTCGATTATCGTGAAATCCTTGTGTGAAGTGGTCGCTGATAATCCTGGAACCGAGCAACGGGACGGCGCACGCATACGTGAGTAAGCGACACCCGAATGTATAACCCACATCCAAAAACACAGCGTGACAAGTTAGGTCCTTTCCGCGTTTTTTATCCCTCACGACCTGTCAACACACGATCCTTTTTTCCCTAAAACACACGTTGCCTGCTTGTCGTTCGCCGATAGGCTAGATAACGGGCGGGTGGGGTGTTGCGGTTGAAATCGGCGAGGTAAACAGGCGATCAGGATACTCGGGCTCCCTCAGTCATCTTTTGTTTGTGTCAGGAGAAGCACGTTGTGCCGGGATCGTTTTTTTGGTATAACTGTTATCCAAGTGCCTTTAGAAATCGTCATTTTCATCGAACACGCGTTCGACTGTCATTATTTCCCATCGTATCAGTGCGATCCCTATTGATTTTTTCGATCCTCTACCGTTGGCCTTGAACCCGGACTCTTGGTGTCCTACTGCGACGATTATGGCGTGAAGGTGCTTTCGAATTTTGAAATCCTTCGTCGTTTCTGGAGAACGATAAAGGTGAGTCAGGTAGTATTCTTACGTTACACGTCAGCCACATAAGATAATTAATAATTTTTCAAATAATTTCACACGATTCCGTGCAACGACCAGTGTACAAGTGACACTATCGATTTCCCAAGGGAACTGCGTTTCTCCTTTACGTCATACTTTGTTTTCTATCGTCAACTGCCGTGTTTCAGTATCCATTAATGATCCGCTAGATTTTAGACCGATGGAAGGACAGTATATCTTCGTATATTTAAGATGAAACGTGTACTCCTTTCGTGACGCTAAAGAATACTCGCATAATGTGCGTCCGTGTCGCATACGTGACGATCGCCTCGTGTTTCTGTACCCGAGTAGTGGTCATTCAGAGTTGAACACAGAATCGTGGAAGTTTCGAGTGACTCTGTTCGCGATGAGGTAGGTCATTCCCCCTTTTTTCCTTCGTCGATGGAAGGAATACCTTCGACGAAGATGCCAAGTGGTGGCTCGTTCAACGATTACGCCACTCGAAACCACTAAGCCTGTCGGTCGTGGCATTAAGTGTACTGTTCGATTCGAAGTACGTCCATTAAATGTTGCCGTGTAAACGTCTTTAATACACGATGGCGAGTATCTTCGCCGTGACGATGAAAAGTGTATATAAATTAGGGTGTTACGTTAATCCTCCTGTAATCCAAAGCTTCTTAGAAGAATGTTAACGTATCTTCGATAGTACAGGTATTTTCGATACATAGAAATTCTACTATTTGTTATAATGGGCAGGAGGGAAATTTAAAATTCTTAAAGCGTAGAAAAGTTTGGGCTATAATAAATAGTTTATCAATATTTGCGAGTATTATTTTGAAAATTTAGCTTTTGAGAGTCTTGTTACGGTGGGAAATACACGAAGACACCTGGTATACGGAGACGCAAACCGTTACGCGTTTCATCGGCGCAAAAAAAGAACGATCCGTCCATAAGCGTGGAATTTATTTTTCCGTGATTTTTCGTATGGTAGAACTTTGATATTTTATAATGGTTGAAAACGGTCGCGTGACCGGTGCAATTATTCTCACGTTGAACCTGTTACGTAGTCCGGACGTTCGTATATGGTGTTAAATTTCAGTTATCGATCACGTAAGATTGTTGTTTTCTTGGAATCGAATTAATTCAGTTCACCGGGTCTGATTCGTAAGATACACGTACGTGTAATTGCAATCGTTGAATTCTCTTGCGGTTCACATATTTTGAACTGAATTGAATTGAAAAAAAAAAATTGGTTCTTCGAAAAAATTGTACGAATACTTCGTTGCAATCGTTGATTCTTGGCAAATCTGTATATTTTTGCATATTTAGTTCCCGTGGCTTGAAATTCAAACCAAGAGAAATTGATATTACTTTGTTACAATCATTTAACGTTCTGAAAACGCTCCAAACTTGAATCGAAAGGAAATTGATATTTCAAAACTCTCTCCTGTTCTTCAGTTAGCGACCCAACAAATTATTTTACAGAGAATTAGAGAGTTGAGATTCATTCGAAGCCACTGAACCTGACGATGATAATTTTACAAAGACGCGGAACGGCGACACGCTTGAATACGTCTTTGCTCGGTGAAAAATACGCCGAGCGTTTCCTCTTTTCTTCAACTTTAATATCGGTAGAAAATATATTATTTCCAAGGAACTGCTTTCCATTATTACCAAACATTCACGTAAGTAAGCGCCATATCGCTCATATTTGGATGACGTATAAATATTCATAAGGATTTGTTATCCATTTTAATTGGAACGATCTTAATTAGCTAATTAGCCCTCGTGTGACAGGGCCAGGTCAATCTTGACCCTAGAAAACCTAAAAAAAAAAAATTGTATTTTAATTATTAGGGAATTAAATTCTTGAACCAAAAACCAAGGTGCTAATAGTTCAAGAAAGATGAACGTGACATTTCAAAAAGAAATCCTGTGTGGTCCGATTGTTTCGCCAATCGTCGCACGAAAGTCGTCCTTGTTTTTACTTCCTACACTCCACTTTTGCGGTTACTCTCTCGTCGACATTCACCATTGTTGCGTAGACTCGGTCGCACCGGCAAATTTCACTGTGGATAAAAAAAAAAGTGGAGCACCAATGTATCTTTGAGTAAGTGATGTAAGTTTCACGGTCGTCATATGTAGTTTGAAGCAAACTAGATCTCGACCTTTTTACCGTCTGACCCTTTGCCCTGTTTTTGAAGATTTAAGACTTCGACTTGGATTCTTGTGCCAAGAATATTCGTGAAATAAATTATAACGATTCTCCTGAATCCGTATCTATTTAAACTGAATATTTCAAATTTCAACAGCAATTCTTGTTCCAAAAAGTTTGTTTGTCGTGTCTGCGGCTGGAAATTATTCGAATCGACCGGAGTGGAATCGCGTATCGGCTATGCGAGTATATAATCAAATAAAAACAGAACACTCGGCCCCGAGAAGGAGCAGCTGCTGCATTCTCAGTGCACGCGTTGCATCTGCAACGAGCTGATTGCACCGCGTCATTTGTTCGCATCCTCGGTGTCCACGTCCCGTAACATCGAAACGAGTTACAATCGCAATTTCACGCAGCGCGTGCCGTGACCACCGCGAAAATTATCGTCGAGTTTATTTTTAAATAGCGATACCGATTCTTTGAACTTCGTTCCTTGTCCGATAATGTATGGAAGCGAAAAGTCGAGTCAGATTTTTGCATTTTGCAGCACATTCTTCGAGTATCGTGTTCTGATCGTTACAACACGTTTCGTGGATCGTTGCTATTTAGTAAACAATACAATATTGAACGATACAGCAATCGATCAACGTGATTAGAAAAACACCGATTTGTAATCGGGTGCGGATAAATGGATTGTAATTAACAGCCGCCACTCTGGTAGCCATCTGTAATAAAACGTGCACCTTTTACGGGATAATGGCTCAATTAAAAGCGCATCAAGGATTATCTTCTTAGCCGTGGCAACGCTCGTTCCCTTATTCATCGACGATCGAAGAAGGCGAGGGAGTATACTTGTAAAACGGTGTATGTTTGTTCGATATTTTGTACGGCTCGTCGTTACTACGGATAGGGTTTTATTACGAGATAACTCGTTCGCGTTTAACGACAGGATAACCACGATACGATTAAGTGAATGAGATCGTGGGATTAACCCCATTCATGGTTTATCTCCGATCGGGTTATTGGCCGAATGGAATAGGGGAGAAGTGCTTCCTTTCTGAAGTGCCCCTCGATTTTATAGGCTGATTGGTATTCGGATCTGAAACACGGCAAATTTTGATAGAGGGATGAGAAAATGAAATATCACCTTTTGAAGAATGTAACTTAACACGTTCGCTGCCACGGGGGTCACCGGTGACCGGCACCCGAAATTTTGTACAATCAAATAATTACCAACAGAAATGATAAAATAAACCACGGATAGCGTTAACATTATGCTAATAATGCTAGCTATCGAATTGAAAAGTTAAATTTGAAAATTAGTTGATTGTATTGTTAATAATTAGGATTTCAGCGTGTCTGACTACCCACGTCCGTTTTCACTGTGGCAGTCAAAGTGTTAACACGCTTGGTGACACAGTGAAAACGGACGTGTGTAGTCAGACACGTTGAAATCCTAATTATTACGAATACAATCAACTAATTTTCAAATGTTACCTTTCAGTTCGATAGCTAGCATTATTAGTTTAATATTAACGCTATCCGTGATTTATTTCATCATTTCTTATCACCAGTGACCCCCGTGGCAGCCAACGTTTTAAGGATGCAGTCGATTAATTTTCAAATTTAATCTTTCAATTCGATAGCCAGAACGCTGTCCACGGTTGATTTCATAGTTCTTTTTCTTAATTATTTGATTGTACAAAATTCCGGCTGTCACCGGTGACTGACAAATTTACCAGCACCTTGCTTGTATTTTTCTTTAAAACCACCTGAATTTTATTCGATAATTTTTTTAGTAAAAACTGTCTCCCTGCATTCAAACGAAACTTTCTATAACACATTCAGAAACCTCGCTATACCGTATCTAAATGTACTCGGTCCACGAACACCATAGAAAGTTCCGTAATAATCCCGTAACACAAAGCATGAAAGGATTGGAGAACCAGTTCCCTGGAAAGTTCATGGAATCTTACAATGGACAGCTCAATCGGGAAACAACAGGGACACGCGATTAGCACGGTAATAGCCCGTAAGGGGATCGTGCGTGGACGCGTGTTGCAGAGGCTTATTTTCCATGGGGGTTTTGCACGCCTGTCCAAAACGGGGTAGAGAAACACGATTTTATACCCGCTCGGCGAGGATTAATATCTGGAACGTAACAGGTTCTTTTATGGTGACCCCTTAGCTCCCGCCTCCTCGTATAATTTATAATATGTATATCGTGTTCGCGTGGGTGTTGCATTGGCTCGCGACACTCGGGCAACCTGTGTCCCGGACACTCGTTTTCCCTTTTACGGAAATCCGGTTACCCTCTCCCTTCCATGTGTTGTCACGGTAAAGCAAGGAACAAAGAAAGGAGAAAAGCTCGCGAACCATATCCGCCCCGTTTATCCCCGATCGAAATAGACCCACGTGTCACTGATCCCTTCTGGAGTTTGCCCAGATCCGAATTTCCGGGGAATTTTAATTAAAAGAGGTTGGCTCGGTGATTAATTATGTTGAAATTTGGCTGAAAGTGTCGGCAGACAGCAATCTTTTTCTTTTTGCTCGGTGAGAAACGGTATAGATGGATAAAATTGTAAAAGAAAGATGTGAAAATAGAATTTAGAAAGAAAAGAAGAGCTTTTCTTCTCCTCGTTCCTCGACATACAACAATCTGTAAATTATCCTTACAATATTGTTCTTTGTTCTTTAGATCATCTATGTTATTACACGATTCTTAACACGTTCAGTACCATGCAATGGTGTTCCAGGTTCATGTGTAATTTTAAGAAGAATAATATTGTTGATATCACGCGTGGTACTGAACCGATGTACTCGTTTCACTGTATATGTATTTGATTAATAGCGAATCAACGTTAGTGTACAGATGCACGCAATGTTTAGTTCGTCATGCGACTGCGATTGCGCACGAAATAACAAAGTTTCATCCATTAACACCGATCACGGAAAGAAATGTATCATTTGCACGCTATTCCTCCGTAACTTTTCATTGAACCCATCTCTTTGATGATTCGTGTTGATGTTTCATGGCTAGCATTCATTCACTCTTTATTCCGAAACGAGGAAAATCCTTCAATGGTTGAATCACTTTCCAAGAACGCCGACTAAAATATACAATTTGTAATTGATTCGTTTAAACGAGTTTGGAACAAAAATGAATTCACCCTTCGCGTCGAAGAGCATTGAATTTGATGGATTACGCTTGTCAAACACAAATTATAAAATAATTTTACTACTACTGTTTGCTTGCAAATAAATCGTAAGATGGAAGCTTAGGAGTGTCCTCGAATACTATTTAATCCTTTCTGTACCAAAGATCCTATGGGAAATTATTTTATTCGGGTTCGTGAAATGTGTAGAAAGACTTTTCTTATTGTAGGCTCGTCGCAAGGAGCTAATTAACGAAAAATTAAAATATACCACGTGGAAATTCAGTTGTACGGTGATTACTTATTACAAGTACCGAGGTAACACCAACGAAGAAGAATTTAAAGATTTCTCCAATGCAAAGGGTTAATAAACGGCTATAATCTATTTAATAATCGATAATATTCGTAAGATGAAATTTTATATTCGTCGGTGGACACGATCCGTTTGGTCTTTAGCGTGGGGCCCACGCTCAATTTATGCAGGTTCGTATCAGAGGCTGGAAAGTAGCCCCAATTGAGTCTAATTTTTCGAGTATCTTCATTAAAATCAATCCTCGTGGAACGTAAGCCGGTTTACAGGCTGGCGGAGAACACAAGATGCGATGTTGGTTGGTCGAGGCACGGGCTCGTTGTTGCGTTAACGTTGCAGCCGGAAACAAATGCCACGGCTAACCGATTAGCATCCACGTGCGGTCTAATTGTCTAATACATCCGGAGTTGCTTTTAATTTTTCGTTGAAAAAGAAAAAAGTAATGAAGCCTCTGCGGACTTTATTAACGGTGCATCTTCGTTCTGCATTCTTTCGTTGCACGTGCAACCAGTAAATACCTTTTTATTTCATTTTTTAATCACTGTCATTTCTTAATTTAATAACAGCTATGTAATGTTTCGAAGCTTCTAAGTTTCCGGAAATATAACATTTCGAGACTTCCAGGGTTGTAAAAATATAATATTTCGAGTTTTTTAACATCCCGTGAATATATTTTCAGCCGAGGTAACGGGGTTAGTTTTGTATTTATCGGTTAAAGGGTTAATAATTCGAGTTGAATTAATTAGAAGGTAATTCGTATTAACAACGATGTCGGACAAGACTCCCTCGTGTTCTCTCTCGACAGATAACACAATTCTCGACTTGTTACACTCTATTTATAGGCAATTTTCAATTCTCGCGACAAGCTATTGTTACTGGCTAGAGTTTATCGCGTCGTACGAGCCAGCCAACGGAAATTCTGTATCGAGGTGAAAGTCCGACAGCGAAATTATTCCCCAGAATCTTTGCTTCGTTGTCACGTTTCGTTGCATTTTCGAAAGCTGCCAATAATGATCTTGTCCTTTGAGAATTTTTTTTTCAACCGGCCAACCTCGGTCTCGATCATCAATGTTGCTCGTTGCGTCCACGTAGCTCGATCGAAATTATTATTCTCGTCACGTGGTGAAACAATGCTTGCGATTTCCGTGCACCGCCTCGTTAGAATCGTTTAGGAGGCGTTGACGAACGCCTCGATGCGTTCTGTCGTTGATAATATATCCGAAAGTTTTAAGAAACTCTTCGACGTACCAGGTGCGCCCGTGTGATTGCATACAAATTGTGTTATAAAGTGATATTTTCGAATAATTGTGTATCGCCATTAATGGCTGCGTTGGAAGGATTTATAGTATGGATTCGATAATCAGTTGTTTTTCTTAAGTTTAATCAAGAATTGAAATATATATAAAAAAAGTGTTAATCATTTCCTGGTTCAGTCTAAAAAATAGAGGAGTGTTTTTACCATAACAGTATGGTACAGTCGACAGATTGATTGATCGTCGTTTCGAATGGTATACGAAATCGTGTGCAAGAAACAAGGGGAAAAAAGGAGCGGTTCTGAAAGCAGTAAGAGAACGGCGTTCTCCTAATTTAGCTGACACAATTTTTCTCGACCGGTCGTCGCGACGCTGCACGCCGTTTCCCTTTTGGTACGCGTCGCCTTGCGCGCCTTCGAAGAAGGGGACGCGACCGTCTCGCGTTGTACACGGGGAGTATGGTTCAAATGTCACTCTGGTTTATTTTCGTTTATATATAGAAACGAGAGAGTTCAGCCGGTGTCACTTACCCCTGGGCTACCGCGACACTTGGCCTCCCTAAAATGATTTCCGAAAAAAAAAAAAAAAAGAAAAGCTACCTCCCTCTCGGACACCCATCATATTCTGCTTCTTTTGGCAAAAGCTCTTTCGTCTTCGCTCCGGCCATTGCCTTTAACCCTTTGGATGACGAATCGCTGAGATTGCGATCATTTTATCGTATATTACGTACCGAGGGCGCAAAATGGGCGAGTTAATAGAGACGAGGGTGAGAGTCATCTTGCACCCGTGTTATGTACGCTATTTTTTTAATCAGAGAGTGCAAAAATCGGGCTTTTAATGCCTGTTTGGCAAACGTAAAGCGCCCGATTCTTGTCGTAGAGCGCAAGTATTACAAAGTAATACTTAATCGAGCAAGAATCGGGCGCTTTACGCTCGCCAAATAGGCATTAAAGGTCCGATTTTTGCGCCGTTTGGTTCAAAAATTCAACCAATTTTTTATCTTATACATTTGAGCTTCTTATAGTGATCGCAAGTTATTAAAATACGATCGGTTAATTTTAGGGTTATTTCGTGGACATGGCCAACCGTGGAAGGAAGTCGTTGTACTCGATCCTCGTGCTCCGAACCGGAAGATTATCTTAATGCCGGTATTTAAACGGTGTCGCGGTGGCAGTGGCTCTCTATTTTAGGCTCGTCTCCCCTCGATTTACCGTTCATTTCGTAACTCAATATACTTTGCGACCACAAGGTTAGGGTAGAATTACCTAGTACACGATCTTGCATCCGCATATCCTCTTCTCTCGACATTCACCCACGTTACTAAAACTATTCTGCGATGGTTTTGGACTGTCGTAGAGCGAAAAGCGATAATCGTGATCTTATCGTGTGCTGCAATGTTGAATCCATTTCATTGCGAGATCGTTAACACTTTCAATCTGGACGACGTACACGTTAAGCGCCACGTCAATCACCGGTGACTGACACCGGAAATTGTTTACAATCAAATAATTGACAAGCGGATAGCGTTAATATTAATCTAATAATGCTGACTATCGAATTGAAAAGTTAAATTTGAAAATTAATCGATAGATTTTATCGTGTCTGACTACGTACGTCCGTTTTCACTGTGGCGCTCAACGTGTTAATTGTTGATAGAACAATTTTAGTAATTTAAAATAATATTATTTCAATATTAATTGGTAACTGTGCACTGTAAATGTATCAGCGACCGAGTTAATGGTAATTGTGTACTAATTCGATGACGGTTGACTATTGTCGACGAGGTCGCGGTGATTTGCTCGTTAATGACTGATAATAATTAGTAGGAATTCATTAGATCGTGCCTCTCGTATGATCGCTTGGCAACAGCCACCCGAACAAATAACAGAAAATTGTCAAATACTTGGAAAAGTTGTTTAAAAAAGAAATGTGACGATTAAAATTACAGTGCAATATATAACTTCTGTCAGGGTAACCATTGATGAAGAGGTAATGCAATCTGTATCGTTTCCAACGATCAACTTCGACAACAGTTTCTACGAAACATTAGAGCTGCATAATGTTTCGGTATTGCTTGCCGGCACGTATATTGCGGTCGGTTTTCAACAGCGTTAACACGTTGCTAAATGCTCGAGTTTAAAGATACCTTATCGCGTTCCCAACGCGAATCATTGCTTGGCCGGAGCGTGATAAGATCAGCTGTTTCAACTGTACGTAAGTACACTGTTCCTCTGAGAGAAGAACAACGACTATCTCAAGTTTATTTACATTCTCGTTTTACTATTTCATTCATTTTCGTGTGTATCAATGAAGAAGACCAGATACTTCAGTACTGTTTTTTTTTCTTCCTTTGTAATTTACTGCAAAATCGATTTTTTTCACAAATACTACTTAACCCTTTGCACTCGGCTGTCCCCTCTGAGGGGACATATTTAATTTATTTCTAATTTAAGTTTTATTGATATTAGAACACAGAAAATTGAGGAAAGGAATAGAAATAAATAGACTCATAAGCATTTGTAACTCTTTTGGAAGCTTTGCTGGATAAGTAGACTAGATTCGAACGTATTTAAAAATATTCAGGGTGCAAAGGGTTAATTGTATTCATGGCGCATAGAATATCTATATTATACGATTTATGTCGTTTATTATTAGTTTTTCACCCATACGATACCTTCAAGTCAGTTACCTGTAAATCCTTTTACTTTCGAAGAATCGTACTCGCAGTTCATGGAGCAACGCTGCGAACGATTGACAATGCAATTTCACACGTCGTAAGGTCTGCATCAAATAATTTTCCAACCATTCAGCTGCGCCCTTAGAACGAAACGAGCGCACCATATTGCATTTGAATTCATAGCTGCGCTTTCTGCATTCCCAGACGGCAGCTCTTGTTTCACGCTAGTCATGCGTGCCTGGTGACTTTATTTACGTCGTTCCCCGGGTGACTTTTTCGCCGACTGGGATACATTCGTTTCAAAAATCGAACGAAAGCGAAACCATTCGTGCACGAGTGCGTCAGACTCTGGAATTTGTTCATTTTGGAAGATCGATCGTCGAGAACGAGTTATCTAGATGAACTTTGATCTCATTAGAATGGGAAGTTCAACGATGATCGATGGATCTTTCAGTCGCCTCCGAATCAATCAACCCCTTGCCTTGGCTCGTGTATTTTCGGTAAACCCGAAAAACTCCTGTCCGTGATTTATGACCTGGTTAATTGAAACTGACAAGCTCCATCGTGTCGCGGTTAGGGAAAGAAATTAGGGTCTTTCGTGCGGACGGTTTGGAAAATGTCAGGCTTGAATGTTTCTCGTGTGCTGGAAGGCTAGGATACCGATAAATATTTATGTCGTAATCAAAAATACAACCTCGTTTGTTGCTTGCGTGGCCAATAAAATTAGAATGCCTCGAATGCAACTGTTCGTTTCACGAGGCTGCTCGTTTCGTAAACAGAAGGATCCGACGAGAATATTTTAAATATTTATTTCAGATTTATGTCGTCGAGTCTGTTCGGTAATAAAATGATATTTCCTTATAGTATAATAAATGTGACCAAGAAAAGGTAAAAACAAATGAATCCTCTACTAACGTTGTCGTGCATTCGCGCAATTTTGAAATACCAAATATCGAATACGAGGAAGAAAAGGAGAATAGAGGAGCAACTATTACACGGGTCGTAAATGCGTCCAAAGACAACGTGTTAAAGAGCGTCTTCGAGGAAGCTTCGAAAGAGGGTTATTAACCCTTGGAACTTCTTCGATGGTACTTTGCCGCTCTTACGAACGTGAAATTGAAAATACAAGCTTCTGGTTCGACGCGGTGGAAACGGTACGCGTGCCAGACACGTGTTCGAGCCACTAACCCTAGATTTTTCTACCCCTCTTCCGCACGTGTTACTCTTCGCCTACTTTTCAACGTTCGAAATCTTTGTCCACATTTTATGCAAAAGGAGACGCACGACGAATACGTACTATGCTTAATAACCATTTACTTTTAATTTAAAGGCAGGCGTGCGTCCAACATCAACCCCTTCTGTGTTTCGTTTAAATCACACTGAAACTCTTAGTAAAGAATTAACCATCGAACGGTGACAGCTGGTTCGATCGGGAAGCCAGACTTATGAAATCTATACGATAATTGGTAAATTGATAGACTTTTGTAAAGATAATATTTACAGAAATATTTAGTATAAAATTTGATCTGCGAAGGGTTGAAACGTGGCTGCGATGGAATTGAGGGGGGGGGGGGGGGGGCGAAGAGTAGGGGACGCGGAGGAAGCGACTCGTGTCTGATTTTTTGAGTGTTCCCAAAATATCCACGTGCCGAGGGCATGAGGAGAGATAAAGAGGGAGGAAAGAGAGGAAGAAAGTGCGTTGGAGCAGTAGAAGAGAGAGATGAGAATGGGAATGCCAGTCTTCGGTAACTAGTCATCCTAGCAACGTGCCTTCGCGAGTTCTTGCCGGTGACAAAGGTCGTTGATGAAGTAGAAAGACTTTATCTCAATTGATTTTATAAAATTCGATCGAATTTTCCAAAAAGGACGAAAAGAAACACTCGACGATTAGCTTGTAATATCATCTTAATTTTCAAGTGAACTTATTCTTTGATTAACTTCAAATCAATGGAATCAACCCTTCTTTGATACTGGTAATTCGCTTCGTGTTGTATCGAAACTGTGTTAAACGAAGCTTATTCCAATTTACAGAACGTACCTTTCTAAAATAAGGGAGGAATTTGTATGTAAAATTTTTGTAAAGTCTACTCAACTATCTGTAGCATAAAACTCATAAAAAGAATGCTATGTGTTTCTAAAAATTATGCATTACCTTTTTCTCAATTAACCAGCTCGGTGCGACAGAAACATTTGTGCTATATGAGAGTCACCGAAGTTTATAAAAATATCGCGTTACAGAAGGGTTGTCGCTAATATTTTATTAACGTGCATTGAGATATTGTTGAAAATCGATCGGTAGGTTTGTTGTGAACGGTGATTCGCGAAGAAGAATGATACGACTGGAGAAAGTGTTTTTTAAAACGCTTTCGACGAACTGAATTCTGTTGCTTCGACCTCGGCTGTTCGTGTTTGCGTTCGCGGTTAAAGGACAGGTGATAAATGGCCGATTTCACGGTGATCGAGGCTTTTCGAAGCGACTAGGATCGATACATCGCGGCTCCGATATCAGCCTGAACAGTAATATTCGAGGTCGGTCGTGACTTGGCAGAAAATTACCAAAGATGCCTTTGAAAATCGAAAGTGGCACTTACACGGTGAATCCCGAGGCCAAAATGAATCTTTCGAAGTTTCTGCTTTGGAAAAATTGGCGCAGGAGGTACGATAAAATCATTTCATTCTGAATTGCACCACCTTTGACTTTTCTTATCTTGTACAAAGTTATCTTTCTCCGATTAAATTGAATCTGTTCCTAACGACTTCTTACGGCTGCAACCAGTGAATACCTTCACTGTTCGCGTCGATATCTCTTCATTTTCCAGCCAATTAAAATGATCGAGCTGAGAAATTTGTTGATAACGTTTGCCCGAAGAAGACTCCTTCACATTCTGTACAGCCCCCCTATTTAGCTCATCATCGACGCATTCACGATCAAGCATGATCCGATCACCTTGCACTGTCTTGACATATCTCGGCTTTCGCTGCACGGCACACCACGCAACGACCTTCTAACCCTTTCGTAGGCAATCGATTCTCGCAAAAGGTGCAAGGAACGAGGATCTAGAACAATTTCGTTACCTAGTTCGCATCTTAATTGCGATCTTTACGTTCAAAGGTGACAAAGATTAGGTGGGACGCATGGGTCCCGTTGTCTACGAAAGGGTTAACACTTTGATTGCCATGTTCGTCGATATTTTAAATAATTTATGAAACGTTTCAACGGATTAAGTGTGGCAATCAACTGCATTTAGCAACCCCCTGCAAATATTATATACGAATTGCATCGCAGACGCATCGATCTTTCAGGAAAATTTGTCCATTGTTTGAAAATTGTAACTGATTTCGTATGATATCCACGTGTTGCAACTAACAGTCTTATATTCTTAACAAAATCGAATATTTTACGTGAATGTGTATGTCCTGTATGAAAAATGTAACCGCACACGATTTGAACCACTCGATTAACTGAACGCGAAACCCGATTAACACGAATTAAAACGCGACTCATTGTACAGTAGCGATTTCTTCTGCACACGCCATTAGTGCATGCGATTCTTGACAATTTGATGGCTGTCGTGTTTCGTGTCATGTTTATAATTATATTAAAGGATGATCTCGTGAAAAATTGACAGCAGCCGTCAAAGGGTTCAAAAATGAATCGTATACATGGATTACTTTGAAAATTTTGAGAATCATGACCTAAATACTAATATAAGCTGTAGCTAAGTATTTATTGACAATTTATAGTGATTATTGAAGAAGATTCTCAAAACTTTCAGCGTGATCGATCAACACGCACCAGCTTGCACCGCCTCGCGATCGTGCACTTACAATTAGTCGACACGGTTCTGTGATCGGCGTGCAAATAGCGGCGATGTTAATTCGACCGAAACAATTGAGCCGGCAGTTAGAAAACGAGTCATCGTTCAGCCATCCTTGCTATTTGCAGGCCACGTGGAAACGCTCTGTAAAAAGCTAGAATTAACGTTAAGAGAAGAAAACGTGGAAGCTCGTGCTGCTCGCTTACAAAAACGTCGATTCATTACGTCCGTGTCTCGTCTCTGCCATAGGTCCAGCAGTAAAATTAAATTTAGCGATGATAAACTTCGTTTATTTAACCCGTTTTCGTATTGTTTTGCTTGCAAAAGAAAAATAAATTCAAAGAGTCTTCAGTAGTATTAAAATCGATCAAAATTATCAGATGTAAATTATTATTATTACTTCGAGTGTTTTGCTAAGATTATAGGAAACAATAACACGAAATCAATAATATTCCTTCTGATTTTTGATCCAAAGACACGTGGCATTTGAATTCGATTTGAGGTCGAAACGCTCGATCCAACGATCGTTCCACCGGTTGATTAAGAGACACGGCTAAAGTCCACGCGATGATCGATTCGTTCAGGAGTATAGCACCAGCTTCCAATCGGCGAGGAAAAAAGATACGTATCCGTTTGAGAGTGAAACTCACAGGAGTATTTTTCGCGAGTGAACAACGTTCTGAGAGCGATGCTCGCGACAAATGCTCCCCACGGCTTCAGTTCTCGCTCTCAGATGGACAGGTACCCGAGGAAAAGAGATCCGGGGACAAAACGAAACGAAAATCAACAGTGTGCACGAGGATCGCGGGGAGGAGGATCGTCGACGAGCAGTCGGGCAAACACGGGGCGAGGTAGCGGGCTTGGAGGAAGTTGACGACTGCTGCGCCGCGACGCTGACGCCGTCGGTCCCCGGCGCCGGCGGCATCAGGTCAAATCGTCGCGCGAGGCCAGTCTCCCTCGCAGTTCAACCTCTTAATTACCGTCGACTCGATCCGGACCCGAAAATCACCATCGACATCGTCGCCAGCCATCATCCTAACATGACCAGCCAGGAGAGCATCGGCAGCTGCAGCCTGGACGTCGACCAATCCGCGTCCGACCGATCAGGTTGGCTATCTCGATGTGTCTAGCCTTTTGCACTGGTTATCATCTGGTGCTTTGTGCTTTTTACCAACGTGTTAGGCGTCCGTAGGTGATCAGCATTTTAACAACCTTTTAATCCATCAATATTTCATCCGCTTAACACGGGACTCCAATCTTGGACGATTCTAACTCGTCGTTACCTAATGTTTAATTATTAAACAGTGGTTTTTGAATCAAGTGAAATGCATTAGAGCGTTATCGTATATACTTTAAACGTAAGATTTTATTGAATTTTGAATCCTTGGTAAGCTAACGCTGATCCGCCGTTCGTTATACCGTTCTTCCGCGAGCAGTCGTTGTAATCGTAATCAAGAGAAAAATTGACTGATTAATAATCGTTCGCAGAGTTTTAATTTCTTCGAGGTCTTGGCAACCTTTGCTCAAAATTTAGAAGCTCCTACGGTAACTGTGAAGTTAAGGTTAAAAGTAGCAGTTGGAATTTGATGGCCGTCGTTGACCGACCTTCCACTTGATGCCGCAAAAGAATTTTAACCGAGACGATCTTGGAAGGTTCAAGGTCCCGGATCCCTCCACCGTTTCTGTGGATCGTTTCTTGTCGCTCGGTCTCGGTGCCGATCGAATTTAGATCGTAGACGAGCGCGGCAAGCGCGGAGCCATGCTTTCTTTTCTGTCGTCGGTGCCAAGAGGACCAGATCGTCTCTTTTGCTACGCGGCTCGACCAGCCTCTTGCCATTCCAGGGTTATTCCTGTGTCGGGTTTCGAACGAGCACCATTAACATCGTTCGCTTGTTCATCGAGAAACTCTCTGGTTCTGACCTTGTTCATGGGATTCGTGCCTAAGTGTATTTCGCGAGTGCGCCAATCGCGAAACTTGCAGTCGACATTGCGTGCCTTCGAAAGTAGCCGATCGTAGTATCGGTCATTATTTTTCTGACGTATAAATTTAAACCTTTGCACTCGAAAGACGACTATTGGGTTTAATGCAAATCTTCGTGAACTTTTAACTTTTTAAAATTATCGTTCTGGAAACATTCTTCGAGTGCAGAGGATTCGAGAGGCTAGAAAACAGAGTCGGTTGGAACATCGAGAATGTAGGAGAAGCGAGCTTTCAATAGAAGCTTCTTACTTTGCAGAGAACACGGTAGACACCATCTCGAAGAAGACGTTGCACAGTCTGAACTTGTCCTGCAACGGTGACTCGGTGTCCTCGCCGGAGAATCTGACTAACGGTAGCAACGAAACGCTGCAAAAGTCCCATCTAACCCCGAATGAGAAGTTGAACGTCAGCAATGGTCATCGAGGCAGCCCAGAGCCAGAACAGCTGACAGTGAAGAAACCTAGTTACTTGGGCCTGGCCTGTAGCATCAGCGGTTATTCGGGGATCAACCGATACGACAGTAAATTGAGGGAAGGGTTTCGATCGAGGGACAGTAGCCCTGGCACCAGGCTCATCACCAGAGACACCAGCCCGGCAGGTTTTAGGTAGACATTTCCTGTTCCACTTCTCTTCGACGCGTTCAGGACTTCGCACCGTACAAAATTAACCCTTTCACTACGAAGGACGACTATGTAAAATTTACTATACTGTATTTCAGACTATCGTCTGACGGAAAACGTAAAAATACTATATTGCAAATAAAATTTGACAAAGAACCGGTAGTGAAAGGGTTAAGATTCAAGCCTGAAACGTGTCGGTCGACTCAGCGTTTGCAAAATGGTCCAGATTGGAAGAAGAATATCGATTTGCAGATCAAACGAACATCTGAACGTACCGTCACACCCTTATCCGCCTAAGAGTCAATCGATCTCACCCTTAGCGATGGACAGGCAAAATGGTTTCTCCAATGGGTTGAAGGAGGAGTGTAAAGTGGAGACGTACAGGGAGTCGAGGAGTTCGATCAGCATATGTCAAGGTTACTCCGAAGTCGACAAGGGTGTGATGCACACGACGTTCGCAGAAGTCAGCCCGATTCGACCCAACACCCCCACGAAACGTACCCCAGGGATGTCGCAGATTCTGTCCTGTAGTCAACAAAAAAAATCATTCTCCTCGCGTTTCTCTGCTTCGTCTCCGAAACAGGCAACCGCCAATCGTAAGTGATCCAGCGAGATATAATTGTTCCAGGGTCCTTTTTGTTTTTCTACAAAATTCTCGAACACCGTTTCTTTCTGTCGATCATTTATAGTCTCGAACACCTCGTTCAGCGACACGAGCATATTAAACGGATCGTCGGCGGAGGCAGGGAACCAGGTATTGAACACCAGCTCCAGCAGCGAGAAATCGTTCATTCAGCAACGAGTGGAACGGCTCTACGGTCCTGGGGCGCTCGCCCAGGGTTTCTTCTACAAACGTAGCCCAAACAGACTGAACGCCAGCGACAACAACTTCAACAAATCCAGCAACAACAGCGACGTGTCCACGGACAACGCCAATACCGAAGAGTCTCTGAAGAATCTGCCAGTTCTGAGACACTTGAGACCCGAGTTCCGTGCTCAGCTTCCTGTGGTCAGCCCCAGAAGACCCACCGACGGTTCCGAACAAGTTCTGAAACCTCTTCAAAGGTGTGTGGTAGTCGAGGCAGTTGGGAAAATGGTGTCCGAGAGTAAGGGAGAAAGTTGTGGTTCGTTTCTGATTCGTAGGGTAACGCCGGTGTCACGGAAGATCGAGCAGAAACCAAAAATACCAGCGGCTTCGAATTTAGACGGGAATCTAGCGGAGAGCGGGGCACAGAAGCTAAATTCTAGCGTGACCAGCATCCCGGACCAGCAGCCGGCTGCACCAAAAGTAGTCTTACCTGTCTTGGAGCCGAGTGCCAGCTCGACGAACGTGGCGAAACAGGTTCAAGAGGCGGAGAAAACGGACGAGGAGAAAAATGGACATTACTTTGTGAAGGTACGTGTCGATAGAACGAGAGCAAAAGGGGGGACAAATAGTCTATTAACGATCTGGTACGCTCGTGTATGTTCCAGCTGTTGAAACAGGAGACGGACAGGCTTCTGTCGTTGGCCGCGTCAGCGGAAGCGGAGTTGGCCAGCGGCGATTCTGTCGCGCTTCCGGAAGAGGCAGCCGGAAAACTGCGGTCAGCTGCGGGCAAAGCTAGGTTGCTGGCTTCCCAGAAAATGCAACAGTTCGAGGGATTGTGTCAGAAAAACATTGTAAGACTTCGGTTCGATGTTCTGTTAATCGGATTATAAGTAACGACGGGCTCGTAATCGCTTATCTTGCAGAGTTAACGATTTCTAGCTTTTGAGTAATGTAGTTTTTTCGAACTTTCAGCTTTAAATGTTAACCCTTCCATAGGCAACCAAATTAAATCAAATTTCGACGATAATTTCAAAGTGTATTTGTCAATTATCATCCCAAGTATCCTGAGCGACAGAATATAAATGTCCCGTTGCTTATGACAGGGTTAATGGCATAGATTTTTTCACCTTGGTTCTTCTGATTCAGAATCAAGTGCCAGGAGAAGAATTTCCAACGACGAACGAGGATCTGGCCGGCTTCTGGGACATGGTGATGCTGCAAGTGGTCCAAGTAAACGAGCTGTTCGATCAAATCGAAAAATTACGAAATTCCCAGTGGCAAGAGGTACGTTCAGTTTCCGTTCACCCTCAGACAACCCCTTGTTCCTCGAAGTCTTCCAAAAGAACGTTTTCCTCGAAGGAAACTCTCGATGATATAAAACCAGTTCGACCTTCCTGTAGATCCTTGGCTCCCTCTGTTAACGATAAACGTGTACGATTCGAAACTTCGATGCCTCGCGGATCTGAAGAATCATATTGTAAAAAGAAACATCCGTTGCGTTCCACCGAACAATTATCGCTCGAGGCTCGTTTGTGCGACGACGCGTTTCAAGTTTTAACCGGTTCATCGAATTTCGAAGAAGCTGAACAACAATCGACGGGAAACAATTGTCCATCCTTGTCTAAAAATCTTAACGAAATACAATCCCTGGAAAACGATATCCCTGTCAATCCTTGCACCTCCTACGTCGTGAATTATGTGAATGCTTTGCACCCTGATGTACACCCTTTTCATTTCGACGAATCGAATAGTGCTTCGGGCAATTTTCTCCCCTCCGAAGATGTTTTTCGTATCTCCGGACGCGGTTCGAGAAAAAGATTATCGAAATTGGAAGTGATTTTTAGCAAGAACAGTGGTAAAATTCAATCAGACGATCCCGAAAGAATGACAGATAATATTCAGAGGTTGATAAAGGAAGAAAAGAATGAAAATCCGTCGGGTAGAAGGGACTTATCTGTTGGGAGAAAAATGGAAAATATTAGAAGAAAATCTAAATCGTGCAGTCCAATTACAAGAAACGAGATTCAAACTCAAAATCATCGAAGAACGAGATCAAGAACCCCGGAGAAGAAACCTCGAAGAAACGATTCGGTTAAATCAACTGTTAACGATCAAGAAAAATCACGCGATCTAAATTCATCGGTTTCTCGCAAAAGGAACGAAGAGAAAGTTTCTGTTTCTCAAAAGAACAAGTTTCTTTCCCCTTCGTGTAAGGGGAACGCTAAAAACCTTAGCTACAGTGTAACATTCTCGGACGACGTCAAGAAAGTGAAGAAATCGATCAGCAGCAATGAAAGAAGCTCAAAATCCTTGCCAAAATCAAAGAATATATCGCATGAAGATTCAAAGAAGAAAATGCATCGATCAAGCAACGAAAAATCGCTCGTTAAAGTTCAGAATTCCAGAATGAAGGAGAATCTGAAGAAAAATGTTAGTAAGATGAATCGGAATCTTTCTATTTCCAGTGAAATATGGTCCAACGTCGATCCCAACGATAATAGATACAAATCACATAGAAAAGTAGATGTACCCGAAGGAAACTGCACCTTTCGTGGAACCTGGAACTCGAAGAAGCCGAATCAGACGACAGAACGATCGAAAATAGTTGACGAAGATGGAGGTGTTTGTTCGGAGGTGTCGGACAACGTTATCTGGCGATTGAGCGACTCGAAACCTTTCATTCCACTGTCTCAAGAAACTCTTCGTCAACTGAGACAGGTGTACAACGCTGAGAATCAATCTCATTCATCCGCGATAGCGGACAGGTCTGAAAAATTGGCTCGAATGAAGGTATACGACAAGAAGAGGAAGCACGTGTTGAAGATCCACGAAGAAGAATCCTCCAAGAAGCTCGTTTCTCGAGGAACATCCGTCCATACCGAAAATCAGATTCGAGACACGAAATCCGTGAATTTCTGTGACGAAACGACAACCATGAGCGAACCAGCAGATCTTACAAACGAGAATCGTGATTTTTCCGTCCAATGTTTATTATCTTCAGATTGTCGTGCTTTGAATAACGAACGCACTCTGCTTATAAATAACATAACAAATTGGTCGGAGAAAGAAACGGAGATCGAGAGTTTCCTGTCGTCTTTGATGTCTTCGTTGAGCGCCGAGATTGTCGGGTCCGGAATGTCCAGGAACAAAGATTCGGAAGTGAACAGCTGCGTGAGCATCAAGAAGCTGAGCTACGGTTTAATTGCTGAGAAAATTAATTCCTCGAAAGTAAACGCGAGCCTCGTGGTAGATATTTCTCAACACGTTCGTTCGGACTTCACCGTTCGACCATTGCGCGATCGCAAAAGCGGCAAAAGCGTGAGATCGATCGATTTGGACAAGTATTTGCCGTTGAAGAGGGAGATGAACGTGGCTGGCTACCTGGAGGATCTGAAGTACGCGAAACTGTTCCCGGAGAAAGTGGAGGTTCCTTCGGATAACAAACGTTTGCCGATTAAAATGAAACACGCCTGTGCGTTCGTGAAATCGAACCGCAATCTTTGTCGATTGTCGTTGTATTTGTACGTGTACGGTATTCTGAGTCTCGTTCTCTTATTCCTGAAAATCGATTCGAGCAATCGGTGGCTATTCGATCCAAGTCTTTTGTTCAATTTGTATTAACCCTTTCGACTGAACCGACTCACAAATTTTTGTACACCATGTAAACCGTGACTCCTATAACTGTCTCGAAGCTTAATTGAGATACGATAAGTAGTTCTTTTGGTTATATTATATGTATTAGGGGATCTGATAACCTTCAGAATAAGCTTTGAGATCATTTGATGAGTCAGTGTTATATTCTGTATCGATGTAAAAAGGGTTAAAGACTGACATAATGTAACAGAATGTAGTATTCTCCTTGCATTTGTGAAATAAAAATGTTCTCTCGATGCGTGTACTTACTTCTGTTGTGTCTGTGTTGTCTTTATTCCGATCGAAGCACACGGTGAGAACGAAGATGATAGAAGATAAGCTGTGTATAGAAAATTTGAAGCGGATCGTTTACATACAAGTAGGTTTTCTATTTGTTTCTGGATGAATTTTAAAATTTGATTACTATCAGTACTCCATTTTAAAATATTAGGTAAACCGTAAAGAAATGTCTAAGAAAAGAATGCTAAGAATTTATGTCACGATCGAATACATTCTACAGCGGTCCGCTAATGCAATTGCCACTATATTATCGAATT
Source organism: Stelis phaeoptera (assembly GCA_943735885.1). NCBI lineage: Eukaryota > Metazoa > Arthropoda > Insecta > Hymenoptera > Megachilidae > Stelis > Stelis phaeoptera. Next base: position 10,354,358 of record OX030941.1, on the reverse strand, counting down.
TGTTAACTTTCTAATCGTTCCGTCTCGATTCTTTTTCCTTTTGTTTCCAGACGGTGCCGGAGAAGAAGACGTTGATCGGTAATCCGCTGAATGGTAGCACGACGAAACGTCGTGTCACGCCTGTTCACAAAATCAAACCAACGGCGAACAGCGAGGCGAACAAGAAGGCTAGAGAGGCACGTGAACTGGCTCGCAGGCAATTAATCGAGGAAAGAAGGCGAGCGATGCGCTCGAACGCGCAAAATTCCGAGAATACCGTCAAGATCTTCGCCCCGGATACGTAACGATAAAAAAACAAAATGGATGGATAACAGAAAAAAAAAAATATATATACATATATATGGCAGGGAATCAAACGCCTCGAGCCACGAATCAAAGCACGATATTCATCGATGCAATCTTATTCTGAAAACTGGTGCATAATTAAAACGAAAGCTTTTTTAAGAACCGATCCAAGTTAGATCGGTCACGTTCATCGTATTCGACCGTAATTATAATATTATAAAATACTCGTGAGATTTGTTGCTACGTCATGAAACGAAACGGACGCGATTTCGTAGAATGTTGATTATAAACAGCCGCTGATTAATGCTTCGTCCGTGAACGAGCTATCGTTAACCCTTTCGTTCCGCCAAACGTATATATACGTCATCGAAAAGCTAAGCTCCAAAGTTTTTCGAAAATATGATATTCCAATGTTTGCAAATTGCTAAAGATATATTTCCAAGATATTTCTAAATTTCTAAGTTCCCAAGAATTTATTTTCTGAATATTTTTACGAAAGGGTTAATGTCTCGTCGATAAGATAAAGGGGCCGAAAGTTTTTCGCCTAAGTGCGAAGCAATAAGAACGATCGAGGTACGATGTGTTTTTTTTTTTTTTTAATTAAGGTACGTTCTCCCGTTTTTTTACGCACCCTTCGTTTCCCTACGATTTTACACGCTGTGATGTTTCGTGCTAATCTTGTTACGTTTTATATCGATTTAACGGTGTCGTTCGATTTCTACGATATTTAAAATCATTTCGATCTTGCGAACGTTTGGGCGTTCTCTCAAACTCGTGTTTCATTTTGATGTTTCACGAGGTAGAACGGATTTGTTCGAGAACTAGACAGCTGAAAAAGAATTAATCTACGTTTCAGTGGTCGAGAAGAAAGAAACGACTCAGAGACTGCCTCTTGTCTGTAGAAATTTTGTTTCTTTTTCTGTCAGATCATATTTCTGTATCGCGTTTGGACGAGTAACGTATATTTATACGATGACGTATTGCGCAGAGAAGAATTCGCAGGAAAAATGTTAACACGTGTTGACTGCCACGGTGAAAATTAAAATTTTTATTTATTCGGTTAAGCAATTCGGTGTATAAATATATGTGAATAGTTTTTGACAAACCATATTCAATAAGGGTTCAATTCTCGATGATACAAGACTCATGGTGTCGATCGCCTTCGATCCCCATGGCAGCCAACATGTTAACGATCAGCAGGATGATAGACGAATCTATTATGTATTCAAGAACATTAGTCACACTTTAGGAAGTTAAACGAAAAAGGATTAAAAGAAATAAAGAACCGCCTGGATCAAGGATCCAAAGGAGAACGTTGTGGATTGTTTTCTTTCGTTGTTTTCTTGAACCAGGCCACGTATTTTGCCTCGTGAGTTATTTTTAATGTGTACATAGATATATGATTTTTTCAAAAGAGGTATCACACGATCGATCGTACTCGCCTAAATAGTTTCGTTCGTGAAACGTTCTTAAGATGAATCGAGATCGGAAGAGGATCGTGAGAGTTGCGGGTGAAACCAGAATGATTCCTATTATTTGTATTATTCGTATCGTTTCTAACAAATGCCTAATTAATTAATTACTCTTTTTAAACACCCTGAATTGTATTATTTTAATCGTGTTGATAGGTCTTGTGCGTCGACACTGACATTCCCGTAGAAACAGGGCCGCATTTATATTTTTGTATGTCCTGGCTACAACATCGCCTTATCAGGTTACAAACAAATTATTAACTTAAAGTCTGATTCAATCGATAATCGAGGCTCCGGTATTATAAATTTAATATTTCAAATAAACGCGGCCCTATGTAGAAAGAGACGGTCTTCGGACTCCCCGATAGTTTTCTTCTCTTTTCTTTTTAATATAATTCTTAAGTTTAAGGTGTATGCGATAGATAGACAGGTGTAATTAGAGCTCGTCCAACCAAATAACACGCGCTACCTAATTAAGTAACTCTCGAGTGTCGCGTTGTCGATGATATGTGTGCTGACGATTGAAATTCTTTCTTTTTCTTTTCTTTTCTTTTTTTTTTTAATAAAAGAAAGGAACGAAGACATATGTAATTCTCAAAGCGTCTTTCTGCCCGTGGAACACGCAGGAGCACGCGTGTCAGGCCACGTTATTTATTGACTGTTGATTCCCTTGGTGCCTTGATTATTTATACGTGTGTACATACGTAACTCGACTGACAACCACGACGCTCGATTACCGTATCGCATCGTGTCAATTCTTGATCGTACGGAGTCATAATCGAATCGCCGACAAACGTTTCGTCGACAATATTTTCTCCGAGACTACTCGGCTGTCGCTGCTCGTTAACACTTTGACAGCCAATGTATCATATCTTTGAATTGCAATCTGAAATCTAATTCTTCTGTGGCCTACACTATAATAATTTACTCGGCGATCTCTTTTTTTTTATATGTGAAAAGCGTTGTTTAATCTAACAAGATATTTATGTTTTAGAAACCTATGTGTTCACTATCGAGTTAATACAATTTTTGATGAAAAATAAGCCTCTGATGGTTAACGATTGATTTACGACTCAATCAAAATGATAAGAGGTCCTTGATGCGAATCATTTCCAAGTTATAAAGGCGGTGGTAGTACACGCTTATTTTATTCATTTGACATAAAAATTGTCAACGATACGTTTGTCAAAGAACAACAAACATCGATAAATGAGAATAAAACGAAGACACGTTGAAACGTTTCGTTGATCAGTTCGATTAAATAATTTCACATGCAAACACGGGGACGAAGGAACTCGGATCAGTTTTGTTCTCATTTATCAGTTTCCGCCTAAATAGATTCGATCGATCGTTTAATTCGTCACGAATCAATGTGCTCGAGTAGCAACTAATTTTTTTCTTCTCTTTTTCTTTTGTATTTTAACGCAGCAAACGTGTGACTGTACATAAGCGTGAAAGAACAATGTATGCATGGCTGTAATCGTGTAATTTTGCAGAGATATTATATATTGTAGGTTGTATTTTGGCCAGCAAACACAGTCCACGTATCGTAATTTAGTTTTCTTCGTTTTAACGCGTTGATCGTCTCGGCGACGCAATGACACTGATTATTTAAATTTTGAGTTAAAATTATTCGAATTGAATAGTTCCGGGACTGAAGTATCGTTGTAAGGGAATTACTAAATTCGAAATTGTTATTTATTGATTGCTAGTAGTTTTGTAAATTAACCCTTTCGCTGCTATTAGCATCGCCTTCAAGTTCTTAACCAATTATTATCATTCTTTTACCAAATGATTTGTGTCGCTGCAGCCTGTAGTACACGTTTCGCGTTAATTTCTACCACAGTGAAGGGGTTAATCCTTGGACGATGAACCGCTGAAACGACGATAAGTTAAATTTAGTTTTTAGGCCCTTTATCACTTTGATTTTCAACATCTAAGCGCCTAAATTTATTTGAAATTCCCTTGCATTTGTCAACCAAGGATTAATATACTTATCGCCTGTGTATTCTGCGTCCAGGTGCTCACCTTAATCCCACGCGTAGTAATTTATATTCAGAACAATGCTGTCCTCCTTAGTTGGAACGTCCTATCTACCATTCACCAAATAAAGATATGAAATTTATAATATTTTATACCGTTTAAGCAAAATCGATACATCACAAATACTTTGTACTTATTCTCTATTTTCCCAAAATATTTGGAAATGTTAATTAGGATGATTGAACCGAGGAGGGTAGGATATCCCCCCCCTCTGTAGTATCCGTACCACCTTTACGACACCTTTCTCGAGAATTCGATCCAAAGCAGCGTTATTTACTGTACGAGAATGATCGTGTTTCAATTCTTCGATACTTTTATCACACTGTTTCAGTTGTTAGATTAAGAAGCGAACGATAAGATTCTTCTTTTCTGTTTTTTACCTTGTATTAAGAGACGAAATCATGTGTGCCCGTGAATGGCAGGAAGCGCAAATTTTTTACTTATCCTTCTGAACGATTCGATGCGAATCGATTATCTTCGTTCTATTTTTTAAGCGAACGCATAAACGGTTACGATTATTTATTTATTAGATACTATTAAACTGTCCATACACTTGTTCTCAGTGAATTAATAAAAAACGAAGAAAAGCCTGGGTATTGTTGTTCAATGATGAGACAGGAATCGGAGTATCATTTAACAGCATCCTTATTTTATTCCTTATACAATATTATATTCATCGTCCTTTAATTGTTACAAATATTTCCCTTTTTATCGACGACAACAGAGCGCAAACGGGCACCTGTCATTCGATCGATTCTCCAATCAAGTTTAATATTTTTTATTTAGAAAATATCAAGTTTTAGCCCGGCTGAAACTCTTGTAAGTTTTGATCTGTTGTTTTCACAGTATTTCCTCAGTTTTATTATCATTAATAGCATACCAAATGTCCTGTACCGTTATCGTTCATTTTCAGTGACAAGATTGATTAACAAGGATATTGGAAACAACGATTGGCACAATATAGTACTTGTTCCGAGCACACGGGTTCAACGACCTTCGTTACGCTCACGATGAAATCGAACTTGGTCCCATGACGAATTTCCACCATTCCTCTCATCGTAGTCCAAGAAGAAGAAGAAGAAGAAGGAAATATGTATTCGCTCCTCAAACGGTCCGATTCACTTCGTCTTCCGTCCCTTGGTAAACGAAGGAGGGCGTTTCGAAGCTATCGAATGAAATTACGTTTTCTCCGTCGGATTTCCACGTTTCACGCGAGACAGATCAAAGTCTTTCCCTCGTTCATCTTATCCTGAACCTTGTCGCTGGCCGTCGATTTTTCCGCTTGGCCGCTGATCACCGCGCAAACGAATGTCAAAGCCACTCCCAACACGGCACTGTAGAAAGCCCATCCTGAAACATTTGCTAAATTAAATGTACTTTTCAAGAAAAACGCGAATTTTTCTATCCCACTGGGATTTGGATTTGAAATTCTTCTTTTACCAAGGGAACAATCGGCGAGGTAGAAAGCATCCGCTTCCGGGCCACAAATCCTCTGAACCCTTTCTGCGCCCCAACCAGCGGGATACAAAATCATCCCCAAAAGATACGATATTCCTATCAGAATAGAAAGAAGGAAGGATTAAAATGATTATTAAATTGAATACACTACAGAGCACATTAACACGTTGGCTACCACGAGGGTCACCGGTGACCGGTACCCGAAATTTTTTACAATCAAATAATTAACAAAAGAAATGACGAAACAAACCACGGATAGCGTTATCATTAAGCTGATAATGCTAGCTATCGATTTGAAAGGTTAAATTTGAAAATTAGGTGATTATATTCTTAATAATTAGGATTTCAACGTGTCTGAACTACTGTGGCAGTCGACGTGTTAATAATGATAGCATTACCTGCAATTACTTGGGCCACACCGGCCAAATTGAAGATACTCTTTCTTCCGATGCTCTGTATACAGCAACCGACCAGAGCTGCTAGCACAGTCATCGCCATGATTGCCAGACCAAGGGACAAGAAGAAGTAGGATGCTTTCCAACAGCCTGGAAACACACTGGAATCCGTGGCGAAGCCATCGACGTTGAAATTCCCGCAATGCGTCTTTCCGTGTAGCCTGGTACAACGATTGAAGATCCCAACCGTTGGTACGTACAATTCGGACCCGTTCCCTAATGTTTAAACAAATTCTACATCATGCTGCTAATATTGGATTTCTTTGTCACTTACGGCTGGTACAATGGGAACAATTATGTTTATAGTATTCGAGGTTACAATTGGAAAGAAGGAAGAATTTATCTTCTGTAGTCGAGAAGGCGAAGAAGACAATTACTTGTGTCTTTAATCGTCTGCGGTCCGACGAGCCATTTCGGTGTGATGAGAGCCGATAAGACTGCCATTAACGCTACCAGGGACAGTAGCGTCCATAGCAAACTACGACCAGTGACTATCACATAGCACATGCTGCCGATCAAGTGTGGGTCTATGCCATCCTTCGAGCTCAAAGTTCTCCCTGAAACATACGAAGACGATGATTATCTTCGGTATAGCATCCTGAAATGGTCTTGTCCGGTGTTACAAAGTAAGTTCGATAGACTTTACATTCCTCGATTTGACAAAGTTCGTTACTTCGAAACACTGAAACGATGTCCAGCGCGAAACGTGGACATCGTTATCGTGGTTTTGTCGGACAGCGAGGGGTCAACGATTCGGGCTGGGTGTTTCGGACGACTGAACGAGAATAAATGCCACTCACATATGTATATATTTCGGGGAAACGTTGGGCACGGACAGGCCGTCATTAAAAGTAACGTCGTAAGCTTGCTCGCGTTACCGGTTTCGATTTTTTATTCCGAAACGCGAGCCCGCCAACAAAACAGCCCCTTCTTCTGTTTCCCGGCTCGTAAAACAGCCACGTGTGTATTAGGAGCGTGCAAAAGCGTTCATTATTTATGAAACAATACTGTTTAGATAACTTTTGACTCCCGCCGGTCTTCTCCCAAAGTATCTACGTGTCGGGAGATCGATCAGAAGCCTTGCCCCTCCCTCGAAACTGACCCATTTTCCACTTCTAACTTTAGACCGACCCAAATTCGAGATTCGTGGATGATTTAGGTGGCCGTTCTTCGTCCGATACTTCTGCTTCTTCAAGATTTCTCGATTCCCCTCCTTTAATACCCGCAAACTTAATCCGTTTCGTTCCTTCGTGGCGGATGAACGATTCCCTTTGATGTCGCCGACACGTGGCGAATCGGTAGACCACGACGCGACGGCCGCTCTTCGAATGTAAAAAGACCTCCAAATCAACTCGCATTTCGGAGTTCTTGTGCCACCGATGATCTCAGAAGGTTCGGGAATCTTATTAAAGCTTTCGTATCGTCCGGGAATTTTGAAATTTTTGTATTTAACCTGACCCTAACCCAATTCTATTCCATAAAAAAAAAATCGAATGGTAATAATAAAAGATGGATAGTTCGACGTTGAAACTATACGTCGGTTATTGCGGTTAGACTTTCTGAATCCGGTGGCGGTGGATTCATTAAATCCAATGCGAGCACGGCGACAGTATAAACATAAACAGCGATTAAAGGGTCGATCCTAAGTAAACTGGGTGTTGAGTGGATGTCGAGGAGGTCGGGCGCAAGAAATGATAAAAATAAGACCCGGCAGATGTACAGTGTGAAACGATTCTAATTAAACACGTCTCCCCATGTTACTTAAGGATGACGTTGTTATCGTTCAACATCTCATTCCGGTTTGATATTTTTATCTATCAAAATACCTATCTTCAAACATTCCTTTTTTTTTCACCCTTCTTTACAGCTTATTAGAATTATTGGTAATTCGAATGGTCATTACTTCGATTGGGAATTGTTATTAATTGTTAGTTACTTAATTAGAAATCGTCGTATTGGATAGTCCAAATTCTGAATAATAGAAATTACGTAAAATTGTGAGAATAATAGGTAAAATTTGGGTACACTTTGGGAATACTTTCAATTACTTAATTAGAAATCGTCGTATTAGATAGTCCAAATTCTGAATAATAGAAATTACGAAAAATTGTGAGAATAATAGGTAAAATTTGGGAGTCTTTAGCGTGCACATTGAAATTTGGAAATAGGCAATCTTTTAGATATAAAATCATAAGAATCATAGAGTGCATGAAATTTATGTTCATCAAAGCGTTAGTAAATCATGATCAAGTCAGATTGGACCGTTCGAAAGAGGACCGACGAGATAACAAGCATCAAAGCTCGTGTGTAGGCTGACTGGTGTTCGACGAACTGAGCCACAATTTTTTTTTTCTTTTTCTTCTTTCTTCTTCCATTTTAATCGTTCGCGTTCATTGTTGTGGCTTGCCACGCCTTAACAGAACGTAGTAGGGGCCCATTGTCTCGCCACCAGTCCCCTTACTGAATTAATTTTCGAAGTTTGATTCGACACCGGGGAGAACGAGACAACAGATCAGAAGCAGAGCCTCGAAATCGGACAGATGGAAAGCTAGAATTCTTCTTGAAAACCATATTTATTGAGGGCATCGAAGTTACGAAGAATTTTCCATGAAAGCTCAACGCAAGAATTTTCTACCCATTGCAAACAGAAGGTGTGGAAATTGCCACGATGGGAATTGAAATTCCAAAGAATTTCCTTCGCAATCGGTTGCGAAAAGAAACCAGAGAATTCGCTAAAAAAGGAATTGAGATTCCATCGAAATCCGCTAGGAAAGGAATCGAAATTCCAAAGAAGTTCCTATGGAAATCCAACGCAACAACTTTCGACCGATTACGCTTATCAGAATCGCGAGGAAATCGCTGACGGAAGGAATTCAAATTCAAAAGGAATTCCCACGGGAATCTTCCGTGAATCACGGCCGTAAGATTACGAGAAGGGCACGATGAGAATCGGCGAAGAAGAAATTGAAATTTCCACGATGTTCGTGAACTTCTTCCTCGGCTGGGTATCGCGGAATGCGATATCCTTCCTCTTCCTCTCTCCTTATGGTCCGTGGACGGCAGACTCTTGACCATTAGTCATCCAGCAATGGGTCCTCTGTCCGGCAGCTCGTTATCAGAAGGGCGTAAGTCGACGGCCAGTGCGAACTTCACGCTCGTAAATTCAAATCACACGTTTCCGGCCAGAGTGGGCACAACCGCTTCTTCACCGGGGCTCATCTTTATTCGCAAGGTGTAAACCGAAAACCTTCCGTGTTATGCCACGAATATCTTATTAGTCATTAGATATTTATCATTGACAAAGATCTATCGATTGTTGTGTATCAAATGGCCAGTTTCGAAACGTATATCAATAGATTAGTCCATTTGGTGAGTGTCTAACTTCCAATCCCTATTTCTGCCAATAAAATTAGAATATCGACGAAGCGTTTACGTAGCCAGTTTCATCGGTCTTCCAGCATTAAACCGATGTGCCATAAGTGGCATTTCTCTATGCTTTTATGTTATGAAATCGTGCCAGACTTTCCAAGTTTCGAAATCGGCCATTTGATACGCGACGATATAATGCAAAAGGGTTTCTCTGTAACTTATAGAAATTCTTACGATACAAAATGGCCGCAGTTGGAAAGAATCGGAGTTCAATTTCAGAAACACGAGACACCCACTCGTTGCATAATCTAGCAACAACGATGCAGACCATCTGCGAGCCAGCTGTTGGACAGGTGCTCCCTTACTTCTCCAACCTCTTGTTTTCGTCCCCTTCCGTCCCTCTTAAAGATCCATACAGGTTCACCTCCTCTTCTTCTTCTTCTTTTCCCTTTTTTCTTTTTACCTGTTTGCTTCGTGGCGTACACACCGTCGATTTTATCCGACGGTAATTTATCGCCATCTCAAACGATCGGCCCTCCTCCCTTAACCGATCGTGGCCGATTAAATATTTCGGGAGAAAAACGATTCTGCGAAACGATCTTTCGTCTGTTCCTATAACTTAACCCTTTGAGCCGTGCATTCAGAATTCATTTTTCTTCCGTTCGATAGTTAACAACTTTCGTGTAAGGTTCCTCCTGGTAAAATTACGTTCGACAAAACTATGACGTTTTTAGAAGGTTTCAGGAATGAATTCTGAACCAGATTATTGAAGAATCGAAGGAACAAAGTCAGGTTTCAATGGGTTAGTTCGAGGTCTCATCGTTGGCGGATTAACAGGCTAAATTCCCTTTTGTTCACGGACAGATTTACAGTTTCGTGGAACGATTTGCGTTCCGGGAACAGCCACGCCTATTCCCATGAATCTCTTTCGAAAGGGTTACGGCATTCCACGTTAGCTGTATCCTCCGTGAAAAAAAACGTAAGAAGTCTTCGATCAATTTTTTAACACCCTTTGCCAACGATCATGCCCCTTGCATGTCCCTTAATATTCCCATTAACAACATACAAACTTCCCTTTTTCAACTTCGGTTCAGATCGTAAGGATCAGACTGCAACTCGCTACTCAAATCTCTAAAGTATCGCGTAATGGCTCGCCCGAATAAAATAAAGGGTTTGAAGATTAACGATAGACGCGTACATAAAAAAAAGGATCATCAGGAAGTGTGAGTCTGGAACGGAATTACTTCCGACCAGATTGGAATCCTATTTACGGACGGTTCGTGATAACAGTTCGATGCCGAGGCGCCTATCCTCCGCGATGGAACGATCGTCGAGATAATTAAGGTACCACGAGCAAGACGACCAAGCTTAACGGTGATTTCCAGCGCATCTAGCCAAGTCCAGCAATTAAGATAATCACCGATCACGCGCTCCGACTATGCGTCTCTCTTAGGCCTGATACACACTATCGGATCACGCTTATATACTTTGCTCTCGATTCGATCAAATATTTCTCTTATGTCAAAGCCGTCAATGTACGATTCGATCAATCTCAAACACTATTCCTCGAACGTTGAACTGTATATAATTCTAAGCCAGCTTAGAGTGTTGTTATTTATTATCTTTACTCGATCGTTTTGGCTTATAGCTGGATACACAGGTAATTGCGAATTGAGAATTAGGATCACATGCAAACTTAACGCAACAGAGCCTCTAGAATAATGTTCAACTGTGTTTATTTAAATAGAAATCTCGATAATTGATCTACGAAATCCGTAGTTAAATGACATTTTGTTCAGATAATAGAATATCTGGATACCGGAGGATCTACTATGAACAGAGTGTGTATCGTGCCTTAGTCTCCTCGTTGGTGGACGTTGACCAGTACCTGGAATTCTTTCAGGTTTCCAACGATTTTTTATCCAATCCTCCTACCTTTCCATTTTTCTAGCCATAACCGTTGCGTCCGATGCAACGGGAAGTTTGTGGGAAGTTAATTGTTGACGCTGTCGCGGTCGATGTCACGTATTCGTGACTTTGATCGACCCGTTAATCGAGACATTTTTCAACCCTGATAAAGCTAATTATTTATCTCGCAAGTAATTTGTCTCGAACTTGCAATAGATTATTCTTCGTTAACTCTTTCAACTGTTTGGAAACTTAAAAATTGTCGAAACTTGAAAAGTTGGGAACATGAAACTTTTTAAGAACACTATGCTTGTAGGAATGTAGAAACTTTGTAATGTTATATTTTTAGAAACTTACTTTCCTCTCGATCAACGCGGTCGACTCGATAGAAATCAAACGATAGAAAATCAGAAAAGGTAAAATTTGGATTCCCCGTTTCTTTTGCTCGTACATTTCCAACTTGTCTCTTTACATCTTTTCCCGTTCCATTTGTTCCTGCTAGCTGAGACCAGCATAGCCAGTCGCTGTGTCATCGAGCCTCGATACATCATAAATATAAATTGCTTTCTGGATACGTGTTGGTACAAATAGGACTACGGGCCACGAATGAACACACACGCGCGACGAAGTTGTCGACACACGACTGCGGTACCGGAATCTTAATGCCGCGGAAAATGACAAATGAATTGCACGACGAATTTCATGCTGTTCAATTTGCCGCGGTGGCTCGTTGCTTTTTCATTGATTTCCAAGCCTTTTTTTACTCTCAACCGAGGTCGTGCACCTTTTTCCACTCCCCTTGGAAAATTCGGAAGTGAAATCCTTGGAAAGCGTGTACAATATTTTATGATATATAATGAAAATGCCGACAAGCGTTGAACGTATTTAATTGCAACAAGTAGCCAACGGTGGAAGTCCGCGAGTGGGCAACACGCGCTTCCTGAAGATCGAGATAAGGCTGTCTGGCCGAAGTGCTATGAACTCGGCTCGATAAATTGCAACGCGTCCTATTTAAGTATCCAGAACGCACTCGTTGTATTCGGTCCCGAGGAATCATCGTTTCAAATAAAAAAAAAAAACAATACAAAAGGATCATTTATTTTCTCACCGTCGCGTCGTACATGCAGCTACCGATTCCTTGGAAACGCATTAACGGCCGATTACGAATCCATTCCAGATCGGTTAGATCGCCAAAGGGAGCTCGTTTTCTTGGTATACATGAGACCAAGAACACGGCTCGCATCGGTGCAGCCGGTTGGAAGATTAGAATGCACCGTGCATTCGCTTCCCGAACGACTTGCACGAACAGAGACATGGAACACGAACAACCAGCGGGCGAGGATCGCGAGAAAACACTCTCTCTGGATCTCTCACTTAACCCTTCGACGTTCGTCGATGGGTCTTCTTAGACCCCGGCGGTCTCTTTTTTTGTATTGATAATAAATTTAAAAAATTGGATCGATTTACGTATTCAACGATTCCTTGACAAAAGCATCGTGCTTGTGAGAAATCTGCTGCCCCTCTTGCAATGTTTACAAATGAAATAACACGACCGCGGCAAAATTTCAAAGGGTTAAAAATAAAACTCTCAATGTTCATTCGTTCGACGAAGAATTCCATAGAGAATCATGACCGCGTCTGGCATTATTTAACGCGACGTCCCTCGAATCGCAATTGAAATGCGTCGTTCGCCAACGATTTCCAACGAATCGACCGTTAATAAAAAGAAAAGACAAAATTCGCGATCGTGTGGAGAATACCGATAAATCGATCGAAGGTTTCCAACGGGACGTGTGATTTATCGGATCGTTCAATTAGCCTTCTAATTGACGTATCGTCTTCGCCATTGATTAGGCGTTATCGTGGAAATCCATTTGCGTGTCTGACCCAGTTTAACGCCGGCGCAACCGTAGACACCGGGCACCGTATCTGCCGACAGGAATCGGGCAACTCCTTTTGTGCGTTCGAACGGTCTCCTCTTCGAGCACGAGTCGCCCGCATTCCTTCGTTAGGTACGTACCCGTGGAGAAGAAAAAGAACCGAAGACCACCTTCCACCTTCCAGGAGAAAATAAGAGAATAAGAAAAGGTGAATTTAGTGGAGAGTCTGGCGAATAATGCAGTCGTGCCACGTATTTTTGAATGTCGAACGGAAGAATTTCAAGTGTATATCGTAAATCTGTGAACTGAGTCATAACCGTGCATAGATTTATCCTCGAAGCTCAGATAAACTTTGAACAATGTCATTATTCACGGTTTTATTTAATTAATCAGCAATCTGGATCTAATGATTTTCAGCTGAAAATAAGGCTAATAAAATATTCGAATTATATTATTTACGAAAGCTAACGAGTGCAATGCTTAATTTGAACAAACAACACTAACAATGATTTGTTTTTTAACCAACATACTATAAGGTCCCTTGCAAAGTGCTTTGTTAGTACAGATCTTTATTAAGTCGTAAAAATTGTGCGTTCGAAGCAGTTTGTGCACCGATGACACATCCCTGTGTGTACAAGACAGAAGTTGAGCCGGTGTGGAAGACACGCGTGTCCACGGTGCGAGGGTGATATCGAAATACTATCGCTTCCCACGCGAGAACGAGCCTCAGAAACGTTCCACGTTCACGTGCGTGCGTAAAAGCCGCCTTATTGGGAAACTTTAATGGCTAGAGCACGGCCAGGCAATCGTACGTCGAGCATAATTTTAAGCCTTCTACCATATTTGACCCACGATTCATATCGTGACAGCCACCACGGGATATTCGGTAACGAGACCACCCTTTCATCGGATTTCGCAACATTTTCACCGTTCTAACGAACGAACGCCGGAGGTTCGAACTAGGAAAGAAAAATATCTCCTACTTGTGTCATTTTTAGATCAAATTAACGCTGGTGTCATAAGTTTGTTAAAGATTGCTGAAAGTTTGCAAATTTTACAAAATAGAATATTTTCTAGTCTGGGCTGATGGGAGGCTTAACCCTTTGCACTCCGAATTATTTTTCAATTATTCTTTTCTTTTTTAACTGGCAATTTAAAAATGTTAAATACGACACGACGTAGGAGTCCCTGTGATTAAAACTGATGTCGGGAGACTGAAGAATGCAATTGTTCAGCTCTTCCCAGCTTTCGTGAATAATTCTAACGTCACGTAAAACTTCCTTTTCTTTCAGTCACGGTTTATCTCTGTTATCACTGCGTACAATCACGCGTAACTTAAGCTAAGGGGAGAATTTTACCCCTCGTTTATCCTTGCTCCTTTCAAGTTAAACCTTCCCCAAGTTCTCCCAGAGACCAGGAAAGCAAATGGTGGGATGTGTTCCGTCTGCATTCGAATCAAGATTCACGCCGTAAAATATATACTATAGACGGTCCGATTTCATCCAATAGGACGAAAGGAAATATTCTACAACTTGTTCGCATACGAATCCAACGTTTTAGCACCAACAGTGAATTATACAGCCTCCCTATCGGTGAGAACGTGTCCCTGCACGGACATGGCGTTATTACATCGTAGAAATACCACGGCGGACCGTTTCGTTCGCCACGTAATAACTGTCATAGGCGTTCGCGATCGCGGTATCGTCCCCGTGGGCCCAGAACCCATGATGACTTACCAGATCGTAACCAGATCTTTGAGTTTCGAGGTTTACGGCCGTCCGGTGAACCGAAGGAAATCGTGGAAAATCCTTCCAGCCTGTCATATTATTATTTCCAATGTCGTTTCCCGATTTGACGAGCTTTCAAACAAATTACCTTACTTTATTCACTGTCGAGGACGTAAAAAGTTGGTAAGAAATAATTCGGACTCTCAGATTTAATTAATTTTTGTGAATGGTTTTAAGACAAATATCGAATACTCGCTGCTTTAGTAATATTTCTACTACGGAATGAAGTTTTTTTACCGAAACATTCGACACCGTTACGCGAATCCTTTCCAACTTCGTTATCTTATTTCACTGATCCCAGAAATTGCTTGTCGAGGGAATTTCGCGAGAATACTGCGTATTGTGTGTTATATGAATTATTATATGGAGGATTTTAAACGGGGCGAACGGACGGACAGAAACGAACCACTGGACGTAACAACGATTAATTAATTACCACCCAGTCCCTTTCGTTAAAATGTAATTTGTTCCAATTTAATGGTTAAACGTCCAAAAACATCTAAACAAATACGTAAATTGTTATCTTTTCCCATATATGAAATTTTCATTCGTTGTCTTATACCGATGCCTTCAGAAAACTTGAGTTTCGAGTGTACTTTCGATAAAATGAGAAACAATATCTATAAAAGTATTATACAAAGTTTAAAAAACGCCTACCACGAACGAACACTAAACTGATCCTTTAACCATAACAAACACCGAATTTTTTTATGTACTTTTCTCCATGGGGTTCCGATCGGAGAACGATTTCGTCGAGTCGTGACGCAACGCAAATCCGTGCGCGTATTTCTTGTACCTGATCTTGAAAAAAAAGGGGGAAAAAAAAGAAAGAAGATGGAACAAGGCAAGCCGAAACCACCCTGCGATGCATAATTCATGGTGGTGGGTCTGGCTTTATGGCACACCCCAGCCTCACGATGTAAACAGTCGTAAATTAATGCAATTGGCCAGAGCCCGGTTCGCGTGTGTGGCAAAGAAAAAAAAAAAAGAAACCGAAAAGCTTACGAAAGCTCGCGGCTCGCATTAATTTTTAATCTTCTCGTTTCCACACTTAGTAAATTCGAGTTTCTACGGTATCCACGGGGCGCGATCGTCCCGTTCCTCCGCTTCCGTTCGCTAATTGGTCTCATTTAAATGGGCGACGCGTCGTGACGGTTTCTTCCTTCTTTTTCTTTTTTATTCATTTTGCCCGCTGCTCCTTTCACGGATCAAGAATGGCATCGACGATAAATCGAATGGGGAAGACGTGACAGAATGTTGTCAAGTATTATTTAGAGCAGCGTTTCTCAATCTTGTGTCTCGTGCTGAAGTTTTAATCCGACAGTGGCTACGTCGGATACTATCGGATACTACGTCGTGGCTACTTGACTGGTTCGTTTACCCTTTTTTTTTTTTGTATTCATACTGATCAGTCTGCAATTCTGAACACCGGAGACGTCAGAGTTTGCAGACTTTAAACGGGGGAAAGTCGAAAGTATATAACGTCCTTGGTGCGACATGTATCAATTTGATAATACGTCAAAGGGAAATTATAGCGACAGAAATTTGGTCATTAAAAATACAGCAGAGCGTCGGTTACTCCAATCGGTGCTCCAGTGTAATCCTCACATCTCAAATTATGTGATTTTAACCCTTTATCTGGCAAGCATTAAAATTTCAAATGAATAAATTTGGGAGTTATTAAGTTAAGTATATATGCTCTTTCTAAGAGTGCGAAGCGCTGAAAAACTTTATTATCATAATTTATGCAAATTATGCCGATAGAATATGTTGCTTGAGAGCATCAGTGCCAGAAAAGAGCAAAAAATGGAATTTCTTTCACATGCAAGCTGCTAGAAACACATGTTGCTTGATTTAAAGGGTTAAGCTTAATTTCCCGTAGTTCCTCAAAATCCGAAGAATTCGATTTCCAGAACCACCTCGGTCTCCTTAATTAATCGGTCTATGATTTAATATATGCAAATAAAATATTGCATATAGCACCGTTGAAATTCAATTTATTTATATACACAAACGATACGTGAAACGAACGAACCACGAAGAAACACTCCCAAACTACTGAAATCAATTCTTCACCCACCTCGTGCGTCACCTGTTGAGGTCTAAAACTACGAGAAACTTGATTCGACAGCTAGCACTTGAAAATCGAAGCTGATCGATGATCGAATACGATAGAACACGAGTATGAGGTTCGGTTTAATCGACCTACCGTCAAGCACTCGCGAGCTGCGCGGTCAAAGCGCCGAGCTGAACTGAAGCCGAAGCGGTTCGAGATCGCCGCTATAAGTAATGCCATGGGAGAACTGGACGCGAGACTCGATGGCGCGACCACCGATTTTTCTAATGATTTCTTTGATCGTCGATCATTTTTATTCGACAAGTCGTGGGAATGGGAAATAGATAAAAATAATTGAGGATGGAGTAAAATAGGTAGCGTTTAAGTAAATAGTGGAATTAAATGTAAGAAAATTATCCTGTCCAGTGCAAAATAAAGCTTTCCACCTCTTACCAATAATTTGCTAAACACGACGAAAAATATTCTTCGCCTAATTAGCCACTGACGTCGAAAACCAGGAGTGTCGTGTCAAGATAATAGAATCGTAGTCCGAAATGGTAATTAACGTGGTCGTTAGTCAGACACGAGTACAAACCGTTAAAGTAATCACCCTTTCGACGAAAACCCTGTTGATTACGACTCTGATCCCATAAACTGCCGACACACCCCGTTTAAAAGGCACGATGTGTCAGGAGGCTTTTGTTATTGGTTCCACGGTACCAAGGGTCGGTCGATACTTTCCTCCGAAAGGCTTTTCCCTGTTTCATCCACGGGCTGATGTCGCGTATGGCATTCTCCCAGCGTCGGATTACAACCACCATAGGGGTGGTTGGTTTACGGAGCCCCGAGGCACAGTAGGCGCCAGCCTTTATGGATTTATTGCCCGCCCCGTGTAATGTTTCCTTGTTTCGACGTTCGTGAATCGATTCATGGAAAAGTAAGCAAAGGAAACTGTTTTGCGGCGTGTCACGAAGAGCGACGTTCAATTATTCCTTAGACTTCAGAGGGCTTCTCGTAATATTTGGCACGATTTCCCTTCGAATCGCGATCGAAAGCTTGCGAAAGACCATGGTGGATAAAAGGAGCAAGTACGGTTCATCGGCTCGTGACAAACCTCCATCGACAGCAGGTGGATTGTTGATTTCATTTTTATTTTTTCCACGATGAAATTGAACCTTTGTTTCGATTAAATTGACAGCGACCAGCGCAAGGAACTTTCAAGACAATTTTGCTACCGAATTTTTAAAATACTCGGAGGAATACAATGTTCATCCATTACCTAGGGTGATAGTGAGTTCATTAGTTTATTATGCGTTCGATTGAAAAATAATTTCTCAAACTTACCATGATTATTTGTTGTCAGATAAAAAGTATCGTGGATCTCAGAGTTTCGAGGTAATTTTTCTACGATAGAAAATCAATCGGTTTATTATTTTCAATCGTTTTTCTTTAACTTCGATTATGATTTAAGAACCGAGGACGATAATTCCACGATTTTTTATTTAACATACGAGAAGAAGAAGTTGGACGTTGTGAAGGAAATCGAAAGCAGAGATGAGTATCGAAAGAAATTACTTATTCTTTGTCGTGATCGTTCAATTATTCGAATTAATTGAAAAAATAATCGTTTCTTCGCACGACGTGAAGTATCGATTTGCATTTTGGATGCCCTGAATTCCACCCTGCAGACGTTCAACACCGTCACTGTTCTCAAGTGAATCAGACAAAAATTTCCTTGATTTTGATGCATTCTTCATTCTCTCAACATAATACAATCTTTCGAACAGATTGCCAGATTGTCGAATAAATGCATTCGGCGTCGTGTTAATCGCAGAAATGTTAACAACAATCGGTTGTTTGCGAGATTTGAACCTGGACATGAATCCAAATCCTCAGGAAAATTATCATTTATTATGTACACCAGCTGGAAAGTGAGTTCTTTATCAAAAAAAGATGCAACAGCTGAAACATTTCAAGGGTAATAATTGTGTTTTAGTTTATCGTACTTGTCCCTGAATCTGTGTAAAATATCTGACAACGGAGTGGAAAAGATTGCGAACGAATTGAAGCATCAGGATGCACCGAACGAGCCTAAATTAATTATTTTAAGCCTAGCTAATAATCATATTACGAACGATGGGGCAGCTCGTGTTGGTAGTATGCTTCGTACGAATAGGTAAACGTGTTTCAGGAGTAAATTACATGTTTACTAATTAAATCAACGATCTATAATTTATAATTATTCTGTTTCAGATCCTTAAAGTGTCTGGTTTTGCTCGGAAACAGGATATCCGACGAGGGAGCGTCGATGATCCTTCAGGAACTTAAAATGTATCAAACACAACTGTTTCTCTTTACGTGTTGAACAAATCGTTAAGGTCATTAATCGTGTCAATTCGTACAAATTAGAATCACCTTAACGCACGAAGAAATGATGAATCTTCGTCGTAGGAAGTTCGCTGAATTAACGTTACTCGATCAACGGGTAATTAAATGCATATCTAAACTTGTACGCCCCTGTTAAACAAAACTATTATTAAGAATATGTATGAATAGATGGAGAAGGAAAAGAATGAGGAAACCGACAAATCGGTGTACGAGGAATCATCGAAAAGAAATAGTAAATCGCGAACGCGACACAGTCTAACTAGACGATCCAGAAAATGTATATAATTTATGCAAATATATCAATTCATTAATATATTACTAATAATTATATTATATTATATTATATTATATTATATTATATTATATAGTTATACTGGAAATGGGAGGGTAGCTGAGACGATTCTGAACAACAATTTCCTTTGCAAAAATGTCAGACGAGGCTTTGTTTTTGAATTATTAACGAATAACACTGACCAATCAGCGCTCGGCCGTGATCGGGTAACTTCGAGCCGGGACGTCGGACTAGAACGAATCACGACGCGCGCTCTGATTGGTCAGTGTTTTTCGTTAATAATTCAAAAACGAAGCCCCATCCGACAGTTTTGTAAAGGAAATTGTTGTTCAGAATCGTCTCACCTACCCCCCATTTCCGGCATCTACAATAGTTACAGGACACCCTAATTAATATACATGTATATTCTCTATTTTTATTATTAGCGTACCAGGTTTCTTTGATCAAAATGGGGGAAGAAAATACGTATCAGGCTTCGGAATCCACACGAGTAATTGTTCAAATCTTAAGTCGTAGAATCAACATTCTACCATCGATAATAATTATTAATCATTGGTATGTACAGAAAAAGGAAACGATTGTTGAAGACAACAAACTCCATCCTTTCGATAACGAAAGTTTCCCGATAAATGGAAAGATATTAGCAACTGGGAACCTTGAATTACAATATTTAGATTTGAGTTGTGAGTATACTTATTTTATGATCAACATCATATCTATCGTTTATAATTGATATTAATAACACTTTCGCCGTTTAGATAATTATTTAAAGATGACAGCTGTTCGAGAATTGATAGGATGTTTGCATTATCAGAATTATATGCTGGGAAAAGATAGAAGCAAAGGTCTTCTGCATATCTTATTGGAGGTATAATGCGGTGCAACGAACCCTAAATTTTCCTTTTACCAGAATTTCTTCAACATTTCAAGGGGAAAGGTATCGAACAAGAAAGTAATACAGATTGGGCCACGTTTGAGGAACTTTTACAAAGTAGACAAGAAGGAAAATCTTTCGCGGACGATACTTTTCGCGAATTCGTGTCGGAGGAATGCGAAATTCTACGGCAAAACATAAGACATTAAAAGGGGAGAAACTCATGTAACACACCTAAAACGAGGTATTTCTTGATCATTTTTTCCAACGAGTAAACGTTAACGAATCTTCTTAAAATTATTTGTAGTACTTTACTGGACATTCGAGATTATACAACAATTTGTTGTGTAGTGAAAAAACAATTTCTGTAGTTATATTGGACGCTTTAGAAGAAGAGTTTATTTTGATTACATTGTATAATTTACAATGTAATCAGAGGTTTTTATTTGACGACCAATTAAGTAACACACAATAGCTGACATACATAATTATCCTAAAAATAACGAAGTTAAATATCATAATTACGATTAATGGGATTTATGTAGCTGTAACGAAAATTTTTGTTTTCTTTTTGTTTTAGAAAAGTTATCGGTCATAGGTGGGGAACCTTCTTACCATTAGAGGCCGCATTTAAATTAAACAATAATAAAGGAGGCCGCTATAATTTTTTATACTTATTACCGTTGGTATTTTCAGAAGTTTATTTAATTCTATTAATTCTCAAATTGTCGTAATCTATATAATTAAATATTAATTAATACAAGAGGCCGCACGCTCCCCACCTATGTTATAAGTCTTAGCCCGCCCGACTTTGTTAAATAGTCAGTGTGGCCCTTGGCCTAAAAAGTTTGGAGACCCTGCTCTATAGTATTAATTTAAACAAAAACAAAAATTCAATTTTTTCTCTCTAAACTCTGAACGCCTCGAACTTGATCGCTCTTTAATCATTCGAACTGAAACGATATCGTGAAAATTCTTTTCTCCACCGTTGATAATAATTGCAAACAAGTTAAAAGTAAATTCGACTTAAAAAGAAAAGACGCGACGGCGTGACTTTGATCCGTTTCGCGAAAGCACTTATCGTTCGAACTTTCGACCTCCCATGCGAACGAGAGGCCAGGGTTTATACGCCGAGTACAAACTGGTGAGAACGGTTAGTTTTGTCGCGTTGTAATTCCCGATAATGTTGTTTCACGTCGCTGCCGCCGCTGTGCTCACAAACATCGCCTTCCTGGAGATCTATTCGTTTTACGACACCCAACACGTCATGGATATTCAATTACTCTCCGACGAGGTAGGGATTAACTTTACTTTGGTTGAAATTCGTTCATAGTATAATTGAATATAATTTAATCAAGTTGTATAATTTAAAGATGATGTTAGAATGTCTCGGAATAGTAGCATAAAGTTACTTTTGATGGTAACATTAATATCTTCCTTATATGGAAAATGTATATTTAAATCGTGGCGCCGCCTGGCGGCGTGGATTGGAACTGAAATTGGGAGAAAATTTTGCGCCACCTCGTGGCAAAATCGGAAAGCTCGAATTTTGCACCGGGCGTTAGATGGCGACACTTGTATTTCCAATATTTTGGAGGGATTTTTGAATGAAGTCTAATTTGTTTCGTGATCTAAACATTTGTATTCGAATTTTTCGACTTGATTTCATGCAATTTGGAAGAATCTGATAGGAAATAGATACGCGAAGAAGTTAAGTAAGGAAAAATATAATAGAATTTGTATCTAGTTTACGTTGTTTGTGATTAATTGCAAAGATATTAAATCTTTATCCGCGGCTCTGGCTGCGAAAGGTTTCGAAATACTCGATCGAATGATCTTTGAAAATCGAAGCAACGAAGGGACTATTTTAATTCAAAAAATACTTTGCTAGAGAAGTGGCGCGACGGTAGGTTGACGAAATTAGTCTCGAATACAAGAGTGGGACGAGTGTGACCTCAGTGATCCATAACGTCCGTAAAAAACATCATACCGTCTGTGCTTCTTACAATTTCCTTGTGATATTTTGTTCTGTGATCATCGACTCTTTATTACGGATCATCGTTCGACACGTACGAGTCGTCCAGTACAAACGAAAAATGATCTTTCGTCTGCCATAACCAAGCTGCGTTTTAACCGTCCTTCGCAGCTCCATCTTTTAAGAATTCGTGGAAACTCGATTGATAACGATACCAAATAAAGCGCAAAAACGATCGTAGAAACGTAAATCAAGATTTAAAAGCCTAAAATGCGAAATCAATGCCAAGGTTATTCCGCGTAATCGACGTATCGAGCTAGAATCGTTCAAAGATGTACGAAAATCTGTTCAAGAATCCTCTTCATCGGGTGTTCGTGTACGGAACACTGAAACGGGGCGAACCGAATCACAGTCTGATTCAAGATGCGTCGAATGGATACGCAAAGTTTCTAGGAATCGGAAGGACCTTGACTCCGTTCCCGTTAGTTATCGCCACCAGATATAACATACCGTTTCTATTGAAGAAACCAGGAATTGGTCACGTGAGTAATGGTATGCGTTTGTTAACCCTTTGCACTCGACTGGTGCTCCCGAGGCGCCATATTTAATTTAACGGAGTATCGAAATATAGAAAATTAAGGAAGGGAATAAAGATCAACAGATTCTCAAATATTTCGAACACTTTTCTTCCGACATAGCTGGAAAATTAGATTAGACCCGATTACGTCTAAAAATGCTTCGAGTGCAAACGGTTAAAATAACAATGTCGATAATGTAGCCGGTCATTTCAAGAGGTTCCCTTAGTTTCTAATAGATGGTAAAACGTGTGCTATACAGTGGCATAGGTTCGTATATCGAGCCTGGTTATGTGTTTCAATTTACCCCCATCCCAAATACTAATTAACTTCCACCATGACCCAACTTTCATTTTGATTTTAATCACATTAACCAGACACTTTGTTGGATAGAAGTCTTGAACTTTGACGTCGATTGTTTTGTTTGCCCAACTTCATGCTTGAACAGAGTGCCTTGTCGCCCGCGTGGTTACCGAGTCGAACTAATTTTAAATTCTCTTTTATACAGCTCGTGTTCGGCGAAATATACGATGTTGATACTAAAATGTTGAAAAAATTGGACGAACTAGAGGAACATCCTGCGTTTTACGAACGATTCCAAGAAGATATTCTTTGGGCTACCGAGGCTAAGGCCAAGTCGGCCACTAACTTCGAGGAGGTAACTGACTTTGAAGATATATTATTCTTTTGGAATAATATTTGGGATTATTGCTATTTCAAAAGGAGTGTCTGGGGAAAATGGCAACACGGAGGAAGGTTGCTTGTTTCAGTGGTCGAGAAATATCATGCATTGAACTTAGGTTACTCGGTTTGGTATACAACGGTGACTATTAGTTTCTTGGCAGTGAAATTTAATACTTAGCCAACCGAATAGGGAGATTTCACCGTTATGAAGCAAGTCGCTACATGATCGACCGGGGAGATCTCCCACTTTCTTCAAGCGTTGTCTAATTTATGATTTTTGTATGTTCTTTATGTCTTTCGAGTAGTGAAGATTAGTCTGCGTTAAGAGCCGAATACACCTACCGAGTGACTCGCGGATTACTCGGTAGGTGTAAACCTAGCATTACGTGCGAAAAATGCGCGGTGAACAATGTAAGATTAAATACGGCGCGGGTGGTTGGCTAACAATAAGTGTTAACACGTTCAGTCCTGGGGTAACACGATCCAGCTCACTCGAGATAAATCATAAATACTTTGCGTTTTGAGACTGTCATCAAATTCTCAGTAATTTTACACACGACCTCCACATTGACTCTCGTCGGGAGTAAATTTACTCGGTCCCGGACTGAAAGCGTTAAATACGTCTACCGAGGCGTCGCTTATTTTAATTTAGAAATGAACGATGAGAATTTCTTTTCCTAGATTGTCATTTTCCCTAGCAAACCAACATCTCTCGAGCATCAAATAACCGTATTTAATCTGTCATCAAATTTCTTCTCAGGTCAGTATCTTGACGAGGGTCTGGATCTATTTCTTACCAAAGTTCAAGGCGTCCCTGTTGGAAGGTCCCCTTTACAGTTCGTACAGTAACGAAGGAAGCCACGGACTCAAGTATTGCGAAAAGTATGTCCGCGATCGCACGTACGATCACAGAAAAGATGTTCAGTGATAGAGTGACCTTCCAAAAAAAAAAAAAAAACTATCTATTTCTTTCCAGCGACGAGAGTACGATAAGACCGGAAGATCTGCGTTGAACGAGCCTTTTCGTTCCATCTTTCGTTGTCTCTCCCCCTACCCCTTCGGTCAGATGATA
This sequence comes from Stelis phaeoptera, assembly GCA_943735885.1. Classification (NCBI taxonomy): domain Eukaryota; kingdom Metazoa; phylum Arthropoda; class Insecta; order Hymenoptera; family Megachilidae; genus Stelis; species Stelis phaeoptera. The sequence goes on along the minus strand of OX030941.1, from coordinate 10,329,785 downwards.
CGTTGCAACATTATATATTGTTATTCGTGATAGTTAATAAAAAAAACGAGTCGTTTTTTCAATCAACCCGCTGGAACGTAATCCTCTGCACTCCTATGCATCTTTAGCAACGGAGAAATAGAATCTTCTTCTTCTTCTTTTTTTTTTATTTATTTATTTATTGATAAACTTCTTGAAAGACCATCGACTTTTGGACTGCGGAGGGTTAACTCGTATCCTGTTCATTTTTATCGCGACGAGTAATAATTTAAACGATTCTGTCTTTTTTTAATAAGACAAATGAATTAATTGAAATTATAATGATAAGGCGTTTTCGTAATGTACAGTAGTGCCTGACTAATTGTGATGATGACTTTTTTCTTTTTGCAAATATTTCCTCAACACGTTATATAATCGCAGTTACTCAGGATAAGATTGTTCCATTTGCTGATTTTTCACGATAATATAATATTAACCCATGAATGGCTGGCTGCCAGGCTAAAGACGATTTGAATTTAATTTTATTTTGTTTTTATTTTCAGAAGCGATAGCAATTACGTGTTCACGATTGTAAATAAAAATGATAGTATGTTTGACGCTAGAGAATTAAATATACTTAAGATTATTCTATATTCTGTGTAAATAATAGAAATTAGCAGGCTCGGCTGTACACGATCGAGTGAGACCAAATAACGATTAAAGATATACCTCTTCGTATAACTATGTACATTTTAGAAAATTTTTGCAATATTTCGTACAGTGCAAATGTAAAAATAAAAAAGGAAACATAGAACCGCGTATACAATTGGTGTAATTTGATCACGAGAATCGTACAGACGGCGATGACAAACCTTTTATGGCGCTGGGTTAAAGTTAAATAAAAGATTTTTTTTTTTATCCAAAGTCGCCGGTTAACCAAACAATCCTGTATGTTCTGTAAAGATTTGAAATTAAAATTTCTTTACATAATTTACAAAACTAAGACTTTTTGAACGTCCTATTAATCCCACTTAATTAATTACAAATAATTTGATCGAACAGCCGAAAGATTGATCTATTATTTCGTCGAAGATAAAACGATTATCCGAAAATGTTCAAATTGTCTCGGTGGGTCATAGGTTCGTCATCACCGTTCAAGAGTAACCAACGAAATGAAAGACAAGAAGAAGAAAAACACCACCAGAGAACAAAACGTTTTCTTTTCTTTTTTTTCTTTTTGCGTGATTCTATTATTTCTTTTTCTTTCTTTTCATTTTATTCAAATTCATCGTTCGCCACGCTCCACCTTAAATCCTCTATCGTTCGCGCACTCTCGCTTCCTCCGGCATTCTTATTCGTTCTCAACAGTCGCGATAAAATTATTTCGTTTCAACGATATTCTGTAACAAAAAGGCAGGCGAAGTCCACGTCGTCGTCCGATCCGACGAGTTCTAAACTCGGTGTCTGTCCTCGTTGGGACACGCGCGACTTCATCTCTTTCACACCCTCAAATTTAACAGCGTTTACAGTGTGATCGAGGCTCACCACAACCCCTCTATTTCGTTCCCTCGTTTGTACATCGGTGAGTCAATAATCCTTGGGCGCAACTTTTACGACGGAATGGCAAAAATTCCAAGGACAAAAATATATATTTTCATACCACCCGTATGAATAACTTTGCCGATGGAAGAAAGGATTCGCTACTTGCTTGTGAAAAGGATTAAAAACCACCACCTGAAATTATTAAGGATGCAGTCGATTCATTTTCAAAGCATTTTCAGCATTATTAGCTTAATATCAACGCTATCCACGGTTTATCTCATAGTTTTCTTTTTTTTTTTTTTGGTCAATTATTTGATTGTACAAAATTTCGGGCGTCACCGGTGATTGACGCGGTGCGATCGCGCTGTTCGCGTACTGTGGTGAAACGTGCCGCGATGTTTGATCATGATCGCCAATTCCCATCGCGGTCGGTTTCGAATGTAGCTCGTCGCGAGTCGTATCAAAGTTTCCTCTCGGAATTACTTTCTTTTTTGTCCAAATAATCGTAAACCACTTGCATAAAGAGCAGCGCAGATAAATGAACGAAGCGCTATCGCGCTGCGTGGCACAATCCACCACGGATTTTTAAAAACCCCTGGCACTAAAACGGTTAAATATGTTAAAAAACGTTTGGAATAAAATTGATTAATAACTTTTATTGCGTTTGAATTTTGATATATTTTTCGATGCCTTATATTTTCTTAGATATCAAGGTGATCTTAACATTTCAGATAGTAGTTTCTTTTTTATTGACTCACTCTGTACGAGAAGGTTGCAATTGATTAAAAAAAAAAAAAGAGAAAAAAAAAGGAACAAGGGTCAACGACGCATATGCGTTATCAGATCGGTCAACCAGTTCGTTCATGAAACGAGGGAAACGATATGAAAATTTTTTATGATCCTTCCTACCATCTGTTCGCATTTATACAAATATATATATGTACACGCAGCAATCGATTTTATATTGTACAGGCTGGAGCAGTAATTATTAACGATTGTTATGAAAACTGTACAAAATATAGGAAGAAGGCGTTGTATAAAAAGTTATCGTATAAAAAAGTAATCACTACACGATTTACATTTACGCATTTATAAAGTATAATCAGTTGGTTCTTTTTTTTTTTTTAACACCTTGACTGCCACGCCAAAGGCGCTGAAAACTTGTTCAGGCAAAGCATTTCTTTTGATCAAATTTTACGTAATTATTATTACAATTCTTCGTCATTTCTATTATTCAGAATTTCGAGTACCTAATACGACGGTTTCTAATTAAGTAATTGATAGGATATTAATCATGCAAACGACAAATTTCTATGGAAATTCAAGTGTCACCCACATATGGCTGACGCGGCAGTTAAAGTGTTAAATACGTAGAATATAATTTATGGTACAAAAAAAGAGGAGTTAACTCGGTGAACAATGATCATGAAACAAATACATTCGCAATAATGATAATATGATACCGTCACTGTTTTTCTTATATACATTTAGAAATTATTTATATACCAATAATTGCTGATCCATCCTGTATACGAACAATGAACAACGAAACGAACGAAGTGATCGGCCAACCGAACGTGTGGCTCAACTTTTTCGCATACATCTACGTGGAAATGCCCGTGAAAAGTGCCTTTCTTTAACCCATTAATTCCCACAAGTCGAAAACATATCATTAATTCAAGTAAATATTTCATTATGGACAAATGGATAACAAAGTGGAGCAAAAATCGGGGACGATAAAAGTTCCTCGATTCGAGTATTAATGGGTTAATCCTTCGGATAGAACGAATACGATGGTCGATCGTGTTGGAAAAAAAGAAAAAATTATTAATCGCTGATTACACTCGTTTGAGCATGCATCCTTTTCTCCTATTCGCGTGAGATCATCGACACACATCATGGGTGGTTCGCAAAAATTAAAATGCTTCAGGCAGTAAGTATAAGTTGTCCTAGGAAATTTATTATAAATAATCACATATTTTTCTTTTTTTTTTGTTTCTTCTTATCGTTCACTATACAAGGCTTCGTTTTTTTTCTCTCTCTCTCTCTCTCTCTCTTTCTTCTTCTAGTTTCTGCGTGTATGGCTCTCGTATTGTTTTTGTCTCTTCCTTCGTATCATTTTTCGCTAGCACCCAATCGCACAGGAGAATCCCGAGGGAACCATATTTTCAACGTTCTCCGCTTCCATTCTTCGTTCTTATTCGCGAAACAAAAAATCCCAAAATCAACGAAAATAAACAAGCGTCAACAAAAGTGTACATACATACAATTTTTGTTACTTTACTCGAGACACGTGCGTCCCTGGTTTTTATTCGTATGCAATCTTCTTTCATTTCTTGAATATACTTTTTTTCTTTTTTTTTTTTTCATCTAATAGCTTCTTCCTTTCTCCTCGTATTTCTCTCGTCTTGACGTGTATATATAGGATGGTTTGCACCGTTCCAAAGCCCAGCCCCGGAATTCAATAACTTTTAATTATCATATATATTTATATTTATATATACGTATCTTAATTCACCTAAACTTTTGTGTTCATTATGTGACGTACGTTACCGTTGAGCGAAACGATTATCTTCAAACAAAAAACGGCCCAAGCGGATCATCATCATTCATTTTTCTTTTTTTTTTTTTTTTTTTTACTTCAAAAGAGTCTTGTAATCGTAATCCTGTAATCGCTTAACTTAACGAGCAACTCGCGTAACAGTATCATCCCTAGGTACTCTTTACTCTTCTCGTTAAGCTTCCGGTTTCACTGCCCTAACCTATATATTCCCTGTGACGATTGAACGGCGATCGATAGCAAAGTTTGCACACGCTAAATGAAAAAACAGCACCGTGTAAAAATAGAGCGAACGCGCGACTAGAATCCGCTTCGAGTCGACGTCTCGCGTGAAAATACAACGGGGGCGTTTTGTCTCAAGTTCCGGTTCGTCGCGCGAACTCCTGGGCTTTCCACCTTCTTCGACAAAGAAAAAAGAAAAAAAAAGAAATAAGGTAAGAAAGAAGTTAAATACAAAACTGATGCTTGAACGTGTTTGAGCATGTCTCGCGTATGAAAAAATAAATCTCCGCGTTACGAAATCCGTCGCAAGCAGGAATTAGTTTCTTATGGAGCGTGCATCCGGTTTCGCGATAGGACGGACGACAACAGGGTCCTATCGAGACGAAACCTGGATTTACAACCTGGGCCTTTCGAAGCTAGGGCATGTACGGTGTGATCGATGACGCGTTAACGATCGTACATGTTCCTCGTGTTCTATCCTAAAAAACGTATCTGATAGCGTAGCTGGGCCACGAAACGGAGAGAGGCGATGACGTAATTATGATGACTGATTTTTGTCGTTCGATCGAATCAAGGAAGATTTCAGCTTTGATCTTGCGACAGAGCACCGTACTTGTTACCCAGAGAGAGTTTGGGTGCCTGGGCTTGCGAATCTTGCACACTGTACGATCTGCTTCCCCCTCTGTTACGCACTTCCTCGAACGTACCTTCGTCTCGTTTCCTAAAACAAAATATATTATTTCTTAGACAAACGTATGAAGCGTTTCGAGTAGTAAGGGTGAACTCAACTAAAAGTTACAAATCGTGTTTTAATAAAAACAACAACGTTGAGTTTGTCTATACTACTCCAATCAAGGATTACGATTAAACCATACCGCCTGCCCCAAGGTCCACTGGGTTCGTTGCTCTGTTGCTGCTTCGAGTTCAGAGTAGGGAAATATTCTTCGCTGTGTATGTCTGGCGCGATATTCCTTGACCGCTGTCTGGGACTAGCAGCGACAGGCTGAACGTTCCTTAAGTGTGGTGGTTTATAACTACTTCCCGAAGTAACAGGTGGAGGAGGTGGGGCTGCTGCTGCTGCTGCTGCTGCTGCTACTACTACTTCTGTTACTTCCGGTTGAGGAGGGAGTTCGGTCTTCTTCCATGGTCCTAAATGCTTCTGTCCACCTTCGCCGGACTCTCCGTCAGAACTGTTATCCGCTGTGCCCTTTTCGTCGTCTGATTCTGCATTTACGGTCTCGTTAATAGTTAGGTTTCCAATCTTCAGACCGGTGTAATCCTTCTTTTCTTCCTCGAACTCTTTCCATTCGTCTTCGTCCTAACACAATAATTCATACTCTAAACACGTGACATGGTAATTAAACTGAAAAAGGATGAATGGAGCGTTTCGGAAAGGTTTCATTGTAGAATTTTATTCAGATGCATTCGATAGAAGGAAGGGGCGGATTTCCACTGGTAAAAATCATGAGAATAACGCGTGCGATAATAATCTCGAACAGCTGGTCCGTTTCAGTTAGTTTACAACGGAAAATGAACGCGTCCGAGTTACGAACCAATTATATAACAAACAATCTGATGAATCGACAACAAAGTAAAACGAATCACATTCAACACCGAGGATCTAAATAAGCAGATTAAATTCAGCAGTCGTAAGAATGACGTTTGCACGAACAAATATGGCAGCGACCTGTGCCACGGTATCGGCAGTTTCACGTTAAGAACGTCCGACTAGCGTAAGATTCCGAAGTGGTTGGAAAACCCATGAGAAGAACGAATAGCCGCGTAACGAACGGATATTCACCTCGGTCTGTTGAGTCTCCTCGCCTTCCGGATTGAGGGGTTTGTCTTTCGTCTTCTTCACGGACCGTTTTCCCGTTTCTTCCAATTTCTTTGCTATTTCTTCTGTGGTGGTGAACTTTTTTCCCTTCGCTTTTTTGCGATCCTTCTTCGCGAAGAAATCATCCAAATCAGCCATGCTGTCGATGACTTTCGCGGTGCACACGCGTCTAGATCCGTCGAAAAACGTATTTTCCTTCACGGGAAACACGAGAAACAGCCTCAACACGGAATGATCGGAGACACCGCTGCTGTCCACATGGGCTTGTCTTGGCCGGAAGTCACCGAGTTCACTTCGAAGTCAATGTAATTTCCAAATACAGCTGCGACTTTCACGAGAGCCAATTTTCTTCGTGTAAAATGCTCGAAGAATTCGATTTGCTCGATAATTCGTCCTCTTTGTCGCGGTGTATCGTTTCAACTTGTCGAAACATTGAGAAATATTCGAATTCGCGAACGAATATGTGGCGCTGACTGTCTAGCAGAAGACCCGTACAAAAAAATCCAAGGGTTACCTAACCTAGAAAAATGTCACGGCGTGCGGTGAAAGTACCGAGTCATTCGTGTACTTTCGAAAAAATAGAAAAAACCTATACTCTTGGATTACTTACGAGTCGAGATTCCGATCCACGGGATCCAAGGAAGGGGTAACACGTGCCAAAAACGTGACCGTGCAGAGGTTAATTGATCCACTATTACCGTGTGTATCGTGAGCCGTTGATGGCGCCACGCGTTATCATTCACCAGTTCCGGAATACAAACTGACAATCAGAGTTGGGCAACCGTATCATTTATAAACGTTTTTTTCTTTACAGCAACAAACAGAAACCGTGTACATCAATTTCTAATTGAAATAAAACGTTAATAACACGTTCTTCTTTCTAATATTATAAGACCTTACTTGTACAGGGTTATTTAAAAAATACTAAACACAAACGGACACTTATTTCTATATTATTTAACAAATACACACCGTTATGTGTACAAATTACTTATATATAAAACACGTTTAAGTTTGTCACAGAATACCTTGTTCCAGCAGAATTTTTAATCCTCGTGTAATCAATTCGGAATTGTATTACCTTCCGAAAACACGAATACATGGATTAAACCATAATTTTACGAAGGCTGGAGTCGAATCCGGTCACGGTGGAATTTAAAGGGAATAAAATTTAAACGAGTCGGTGGGAATATCGAAGAGAACGTAAGGCGTTTTGAAATTGGCGCGTCGGCGCCGGCCCCGCTCGTTTTGCCGTGTGGTAGGGGCAACGCGGAAAAAATATAGAGGCTGCCTTTCTTGAAACGCCAGTAATCGGTTGGTCTGTCATTGCTAACAAAACCGTCGCGACTGGCGGTGTCGCCTATCTTCTTGCCGGCGTACTGCATCCGCTGTTAAGCCTCGCTATTCGATCGTTCTGTTAGTCCGACAGTTTTCGTGTGTTTCGAGGAGCTTCAACTGTCCAACGGGAAACGAACCGAGGAGCCGGTGATTACGCGAGGTTCATGTGTTACGGAACACGTCGCAATGAAGCTCACGCAAAAGTGTCTAAGGAACATCAACAAGATGCTGGACTTTTATTCGCAGTTCAACCCCTCGCCGCTCTCGATCAAACAGTTCATCGATTTCGGTGAGTGAGCGAGTTGAACGAGACAAAACGGAGCCTCGATTCTATTGGCAAACGTTACGATTTCGTCCGCTCGACCCACGTCGAGACAAGATTCCTCGATACTTTTTTACCCTCCATGTGATGCTTTCTGTCGGTGCATTCACTGGCCTAGACGCAAATCGATCGATCAACGACCACCAGAACGAGTGTATCGTTTTCAGGGTTTCTCTGAGGAAATCTTAAGAATCCCAAGGGGCATCGTCCCTGGTGTCTACCTTTATATGTATTGTACTGGGCAACTGCGTAATCATTACAGATGCGTTTTCTCAGGCTGTGCAGCACATTCTTAATTAGTTATTGAACCTTTCTCTTTAGCTCATTTACATGAAACACCTCTCACTTTAGTTATGATGCATTCCACAATGGATTCGAAACATACACGGTATAGCCAGTGTCATAGGATTTGTTTTTTTTTATGTTTTGATGTATTTGTGAGGATGTGAGGTTCTCAGAGAACATGGGTTCCGTCATAACTGTGGCTTTACGGACGTTCATAAAATTTCTGGAAAGTTGTTATTCGCAAACAGAATGTTATATACTTGTAATTAACTTACGTGGCTTGATTTATTAGATATTCGTAACAGTGGTGTTCATTCGAGAGAGTAAAACTCGCGCCAGAATCCATCTGTGTTGAAAGTCCACTCTCAGCTGACTGAAAGTCACTTTGCTCTCGATAGTTTCTCGCGTAAGTTTTACTTTCAAATGTTAATCTTGAAGGAAACTTCTTGAAAATATCTACGCACCGTCAAAAATTGCACGAATTCGAATGTTTCTCGAGATAGTCCACGGCGAGTCTCTCGATTGATAATTCGGCCAAGCAGCTCGATAATTGGTGCCGAGCTCGCTGGCCAAGTCTGCGATTAAGCAGATACACGATGATGTAATTGCACACGTAAACAAAGACGCACTGATTGTATATGCCTGTTCCGTTCCCTGGAAAACCTTCCAGATGGTGATCGTATCTCTCTTACCATGCATCAATTAATGAAAAACTGATTGCTCGCGACCTCGAAAGAAATCACGTACGTTCTTATCGACTTCCTACATAGTTGCAATGAGATAGTAGAACAGTAGAATTTGTGCTTTCCCTTTCGGACGAAATATTCGGATTTTGTGATTTTCACGTAACGCGTAATTTTTAATCAAAATTCGATAATTTAATTCGAAAATTCTTTAGTTTTTTCTTTTGTACCGTCGAGAACGGAATAATAAACTTAAAGATCCGCGAGGAAGCAAAACAGATGTCCATATACATGTGTGTATGTACATATGTATGTGAACTGGTTTGAATCTTGAAAAGGCAAGATCCGCAAGGTTGCTGCTCTCTTTTCTGCTATCGATCCTTGAAATGTCACTGCTCTCTCGGTGTCGCGAAACGCCGGCATCGTAACGCTTCTCTTAAGCCGACCACGCTCAACACTTTCGATTCCTAAATTATCCGACTGGACGTTTAAATTAACTCGCGTGCCATATATCGATTCCTCGTCACACCGGCTCGATCAATCATTTTAAGTTCCGTGGTCGTATCAGCGACCAGGATTAATCCGTGAATTCTTGCAAATTGCTGTTACGTCATTCGTCGACGACATTGATCCACATCCAAAATCCCGTTCGTTGTCGTCCGAGTGAAAATGAGAGTATATAAACGTCGTCGTTTCGATGAAAATTTCCAGATATAAAATGTTTTATATTTTACAAACCCTTAGAAAACACTTTGCGACTCTCTTGGAAAGGATATTGTATCGGTGGAATTTGAAAATTTTACCAAATTACTTGAAGTATCTGTTATCGACGTTGTTAATCGTTTAAGTGAAAAATAACCGGATCCTGACCTCGAGCATCTTTGCTAATTTTAAAATAAGTTTACTCGGATGACTGAAGCGGCGCCGACGTCAGAAATGCATATGTCAACAGGAATCGACGCGAATTAAACGACCTCGAAACGTGTTTACGCGCATTTCTCTTTTGCAACGTTTAAATTAGGATATTGCGAGTGTACGAGCGATTCATTAACACGAGAGGACAACGAGAGGCCATGAAACAGGCGATACCGTGTCGATGCGTGTCTACGAAACCTTGAATGACACAAAACACGCGAGATTTTATTGAATGAAAGGATCGATCGTTCGCGACCTTTATCAATAGTAATTCTTAGCTTGCTTAGGAAAGGTTAAGGATACGATTGTTTAATCCTTTCGGTCACGAATTTATTCCTGGGAAAAAAAAAACAGTTCTTTGAATTAACACTAAAACTACCAAAGGGGTCAAAATGACTTGCTTCAGATTTCATACAAGGTTTATTAAAATGCTCCTGTCGAAGTGTACGTTTGCTTTTATCAAGATAAACAATTATTCTATATGTTAATTTACGTATCGTCCTTTATTTATTTTGTCTTCTATTTTAGGTTCAATTTAGAAGTAAGAGTGCATTGAATGTCGGTAGTTCTAGTGTTAAATTACGATTTAGGGTATGCGACAATACGAGGAAAACGTTTACGAACACAATATAAAATTGAGCGAATTTAGATACACCATGCATTTATGAGAAAGCCATGACCGAAAGGGTTAATTTGGGAAAGGGTTAACTTTTTTAACCGACTTCGAAAAGGAGGTTACTCAATTCGATCAGTATATATATATTCGCCGATTACTCCAAGATCGATGGACCAATCGGATCGCACCTTTTTGCATCTTGTAGAGTATGGCCAACAGTTGGTTCCGTAAAAAAACATTTTGGATTTTATCATTTTTCCTTCACAATTATTCTATTGATTTACATCGGCAACGTCAGACATCAATGACCTGCTCTGACGCGTTAAACTAATTTAGGCCATCGATGAATATTCACTTCGTACACTCTTTTTAACATTGTACAATGGAACAAACGTATTAGCCAGTAGACAGACTGCAATAACATCCTGTCTCGCCTTTGATCCAGTCTGTCTGCGACACCGAATTAATGATGTTCTTTTTCTTTTCACGGATGCCCGGACGACATAACAATAATTCAGTCTTGTTTCGTGGAAATTGTATTATATGCAGAAGAACTTTCGCAACTTTTGAACCGTTTTAACCGTCGGAAGCGTATTATAAGATGGTTGAATGTACTCGACCATTATTTTGAGCGACAAGGCTTAATATTTGGAAGAATTTGGCGAGGAGGTCAAGGTTATAACCAGGCCCCCCAATTTCGGCCACTGTCATTGGTCCCCCGACGGAATTCGCGAAAATAGAATGCACGACTATCGTATTTGGAAACCTGCCACTTTACGCGAACCATTGGAGTTTGAATTTACGTGTAAATTCGTCGTTGAATCCGTGCCCGCCTATCAATGACGCGAATGAATTTAATCAAATTTTTTTTTTATCCCTTTATTGCTAGAGATACTACCGAATATGGTATGGACACCGGTCGAATATACTTTCAATAAAATTATCGAGGAATAACGAAGCATTTTTTATTTTAGTAATTTTCTAACTTTCAATGATAACAATGGTAATAAATTGAAAGCAAGTTGACAATCAAATTATATTTACATTGAAAATGAGTTTATTATCAATAACGTCTCTTGTTGACAAGTGCAACGATCGTCTTGGCGATTAATGATAAGAAAACGACTGGTATTTTCCTTGAAACCCGGCACCATTTTCGTTGAATACTTTCTGGAAGTTTGTTTCACGTCCGTTTACGAGTATCTGCGAACCGACTTACCGGAAAGAGTTATTCGCGATCGCGAATATCAATAATTAATTTATGATCGAACTTCTAATTATATCTTCGTTATTGATACGTCTGTTCAACTGTTATTCAGAATCCTGTATAAATCTAATAAGGATTAAGCTTGGCACGGTTAAAGCATAGAATATCGTTTATTTAAAATAGAAAATAAATATTGTCCACGCTTAAGGTTACTTTTTTTTTGTGTAAAGAACGTAGGATAATGTTTGTCGAAGGTTATGTACCTGCGAATTTATTTCTATTCGGACGACGTACATACGTTAATCGTGTGTAAACGGTTAAATTGCATTGACACTAATTCGCAGCTAGAAAATTGTTACCTACATCGCTGTACCAGCATATTTTATACGATGCAACGAACGCAACGTTGGGATGCATGATTCGTATGCGTGGCTAGTGTTGAATACCGACGGATTAAAGCTTTCAAACTAAACAGCTGCTTCCTGACCGGTTACGATCATTCTAGAAGCGAAAACGGGACCGTGGATGTTCACACAAGGACGTACGGCAGACTAAGCGAATGATTAATTGTTATTTTCATCGGCGGCGATAAGATTCCGTCTGGTTATTTCAGTCGTTTCATCTCCGATCGAGATAAAATACGGTTTTAACACGTTGGTTGCCACGGGGGTCACCGGTGACCGGCACCCGAAATTTTGTACAATCAAATAATTAACAAAAGAAATGACGAAACAAACCACGGATAGCGTTATCATTAAGCTGATAATGCTAGCTATCGATTTGAAAGGTTAAATCTGAAAATTAGTTGATTACATTCTTAATAATTAGGATTTCAACGTGTCTGACTACACGGGTCCGTTTTCACTGTGGCAGTCAACGTGTTAACCCTTTCACGCTTCAATTCGCTAAAACCGAAACGTATTTTTCCGATGGAATACTTGAATTTTATATGAATTTTATTTAACCTTCTGTTACCAACGACTGTTTTTAAGTTTGCAGGTATTCTGTAATATGGCAGTTTCACGTTATTTTGTACGCTTGAGAATTACACGGAAGCATTCTTGGACGATTATCGTTGGAAAAATATAATCAACATGCTTGGTACGAGTTTTACACGATAGTAGTAACTGCCAGTCACTGTCTGGCAGCGTTTTTACGTCGTCAATGAATCGCATTTGAGACGAACATAAAGTATTTTTCATTTCTTCCGCGAATTTCATCGATTCCACGAGACAACATGCTTTCTGTTCCCTTTTTTCGCTGCTCAAGAACACTTGAGTTTCGATTCATTATTTAAATGATGTGAATTATTATTTTTTTTTTTTTGCAAAAAGTTTATAATTGTTGACGCAGCGAGCAAGGTTTATTTAAATAAATGTATAACATTGTCTGTTTTTGAGCAGAGAAACTAGAATTTTAACTAGGGTTAATGGTAACCAATGATTAAGCAACGTTAAAAGTTACTTGTTGGTTGAAAAACATTTTTCTGTAAAAAATACTTTGCCGTTATGCAAGGACAATAAATGTGTATTTACACACACGAACTCCTTATACTTCCATCGTTAATTGCGATTCTGGATCGCTTTGAATGTTTTTATTGCTTTCGGAATAACTGGCGATCATGAATTATTGACGATCCTTTTGACAAAGGTATTGAAAGGCAAAAAACAAGCCGTGAAAGGTACGTATCCACACGTACGCAAACTTCTCTTGGCACAAATCGTTTCTGAACTATAATAAACTTTCGAATACCAACCGAGATCGAATTATTGATAATTCATGGGGGATTTCGTAACGCAGGTAACATTCACTTTGTCGCTTTTTTTAATTAAAATTGTTCAGAAATTATTTAGAAATCAGAAGTGTACGAAAGTTCATTAAATTCGGAAGGGTATTGATTAATTTTTCTACTGACATTGTATTTACATAAAATACAAATTTATCCCCCTTTTTACGAAAAATATAAGGTTTTTCCAAAGATTATTCCCTATATTTTTAAGGGGTTTCTCCGAAAGTTAAACACTACCAACCTCATATTTCTTAACGTTGATTAAAAAAAGAAACTTTACAAAAGTTGTACGATATCTATTTTATTCAAAAACTGATCGTGTATCATAGAACATCGGAATACATGTATTCGTTCTTTATAGCAGTAATATACAGTCAAAACACGACGTTCTGTTCGTTGTTCTCGAGTTTTATTAACGCCATTAATTTATTCAACTCTGACTCATGGCATCTACCGCCAGAAAAGGACTATTTAAAAAAAAAATGTCTACCTTCTGACTCGATAACATAGACGAACAGAAGGGAAGCAGTTATATAATAGTAAAGAACCACTATCGACTATTTCACGTAACCAAGCAGCAAACAATCAAACATTATATTGAATTAAAATTTCCCATTTCTATATATTTTGTATGCTAAATCAGTAAAAGAAAATTATCGAACAGTACTGCCATATTAATTGTTATATTGGGCAGTAGTAACTTGAATGTTTAAATTTGGAAATTAACTATTCATACCGTCTGTAATTAGAATTGGAACGTGTCTGGCTACGAACGTCAGTATCCACTACAGCAGTCAAAGTGTACATGAAAATATCTACCATTACTATTTACAATTTATTTCGTTACCTTTCGAGCAACAAACGAATGAATGAGATGATAAAATTAACCGATTGTCGGTTATTCTGAAAATTGTAAAATCGTGTGTCAGAAATAAAATTACAATCTTGGCAACTAAATTTATGATTTTCCTCCAGACTTTATGTCAATGTTAAATGAAAAATGATAATTATCGCAAGTACCGAGTTCTAATAAATAATTTCTCAGGAACAAAGTACGAAGGTCATGAATTTAATTGAGAAAATGATAAAATTACAATATCGATGTAATCTCTCGAGGAAAATTAAAGACCTTGATCCATCGAAGGAAAATTGATTGAATGCGGCTGCGGTTGGTATTCGAAGCTATTTTATAGTTTCAGTCAGAAAGCATCTTGTGCCCTTTAATTACGTCCGTGATTCCCACGGGATCGATCGATTCCTCTCCTGATTCCTGACCTTTCGATACGAGTATTTACAGCTAAATTTACGACACGTCTCCCTTCGTTTCCCTATTTAACGAATCGTACAGACTTCGTAGCCGATGCTGTTGATAACAATCGTCTTCGATCACGTGCTATTTGCAAAGTTTGCACACTTTACGTAACACTTCCTGTACGCACGTTGCGCGAAATTTACGATGATGCGGTTCGCTTCTTTTTATAGCAACTGCGTTTGCAAAAAATATCGTTTGCCTGTTAGATGGATTGTTTTTCAGACTTTGTACAATTTTATTAGCCCTTTTTACCGAGATTTGCCCTGGGTTTATCAAATTTTTTAGGATTTCCTATAAAATATGATTTCTGATTTTCAAAATGATATCACGACACCGTAGTTTCCCTCGATGCTCGACGAGACGCAAATAAAATTAGTAAGCGTGAATCGATTCCCGGTGGTCGACGATAACAGAAACGTCGACAGCATTGTTATGTTCTGGGTCGAAGTGTGTTAAACGATGCGTCATTATTCCTGACTCATATGCAATTTATATATATCCTCGAAAACGTTAACAATGCAGTGAAAATTGACATGTATAGTCGGTTCGCATTTAAGCTACGTTTATTAACACGTTGACTGCTGCAGTGAAAATGGACGTGTGTAGTCAGACACGCTAAAACCGAAATTATTAAGAATACAGTCAATTAATTTTTAAATTTAACCTTTCAGTTCGATAGCTAGCATTATCAGCTTAATGTTAACGCTAACCACCAGTTGTTTCATTGGTTCTTTTGTTAATTATTCGATTGTAAAAAATATCGGGTGATGGTCGCACCGGTGACCACCGCGGCAGTGAACGTGTTAAATTTTTGAATTGCTAATTTTCTAATTTAAGCTAACGGTAATATTATTCAAAATCATATCGCTCCTCTTATTAATTGTTCCATTACATTGCATTTCAATCGCTGGTTACCGATGAGCCCCCAAGGTATCTTTAACACGCAATAATATAGCTAAAATATTAATGAATCATTACGATAGCGACGCAAAAGAATCCCCGGCGAGTCTGGAGTCTGTCCGACTGCCGACGGATCAAAGCCACTAATTACATGTTTTATTCTCATCCGATTGGGTCAAAAGCTACGTCCTGAAATTCACGGTGTTCGTTACCCGCTCTTCGATCAGAAGAATCTCGATAATTAAACAAAGGGATGTCGATTAAAAAGTACTATAACACGACACGTTCGTTACATAATTTACCGTGGTTAGTTAATTTAAGATAATGAAAATCTGTGAAATACTGAAATTTCAATTAAAAATTCCAATTTACCATACTTTTATTAGAATTTCAAAATACATTAATAAATATCGTTCATCGTTCGAGTGTAAACAGCTCCTATCTTTAACACGTTGACTGCCACAGTGAAAACGGACGTGTGTGGTCAGACACGTTGAAATCCTAATTATTAAGAATATAATCAACTAATTTTCAAATTTAACCTTTCAAATCAATAGCTAGCATTATTATATCTTAATATTAACGTTATCCGTGGTTTATTTCGTCATTTCTTTTATTAATTATTTGATTGTACAAAATTTCGGGTGCCGGTCACCGGTGAACCCCGTGGCAGTCAACGTGTTAAATAATTATTCGAGGAAACGATGTATCGTTCCTGTTGCACGATTCCATCGATCATAGAATCAATTATCGAAGCATCGTCTTTTATACAACCTCGAAATGTTAACTAAACGCGTACACAATCGTCTTTTAAAATCGTAAACGAAAAGAAACGACGCAGTGTCGAGAAGAAAGAGAAGGATCAAAGATCGTCTCAGATTTGTTATATAATTTCTTTCAGTTCAATGCAATTTCGACGCATTCTCTGACCTTCGTGACAAATTCTTGGCAGATCAGTCTCGAGGACTATGCACCGTGGATAAAAAAGAAAAGAAGCTATTTCGGTATCGTTCGCGGTGAATCCAATTGAATGATCACTGCGTCAAAGCCCACACACGGCCGATATACATACGCATGTTCAAAGTCCGAAAAGACTGGGAGGCTCGTCTCGTCTGGCCAAATACGTAAACAATCACTTGCGTCACTCGTTTCCTTTTGTTTCTAGATTCGCGCGTCCCGCCTTTCGCAATATTCCGCCGATTATACTGGTTTACCCTCGTCTTGTTATCGATTCGATATTTGCATCGTTAAACCTTGCAATTCCGAAGTCTCTCGTTTAATCCGCTCGGCAGCCGGTGTTTACGCCTGTCTGGATTTTCTTTCGAAATTAATAAGAAACGGTGAGATTGAACATTGCAATATTACGGGGAGCAGTGATGTACACATCGCGAGGAGAGAAGATAACAGATAATAAAATGATTTTGCGTCGGTTCAAGGATGCGAGGAAGATTAACCCTTTGAGATCTGCGAACGAGATATCTCGTCGATTCATTTTCACCCGTCTGATTCTTTGGTCAAGATATCTAGTCATTTGTTATCGTTCATAACCTTTCGTTTGTTAAAACAAGCATTCGAATCAAGACATTTTTTATTCTAAGAATTATTCAACATTTTCCCGCTCGTTTAACCCGTTGGCGTGCCATTATTTTGGTAGGTGCATCAGACATGGATAAATATTTCCTGCCACAGTATTAAAACAAAAGCAGGAAAATTAAAATGTTACATGCAATTTACGTTTAACAATAGTTTGTTATCTGAATTATAGTTGGATTTATATTTAAAAGTCAACTGTACTGACAGCACGAGTCAAATTTGCAACATTTCAGCTGCCAAGTGCGTCACGAGTCAGACTCGTCAAAGCACGGGAAGGGGTTAATTAAAAATATTCCTATCGGGCATTTGAAATTACGAACGACAGAAATAACGAAATGATAATGGGAAAGTAATAAATCGGTGACGATATTGATTTCATGGTTCGCTTGGAGACTTGGACGCAAACGGGTAATTCGATCAAGGTGCGCAGCTGACTTTGATCGAAGAAAATCGTAATTTCACGGAAATTTATTATCGTCGACCGATCCCACCTGGCAAATGGATCAGCTGTTCATCGGTCGATCTTGTTAAAAGAAAATACAATTTTGTGCTTAGTGGAAAAGATATAAGGAGACTGTTCGGAATCGATAATCCAAGTGAAAGTTGTTGCGAAATCAAAATATGTATATTATTTTCAAAAATAGAATCTTCTATCGTTAATATTAACTTTCCACGCGTAAACTAGATAATTTAACTTTAAACTGAAGTCTAATCTTTTTACTATTCAAGTCTTAAACTTGAAATCTTGACACGTTGAGTGGCACGGTGAAAATGGATAAAATCCTAATTATTAAGGATGCAGCCCATTAGCTTAATTGTACAAAATTTCGGGTGTCAGTCACCGGTGACCGACGTGGCGCTTAACGTGTTAATGTTTTCAAACGGTTACCATTTGTTGTATTTATACCAAAATCCCAATTAGAAATTTCTCGTAACGTTCAGCAACGTTTGTCGATAAAAAATTGTCCGACACGAGGTTAACGCAAGCAACCAGATCGAGTTATCGACAATGACGCAAACTTGATCATATTTCTCGTGTCTGCTTGCACGATGATCAATGTTAATTTACTCGTGAAAAACGAAGAAGGAGAAAAATACCAAACTTTTTTCTGATGCAACGAATTAAAAACGAGTTAAGTTGCAAAATGTCATAATATTGTAGTTCATGATAAACTATATCACACTGTTTACGCTCGATTATTGATAAAACATTAATCAATTTTTCAACGAAATTGCTTTTAGGATTGAAATTGTTATTTCAGTTGGATACTCGTGACAGGATGTGAATCGGTTGTTTCTGAATAGCTGTTCGCGAATCCAACCGTGCAATTAATCCGCTCGTTACGAACGTATATACTCGTCGAAGGTCAACGTTTAATTGAGCTGTTTGTTTTGAAACTGGAGTGAATTCATTTTCTAGAAAATTAAAATTTATATAAGTCCATCGAGAAACTTTTTATTATCCGTTAATATAAATTATTATCAGAAAAAAATTGCAATCGATGTTTTCGCAAAATTCGAAATGCAAATTTCAAAAGAGGACTCGTACCATTTTATAGCATCGAGGTAAATGATAAATCGATTGACAAAGATAACACAATGATAAATTCATTAAGCAAGAAAGGTAATAAAATTAAACGATGATGATTGATTGAAAGGGACCGCGATCACGCAACTGCAAGTTAATAACCACTTGATTACCGATGATGGATGAAAGCTCACCATGCTTCGTTACCCTCGACAAGTCGAAGAAAATCGTCTGAAAACCGTACGCTCCATTATCGATGTCGTTTAACTACCGCGTTAACTAGGTCAGTACGTTTTACCGACGACGAACGATACCTATTGATTCGTGAACCTTTTACGCATTCATTCCTATTTTCCTATTCTAAATTCAAAATTCATCATTTCAAGATTAGTCATTTCTAATTTTATCATTAAAATTAGATTCTGGATTTCCAAATTTTCTAGATTTCTAAGCGTCGTAACGCCTAACGGGTTAAATCGAACGGATAAAATAAAAAAAAAAGAATATTGTTTACAAAATTATGGCTACACAACTCATCGATCAATCTTTTAACTGAAAGTGCTGGGCACATTGCTGTAAGGCCAACGTAAACAAACCTTCCCATCCAAAGAGGTTTGATAAAACGGTATCAATCTAACCAGGGTCGTACCCACCGCGATTGGAACGCATATGGTGGGGACGTGAAAAACAGAGAGTACCATAGGTTCGTAGGCGTTCCTTCGTCTTTGACCTACTTACAAACCTACCGAATGGTTGATCACACACACACAACAACAAAAATAAAATAGAAAATAGATTCTCTAACGATCTGAGATATTCCCTTCTAATTCTCGATCACAGAATAAGAAAATAATCAAAAATCTCTTTTCTACAAAACGTGCGTGTATCGCACGTGACGCCTAAATCACGTTTTCGATGAATTATTTCTCTATTTCATGCGAAAACAACCTTACGCAACGATGCGTTATTTGTGAAATTCGTTGTTTGGCGTTCGTTCGGTTCATCAAAATAACGCCGCTGTTTATAGGTGCTTTAAATCATCGTCGATAAGATCGTCCGAGAGTATCACGATTTTTCTTCGCAACAAACTGTTATCAAACGGAAAGAAAACAAGACACCGTTAACTGGATAACTTGTGCAACGAGCGACAATGTAATAGGAAAAGAAAAACTAATTGATGATTCGTTCGAGCCAACGACCGAGTAGAAAGCGATAAAACGAAAGCTAGATTCGATGAATATTTCGTTCGGTTACCAAACATCGTCATTTTCTTATCGTGAAATCGTCAAATACGATATTGAACGGTTGAAACAAGGCGCCTTTTAAGCCACCTTCATCGCGTCGTAATAATCGATTTCTAGGGTATTAGTTTTCTGTCGATAATTAGAATTTATCAAATCGAGAGCTATAAATTTGGAACTGAAATTCGGTCAGCCATTAAATACACACTGTGATGGTGTGCGTTGATCGAAGATTATTAGATATCTGGGAATAATTGGAACAAAACGATTATGTTTCAGGTCTGAGCGCCTGCGAACGGAAGTCCTTTATATTCTTAAGGAAGGAGCTGCCGGTTCGATTAGCCAACATAATGAAAGAGATCCACCTGCTGCCGGACAACTTATTGAAAATGCCTAGTGTGGGTATAGTAAATAATTTATACGCCACTTCGTTCGAGGATATCTTGCAGTTCGAGAAGACTGAAGTCAGCGAGACCACTTTAGACAAGTGAGTCGTCAATCGTGAGAAACAATCGTCCTGAACGATTCACCGTCTCATCGATCGAATTTCGTCCATTTGAATGTCAATCGAACGAATTTGTTTAAGAAAATACATTCTAAAAATCTTACGAGTCGTCACATTATTAAACGATATATCCGTTTTTTCGTTTTCCCGTAGATTCTGTCAGACTTTGGTGAAAATCCGAAACAGACACAAGGATATCGTCGAAACGATGGCGCAGGGTGTGCTGGAGCTCAAAGAATCGTACGACGTTGATGCTCAAACGGAACACAACATTCAGTATTTCTTGGACAGGTTTCTCATGTCTCGAATCTCCATTCGTATGCTGATCAATCAACACAGTAAATTGGTTTCTTACATATAAATCACCCGCAAAAAGGCCGACAATTTGTTAGACTTTGACAAACTAACAAACTGACGTTGCTATGCTATGCTATTTAACACGTTAAGCGCCACATTAGTCACCGAAATTTGTTACAATCGAATAATTGACAAAAAGAACTACGAATTAAGCTAATTAAGTTGACTATCGAATCGAAAGGTTAAATTTGCCACTCAACGTGTTAAGGGATTATTCTGCCCTATTCCGTACGACGAAGTTGGATATTCTTTACTAACAATAAGAATGACAAAAAATCTTGTTTCTTACAGCTCTTCTATTTGGCAGCGAGTTGAACGGCCACAGTAGACACGTGGGCTCCATAGACCCATCTTGTGACGTTATCAGCGTTGTGAAAGACGCTTACGAGAAAGCGAGACTATTGTGCGATCAATATTATCTGGCCAGCCCGGAACTGATAGTCACGCAACATAACGGCAAGTTTGAACAATGTTGATTGTACTAGAGTTTTGCTAGTAAGTAATTACGACGTAAACAATTATTATCGTAAAAATATTCATTGTGGCATTCTTAATCAATAATACGACACTATTAGATGTAGTTTCAATAAGAAATGAGAAAATATTTGATTTATTATGATTTTACTTCTGTTCTTTCAGAGCTGGATCGATGTAGCCAAATTAGAATAGTTTACGTTCCGAGCCACTTGTTCCACATGCTTTTCGAGCTCTTCAAGAACAGCATGCGAGCAGTGATGGAACATAGTCCCGAATCCGAGTATCCACCGATAGAAGTGATCGTGTCACGTGGTAAAGAGGACATTTGCGTCAAGGTAAAACATCCGTCAACATTTTAGAATTTTCCAAGTTTTCGAAAACAAATAACAAAGAATCTTTAACTTGTATTGTCAATATATTCGATCTATCACTAAAGAAAAGATCCGAATTAAAAAAAAAGAAAAAGAGTCTATCAAAGTTGATCGTTGCACGAATCATCAAACAGTCGTCAATAAACATCTCGAGTCTGTCGTTTCGAAACATTGATATTCAATATCAACGCGATCGTTATTCAACACAGCGCTCGTCGGCGGCAATATTATCGAAACGTTGGAATCAATTTCCACTATAGTTTACACCCGATTCGCCAGCCGGAGAAATCCAAGGAAAAATAATCTTCACGTCGAAACTTGTTGCAGATGTCCGACAGAGGAGGTGGCATTCCTCGTTCGCAGATGGATCATTTGTTCAAGTACATGTACAGCACGGCTCCTCGACCAAGCAAATCCGACGACCACACGGTCCCACTGGCCGGATATGGTTACGGTCTTCCAGTGTCACGGTTGTACGCCAGATATTTCCACGGTGATCTCGTCCTCCAAAGTTGCGATGGTTATGGCACCGACGCCATAATATATCTCAAGGCAAGAGTCTAATTTTCGATTGCATAACGTCGTGTAACGCGACCCTGATATGCATTGCGTTATTCATACGCTGGAACATCTATGATGCAGTACCGCCTCTCTGATTGGCATTGTTTCTGTTTATTTAAGTAGCGTGTACATTCAGAGTTCCCAGAATTTGTCGATTTGGCATATCATCGTCTTTGACCCTTTCGGTACATTCGCTGTACGAGAAAATTTCCCACGAGAGAGGTTGTGGTGTACTTTAGCTGCAAACACAGTGTAATGCTTTCATTCCAAGCAGCGCCGCTTACAGTGGGCATTCATAGGCGATGATTATAGCCACAGAGCTTTTGATATGTTTAGGATCGATGGAAACTATAGCGTTTTGAAACATTTGTAACGACATATATCGATGCTAAAGACTTAGAACGTTATCAATTTAGGAGGCAAACATGCATTGAAGGTGTGAGCAATTTTGCAACTTTGTACCCATAAATCCAAGTTCTTAAAGTTGTTACGCCAAAAGCACTGACACTCTGCTGAGACTACTATCTGATTATGAGAGTGACCTTCAGTACAGATGCCATTTGCGAGAAGCATCGCCGATAACTTCTAGCTTAAGTTCGCGTGTTGATCTTGGTAACACGAATGTATTTATTTGACAGGCTTTGTCGAACGAGGCCAACGAATTGTTGCCAATTTTCAACAAGACGTCGTCCAAGTTCTATCGGACCGCAGTGTCGAGCACCGACTGGAGTAGTCAATGCGGTGGTGGTATGGCAACCAGGCAATTGCGTATGAGCCAAGGGCACAAACTTCCACGGGGAATCGAAGCCAGGTATTGCTAGCGAAATTCCACCTCAACGGACCAAAAAATGTAAGAGTAAGTAAACATCCCGAAACCCTTTCACTTTTCCATGATATATTTACCAATAATCTTCAATCTGAAATAAATTAGTATTTGACAGTCAACATCTGTTCACTTGTATGAGTATCTATTGCATTGTTAACCTTCTGGCCGTTACAGAAATCTTTAGGATCGCAATAAACTTACTAACGATTAATTTATTTGATTTAGGTTGGTCGGAGAAAGTTCACCGACCACGGTGTCGCGAAACGTAGATAAATAAAGGAGCGAACCACGATCGAAACCACCGGCAATCGAGTTCGCGTTTCTCACGAAAATTTTGTAGACGACTGGCCGCGGTGGTTGCAACAAGATGACGAATCTGGCTGATTGTTGCGCTTGCGGCTACGATACACCACATATCACGATAATCGGGACTTGATATTCGATTGCACTCCCCCACTCCCTTTACACAGGGTGTGCCATCAATTTTATCGATTTAATTTCATAAAATTGAATATTATAGTTATCAGAATTGTAGAACAGGAAGAAACACGTAACGCAGTATTAACTTTAACACTGATACTGAATCTTTTGTTTCTTTATATATGTTCCAACTTTCATGAGTAACATTTTCGTTTATTATTTAAAATAACAGTGATGTTTTTAAGTGGACAAATTTGATGGAACATCCTGTATATATGTATACATACACCTTTTTCTTTTCGTTTGATATTTCTTATTTTCACTTGAATTTTGTAATCAATTTTTCTAACGCGAGTGATTTGATTTAAAGATTCCTTAGATGGTTTTTATTTATGTGCTTCACAGAAATCGTAATTTTTTGTTCTTTTTATAAATTTCTATGTATATTTTGTGCGTTGTTACTTTTTTTTTTCTAAGTCGGCATTTTAATTGTACGGTTAAGCATTTCGTTTCGTGCAAACGAACGTTTAGGTGAAATTCGTGATCGATCGATAAGAAAGCGGAGTTTTTCACTCGTCAAGAGGAACTTTTATAAGAAAAAAAAAAATAATAATAATATTAATAAAAATAAGAATGATACAAAACGTGAACTGTGATTCGATGCGTGAATATAGAGGTTGAATGTAGTTATATAAATTTTGAACCTGTTAATGTCGTTGATCTTGTAAAGAAAATTGTTAATTAGTTGAGTTACTTGTACTCGAAAGTACAAGTAATGTTATTTTATACGTCCTGAAAGAGCCAACAAATTCTTACCTGTTTAATTAACAATTTGTAATA
This sequence comes from Stelis phaeoptera, assembly GCA_943735885.1. Lineage (NCBI taxonomy): Eukaryota > Metazoa > Arthropoda > Insecta > Hymenoptera > Megachilidae > Stelis > Stelis phaeoptera. The sequence continues at coordinate 10,305,580 of OX030941.1, read as the reverse complement.
CTAAACGGACAAACATTTGTACATCGTAAATTCGTTTTACACATAAACACCGCCGCTCGTTTATCTCATATTTTAAGGTAAGCGTTTCTTCGTTTATTATTCGAATAATATTATCACGAGAAACATATTTTTAATTTAAAACAAATGTAGAATATGAAATAAATTTCCTGTACGTTTGTGTCAAACGTAATTCGTTTAAGAGTGAAATTGCGTATGAAATAAAATAAAATTTAATCGTTTTGAAGAAAATTTACGAGTACCTTAAAATAAAATAAACGATCATTCGGTTTCTATTTAAGTGAAATATTTGAAACTAAAGTTTTGCGTGATTTGCATATTTTCTATGATAATAAAATTTGTTGTTTAGGAAAACGGAAGTAAGGATAGAATGAAAGAATCGAGAAAATCTCGTTTTTGAAAACAGTAAAGAAAGAAATTATACCATTTTGCGTTCTGTATAATTCATTTTGCCGGACGATATTCGAAACGTAGCTACGAATGCATTCTGTATGTTTCCTGTATGTACATAATCCTATGTTTCTAGAGAAATCAGAGTAAATATTATATTCGTTATAGGCGACTATTTTTAGCTGTTAATTACAGACTGTAGGGGATATTCGCGCGCGTCGACGACCAGCGAATACCTGTAAGATATTGTTAATAAACGTATTATAAAAGACAGACTGTCTACCTATTTTTATTAGATTCCAGCGTCAAATTCCAAGATAACGGAATTCCAGCATCGAATTTCAAAATTACAGAATTCCAGCGCTGAATTCTAAAATAGTGGAATATCAGAGTCAAAACCCAAAATTGCAGAGTTCCAGCGTCTAATTCCAAAATAGTGGAATTTTAGTGTTAAATCCCAAAATGCCGGAATTCTAAAATAGTGGCATTCTAGCTTCAAATCCCAAAGTTCCGGAATTTCAGCGTTGAATTCTAAATTAACGAAATTAAAGTATCAAACTCCAAAGTAGTGTAATTCCAGCGCCAAATCCCAATATTCCGAAATTCCAGCGTCAAATCCTAAAATTACAGAATTCCAGCGTCTAGTTCCAAAATATTGGAATTCCTGCGTCAAATCCCAAAATTCCCGAATTCCAGCATTGAATTCTAAAATAGTGGAATTCCAGCGTCAAATCTCAAAATTCTGGAATTTCTACGTCGAATTCCCAAATTTCGAAATTATAGAATCGAAAGTGGTTCGGTACCGAAACATTAGTTTGCAGAGAAAAATGAGACAAGTTAGATTCTCTGACTATTAAATTACGTAAGAACAGAATTCGCAGAGATTCGAAAGAAAATTCCTTGATCCAGTATCACGTGGACACATTGAAAGGTTGTCGATGGAGCGGAATGTCCATCAATGAAAGGTACAACGATATTTATTAACGCATTGCTGTACTTTTATTACGTTTGGCCATACGCGTGCCAATATAAGTGTTGAATCGTTCGACAAATTGTTCCATTTCTCTCGAAACGCACGCTCTGCTCGCTAAATAATAAAAAGTACGTCTTATAATAGCGATAACAATAATTTTCTTCTCATTTATAAAATAACGCTACCCTATGTACATGCCTGACGTTCATCAAGTGTGCTCAGGTGACTCAACAGAACTTTCTGTAGCCGTAGCTAAACATCGACAGGTGTTAATTATACAATCATCACCGATTGGAAAACATTGTCAAGGAATCTTCTCTTCAAATATTCGACCAATCGATGACAATTTACAGAAATCAGATTGTACCCGATTCGAGTGTAACGAAACAGCGATGAAACGATTAAAAACAAAACAACGAAAAGAAACGAAGGAAAACAAAAAAATCTAATTGTCGAAAGACAACGCTTTATATTAAATGTTTAAAACGCTATCGATTCGAAAACACGGAATTAAAGACTTACACGTCGAAACGAACGAGCGAGAAACAAATAAAATTGCGAATAGAATCTTTAAAACGAATCGTTAAAAAATGAAATAAAATTGTTTAAAAAAAAAAAATATCGATCGAAATTGTTCGGGACGAATTCCGAACCGTGCGTGTGCACGATTGTATGATCGATCCCTTACAAAAAGCCTTTTCCTTTCTTTCTTCTTCGTTTCGAGTTTGGCACCGTCGAATTGTAAACTCCGTCTCTCTATTTTTCAGCAACAAGAAAAATTCGTTCGATTACAAGGACCTCTCTATACCCGATAAAAGTTTATCACAATAATAAAGTTTTTTGTTTTCTTCTTCTTCTTCTTAGTGCGCGTTCTACGAGTTTTCAGTGGTTACAAGTCGTGTGTCTCGATTGTAGATTCCAAAAATATAATCTCGTTCATCTCCCTATCGGAATTTAGCAAAAAAGAACGCAATCCTCTAATATCGAATTGCACGTGTTTTAGTCGTATGAAAATGAATTACGCAACCGTGTAAATCTTTGAAGCTATCAAGCGATATTTTCTAATGTACGATTATTCCATGAACGAGATTCGACCGAAATACTCTGTCGATTTCAAATAAAAAGAATAGAAGCGAATTTCTATTCTTTCGACTTCTATAGTTTTCTGATCAATGAAATATATCTCGATTCAGGCGACGAACTATTGCTAAGATTTTCTTAAATTCTTATTCGAACGGTCTCAACCTATGCTACGATGTACATGTATACAGCATGGCAGTGATTACACACTCTACGTTTCCTTGCCGTACAATACACGTGTTAGAAAAGTGTTTTTGCAACGTTGAAAACTGATTAACACATTGACGACCATGCGTTTCAGAAAACCTGATATTATTGTTACACTGTCGAACCGTGTCTGAGATTGTCAATCAACTGTATTTTGTACATTGAAAAATTGCCAATTTCCGAATTTTAATTCGTACAAAGATCCGAATATCATCAAAGTATTCTTAAGAATCTGCGAATTATACTGTTAAATTATTAATTTCCAAATATTGAGGTGGTGCGCTTGAGAATTTTTACAACTGGCGCTGAAAATTTGTTAATTTCCAACAATACTATTGTACATCTCAGAATTTTTGCAACGTAAATGGACGTAGTTGGAAATTTCTAAATTATAAATCAGTACGTAACGAACGTAAAATATAAAATGTGTATCGCAAAGTCACAAATAATAAAACAAATTGATCGTCAAAGTGTGAATTCGTATCTGCGAACAACCTTATTGTTATCAATCGTTCGCAACACGTTCCTCTTCGACCAATGAATTGATTCTTCGACTTGTTTCATCTATGTATGTCCGGTGCGACTCGGGTGAAAGATTATCGGCGCAAATCGAACAGCAATCGTGCTCGTCGTGTCTATCTAGCTACGCAACGAACTTGGCATGCTCTGTATCAATTATATTCCCCAAGTGTTCCGTTGGAAAGGCAAAATTCTGTTGGCAAAGTCACAAACAAACAAACAACTGCGCCATCTTTTCACAACTAAGCGGCTCTCCACCCTGCTCAACTATCATCGAAATCAATTCTGTTTGAAACCTCGACAATTCACCTGAATGCATCCCGTTTAAACTAACAAATTTTATCGACAAATTTTAATCTTTAACCCTTTCCTGGCCGAGATATCTCACAAATTAATTCTTGGGACTCGATACCTTTAACCCTCAGTAGCGGAATAAGAAATTTTCAAATGACAAATATCAAACTAACTGGTGTAAAATTATTGCACTGTAAATGAAATTGAATTATCTTTCGTTAACGTTAATATGCTAAATTGACGGAAAACATAAGAGATACGTCGTCCAACGCGTCGAATCGCGAGATATCTCGTTCGTGGATTTAAACGGGTTCGAAAACAGAACATTGTAAGGTTACATTGATTAAATAATTAATAGTTCAAAGAGACGAAAGAAAGCATTTTCATTCAGGCGAAATACCCGAGTTACTTTTCTAGCCAGTTTTATTCAAGTCGAGAAACTCTGAAGGGTTTCGAGTGAGCTAAGAAATCCAACTGGATTGTTTAGGACAGTTTTACAGTTCTATCACGCGCGTAGAAAAATAAGGGAAACGAACCGTCGTTCGATACGAAAAGACAAATAATATTAGGGGTATGCAAAAGTTTCCATCGTCCACTGTGGTGTTGGATCGAAGAAGAAAGTTAACTCTTAACCACCGAACGACGGACCCTGATGAGAGCTATTAATTTTAAATTAAAATTTAAACCGACACATTGTAGAGATATTGATAAATAAAATTAGCCTCACGAACGACAGAAACTTTGACAAACTCCTAATACATTACCGAGCGCCTCGCGGTGACTTCAAAAGAATTTTCTTTCAGTGTAATTTGAACGGTTAGTAAATTACGCTCGATTACATTCCTCATACGACATTAGTTACAATTGTTGAATTATAATCTAGGACATAGTCGCTACTCAAATAGATACTTTATAATAATTACTCTTTGTAGTCTATCAAAATATTCATCACAGTGCTACGGACACAAAAATTGTGTTCTGTTTTTTTTTTTACATGTAAATAATGATCCTTTTTTTCCCCCTTCTTTTTCTTTCTTTCTTAACTTCGAGCAGGAAATGTCGCGTAATCCAGCCATCTCGTTGATCGCAAACATTTCACACAAAAGCACGTTTCTATCATACTCTTTCTTTTTTTTTCGACGCTTTCTTTTTCTTAATAAAATAAACGATGCGTATTTCCCATCGTCTTTCAATTTTTTCTTTCTTCTCTGAAAATATCAACGAATCGATAAATCGTATCTATTTTAAATTACACTTTAAACGATTTTTTTCTTCTTTTCCTCTAGATCACATATTTTCATCTTTCTCTTTTTCACTTGGAGGGGGTGCGGGGATGGTTTGTACAACACTATTTGAGAAATCCGTTTCTTTTTATTTTCGTGTCAACGAGAGACCCGATTCTTGATATTTTCTATGCTCTCGAATCGCTAATTAACTTTCCTTTTTTTTTTCTTTCTTCTTTAGTGTACTACACACACACACACACGATAGTATCATCATCCCATTAAAAAAAATTCTTATTCAACTTTACACGTGACTCTTATATATATTTACAGCAAGTAGATCGCGATGGCTTTCCAAAGGAGATCTTCCAGCTTCTTCAATCCACGAGATCTCGGCAAGCTAGAAACTATGGTTTTAAAAACGCGCGCCACCGCGGCGCGCGAAATTTGAAAGACAAGAACTCTTCTGGCGCGAACTTTCGTCGAACGCGAAAGCTACGCCGAAAGAAAAACAGAAACAAAAAAAAAAAAGACACCACATCCGTTCGAAGGAATCTGATCAAACTAAACGATAGACTTTAATCGAACTAAAAATTACGATCAACGACGAAATTAAAATCAAAGAAACATCGAGTATGTTAACTCTGACGCGTGTGTTCTTTGCGACACGATTCAAAATCACCGATAAACCGAGAACAAAAAAAAAAAACTATGCAACGAAACGTGAAACGACTCTGAAATGTTCCCATATGCTTTTGCAACATTTCATTCAAGATTAAAAAACAATTGTTGCTCTTCGAACTCTGTTCCTCCGGACGCTTGCATCTCCCTTCGAAATTCTTCCTGAAAATCTTTCCAAAATATCATCATTCTTCTTAGAAGGATAACCATACGAATCTTTCTTAATTAATCTTCCTTTTCGTCATCGATTTCCATAAAGGTATCCATCGAAATTCTATCCAATAATCGTTCCTGGGTGGAGGAGCGTTTCTTCGTCAAAATCCAAAGACACTTTTCTCTTCGCTTTCGAGACTGGTTCAGAAATGTTAGTTTCAATCGTTGTCGAGGAATCTGAAGATCCGTAAGTCCACCCATTTCCTCGAAATTCCAGTTGGTTTTCAAACTTCCGTGCGAAGGGGACTGGGCGAACGGAGCGACTGACAACAACCCCATGGAAAGAGCCACGTGGCTCAGCACCTTGGTGAGAATTTCGGATTAGTCGGACCGTGGATGTAGCTGCGAAGTTCCTTTGGCGGTTCTGACCCGAAGTCCGACGCCGTGTCGACGTCGGACTTCCGGCATATGATCATACGGATGTCCGTGTGCAAGTAGATCCGACCTGATTTGCCGGACATAAATCTGAAACGAGACGTGTGCTTTTAACACTCCGCGTAAACACGCCAACGCTTCTGCTTGCATGCTGTTAGTTTCTCGGTCTTCAGCAACGTACAGACGATTGGTGGATGAAAGGATTGGCAAATCAGGCTGATGGACGAGTGTTGTATGTAGAATGTAGGAATGTTAATCCTGGAGTAGGCGTTCGGTTTTTTTTTTCAATTCGCGACCATTTGTAAATCTTATTTACTCGTTTGCAAAAATATAGATTCGAATCTTAGTAAATATTTCTACGGGCAAAAATTGTACAGATCGCAAATTTAGTTGCTAATCTAATACTGTTATATGTATATTCAACTGTGATGCTGATAATAATATTTGTAAGGGATTTGTAGCGGATGAAATAGAGATATAAGAAGGGGTAGGGTGTAACAATTGAATACATGTCACTAGTCACATATAAACACAAATGTTAGACATTAAAATAAACACTACTACTACTACTAATTATCTGGAATGAAAATAGGGGCTACAAATTCGGTATAATAATCAAAATATTAAGCAGACTTAAGCAGTAATCTTGACAACACTTTGAATGAATCATCGATTAAAAATTAAAAAAATTAGTAATAGAAAAATGTACGCACCTAAGATGTACGAGGTAGCGTAGCGTTTTGTCCCGTAGTGTTCTCTGACGTAAAAAAGTATGAGATCGTGGCGGCATATCAGAAAGATCGTATAGTACTACGAACATCTTAACGACTGTACCCAAAGGATTCAGAAGCGTCACTTGTATGGTACCGCTTCTTGGTACTTGGTAACCCTTTTTGCCCAAATTAATATGTGCCTAGGCAAAAGTAACACCGATCGTTCCATCAATCTACCGTTATAACACTTCGAGATAATCTAACACTCAAACGGCCGTTAAAAGGATTGAAAGCATTCTCGTGTTTGGACGAAAAATTGAGTGCCCGTTAAAATCACTTCTCAATCATATTTAAAGAATTACCAGCCATTAATTGAGACGGTAAAATACCAACAGTACAGTTATAAATTGACCATATTCCGAGATATAAAAATAAATGTAACTTATACGTATAACCCTTGGATTATAGGGCAATTTGAATATTTATATAACTTAGGACTTAGGGGCTGGATACTCGATTGGCGTCCGTGTCACTACGACCCTGCGTTGCATGTAATTTACCCGAGAATTTCGAAATCTGAATTGATCTGACCGTTTAAGCGTTTATCTTAGAGATGGAGGAAAAGTGAGTGTTACGTACGAGATAGGGCGTAGAAACTTTATCATTGTCACCAAGAGTGTAAAAGAACACAGTGACTGGAAGCTTTCGATGCTTTGGACAAAAGGAACCACTTGCCCCGAGTTCAGCCGTGAACCCATGAACCGTGGACACTGGCTCGAGTCTACCATTTAAAGCTGATTCCTCAAAGCTGCCTAAAAGGGCGTGACTCTGCGGTCTGTTACGAGAAGAGGAGCGTCTTTTCGGGGTCTCCTCGCCTTCGCCAGTATTCTCTGTCTCCCTATCTGTTTCTTCCAACGACACGGCGCCTGGACTTGGCGGTGTGTTCAATTCGAACAATGCACTGAAACAATTATAGCAAAACAAACCGTTTATCCAAACGTAAAACACAGAATATACAGTTTAAAGAAATAACGTTTGTACCTTCTCTTCGAGGAGACTGAGTTTAGACTGCTATCGTAATCGAAGCAGCAACTGCCTCTTCTCAATGGCGCGGGGCTCGAAGTCAATGGCAAACCAGTCCTACTATGGAAAACCATCGAAGCTGCGTTCTCCAACGACCGCCGGAATCTTTCTTGCTCAATGGCTGTTGGTACCGCTTTATCGAGTGTCTCCTCTTCGTCGTTGATCACATTATCCTTTCCACCGTTTCGTAGTTTCGAGGACAAGTAACTATTATTCTTCCCTGTACCGGAAACAACATCCTTGCGAAGCTTCGATAATAAATTATCCTCGTTCTCCTCGTCAAGTTCGGCCGTACCATTGGTTTCTTCGTTTGTACTGTACAGCCTGTTCGGCCATTTCGACGTCTCGGGCTCGTAGTAACCGCAAAGCTCGCCCTTGTAATTTGTACTATAGGTTTTTGAGTTTTGATGTGCGCCATTTGTACTAAGGTCCGTAGGATCGCGTTTCTCCGTTTTCTCGACAAAATTCGAAAAGTCTATCCTACGTTTCGCCTTGCTGTCCCTAAGATTCTTTGGATCGTGCAGGCTCGGCTGGACGTTGTTGTACGAGAACGAACGTTGACCCAACTGATGAATCGTCTCCTGTGAATTATCCTCCACCTTCTTCTCTTGTTCCTTCTTGAACAGCTGTCTGAATCGATTGAATCTCTTGTTCAACGCTATTGGCAAGGATTTCTCGTCCTCCAGCGGCACCTTTCTCTGCTCTTGACAAGTCTTCTCGTATCCCAGATTGTTACGATCGCTTTTCGCGGTTTCGTTGGCGAGCGTTGGCAACGCTATGGACCTAGGTTTGGTCCCGCTGGGAACCTCCGTGGTGGGGGGGTTCCTTCGGTCCTTGCTGGTTCGCAAGATTGCTCCCAATAGTATATCCGCTTTGTTCGACACGTTTTGCAAACAGTCCATCGTGTCGTTCGTTCGTTTCTCCGAGTTGTTGCATTTGATCGCCTGCAACTCGTCGTTCGACCCGTTGCCCTCCAGTTTCTCCCGTTTCTGCGACGGATTGTAAATATTCTTATTGCCATAGATCTCGAAATTGGTCTTCTGTAAAGCTTGTTGGTCGTTCTTTCTGCACAACTTGTGGCTACAACCTTCGCAGGACTTCGTGCGATTCGTCATGTTGTTCGTCGAGCACTCGCTGTTCTCCAGATTCGTGTATTTCACCGTGGACCCATCCTCGATCGACTTATCAGACCTGTCCCGTCTCTTTATGGTCCTGACGCTGGTCCTTTTGCGACCCGACGGCGTTCTAGCTCTCAAAACGGCCAACACCTCGTCGAATTCCTGCTGACTCAGCTCCAAGTTGCAATTCTTGAATCTGACTTCGTTCCCCTGCTGCTCCTGACTATTCAGGTTCGTTGATTTAACCTTGTTCTCCGTGTAACCGTTGCTCGGTGCGACGCCCAACACCCTTCCTGGAACCTTGCTGAACCAATCCAAGAAACCTCCCTCGTCCTTCGCCTTGTCTTTGTCTTCAGGGAACGACAATTTCGATATCAACTGACTAAGATCCTTACCAGTTCGTCCTCTGTTGTTGGCACCGTCCAAGTTCGACTCCAGAGCCTCCTTTCCAGGCGACACCGTGTCAGAATTCGACTTGTTCGACGACTTGGCGCAGCTCTGATGCACCATGCAAGCGGAACTCGAGGAATCGTGGTTCAACCGGTTATTCGTCGACGGGCCTGGATTTGATTCGTGAAAAGGACTGGGTTGTCTAAAAGGATTTATCACAAGACTCGACTCCTTGGAGACCGGCGGTTTGCAGTTTCTCTCGGGGTCGTTGAAGTAACCCTCCTTGGTCGCACGCAAGCTCTGAAAGGAGCACTTTCCGTTCGCGTTGCTGTTGTTCCAAGATTCAACGAAAGACCATGGCAGTGAGGGATTGAACGGTATCAGGTTCTCGAACAGACCGTTCTTCTCTGTCGATTTTGTATCCGTTTCTTTGATCTTCTTGCTACCAGCTCCCTGCGACTCCTTCTTCTCCAAGTTGCACTGTTTCTCTTTGCAATTCAGGCCAAGCATCAACTTGGGATCCTCGATCGTTCGCTTGTAACGTTTCTCCGTGTTGCCTTCCCTTTCGTCGATGTTCAACTGGGTCTTGAAGCACCGTTCCAAGTTGTCCGAGTTCAAATTGTTCCTATTCTTGATGCTGCTGCCGTTCTCCTCGAATTTGCTGCTCTGACTCTGAGTAGATTTGACGCCACGATTGTTCGAGATCTCGGATGAACATTTCGGATAACTCGAGCTCTGATTGTCCTGCGACTCCTGGGTCACTGTCTCCCGCACGGATGGCATCGGTTGCACCGTCACGCAGCTGTTCGCGTCGATGGGACCGCAAGGAAGCGATCGGCGACGTTTCCTCTCGCGATTCTGTCGCGGGATCGCTGACGGTGGCGGCGAAACGTCCTCCTCCTCGCAGGGACAATGATGCTTTCCGGGTTTGTTGCATGGTGTCTGAAGTCTGTCGTCCACCAGAGCTGTTCCAGAAAAGCAAACATTTGTTTCTCGAAATCTTCTGGCTAAATTCGTTCGTACAGGACACCCTTCTTCGAGCATCAGCTTCGATAAAGAAATATTACGGTGGTTGTTTTGACAGGGGACGGACACTCAAGGTTTCTGGTTGTTAATAAAAATCTTACGTGTACTTTTCTGTACGAGATCGTTGCTTTTACAAATAGTATACAAACTGGCGACAAATAAACGAATGTACGTGTACTTTGTTCGGTAGATGAAAGAGATAAAAGAAAATAAGAAAAAAAAAATGAAATAGATCAGTCAGTACCAAAGTAAACTGAAAATGGGTTCTGAAGGTGATACTCGAACGACGAAATATCACGCTCATGGATTCCAATTGCCGTGATTTACCAGGCAAAACGAGGCCCTCGGGATTCTGAACTGCACCAGGAACAGGGATAGCCTTGGTCGGTGTTAAAGCCCTCGCTACTCCCTCCTCGTCCTTCTCTTTGATCGGATGAAGCGGACAGGTAAGAATCGGCACCTCCTCCATCCGTGGCAGTGCCCACACGGTGACCTAAAATTTACACGAGAAATCCTCTTCAAGCCCCCATTAAATTGTAGTCGAACGAGATTGGGTAGCCGATGACTCATATCTGCTGGTTAAAAGTAGGCATTCGTTAATGTCCTCCGCAACCAGAATAGAACCGTGGAAGGTACAAGCTCAGAGAGTATATACGTGGACGAATGAACCACCGTGCAAATTGCATGAACGGTTCGAGGAACATTGACCTCTCTTCTCGCCTTTATTGCGAGTCAAACGAGCGTTCAACGTGAAAACGTGTTGTGCATGGCGAAGAATCCTGGGCTCGATCTAACCCTTTTCTTGATATTTGAAAGAACGATGCTTCGTCAAAAGAACAGTTCAACTCGTTAACTCAAATAGATTCTCCTTTGGAAAATTAATTTTCCTCGTTCCAATGATTCCCTCCTTGTTTCTATTTAGCAAAACTTTTTAAGGTAAGAAATCGTGCCCATTGGCCGAGAGAATCTACTTCGACGTTTGCAGAATTCATTGAGAACGAATACGACCCCTTGCGACAATGCTAAACAAACGTAGTTGATCTTCCGAGTCCGATGACAATGTTCCTGGATTCGAATCGACGACCAAGATACAGAAGGGAACAGGGACGAGTTGGTTACCTTTATGGAATTTCCATCGCCATTGCCAGCCAATGGGAACGTGTGTTCCACAGGTGTTTCCCGGAACCTTCGTAGATTCTCTTCGTTATGCGGTACCACTCTGGTCGAGATGTAACACGGTTCAGCGCCGTTGCTTCTGGACCACCAAGCAGCCACCTGGCTGAAATGAAGTCTAGAACGAACTGCCTGATACACTCCATAGAAATTCATGGTCTCCGGACTCCTGCGACAGGCAGATACATTTTAACGTTAGTCGAAACATCTGTCTGAAACTTTCGAAATTTTTGAACTCGATCGGAGACGCTCACTTGCTGGGAACGGCACAGATACACCAGTACTCGAGCAGCATCTCCGACGCTTGTTGCCATGGTGAGATCGATAAGGACGGCACGGTGCAGATCGGATTCTTGTGCGTAGCCTTTGCCAAACCACATGGACAATCGGTGCATAACACCACCTCGATGCACAGGGACGAACCGATCGCGATACGGTCAGCGATCTCCCGTACCAACACAAGATATCGATCGCACTGCACAGACAAAGTGATTTTTTTACGAATTATTCTATCTTATTTTTTGCTTCGTTTCTATCAAGTACGCTAGCTATCGCTAGGAAAGGTGACGACACATAGGAAGGCCCACTCGATTTATAAGTCGAAAGTTACTGGATGTTGATACGTAGGTACGATAATTAAGTCCGTTACTAGAACGAATTCACGTTTAACTTAATCTAAATCTAACCTAGCCACAATAGGTGGTAATTTTCTAGTACTATAGCGAGTGGTAGGGGTATACTTTGTCTCTATATTGTGTACTGTAGCAGTTATTAACACGCATATTTAATTTATCAGAGAATTATAAAATGTGAAATTTAACGTTTATTTATATAAAAATATAGAAAATTAAGGATAATCATTTGTATCTCTTTTCTACCAAAACAGCGTATTTGGTTTTTGGAAGTTTTGGTGAAAAAGCAATTTCGAGAGATCGATTAACTCACCAAATAATCATCTTCCTCACACACGTGGTCGTTGGGAGCTGGTTGCATAGGAGCTGCACAATGTGGGCCCTCTTTGTAGCCACGTGGAGGGCCCTGAATCCTTCCTTCGCACACTAGGACTCCAAGGGCTCGGAACACGCTAAGAATGCCACCCCGACCACCAACCCCATTTGGGCTGGGAATGCCTCCTGTCACCGCACCTAGGCAGTGCATACCTGTAACAATAAAAAAAAAACACCTTTTACGTTAATAATCATTCGCAAACGTGTTCAATTAGAATCTGACTAATTTAAGATTACAATATTCATCGATTATTAATACATCCGCTGTAGATTAAGAACTAGGGACATTTATCGATGATGAAATATATATACATAAAAAAAAACAGTATCAATATTAATAACCGAATGCGACGTGGTTTCTAATGTAAGTGACAAAAACTATTTCACAGAAACAGACATAAAAGTGTTGAATGTAAAATTGAAATAAAAACCTTATTCGCTAATTCAGAAACCTTTCGCCTCACAGGGAATGAGTAATCTATATATTAGAATAGAATGGTGTCTTATAGTGCAGTGACTCACATACGTGTTCACGGGCTTTGAAATTCTAAGAAGGCTGGTGTATCATACCTCGCGCCTCAATCCAGAATATTAAATCTTCGATTCACTGTATTTTTCATACACTTCAACGATTAATCTCGCACGGATAAACTCTAATCCCGACTGGATGAATAATTGAAACAGTAATCAAGTCAAAAGTCAAATCTGTCTGTTACCTATTTCAATGCCAACGGACGATTGATTAACTTACTCGGTTAATTACGAATGGTTTTATCGAATACTCTGGATACTATATTTTCTATATTTTCTGGATATAAAAGAATAAATCCAGAAGGTATTGCAACGACCCCATCATGGTGTCCGAAGCGTTAAAAAATCGTTCGAACAGTAGGAATCTCTGCGATCCACTTCGGTCGAAACACGTAGAAGGCTAGGCCAGGACTAGAATCAAGCTTTTTCATCGAAAACTAGCACGTACACGAACCTGTACGCATTCTCCTTCTGTGGAAACAGTGCCTGACGCACTGCAACAGGATCGTCGACATTTTCGAGAGCTGCTCTCCGGGGAATGAAAACTGGAACGATTCGCGCACGAGTACCGCTATCGTCGATCTTAAACACGCGGATTATGCTTCGAACCAGCCACAAAGTCCTACCCCTTCTTTACTGATATCTTTATCGAACGAACGAACTTTGATCTTCAGATTGATCACGTTCGCCAAGGAAATCGTACGTCATTGTGTCCTTTCTTCCTGTTTCTTCATCAATCATGTTCGTTCATGCATAGCAGATTTTGTATTAAATCAACCTGCTATTATAATTGAATGATTAAATATTTATTGAGAAAGAATTGGAAGATACGGTATGGCTATCAATTTATAATCTTTTTTAATATTTATGCTGTTGTTTCTGTGTTCCTTACTATTTAGATTACTATCCTAGATTACTATCCCAGCGTTGAAATCATTAATCATTCAAACGGCATTCCACAGATTTTACAATCAACAATTCTTCGTTGAAACGGAAATCAAGATTCTTATTTTAAGGATAATCCGCGGGTTGATTCATGGGTAAATATCAAGGGTGATCGAATCCTGAAAATATGCAGAGAAGGATGGCCGAAACTCATAGAAGCTGAAAATTGCACTTGCAGGGTATCCAGATATCGTCTGAACAGATACGATCGTCACGCAAATCTTTCATAGGAAGGATTTCTTCATCTTTTTTTTTTTTACACATTTCTTTTTTTCAAGACATACGATCCGAGATTCGGTCGTCCGTCTTCTGTCGGTCATTATGTAAAGGTGAATACGCAGGAGGGCGATGGGCATTATTTATAACTTTGCCCACCGCCATGTGCGGCGAAAGCGACCAACCGGATTGGCTTCCTTCGCTGCTTTCCACCGAACGCTTCAACGTTCTACCTAACGAAACCAACGGTTCTCGAAGGAAAATACAAGGATTCCCTTGGGAAACTTTAAACTGTACCGTTCGTTGGACAATTTTTGTGTAATCTTGTACGCCAGACGAATTCTAGTCTTAAGGTACTGGATCGATTGAATAATTAATGATAGAATAATCTGTAAGATACTGATTTCAAGACCTTCAAGACAGTAATAATTCAAATTTAAATTTAGGTTTTATTGTAATTAGTACAATTTTCTGCGGTTCTAGGATTGATATTAAAATTGGCGAGTGAATTGAAATTCTATCGCAAAAGGATCGAAACACTGCCACAAATGCGACGAGCGAGTATTATATAGAATTTTCATACCATTAATATTACACTAATGAAGCTTAGAGCGAAGAGTTCATTTCTATGCTCTGTAACAGCGATTACAATGTGTCTGACTACACACGTCTACTTTCACTGTGCCATCCAAGGTGTCATATCTCGCCCCAACCTGCGTTTTTATTTATAACAATTGAAACGAGGACTATGGTTTCCATTGTACTTCGTCGTAAATTGATCATCATTTACAATAGCGATTACGACATGTCTGACTACACATGTCTGTTTTCACTGTGGCAGTTAAAGAGTTAACTTTTCCCAACTTCCGTGTCGAACGATAAAATCGAAAATAAAAAAAAAAACCTTGTTTCGTAGAACAATGGAATTATGGAGTCAAGAATTTAAAAACGATGATTAAAAAAAAAAAGGAACGTCAGTATGTTTCAAATCATTCGGAATAGCGATGACGGAGCGTCCGACTACATACGTCTGTTTTCACTGTCACAGCCAGCGGATTTACTCTTTTGCATTAATCTGCATAATAATTCTTTCAGGTTGTGTTACGATAAAACTGATAAGAAAATCTAACGTCACCCTTTTCTATATCACTTTCAACTTTCCACCCCCTACAAAATAGCAGCACTTCAAAAACTGTAATTTCCACTGACATTTCTTTATGATACATATTATTCAAATTGTTCAGTATTAAATTCCTGATCGAAAATTGTCCAATTTTTAAACTACATACACGCAGAATACATTCGTCGAGAGTATTTAGCACCGAAACGATCATACGGCACTCGTAGTTAAAAAGCCAGCTTCAATTCGCAAACGACCGACTTTAAATCGGACTCAAAGTCAAAATTGAGTCTTTAACTCGCGATCTGACTTCCCACGATGGAGTCAGCGCGACTCGTGCGAGCACGACGAGGAATTTGAATAAAGAACTGCGCGGCGAACACACACACACACAAAGGAGAAGTCTTTCACGTGTGTCGAGGGTCTGTACGTAGGGGATAGCTGGTGAAGTTCCACGAGGGTGATCGTACTCGGGTGTCATGCGCAAAAAGTTCAACCCTTGGCGAAATCGTTCGAGAGACGGTTATCAAGATTAAGAGGCAACACAGATCCAAACGTTAAAAGTGAAATTCTGTTGTTTCGTTAAGAAATGCAATATCTTGAAACTCTGATAGACGAAACAATATTTCATGTATTTTGATCTAAGAAGAATACGGCATCTGTTATTCTGAATGGTACCAGAGCCCAAGGCGATCTGTTCGTAACAAAAAAAAAAAAAAAAAAAAGAAATTTCTTTATACCGCTTCTAATCGCTTTGCACGGTAGTCTGGAACAGCCGATAAGCCGTTGCTTGAATCCTGTTAGCGCCAGATACCGACAGAGTTTCACCGTATAATTAGCTGCTCTAAATCCATCCACGTAGTGAGTACAATTTGCTGTTTGTAAGTTGGTTGCTTGCAAATCAAACGAATGATACCAATAATCCAAGTTTAATATTTCCAAACGGCTTTTTAATTTGCTTAATCAGGGACCTAATCTTTAATCACGTTGAATGCTCCGAAATTTTCCACGATTAACACGTTGGCTGCCACGAGAGTCACCTGTGACCGGCACCCGAAATTTTTTACAATCAAATAATTACCAACAGAAACGATAAAATAAACCACGGATAACGTTAACATTAAGCTAATAATGCTAGCTATCGAATTGAAAAGTTAAATTTGAAAATTAGTAGATTGTATTGTTAATAATTAGGATTTCAGCGTGTCTGACTACGTACGTCCGTTTTCACTGTGCCATTCAACGTGTTAATTACTTATCTCGAAGAGTTAGGTTAATCACTTAGCTGACTGAATCCATACGGTTATAATACGAGGAAAGATTTTCGTGGTGCAATCAAAGCAATATCGACGAAGCATTTTCAAGTTGGTTGACGTTCGAAGCACCGGAGAAGACCTTCGTAAAGCCGAGAAAGGGTAGGGGACCGGGATACGAGGATGAAAGGCCTGGGGTCGACGAAGATAACAGAGGCGTGCTGAGACGTCGGGGAACGTCGAGGGAAAAGGATGGACGAGCTTCTGGTACAGCACAGTGTGAATGCACCGGCTCTTGTCCGGCTGAGAAAAACAACCCGGCCTGATGGCGCCGCTGTTATCCACCAACCGGTAAACAACCCATCGTCGAAAATTATTCGGGCAAATTTACTTTCACCGATCTCTGACAGTCCTCCATTTTTTAACATCTTGACAACGTGATCTTTTGATTAAAAAAAAAAAAAAAAAAATCATTTCTCTTTTACACTGGTGGCAAAAGAATTTTTTCCAGATTTCTCATCTTAACACGTTCAGTCCTGGGGTAACATGATCCAACTCAGTCGAGATAAGGAAAAGTCATAAATCATAAATTAGGAGGCGGCGCTCTTTTGATGTCTCGAACGCTCAGGAGCGCATACTTTGAGCAGGGCATCAAATTACATATTTTTTTCACGTTTCAGTGATTTTTCGACCTCCTTTGAATCTCGTCCGGAGTAAATTTACTCGGTGCCGGACGGAAAGTGTTAAATTACAAAATTTAAGGTGATTACCAAATTACAGACTGATCGCATTTTACGAATACCAAAAATTATTGGACTAGCTTCGAATTTCTTAAATATGTTCGCCGCTATGTATTACTTTACTAATACCAAAATTGATTAGTTAGTGTAAAAAAAAAAAGTACCGTGCCTGACTGATTAAGAACAACAGAAAGTCGAACAGGAAGCATAAAAGAGCCAATACTGGCCGAACGATGATTCGGTGGCAAACGGAAGGAGATCCGTGTGTCGTTTCTGGTCGTGGAAACTTTTGCAAGGCAGTCAGCCAACAAACAGATAGCCAGAATTAGTCACTGAACGACTATCAATTATCACGATCCACATGCCGTCTATTATAGTCGGAATTGCCTCGAGTAACTTCCAAGCTCGCGGCCATCGTGAAAATACACACAGTGTTCGTGTTGTTCGTGGACGATAAAGATTATCGAACGTGTCGGTGATACAAAAGTACTTCTACGTTCTGATATTCTGATTAACACCAGGCACTTTGATTTTTTAATTAATTACCTATCTAAGGGAATTAGCGATCCAACGTTTGGAAAATTTGGAGATGTGGGATAATTCGAGTACTCGAATATTTAAATAACTTATATTTAACTTTTTCAAGTTTAATATTTTCGGTAGCCGAATTCAACTGGTATCCGAATATCGGAATTTTCTTCGGAGCCCTAGTTTCTACTCGATCGAATTTCATAATGAAAGACGACCAGGCGAACCGAGTATTAACTTCTCTACACACACGCGGGACAACGAAGCATGAAATTTACGGTTGAAACGCGCGCCTGTAAACGCATTAACAGAATTACACGGCTTCCAAGGGTTACACCATTGCTAATTCTATTAACCAGGATAATGTACACCCTTCTTCCATTTATTAATCAATTCGATGTTAATTACCTGCTTGTGATAATCACGAGGCAGTAACGTATAAAAATGTCGAAGGTTCGTTTCGAGTCTCAAATATCCTGTTCGTATATTAATTTCCTTGCAAGAAGTCTTGAGACACCGATACAATGAACAGTCGTAATAAAGTGGTTTCGGTGATCAAAGTTCCTTTGAACTTGGATCCCTTTGATCCGCCTTCAGATGCAAGGATCGTTTGATTATCGCAATCGAGAACTCTCGTGTCTGCTTGGATAACGAACGGAAATAGCCTGCCACTTTGTCTTTGTGAAAATTCGATAAATGTAAAAGGTAGCATATTTTTATCTTCCACTTCGGTATTTTATATTACATGCTACTCATTTGGACCCACGCGACCTTCAGTATTGCACGATAGAAATCATTAATATTGATAACTTGGAATCCCATTTTCGTTAAAGAAGCTTCGAAATTATTTACTGTACGTTTGGCACGTAAAGTATTAACCCTTTGCACTCGAAGCATTTTTGGATGTAATCGGGTCTAATCTAATTTTCCAGTTAAGAATCTGTTGATTTTTATTCCCTTCCTTAATTTCCTATATTTTGATACGGGTGAAACCGAAATTTCGCATTTTAGAATACTTATAAATTAAATATGGTGACTCAGAGGCACCACTCGAGTGCAAAGGGTTAAAGTGTAAGTGCATGTTCTGTAGATTTAACACACTGTATATATGTATACGATACAGAGAAAGGGTAACGATCGCGTACGAGTCTCACGAAGAAATCCTATAAATCTTCGTACGTCACGCGTCGACGAGCTCTTCTACTGAAGGAGATAGATTCGAAAGAAGTGGAAACGGTGATGTTATTTCCTTCGAGATCAACCACGGAAATGTATTGCATGGGAAATCGATCGCGAAGAAACCTCCTGTCGATGTTGCCGCATTTGAATACCCCGTTTGGTTTGAACAACTTTATCTCTCGTCGTTGAGAAATCAAACGCGTTGAGAATTATACTCCAGGGAAATATACTAATCGTCTATTCTTAGACATTGTTATTTTATTTCCAAATTTCGAACTTTCAAATCTCAAATTTCTAAATTTTAAATTTCCAAATTTCGAACGTTCAAATTTCCAAATATCAAGTTTCTAAATTTTTAATTTCCAAATTTCGAACGTTCAAATTTCCAAGTATCAAGTTTCTAAATTTTAAATTTCCAAAGTTCAAACTTTTCGTATGGACGGCATCGGTACGTGGGACCGACAGTGTCAAGGTTAAAAAATGAATGTTGTAATATAATATAATATAATATAATACAATTGAGCGCTCGCCGTCAAGTGCTCGCTCGCTGCCGGCTGAACGGAAAGGATAGTAAAATCGGCGTCGCGCTCAACGTGTTAATTAAATAATATTCCGTGCGTTTACTGTGTCAAGCGTAAAAGTGTTCCGTCCTCAAATAGTTAATATTCCACTGTGTTAACCTCCAATATTCAATTACCGCTGACTATCAATATTTTATTATAATAATTATCAGTCCTACATGTATCGAGCTTCAGTGTCTCATTATAATAGTTAGCAAGCACAAACGAGATAAATAGAATACTTGTCCACTTTTCTACCCTGTATCTTAGATCTAGCGTTCTCCAGAATAGCATGACGTGATTTCAAGTTGACCTAACAGCCTCCAAATCGTTATCATCCAAACGGAGCGTTTCTGTCCTCCCTTTCGTCCTTCGTCGAAAAGGGTCGTCGGTTCATGCGTCTAGACGGGGTCGTCTCATCCCCCATTTGCTTTCGGGTAAAATTGCCAGCGACGTGGTTCAAGAACCCTACCGGGCATCGAGAAACCTCAGCCAACGACAAAAGGGATTCTCTAATTACGCTTAGACAACAACCAAGAAATCTTTTCTTTGCTCCTTCGTTAACACGTTATCTGTCACGGTCAACGGTAATTATTCAGAATTCGAGCGATTAATTTCTAAATTTAAATCATATTAATATGGTATCAATTCTATTAGAAGTTTGTTTATTTTTTTTTTTGTCTGACTAATCATTTGATTGCACGAAATTCGATTAATCAAGCAAGCAATCATTCTCGACACAGCCTCGGTACATTGACCTTTCAAGTACATGACGCCTAGTAAAATAAAATATTGGAATTATTTAAAATATTTTTTTCATCGAACATCGATAACGGCCCGTTAATTTCTTACGTTCGTTTTTAAATTATAGCCAGGAAATTAATAAAATTCATTCACCTACAATACTTATTCTTTGAATCCTTGAAGGGTAGGATTAAATTGAAGTACTTTGATTGCAGGAACGTTTATACGTCCCGTCAATAATTTTCACGGTCATTACATAAAAGTTTGAAACCGTCTATCGCCTCTTTCCGTCACGATAACACCAATTACAATCCACCTCGTTCGCATTTACGTTTTCCTTTTTTTTTTCTTCAGGCCGGAAGATAAATTCCTGCCGTCCGAGCTATTGTGAAACACGAACACATTTTTGCAACGTCATGTTACTCGTTGCGTTGATCGCGCCGGTTCCTGACGCAATTATTTCACGGATCTTTGTTAATAATTTCAAGCACCAATGTCAATTTGAAAATTATAAAAATATAACTTTGCCAATAATATTCTATTGGGTGACAAAATTTCAAGAATCATAGGTCTTAATTACTAGGATTTCACTTACTAGTAACCGTTCGAAAAATTAGTGTAATTCGATAATGAACTTTACACAAATTCTAAAGCACAATTTTTTCCAATAATATTGCAAGGATCACGAATCCAACGAGTGTCACGGATCAGCTTCAAGATCCATATAAACAACGCATCTTGGAGTAAATATTTGGCAAGCACAGTTTCATCTCCCTATCCTTTATAAATAGATATAAAAACACTTGGAACGCAGAAGTGAGATATAAAAATGAAACGAGCATCGAATTATCAATTTAATTAATTGTTTAGTTCAAGATTTGAATATCAGGCAAAATAAATATTCAATTTAACGCGTTTTTCGTTATCGTAAAACAACACAGAAACAGCGTCCAGTTCTTCTTCAAAAAAAAAAAAAAAAAAAATAATAATAATAATAATAAAAAAAACCAACGAATGAGTTTGATCGAATTTTGCAACGTCAGCCGATAATAACCGTAATCGAGCAATCAGCTCGACAGTTTCTTTCTTTGTAAGACAAAAAAAAAAAAACAACGGACAACAAATATTCTTGATTTTTATTCACAAATGAAAAGATTGAGAGTTCCACTGTAGCCAGTGGTTATCCATTACGATAATATGGCCCCTTTTTACGAGGAATAATGGAGAGAAGAGCGGACTGTCAACAAGTAGCGCTCGTTTCCATTGATTGCATCCCGGAGCAGGGAACAAGCTCGGCCCTAAGGACGTACTAACCGTTCAGGAAACCTAGAACCCGTTGTACCGGACTATCATCTTGTTTTCTTTCGTCACGTGCAAACGAACAACGCACGAAGAAGCCTGTGCTACGTAAGTACGTGACACAACGACAAATTTAAAGGGACTATCAAAAATCGTCATAGCCCCCCCCCCCCCCCCCCCCCCCCCCCAACAGCATCTGCTCTCGTTTTGTAATTAATTTTTAAACAGTGAAACTGGATTAATTATAACTCTGGATCTAGGCTCACAGATGGAAATTAGACATTGAAATTTCTTAACCAAGCTTTAATGAGGATTACGTATATATTAATTTAAAATTTTTGGAAAACCTAGGAAAACAGAACTGCCTTCCTTTCCTCGGATACTGATTAACACAGAAGATAATCCAATATCGATTAAACAATTGGCAATGATTGGCATGATTACTTTAACAAACGATAAGAGAACGTCCTTGCTCAGATAACGATTTATGTTCTTCTTTTGTCATCGAGTTTGCACAGAATTGTTTAAACAACACGCTCGAAATATTACTCGAATAACTTCGACACGGAATTTAATGGAACATTTAGATTTTTACGTAATTCAACAGCTTTTGTCGACTGTGAACATCGATTAAATAGGAAGAACAAAACAATCTTGTTCTGACGGCCATCAAGAACAATGACCCTTTTCGTTAAAATCTTCAAAATGAAATTCGGTGGAGAAACATTTGTTATACGATCAATTTATATAGAAATTTTTAACTCTGTCCTGGTTTTATAAACGAACACCTAATATCGTACTTTGATGATTCAATTATTCTATGGAATCAAGACTATTACAAGGGCGAGTGTTACGACGAACACTATTTTCCCGTTGCTGGAATGATCAAATGCTCAAATAGCTGTTCCTCGTTATGCACTTTATGGCCCACATTGTACATACGGGTAACGTGTGGGTCTCGAGTGAACCGATACCAAAGACATTGGTCTCCACCAGCCATGTTTCGTCATTTTGTATTTGTAATACCATATTAAGGAAATGAATCGTGAAACATTGTGTAATCTTTACTTTCGTACGACAGTGACTCGACGCCTACACGCTGTACGAAATACGAATATTCGAATGATTGAGATTTCAAACAAAAATTCTATTATCATTCGAATTGTATCCAAATATCAGGATTTTGGTTACAACGGTAAACTTACGGATCGTCAAGAATCAGGATGGCGGACCGTTTGCTTTTTCAGCCGAGATTTCACTCGCGGCTGTTTAATATACATGACTCGGTGTGTGCAACAGCTGCACACCCGAGTCCCTCTAACGCTTCTGGAAATAGAAAGTCATTCGCAAGGTGGATGTTAAACTATCCTACCATTAGTTCTCTAAACAATCCGTGATCCTCGACATCATTTTTCAAAAGGAATTTCTTTTTTTCCTCGATTCTAAATAATTTCTCCTATAATTCGATAAGAAGAAGAAAAAAAAAAGAAAAGAAAAATTGAATCAACCATCAATCTTTAGACAAAGGAACGTTCCTATTGATTCGACTTAACTTTGATTCACCCTACCGAGCATTCACGAGTGCATTGTACTTTGATCCAACGCGGTATCTCAGCCTTTCCACTGTTTGCAATTGCGACGACGAACGAAGGCCGTCGTTTGCCTGTAATAACATCTCCCAGATGAAGATTGCATTTTCTTTCCTCGTTATCACACCGTCGACGATATTAGTATCCCCAAGATTTATTTATAACCCGAAGAGGAGATTGTTCGAGCAGTCAAACGGATCTGTGACATTAACGTCTCTTGATACTTGAAAAAAAAGAAGAAAAAAAAAAAAGGATTTTGGAAGTAAGCCATATGTTAATATTTTGCCAACATCGGTGTGTTAGCGGCAGGGGTCGAAAAATACACAAATATTGAAATGTTTTCGTGAGAATTTCGGAACGTAAAATTTTCCAGCTATATATTTTTGTAAATTTTCGTGTTTTCAGTTAATATTAAACGAATGTTCCAAAGTTTGTCGAATTCAAATCGCGGAACTGTGATCAATTAAAAATCCAAAAGAATTACGATTTACAACGTCACGATACGAACGCGATTAGAAGAAAAAGCGATGTCTAAACGAAGATACAGTCCCGCTGGTGGTGATTCGAGTATCTAAAATCTAAAAGCCACCTCCTGAGCACGCTTCTATTTCTATTTCCAGAAACACGGTGGACATTACATGGCTCGTGCCACTTCGGAATCAGGACGCCTACGTTAAGCATCGTATTTCGGAAAGTTTTGTTCAGAAATATTGAGAAAACAACAAGAATCTGTATTGTATCGCGAGACTGCGTCGCAATCGATATCTGTTTCAGATAAAATTAAAAATTATTGAAAAATCGAACCGATGGAGTGACATAATCGAACAGTGAGAGTGGATACTACTGGGAAACCTCAAGCTTCCGTTTGTACCCGATTCCCGTTTACATAACGCGGTTAACTACGATGAAACGCAACGTTCGATCGCTTTTCTAACTCCAATTCTATCACCGTTAACAAAAAACAACGATTTCCCTTTCGTTTTATTACATCCACGGTCAAATGCTTCATATCTAACATATATTCATTAATTTTTAAACCTTCCAAAGGGTTAACAATGCTGTCCATACATAGAATAACAATTCGAGTTCTAAATGAAAAAGAAGAAGACAAAAAAAATCGTCCAACCAGGTCATAGTGGCGAGAGCACTCTGTGAGTGCACGTGCAGTGCACTCGAAGATGCAGTTCCCCCGTGAAACTGGTAAAAGAAACATCGGAGGTAAGAGGCTGGGGAGGGGTTCGAGTAAAAGAGTCGAGGTGAAAGAGTCTTCTCGGGGTCCTCCGGATATCGTGTCAAGGCTAATGTTTATCGACCGGGTAGTAAGTTCTCGTACACGAGTCCGCTTATTGACTGAACTCGCCATGTACCGTATGTTTTCTCTCTCCTTCTTGCCGCCTACAGAGCCTGATTCTACCTGGCCGAGGCCTCTTTGTCTCTTGTTCAGGTGGAAAACAGTGTCGGATCAAAAACAGGCATTTCCACTGTCGTCCATGCGGAACGTCGTTTTGCAACAATAATGCGACTGCTTTTGTTCGAGACGAGAAGAAGATTGTGCCATGGCGAATATTATTACGCTGCCACTTTTACTTTCATTGAAATTTCATATGTAATTACATTTGCAAACTTCACAGAAGTTCAGAATTTAACAAGTATATTGATTGCATTAATAATCTTTTGTTATATTTTGGTCACTTTTTCACCCCTCTAAACTATGGATTTTGCAACCCCTGAAGACTAGCACCGTAACTTCGGAAAGTTTGAAAGTAAAATGCGTGGAAAGATTGTAAAGGGTATAGCCGGATAAGATGGTCAAAAGTGCCCTTGAACCGATTTTAACTCCCAATATACCGTTCGATAGCTTATCAAAAGAAAACCTTGTGTGCCAAGTTTCAGCCCTGTACCTCAACCGGGAGGGTAGTTATGGGGTAAAGTCAAATTATCGAGGTATGCCACATTTTTCATATTTAGCTGCATACAAAAATTCTGAAAAAATTCTACAATATTCGGGGCATAATAGCGTATGTTAGAGAATTTTTTCAGATTTTTCCGTCGAAAAGTGTAAGTGTGAAAAATGAAAAACCAAAAAAAATTCGGAAAAAAACATATTTTGTATTGAAGTTTTCGAGCGGCCACTTTTTCCTTTTTACAGCAACAGTGTATTAGCATAAGTAATGTCCTCAATTTTTTTCAGATTTTTTGATAAGGTGCGCCGTAGTTAAAAAAATCAAAAACCGCCTTTTTGGGCATATTTCGGGCGAAAAATACCATAAATATTTGTAGTTTTTGCATTTTCTTCATAAAATAAGTGTGTCGTATCATTTGTAATGTTTGTGCATTGGAAGGGGTAAGATACAAGTAAAAGCAATTAAGTTAATCCAGTTAATTAAAAAACTTATGTTGGTTATCTTCAGAAATGTTAACACTGTTTTCAACGATGGCGCTAGCGCAGCGAGTAAGGTATCTGACTGCTGAACTGCTGCAGACTTTTTTGTCGCAGGTTCGCGTCCCAGAAAGTTTATGTTCGCAAACTCTCTCTTTTTTTTTTTTTTTTTTTTTTTTATTATTATTATTAATAAAGTACATGATAGTACATTGTATTCAATTAAAATTATTTTTAAAACATAATGCAAATATTTTTTCATAATGTATACATCAAAATAATGTTGGAGCTCGCGTTACTTTGCCAGTTCGCCAGTTGCTTTTTATTTGCCGGTTACAGATGTTGTTTAATATTTTTTAATTAAATACAAGGTACATCAACAGAAGACCGACAGTGCCAAATAGTGCATTGAAGACGTCACCCATCACTTTGGCATCAAAACATCAATAATCATGGTATCATGTTCATTTACAATAACATACATATTTTTAAGTTCATCATGAATTAATAATATGCGTGTATTTAATTAAAAAATATTAAACAACATCTGTAACCGGCAAATAAAAAGCAACTGGCGAACTGGCAAAGTAACGCGAGCTCCAACATTATTTTGATGTATACATTATGAAAAAATATTTGCATTATGTTTTAAAAATAATTTTAATTGAATACAATGTACTATCATGTACTTTATTAATAATAATAATAAAAAAAAAAAAAAAAAAAAAAAAAGAGAGAGTTTGCGAACATAAACTTTCTGGGACGCGAACCTGCGACAAAAAAGTCTGCAGCAGTTCAGCAGTCAGATACCTTACTCGCTGCGCTAGCGCCATCGTTGAAAACAGTGTTAACATTTCTGAAGATAACCAACATAAGTTTTTTAATTAACTGGATTAACTTAATTGCTTTTACTTGTATCTTACCCCTTCCAATGCACAAACATTACAAATGATACGACACACTTATTTTATGAAGAAAATGCAAAAACTACAAATATTTATGGTATTTTTCGCCCGAAATATGCCCAAAAAGGCGGTTTTTGATTTTTTTAACTACGGCGCACCTTATCAAAAAATCTGAAAAAAATTGAGGACATTACTTATGCTAATACACTGTTGCTGTAAAAAGGAAAAAGTGGCCGCTCGAAAACTTCAATACAAAATATGTTTTTTTCCGAATTTTTTTTGGTTTTTCATTTTTCACACTTACACTTTTCGACGGAAAAATCTGAAAAAATTCTCTAACATACGCTATTATGCCCCGAATATTGTAGAATTTTTTCAGAATTTTTGTATGCAGTTAAATAGGATAAATGAGGCATACCTCCATTAACCGATCTTACCCCATAACTACCCTCCCGGTTGAAGTACAGGGCTGAAACTTGGCACATAATGTTTTCTTTTGGTAAGCTATCGAACGGTATATTGGGAGTCAAAATCGGCTCAAGGGCACTTTTGACCATCTTATCCGGCTATACCCTTTAGTTAGAAATATTTTAGTTTACTAATAATACGTACAGAACTCGTAGATAATTACTTATAGCACACCTAACTTTTAAGTTATGAGCAAAATATTAATAACCCTTTGCACTCGATTGGTGCCTCTACGGGGACACGTGTAACTTACCGGAGAATATATAAAATATAAATTACGAATTGTATTCACGTAAGAATACAGGAAATTAGCAATAGAAATAAAAATGCACGGATTCGTAAACATAGGTAACTTTTTGATTTCAAGAATTTTGCTATCAAAATAATCTAGACTGTGTTACGAGCCGGAGGGGCACGGCTGCGTAGCCGGGGCTTTATTTTAGGTATATGGTAATTTGTTAAAGGGGAAATAGACGCGGAGACGAACCTACGTATGGCTAACGTAGGGAGCTCCAGGAGGTTGGTTATCGAGGACGAACCTACGTATGGCTAACGTAGGGAGCCTCAGGAAAGGTCAAGACGCGAGGACGAACCCACGTATGGCTAACGTAGGGAGCCTCAGGAAAGTGATATGCGGACGAACCTACGTATGGCTAACGTAGGTAGCCGCAGGAAATGTTAGTATTAATGCTCGTAACGTATTCGGTGCACCTCGAGCGGTAAAGGTACACCTTAGTGGGTTCAGGACGGTTTATTATAATTGATCAACACTAAATCTATTTGATTCAGTTTATTCTAATGCACCGGGACTTACAACTGTTATAGTGTAATTTGTCGCGGTGTTCTAACTTGAATTAAGTTACAATATTATTGGAGTTACTTGAGTTAGTTTAGTTTCGATTCCGCGAAGCAAGAATCTAATCCTTCTCGGTTTTAACGAACGCGAGCAAACGGGGGACGACTACAACCGTAAATGAAATGCCTAACAGTAGACTGTGTACTGTATGGTTAAAGAAAATGCTCGAAGGGGACTTGAACCCGATCTCGCTAAGTTGTAATACGTCGTAAGGGAAACGTACCGACGGGTAACGTGCCCTTTCTAGATTTTGACTAGACCCAAAGTGCCTTCGCCGCAACCCTTTTTATACCCAAAAATCAGGATAAAAAGGGTGGTGGGGAAGTGCGCTACGTGACTTCGAGGGACAACGCCCTTGCTTCGCGTTGATCTTGAAAATTCTAGATGTGACTAATACCGGGTGTACGCAGCCAACTCCAAATAAGGAAATTTTGAGGGCGGGAACGTAACATCTCCCCCCTTAGATGAAACATCGTTTATTACGATGCTTTCCCAATTTTGAGTTGGGTGCGTAGCAAAAATTAAAAAAAAATAAAAAAATTAAAAGGAATATATAAATAAATTTGAATTAAATAGAAAAAAAATTTGATAGGAAATGATTTTACTGTCAATATTCATGAACGAAACGAACTATTGCGGTGTAGTGTGGGTGTTGTGAGTGTATGTGTGGGACTTATCTGTATGGGGGTCTTCAGTTGAAGTCCTTGCGGCTGTGGGTTGGCTGGTCGGGTTGTCCACGATGATCTGGTCTCGGATGTTTGGTCATCAAGAAGTGATTGGTGGTTGATTACTATTCTCGGCCTCCTTCGCTTTCCCGGAGAAACTCCAGGTATCCAGGTGGTGATGGTGTTGTCCGAGGGCAATTATTCTTTTTAATTTTGCATTGATGAAATGATATCTTCTTCC
This sequence comes from Stelis phaeoptera, assembly GCA_943735885.1. Lineage (NCBI taxonomy): Eukaryota > Metazoa > Arthropoda > Insecta > Hymenoptera > Megachilidae > Stelis > Stelis phaeoptera. The sequence continues at coordinate 10,276,878 of OX030941.1, read as the reverse complement.
TTGGTTTCCTCCCAATAGTGTTGTGTAACCAAGGTGGTAAATATTTGAACTGTTATATGGCTGTGACGATCACTTGTCCTTTCTTGGATTATTGTTTCTGAGATTATCCCTTCCGAGATAACCAGTATCGGTTAGCGTTCTTCTTCCAGATCGGTTAGATGACGAGTCAACAGATGGTTCATAGCAGGTTGGTATAATGCTGCTGAAGTGCGTCGGGGTGTTTGCTTGAAGTTGTATATTTTTTGGAATCTATACCGTTGTAGGTTGCAAGGACGGCGGTAATCCTTGGTCATAGTCGATAAGGCGACGGTGACTGAGGGTAAACATTCCGGCGTTCAGAGTCCCCTGAACGTTTCCAGCTGTGAAACTCTTCCTCGTTGCGGCGGGTCGGCGATTCTCTCTCTCGAATCTCTCGACGGTTTTTTAAGCGGCGTTCAATCAGAAGCACTGCATCGTAGGCCTCTTCTAATGTTTTAATTTTCTTGTCCAGAGTGGCGATCCTCCAGGCTATTCGCTCTGGTAATCCTTCAAGGAAATTTTCCAGGACGTCCTTTTCCATCTCCTTGATGATTTGATCTGGGTTGGTTGGATACCTCTCGCGGATCGCGATTCGTGAACCGTGGGCAAGTTGGCTAGTTCTGTCGATGTATTTTCTCAGCGACTCGTCTTCTCGAATTTTAAGATGCGAAATTTCGGCTTGGAAATACGCTAAGTTCTTCCCAGGAGCGTACCGTTTTTTAAGATGTTGCAACAGTTGCGTTACGTTATAAAAACTTTTATCTTGAATACTGATCCGTGCCGGACCAGTGAGTTTCGTCAAAACTATGCTCAGATAGTCTGACTCCGAATTCTCGGGTACTAACGCGAGCCCGTTTTCTACACTTTGCGCGAAAACCGACAAGGGTGGATTCTCGCCGTCAAAAGTAGGAATCGGCGCGGTAGCAAATTGAACACAATTACGCTGCGTCAATAACGCCATTGAATTGGCCATTGACGTGGTTAGATTTGCAACGTCGTCAGCAGAAAGCGTGGCTTGTGACTGACTCATTTCGACGTTGAAAAACTTTACAAACAATTATAATAAAGGTCCAGATATTCCACGGTATCCTTAACGGATGTTATCAGTGGAATCCCACCGCTGTCACCAGTTTCTGTTACGAGCCGGAGGGGCACGGCTGCGTAGCCGGGGCTTTATTTTAGGTATATGGTAATTTGTTAAAGGGGAAATAGACGCGGAGACGAACCTACGTATGGCTAACGTAGGGAGCTCCAGGAGGTTGGTTATCGAGGACGAACCTACGTATGGCTAACGTAGGGAGCCTCAGGAAAGGTCAAGACGCGAGGACGAACCCACGTATGGCTAACGTAGGGAGCCTCAGGAAAGTGATATGCGGACGAACCTACGTATGGCTAACGTAGGTAGCCGCAGGAAATGTTAGTATTAATGCTCGTAACGTATTCGGTGCACCTCGAGCGGTAAAGGTACACCTTAGTGGGTTCAGGACGGTTTATTATAATTGATCAACACTAAATCTATTTGATTCAGTTTATTCTAATGCACCGGGACTTACAACTGTTATAGTGTAATTTGTCGCGGTGTTCTAACTTGAATTAAGTTACAATATTATTGGAGTTACTTGAGTTAGTTTAGTTTCGATTCCGCGAAGCAAGAATCTAATCCTTCTCGGTTTTAACGAACGCGAGCAAACGGGGGACGACTACAACCGTAAATGAAATGCCTAACAGTAGACTGTGTACTGTATGGTTAAAGAAAATGCTCGAAGGGGACTTGAACCCGATCTCGCTAAGTTGTAATACGTCGTAAGGGAAACGTACCGACGGGTAACGTGCCCTTTCTAGATTTTGACTAGACCCAAAGTGCCTTCGCCGCAACCCTTTTTATACCCAAAAATCAGGATAAAAAGGGTGGTGGGGAAGTGCGCTACGTGACTTCGAGGGACAACGCCCTTGCTTCGCGTTGATCTTGAAAATTCTAGATGTGACTAATACCGGGTGTACGCAGCCAACTCCAAACAAGGAAATTTTGAGGGCGGGAACGTAACAACTGGATCCGATCAAAAAACACTTCGAGTGCAAAGGGATAATAATAATAAGAGACTCGATGGTTTTCAATATTAAATAAAATGTTAATGAACAGTACTGTAATGAATTATGATATCTGCTTTCTGAAAGTAAAAGGTGTGCCAACGCTTTTTGATCCATTGTACAATTTATTCGTCTTTCCCAGGCGACCGGATACGTTTGCGCAAAGAAATTATTCGTTCGAGAACATAAAGATACGAGGATTACTCGTTTGTCCGTAATAAAACAACCAACGGTACGATTTTACGATCACAAGATTGATGGCTTTTAAATTTTTCGAGCTGTTCGAGGCTAACATTTTACGCCCAAGTAACTCTGCGACTGTGGCTCGTTATGATTTTTGAAACATTCGTGTGAACGAGTTCAAAAAGAATAAAATTTTGTCAAAATTGTTGCCTTTACGTCCGAACGAAAGCGTTACAGACGTGATCTATATCCTGAAAAGAACTCGTTTATTGGTTTTATCTTATGATAAACAATTTTGCTTGCATCTCCGAGAAGAACTTGGCAACTTCTATAAAAAGATTCTTCCAGAACCAATCAATGTATGATAAAATTTCCAACTTTTCATCAAATGACGCAGGAAACTTCTCCAACAAAATTCCATGCCAAGCGAAGTTCTTACAATTCGTTTGCATATCAATTGAACACAACAGATTTTGTCAACAAAATTTCTTCATACAATTATAAACGAAAAGATGTAATTTCTGAAAAAAAAAAGGGTGGAATAAAAATGAAAATTCGAATTTACCATCTGATATAGCAGATAAACAAGGCAAGCAGTAAAAGAATGAATATCTGGCAACGATCGTGAAGGCATTCAGGGTTAAGAAAGGTACAAAGACGGGCCTCGGTTAGGTACGGTCCTGGCCAGTACCGAGGGGCTTGTATCAGCGACGAGGTCAGCTGAGCGTGGCGTCGAGCCCTCAGCTGGGAGTGTGAAAAGATGGCGTCGAACAGCTGATCGGTTGTCGGCGCATGCGCAGCTCAGTCGCGCTAGCAGACGCCGTGTGAGCGCACGTGCGAATATCGACGGTCTATTTCCAGGTTGGAACGAAAATGGCTCGCCTTCTCCTCGTGCCATATGGCTCGATTAGCGACTGCTTCCCGACAAGGGAACAAAAGACTGCCGGCTAACCCTTTGACCATGAGATTATTTTCGCCGGAAAGCACAATGCCGCGCGATCTTTACGTTCGAATGCTGCTTCATTGTGAACCAGGGGGTTGCTACCCTGTTCCACGAGGTTTTTCAAGGGGAACGAGATTTTCACTTATCGTATGACTAACAGAGAAACCTTGCGCGGTACAGAAATTGTAGTGTAACGAAAAATACTAGAGTAACTTTTGAACGAATTGAAAAGTTCGTTAGGCGAAGCATTTATTGCTCCTAAAGTTTACAATATTTCGTAATTTCTATTATTCAGAATTTCGAGTATCTGATACGACGATTTCTAATTAACCTGTTGGGCACGATACGCCACTATAGTGGCTTTCGCGGATGTCATTACATGAAAATGTATAAAGAAATCATAATTTATTCATTTAGAACTCTATTCCCGTGTAATGTCGTAGTGGAAATCGTCATGAACGGTTTTTGTGCCATTCGTGGTCAGGCTTGCCGTAGCGAAAAGGTTAATTAATTGAAAGGATATTAATAAATGCAAGCGACAAATTTCTACCCACATATGGGTGACGTGGCAGTTAAAGTGTTAAAAAGATTAACTGCTGACTAAATTAGAAACCTAACAAAGAATTTTTAAAACTTCTGTAAGTATTTTATATGTCTTTTTATTGGTAACTGAATATTTTCTGCACCGTTACCTTGTCTTGGAGCAAAAGTGTACGAGGTCAGCGGTGATCGTAGAGGCTTTTATCTTATCGTCAGATGACTGTGTATCGACTATCTCTAGGGCAAATTGTACTTTCACTCGGCAAACCTAACAATCTCTCTATCTGGCTCTGTTTGGGAAGAAAAACCGATTCGAAAAAGCGTAACGGGACAGTTTTGTCGCGACGCATTCTGGAACGAGGAGTCCTTGAAATCAAAGGCGCGAGGTTACTTCGATCAAAGCTACCGTGTTACACACAGCTGCTAGAAATGGCCACCAAAAGTCGCTTTATAAGCTTGACATTCCAGCTGGTATCGTGCCAACGCTAATCGTCACGATATTGCGGCACGTTTGTGACGTTTTCTGTCCGTGTCCTTTCACTCTGGCCAGGTGTTCTGATTCGTGTAATCGTATGCGTTTCGTGCATGTGCACGAAAATCCTTCGTGGGTCTCCATTTAACCTAAATTGACCCGGTTCCCTAAATGCTGACTTTCATTCATCACTTGATTCAACTCGAAAGACGACACCAGCTTCATAAACTGGTATTTTAATTGTTTGGAATAAAATGAAATATTTCAATTTTTCAGAAGAATCGAAAATGAAATTTAAATTGCCTACGTTCCAAGGACCTTTTGCTTAAGTGCTTCCTAGAAGCAAAGGATTTAAGTTTAAATTGCTTTCGAAGTTTTCCTTTGGATAGTAATAATAACAACATCCTTTCGGTACATTTTCAACCCTTGGACGACGGACCATGGCGAGAGCCAATAATTTAAACAGAATTACAAACTATTTGGATAGAAAATAAAATTTGCTTCGATTCGAAACTGTTCAATATCAAATTCTTAATTAACTCTGACAAAGTTAACGAAACTACGAAAATTATAAGGGAGTTCTAAAAAAAAAAAAAAAGAAAAAAAAGAGATAGATGTGCCTGTTGTGTTTCAACGTGAAGAAAATCGGTGTCAGACACTTGGGTAATATTCCCGGTAAGTAACGAGCGATCCTTTCTCGTTTGGGGTCCTTTCACCCGAGCCAGGTGTTACAAATTACGGGTCCCGTCTAAGTAGGCACTCGTGAACCACTACGAATCGAACATTACCGCAAAAACAACGCCAATTTTAGTTATCGAAACGAGGAGCACAACCTTTTGAATTGGTACGGAGAAGTTCGCAGACGAAAGCAATTTCGACTGTGCCTCTCGATGGGAACAACCTCGAATTCGAACGCTACAAGTGGTCAACCTATTTTTCACTGCTCTTGAATAATTCAGTGTAGGGTGGAGAAGATCGTAAGCTTTTGCCCACGGAACCTTAACCCTTTGACGCAAAACTATTCCACGTCTTATATCGTTTTAACGAGAAAAATAAAAATCGTTCTATAAATGATAATTTTTTTGATAAAAATTATAAGTAAAACAAAGTTATTCGCAATCTTTATACAAAGATTATTCTGTATTCGGGAATAACGTATTATTCGTCATTCGAATGGCCAACTTTGGCACACACACGGTTTTCTCAAGCCAAATTGTGCACCAAAGGGTTAAATTCGACGAAACCTTGAACTTGCAATTCCCTTCCGCGTCATCGATTATCGCGTTGCGTAACTTCATTATAATTCTCGTCGAGCTGTACGTTAGTATCCATCGACGTATATGGATACGGTTGCACTGATTAAAATTGTGTCGATCATCGACGACAAGACGGACGACACGCTTCGATTTTTAAATCGAACAACAACCGTGTTAAAAATCAAAGAACAGTTGTTGGTCCCGTTTGTGAAATCGTTACCGAAGAATCCTTTCACTTCAACGACAAAACGAACAGGTAAGTATAGTTACCTGCAGTTTGGATCGAAGTCAAACGATTTTGCGTAACGTGGCCAACAATTAAGGGTCGAATTTACCGAGGGAAACTTCAGATTCTCAATAATAATTATTTAGCTCGGTAAGTGTCATTTTTAAATACCGTTTCCATCTTTCCTGTCATCAGCGAATAATTATATTTACTTTACCAAATAACGCGTCGTTGCTACAAAGCCTAATTAATTTCGTCGTCGTTCACAAGAGGATAAATTGATTTTACATCGACACAGAAGAGAGCGTAAAATAATCGAAAGGCAACACGCGAACGATCTATCGGCAGGTGACGCTCGAGAATCATCCACTTCCGCGTTCGACATCGATAGAGAAGTTGTGAATTGCGCGTAAAATCGGCGCACGCGATTGCATAACACCGCTTGCACGAGTGCAACGGTGCATACACGTGTCAGCGTATGCGGCACATGGTGCACAGATATCATGCCACGAACCAGTCGGCTGTTGCTAACTCGTGAAACCGCACCCTGGCTCTCGCGGTGTGTGCCGTTTCGACACTTTAAACCGTTTGCAGAAGCAACAGAAATGCTGCTATAACATTATAGGATGGATTTGAGTCCAATTAACCAGCCAGTTGACCCTTTCAGATCCATGAAATCGAAATTTGAATAATAAAATCGACGTTGTTTTAAAAATCCATCTTCAACGATGCGATCAATGAATATTAGAAGATTCGATAATCATTTCTGTAATAGCCTGCTACAAATGATCGAAGGTTGAAAATTGAAACCGTTCGTTATGTAAATGAACCTCGAAGAACGTGCACGCAGTTACGGGCACAACACAAGAATTAAAAAAAGAAATTACACGGTGTTGCTTCTGTACGATCCACGTGTAGAGGGTAATTTGTATATTGTTTTTCTGCCGAGTCGAAAAACACAGAGGGCCAATTCGTTGTGAATCGATTCGATCAGAAGGGTACCGCTAGAAATATACGTTTGTATAACTCGTGTACCTTTCGATTCTATCCGCGATCGTACTGCCAAAAGACCGCTTCCAACATCGGCCGAAAATAAACTCGCACTTCCGGCAGGATCGTGAAAAGCCAGGTCTCGAGCTTCAGCCTCGAGCTCGATTCTATCCTCCTTCCCTTCGATTCTTCTCCGTCCGTCTTTTTCACGATAAAACATCGTTACGATTCACGACGAGGTCAGGCGAGGGTAGAAGGATAATTTTTTCAGAATTATGAGAAGTTTCTTGGTGGAGTTTTCAGAGAAAAATCGAAAGTTCTCTGGAGGTTGGCCCGGCACGCTCCACTTTCGTGGAGTACAAGCACGAAACTGGGTTGACTGGTCGAAGTAACAAGGGGTGCATGGTTTACGGACGAATCTATCCCGGCTAACTCTGTTGTTCTATTTCACGAAAGAACGTTTCTAATTGGAGAACAAATAATTCTATTCTGTATTATCGATAAAGATACTCGGATATTGAAACACCAAGATAATTAATCTAACCCGCTGTTGATCACCATTGATGCATAGTGATTCTTGAATGTTCAAACGAACGGTGAGATTTTCGTTCCTAAGCGTGGCCAATTTCATCGAAGAAGTTTTTTCCTCAAAATGCCCCAATTATCCTCTGATATGACTATCAATAAAGATTGTTCCTGACATTAAGCGTATTAAACAGGGATCATTGGAATTAATCGAAAGTGAACGCGTATGAGAGTTGATACGAAAGAACACAGCAGAGTCTCTGGTTCGTACCTGTTTTTTGTACCTTCAATACCCACTTGGAGGCCGTGACTATCCAGTTTCACGATGATAATCAACGCTGCAAGAGTACACTGCAATATCGAAATCCGAGACGGCCCCGAACGAGATACAGAGGTGTCGTTTTGGATTCTTTTCGTTGCATCCGTTCCGTATGCCTTTGGCACGGGTCTGCGTTCAAGCCATCTTTGGATCCGTGCACTTATCGTTTCGTGTATCGTGGCCTGTCGTTGCGAATTTAAATAAACCTGACAAGCATCGTTAACCCTTTAACCGTTTTCAGTGAAAATCAGAATTTCATTTGCCAACCTCAATCCAAGTATTGGAATACTAGGATATTCGAATTCCTCGGATACTGGTAATTATCTGGATTTAATATTTTATTTCATCGATTTTCATTGAAAAGGGGGGGGGGGGGCGATTTCTCGCTCACGAAAGACAGAAACGAGCACGAATTGAAGTAGTGAATTACGTCGAATAGGGAGCGCAGCATTTAGTAAATAGTCGTGCAACTCGAACTCGGTTGGGGAAAAAGAGGTGAAGTGGGTTTGGTTGGATGGATGGAGGGTGTATAAAAAAGATTCTCGGTTCCGAGCCCTTTTTCCACCCTCGAGCAAATTGACGTCATATTCCCTTTCCTCCCTTGCCGAGGGAGACGGTTCGTCAATGTTGGAAACCCGCATTGTCTGTCACAAGTTCCCAACACAACATATCGCGCCAGAAAGAACTCGCGCGAGAGAAGCCTATCATTTGTTCGCGAAGTGGCGTAAGCTAGCTCGAAACAACGCAATTATTCATCGGCCAGACGCTCGCCGACACGTGGAACGTTCCAATGAAAATGAGAAATTTTCTCTTTGCTGCCTGCGTTACACGCCCGATCGAGGCCAACAGAAACACACCGACCACCAGTTCGTACTTTCGATCCGAGAAGAACAGATTTCCTTCGTTACTTAACGGGAAATCAAATTATATCTTAATAACTTTGTAACTTACTTTTCACTAATTTTCAGCGGCGAATCTCATAAGGCTTGAGGGATGAGAAAGACACTTTTTCGGTTAGAATTTTAATAACAATCCTGAAACCTTGCGCCTACCACCTAGTGGTAATTCTCTAATGGTAAAACTCACCGACGACTGACAGATGAAATTTTCAGTCTATTCTACCGCTCGAGTTCGTAATGCACAAAATGTACGTGGCAAGATTAGGAAACAAAATGAATCTCGAGTCCAGTGAACCCGGGCATCAGGACGCCTTCGAAACGATGCAGAAGAGTGTCTTGACACGAGACAGAAGTTTTCTAGAGAAGCTGAGGGACAGGTGGAGAGAAGAAAGAATCTCAAAAGGGTAATGAGGCCGGTGGGTGGAAAGCAGTGGGTGCAGATCTGGGTTACCTGTATATTATGCAACCAACACCACTGCGATTCCGTGGTTGCACGTCCGCTCGCATGCACGTGCATACACCCGGATCATTAGCCGCGCCACGTTTCGACCGTTCAGTTTCTAATTAACGCACCGACAGTCATCGTGAACGCAATTAACAATACCAGAGCCCTCAATTTGGCGAGGTTTGAAACCAAATTCTTTTGCTTTTTATTTTCTCAACTTTCTCGATATGTGAAATTCGTGAAATTCAATAATTTCAACCCTTTCGCTGAGGCCAGAAATCGCTTTCGCATTTTGTATATTTTACAATTTTTATCTGTTTGCAAACTTGAAGGATAACATTTTCCAAGGAGCACGTGTACGTATAAAAATTCGAAAAATGCTAAAAAGACAATCTCTCGGAATCCAGAATAAGAAAGACGAAAAAAGGAAGATTCTACTCTGAAAATAAAATGAAGAAACGAATATTTCTGGCACAACTATCTTCTCGTTCCCTGAAGCGAATATCTTCACCTATCTTGCGAACTCTTGGCACAAGAACCACGTATTTTTTCGCTCGACGTCCGAATGATTTTTGTTACTTTTTCTTTCTTTTCCCGCGACGTCAACGTACCAACATCGTCCTCCACGACAAAGGAGAACAAACGAGTCGAAGGTCCGCGAATAACAAACCGAGACCAGCTTTTGTACGTCGATCATTATATGGAACGACAAAAACACGTGGCGTTCGAGTTATGTCAAAACAACACGGGGGCGTTGTATCCTGAACCGGAGGACGTTGAACCGAAACTGTTTTGGACGTGAAGCCGAGAAAATTCAAGGTGACCACCCGAAGGTTCTTGCACGTTTTACCCTCGACGATTCTTCGTTCGTCTACTCGAAATCAATTTCGTAGCTAAACGAAAGAGATCTGATCGCGTTACCCTTAAAATATGATGTTTTAGCCATCGCGAATAAATTTCGAATCTTTGTTACCTTTCTTCTATCTATAATTTTCTTTATTGGGGTGCAAAAAATATTTCTATTGATTAATACTGATATTATAATAATAATAATTTAGTAGTTAATTCGCTAAAAACTAGGTAAAGTTTGAGAATTCTGTTGATGGGCGATTAATGAAAACTGAATCAGCTTCGGAATTTCAATTTTTAGAAAGTAAAATCATTAAAAAACAGTGAATTTATTCGCTAATTCTGAAAGCAAGCGCAGCTTGCAGCCGGCTATTTATCGCAACTTTCAGCGATAATTATCGGCGAGCAGTCTGTAATCGCGGGTGAAAGTGAAATCTTGGGTGTTAAAAAAAAATACCATAATATCTGTGATTCATGAACACTCACTTTGCGCTTCCTCCAAAGTTTTCCATAAAATCGCCCGTCTAATTTCAAGGATCGTGTATAGTTACTCTCGTTGCTAAATGCTTCTGCTGAAACGTAGAAAACGAAACCGTCGTGACGGAACAATTACCAGACGTTTCGCAATGGAATCGAGCAGCAAGCCAAGCCCATTTTCCACGAAATTTCTACGCACGGAAGAATTGAGTTCTGTCTGTCTGACAATGTAGTGAGGAACGACGAATCGTCCTTGACGAACAGTTCTATCAATAATTCGATATTCTGCAGACCAAAATGTCGGTCGCCACTCGGTAGAAATTTTCAAATGACAAGGATTGTAAACTAACTTTCACGCACAAAATTATTATATTGGCCATTATATATCGTGTTAACTGTTAACACGTTGACTGCCACAGTGAAAACGGACGTGGGTAGTCAGACACGCTGAAATCCTAATTATTATCAATACAATCAACTAATTTTCAAATTTAACTTTTCAATTCGATAGCTAGCATTATTAACTTAATGTTAACGCTATCCGTGGTTTATTTTATCGTTTCTGTTGGTAATTATTTGGTTGTAAAAAATTTCGGGTGCCGGTCACCAGTGACCCCCGTGGCAGCCAACGTGTTAAATAATTTAGTATTTAACGAAGGGGTTGGAAAAGAAACGTTTCCTTTTTTTTTAATTACGAGGAATATTGCCCAGGTAATTATAGGATACCAAGAGGCCAGAACGAACAGAAATGTTATTCTTCAACATTTTATGAGATTAGCTCTCTCCTGTTTTGAACCCTTGGATTTACTCCTGCATCTATGAATACCAAAATGACTTTCAGTTTACACGGCCAAGGTGCGATGCAGCTGTACCGTCCTCCTTGAACAAGACTGACTGCGGTAAATGGTCTCCTCTTTCAGATAACACGTGCACTGTTATCGTCTATCTAGCATGGATCGAGCTTACATAAGGCATCGAGATGTTATGTCTCGTGCAGCGTGAAGCTATTAGTTACGAAACCGTTCGAATACACAGACCATTTCTGATTGCAAATCGTGAAAACTATAGATTCGTTACTAAAAAAAAACCACACATGGGAAAATTTTTTGCCATTTTGCGATCTACTGCTTCGTTTTCAAGTTATACGCGATTTAAGGCTCCATGCTTCACTTCCGGAGTGCTCCATTGGTAGGCATACTGATCTATGGCAAATTTGAGAAATTCTGATGGTACCCGTGTGGTTTGAAGTTGAGGGTAAAATCGATGTTCCATCTCTTAATTTCGAGTCAAATTAAGGGTATAATATGACGTGTTTCTAGTATTCGAACGAAAATAGAATATCCCCTGGTATCGGATAGATCGACACGTTGAAAATACAGATATGTGAAACTGAATTTGAAGCTTCGTATAAATATGGATTTGTACATTTAGCCTTTGTTGCAAAGGTATATTTTGTGAACAAATATTTTTGCAGCGAAAAGATTGAACAAGGAAACAATTTGCGATTTGAGGAACTGGTGCCCACAAAGGCGATTCTTCAAAGGAGAAGACAGTTTATTGGTATTACGAGCGTTTAAGAAGGGAAAACCCTATTCAGTCCGGTGTACCGCTTTAATGGTACACTTTTCGTCTTAAACGTTGAACATTCACGAGGAGATTTTAACCGTACATGAAACGTAAGCGAAGGATGTGCTACTTGCAGCCGAGAAAGTGGAGCCACACGAGAAAACTTTACGAGCCTGTGCGATTAGTCCACTGAATCATCGTCGTACTAGTTTAAAGATCGTAAAAGTATATGGCACGCATCACGATGCTGTCGTTCGCTTATTAAGAACGGAGAAACCGTGATGCACGAACGATGAATAGGAAAAGTTATTCCACCAGCTCGTGATAATCTTGTTTAATCCATAGAATACTCACCGATTTAGCATCTTACATCGATACCAGTGAAAATTTGAAATTTCTACTATTTTTCGATCATTTAAGCAGCCTGCGATGACACCCAAAAAGTAATTCATTTCGAAATTTCAGCTTTCAATTCGACACCCCAAAATATTACTAATATAACTATACTAATGATCGTCGGACTGTTTAAAACACGTTAAACCAGATATTAATATCATTAAGATAGAATTACTACTACTATACCCCTTGCCTTAGTCAGAGCTAAATAATAATTGCTCCAACGTTAATACAAATCAAGGAGATTGAAATATTACGTACACTTGACAAGCATTAACCGTGTAAAACTTAAAATCCAATTGTGATGAAAGTTTGAACGACAGAAGTCACATCTGAACTGTAAGGTGTGTCACGAGTGTAACACGATATTGTAAATTAAGGGGTTGACAAAGAAAATTTCAAACTTGTGTACAATTGATGGGTTTTTAATGACTTACAGCTCAGCAACGATAAAGCAACGTACAAAGATTTCCAGGTTTTCACTGTTACCGCACTGCGTACCGCGAACCAATAAAACTATACAGTCAGAAGTGATTTACGGAGTGCGATGAGTGAAATAAGATTCGAACAGATCGTGTTGCTGATAATTCCTACCGACTCTTTGCCTCGACCACGCTTGATTGTGTTTACGTAATATCGTTAACACGTTTGGCTGCCACGGGGGTCACCGGTGACCGGTACTCGAAATTTTTTACAATCAAATAATTAACAAAAGAAACGATGAAATAAATCACGGATAGCGTTAACATTAAGCTAATAATTCTAGCTATCGAATTGAAAGGTTAAATTTGAATATTAGTCGATTGTATTCGTAATAATTAGGATTTCAACGTGTCTGACTACACGGGTCCGTTTTCACTGTGGCAGCCGACGTGTTATAATCCCTGAGGCGAATCGTTTAATCAACTTCGCCCAGCATTAGTTACGTCTTATCGCGCTCCGTAAAAAAGAAAACCGATTGCAGAATAAGCTATTGTAAGTTTGTTTGGGTTATGTTTTGGGGAAAGAAAGATGTACATATAACGTTCGTATCGGTTCTAAAGGCGCTAATTTTTCGTTGGCCATTTAAGTATAAAACAGAGAGGAATTTATAGAGATTTTCAACGACATTTTATAATGTAACGCGAGCACGCATGTGTTTCTGTCGTTTGAAACTGTCTGACGCAACGGATTGTCACGGTGCGTAGTACCAGAAACTGCGAAATCACGAAAACTGTTACGATAAAGATAACCCTAACCATCGACCGTTATTTCAGACCGTTGTTAATCAATTTACGTTGTACGTCAGGTCAGACTTTGTAACGGCGCAACTAATTTCTAAACCTGACTCATCGTCCGATCCAAGTAAACGAAAATGTGAAGACAACTCCCAATCTCAATACCAATACCTTATCCTATTAATTCCCAATACCTTTTTTATTCTTCGAGAGAAGAAAAGTTCTGCTGTTAATTATACGAAATTCCCGAATATAATCTTTAATGGATTGAATTATGCTACCTTAAAGCTTAAGTTAACTTAAACTTAATACTAACCTAAAATTTCGTTTCATCTTATTGCGTGTGATTACGTATTAATACGAAAAAGATCAAATGAGCTAATTACGATAAAAAAATGTGCATTTTATTCGAAAATTCGACGAATTCTTAGGGGGGGTGAATCACCGAGGGTCGAACGCACGTGTGCGTCATAAGTTTTGTCGCGACGATCCTTTCGCGATTGATCGAGTCGCAAGAAAACTGGAGAACTATCAAAGACAGTCCTTTTTTTTTTCGTAATTATATCGTTGTGTAACGGTTTGAAAACGTTTGGGACGATGCAACGAAATGATTTCGACGCGTAAAGCTACGTTAGACTCGTTTAAAACGGATGCGCAACATTCGAACGAGTCGGGGTCAAACGTGCCAACGCACGGATCGACTAGGTTAGGTCGTCCGGATTCGGAATTGGGCATATCCACGAACGACGAACGATCCTCGAAGTAAAATTACAAACAGAACGAAAGTCATTATTAACTATTTTTATTCGAAGGTTGCTCGAATTCTAATACAATCGGACCAAATGATTTCTAAATTACGACAAGTATTATACGAGTGGCGCACGTGACTTCCGTTTCGCACCAGACTATCATTGCAAACACGAATAAACAGTTTCGGAGAACGAAACATGATCAAAAGTCTATTTTGCTTCCTTTTAATCATCAAATTCAAAGATTTCTGATGTTAATAAAATATCTGAAAATTTTTCGTCCGATCTTACATAGATTCTGTCGTATCTTTTTTTTATTTATTTATAAAACAAACATCTATATTCCTAGTACTTACTGGATACATTGTTTGAAAATATTGTATATATATATATATATAAAATAGATTAAATACGACGGTTACAGGTTTGCTAACCTAACCTGGACGGCAGTTCGAGCGATTCCTAACCCCTTGTATGGAAAATTTTAGTGACACATCGTTCGATCAGCTGCGCGAATTTCTTACTCTGTCTCTATCTTACCAACAGGGACGAATTTAAAAAAGCAGATCTCACGATCTTCTCGTTATGACGGTTAACGATGTTCGAGGGTTCGACGCGTGAAGGAACCAAATAAAGGAAAATCGAACGAGCTCTCGAACAATCGTACGAACGGCTAAAGACGAGACGTGTTCTATCTCTTTCTCTCGCCCGATACAACACACCTACGACAGGGCCGTATGTATGGACACCGTGTTACCAACACATGTCAGGCCAGGAAATCGCGCACGATCATTTCGTTGGTATAGTTAGAAGGCAACCCTCCGAGGGTGGACGAGACAGAGAAAAAGCACAAGGTTCGCAATATGGAACGTGATGCAGGTGAATAATATGGTGTCCCTTTGTGGTTAACGCACAAAACACATACACGTCCACGGGAGAAACAGAGAAAGAGGGAGAGGTGAAACGTCTGTCTCCCGAGAGACAGTAGAAATGAAATGTCATTACGAAAAAAGAGAAAGAGGATAATCGTTGGTACTCACCGATTTGTAGTATCACGCGAGGTAGCACGATCCACCGAGCCTGGAGTCGTTCTCGTGGGTCAAATGATCCTGACGAGCCCCATGGTTTTTCCCGAACTGTCGGCGCACTCGCGAATTCGTCTCTTCCTAATCCAGTCTTTCTGTCACGCCACGGAAACGATGGTGTTCGATTTCGATCGTGGTCAAACGCGCTGTGAAACTCGACGAGACAGATGCGTTTGACGGATTCGACGATATTCAAAACGAACAACACGAACACTTCCGACCACCACGAAGGTCTGTTGCCAACTGACCCAGCCAGTGACAGCTCTCCGCGAACAAGCACGCGCACCAACGGCTGTTCGATAAAAGTAACTGTTCGTTAGACGATCCTTTTGCAACCTCGCACCGTCGCTTACCTGAAATCGAACAATACCTTTTATGACGAAACGTTCGTAAACACCAAACGCGTTTCCGATAAAAGGCTACGAACGTTTCACAAATCCAACCTATTCCCGTTATTCATATTTACGAAATTCAGTCGACGCATCGTCGATACCGTACCACGCGAAAGAAATACCAATTATTTATATTTTTTCCTTTCGTTTTCGTCCAAATAGTATATATTTATTAAAAGTATGTTTTCTACAGAGTACATGGAACGTTGAATTTTTCTATTATTAACCGTTTTTGGAATAAATATCGCGATTGAAAATTGGCAGGTGACGAATCGAAGAAAGCTGGGAATGGATCGAGCAAGGAATTTCTTTCGCATAGGTTGGCGACACTGTCGATCATATGGCGATCAGCTGTAATTCACATTTCTTCGATAGACATATGCTTTTCGATCGATTTAATGAACGGTACAGCAGGATTTAATTAATGCGTATTATTTACATTGCGTCTTTCGTATCTTTGAGTCTCTGTACTTTATCTAATGAAATTGTGCAATAATTTATTGCCAATACGACCTACGCGTGACAGCATTATTCAAACGCGTTTGAAATCTCTGAACAAGAGTATTTTGGCATCAAGGTTAATCGATGTAACGGTTTGTTATTTAACAGTTAAATTAGATCAAATGTAGTATTAAGCAACCAAAGAATTTTCAAAAAATATTTCTTAAATATCTCACAACATTGCTAATATTAATGTGTGTCCCTCGAATGAATTGACTATTATAATTGATACCATGTATCGATTATATTTCTATGTATGTTGCACGAAAAAACGTAAACGCCTATAAATTGTATGTACTGCTGTAATTTAATCCATAAACTTTTTATTTACAAATGTTAACCATTTCTCAGAGTAGAAGATCCGAAAAAGCATTTTTCGGATGGTGTACTAATCGATAATATCAAAATCATGCCTCGTTAAGAACATGGTGTGCACGAAGATTGAGAGTTTCTTCAGTCTTATGCGGATCATTTTTTTCCAGATTTTTTTATACCACCCGTGACGAGGGGCCCCCTTTGACTCGCTTTTTTCGCCGCTTCCGCAAGTGCTTTCTGTTGTTCCTTCTGTTTCTGTTTGAACGCTACGTCTTCGTCATCCAAAACCTTTTGATCCTTTTTCGGTGCCTTCAAGGGCTTTTTCTTACCACCGTCACGGCTGGACATTCTGAAATTATAATCTTGATTTTACGCGATATCAATCGCTTAGGCTTAAATTTCAACAGCAACATAAGAAAAAAGAAACATTGGTTTCGAATAAAGCACTAAACTTCAAATCGCTTCCCATCCGAGACAAACACTATTGGAAAACATAACCTATAAATTTTGAATCATACGTAAAATGATGACAAGCCGAGATTTTTGCATAAATATCGTATCCGTCGTTTATATAACTTGACATAGAATGCTTGAATAATCGTTTGCAGATTGATTTAATATTCGAGGACATTCAATATCGCTTCGAAACCAATGTGAACAACGTGCGAGGCACACCTCGCATTCGATCGACGTGTATTTAAACTAACTAAAATTAAACGATTCAAACGATTATATTTTACCTTATGATACAGTAGAAATTTTCAAATAACAACACCAATTGATCCCAAAAATGAAGTATATCAAAATCAGCTTTGATAAGCTGACAAAAGTTTGGTTACTACGAACAAAGTTGGAATGTCGTGTACGAACAGTTCACGGTACTTGTGCTGCCACCTATCAAGACGAGAGTTCTAATTTCAAATTTACGAGGATTTCGAGCGATGTCGGTATTTCAGAATGTGAGATACAAATTTTTATAAGACGATTATCGCACTACCATGTTTTCCTAAATTTTCCTAAACTTATCATCAAGTATCTAGTAATAACAACACAATCTCCTAGCCGATCGATTAAAATCTATTTCTCCCCCATTTTCGAACAATTTAGGCTCGAAACAAGCTCAGATAAACTTCATCAAACACGACAAACGTCGTGTTTACTTCCCCTTCCATATAAATTTTTTAAACACATGTCTCGCACGCTTTAAAGATTGTGCTGTCCTCTATATCCTTTCGATCGTATCCTAACGATTTTCTGAGTCATGTTTGGGCCTAGTTATAAACCGTCGAGAAATCAGTGATTGCATTGGTGCATTCGTACTCTTTATTAACCATATATTACTTGGAATTGTTCGTATCAATATGAGCTCGAATTTGAATCTGATCGCCGCCGCGTGCGAGGGAATGGGAATCGGTGTGAAGGGAACTTTACCGTGGAAACTTAAGTATGACATTCTACACCATTGCGTCACGTGCTCACTTTTGAACGTTTCCTAACTCACGTATCTCTTTTATCATCTGATAACAGAAACGAAATGGCATTTTTCACATCTATGACAACAAAAACGAGAGATCCGACTAAAAAGAATGTCGTTCTTATGGGACGAAGGACATGGGAATGTATCCCAAGCAAATATAGGCCTCTGCAAAATCGAATAAACATAGTTTTAACGTCGCAATTTTTGTAAGAATTCTTTTTTCGTCTCTTTACCTATAAATATTTTAATATCTTTGTGGGCTTCAACACACTTTCTATGCGATAAAGTGTCTACCATACCAGTTCCGGATTAACTAAGTTTTCTTTTTGTTACATACGAACATTCAGGGATTATGGAAACGAGGCAATCGTATGCAAAAGCATTCCACACGTTCTCGATGTCATTTCGAAAGAACCGTTGAGGGATCAGGTTGAAAGTGTATGGGTGATCGGAGGGAGTTCCGTGTACAAGGTGTGTGTCATTTATGCAGATCACAATGCATTCATTAATTATCAATTTACATGTGCAATCTGTCGTGTTCGCAGGCTGCGATGGAGTCCCCCAACTTTTATCGTTTGTACTTGACTAGAATAAAGAAACACTTCGATTGCGACACCTTTTTCCCACCCATTCCTAACAATTTCGTTTTGATCCAGTAAGTTTATTTATTTTCACTTACAATTGTTTAATTGCGTTAACTATCGATCATTTATCCTATCATTTGTTTTGTTTGTTTACGTTCAGAGATCCAAACGTTCCTCAAGGTATCCAAGAAGAAAATGGTATACAATTCGTGTACGAAGTGTACAAAAGAGAATGAATCAATGTTTAACTTTTTATAATGATGTACAAATAAATTGAGATTGCTCTTTTTTCGTTAGATTGTTTTATTATTGACAAAATGTACTCTTTGGTACAATTTCATTAAATGCTTTTTCCAAACAGTAGATGAAGCTTTCTTAACCAGGAGGCCACTGCATTTGACGACCACCGAGAACGTGCAGATGCAAATGGAACACCGATTGGGCGCCGTGTTTGCCGTCGTTGATGACCAAACGGAAACCGTCGCTAAGATTCTGCTGTTTTGCCACTTTTCGCGCGACTAACATTAAATGACCCAGCAATGCCTCGTCTTCATTCTCGGATGCCGACAGTTGCGGAATCGGTTTTCGTGGAATCACCAGAAAGTGCACCGGTGCTTGGGGGTTGACGTCGTTAAATGCCACGCACTGATACATTAACAAAACATTTTGTTTTTTATTATTTTTTTTTCCTATTCACTTAACCCTTTTGCTACGACAACAAATTTTTAACCTCGTATTTAATTTAATTACAATCTATCTTGGAATATACACGCTTTGTGGCGAGCGATTATAGTCGCTCCTAGTAGCGAAAGGGTTAGCCATAATTCCTATAGTAAAATTTATATAATTCGATCAAATATCACGATTTTAAACAGTACATTAACGCTGGTAACAAAGGATGAAACATATGCAATTCTTTATCCCGGCACAGGTCAACACCAATAAATTTTGTGATATGAAATAAAAAAACCTAACGCCAGTCGTTTTGATTGATTTGATAGTTCCTGTGTTAAATATTGGAGAATAAACATTGAGATGTGTGCAAAGAAATTTTGATTACGAAACAGTGTAATCGGCCACGTATACCGAGATAAACTAGCGAATAACCTCAAACTCGTGTTCGCTATGAAAACAAGATACCGTGTACCGGTTGACAGCGTGTACTTTCGGCCAAAATTCTTTCCATTTACCTGTTCATCCTCATAAATGAATTTGCAAGGTATTTCTTTACGAAGTATCTTGCCAAAAATAGTGTCTCCTCCCGGAGCAGCGGTTTGGGCTTTTTCCACTTCGCTCGCCATTTTTCTCCAGCATGGAGTATGACTTAATAGATTGGTATTCGGATACGATAACCGTTTCAACGAAGTTATCGCGAAACTCAAAAGCAGTTTCATCTTGAGTTCCCTTGAAATTATCTTGATAATAAAATCGACAAGTTTATACGGCAAAATTCTCACCGAATTATAGCACAGAAACGAGAGGTACACTGTTTATGATGCCATCTTGGAGGCGATAAAAAAGCGGGAAATTCAAAAAACACGTACGAACTACGTTAGATTTATCAATATATTTATTAACTAATTTAAGAATAGCTACGCGATATATAAAACTATAAAATCTTTATTTTGTTGTACAGTCTTTTTAAAGGTTCTCCGCACACTTTTCTTTACAAACTACATATTCTATATATTTATATGTATAATATATATATATATATATATATATATATATAAATATTGCTCGTAAACTTAAGATTTATACACGTACTAAACATAAAATACAGGTATTAAACGTTACTTGATTGTTTCGTTTTACATACATATGGCAGTGTACTTTCTGGTTTTCTTCTTCTTATTCTGTTACGAAAACTAACGGGTCAAAGTGGCCCCAGTCTTACAAGAGTAACGCTACTTAACGGTACACGCTGTTCGTTAACCTATAATTACATTACGAAAAATTAAGGCATGGAATACCAATATTTAGCCGTCATTGAAAGGCACACCTACGTCAATCGTTATACGAAATAATTTTTGGTGCGCATTCGTAAGCCTATATTTATCTACGACTGGAAAAAAACACATTAATATCTTGTATGCAACCGAGAGACGCTATTAAAATTAAATGGAACGTCGATTAGTCTGGGACTCACCCAGTATCGTGGAAACAAAAGTAACAGAAAATCTTAATTGAACGTTTATCTAAATAAATAATGTATCAAGAACGATATATCGTTTAACTCGCTTACGGTGAAAAATTATACGATCGCCTAACTAAACCGAAAACAATTACTTTATACCATACTAGTCTAACGGTTATGAAATAATTAAATTACGATGATGCACGAAGTAACTCAATGGTTGTATGAATTAAATACGATGATACCTCTACGGACTATAATAAATGTACTTTACAATTGTAATTACTAAATGAGAAAAGGATATTTATAAACTTACACAGATCCATACTGTACTATATACTCGCGATAAACTATACAATCTTATCGAAAAGAAAAGAACAAAAGAAAAAAGGAAAAGTTCTACAACGATCTTACGAAATAATACGCTTACGTATTTCTTTTTGGATACCGTAACGTCAGTCTGTACGTAAAATAAAAGAAACGAAAAAAAGAAGTTGATTGCAAAGGTGGCAATAATGGTAATGAAGAAAGAATACTTATCACGAGTCATCTTCAGCGAAATATTGATGCCCGAGAGCTTGAGTGGCTGTCAATCGACTGTGAGGATCAAACATAAGTAGACTTTTAATTAAATCTAGCCCATGCTCGTTGAGATCAGGTATTATCGTCGCAAGAGGCTTCGGTTGCCTGTACGGAAATGCTGTCCAGCTAAGAGAAACATTCTCTGGCCATTCTTCTTGCGACGGGGTTCCAATAACTCTGTAACGATTAATTCAAATTCGAATAAAAATATTTTTGGTGAGATAAGATCTAAAACTGTTTTTTTGAACCAGAAGGCGCAAAGTAAGAATCGGACACTTTGCACTCGTTAAATAGGCATTGAAAGCCCGATTTTTGCGCCCTCTGGTTCAAAAAATAGCGTACGTAACACGGGCGCAAGGTTGGTACGTAATATACTATTCCATTAACTCACTGAAAAATCCTATCCAGTTGGTCACCTTCGCTGGTACCCGGAAACAAAGGTTTCAGTCTACTTAATTCTGCCAGTATGCAACCCACCGACCAAATATCGACGGGGGTTGCATAGGAGCATCCTAAAAGTACTTCTGGGGCACGATACCATTGCGTTACCACCTGCACGTAAAAACAATTTCAATATTACAAATCTGAGTAAATTTATGCCAATGTTGAACCCTATATTGTGGGGCACGTTAACCTTCACTAAGAAAAATTGACTGTACGGAGGAAGGAACTTATTTCTTTCGATACCAGAGAATTCTTAGATAATTACTTCAAGGAAAATTGGAAAATTCAAAGTTTCATTTAAGTAATAAGACAAAAGATGAAGCCTTCTTTCCGTATATCGCCATTTTCCTCAAGGAAGCCCACAATGTCCAACACGCGGCTCTTCAACTTACCACAGAGGTCAATCTCATTTCGAAGTCGTACGTTTTTGCCAAACCAAAATCTGCTATTTTTATTCTTCCTTCCCTGGACACCAGCAGATTTTGAGGCTTCAAGTCCCTGTGTATGATTCTATGACTGTGTAGAAACTCAACACCCTTCAGTATCTCCTTGGACATCTGCTTGACCAGATGAGGAGGGATACCTGAGCGTGTACTCGAGGCCATGTATGAAGCCAGATCTCTTTCCACGTGTTCGAACACCAGCCACAGGGTCAATCCACGATCGAGCCTCTCCGATCTGCCATCGGCCGAGGGCAGATGCAGGTAATTCCCTTGGCAAACGTCCAACAGTCTTACCTGCGTACACAATACAGCTAATAAATATAAATACAGACACAGAAGCGTAGGAGGCAGATGTTTGGGTCTGAGAGAATATTTGCTCGCAGTTGCCCAAATGGAAGATCCTCGGTAGGGGTTTGAGTTCATCGATCCTTATGTAAATAAGTGTACATTGTAATTCGTAAGGGTAGTGGACGAGGACACTCTATTAACACCCTATTGCATACCGTTCTCAATTGGAGACTTGAATTTCAAATGTACTACAGTAAATTAAGTAAACAATACCGAAGTTCCAAGTGGGAACATTGCAGTCATAAAATCAAATTTTATTATTTATTTCATGACCACACTCATTTTTAAATAGACTAACACCCATATACATTTCTTTTTTCAATTTGTCATAAAAATTCATACAATAGAGGGTTAACGTTTTATCATAGAATTGTATTTAACAAAACGATGCTTACGATATGTGGATGCTCGAATCTTTCCAGCTGCTTCAAAGTGGCGATCTCCCTCAAGGTAGACGTAGGCAAACCATCCTCCGTCAGTGGCACCCTGACTTTCTTCAGGGCAACAACTTGTCCTGTGTTGAGGTCCTTCGCTTTGTAGACGGTGCCGTAAGCGCCGTTTCCGATCAACGACAAATCCTGATACGACGTGTCTTCACCTAACAGTGAAGTTTGAATTTGCACGTCACTGTCTGTGTCTGATCGTTTACTCGAGCTGGATAGTTGTTCCTCGGGCCCACTGTACTTCATTTGCATGATCGTTTCAAAGCTACCGAAATGGGCCTCCTTTGAAGAACCAGCTGTGACTTTCACCGAACCTTCCAAACTAGTTTGTATCAGATGTTTCGTATCGTCCAACGATTCTTCACTGATCTCGAACGGGCTCGATCCCGATGCACCTCCAGGGATCAGCTCTAACGTCTTCCCGGACAACGACGCCACCACCGATCTCTCCAGCTCTTCCGTGCTCAGTTCATGCTCTTTTTCTGACGTTCCCTCGACGGATGATTCGGAGAACTTCGATTTCTTTGGCGGTGTTGGCGACGAGAGATCCGGTCCGAGCTCGGAGCTCGGACGTCGCGATGTTCCAGCCATCACAACATTTCGAGTTTCACCTGGAACCAGACAGAATCAACGTGATTATACATTATATCCTTATACTGATAAGTTTCATTTAACCAAGGACCATTGTACAGTGTTGGACACGCTAGGCTTTCCTTAGGGAAAATAACGATATTGGAGAAGAAGGCGTTATCATTCGTCTTTATACTGTTTGATATTATAATTGTTCTAATCTACTACTCATTTTACTTCGTTAGCAATTCTAGTAATACTCGAGTATTGGTACGAATGGTGGGACATTCTCCCTCTATGTCACCATTTTCCCTGGGGACGCCTAGCGTACTCGACAGTGTATGTTACGGTCGTTGAACGCAAAACGTATATATTTCATAAAGAAATTTGGAAAATTACGATAGAATATGAAAATATTACGTGGCAAGTGTAATTTGTCGGGAAAAATGATTCCATTCGCGTTTACGGATCAATTTAAATAATACACACAGATAGTGGTAGCGAAAGGAGGTCTCTTTTTTTTATATGTATTCTGAACTGACAAAAGCAACAGTTGTGTCCCGTGTTACCAAGGTGATCGATAACTTAAGGAAGCGATCGGTTTGCACAATCCGATTTCGGCAATTGTCAACACATCAATACTGAAGCTTCTCGAACACGATATTAAGATGTACACGATAACGCGGAACAAATGATTAGTTACAAAAAGAAAAGAAAAGAGAAAAAAAACGAACATAAAGAAGAGTAAAAAAAAGACACTTGCGAACAGACGGAACGCAAATATCGTTGGCTCCTGGAGTTTTTTTTTTTCATTTGAATTATCGTTACACGATCGCAACGCTGCACCGTCTGTTACGCGACATCTGCACCAACACCTGCGGCTCGTTTAATAACCGTGGTCTCATCGTCGACTTTTCGAAACATTTTTTTGTAAATAAGTAAGAAAATACGCCACAGTTGTACCTGTAATCCTCTCTTCTAACTACGTTGATAGATTCTAGAGAAATGGAGGATTCGGAGGAACAAAAATCGTATAATATATTCCACAGAGTACAGTTAGGGTCGTCGGTCCCTTTCTTTTTCCCCTGACGGCCAAATTACTACAGAAAGGTTTGTCTTATTCGTACAACGATATCTTAAAAAAAAAAAAAAAAAACCCGAGCACACAGACCTTGAAATAGCAGAAAATCCTAACTAGATGTAAATATAGCGTACGATAAATCATTTGCGTTCATTTCTTATTACAACAGAAGAGACTGAAAAACTTGAACTATCTAAGTTTATGGTTTCGGAAACTTTCGACTATCGTTTTCAACATACAATATCACAGACGCGTTCAAACAACGATTAAATCCAAGGCAAACAAGCGGTTGGCGTGTTAGGAAGAAATATAATCGAAGAGAAAAAGGTGACAAATGTCAATGCTGGCAACAAAGTTGAATAAGGAGGGCGTGTTGTTGACGATAAATACTGGGTTGCGTGATACGAAGACCTACTTTTCGTCCGTGATAAAGCATGAAAAATTGAAACGGGGGCTTAAGGGCCAACAAAAGGCGCTACTATGTTTCAATGTTTCGTAATATTTACATACACCAAGCAACGAATTTAACGTAAAAAAGTATACAGCGTTATCGCCGAATAGATTTATCGTTATTTATCGTTCCAATATTTCCCCGGTTCTCCGTCGAAACCGGAAGTTCTTTTATCATACGACAGCGGGTGTCGAAATCGATGCAACAAAAGATACATTTTCGTCGTCCAAGAAAAGAAAAAAAAAAAAACTCCTACGACTAAATTTATTCGATTCGGTTTCTTTTTCGCGGATATATTCTTTTGTCTCGGAATTTTCTTGGAATTTAATTTCTGAGGAATTAATAAGAAAATTTTCTTTTCCAGGAATTTGGACAGGAAACACGAAACTAAGAAAAATAGCGTTGTATATGGAAAGAAACAAAGCGTGTAACAGGATCTGGAGAGCATCGCGTCTTGACCCACTCACGTGTTTCCAATGCATCACCACGGTTTTACGAAACGAACCCGTCCCAAAGAAGATTTGTAACAGTGACACTACATCTTCCACACGAAAATGGTCTAAATTTAAACGGGGGGAAAAAAATACTACAGACACCGATAAACATATTTCGAGGATTAAAAACAAAAAAAAAGCGGAAAGTTAAAGAGAGCACGGTGGTCCCGGGAAAGGAAATGATAACGCAGGAAAGCTTCGTCCGGCTAGGCTAGATAAAAGCTAAGAGCAATCGAAACGGACGAGAGAAGTGTAAGTATAGGAAGGTTGAATATCAAAAATGACCCTAATATTCTTTCAAAATATTATGTTTCTATCGTATGCAATCGTTTTTCTTCAAAAATCAACGCGTCACGGTCTCGTAGGTTTGGTTTACGATCGACCCAGCTTCGTCGAATACCAAAAATCGTATATAAAACATTGGTCGAGTCCAACTCTCGATTGTCCGATTGCACAACACTACGTGCTCTGTTCCGTTCCACGTATCTTTTAAATGGTGTTACACGTGTTACACACTGTTTACGCACTACGTGTTGCGAAGCGATAAAAGAAGATTTCAGTTAATGTTACCCGTGAATCGAGGCGATGCTTTCGGCCGGCACAAGCGACAGACTAAACGAGCCACGAGGTCGTCGTCGTCGCCGTTTCGTCGACAACGAAGAGAGGTCTTTAAATCGGACGAGAAACGAGTCACGAACGAATGAATGGACCTCGTCGTGTGTTCTCGTGAACGAGACCCGTTACTTATCAATCGACTATTATCGCTGTTACAATTTCTTCGCGAATTTCAGTTAATCATTACCAATGGCTGTGACGATTAGATCGATCGAAAAAAGAATGAAAAAAAAAAAAAAAAAAAAAACACCTGCCCAATCGAGTCGTAAGATATAAAGAATCTCGGTCCTCGGGTTCGATTCGAAGCAGGGTGTTAAGTGCTTTAAATCCCTTTTTTCTTCGACACTTTAGTTTACCTTTTAATTCAGCTTTTGGCAATTTTCAAATTACAATAATTGATACGTGATACAGAGGATATCGATAGTTGTGGTGTTGAGAAATAAAAGAATTCGTGGAAATATAAATAATTCAACGGATGAGCGAAGAATTGGAAATTAGTCGGAGTGCAGGAAGTAATACAGATAGATGGAGGCTCGAAAAGTTTGGATGGGACCGGAAGCGGCGCATAGACGAAGAAAGTAAACAAGGAGGCGCCGGTAGGCTTCAGATTATTCATAGGGTTGACACTATTATCTGGCTGTGGTCTTTCACACGACGAACGCTTATTAGTCAGCCCTTCTGGTCGTTTCCATTCAGAAACGGAAACGCGACAGCTTCTGCTTAACCCCAAGCACTTCCGATACCTCTTCAGGGCTCGAGTCGTTAATCCTTTTTATAGGCGAACTAAATCGTTTTTTAAATCGAAGTTTAATTTCGCTCGTGACGTCAACGATCGACATAGTCATAGGTTTAATTTTCAAACATTTTAAAGCGGTGTCGTTAAAAAAAAAAAGATTCAAACGTTTGAATCGTTCGCAGAATTGGCCGACAAAGAGATTTATCGTTTACGCGATGACTAATCGGCCAATCGCGATCAATTAGCGCGACGTTGCGCGGATAAAACTATTTCACAACTTTACGCGCAACACGATACCATTTCGCGGATGTATATTCAAATTTCCTTCGAGATAATCGATTCTCCCACACGCTTGAAATATTTTCTCGACGACCCACGACTACTGGCCACACTCCGTAAGACGGACGCGTTGACGAAACGCGACGCTTTCCGTTTCGATTCGAAGAAGTTCACGATCTAGCGCCACGTGGTCGACGCCGGTCCGCAAACAAGAGAAGCGCAAAGGGGGTAAAACGGTTCGCTCTTGTCTTATCTTGGCGTGTCGCGACATTCCATGTTCTCACGTTCCGCAGATACGCGCCGCTACCTTACCTAACCGACGTTCTCACGATGAAAAATCACAAGAAAAATGTAATATCCACCGAATAGAAAATCGAGCCACCGAAGTATCAGGAGATTGAAAGAGGAAGACGTACGGTTGTCGTCGTGACCCAGCGACACGTTCACTGGATTCTTTTAGCCTGGGAACCGTGCGAGCTAAGAAAAACGAGCAACAAGTGTCGCGTCTTGGAGCGACTCGTAACTTAAGAAAAGTGCGTAGTTACGTTCGATCCTGGCTGTCTTTTTTTAGAAAAAGAAAAATTTGGGCAGGTTCCGTCCGACCAGGTAAAGATACGTATCCGTTTCAGAGCGAAACTCATGCGAGTAGCTATCTCAATGTGGTATCCACTCTCGACAGTTTCTCGCACGACTTTTACTCTCAAATGAACACGTACCTTGAGAATATGTTCTATACAGTAAGCTCTAAAGGAAGTCATACTGACGTAAGACAATCCATCGTCCCTTACGAGGACAACCGAGTATTTGGGCATCCACTGTTTTCAACACCCATTCTATATTCTTGAAAAACAACTGCGAAACCGCGTCAAATTACTGGTCCTTGGACACTTATGCGTTGATATACGTATTCGAAATGAAAGTTATCAGAAGGGATACCTCGACGCTTGGTTGTTCCCATAAGGACGAGCTTATCATCGGGAGAATCACCCTGTACACCGTATCTTCGTTACAACGAAACGAAAAGTGCCGTTCGCTTACTCACCGGCTAGGTGCTGACCTCCCACGAGAGAAACTCGGAGACGATATTGAGAAGAAAAACAGAAAGAAAGAGAGAGAGATAGCATGCGGTATGTTCCACGTGCCGGAAGCGATATCAAACGAATCTCCTCTCCTTTCCTCTCCTGGCCCGAAGAAGACGCGATCACACATCACCAACTTCTGCCATACGCGTCAACAAGCGAGCAAACGAAATGGACGAACGACAGGATACGCGGTTAACACTGACAAAAACGATTGTAGTTAGTTGCAGAAGAGCAACAGTACACGCGAGCGCGAGCACGCGCGCGCGCCCGACCATAACCCAATCGACGACCAAGGCCCGACGAATGGTCGTGCAAAGCCGAGCGGCAAGCGTGTGCGTGCCAGCCGAGAGGGAGCCCGATGGTAAAAGTCGACTGCACCGTGGAACGAGCTGAAAAGTACTGACACGACTGACGGAGGCGCATACGGGGCCGTGTCGTTGCCGAGCCCTCGAGGAAGTAGGCCCGTCCGTCTGCTTTTGCCTGCCTGCTACTCCTCGAGGGGACCTCGAGCGAGCTGCTCGCATCGACCGCCACCGACAGCTGCCACTAGCCCTTCCAACGCTCCATCGACTCACCCGTATATGCACGCAGAGAGGGAGATTACAGGCGAGAGATTTTTTACGGTCGGGACGCGACGCGACGCCAAGCGTCGCTTCTAGGATGCCATTCGACCCGAAGCCCCACGAATTACCCACTGACAGGACCAACTACCATCGCCGCGGGTTTATATTACCCCTGAGGATGACTTACAAGCTCGGTTCCGAGAAAATTATTGCCACCGACGCTTTGAACGTACTTCCGCATCCACTTGAGAGCGCGATTCGCGCCAGAAATTGTCTAGAGCAGTTTCCACAAGTGTAACACCGTAGTGAGAGTGACTCTCGGCACAGTGTCCATATGTGACAAACACTGTCGACAGTTCCTGGCATGATTGTTACTTTCAAGTGGACATACACCCTACAAATGCCACTTATTCACCATCACTGGTCTTAGCCAACTATGCGTCCCTGGGATTCACCAAATTTTTCCGTTATTTCGTCGTGTACTTAGGTTCAACGCTCCTCGACGAGGTTTCGACCGTACTTCCTTCGTGGAGTTTCGGCAGAAGGCCGCGAGAAGCAGAGGGAGCAAGATAGAGAAACGAAGAAGAGACGAGGATGGAAATAAGCTCGAAAACACGATGCCCCTGTATCACAGCACGAAATATGCCCGTAGTTAGAAGAGGACTGGTCACGATACTCACATACAAAGGTGGCATTGTCCTCGCGGTGGAAGTGCAGTCGCGTTACGCAGCTTTTTGATCGAAACACACTGTCTGTCACTCGACGGCACACAGTACATGTCCAAATGCACCCTTCTAGTTAAATTCTAGCTGAGAAGCACCACGTGGTTGTTGATCCCTTTCCGTTTTTCACGTTAACTAGTTGATCGTCATCGTCCCGACTGACACACAAGGTGTATCAACGACAGCGGCAGGTCGTTGTTCCTGACGGTGGCGCCAGGCAGCGCTAGTCCTCGAGGAGTCCCGGTTATCCAACTCTGTTTCTCTTTCGTCCTTCGATCAGCGTTCGCTTCGCGTCCCGAAGCATGAATGGAATGCTTCCTCCGCCGAGAGACGACGGCTGCTTCTCGAATGGAATGGAATGGGCTGGGGAGAGTCTCAGGGACGGAGCATTATCATCGGAGCCCTTCGTAGGGCGAGCAGTTTGCGTCCGGCTTCCACGGCGCTCGCGCACCACCATTTTGCCGTGCTCGAATTTCCCGCGTCGAAAGGTACGTTTTCACTCGTCGTTGTCGTGAAAAATACATGTCACGACTGTTACGGTCGCGTGAAAACGTACTCGAAGAGCATCGAATGTCCTTCTGCTGGTATCTGGTAGCTGTTTCAGCGGTACATAGGTACCTTGTGTCAATATGGAAGAACTATGATCATCCACATCCCTCTGTTCCGAAATTGCATAAGTAGCTCTTTCCTCTATTGCCGGTTGAGTACCGTTCACCAGGTCCTCAAGATAATCCCCTGGCTGTTGTGACTCCTGATCAATAACCCTCGTAACCACCTCCGAAAAATATTATTCAGAGCCTATTACAAAAGAAGGGATAACAATAGAAAACAGTCGGTTAGGTATTAGGTCTAGTCTATTGTTTCTCGAACCTAACTTGTATTTCAATATCATAACATTTCAAACCCTTCCAACAGCGATTTAAGATTTAATGGACTGCAAATCACAATGGCGACCGTTCATGTTGGATTGCAGTGACGTGGCTGATATCACCCACAGGATGGGAAGCTCGTCGTCGCCATGTACGGTTAATTTCCCGAGAGTCTAATGAAGATAAGAATGAACGAAGGTCCTCCTCAGGGCGTTGCTTCCCTACGTCACGGGTCCAAGTGAAAAGCATACATAACTTTCCTCCCCTTACGACCTGTTCGAGGCTAGGAGAGACTTTGCTTTATTTTCTGTCCTCTGTTGATTAAGAGAGAGATGTCCGGCGCCACGGTTAAACGAGACGTTACTGTCGGGTGACACGAGGAGGGAGAAAGAAAATTATTTCGCGCATCTGCACGTCTACCGAGAACATACGGTGTACGGTAACGATCACGAGTATTTTCGTGCGAGTCACTGGCTGTTATCGTAATAAATTATTCATCTAGCTCACCAATAATAGATAAAACAACGTATGAATGTTCGTTTCTGTAAATTTTCTTATGCATCAGTCGCTGTTACGTTGCGTGGCCAATTTACCCCTGAGATATTGCTGTTAACACTAAACGTACAGGCACTTTACATATACCTATTCTTATCGTAAGGTGTCGTTTGAGCCCTTATGAAATAAACGTTGATTTTTAGAAAGAAATTTTTAAATTATTCAAGGAAATAATTCGCAACATAACTTCTGATTTTTAATGAAATAATCAAACACATTTTTTTTTATTTTTATAAATAAGATAATCAATCAATTGCACTTTTCACATATGACTGG
This sequence comes from Stelis phaeoptera, assembly GCA_943735885.1. Classification (NCBI taxonomy): domain Eukaryota; kingdom Metazoa; phylum Arthropoda; class Insecta; order Hymenoptera; family Megachilidae; genus Stelis; species Stelis phaeoptera. Next base: position 10,245,676 of record OX030941.1, on the reverse strand, counting down.
TTTCTTCTTTATACATTTGAAATTTTGAAAGGGGTCATTTGACCCCGCTTGGTACGTTTAGTGTTAATAATGTGAATCGAACAAAACCGACAAAGTTTCCTTACAATGTTACCAATTAGTATTATTCTTAAGAGTATTAATAGCAATGCTATTATCCACGACAAAAATTAACGATTCCACCTTGAAGATTAAATCCACGAGTCTACCTTGAAAAGGTAGGCAATTCGATGCAAAAGGATGTCAAGAAAGAAGCTGTCCTCAATATTCAAGGAAATCGTTTAAACGAACGTTGAATAAAATTCTCCAGCCAATTTCTCGGACGCGCAACAGCTCATCTTTATAACAAACATTCGTAATTGCGTTCCACGTAAGTACGCTGGTAAATACTAGTGACTGATCCCGGAAACGTAGGTAAAAATTACGATGGTAATTTCCGTGAACACAAGCCTTTACAAGTCAACCATTTCGCCGGACGATGATTTGCTCGATCATCGGAATGACCGTGCTCGAACGGGGAAAATAATCGAGTTTACGAACACGATCGTTAAACGAAGGTAGGTTCAAAGTTTAAACGAAAAGGAACAAGACGAAACTTCCGAGTTCCGTTACATGCCATATAACCAGATTGCATCGACAAAGTGGCCATTGTTTCGTCCTACGGTCAGTCGTTAAATTATTCCGTATTTTGAATACGGTGGCCCGGAAAAACCATCTAGGAAACCCAGTGCGCTTAACGCGCCGGAAACGGCACTTTTATGTCGGTCAAAGAAGGGACGCTTTCGTCGTCATTTTTCTCTGTCGATTTGGAAATTTTTTGTTTAAATACAATACTTCTAGCGGACCTTTTTTATGACCGGCGGTATATTTCCGAAGCATAATGAATCGATTGTGCGCTCTTCTGGGTCTTGGGATATACCTTCTTAACATTGGGTATACAAGTTTTCAAATAACACGATTTGCAGCAGAAATGATTAAATTTAAATTATTGCTGTCTCAAAATTCAGTACACAAAATCAGTTTCAAATTGAACGAATATTGCTTTTTGTCAAAATCTTCAAAAATCTTCAGATAATATTTCTGGACAATCAGTGATTGTAAACAGATAAGACACTACGTGCCTTTGTTTCAATGACAAAAAGTTCATGTGAACGCAACTATTCTAGCTAGTTGTATCGAACTTCTACTAAATCTAGTCGGATAAGAAAATAATTAACATTACGAGGCAATTAACATCGGTTAACGATTTCGAATAACAAAACGATACCAGACACATGGTTGTGGTCGTAACAGGATATGGCCTGACGTTGAAGAATTTATAATGTACCCTTTCTAGTTGAACACGATGCGTTGACCAGATAATACGAACCTTCCAAACGAGTGTCATAAACTGACCTAGCGGTTCGTATAATAAAGCAGTTGCAAGTACCGTTTGTCGCATTGAAACACGATTATCGGCTCGTGCTGCGAATCCCTGATGTTCCGTCCACACACAACACACAAGATTTCAGGTAACGAGCTGTATATTCAGTTTTCCAATTTCTATAGTATCTAAGACAAGTGTCTGGCGGGCCACAGGTCCTCGTAAACCCAGTCAGAATACAATTTCACAAATAAATATCATCAAAGCATCAAGGACCTTAAAATTCGCTCCTCCAACTTTCAGAAAGCTGCTGATAGAGGGAATTATACATGGATCAAAAAAAAAAAAAAGAAAGAAGAAAAGAGACCGGTCGGGAGTGCGATGAACCAACGCAACGGCGACAGGGTTGTCTGAGAAAAGAGACATTCCATCGATGCGCGTCGTTATAATTACCACTTTCACCCGGAGCTGTTCCTCGCGGGTTCCATGGATTTCAAAGATTCTCTCGATGGTCGGCCACGTTTGACACAGAACCTCGGATTGTGGGAGCCCGGAGCTGCCAACATTGTTCCCGGCTGCGCCAGAATGCCTTCGGCCTCGCCAAACTAGACGGCAGACTGGTTTTTGCCCAATTTAGATCCCCCATTGTTCGGCCCGGCCTGGAATGAAAAATAGAAGGATTCGGCCGGGCCGTATCCTGGGCCGCGCGTTGAATAGGAAACGAGCGTGTTGGGGATCCTTGAGCTCCCGCTTCATTACGCCGCTCGATAAATCTTTCCTCGTTTTAAAAGGATCCATAACTTTTTGCGAGAACAAGTGTTCGCTTCAGAAGATGCCGATAGGGTTCTTCGTGAATGGACACTGTCCGAGGGTCACTGTTATTCATTGTCACTGTAGCGAGAGTAAAACTTGCGTGAGAAACTGCCGATAGCAGTGGACACTGTTGAGAATTAATATTCACGCTCAGCACGGTGTCGGTTTGCAAGAAATACTATATTTTCTACATTTCTGATTCAGAATAAGTATTTGTGTTTAACACGTTCGAGGTACCGACTGTGAGATGTGTCGGTGGTCTGATTATCGACAGAAGGGACCTGTCTTTCCAGTGTCTGATTACTGAGCGGACTACCTTTACCGTAGAAGGTGAAAAAAAATTCGTTCAAATTTACAGAGAGAACAGAGGTATCCTGTGAAAATGATTTTACAAAACGGCGTAGCGTGGAAATTTGTTATACATCTGGTGTTCGCTGAACCGATTTAAACCAAATGATTTTTCATTCTGTTATTAGATCCCGGATGAGGCTGAGTTACTGACCGACTAATTTCATGGATACTTGCCCAACAGGCTACCCGTTACACAGAAATGCAATTTTAATTCTCCGTGTGCCGCCGTACGGACAAGCCCGACCGTGAGCTTCAGAAACTTTGAGAATAGAAAATGCCTGCGACCGCTTTACGTGAGGTCAATGGGTAAATGGTGTCTCCCCGTTCCAGCCAGATACCACGAAGAATTCTAAACGAAACCTCGAAAAGAAAAGTATTCGATTTGGCAAGAAAAAAGAACCAGAAACCGCACATGTACATGTATTTAACCCTAACCCATCCCAGTATGTTTTCGTACTAGTAATGTCTGTTTTTCAATCAATTTTCCAAATTTCACTTTTAGCAATTTTCATTTTCCGAATTTTCTATTTGACAATTTCAATCTCCCAAATTAACTGTTTGTTAATTACCATTTCTCAAATTTAATATCGGGTACGTTAAAATTTCCAATTTTCTACATTTTCAGGGCTACTCGAGTTTTCTTCGAGGGAAATCGTTCGAATTCGACGATGCAATTTGACCAGCAACCTGCCATCCTGCAGATCAACGTTGCCTGACCGATCTAGAAGGCAGAGCCGCGCATTCCAGTCTGGCTTGACCATATGAAGAAAGAAGGAAGAAGATGAAGAAAAAGAGAGCCGAAGGGTCGTTGCTTTGCACGCGGTGAAACATTACGCAGCTTATTGAAAGAACGATCGAGACGTTCCGAAGAAATCTCCTCGCGAAGATTCGCACCTGTTCAACTTTCATGAGCTGCCAACTCTCTCGTTAAATTGCCATAATTGCGAGAAATGTTGATCAAACGGTTGATCCTGTTAAAATACACGTGTTTAAATATCTCGAAATCTAAATGCTTTCTGTGGAATGTTATCCTTTTTTACACAGCCTGCGGTCGTTGATGGCTCAAGCGAAACTTGACTTTCCTTCAAACTTTTATTTTTATTGTCGAAACTTTCAAACATTTAACTTAATAAGCGACGGTATAATATAATAAAAACTTTGATAAGTATCTCAGAATTTTTTCAAATATTTTCAGACCTTGTCCACGAAGGGTTGTTTATTATTTAAATGCCACGAGTTTCCAAACTCGTTTCGCGACGTTCCTCGAAATCGTTAATGTAGCCCCGAAATCCTATAAAAAGATTCGCCCATCAGGACCATTTTCTTTTTTTTTTTTTGGATAGGTTTGGTCCTCGATTACCTTGACAGAAGTTTCTTGATTCGAATGCTATCTTTTTTCATGGAGTTGGATAGTGACGATCAGTATTAAGTGGATAGTGACGATCAGTATTACTTTTGAAATATTAACTCTTTCGGTCACGAATTATTTATTTCTGGCAAAAAAAAAAAAAAATCATGGCTTTGCTAAGCAGTTCTTTGAATTAAATTATAATTTTTCGGTTGTATAAAATATTTCCTAGGAGGTCCCCAAAGTTTACCTTTGAAAATAGCATACACTCTCGAAAGACCCTCCAGTCACATTTAATTACAAATTAACCTAATAGTAATCAATTTGTTAACTCTTCCGATTCATTGGAACAATCTACCATCTATCTCCCTCGCTACTTGGTCCCACAGAAATTCCATCATGTCGACTGTCCTCAACTTTAATAACAGAGGGATCAAAGTACCATTTCGATCACCCAAAGAACCCTGAAGAATCACCACAATCATTCAGGACATATTGATTTTTTCCCCATTTAACCGATGCTCACGAAATCCCGTTATCTGCACGTGTACACGGATCGGTACACTCGTGCACTTTGCGCAATTGCCCGCATCCAGCCAGGGAAAACTAGGCTGTCGTTTCTTTTCCGACGATTTTCTTCCATCGATAAAATATCCCGGCGCCGTTTCCCTTTCGCGAAAGGCAGGAGAACACGCAGGATACACAGGTGGAAAATGGAGGTCGGTGTACAGGTAGACACGGTCCGGCGAAGAAGCTGCGGGCAAACGGACGGAAAGAGATAAAGTTTGAGAGGTGGCGGAGTCCCGAAAGAGTCGAAAGGTAGGTCGAGGTAAGGCCTCCGCGGGTAAAAAGAGGAAGAAGGTTCGCAAAGGATGGACAGGTGAGAAAGGAACGAAGACGGAGAGAAGTTTCGAAGAAGAGGGGAAAAGAGGGGAGAACAGGAGCCACGGTATGGTGGAAACGAGCTACGACGACGTGACGTATACAGTGCTGAAGAGTGTATAGTGCACCATGGTGTAGCATGGCATAGTTAAAGTGGGAGAAACCGTGTATGACCGTCCTCATCGGTAAGCCAGTCCCGTGTGAACGACCGTGAAGCAAGCCTCGAACGAAACTCGATCGTGCCTTCCTCGAGGGTCTTCTCCTTTTATATAATTTAACCTTCGTCGATTTCTTTTTACCGTGAAAAATTCGTTGGATGGAGGAACCTCGACGAAGGACGAGTTTGATCGTCGCTCGGTGATTCGAAAGTCGGATACAGTTGTTCAACTTTGTAACACACTTCCAAAGGATCGGTGCAGTTGATAGTGTTCCGGTGATGCAAAGTGTAAATCCTTCGGAAATCATGTAGATACCAAGAAGAAAAAAAGGACTACGAGTGATATCGGAGTCGTGCGAAACCGGTATTCCAGTTTCTAAAATCTAATTCCAAGTGAAACGTCTCCTGGTATTAAGGACACCACCCGCATCAGCGGGGTAACAATGTCGAAGCGTTCGATTGGAAAGCTGGAAAAGCGTTAGAAAGCCGAATTAACGAGTTGAAAATTCAAACGAAGACGTACCAGGTTGGCCGAAAAAGCTGACTCGTTCTCTGTTCACGAAGACGGGAACACACCGGACCTAAGCGGCGGCCAAGTAGGTCAACCGGCGTGCGCGAGACTGCGAGGCCGAATAAACGAGACGAAGACGAAGAAGAAGAAGAAGAAGAAGAGGAAGGAAAAAAAGAAAGAATCGAACGAGGAAAGGAAGGAAAGAATGGCGAGACGAGGGCATTCGAGTTTCCACGATGCTCGACGTTTTTACACGGCATAGGTTCGCGATCCAAAATGGCGGCGATCGGCTGGTATCGTGGCACGATTTACAACGATAAAGACTGGTCCGACAACCATCGACGACGCAACTGTTGAAAAGAACTTCTTCCAAGTGTCCTTGACGATTAGCTTGACCTTGATCAGGAGGTGTTAACCACGCGACCATCAAGGATACCAGGATGCCAGGACTCGCGGGCTCGAAGGTCCTCGTGACCTTGTCGCTGCTGGTTCTTCTAGGTAAGTGGATGCTGCTTCAAGGTTGCATAGCCAGATACAGATGCAACTCACGATGGATACGTTTTTCAAATTTTGAATGCTTTTAATGATTTGATGACTGTACAATTTACTAGACGAACGATCCCACTTTGGGCTTCACGCAGATTTCTAGGGATAACTAGAGATATTCTAATCTTCGAAAATCTGCTATCGAATCTTGCTATCAAATGTAACCTGGAACTCGTAGCCACTGAAAATTTCTATTAAGAACTCTTAGCAATTGGCACATTTCACGTTACTCCAAGTTTCTACTTTCGCGGGGAAACTAGACGTTAGGTTTCATTTATGCGTCAACATCTGTCACCGAGTACATAACGATGCGAATACTTGTGGAATTAACACGTGAACCTGTTTGATGAGAGTTTATTAAAGCAGCCACGTGCGGTCGAGTTTTCGAACCGAACCGGTATCTTGACCTCTGTCGAAAATTTTCTGACAAGATTGTGAGGATAAAAGACGGTATACCGTCTTCCGACTGTATACGTCTCATCTTCGCTTTTCGAGAACCCAAACCAATTTTGACTTCCTCTTGAATTAAGAGTTTTTATCGAATAACGTGGTAGAAATTTTGCTGAACATCTCTGAACGTTTCCAGACCTTTTCGGAAATGGAAAACAGTAGAACAATAAATAAGTTATTTATAAAAACTGTTTGGGTCATTTCTCAAGTAAAATGATACAAATCGAGCGGTCCAGGTAACAATTCCCTAGGTTTCGCGACGTAGATAGGTAAGTAGGTGCACATCCGGCTCTATCGAAGACTATAAACAATTTGCTATGAGAATCGAGCGAGTAAAGTTGTGGCTAGACAAGCAGGGAACGCGGTGGTAAAAAGAAAAGGAGGAAGGGTTCATCGACCTGTGTAGATTTATCGCGGAGTATAAATATTCAAAAGCGAAGTAAAGCTCGTGTTAATTAATTTCTTCTATCGTACCGACCGAATATCAGGTTCTTCGTTGTACGGCCGTTAATAAAGCTCGTGTAATTACAAAATGAAAGCTGTACACGTCATAGACGGGTTTCAAAAGAAACAGAGGAGAAAGCTGCAAAACATGACGCGCACTCGTGTCCTGGCACGTATCTGTTACCCGCGGATTTTCACATCCTAGACGAAAACGCTCGTTCGAAAGCGCTAATAATCGTTCCTGCGTTCGATAATTTGTCACCGTGAACTGTTAGACCGGCAAAGTGAGATCTTGATATAAAATTGATGGAAAGATCGCGAATTTAATTAAATGATTTTCTAAGATACTATAAAAATCCAACGAACATTGCAAAGTAATAAACACGTGGGTCAGATCGGTTCATTGACCGTGTGTAAATTGGAGATTTTTTCGGACCTAGGTGCGGTCTCGATCGCCAAGGTCTACAGGTCAACGCTCCATTGGGAAACGATCATTTACTTCCCACTTTCTTCTTCCAGCTTATAAAATGTTCAACTGGTTTACGCAACGCGGGGAATTTACATGAGACGTTTAACGTCATCGTTAACGCGGATGAACCACCGTACGAAGAAACGTATCCGGCATGGGGTTTCGTCACTCGACTTTCGCCCAGACGCGTTCGCCGTGAAAGTGTCACGAAATCACGTCAGAATAGAAAGTCCATTGATTCGTCGTTCGTGATTTTGTCTTCTCGAAAAACAACGAAAATTTTCGGGAAAATATTGACGCCAATAAAGAGCACGATCGTCCAAGTACCGAAATTCTTTAGCTGGAATCTAAATCTTACTTAATCTTAATCGAAGCACGTTTCGTAAGTTAAGGTTACGATTGGCCCAACTCCACTGTTGGAAGGTTTAAAATTTCACACCTAAGTTCAGTCAAAGCAGTCTGGGAATTAGGATTGACCCAGCTCCACCGTTTCCATCTTTACGTTGTTATTATAATACGACTGATGTGGAAATTAACGTATTAACGAATAGAATAAGACAAAGTAAACGGATCCAAAAGAGGAGTTGAACGTTCCACGAGCCCTGAAGAAGCACGTGTCGAAGGTCGAGCGGACACCTGTCGAATCTCATGGACGGAGCTACCAAATGTCGTGTTCACCAGCGAAAAGAATAAATATTGGGCTGGAATGGGGTACCGTTAACTCTGCCGTTACCGCCTCGAGTTACCGTCACATAGCTCGTTCTACGCTCCTCCATGGATAAACCCCCTTCGACGTTTCTTTCTTCTTGCTTCCAAGTCGCGTCAGACGTCGGTAAAATTGCGTCACGGGTTCGAACGACCTCATTCATGGCTCCGGACAACATTCTGGCTGTCATAATAGTATACGCAAGCAGAGCAGGGGATGATTCTGACAATGTCTTAATAGCCACGTGGGTTACCGATGACTGACGCCGCAAATTTAGCCTTTTAACGTTCAGTTAAGTATACGCAGACACTGGTAATGAATAGTTTAAGGTACCAACGTCTTCTTGACGACCAGTACGAAATAGTACGAAAGAAAAGTTAACACGTTGAGCGCGACGTCAGTCCCTGGGAACTAATTTTCCGTTCAACCGGCGTCAATCCCTGGGGACTGACAGTGGACTTTTCGTTTGGAAATTTTCAATCTCCAAATTTTAAGTTTCCAAACTTCCAAACTTCGAACTTTCATATCTCAATTTTCCACATTTCTTAATTTAAATTTAAAATTTAGAATTTAGAATTTCCAAATTCCTAAATCTGAAATTTCTAAATTTTAAATTTCCAAATGTCGAACTTTCAAATCTCAATTTTCTAAAATCTAAATTTCCAAATTTCGAACATTCAAATCTGAAATTTCTAAATTTCAAATTTCTAAATTTTAAATTTCCAAAGTTCCAAATTTCGAACTTTCAAATTTCTAAATTTTAAGTTTCTATAGTTCAAACTTTTCGTATGGGCGGCGTCGGTACGTGGGATCGGCAGTGTCAAGGTTAAAAAAATAAATGTAATATAATATAATATAATTGAGCGCTCGCTCGCTGCCGGCTGAACGGAAAGGACAGTTAAATCGGCGCCGTGCACAACGCATTAAACCATGCTTGCAATTACTACGAAAACTAAATTGATGGATGCATTTTTAATTGAGCGCAGTAATACGCAATATCCTAGTTATAAATAAGTTTTCATTCATTCTCTTTATCCTTGGGCTGGGGCAACCGATAACACACGGTGTCGGATAAACGAGGGTGGAATCAGAGGTATTCAAAGTAATTGGAAACAAGAAGAATGAAAATTAATGGATAGGGAAACTCGATCGTTGATCTTGCACACGCAAGATTCCATTAATGTGATTCAGCGGTTGGTTAAATATCATGGTTATACATATAGATATCTTGCCAGGCGATCGAAGGCATCCAGAACCGGTAATATTTTTTTACGGACGTTTTGCACACACAAGACAGAAACTATGTTACCTCGTTACCTCGTGAGCCGCACACGAGCCGGTGTTTACCATGAACTTCACGCGAGCTGTTGCATTTTCACCGACTTATTCGTCTGTGTCACGGTACTTTTGGTCCAGGAAAATAGCCCTTCTATAAAAATAAACAACGATTCATTCGGTGCACGAACTTTCACGACCGAGAAAAGATATACAATTATTATCGAAATTTAACAGAAATCATCGGAAGGCTTGTGCCTCTAAAATGATAGAAATTTCTTGATTGATTCTTAAAGTAGGGGTCGCGGAAAAATTGTTGACGGATCATAATTTATTTTACTATGGATCGCTTGAGATGCAGCGGATAGAGGAACAACCTACGCTAAAGTACTCGTAATAAAATCGGGTAGCGGGTCAAAAAGTTTAAGGAACAGTGATATTATAGATGACTGAGAATAGGCCAAATATCAAGAATTATTTTGTAAATCCTTGTAGGATTTTTTTTTTTTTTTTTTTTGGTAAATCGAACGAGTAAGTCGAATCGTTAAGACTGTTAAATTAGCATTGCTAATTATACCGGCCAACAACTTATCTCGACCAGGCCAGACACAGAAAGAGCCTTCCGGTCCCTGTTGAAGGATTCAGGACACCGGCGAGTTTCGAAGCTCTGACCAAACTGCATTCTCCACGTTCGTTTGCGACAGAATCAACGATGCAATTCACCTACATTCACACGGGATCCCATGCTCTCGCGTTAGCAAGGTTATGGGTGTTCCGTGAACACCGTTATACGTTCGCGGCATGCAATTCCAGTTTATAATTATTATTTTACAGCACGACGCCTCTCGATCCAAATAGGAAACGAAAGTCTTGTTAACAAACGGCCGGAAATTGATTCGTTGATTCTTATCTAGCAGACAGCAAATTAATCAACCATGTATAACATGGATTCTTCAGATTGCAATATATCGTACTACATTATAAATACTAATTTGTGTGAAATTTAATTTTTCGAAGCCGATACACGACCAAATTGAATTATCTGATCTTCAGACTTTTGTAATACCCTGAAATTACGCGAATGTATGGAGGATAAAAGCCGTGTAAATATGAGAAATTTTATCGACAGAGAAGGGTTTCAACAATGTTTGAGCAAAACTGCTCAAAGATACCGAATGCTTTGTAATTTACCCAGATTCTCACGCTGTTTCATGGCATCCTCGTTGTACAGTGCGTAAATGCATACCTCGGGAACTAAGTTAGCCGCTTCGCTGTAACCTCGACTACAACGAGCACCGTAATCTTGTCGACGATAATACCGTGAATCGTAGTGAACCAACAATGGCTCTACCGTTTTCACAAGGGAAAAAGAACGAAATTGAATCGAGACTCGGGTATGTAACTGTAATTCGACGTAACAGAATTTAATCCCCGTATGAAATGATCGTATAACGCGCCTTTTAATTTATTAAACCATCTGTTTGTCAGGTGGCCAGGGTGCATCCGAATTAAGAGAAATTTTGGACTTTTGTGAAATTGTTAAGAAATTAATGTCTGGGTTAAAGTTCATAGTATTTCTATAACTGTAGTCGATTAAACCAAAGCTCGTGAATTTGTAAGTTTATCGATTTCTAACCCTTTGCACTCGAAGTATATTTGAATGTAATTTAAGTCGAGAAAAACGCTACGAATGCTCGAGAATCAATGTAGTTTTATTTCTTTCGTTAATTTTCTATATCCTGAAATAAACAAAGATTAAATTTTAGATTTTTAAATATTCTGACATATATGGTGCCCCAGAGTCGTCACTCGAGTGCAAAGGGTTAAATTTGCCATACGTTTTTGCGAATACAGAAGGGTTGAAAAATCATTCTTAACCCCTTGCCTCACGATTCTCCCGACAGGTGCGTCAGTCAGAGCTAAATATTTATTGTTCCAGCGTTAACACAAATCAAGGAAATTGAAATATTACGTACACTTCACACTTGACAAGCATTAACTGTGTAAAACTTAAAATTCAATTGTAATCTAAGTTTGAACGACAGAAGTCACGTCTGAACTATAAGATGCGTCACGTGTGTGACACGATATTATAAGTGAAGGGGTTAACTTTCAACTATTAATTTTCTCGTCTTTTTTTTTTCTTGGACGGGTGTTGTAAATCCTCGTCAACAGAATCTTTTAAGTTTACTTAATCTCCATAAAGGTGTTTCTATAGCGTATCAAGAAGAATCAGAAAGCATCGAGAGCATGATGTTCGCCAAGTAGAACGAACCAACGCAGCGGCCAGCTTAATTGCGGTTGGCGAACGAACAAGTGTTTGAAAACTCGTGTCGCTACGTACTTAATGAGCAATTAGCAGCAGATCGTCAAAGATATTACGATTGTTCGAATTATTTTTATCCGACCACCGCTTCGCCATCTTTAAACAAGAATAACCAAATTTCGTACAAGTATAGTAAAAATAGAAATATTTCCTAGTTTTTAAATATCCCTTAGTTGCTAAATTTTTGTTCTAAAAAGTTCTAAATTCTTAACACGTTGAGTGTCACAGTGAAAACGGACGTACGTAGTCAGACACGATAAAATCCTAATTAGCCAGCATTATTAGCTTAATTCATAGTTATTTTTCTCAATTATTTGATTGGAACAAATTTCAGGTGTCGGTCAACTTTTGGAAATATGCGTTACACGTTTAAGAACTTAGAAACTCGATAATATTACATTCTTGGAAACTGGGAAGCTAGGAAGTACATTACACGAAAAGGAAGTCCCAATTTCTCCAATTTCCAAAGCATAAGATTCCGAACGAATTTCTGATCGATCGATGATTTTTCTGATAGTGTTTCACAGCGAGACGGAGTTGCTCCGTTAGAACGTTGCTCTCGTTATCCCGTTAACAGCAGAAACTGTCTCGAGGCGAGGCATTCCACGAAACACTCGGTCAAAGACGGTGAAAGGTTTGAAAAAGAAGGAAAAAGTCCGCAGGAAAACGATACTATAATATGCACACTTTCTACGAGACAAAGCTGAACAACGTGTCGTTTGTGGCTCGGTTGCTTTCGATCGAAGAAACGAAACGGCTGCTACACTTTGTACATCAGACTTGCCGTTGTTCGGTTTCGATCGAAACGATTAATTATCTCGGTTAGTATTCCAAGTTTCCGCGCGATATCTGGAACGGCCAGGATCGTCATTATCCTCGTCGAGATGATCTACAAACACGTACACCGCGTACGTCTACGTAGAAAATTTTAGTTTCACTTAAATTGCTTCGCGCGTCGTTGAATCGTTGCATGGAAATCTACCATTGTTTCTGTCCCCGACTCGCCATGGAATTTCAATGTGTTTCCATCAAACGCTGTGGCAAGCTGTCTGGTACAACCATGTGCAACGATGCCTTTCTTCGATAAAGAAAATTGCAGAGAAACGGAGACTTTCTACTATCATATTCATATTGGAGGTATTTTAAGGTGGAAAGGTCATTTTTGGGCGATTATTAGAATAGGAAATTAAAAGATCGAATGATAATTAGTATACAGGGTGTCCCGTAACTGGGGTAACATCGGGAAACGAGGGGTAACTGAGACGATTCTGAACAACAATTTCCTTTGCAAAAATGTCGGACGGGACTTCGTTTATGAATTATTAACGAAAAACACTGACCAATCAGAGCGCGCGTAGAGCGCACGCTTAGCCTATCACGGCTGACTGATTGGTCCGTGTTTTTTTGGTAATAATTCAAAAACAAAGCCCCATCCGATATGTTTGCAAAGGAAATTGTTGTTCAGAATCGTCTCATTGTCAGCTACCCCCCATTTTCCGATGTTACATTAGTTACGGGACACCCTGTATATTATATGTACAACTTAGTAAGTTAGAAACTTGAAAATATTATATTCTTGGGAACTGGGAAGCTTGGAAGGAAATACGACAGTTTTCGGTTAAAAAATGATCTCCGAGCAGATCGTAAACCGTTCGGTTGCGTAATAAAAGCGTAATCCACGAGGCGAGACATTAAAAGATTGTTGATCAGGATCCCGTAATTGATTCCAGGCGAAAGAACACCGGTCGAATATGGACGATGTCGTTGAACCTTTTTTTCCCCTCTCTGCCCCGCGGAAAGCGGAAGGTTCGCGACACGAGGAATGTCGACGGGGAATATAGGAAGGAGAAGGGAAGAGACAGTAGTAATTTCATACTCGTCACGTCCACGGTTGGTCAAACCACTCGATACCGGCCTCGAGAATGTCAACCGTTCGAGTACCGTTTCTCTTGCTGATCGGCCATGGATCTTTGCGATTTTTTTGCCATCAGCCACTCGCTAACCCTTCCACTATGGCTATCGACAAGTTTCTTACGACTTCGATCGGCTGATTTAAGTTAAATGCCTGATCGACTGATCGATCGTGTATGTTCGAGGAAACGCGAAAACAACGTGGTTGCTTTTCCGTTTTTTGTTTTTCTTTCAGCGATTTATTGCTTTGGATGATGAGAAAGCCTGCTTCGATTGCGAAAAGGGTTTATACGTTAACTAAAAATGTAACGATTGTTTACGATTGCACAGGTGTTTCGGCTATCCAAAACGATCGAACGTCCTCCCGTTCCTCTCAGGAGGACATGATTCTGAGCGCAAGCTCGTACACGGGACCGGAAAGGACGTCCAGCGTGTATCATCGCGATGAATCGCCAACTTTCCAAAGAACCGTTCCAGCGTTTCAGCTGGAAAGCTCGAAAAGCGTCGATAACTATGATAAAGAAGAGATCAGATTCGAGGACAGGAACACCAAACACCAGGAATCTATCGACGAGTTAACGTCGTCGAAGCACGTCGATCATATCGATGGGAACAACATCGAGGTGAAACCTGGCGAATATTATTAGTAAGTCGGTTGAAATAATTCTTCAGCCTATTCCCAGATTCTTACGAACCAAGTTTTAGAAATTCGGCAAAATAGAAAGCAATTTAGTTTACTGCGGTCGACGTGTATACACGTCTTGTAAGATAAAGAATTTTTTTTGGTATATTGGATACTCTCCTCTTGTTTATAAATTTTATTGTTCCTTGACAATTTTTAAGTTTTTAATAATAACCTTTTCTATAAAAAATGTAATCCTTCCTAGACTTAGTTTACCTTTTTCTCACAATTTATAATAAGAGCATTTGCTCTACGGTCGACGCGTGTCTTTGCTTGATTTAAACTCCGCAGTTAACTGGTTGAATATACCTATTGTAATGTTGAATTGTTAATAGCATAACACCGACAACGAGCGAATCAATGTCGGGGGAAGGACAGGGGGCTCCGCAGAGACCAAAACTCTTGTCGGAGCCCCAACAACTGGCTGGAGTGTCGAACCAACAAGCACACTATCTGCAATCAATCGATCAACAAAGACGAGCACGCCAAGAGATCCCCAGGATCTATAGCGATCACGCACCACCGCCTATCCTGCAGACAGCTTCGCCAGGACGACAGGCGAACCATGACATACAGGACATCATCACCGGCATCGTCAAATTGTTGAATGGAAACGTGAACGTGGCTGCCAATACCGTCAGGCCTCTAAGACCCATTCAAGCTACCAGGTACGTTGATGCTAACATTCAATTTCCGAGATTTGGCGCCAAGCTTCAAATATTCATTAAAAAAAACTCCGTTTTAGGATCAACAACAGAGGTCCGCCTAGAATTTCCGACGTCCCTCCGTTGCCACCCGATTTCGACACACCCGGAATGAATCCTCCACCTCCGCCTGATCATCCTTATCCTTTCGAGAAACCACCAGCCCCAGATAGACCCATGGTGAATCAATTACCACCCGAAAGGCCAATCAGGCCGTTCGTGAACGGTGTTCCATTACCAGAACAAATAGTGCCGCAAGGAAATCGTCCATGGACTTGGAATCGTCCTGGTAATCATCTTATACGTTTCTATTCGTTCTGATTTATTTATCGCAGTTTTATACAACAGTAAAATTGTTCGAAGGATCAAACAGACGACCGATTCCTCCGTACAAACCGCTGCCACCGTCGTCGGAGTCTATTTTCAATCGGGAAAAGGAGCAAGAGGAAAACACGAAACCCGAAGCTCCATCGACGGAGGAATCTTCGACGAAGAAAGAGGATCAAAGTGAAACTACTACTTTGAAGAACGCGATCAAGAATCATCGGGAAGATGACAATCATAAGGTCAAGATTGATTCGAAGACCACCGAGAAACCAATTGTCGAGAATATTACGAAAAATCCTGAATCGGTAAGCTCGGCAAAGAAGGAGAACAAACATCAGGCTCCATCGAAAGAGAACAAAGTGAATAATCATAACGTAACGACGACGACGACGACGACGACAACAGAATCCAGCAATGTTAATAAAATAAATAAGGTGAAACAGGGTGATTCGCCGAAACCTGTGATACCGTTGGAGGTTTCGGTGAAACCAACGAAATCCGTGAAAATCACCGACACTCCAAGACCCAGTTCCAATTTGAACAGTGAAAAATCTAGCGACAAGTCAAGCGTGTCCAAGACCTCGATAAAATCCTATTCAACGTCGACGCTGAGTATCGAGACCAGCTCGTCGGTCCATGTAATCGAACCTACGACGACAAAAACGGTCGTTCAATCGACCGCGATCCCCGTGAATAATAGTACAAGTTATACGCCAATTGCGTCTAGCACGGTGGCTTTGGAGCCGAGCAAATCGTTCGATCTCGAAAGTACGATCGCCACGTCGAGTGTACCGACGCCGACCGACAATTTGCCATCGACTTTCACAAAAAGCTCCACGATCGTGGAAAAAAGTACCCTTCAGACTTCGGCCACCAATACGTTCACCAAGAATTCAGGTAAACGCGAAGCTAGCATTATATTTCAAAATTTTACAAAGCCAGCGCTAAATTTCTTAGTTTTGAAACATAAATTGTGCTCAGACACGGTCCAACGAGTAGTCTGTCTATTTAGATATAAAAAAAGAAAAAGAAGGGAAATAAAATTGCAAAGGTGGTAGAATTCCACGAGGCTCGCGATCGTTAAAGTGTTAATTAAAATTTCCTTTGCGCTAACCTGTCACGGTCAATTAATTTCCTTTGCAGCTGCCACGGATCGCTATGCTTACCGACCCAGGCCTGGGATAGTCCTTGACGATACCTTGGATTACACGGGAAACCAAGGACTGGCTACTCAACGACCTTACGCACCACCGAGACATCCACCTCTCGGTGATATTTTCGACGTGACGGTCTCAGCTATTCAGGGACCCGGTGGCGCAAGTTCTGGTAACCATTCATGCGTTTAACCCTTTCGTTGCGTGCCTCGATAATCCCCTGTTTCCTTCTGACGATCAATCAATCCCCCAGCGATCACGCAAAGAATAATTCATTAACCGATTAAATTCTCAACTATCTTTCATAGTTATATTTCAGTTAAAAGAAACGTCGAAGCACCGTAAGCACCAACAGGATTGTTAATTGTACAAAAGTGACCGACGCGCACACTGGTAGTTAATTTCAATACTGATCTTGTTTGTTTTGATTAGGGGAAGGTGTAAGAGTACCAGTAAACGCGGGAAACGTAGACGTGATTCTAACATCGGCGGTGGAGGGTCAAGGATTCGTCAGCATCGACGGGAAAAGAACGTACTTGAACCTATTCGAGAACACAGATCGAACCTCGACGCACGTGCAACCACAGCCTCAGCCAACCAGAACGCAATCACCAACCGTCGCTGGTACAGGGTTGGTACCTTTCGACCCTTTCCCGTTCATTATTATAGAAAATCATCCTCCTCTTTATATTGAAATTTTCCCTTTACACAGATTCGCAGTAGCACAACCTGATCCTCCCGCACCGACCCAAAGACCCAGTGGTCCGATTCGAAGGCCTACGTTTCACAGAAGGCCGACTCAACCGCCGGTCAGAATCGACACCTGTATCGTGGGCGACACGAGCACCTGTGACATCAGCCAACACGAGGCGTGTGCCACTGTTCAAGGAGTGTCTGCCTGTCACTGTAAACCAGGATACGCTAGATTACAACACTCCTTACCGTGTAAAAGTTCGTATAATTCGTAACTAAATCAAACGAAATCTGACAAGTAAGACAGATTAACTTAAACTGGTCATTTCTGTCGTTAGAAATTATCAGTATCGTGGTGTCGATCAGGGTAGACAAGATCTACGATAGGAAAGTAGTCTGGGACCGAGGATTCACGGACAAAGACTCGGAACCTTATCAGACCTTGGCCTATGAAGCAAATCGAGCTGTAAGTCGATTGATTGAATTTTCATAAAAGTATTTTATGAGGTAGTAGAAATACAGAAGAAATGTTCTAGATCGAATCCGCCATGTCGATGACACCGTTTTCGGACGAGTACATGGGTTCGTTGATAAACGGCGTGTACCAGGGTGATATAAGCCAAGGCCAAGGGGGTGTCTTCGTCAACGCGACCCTGAAACTCACCTACGAGCCGAGAACGATAAGGCCAAGTTTAGCAGGAGAGTTGCAGAGACATCTGCTCGGGGTTATTCATAGAAGGAGCAACAATATAGGGAACAGCGCTCTTTACGTGGACAGTCCAGCTGGATCTATATCGAATTTACAAGGTCAGAATAAAAGGGAAGTCAAACAATGCCTGATGATGCCTCTTCTATATACAACAATCCTTTATTATATAATATACATCCTATAATATTTTTATTAACAATTGATTCGTGCTGTGTTTCGCAGACCTGGACGAGTGCGCCTCGTCAGAATTGAACGACTGTCACTCCTCAGCAGTTTGCACGAACAATTGGGGAGGATTCACTTGCGCCTGCAACGCGGGACTAAAGGATCCTCACAAGGACGATCCCAACGAATCCGGCAGGACTTGTATCTCCTGTCCTTCCACTTATTGCAACAATCGAGGCTCTTGTTCCTATCAAGGCGATCACATGCAGTGCACGTAAGCAAATCACTATATTCTTATAACGAGACAAAGTTTCTCATTAGGTGAAAATAATCATTTGTTTCGAAGGTGCACTGGTAATTATTATGGTGCCCAATGCGAAGTCGACGGAGAGGTCCTTGGCGTAGCGATAGGGGCTTCCGTAGCAGCTTTAATCATTATAGTCCTGACACTAGTATGCCTGGTCATGTGGAGGTAACAGAGAACCTTGTTTACAATTTTCTTCCAACGTATCAGAGTAATATTGAACGTTGCGTTCAAATGTGTCATATAGCCGACGATGGTCACGAGAACAGAAATCGGTCGGATCGCCGGTTTACGGTTACATTCAGGGTGGTATCCCTGGAACCCTTCCAGGAACGTTAGCGAGGGTCGGTTCTGTGGGTACCCTCGCTTCCGTGAAACAGGGACCACCGACCAACTTGCCACCCTACATGTGGGCACATTTTGGCGACCATATGGCGACTGCCAACTTATACGCCGTAAGTTATATGGGGTCGACAGTTTGAAGGTACAGGGTTGGAGTCATACCATTGTTATTAAGAACTTTCAAGATTTTTTATATAATAGTTAAACAATTGGTGATTCAAAGCAGGGGGGGGGGGGGTAAGAATTATGCCTTCGTTATTAGGATTTTTAAAAATGTTTATTATTTTTCGCACCTTTTGCGAAAAGTTGAAGATACTTATAGTTATATAGCTTGATATTTTATTAACTCCGTGCAACGTGGGTTTGTATTTTCCTTAAAATCGTGTGCCTCAAAGAGTTAACAAAGATTACGGATATCTTACATATTTATATTTAAGACTTTCTTCCGATTTTTAGACGGAACCCATGGGACCAACGAGGCCAAGTTCAGCGGTATTCGGATACCCACCACTCAACGTCCATGGAACGTTGCCACCAGTGCCTCTTCCAAGACTTCAAGCTCCACCAAGACCCCGACAAAGACACCAACCCGATCCTGATAGCTCGGATTCCGAGCCGCTGGACAAAGACAGGGCCGATTTGATCCCGCAGCACAGTGGTTTTCATGTTCCCAGGCCACGCTCTAGATCATCCCTAGCGGTAAATAAACTCGTTTATCAACGTTTCATCTTCGATCGTCGAACGTTAGCCATCGGTTTCTGCAATGTTTCGAGCTGAATGGCACTTCTATTTCAGAATCAAAGCGGAATTTACAATGACGTGGAGTACGACCAAGGTGACGTGCACCATTTATCGAAAAACAATATCCCGATGTCTACTTACAGGCCGTACTATCGGACGTGAAAAAAAAAAAGAATAAAGGGCTTAGCTATATTGTTTTTAGAAGGAGAGGATTATTAACAAAAAGATAAACTCGAGGCAAGAGTATAAATACATCCAAACGTTCGAATCGAAGCTGTGAGTTCTGTCAATTTAATTGTTTAAATAAAACTGAAAACGAACTGCGATTAAATCGATGTACTTAAAGTTCGTGCTGCAGCTTTTGCAAAAATGTTAATGTTTTACCTGTTCGTTAGTTATTCAGTTTGACATTAACGTATCAGCATTACTAATTACTTCTAGTTACTTAATTGTTACTACACGAATATTTATTATCCTAACGTTACCCTCGAAATAACAGAAAAGTACGATCATACCAAGGCTGTTTTGTTACGAACCTAGTGAAACGAAAGGTGCATACTGAATTAGTATCGAAGCAATTGCTCCTTTTAATTACTTTAACTTTTAGTCTGTCGTCGACAATTATTTATATCGCACGGTCCAGAGGATATGTATCCAGGAAAAAATGATCAATTATCGCCGTATTCCAGATACTCGTCGCTGAACCGATCAATCGCGTGTAATATTATTTACATTAACTCTCGAACGGCGGACCCTGAATTATAAAAGGTACCACGAATTTAATCTGTAATTAAAGTAAAACTGTAGTAGTAGAAAATTTGGAAAATAAAGCAGGAGGTTAAATTTAACATTGTCGCAATCCCAGTGGTCCGATGTACAAGAGTTAAAGAAAGAAAAGGGTCTGTAAGTTTCTCTTGGAAACAAAGCGAATGCAAGAATAAAAAAAGAAAAAAGAAAAATAATACTCTATAAAGTGAGTTGCGTTCCGGGGTGGTTGAAATACGATAATTCATTTATATAACTCTTCTGTAATTATACATAATTATATATTTTTGCAAATTGAATACAATATACAATTGAAAATCCATGCGCGTCGTAGCTTTTCTCCTTGAAAATTTCGCCGATGCCTAAAGGTACAATTATTAATTTCTTAATAGTGTGTATCCTTATTAATCGGAACAAATACTGTGCGCATAATGAGCAAAAACGTTTAAAACCCTTGTCGTAATCGTTTATCAACAAGCACATCGAGTTATTTTCGCGTAAACGTGAAAAACGCTTCGAAACAGAGATCGGAGAAGATCGATTTGTGCTGAAAATAAGGAGACGAAAGAAAAGGAAGAGATGCACGGTGTATAACACGGGATCAAACGAACGGAAGGATCAAGATATGATATTTAATTAAAAAGAAATCAGCGAAATCGTTTCGCTGATAGTAATCATTCGAACTTCGATTACCATTTGGAAGCATTCGTTCCTCGTTTTCGTTTTCTCCATTGTTATACGAGTAATTTAGGACAATCGTGGTGCAACTTCTGTTATCGATCTGTTGAGAAAAAAAGCGAATTTTCGTGTAATTTAGAATTATTTCGTTTTATTTTTAATCGAATCGAAGATACACCACTGTTATCCTGAGCGACACATATCCAAAGGATAGAGTCGTGGCACCAAATGGACCAAGGAAGAGGAGACAGGACCATCGTTTGATAAAGATTCGAAAAGGTACATTGATCAAATTCCAAGCTGAAACGAACGGATTAAGGTCGATTTATACTAGATCTTGCTATCGATAAAACGTAAAATTCGCTACTCCCACTTCCTCGTACAAAAACAAATTTATTTATATTATGACCAATGAATGGCTGAATGTTACGCTATTGATATAGTCCGGTATAAATAGACTTTTATACGTTCCGTTCGTTTATAACTTATCATAGACTCGAAGGAGAAAATTCGTCATCGATCAATTCTCTCCGTAAACATACGAGTATCGTGTGAACTGTTCAAAATCGTACAATATCTAATAATATCGCAGAATGAAAAACGACAAGAGGATGTGTCGTCGGAACACATCATCGCGTTTCTGACCAGACTTCCTCTTATCGACGTATCGAAATTTCATACAATTAAATATATATATACATATCAATATAATGTATACAATATATATATATATAATAATTTCATCCGATATAATATATTTAGTAATAGTTTGAACGATAGAGAGAGTAGGTCTTTTCTTTTTTCTATTCTCTGGTAACCGAAGATATTACACGCTAAAAAAAATCGGTCCCGGGTTTTCCCACGTACGATGTTCGTGTAAAAGCGACGAGGCTTGTCTTCGTCGTTTGGAAGTCGTAGGGATACGGTTTCCTTACGAGTTCGTATGCAAATATAATAAATATATATATATATATACGTGATATAGGTGAATCGGAGAAAAAACACATGTCGATGATAAAAGACAAAGAGAACTAGTGAAAGATTCTGGAAGGCAAAGAGTGGACGAATTCTTAAACTATCGATCCACGACTCATTGGTTCTTCGTCTGATTACCCGAAAACACCAATAGTCCGATTATGTTCGCTCGTTGATCTTTTCTTTTATCGTTCGCTCCGTTCGCATCGCTGAATTAAAGATATTAAACTATTGAAGTTGGTGAAAAAATATTTTAACGAAGACTCGTTAAAAAAACATTTATCGTCGAAAACGCCCACAATAATTTTGATAATAATAAGGCTGGCGACGTTTTCATGGTCCTCGATCGAAATCGTTGACTCGTTTTACAATCTCCACCTTTTCTCGTTAAAAGAACAACGATCGTTGCTACAAATTGCAAATCTATGCAATTTCAAATTTGCAAGTTTTAGGAGATCTCGAGCGTTCGTTGTCAAAATTCGTTCGATGTTGACAATATTGGTCATGTGGAGTATCAACTCCCTATGAAGATAGAGGAAAAGAGTAATCGAATCAACGAGCGAACGCGGGATCGCGTTAAGAATCACTTGTTTCTTCTTTCTTCGTTATATTTTCTTTTTTTTTTTTCATTTTCTTGCTTTTTCTTTAGTACAAACAGTAGACAAGTATAGCGTAGGTATTCAAAAGTAGAAAGTGTAAAGTATATCACAAGAATTACAATAATCGTAACGATTTACGTTCATCTCGCATAGATCAAGTTCTTGCCCCTTACTATTATGTATTATGTATATCAAACTGTACGATAATAATAATAAGAATTATAATTGTAATAATGACAATAATAAGCGCATTAGTCGCGTCTGTGCCAAAGACGCGAGCTAAATATAGATTACAATATTATTCAGGGAGGAAAACGAAATTATTATTATTTTTCTTTTCTCGTCGAGCTTGGAAATTATCTGTAGATACATCAGTCTTTGACACAATTAATCGTAACGATAAATACCATCGATAGGAGCTGAAGCCGTGACAAAGATTCACGCGTTACGATAAAACGTATGGTACGAAGACAATAGAACACTTCATATATACATATATATTATGGTATGCGTGTGTTAAATGTACGTATATAAAACCACGACTGAAAAAACTTGGAATTATACACACGCTCGATCGCGGCACACACGACAGAGACGAGCTTTGTCACCGCAAGGCTCTGCAAAAAAAGGCTTTTAATAAACCTGCGGAGGAACAAACGTATCGGCGAAAGCGTCTAGAAATACAATAACAGGCGTACAAAGTTGTACCTAGGAGAGGAAAATGCGAGAGAAAAACGAGCAGCACAAACGCGATTCAAGCAAAATCGAACACGATGTATAGATTTCTTTTTATTTCTAACACGATTCAACCAACTTATACTTTTCAACAGATTGTCAGCCGACAGAGATAAAAATTTGATGCAACAAAGAGTTAGGAATGTCTGACAAAAAAAAAAAAATATATATATATATATATTTATATATGTATATAATCGATCGATTCGAAAGCTAACGAAGCTACCTTTGCCCGTGGTAGACGCACGGCTGCGATTTCGAACGATTAGCAACAACGATCAGGCAAAATTGTTTTTTCTTTCTTCTGAAATACGATATACGTATGTATATGTATCAGCAGGCAAAGGTACATGCACCTAACCAATTCCCTTAGGCCATACGATGGGATGTTGACGTTGGAAAAATCGAAGAAAACGATCGTTACCCCGCGGAACTTACTTAAGTCGGCGTCGCTTGAGGCTGAGGTGTGCGAGCAGCGGATGCGTTCGCGTTCGGCCTATGAAATCGGTCGAACAATTGCTCTAATGTCAATACAACACCGAAACCAGTCCCTGGATCCATGTTGATAAACGAATCCAAGTTATCCTTGCACGCTGGAACGGTTGCAAAACAGAAAACAGACAGATTTTTATGGGTCAAGACAGAGGAATGCTTTAGTCCTTAAGGGTTCAAGATTTATAGGATAAGAAAAGAATCCTTTTTATTATCCAAAATTCTATTCTCCGAACAAAGCAGCCCCTAATACACGCGACTTTTACACAATTTAGTAGTCAAATAGTACTTATTAATTCGAATAAAGGAGATTCTATTGTTCTAAGGATGTCCTATAATATTTCAAGCAAACGAGTCACTTGTTGCTTGATTATCGAATCAGTGTTCATCAAGGATTCTTTACTCGTATATCCTATAAGTCTTGGAAGTTTCGATGAAACATACTTGATGTTGAGATCGGAGGATAATCCGGCGGTGTCTTGATCCATGTACCATCCTCGCGTTTCATGTGATGCCGATCGGACGCGAACTCTTTCAAGTACACGTTGGCTGGTACCATTCTGAATCTTCTGTGATGCTTTGGCGGCACTACCTCGTCGGATCTGAACGTTTCCATCGCGTATTTCCAGAAATGCGTGGGAAACGGCAACACGCTATCTAAATCGTACACGACCGCCCTTTCGTCGGGTGCGTAGATAAGGATTACGTGGAAGTCCTATGGGTGCAAACAGACCACGGTTGGTATCCGTACCGTCATTCGAAGGTTTAAGGGGAGTTTTATAGCGCGAATTAACGCTTTCGTTTGCTCACTGACCCAAACGACGAGCTTATCCTCGTCCTTTCCTGCCCGTTGTCGCCAAAGGGGTACGCTGCGCCAGGGGTTGCTCACGAAACCAACATAACAATGCTGTAATTCCGGTCCGTGCCTCGTGGCTACATCCTGACACAGCTTCCACACATTTTCCTCGCTAGAATAACACGGTTTCGTTCCTGCAGAGGTGCTTTGCTTACGAACAACGAGTCCCCGAGTACACATTTGTTTCGATGCGATGCACGAACGAAAGGTAAAAAGAGGTGCTCAGGTTTGCGAAACGTATGGCGACAAGCAGAGACGGGGTAAAGGGCGCACGAAAAATGTTAAATGCATATGAAGGATCGTACGACTAATAAAACGGTGGTGGCTCAAGTTGCGTAAGATAACGGATGCAAATGAGGTTTGGTGATTAACATGTGGCCTAGTTGGTGCTGTGCGTGCTGAGAGAATAGAAAGGAAACGTTCGTACGAGCGAAGCAGGGAAATGCGTGTTATCAACGATGCGATATCGTGCAAATCATCCACAGCGTATGCATGCATTATTAACCCGTTCATGACTATAGTCGTCCATCACGAAAGTATCACTGTGGTCCCTCGACACAAAACACAAAAATACCTATTGTAAAAAATTAACGCAAAATAATTTTACTTATTGTTAGAATAAGCTAAGCAATTTGGTGCAAAAACGTATGGAAGTGTCCTATTAGAGACGGTGAAAAGGTTAATCAAAAAATGAAAAGAGAATTGGATGAACGAATGATGAGAAAAAGGAAAATCGCGATTCTACCACGATACGCGCGGGAGTTTTTAAAACCGAGCACCGTGATTCGTGGTTATTTCGTTCGTTGCAAAGATGGCGGCAGCGTATCGCATTGCCGTCTCTGTACCACTGCATCGTATCGATCCAATCGCGGCACGTACCGCAATACCGTACGTTTATTTTGTTGAAAATCGATCGTTTCTCTGTGTTCTAGCGAGACGATCACGTTTGTACGACTTACCAATAGCAACTCGTGTACACGCATTCTGATGCTTTGGGAAAAAGCTGAACAAGCGGCTTCGTGTGCCCGGTCTCACGAGTCTCTCCGGCCATTCTTTGTTTACAAACTCGCCTCGAACTACTCGAGGATCCCGGGAATCGGATGCAAACACGGATCTCTGGATCGTTAGAATGCGAACAATATCTGTTGCGAACCGTACACGTACGTCATACCGACTGGCTGGCAAGGGATCAGCTTGAATCAGCTTGGTAAACTCAATGCGACCCTATGCATCCGACTGCTCGGAACGGCATTGTTTGACTACCGCTCGTCGCTGCTGTTCTTCTATTTGGCCTTCCTATGTTCGACTCGCACCTGGGCCGCTGCAGCAACACGCAAGCGCCGGGTCAGTCGATTTTAAATCACTAAACTTTACGCACCACGCTACATCAGAAAATGTATATTGTACAAATTGATCATGTACGTGCGTACCCCTTTCACGCAAAACACCTTTATTCGAGCCAATCAGGCGGCTCTTCGTATCGCAAAGTATACCGCTACACCCTTAACCTTCTCGGTTCCTCGCTTTTATTACATGCACCTCTAATGGGTGACACAATTTCTAGCGATGTCGTAAAAAAGTTTTGACAACTGTGAGACACGGATTTCAGTAACCTACCAGGTCGCTTAATCGAGTTATGCACGCTATGACTTATTGGTTAGAATTTAAATGGTGCGGTATAGGTGTTAGGACGTTTCACCATGTTGCTCCATTCTTGTTAAAAGTGTCCTTTTGCGCATCGGGAGGGTTCGTTTGAAATCGATCAAGTGCAACGGGTCTAAAGTTAGTAATGCTAAGATTGACCATGAACTTTGGATATCGTCAGATATCGTAGAATGTAGAATAATATCACGTGCGTCACAGACGTGGAAACACGTTTGCTACGCAGGGATAGAAAATTCGTCTTCCACCGAATTCTTTCTTTCTTTCTTTCCTTTTAGTAACGATTCCGATACCATTTCTAATTACGTTTTCCCACGGTAATTACATCGTGACGCAACAATGGCTATGAACGCTGCCAAGGCAATTTTGAAGCAGGGTAAAAGTGTTCTGCTGATATGTGATGTACAGGAAAGATTCGCCAAGGCGATGCACGAATTTGATAAAATTACGCAAAACTCGGTAAAACTGGTAAATATTAATGATATTATACCTGGAACGTACACATGATTTATGGTATTTAAATATTTGCCTCGTGTTGTTACGCATGGTAAAATGTGAGGTTATGCGGCCATGGTATCATCATATTCAACTCTGTATGTACAGATAAATGCATTGAAGCTTCTGGATGTTCCTATGATTGTCTCTGAACAAAATCCAAAAGCTCTCGGGAAAACAATTTCTGACTTTGATATTTCTGGTGCCAAGGGACCATTCGAAAAGACTCAATTCAGTATGTGCATACCTGAAGTATGAACATTCCCTTTCTTCACAGAAACATGTATCGCTTTCGAGCCTGTCTTGTAGTAACCTCTTTTTTTTATTTCTTTTAGATAACCAATGCACTGTCTACAATTTGTTCTGGTCAAAAACCTGATTCAATCATTCTTATCGGCCTTGAAACTCATGTGTGCATAGAGAACACGGCGATTGATTTGAGACAAAATGGATACGAGGTACACACAGTTGCAGATTGTTGCACTTCGCGTACCCAGGAAGACAGGCTGTTAGCATTAGAGGTAATTGTGGATAGAGTATGAAACCTAAGTTTAGGAAAGTGGATATTGTAACTCAACTTATAACTATTTTGGCAGAGGATGAAAGAAATGGGATGCCACATAACTACTTCAGAAAATGTTATTTTTAAACTATTGGGAGATTCCAAGCACAAGGAGTTTAAAAATGTACAAAGTTTGGTGAAAACACCAACACAATATACCGGTCTTGTTCCTCTTGCAAAAATGTAAATTGCAGTAGGAAACAATATTGTTGTCCCATACAATCTTCCAACGGAGAAGTATATTTTTATAGCAGGTATATAATGATCAGACCCTAAATCATGTCGAGGTCATCGTTACTTTGTTATCCTTTTATTAGAATATCAACACTTTGTAGATGAAAATACAAAAATATAATAACAATAATAATATAAATAAAAATAAGTGTTTTTGTATTTTATTTCAATTTTTTCCCGTGGAACCAAATCCTCCTTCTCCTCTAACCGTATTATCTAAACTAACAACCTCCTCGAGTTCAGGATATTCAATCTTTTCACAGATCAACTGTGCTACACGATCTCCTGGTAAGACTTTAAAGTCTTCGCTACTGTGATTAAATAGTACTACCCCTACATTCCCCCTGTGTTAAACAAAAAAAAAAGAAAAAAATAATGTTTCAATATCCTTGGTGTAAATATATATCACGAGCACGCATCTCAACTTTCTGGAAGCACTCCCTTATCTAACTTTACAGATCTGTGCACATACACACGCATACATATATGTACATGGTATCTGATTAACCATTGCATCACATGTTTCGATCAATTTGAAGGAACTTACCGATAATCAGCATCGATAACGCCGGCACCTACATCGATGTGATTCTTCCACGCTAATCCTGAACGAGGTGCGATTCTTCCGTAAGTGCCATCAGGAACTTCGACTTGCAGATCAGTTTTGACTAACTCTTTACCACGTGCCGGCACGACATATTCGTACGCACTGTTTGCAAAGTACACACTTTATCGTTTCGTACATTCTACATTAATATCTATCACGCTACCAGTACCGATTATTATCAATTATTATCAATACCGATTATGGCACGAGACAAATGAAAAACGAATTATTACATAAAACGTGTTTGCTTAAAGGGAACAAAGAAAAAAATTGAACGTGATTTGTATACCTTTTTAAATCATATCCAGCAGCATATTTCGATCCTTTTATAGGCGGGTAAGCTTTGTCGGTCAATTTTGCGAATTTCAATATCGCCGTTTTGTTTATTGCTGCCATGATGAAGTCAGAATGATGATTTTTGTCGATATTAGAGACGCAACAGAAATGACTGGCGAAGGACCTATTTTGCACAAAGTTTTACCGCGTTTTCCCTGGCGGAAACGATGTACAACTATAGTTATTGGGCAACAGCGCCATCCTATTTTTATATAATTTTGAAAAAATAAAAGCTTTCAAAGTCAAATACTATTTTATATTATGGTTATTTATTATTTTAAGATGTTTTGTAAACAAGAAAGTCGTTGTTAATGATTTTTATAAGTACGTATGTGCGGTACACTTCCGACCGGCAAAATTCAAAAGGTTTCGTTTCTATAAGATACGTAGCTGCTGTATTTTACAGTTTGATTTTAATTTTTATACATCGTAGATTATGTTTTGATATCTACTCGTCCGCGAATAGTAAAGCCAGGTTAATCACGATACGGACTTAGAAAATTTATACCACAACACTCTGATCGTTAAGCGATACAATTTTTAAACGTAACACCTTTATACATTAGACAAAAGAATATTTAAAAACACAATGCTTTGAAATTTAAAAAATGAAAATGGAAAGTAACTCAAAACTCAATTTAAATCGATAGTCCTCTTTATGATGCATCGTCCAACGATTAAATAACATAGTATAACGTGTCCGAGGAATTTCTTAATTATTCAATCAACAAGCACAATAATAAATGCAATAAATACATAAAAATTAGTGCGCCGACGCGGTATTTAAAAATCAATACGAGTCGTAAGGCGGTTAAAATCGTTTGCAGCATAAACTACTTTTAATAAGTGAAAAATCAAGTAACACGATATGAAACCGCGCTTACTAAATTCATTTTAAACAACCAGCAACGAAACAAAGTACCGTTCATCCACGAATTCCTTAACCTCAAAGGCATCAGACGTATCCTAGATGGCGTTATCGTGACACCTGTTCCAGTAGGTAACTACTGGACAATTACGGTCCACGAATTTCGTGAAAAATTCCCCGTGCCTCGAAATGGTGGATATTAACGGTGATTTCGACGGTCCCATCGAACCTGGCTTCAGCAACATCATCTTCGTAGTTCCAGCGGTCGTTGTCGTTGGCCTTGCCGGTAAGATACATCAGTCAAAAGCGCGGCACCTTTTTACGTTATCCTTCATAGGAATAGCGGTTTCTCTAAAACATATGGTTTCCTATCCGAGTCCAACAGTAGCCTCTCGTCTTTTCTTTCATACTTCGATTCCATAAATTGCTAATCAGTTTATCGAAGTTGTCAGCTAGCATTGGTTAGATACAGGTAGCAGAGGCAACAGGTTTGAACCTGGTCCCATAGGTCAAGTACTCGAAGCTGTCGCACGTGATTCAAATTATAAATTGACGAATGGCTGTGCGATGTATATCCAAATCCATCGGAAGAACAATGTCGTTTTTTGGACAGGGTATTCGAAAGGGAACCAACTTGGATCAGTTCGAAGTAATTTTAATTCAGCGTTCAGAGTATAAATATGTTTAAAGATGGATATAATGCAGCTGGATAAATTAATCTTGCAAGCAGTTCAGCTGCAGTGCGTGATAACACGCGGTGACGCGAAGGAAGGCGGGTAATGCGCCTGCTTAGCGCGTTTTAATCTACACGTTGGAAGGGTCAGATCGTTGTTGCCGAGGTTAACTCGGATTTCGTGGCTCACAGTTAACGCGTTGGAAGTGGCCACGTTGGCCGGAGACGTACGCATGACCGATACGCCGAAAGGTGTCCATTCGAATCGACCAATCGTATAGTTCAAGTGTCTGATCGTCGCCTAATCTTCCCGCCAAACACGAGTGCCTCGTTCCAGTAAATCATCATCCGTTTTATCAGACTATACACGTTCTTTTCGAAATCATAAATCCCGAGGAAGCGTCCTAGGAACACCATAGTTTATAATCGAAACAAAAATTTCAATTGTTTCGGGTGCATCGGCGATACACGATCTTTAGAGTGCGAGTAAGTCGTTAACTGTTTCTAATTCTATGTAAGTGTGAAAAAGAAAAAAACATTACTTTTCACTTCGGTTGGTTGCTTCATTCGTTCGTCAGTTAGAAGAAACATATGGAGGTTTATGGTTTTTTCAGTTTCTTGTCATCAGTCACCGTTCTCGCGTGCATCAGTATCGCTATCTAATCATTCAACAGAAAGTGTGTAGCTCACATGTACAGGGTGTTTCAAAAAGATTGTGTCAAATTTTGATCGGTAGCTTAAATTAAAAATGATTAATTCGACCAGTAGCTTTCATCATTTTTCAAGTTTTCGTGCTCGTTCCTAAACGTACGAGTGGGCTCAGGGACGAACCTTTGAAATTTGGCACTCTTTTTCAAACTTCACCCTGCATAACAAGGACGATATTTCTAATTAGGATGTGGATGACATTGGCGAGTGGCCTTCAGGTTGTAGCGTCGGCAAACGCGGACGATGCAGCCAGCGTTGTACCGGAAGAAGCTTCCGACGCGACTTCTCCATTCGAAGGGAAGGTTCCTACGCCGGAACAAATTCTTGAAATGCTCGATTCTTTGAGCGGTATATCGGACGAAGAAAAAGCGACGCTCAGAAAGGATTTGCTGAAAAATATACAGCAAGGAGGCGATTTGCCCGCGGCCGGAAACGATCTGACCATGCAGACGATGGTCCTTCTTTCTTTGCTGGCTCTGGTCGCTTTGATTTTTGGTAAATATTGAGATTCGGTCTTTTAAAATCCTAAGCTAACTTTAGACACAATCGTATTTCCTTCCGCTCTGATTGGTAATCAGATTCGACCGAGTTGTATGAAGCAAAAGATTGTGAGTCAACCGTGCCCCCCGCTATTTCCCTCTGCTTCCTTACCCAAACGATTCGAGCTGATTCAGCGAAGTATTTTTGATACGATCAGCAACGTTGCATAACAAATGCGACCAACAAAATTGCAAATTGCTGTTTGGATCTCGGGCATAATCACGGCTTGACTGATCGGGTACAAACCGCTACCTGTTATCTAATCGACCACTTAACCGCGGCCGCCAACGATCATTTAATCAATGTTAATTCGACTCTGTTAACGGAATTAGCTTTCTAACGTTATTTCTCGCGAACCAGGGAAAGTTCTGTGATTCGCGCGCTCAAAGCAATACGTTTGGACTGCAAACATGGCGGAGAATATTTTGGATTCTTTGAGAGAGCAGGGTGTATTGTCTGAAAGTGTGCAGGAGAAATTGCTACAGCTTTTGCCGGAAAAAGACAGGGAACAAATATCAGGATTTTTTCAACGATACCAACAGCTGAACGAAGAAGAAAAGCACGAAGTGATGGAGAAATTGGTCGGCAAATTTAAACAGTCGTTGGAAGATAAATTGTACAACGAGTTGAATCTATTTCAGAGGCTTTTCTTGTACCTCGACTCGTACACCATTTTCTTTTTCGCTCTGCTATTTGTCGTCTTTGTACTTGGTACGTTTCCTGCGATCTCGGATAAAGAACTCCGATTTTTCTTATCGTTTACAATTTTTCTTTTCTTTGTCAACCCTTTGTAGGCAAGCATACGAGCTAATTGCAATAGGCAATTGCAATCTGATTCAGATTGCCTACGAACGATCGATTATTGAAAATGTTATCGCATTGAAAAACTTATGGTTTTGTGTGATTATAGTGTTCTTCGTCTACAAACTGTTCAAATGTCTGTCAGAGAGGGAGGCGAAACGGGAGGAGAAGAAGAAGATGAAGCAGATGAAGAAGAAAAAGTAACCGTGGAACTGTCATCGTGGATTCACAGATCCTGTTATCGCGTTGAAGGACAACCTTTTTCACATTCTATCACCGCCTGACTCTATTTTTTGTTAAACGAAATAATATATTTACTATTACAGTAGCTAGATTCTATTTATTTTCTCGTGTTCGTTCCTCGTAAACCTATCGGTTACACATTCTGGCATCAGAGAATATTTATTGTGCCATTTTCCGACGATACATGTGACACTTGCGACATTTCTTTTTACTTCTCTATCGGAGTATATAATAGAAGAGCATGCAGTTCGATCGATTCCTCCTACTTTCGAGGTCACCTTTTTTTTTATATATATATATCGAATCTAGATTAAAATACATAAAAAGTTCCCTTGTCTATAATATCACGCATACAATGATCCATTCTAAATTGTTCTAAACGATTAAAATTAAAACAAAGTCGAAACGCGTTTCGTGTCTCGTTGAGCATTGTGATGTTAGATCGATTCAGACGTAAAATTATACAATTATACGCTTCATCTCGTACGTAAAATACAGAACGATGTTAGTGGCTGTACAATACGTGATTGTTAACAACTTTGAGAGTAAATAATCTATCTTAAAATTCTGTAGCGTTTGGTAAATTGATTATAATACTCTTTTTTTTTTTCACGATCTTCGAAGATGTGCAAAGAAGAAACGTTGATCATTCTCTCGGCTTTGTACTATGGAATAAAATATGTTTCTTCAATTATTTCTAATCGTCAAGCGCTTATCAAATAAATCCTAATATTTTGCTATCAACGAAAGAAAAGAAAACAATAAGAAGGCACTTAAATATTCCTTCTAAAGGATGCACCTTTTCATTGATCGAAGAATAGAAATCATTTCTTTTTTTGGGGGGGGGATTCTATTCCGTATTCTTTGCCTCGGCAAAGTCTGCTCTGCCCAAGTCCTTTCGTAAAACAAACATTAGATAATACTGTCGCATTCCGGATCATAGCAAGTATAAAATTGTACAAAATGCAATCGTACACGACGTACCGCTACTTGATCGTTTCTTATCTCGATCGTAAAAGTGTAGTTTGCGTTCTATTCAATCAATATTTATAATATAATTAACGTCTAGCATTACATTCGCATGATTTCCATCGCATTGCAATAAATAACGACACAGTTCGTTCGCGTTGTTGTTACTCGTTTTTAGACAATTGTCAACAAATCTTATTTAATAATCTCATGTCTCAGCTGTGAAAACAAAAACACGTTTTGCGAACGCTGAAAGACCGATGTTCTATCGAATCACAGATATATTTGGCAATTTAGTACTCGTGGAAGCGATTACCCAATTTCGTAATTAACTTATCAGCGGATCTGCCTTCTTACGAACGCGACGAAGGCTTTAGAAGCAGCTTGTAGCGTTCTGTCGCGTTATCTGGAAGAAAAAAAAAAGAAAATTATATTTTCATAAGGTTGGAGCGATCCGATAAGACTTTCAAAGGTTGCAAAAAGGTTATACCTTTAATGGTTTCAACGAAGTACATGCTTTCGTCCTTCATGTTCGCCACCAGTTCGTCGGTCACCAACACGTGAATACCCTGAGGACCAAGGAAGAGCACCGAATGCAGCCGATCGTGGGGCAAGCTCAAAGCGTTCAATAGTTTGTTCATCAAGGCACTGCTGGTCAGACTTTCCAGGTAGGCGACTCTCCAAAGAGAACCATTCTCTTCCAACGAGAAATACAACGTCAGTTTTGGGGTCGGCGGTTTCGAGTGCAACGCGTTGAACAATCGAATCCCATCGGCCAGACCACAGATTTGAATCAAGTCGTCTCGGGAGAGTCGCAGGATGTCCGAGGCGGAGAAGCTGGCGAACGTCGATTCGAAGGATCCGAAACGGGCTGCACGAAGCCACGTGCTCGTTTGTGCTGCACTTGCGTCCGGTGATAAACAAGATGGACCCTAAGCAATCGGACGGAAATTATTTTTATCGATTTAACTGTGAATTTTTGGTGATGGCGAGTGAAGGAACAAGGGCACGGGACACCATTCTGTGAAGGGTTCGGTTAATTAATCATAAGTGGAACAGTCAACCATAGATCGAACGGTCTACACATTTGCATGGTCACTTCAATGTGACTTATTGGTAGTTAGTAGTACGATACTAACATAGGTCAGACGGTCTATATACATATTTGGGTAGTTAAGCTTAGACGAGGATTTCCAAGGGCTAGGGAATAACGTGGAGGGGCATAGGACCATTGTATTATTATTAACCCTTTGCGGTCAGCAGATTTCGCTTTTGGGAGTACCAGCAGGTCGGAGCAAATCCAGCGTTTCGCAGTTACTTTTCCGTAAGAATTTAAAGTCAATATATGGATATTAATACTACGGAGACACCGACTTCTACGACGATTTAAAAATGTCCCCGCTACGGGGACACCGACCGCAAAGGGTTAAGTCATTAGTAATTAGTTATTAGTATTGTGCTGGAGTGGATGGACCATCAGTGGAACACTGAAGCATAGGTCAGACGGTCTACACATTTGGGTAGTTAGGATTAGACTTAGTAGAGGCATACGTAGTAAATTAATCCCTCAAAGACGTAATTCACACAGTGTACGGACTTTGATACCATTTCAGCCACCGACATTAGACAATTTAATTCCTTGATATCCAAGAATTTGATTTCGATATTAACATTTGAGGAGTTTCGCATCGTCCTTGAAGGATTAACATTGTATTCGCTGATAAACTAACTTCGGCTTCGATGCAAGATTGATCCGGCAAAATGGCCGCGGGCGATGGTAGAGCCGGGGCCGTTCCAATGTTCTCCTTCACAGGATCAGAGGCGGGAACCACTGGTACGATGACGGGATTGGAAACCGAGAGTGCCAACGGTCCCGCTACCGGTGAAGTGTTGCCGCTTAGGGTGGACCGAGTTTGCGGTGATCTGCAAACAACATTTCTTTCCTTTATTACCATCGATATCGTTCGTTTCGATAGACTTTGTCTTCTTTTTGATGTTGGTTAACCGTAGAAAGCTAACGTATCGTCTAGCAGGCTATGTACGTCGTATCGTTTTCTAATTTCATCCTTCTCTGCTCTATCTACCTTTAATTCGATCAATGAGGGTAAAGTCAATTGATTCTGTTTCAATCCCAAGGAAATCGGTAACGCAATAGACGAATGGTGCCAGGACACGTTAGCCTTCTGGGGTTAAAATATGCTCAAGGATTTTTGCATTCATCAACCGGATGCATAAGCGCAACGTGAATTAACGGTATTAGAGGCAATGAAAGCAAACACGATAATAATTGACACCGCAACCTATAGCCGTGTACGAATATTAACTCATCAGAGCCGATGAACGAGAACCATCGTTCGTAATGAACGATTCTACTCGAAACGCGGCTACGGAATAAATAATGCGTTACTTGATCCTTGACCTTAAGAAAACAAAAAAAAAAAAAAGAAAAAAGAAGAAATCGTCTAATTTATTGCAGGGTTATGTAAGCGATGCGAGCTCGAAACCTAGAAACACGCGAACTAGAACAATTTCCATCGTTTCTCTGGCTGAATACGGTTTCCTTACATTGAACGTCTTTTCAAGCGAAAGATCAGCCGGGAGATTCCCTTTCCGTCGATCCTTTTGTTGTTTCTACCCTTTCTTATCGTCAGACTGACCAATCCGCCGCGCATCAGATGATTGCTCCTTCGAGCTCTGAATTCCGAAATAGCATGAACAAACTTAGCCACCAGTTCTACTTGCAGGGGCCCACCGCTCACTGTGACTTCGTGTTCCAGGAGATAGGCCGACGAGGAGGCGTTACCACGAAATTTCGTGGCCGATCTGATGGCCCAGCAACTCTTCAACCTCCAAGCGGGACAACTCTTGGGCATCTCGAGTAGGCGTCTTTTGAATTCCATCTACGTTCCCAAACTTCTCGTTCTTAATCCTCTTTTTCGTTCAAAATTTCCTTGTTTGATCTTTAATTCCAAAAATATTCCCTCAAACGAGTGAAAATTTCATCATTTCATCGATTATTCACCCATCTGTGCAAATCCTGACGATATATTCTACTTGGTTCGGTATCGAACAACGATTTAACCACCGGAGGCTACATTTTGACTGCCTTCTTCCCTTAAGTCACCTCGGTTTCGATTACAAAAGAAGAATAAGAAATGATCTCAAGTCTACGACTTCTTAGATCGTCTTTCGAAAGTTAAGTATTTAATGTAATAAGCGGTTTTACATCTGATTCGTGACTGATCGATGCTCGATCGTTCGAAAACGTCGATTGGCGAAGCAGAAGCCCCGCGAGTCGGTTACGATCGGTACGAATCAGATCGCTATTGCCAGTCTGCCCCGAACCGGATATCTCTAGTCTGGTCGGTTCGCGCACCACCGTTGCGCTAAATTAAAAAAAAAAAAAAAGAACATACTCCTGATCCGTCCACGATAAGGAAACTCCGTCTTTTTTCTTTGAAAATTCCTTATCTTCTCTATGTTACGTTATCGCATTCCGAATGTAATTTCAAGTATACGTTTGTTGTTCCAAGGACCATATTTGTAATCACCCATAGAAGCTCATCTTCTATAATTAGCCGTTCATCAAACAACAGGTAACAAATTATTTGGCTGCATCTTTCTTGTTTCTGAACAACCGAACCCTCGAGCGCCCAAATATTGGCAAATGTTGATCGGAAAGATCATCGACAGCCCAAACGTATCCGCTATCCTCGAAAAGAAGTTCTGAAGATCAGGATCACGTGGCTGGAAGAGCAAAGTTCCTGGTGAAAACGTTCAGTTCAAGGCTGAATCGAACCGCCCTGGCATCAGCTTTTCGGCGGCCAGGCTGCTCGTCATCTGAGCAAGTGATCCTGCCGTGACAGGAGCACCTGGCTGGCCAGGATCTCGTGCACGAACACGCTCTGATCGTCGCCGCGTGACAATTCCAGATCAAGGATACTGGACGCGTGAGACGATTGCGGACGATCGGATGGAAATCGAAATCTTACACCGGACCGGGGCATTCCAACGGTGTGCAGCAGCCTTGTTCTCGATTCGATGCTCGGTCGATAAACTGTCGTCGATTTTTTCAGTGTTTTTCGCTTAATTCGCTTTCAAAAATTGATCAAATTCGCAGCACCACTATATTAATAATTATCGTGCTTGTGATTCTGTGGACATCACACTCACACACACACACACACGCGCGCGGTGTTTCGTTCAAAGTACGTCCCTCTGTGTTCTATTGGTCTGAATTCGGAGGCGCATGCGCAGTACACAACCGAATGATCGATAAAACTGCCTCGGTATCTCGATCGACACTGTGCGTGAGCAGCGTTTAGGGATCAGCTAAGAATTTATTTTT
Organism: Stelis phaeoptera; assembly: GCA_943735885.1. Taxonomy (NCBI): domain Eukaryota; kingdom Metazoa; phylum Arthropoda; class Insecta; order Hymenoptera; family Megachilidae; genus Stelis; species Stelis phaeoptera. The sequence goes on along the minus strand of OX030941.1, from coordinate 10,208,160 downwards.
ACGTTCACGGTCGATGATGCTGTAACTGGCGTGGCGTGGCCGGTGCCTCGATTCGACGAACGACGTAGACCGTGACTAAAAGGCCTTTTCCGCCTCGCAGCTTATTTCACACGATGGAAATTGCGGCACTCATTCCCGTGCATCGTGCACGACGTTTCGTTTACGATTTGCCACGACACCAGCTTCAGTTGTGCGCGTGAAATAAGATTCTTCTCGGTAAACGCGTTATCGTGACGCTTCTGGGTTAATAGCGATCAAGTAGACAGCCTCCGAGTAGAAAACTAAAGGCAACCAACGCAAATCACAGGAAAAGACCGATCCACCCGCTTTATTTATAAGACGCGCCGAGTTCAACGGTAGATCATGTCTGCGACTCTCACTAGATGCCCCGGTTTTCTCGTGCACTGTGTTTCACCGACGCGTCCAACGAAGCTGACAGAAACGGAAAATAATGAATTGTATCGCGAAAAGACGAACGATCCCGTGAAAAGGCGAAATACCGATGGATATGAAAACGGTAGAGAAGCAACGAGGCGGCTGCGCGGTGACGCGTGTATCGTGCTGCGTTCTGAATTTATTTGACGTCGAGGCCTGTCTCTGTTTCTCGCACGAAGGATCGTTGTCGGCTCTACTAGACGCCGGCTCGTGCCAGTTCGAGCCAGTTTCTCGACTCCCGAGCCGGCCACCTCCTCCTCTTCCACCACTTTATCCCCTGAGCCTCGGGTATCGTCCATTGCCATTACCATCGTCATGCTTTCCACCACCAACTATATAATGCCTTTTACCTCCTCCACCTTTCGATTCATCCACAATCCCCCACCATATTTGATCCATCCTCGTTTCGACGCACAGACACAAGCCAACGCGGCAAGTTGCATCTCGAATCTCGGTCTTTTGTTTTCGTTACGGATCTTTTCCTTTTTGCAGTTTTTCTTCCGACTCGTCCTATCGCACCGGAATTTTCCTGCATTTTCTTTTTCTTTTTTACGCTTATCTTTGAATGACCTTGAAGCCCGAGGCTTCTTCCTTTTGCGTGTCGATGCGAAGGACGCGTTGTTCTACGTTCTTTGTTTGCTACGAGCTCTATTAATAACTTCGAGAGGAAAAGTTGGTCCTGGATCCTTCGACTTTGATAGTTCGAAATGATCGTGTATGAAAGAGTTACCAAATTAGTCGAGAGAGGCAACCGTCGTGTCACGTCGAACGCGTTATTCTTTTTTAACAAAGGAACGACGGTGACTCGTTGTATCCAGAACAGGCCAGTTCGTATTTACCATAGCAAAGGAGAATTTATTGTGTCACCTGACGCCCAACATTGCCGACATTTTTACACGTTCAGCGATAAGCCGAGGATAAGTTTGTTACGATATTACGAACATCCGGCGATTATTTTACGATTGATGCAATTCGAAGCATTTTACGTAAGGAGAGACAAAAGAATCGATGACATCGTTTGCGACGCGAACGAAGATCATGCAAAAGAAAAATCGAACTTGTACTTACATCGCCTCTGTGGAAGCGTAAGGGCTGCCTCCGCTCTGAGCTATCAGATTGGACGAAGATAAGGAATCTAAAGGAATCTGTAATCGAAATTGATTACCGTTCTGTTAATATTTTAAGAGGATGACCATGTTGAATGGTCACTTACGTCGGAGAGGACCGTGCAATCGTAGCTTGGTTGATACTTGTCCTGTTCGTGTGGAGGTCGCCGAAGTATCTTGTCCCGGTCTTGCTTGTGCTTCCGGTCGGCTCCCTTCAATTTGAACACCTTTACCTGGCAAGAAGCAGCATGGAGACGAGGACCGCCAGGCAATCGTGTCTCCACTTGAATTCGAAACGGTACACCCTTCTCACCGCCGTGTTTTTTCGGGGTGAACTCGGTGCTTATGCAGTTCACCTGGAGCAAAAAGATCCAACGACATTTTATTTAATCCCCCTTGCCTTACGTTCACTCATGTTTCGAGCTTTTAGCTCATTTCTAAGAGGCACGATATCAGACACGTTAGTTTTCTCTAGGAAAAAGGTAATTTGGAGGATGGTAGTTCCACTTTATTTATCTTAATCTCAATAGCTACTGGCCATTATGTTATTAACTCATCGTTCGTCTCATCTGGACACTACTTTCCCTGAGGTAATCTATTGTTCCCGGTTTAACCCTTTCGGTACGGAATAGTTGGCTGTGGTTATACATTCGCTGTACGAGAAAGTTTGCCACGAGAGGGGTTGCACTGTATTTTTGCTGCAAACACGTGGGCGTTCATAGGCGATGATCATAGCCACAGAGCTTTTCGTGAATGCCGACTTTAGCCGACGGTAGGATCGAAAGGGTTAAACGAGGAAGATTAAGGCAGCAACTTTAACAGACTCGGACTATTTATGTAGATATTTTTCAAAAGGTCTGAGTATGTTTGATACAATTGAATCAGAATTGACTTGACCCCATTCTTCGAGGATTGTAGAATAATTTCATCATCCATTGACTAGCTGGATCGGTAGTTCTCTAGCCGTATGTACCTTTATATAAACACCGACTTCCTTGGTAGGATCCCACATGAAATCCACGCTGTTGTTGGATGGGGACGGTTGACAAACGTCCACCATCCCGTAACTAAGAGGGACATCGACCTCGAGCAATCTTTCGCCAGGTCTTGCCCGTTGCCAAGCCAGCATCTGTTCCCGTTCGGTGTACTGAAGTCTTCTTTCGTGGAAACATATACGGATCGTCGACTGAAACAAAAAGGTCGCGTGCCCCTTCAGAGACGTTGTAGCACACCGTTTGGGTGACACATCTTTCGAACGTCCGGCACCTGATGAGCTCACGCCGAACTTGTCATTTATTTAGCGCGAAGAACGGGCCTCAAACGATTTCAAAATACAACGATGTGCTGTGTCAACCCTTTGTACTCGTACCAGCTTTAACCATTGCTGCATCAGCCAATTCTTAATCAATTTATTTGATATAACTTTTTGATAAAAGCTACAGCTACCAGTAGATAGATGTATGAGCGCAAAGGGTTAAAACACTGATTGTTTAATTAATAGCCTGGTGTTTAATAGCAGCTCTAACGATTGGTTACCCCATTAAATAAAATTTCATCCACGCCATACACCCAAAGAACGGAAGCAGTTATTTCATTTCGACCTGAGCTCCAATGAGCTTGCTCGATTCCATTGCGAGGAGATCAGCACGTTTGTTAAGATGTCGCTACCCAAACACACGGAAAGCCTGTTGAAGTATCGACGAACGATTTGCGGATGGCAAAGTACCTTTAGAATTTTCCCGCGGTACGCAGACAGGTCTCCTAGTTTCTTCAGTTTGATCTCGTACGATTGGCCCTGATTCAGATAGGTGAGCGTTTCTTCGTTAACTTTGGTTGCGATGCTCGTGGCGGCGGCGAGTACGTACTGAAAACTGTCAACAGACGGCGGTACGCGTTGTCACGTGCGTTCATAAATCTATTTTTCTATATTAATACGTTGCCGCACACTTTTTAATTTGACGATCGTGCTCAGAAACACATTTTTTCTTTTTTTCTTTTTTTAATTTTTTATAGCCGTCATTTGCGGCAACGTGTTAAAAGATTCGCAAGGAAACATTGACAAGGAACGTCCTTGAGGAATTAAATCGTTTCCATGTATCTAGGGCTACTTTTTTAAATACATCATTTTTATCGACAGTCGTACCGACAATCCTCGTTGAACTCGTTTCCTTGTTGAGAGGAAGACACTTGGTTTCCCGAGGACGATGTCGGAGGATACTCCTCGTTCGAGGAATAAAGCAACTGATGAAGGTTCGCCGTTGTTTGTCCATTGTTGTTGCTGTCAGCCTCCGCAGGGCTGTTTCCATTGTTCGCCGGGGTCGAATTGATCGTTCTCTGTGACACGTGGTTCAAACTGAAGCAGACATTGAACACGAGATAAAGAAAAATCTCGTCAACGATTCATCAACATCAGGACAAACTCCCTTAACTCACTATAAATTAAAAAACACCGAAGGAGGGAGCATTAAATCCGAAGCAGTTCTCATCGTATTCTAATTCACGACCGACACTTTTGATTGGAGTTTTCAATTAACGACCACTTTAACGCAGACCGTTTATCCAGCAATCGTACAACTTGCAAAACATTCAGCTGATAAAGTTTTCATTTTTATTGCAAAAGAACACTGTGTGGCACACTGTGTTCGCCAAAGACACATCTTTGATTAGACTTTCGAGTAACATGGTAGAAAATCGATTAGAAGGCGTAATAAATATAGTATAAGTACCGAAATTGAATTTTTGACTTTATGATCAAATAATTTACGGTAATCTTTCAAGAAAATTTTGTAAACGAAGGACCACGGAGAGAACTATCTTGATCGACACGATTTTAAAAGAAAATTTCGCGCTTCAGCTTCAAGTAACGCAAGACCGAAAGCGTGAAACCCGTCGCTTATCGTGGGAATGGTGCTTTTTCGACGCGTTTCGATCCGTCGAACGACTGGATGGCATCCGATGCTGACAGGGTGAAACGACGAACGATAACTGACGAAGGAACCTTGCAATAGTAAAGGTCTGACCTGAGTGTCATTCGACTGATAATTGTGCGAAGAAACACAACGATAGGATGCCTTATCGAGGCCGATTCCTCTCTCTTTCTCTCTGCGGGGGAGTCTTGCGGTAAATTCCGCTTAGCTTTTGTTTGTATTCTTTGTTGGCGCCGCTATGAACGGCTTAACACGTTTACTGGGACAGTGGAGTTAAAAAAGAAATACAATGACTTGGTACAACACGCGATAAAACGAGGATTGTTAACCCCTTTCATTCTGAACGATGTAAATACGCGGCTTCAAAAATTGACTGTCAATACATCGATGGCAGTGCATCGCATGAAACTTATGACTCTCGTAAATTCGTGTCCGTTTTTATATTTGAAAGACAATTATATTCTTGGGATGGGCAAATTGTAATGAACGCGCGAAGGATATTTATTGTTGCTTATTAAGTTTCAAACCTTACTAATTATTTACTCTAATTATTTACTCTAATCACTATAATATTAGGAGTGTTTGGAATTGGAGGAACGATAGCTGGTGCCTCGATAAATGGCAAACGGACGACTTACTTGGAATTTTGTTGGTTTTCCGGCGATGGTGCTTCTTGCTTGAAGACCGTCAAAGATGGCAAAGCGAGCAGGGCTTCGCTGTAAATAAATTGAACCATATTTTTATAAACGTAACTTTTTAATTACACAATTATCAACGTAATCAGTATTTTATTATTTCTCTTGTTTATTGTAAGAATGGTGGAAGCTTTTAATACCGCAGGCGCTTCGACACTTATTGTTAAACTTTTGCTATTGTTTTTTTTTTTTTCGACAAAGAATAATACCTCAATTCGCGAATACGCAATAATTACAATCGTAATAATCCTGTTTACAATTTGCAATTTTCGTTCTTACGAAATGCTATTGAGTCCAATAGACGATAAATTCCGGTTTTCTTAATTATTGATTATGCACAAATCTATCAAGTAAACAATAACCGAGCGACGATCAACACTAATCTATCAGAAGCGGTAGTCAATTGCACGAATACGCTGCCTTAATTAATTAAATTATACAATGATAGCACGTATCCGATCCATCTGTTATCGGTAACGCGTCAACAACGAATGTTTACGTATTTTGTCGCAGGTAATGATAATATCGATTCAAGTACAACGTTTATTATTCCATTGAGAATGTTAAAAAAAAGAAAAAGAAGTAACAAGCGTTTCGCGCGAGTATAAAGAGACGAATTAATGAATGGTACAAAGAACGTAGGAATAGTTTGAGAACCGGCATGATAAGGATTGAGTCACTAAGGTCAAACGAAACCGGAATGTACCGGTTCTCGAATGCAACGAAATTAATATCAGCAACCGGCAAACTACCGCGATAAGGCATCGCCGAAACTACGATGTAAATTCATTTTTCCCCAGTCGAAACGTTATGAAAAATCCAGTAACTTCGATGCTGAAGAATAGATACGGGTACGGAGTAATATAAATGATTGATACACCTGTATGTTTTGAGGTGCCTCAAATTTTAGTTTAATAATAATAATAATAATAATAATAATAATAATAATAATAATAATAATAATAATAATAATAAAAAAAAAAATGAATAAAACACCATGAACAGCGTTAATATAAAATTTTAGACCAATACTTTGACTCGAAGTTCTGCGTACTTTCGATATTTTTCTCAATCACTCACCCAGTTTTTAAATACTGGTGCATGATACTTCACTATTAAGCACGGTTCTTCTTCGTGATTCATACACAGTCTTTAATTACAAGTTGATTACACTGGTTGTTTGGAATTTTTACCGACGATTCTTCCTTTCAATCGAACTGGAAGTTCAAATTTCACTTGGGTTTCGCGGTGATCCGTGCGCGGCACGATTTAAATAGGAAGAACGAGAAAGTGGAAAGTGATTCACCGCACCGGGCTCAAATCGCCGAAAATAACTGGTTCCACACCCGCGAATAGTTTCAGGGATTATTATTTCATAGATCAGTATCGGGAGCTATCCGTTTTTTGTAATTTTTCATTCATGAATAACGAGAAAAGCGATGGCGCGTTTCGCAGTGGCGCTGGGAGACGTCCAGTGGCTCGATCAGCTGATCACCAACGGAACTTTCCCGCTATTTTACGCGTTTCCCCGTCAGATTCGATTACTATGTTACTTTCTTCAATTTTGATGAACGTTGTACGAGGTGTAACTTGTTTCGTCGCAGTTCGAACTTTGATCTTAAGCGTCCCGTCGAGTAACAAATACAACGACCCGGTTATTCCTTAATCTACGATTTATCGTCAAAAAACATTGGGGCGAGCGATAAAAACCAAATCGATCACGAAAAACGTACCATTGATAAACATTCGAAATAAGTATCCGAACGACTATTCAAAAATAACAGATTATAACATATAAATTTTACGTTCAATAAATTCTGAACATCGTTCCTTCGAGTAATTTAGATAAATTGCACTTTTGTCACAAAGTTGCGGAGTTCGAGGTACCGGCAGTTTTGAAGATAACTTGCACCGAACACGAGGTGTTTCAGCGAAAAAGAATTAGCAAACAATATTGGTTCCAGGACAAGGAATACACGTGTGTGGCTCTGTGCGCGCGAACACTCGCCAATCGTCCGTAAACGTTCAAGCGAGCAACGTGATTTCTGAGTGTGTGCCGTTCGAGCCACGAAACATCGACAACTGTGTCTGGTTCCAACCGGATTTATCGCTCGACACGTTTCTTCCCACTACCAGCTACGGTTTTAATCGAGATTCGATTCGCCTCTGCGCTTCTTTAAGGAAACCTACATTATCGACTGCAGACTGATCCACGGAGCAGCAAAGAAACACCCTTCATGATCGACGATCGGTTAAACAATCAGGGAACGATTCAACGAAGCGTCCAGACTCGACAGAAGTGCTTCGTTTTTCATTGTATTTACCTCATGTTGTAAGAGGCAACGGCTGTCGCGAGATCGGACGCTGCGAGCACTGATAGGGATCCATCGAAATCGGCGGCGAGATGTTCTGCCAGTTCCTCCACTTGGTTGGACCAACCTTGTCCGGAACTGTTGCTTCCGACGGATCCTGGAATCGTAGGGGATTTTCAGTTAATAATGTCATTGGAAGATGTGCTGGAAGATGGGTCAGGTTTATTATTAGACTGTAAGACATAGAATTTTACACTTTAGGACCTGGAACCCAAGGATTTAGATTTTAGGACCTAGGATCTAGGCTTTAAGACCTAGAATCGGTATTCTAAAAGCTAAGATGTGGAAACCTTAGGACCCAGGACCTAGAACTTCCACCCTAAAACCTAAAATCTCGAAAGGACTACGAAATTATAGATTCCAGAAGCGAAGCAAGAAAATTTTAAGAGCGAAACAGTTTACTAGATGACCTCGGTAACATTATTTCCCAAAATACCACCTTGCGGATTAGCATAGTTGATGTAAAACTGATGGTGCATAGTTCCCATCCTAGGTTTCGCTTCCTGAATAGCTATGACCGCGTTTCGTTGTCGATTCTTCGACGTGATCGGTGAATAACGTCGACTCGGTAACAACGGCAGCCTAGAGCTGTCCACCTCGCACCACTTCATTCTCTGTCTTTGACGAGATGAAAGAGAACACGAGCACCACACCTGAAGGGAGCACTTTCGAAAAGAAACAAAGAACTCGAAAATCGTGTAACACCTTTCGCGCAGTTTCCGTCGGACGAACAGCTAATATTGGCTTCTTCTTTCTGTCTCCTCGGATAGACATAATCTGTGAGATACTGTGTACTCGAGAGTTATCAGTTCTTACGACCACGTGGTCAAAAAGGCGTCGAACGTTGGGAAGAAACTCTTCGTTACAGATCAGTCTCGAAGTGTCTTTCGAAGCAACCATTTGCTCCTTAACGTGGTTTGTTATATTTGACAAGAGGATGATTCTTTTATCGACGGAAGAATAAAAAAAAGAAGACGTGCTTCAGTTATCTGACGAGGTTAATTAAAAAAAACCATGCGATTTAGAAATATTATTTTGAGAAAATATCTTGTAGTTGGAGCAGAATGATCGAGATTCTTGAATTATCAACAACTGTTGCGTTAAAATTTCAACTTCTAGATAAAAGAAAAAACTCGAAGAGATGAAAACGTCTGCGCCTACGACTGTGTATCCGAGGTCGTCCGAACGCGACCTTTCGACATATCTACACCGGGAGCAGAACGATAGCGACAGTGGGTACACAAAGAGGCAAGTACTCTTTAAAAATCACTGAAACGAAGTAGAAATCTATTCCTGATTACTTCGTCTTCGAATACTCAAAATTTCGATCGTGTTACCTCGAACACTTTGCTAAATCACCTAGTAAACTTCAGCCTTATCTTTAAATAATACTTGAACGATGAACAATCGTTTTCGACATGTACTAACCATCTCGTCTAGCATGTTTCTTCTCGAGCTCGGTAATTTGCGGCACCGGATCTCCGGCTCGACGTTTCAGGCTGCTCTGTTGCTGACAATTTGGTGCGTTCGTAGCGGAATCGTCAGAGGATGGGCTGAAATGTTGAAGGGACTCGTTGCTCGAACGTATCTGGACACCGTCCTCGGGAGAATCCTTCGGTGAACCGTATTTGTCCTGCCAGAAAGAATTTTGTGGACTGTGATATCCCATCGAGGCCTATAAAACGTTTCATCAGTGTCAGTTTCGCGGGACGATTCACGGGGTTGACTCGTTCTTTTGGTTTTTTGGATATAAATATCGTCCCGAGACACTATTAATCCTTTGCACTCGACTGGTGCCTCTGAGGCGCCATATTTCATTTACCGGAGTATTCTAAAATGCGAAATTTCACTTTCACCCGTATCAAAATCTAGAAAATTAAAGAAGGAAACCAAAATCAACAGATTCTCAAATATTTTGAACACTTTTCTTCCGACATAGCTGGGAAATTAGATTAGAGCCGATTACTTCCAAAAATCCTTCGAGTGCAAAGGGTTAATCCTTGCGTGTACAACCGGCTACCCGTTCAAATTTGATTTTCTTTATAAAAATCGTTCAAGTTCTTAGGTAACGAGATGTCTACACAAGGGTCAACCCACTGACGACTCCAACGTTAAAAATTATTGTAATACTTATAGTCGACTATAAATATTAATAACCTTGTAAAGTAATATTGCGGCTTTCTCAAATTACGATTCAGTAATGACCTAATTATAATAATTTTACTGAAACACCGCGAGATCTCTGCGAGAAGCTTAAAACTTGCGGTGTATACAATATGCGTCTACCTTCCGCTAAAAGTTAGTCAGTGGGTCAAAAGAACTATCTAAGACATCTACACGGAATATCCAAAGATCGAGGAATCTGTTTCGTTCAAGGTTGACGAAACAAAGACGATCTCGAGGATAATCGTCACACTTACGTGTTGAGAAGCGATGGGGTCGCATCTGTTCTGACGAACGGGAGATAGTTGTTCATACGGTGGCGACGGTGTGTTGGGAAACCATATGGTCCCGTTCAAAGAGTCTGCACTGCCGTCCATGATGAATTGGAGCTCCATTCAACGATCCTAAATCTCAAAGCACTCGTCGACTAGAACTTTATTACACCAGCCTTTAATCCTGATCGAAATTCTTTCCTTTAATCTCGTCCGAGTGCTTCAAGATTCTCCGGATAAAGCTTTTGGTAGCGAAGGCGACGAGTTCGAGCTAAGTTAGTAGATCGTGCACGATGATAAATTTTCAGGGAATTTTATTTTTGAAACTTTTCTAAAACTGTATCCATGCATTCTGCGATTCACGAGATGTTCTTCGCCCGTTCGTCGTTTTTTTTCTTTCTCAGAAGCAAAACCGTTCACCAGCTGGTTTCGTGCGTTCTCCGCGTTAGTGTCCCTCAGGGTGATTCCAAGATGGTGTCCCCGGGGGTGCACGATGCATCACTCGACCGCCGTCAGTTAAAGGGCCGACTTTCCTCGGTCAACAGTTATCCTTAGAACATCACGAAGAAGCTGTTGTACAATTTCTTGATGCCAGTTGTCTCGCGTTGCCGATGCGTTTCCAACAGTGCGCAACCCCGTGACTTCAGGGACAAAAAACGCGAAAAGACGACGAACGCGTCCTCGAATACCATCGCCACACCTTGACTGCAACGCATTTTCGTTACGAATTTACTCCTCGACGAAATGTTCCACCGACCCGAAAGCTGCTTACTGAGTCGCACAGTGATCGAATTGTCCTGTAATCCTTTATCGAGTCGTTTGCAAACGTCGCGTCGGTCGATCGCTTTTTCGTTAAATCTGATCAAACGAAACTCGAATCAACATTCAACAATGCGAACTGTAATCCACGTAAACGAGGCTGTTGCTCTGAACTAGTGTCACTGGACACGTATAAAATGTATTTATCTCGATTGCTGTCTAACGACTATGGCTCACACACTCGATAGTGTCTTGGTAATCGAAGGCCTTCGCCTGACACGTCGTCACCACATTTTCAGGATCCTTCGTTCCATGGTGCCGACAGAAAGACAAACTTGATCGTGGAGAGAAGAACGAGGCTTCGTTGTTGTTTGACCAAATGGGAAACGCGTTTCTCTTCTCGACGTTTACCAAACTCTCCTTTCGACGTTTAGAAAAACGAATCCTTCTCGATGGATCGCCAATGAACAGATTCTTCTTGTCCGGATGCGACAAAAAACCTAGGACCTTCTAGCGGTGGATGTCCGTCTCCTTGTCACAAAGCTCTCTTCTTCCGAATGACTGACAAGATCAAGATCAAGATCTTTCAAAGAGCAACAGCCAATAGATTTGAGCCATTCAACTGGTGACCGAAACTTTTGCTTCGAGGCTTCGTCAATGAACCTTCAGCGACGATCCTCTTCTTCAAATTGATCGCGTGGGAATCCTATCGTCTCGATGGTATCGTTTCCTTGCAGAGGAAACGTTCGACGAGGTTCGCTGTTACCGTTGACCGACTTAAAACCGACTGAGATAACGTCTGTTTGATTTCGTCTCTCTACCCTTAACGAGAGCGACGACTACGACTACGTCGACGTGTGGGACAGTAAATTGCGCGATACTGACGACGCGACGTTAAAAGTTTTCAACCGAATGCTCCGGTAGTGTCTTCCGTCTAAGAACGAACCGGCAATCCGATCCAATCGCAACTGTCGGTATTAAAAGGCTGACCAATAGTGTCTACGCTGGAGGGTCGACCTGACCCGTCAATTGGAACCACTCAGTGCTGATGAGTAAAATGTGACTCGGTTTACCTCGTACGATCGTCCCGTATTTGGTCACGTATTGAACTCGAATTTTGATTAATACCTGACCGGCACAACCCTTCTTGTTAAATAATTTTCCAAAATTCCACAACTTGTTCTCTTTTCGAGTTTCATGGGCTAGAAATTCAAGAATTTCTCGACTGACATTGCCGACGAACGAAACCGTGTGTCGTAAAGGCTGCTTGTTTGCCACGTGGATTAATTACTTTCGAGCCGTTATCTACCTACGAGCGTGTTTTCGTCGCAAAGATTTCAAGACGAATCTTTCGTTGCTTCTCAGACTAGCCTGAATAAACCGTGGAAAGGAAAAAAAAAAGGTGGCTGGTTGATGCGTTTCCGGGTGACGTTAATGGATAGCCAAGTTCCAGTTGATGCAACTAAGGATGTGGAAGCTGTTCCTCTATCCCCTTCTAGGATTTCTGGTTTCCGAATTTAGTCCTTAGGATGGTTGCTGTTCGTTACGTCGTCAAAAGTACCGCGTCCCAGAAAATCGACCAGTTAAACTAAGATGGCAGATGGAGAACCTGAAATAACAATATCAATGTACATGTCCATGGAACGCTGGATGCTTAGCAAACTTTTCATGATCGATCATCCAATGATGAAACACGCTGTGCTCACAAACACGATAAAAGTTTATAGGAAAGTTTGTAGGAAATACTTCAATCAAAGAATATGAACACGATACAATTCTTATTAATGTTTATTCAACGTTTATTAATATTCCAAGACCGTAGAATTCCAATAAAATTGAAAACTTGTCCCACATATATTTATATTACAAAACCGATTCGAGGCGTTTGGTGACCGGTGTCCATTTAAGAAATGACCGATAATTAATTAACTAATCTCTAAATATCGGTATTTCTTACGCATAATTTCCTGACCGACCGAACGAATTTTCGTGCTTTCTAATTCCTCGCCAACCACCATTTTCTTCTAAGCGTGTACTGTCTTGGCGCGTGTTTGCACGTACATCCGTCCAACAAAGCTTGGCCAGCTTAACGGGGTTAGACGTCTGAAGTTTCGCTGATTGAAGTTAATCCGCGAGGTCATTGTTATACGCGCTACTCGCTTGCACACAAATTAAACCGTCCGTGCGCGTCTTACAACAAGAAAGCTCGAAGAGGCAAGTTAAGTTTCGCCGATGGTAGAACGCTTTGTGGTATAGGGCTGTCGGAAAGCTGGAATATTCGAGCCGCTCGGTTCGAAAGCGACCGGCTCCCTTGTTTCGAGACCCGGGCTCGGCTCGCTTTTCCGAGCTTTCCAACAGCTCTATTGTGGTAGCACGCGGAAAACGGAAACTTCTCCTATCGTGACCACTTTCCGTCGATCCTACAGAGATCAACGACCATGTTGCTCGTCGAATTGCTTCGCGGCCTTGTCTCTCGGTGCCGCGAAATGTATGACTTCGTTCTTCGTACAACGAGACGCATTCGTTTCGCGTGCCACTCGATTCGTTTCACAGCGACGATACTTTCCAAACAGAACGATTGAATTATGTCTATGATGCGATTACTTTCGTTATTATTGATCCTTTCTTTGATACCAATCGAAAATCGACCATTAACATAATAAATCGGGTTACAGATGGTTTGGAGCTAGAAACTTGAATTCAAATCGATACATTTCTTATTTGGGGCACAGAAATCATTATTTCAAGGGGCTATCGTTTGAGTGGCGACGTTCTTCTTTCATTCCTTCCTGAATCCTTCCGCTAAGGGCAACGAGCTAAGTATCGGTTGCAACCGGCATAGAACCAGAGTCGAAACATTCGCAAACATCAAAAGAAACTTGTTTACGATGATGGAGCGTCAGCACCGACTTCTTCTGTAGCTTCAATGATCGAAACGATCTTCAAAGGAGTACAGATATCTGACGCAACGCTTTTAAAAAACCGTCTTCTTAATTAATTAACTGCGAGTCGTATCCAAGCGATGTTCGCTTCTTACGAACCTTAAATCTGTCGGTTATGCGATCGTCAAAGTTATCCGAAGTACAAACGAACAATCATTCGCATGATTTCTTCGGTACGAACAAACTGCAAAAGAAAAATTTGAAGGATCGTCGATAAAAACGATGTTATCGTAACGGTGAATCATGGAAGCTTTCAGTTGGTCGTGTGGACGAAGGAACAGCATCAGACCGACAGTTAGAGATCTATATTCTTGCAAATTATACTAAGACGCCAAGGTCGCTCGGTATATCTACCTCGTAATGGACGGATACACGTTCGAACCACGTGTAACATCTTCTACGCCGTCTGCTTTTGATTGAAACTCTAAACCGGTCGTTACGTTTGCTGTTAGGACGTCACTAACTCGTCCGTTACACTTCTTAGAAAATCTTTTCATAGGTGTCCAAATCCCAGGATCGGTGATCCATGCAGAAACCATTAACTGCACCGCAAATTGTCCTTTAATCTCTGTAAAGTATTATACAATCGATCTGCAACAGCGTAAACATTCTGTTTGGAATATTTTACAGAGACGTAATCGTGGCCGTTCCACGAATCGTCTGTTAAACAGAAAATTACAATCAATTGTTGCGAGCAAATCGACTGAGTCAATCCGTATTTCTGTGCTCGATTTCTTGCAACGCCTGTCGACATTCATGCTCCAGAACCCCGCTCCAAACCTGATACCGATGATTCAAACCTGGCACCGCGTGCAGAATCGTTTTAGATCCTAACACGCCGGTACATTCGTTGGATATCCCGTAAAATATCCTCGAAACTCTCGAATGCAGAAGAGCCATGGCACAGAGAGGGCAGGGTTCTCTCAATAAAAACGTCCAGTACCCCGTGCACAAATAGGGGCCACACTTTTCAGTTTCGTTCTTCTCTGAATCCGTCCTCTTCGCGGAACCATTGTTCCTGCGTCCTTGTTTAATGATCGTCGACTTCAGGGTCTCTTCTGTCGGAAGACGAACGCTGGACAACGACGAGGGATAATAAAGTGGTGCTTCCTCCGCGTACTTCCTTTTTATTCTTCTTTCCCTGGTTGCATAGTCTTCGTTCTCCGTTCGAACGACTTCCTCCGAGTTTTCGTTCAATTCCCAAGCGCCACCGCCTTGAAGTCTCGCCACTAGGTCCACGGCCAGCATAGCTGCGTGCCACATCGGATGCTGGTCGATCCTGGAAGCCGCGACCGCCAGGATCCTTCCGTCTTCCGGGTCGACGATCACCGCGCTACCGTTGCAATTCTCGTCGCCAACGGCTTCCGATCTGGCTGCTTCTATCGCAACCTTCATGTAGTCTTCTATCAGGTCCAGTTGATGCTCTGTGAACACCGATCCATCGATCAAGCGTTCGATATTGGGATCTGGATGAAAGTTCAAAGGCCAAAACTTCGTGGCTCTTGATGCCTGAGCTTTCGTTCTTACGGCCCTGGCTGGGACTTTCGATACCTGGAAATCGTCTTCCAGTAAAGACAGATGAAATCCTTTTTCCTTCAACGTCGTCTTCAATTTGTCTGCGGTTAAAATAGGCTCCTCTGGGGATTCTGATGAACGCAACGGTGCCAGCAGCAGTCTGTTCGAGGAGCAACGTTTCAGATGATGAAAACCTGGCAGAATGGACGATATACTCTGGATCGCTGTCGATATGTCCTGCTTCTGTTTGAGCAGACCAACGTAGACGTCTTCCAAGATCGGGTCGTTCGTGAATTCTGAGCTCAAGATCGGTTTCGCTATCCAACTTCGAGTCCTGGCTTCCATTTTGCTCTCCTTCGAACACTTCGGCGAGGTGATCGTCATGTTTCCCTGAAAACATGGTGCCTTCACTTTTCAGCGAACCATCTTCAACGATTTGAAGAAATTGTCTCTTCCTCGGAGCTTAAACTATGTAGAATCTTATTCTTACGATTCACTGCGAAGTGTTATTTAACTTAGCTTAATCTATTCGTTATGATGTAAGAAACAGGTACACTATTTTTCCCAGTAACTTTTGATTTTTCAATGATGTGTATACACGTCGTACACAACCGAAGGTAGCAAGTTTTGATTAAGCAGATAATTAGCAAGCAATATCTCAAGAATATGCTAACCGCCGAAGTTCAGATTCATTTTAATTACTTTTCGCACCTACACGAAGTTCCATAAGTTGCCAGACCGTCTGGAAATACACTCTTCTATTTATAGCAAATTAGAATCCAACATTGTTAAAAGAGAATATAATATACAAACGACGTGTATAGTCTGAAGTTATGTTGTCCCATATCAAATAGATTGGATAAAATTTATTTTCAATCGTTCAAACGGAATGCCTTTGCATACTGCGCGACAATTACTTTGATACAATTGTAAATGGTTCTAGCGGTAACTGCTTAAACAATCGTAAGAATAATGACGCTAGCCGCCGCATGGCGAACGGATATCCCGTGGATAAATTCAATCGACGGACAAGTCACGTCAATGTTGTTGTCCGTGAAAAAAAAAGGGCGAAAAAAGACGAGAATGAGGCGGAAGAACGTCTAGGATGGGAGCAATTCGTGGGAGAATCGACGGTCGGTGGCGGTGCACTTGGTACGGCACACAGGAGGAGAAGCGATTTTAAATTGCTGTCAAGTTGGGCCACGGTCGGATCGATTGTCGGAGTTAGATGCAATTGTACGACGTCGATCCGCGAACTGAAGACATAAGACCCCTGTTGCCACGCTGCTTATAAAGTCCTGTGAATCCTGGATGAACCCACCGATCCATCGCTTTCCAATTTCCGTGTGAAACGCTCGAACCGAAATGGCAATGATTGTGAAATCAAGTATGCTTCTGATTTTATGGAAGTGCCGTCGTTTGGATCTTCGAGCGACCCATAAAACACTATCGTGTATACTGTAGAGTACCATAGGCTTCTTAGGGGAAATGTCACGCTATTTGTCTCAATATTCGAGAATTACTAGTAACTTTTCAATTGTAATAGGAATAATCAGGTCTTCTTCTTCTATATCGCCATATTTCATAGAGAAACATGCCTGACAGTATATTAAAGGAAAACTCGCGGGAAACCGAGTAAAATATTTGTCAAAGTAGGTAGTCGGGATACCACGTGTTATTAGCTATTTTGAATCACTAAACGTGTGTTAAAAATGATCGAAGTTTAATTGTTGGAAAAGTGTAAAAATGCGTTCCACGGTAACGAAAACGTGATTCGTTAGCAGCGACTGGGAAGTCGCATCTTAAAGCATATTAACGGTCAGCGGGAGGAAAATATGCCACGGTCGGATGATTTGTGAATGGATAAATGAGTGGACAGGACAGATTAAATTATAAAACGTTCATAGCGTAATAGCGTGCCGCGAATGCGAGGTTATTGTTAAAGATGGTCATTAGACGAACGATAATTTTATCATTCATTCACGGTGAAAGAACCGGTTAGCTGCATTCAGAGACACGTTTGAAAAAACAACGCCAACGTGAGAAAAATTCAATTTAAACAGTCTACAAGTTTTTCTGTTCAATTCGACACGCATTTTCAGATATTCTCACGTTGCGACTACGTATACAAATAAATGTACAACATTAAAAACGTTAATTCGCGAAGTTCAATCAGTTTGAAAAAGTTGGTTTAGATCGGTCGTGACGGTATAGGGGTAATTGAATTTCGCGCCACGGTTACGTCACCAAAATGGCGGCGGCACATTCGTGCGAAGCGTGCTCCTTATATAACAGAAAAAGGAACAACAAGCGAGCTGGTGTGACGCACAGCACGCGCAAACGTAAACTTGTCTGGCGAATGTACCCGACAATCGAGGCGACCGATAGAATCGATACGAACACCCGAATAAAACGCAAACGTACAAAAAATCTGGATCTTCCGCGATTCGAAGCGGTCCATTTTTTTTTTCACGGCTCCTGTTCACGTGCCAATATGTCTTCCCTGGCCTTGAATCGAAACATGACACGCGTGTCCCGCATCTCCGACGCTTTTCAAACAAAACAAACTGTCTCAATCGCGAAACACGAATCGTGTCGCGGAAAAAGTGGTACGATCACGAAGTCAGGACACGCGTGCGAGTATTTTTCATCGATAATATCGAGGAAAAGCATGACAATTTTTACCTGCTGCTCGTGAGAGTGGCACGTTCCTTCGAACGTCTGTCTTTCGTACTGTTCCTTCCACGAGATGTCGAATCAACTGTCAGCCACACCTTGCACACCGTTTTTCTTTTTTTTTCTTGTTTTTTTTTTTTATACTCTCCACTTGATCCACGGTACACGGAAACGCACGTGAATATATCCGCGAGGATGAAACGTTTACAGGAGATCGACTGTGTGTATACCTTTCGCGATTACGAGTTATCGGCGCTACTGTCGTACCCTCTGTCGGCCATTACTGCAAGCTCGCGGCTGGAGTAAGGGAAACACGACGACTCGCGGAACATTTCTCTTGTTTTCGTCTTTTTCATTGTGATACCTTTTTCAATCCTGTTAACAGTTTGTTGCCGTATCAATTAATCGATATATCTGGGAACAACGAGAATGGATTATTTAACCGTGTCACTCGACCGATCGATCGTACACCGAGATAAAGGTATGCAGTCTTTTTGACAGTTCGTCTTGTTGACGTGTCAAAATGAAAGTCAACACTTACAAACAATATTTTCGTTGAAATTACACGCGATAAGGGCGTTTCTGGTCCAAAAATAGTCGAGTTATATCTGTTTCGTTATTTGTTTCAAGGATTCACGAGCGTCGGTGATAACGACGGAGTCGGCGATAGATCGATTTGAGTCGATCATGTTTGGCGCGAAAACTCGGGCATGACGTCATTGGGTTACCCATCCACGTTGCATAAGCTGCGAAGTTAGCTTGATACGAATGAATTTCAACCTCTCTGCATTTTGTAAGCGCTTATATACTTTTATATTATTGTTTCGGGAATGATTAATGCTTGAGTTAAGTTTTCACGACGATTTAAATACGTGAAATTCACAGTGGCGAAGATATTTCAATCATTTCACTTATGTGTAATAAAATTAACTGTGATTTATTCAATTTCTGAATATTCATCGATATTAGTCAAATAGCCATCGCGGTTCTTTTGGCGGGAAGTCGGTCCTTTTCGAAAATTTCTTACTGACATCTAGACGATTTACGAGTTAGTGACGTATACCTTATCTTTCACGGAATCTTGGAAACAATAAAAAATAATCTAACGGTGATAAATCGTACGATTTTTTTAGGTAATTTGCACTAAATCGATTGCTTCCTTATTTTATTCTTGCGTCCGTATTTTGTGTAATAAGTTTGTATTACTTAAGTCAAAGTGTAGTGGATTACGAATGATGGTTGTTGAATGTAATAATTATTGAAAATATTTGACATTTGGAAAACATCGATTGAAAATATCTGATTGAAAAACCCTGTACGTATGCAGTTTGGCGAGGTCAGAACTGCAAGCGTTTGCGATGTATTGGGATAAGGTTCGTGGGAACGAAAGTCGTTTACCTTGGGACACACGAAAGCAAGGGAAAAACGATGAAAATCGATGAAGAAGTAGTCACGACGTTAAAACTATTACGTAACGATTTGTAATTTATTACGGTGTACAGACGATACGTAGAGATTAGAAAAAAAAAATCCAGTCTTGATTGGAAGCTCGTTGAAATTAATCGAATCAATTTGTGTAACAAATTGAACCATCTATGCTCGATTAACGATCGAGATTTCTTCACGAGAAATTCGCGTAAGTTTCGAAGTACTCTAGATAGGTTATCGCTGCATCGTACAAATACTCCATGTGTTTCTGAAACACGGATAATTATAATAAATGATGAGAAAGAGATGATAATTTGTGCGATTAGAGATTTACCAAAGATTTGACGAAATCGGGTCTCGATCTTCTAATCGCTCGAATCGCCAGGCAAACGTCGCATTCCCTTTCCACGGCCATTCTCTCCAAAAGAAAGCTTAAGGCCAGGTAAAGTCCACAGCCGGTTACACCGTCGCTAATTGGACAAACAGACACCTCTCGATACATTTCGTAACAACTTTTCGATTTATACAGGACGTTGAAGAAATTTATAAGATACCTGTTGCTAGTTACAAGAAATTCTTCACTTTGATCGAAAATTGTTCGCTTCTTACCATTACTTATTCAAAAACAACGTTTGTACACCTAATACATTAAAAGTTAATAAAATCAAAGTTAACCCCTTGCACTACAACAACGTCTCACACTCGTGACACACCTTACGGTTCAGATGTGACTTCTGTCGTTCAAACTTTGATCGCAATTGAATAATAAGTTTAATTCTGATAATGTTTGCTAAGTACGAAGCATATGTAATAATTCAATTTCCTTGATTTGTTTTACCACCGAAGTAATAAAAAATGATACTACAAGGGGTTAACAATTTCATATAATTCTAATGCAGTTGATCAAGAAAACATATAGCTGCAATTCGAGCTATCAAGTTATTATAATAAGTAATTAGAATACTTTTAAAAGTAATTTTCAAACGCTACGCTTATCGTAGTCAAACTATTTACTTATGGTAGTTTGTTACGAGAAGTGCCGATCGAGTGTAATAATCCGTCTGGTGATCGAAGGGGGAAGAGGGAAACGCGATGAAGGCACAAGAAATACGTTGAGGCGACGGTCGTAAATGCACAAGAGTTTATTAATCCTAGGGTCTTAAACACTACGCACAGAAGTCCTTATAGTAAACGCGAACGAGAAACACTACTGCGCTACTACGCGGAAGAGAAGGTCCGTTACTGGTTTCCTCGTGTCCACGTGCGAGAAGACCGGGATATGAAGGCTTCTTACAAACTAGCGATCGCGAGAACACTTAACTCTAACTTAAACTATATTCTATTCTACAAAACCGAGACTGTGCGATAACGCGCGTAAGAGCCGGTGAGAGAAGAGATGATCCGTTTCGCGTCGAGAACCGTTGCGGGAAACACAATGGCCGCCGGCGTTTAGCAAGAGAAGAGAACCGCGTGCTAGAGTCGAGACAATTCACGAGGTAATGGCCGACGCCGTCTAGCCGGTTCGAGCGCGTGGCCGAGCCGGTTGCAAGATGGCGACGCGCAGGCGCGCCGCGTCCGGGTGTGCTCAGAAACGCGGCGATCCGTCGAGCCGCCGAGACGATCCGACAGATGACCCCCTTGTCGTCGGGAGGCCGATTCCCGAACATTCTCCCCCGCCGTCAGCAACCTGTTGATGACCAGATTCTGGAACAAAACGGGTGTTAGACCATTCTTCGGTGAGAGGTACCGGGAGAACTACAAGCTTAGAGATAGGCCGAGTGAAAGTAGAGAAGGCTGTTTTTAAAGTCACCACTCTGGTGAGTCCGTCCGATCCCGGATGCAATTCTAGCACCCTTGCTAGAGGCCACTTGGAGGGCGGAAACCGTTCGTCCGAGAGAAGAACCATGGAGCCGACCTTGATTGCCCGAGATGGATGATGCCACTTGGAGATGGCCTGAAGCTGCTGGAGATATCCCCTTGACCACTGCTTCCAAAAGGACTGGAACCGTTGTTGAACCAGTTGCCAGCGGTCGAGCCTTGCCATTGGGACGTCCTCTAAAGACGGCTCTGGAATGGAGTTCAGAGCCTCGCCGATGAGAAAGTGTCCCGGTGTCAGAACCGCGAGATCGTCCGGATCTTCTGACAGAGGTTCCAATGGCCTTGAATTCAATACCGACTCGACTTGAGCCAAGAAGGTGCTGAGCTCTTCGTAGGAGAGAAGGGTATCCCCGATCGTTCTCCGAAGATGAAATTTGACCGATTTTACGGCCGCCTCCCACTTCCCGCCGAAGTGAGGCGCGCCAGGTGGAGTGAACGACCATCGAGTCCCGTCCTTGAGAAGTAACCGAGCCAATTCCTTGGCATCCCTTGAACCGGCCGAGAAAAGCTTCCTGAGCTCCTGATCTGCCCCGAGGAAATTCGTGCCCTGATCCGAGAGGAGAGTTTTGCAGATACCCCGTCGCGAAACAAATCGTCGGTAAGCCGAGATGAACCCTTCCGTGGTATAGTCCGAGACGACGTCGAGATGAACTGCAGAAGTCGACATACAGACGAAAATGACTAACCACCCCTTGTACGATTTGTGCCCGCGACCCTTCCATGATTTTAAGAAAATCGGGCCTGCGTAATCCACACCCGTGTTGAAGAAGGCACGGGTGGGAGAGAGCCGAGCCGATGGCAGTTGTCCCATTAACTGCTGAGCTCGTAGACCGCGCTGACGTGCGCAAGTAACGCACTTTAGAATGAAAGATCTCACTGGCGCTCGGCCGCCAATGACCCAATACCCCTGCCTGACCGTGGCGAGAGTGAGCTGCGTCCCGCCGTGCAGCGTCCGGAGATGTGCCTGATGAATTACGAGGTGAGCAAGGCGTGAATTTCTAGGCAGAATTGCTTGCTGCTTGCTCTCTGCAGGGATTCGAGCAAATTTGAGACGACCCCCGACCCTGAGAATACCCTGACGATCTACGAATGCCGTGAGTCGCGTAAGCGGATGCGATTTACCGAGCCTTTCACCCTTGGACAAAGTTTTCAATTCCGACGAGAAGTATTCTTCCTGAGTAGCTTTGATCCAGAAATATCTGGCCTTTTCGAGATCCTCCGGGGTAAGAGGGTACGCGAGAGAAGAATCCGGAACTTTCTTCAGCCTGGAGACGAACCGTTGGCAAATCGCGGTTACGCGGAGGAGTTTCGATAGAGACGAATACCGATCGACCAGATCCCAGACCGCTGGTTCCCTTGCTTGTGTTACGAGAAGAACCCCCGGTCTTTCTTCGAGTTGTACCGCTGGGTCTGGTTCGGAAACTAGAGCGGGCCATTCTACAGGCGGTTTCAAAAGCCATGGCGGACCGTTCCACCACAACTTGTGCTTGGCTAATTGAGAAGCGGAGAGACCCCTGGAAGCGCAATCGGCAGGATTTTCCTTCCCTGGCACGAGTCGCCATTGGGCAGTGGCCGACAGATCTTGAATGCGCTGAACCCGATTTTTTACGTACTCCTTCCACCGCGAAGGATGCGAATGGAGCCAAGCGAGAGTGACCGAGGAGTCGGTCCAGAGAAAGACCGGTACGTCCTTCAATTCGAGTTGTCCCTGAACGTAATCGGTCAGTTTCGCGAGGAGCAGGGCAGCCGAAAGCTCCAGCCGAGGGATAGTAAGTCTCTTGAGAGGAGCGACCTTTGTTTTCGAGCTAACGAACGAGATGGTAGATTTGTTCTTTGAATTTGTGACTCGAAGGTAAACGACCGCTGCCATCGCGAGTTGAGAAGCATCCGAGAAACCGTGAATTTCGACCCTGGATTCTGGTGAAAGGCCAAGCCATCTTGGCACCGAAATCCTTGAGAGCGTAGAGAGCTCATCCCGAAAGGTATTCCACTGCTGCGCAGTGTGAGGGGAAACCGAATCGTCCCAACCGAGCTTCTCGATCCAGAGGCCTTGCAGGAGAATTTTCGCACGAGTGATTACCGGAGAAAGGAACCCTAACGGATCGAAGAGCCGAGCGATTTCCGAAAGAATTATTCGCTTCGAGACTACCGAAGAGCGGGGCTGGTTTGCCGAGAAAACGAATGAATCCGAGAATGGCCGCCAGCTAAGCCCGAGAATTTTGGTCTCCGATTCTTCGAAGGTATGGTGATCTCGAGCGACGTCGTCCGTTGCAAATGCGTCGAGAAATTCCGCGGAATTGCTTTGCCACTTTGCTAAGGGAAAGCCACCGGCCGCGCAAAGACCGGAAACCTGCTTCGCAACCTCCCGTAGTTCTTCAGGGGAGGCGGCGCCTCCGCAAATGTCATCGACGTATCTACCGAATTTGAGAGGACCTAAAGCGAGAGGGAACCGATGACCTTCATCCTGAATAAGTTGGAGAAGAACCCGAACAGAAAGGAATGGAGCTGGACGAGTACCGTACGTCACCGTATCTAATTGGTACGTGACCTCCCTCCCCTTTGAATCGACCCATAGAATTTGTTGGAGTGACGCGTCGTCTTCGTGAACCCGAATTTGACGGAACATCTTCGTGATGTCCGTCATGAAGATGAATTGGTGCTGTCTTGACCAGAGCAGCACGTCCGAAATATCCCGTTGAATTTTCGCCCCCGTATGTAAGATATCGTTTAGAGATTTTCCCGAGCTCGTCCTGCTGGATCCGTTAAAAACGACTCGAAGTTTAGTCGTCGAGCTTTGCGGCCTGAGTACACCGTGATGCGGTAAGAAATATGAAACCGAGCGATCGCACGCCCGCACCGACGACCGATCAAGCGAGACCCTCAACCCTCCTGGTGCCGAGACACCATGTGCCAAGGTCATCCCGCCGTCCTGACCGCCGATAACGGACGAGCGAGGAGAAACCCTTTTCATATGCCCGAGACGTTCATATTCCGCGAGAAAATCCGTATAAAGACCGCGAAGGAGCTCATCCTTGTCGAGGTTGCGAAGTAACCGATTGAGACAGGCGCGAGCTGCTGTGTACGATGAACCGAGCGTTTGAGGAGAAGAACAGAGAGGCAACCGAACTATGTAACGCCCTGTACTATCCCGAGAGTGAGTCCGAACGAAATGTTCCTCGCACTCAGCCTCTTCCGGAGAGAGGTCCGCGGAGGGGGAGGAGGGGACTTCCTCCTGTTCCCAGAATTTCGTTAACAATTCGCGAAGATCTTCGTTGTTTTCCGGACCGGAAGTTGCGACGATATGCGAGGTTCGAACGTCCTGTATCGGACCGAGAACCGTCCATCCGAATTTCGTCCGTTGAGCCATGGGTTCGAACGACCCTCCCTTCACGAGACCGGATTCGATTATTTGACCGTAAACGTCAGCACCGAGAAGAATATCAATTTCTGAAGGAACGAGAAAATTCGGATCCGCGAGTTGCAACCCCTCGAGATGAACCCACCGACGAGTTGGTGTAGGGAAAGAAGGAAGAGATCCAGTAATACGATCGATAGAAAAGGCAGAGAAGTTCATGCAAAAGTCAGAGAAGAGAGATTGTAAAGTAAGAGAAACTTCCCTGTGAATCGGCCCAGAAGAGAATCCGCCAACACCGGTAATAGATAGAGAAGAACGTGATGTTGGAAGTTGAAATCGCTTGACAAGCCGAGAGTTTATTAAAGAAATTTCGGAACCAGGATCAATCAAAGCTTTTACCTGTATCTTTGTTGATTTTCTGACGTGAAGCAACGCCAAACAGGTTGCGAGAAGGACCCCTGGTCGTGAGAAGAGCCTGGCTTGTCGAGATGATCCGTATTTCCTCCCCTGGGCCGCGTTATCCTATTCGTTGCTGGACCGCGGCTGAGATGGTCCGGGTTGCGCCGTGTCTGGTTTTGGAGAACCGGGTCGAGAGGGTCCCTTCTTGCCCGGGTAGAAGGTGAGACGATCGTGAACCGGGGTGAGGTGTGTGGACCGCTCGTAATTCTCCGGTTTTTGCCACGCCGGGTCGCCTTCGTTCCCCGTGTGGATGAGGGTGTGATGCTTGTTAGCGCACCGCTGACACCTCTTCGAAGACTGGCAAACCTTCACGCTGTGTTTCCCGAGGCAGTTGAAACACAGATATAAGTCTATTACGGTATTGCGCCGTTCCCACTCCGGCATGGCCCGAAACGCGGGACACGAGGTTAGGTAGTGGTCGCGGCTGCAGTACGAGCAGGGGTAGGGGGCCGACGTAACCCCGCGAGATGATCCGGAAGACGGTGCCGATGAAACGTTGACCTTCGGCTGACGGAGAGAGGAGGGGGTACTTGCCCCTCGAGACGATCCGCGTGACAGGGTGGATGGCCCTCGAGAAGGTCCGACGCTCCTGACTGGGGCTGCTCCCCCCTTGACTGATTCAAGGGACTCCAGCGCCCTTGCCCGGCCGGCCAGGAACGCACTCAGATCAGAGTAGGAAGGGAACTCCGTTGAAGAGCCGGTCTTGCACTCCCAATCCTCCCGAAGTTTTGCACTGAGGCGTTTCAACAACATGTACACCAGCACTTCGTTCCAATTGTCCGGGTGCACGTCCAAGGCTCGGAGGGAGCTTATCGCCTCGGTGAACGAGTTGAGGAGCCTGTTCAACTCCTTTGCCGAATGTTCAGCCATCGGAGCAGTGCCGAACATTTTTTCGAGCTGAGCCATGGTCAGCGCGCGTCGGTTGTCGTATCTTGATTTCAGCTGCGCCCACGCTAGATCCAGAGACTCCTCCGACACGGGTAAGCTCGCGACGAGCTGGGCCGCTTCCCCGGAGAGGCTGCTCCGCAGGTAATGCATCTTTACCACCTTGGAAAGATCCTCGTTATGCAGCACCATTGAACAGAACAGGTCCTTGAAGGACGTCCACTGCGAGTAGTCCCCGCCGAACTTGGGGAGTGAGATTTCCGGAAGTACACTTCGCGGAGGGCCTCCTGGAGATGGTCCGAACGAGATGCGCCGCCATTTTTCTGCGAGCTCAGCCGGCTCCTCCCTGGGAGAAATCCGTTTTGCTATTGCACCTCGCGCCGACGAGTACATCACCAAGCACTTATTGAACATCTGTTCCTTGGTGTAACGGTGGTCAAGAATGCCACTGTCGCCGTCGAGGCACAACTCCTCGTGGAGCGTCTCGAACTTCGACCAGTAATGGTCGAGCTGGTCCAGTCGCGATTGGAGCTCAGCAGGTTCGAGCTGCTGGAAGGCCGTCGTCTTCGTTTCCTCTAGCAAGATTCGCACAAATTCAAACCGGCTTGTCTGAAGGTGCACCCTTCCTTCGAGCGACGCCATGTCTGTAACACTTCACCGACGCGAACACACGAAGGAGAGAGAGAGAGGGGGCGCGAGAGGAGCCGAACCGCGCGAGCGAGCGAGAGAGCGAGAGAGCGAGAGGAGACGCCTCACGCGAGCGTTCTAGAAAGTTCCGTGTTGCCACGCCTTTCGACCGAGAACTTCCGCACTTTTCACCGCACCTTTTCCACTTCACCACTTCGATATCCGGCTCGAAGGACCAAAAAATGTTACGAGAAGTGCCGATCGAGTGTAATAATCCGTCTGGTGATCGAAGGGGGAAGAGGGAAACGCGATGAAGGCACAAGAAATACGTTGAGGCGACGGTCGTAAATGCACAAGAGTTTATTAATCCTAGGGTCTTAAACACTACGCACAGAAGTCCTTATAGTAAACGCGAACGAGAAACACTACTGCGCTACTACGCGGAAGAGAAGGTCCGTTACTGGTTTCCTCGTGTCCACGTGCGAGAAGACCGGGATATGAAGGCTTCTTACAAACTAGCGATCGCGAGAACACTTAACTCTAACTTAAACTATATTCTATTCTACAAAACCGAGACTGTGCGATAACGCGCGTAAGAGCCGGTGAGAGAAGAGATGATCCGTTTCGCGTCGAGAACCGTTGCGGGAAACACAATGGCCGCCGGCGTTTAGCAAGAGAAGAGAACCGCGTGCTAGAGTCGAGACAATTCACGAGGTAATGGCCGACGCCGTCTAGCCGGTTCGAGCGCGTGGCCGAGCCGGTTGCAAGATGGCGACGCGCAGGCGCGCCGCGTCCGGGTGTGCTCAGAAACGCGGCGATCCGTCGAGCCGCCGAGACGATCCGACAGATGACCCCCTTGTCGTCGGGAGGCCGATTCCCGAACAGTAGTTAATATTAATACAGTATTAGGGCGAATCTTGTTATCAAGCCTCTATATAAAGACATTCTTCGAGATTTGAAAGAATCTTACTGGCAGAGAACAGCTGTAGGACCATCTCCTCTTGGAATCTTCTCCGCAGCTTGCCACAGGTTGACCAACGTCTTCGTGGCAGGTGGATCTCGATCCCTACCGCATCTCCATTCCGTGGAGCATATAATTGTTATTTGCTGCTCCGTGACAGGCTTCTGTAACGAATTCTCCACCGGATGAGTATATCATCCACGTTCTGGATGCATCTTTCGACCACCTACCTCCAAATTGTCGACCAGTATCAATCTCTGCAACGTGTACGATTCGTATTCGATCAATTCTTTCGAACGAACGTTTATATACGGCACTGGCTTAAATTCTGTACACGGGACGACCGGACAGCAGGTCTGCGAACAGTACGAACGAGAGGAGAATTGTTGATTAATTCGTTTCAAGCAAACTCGCGAGTGTACTTTCCAAAGATTCGATAAAAATATTCACCGTATCGTTCGGATCTGTTGGCTGTAACAGGACGATTAATTCCACTTTGTACTCGGCGACCATTCTCCAGAAATCGCTGAAAGTTCCAGGCAACGGAAGTTGAGTCGCCAGGTACTGATTTTGCAATCTTACACCGTCCACGTAAACAGCGGCTATATAATCACTGTCCTCGTCCGTGGCTGGGTATCTTTTTAAATACACTCTGCTATGATTAGCTGGAAAAGAACGTAGATGTCAGAGAACGTCGAAGAAACGAGGGAGATCTGGTACCTGAAGATAATTCTGGAAATCGATGTTTGGCAAGGTTGCGTTCCGATAACGTTACACGAATGGTCGGTGATCGAAGAGCCAACTCTTGCCAGGTCATTCTTTCTAAACTGTGAATGAATTTCAAACATCGGTAAACATTTAACATCGTTTACATTCTAGTTAAACAATTACCTGTCTCGTTGAATTTCTAATTGTTTCTTAAATTCAACGATTCTGGTTGGAAGAAACTCGTCACACGGGAGAGACGTTGAAAATGAGAATAAACACTCCACCAGAGTCAAATGTGCCAAACGATACTGCTGACTATTATCCACCATATTAGCCCTTTGACTTCTGATCGATTGAGTTTCGGCGAACACATCGATCGTCTGGAAATATTTGTTAAAAAATGTATCAGATAGTCCGAGGATGTTTTACTTATTTTTTCTGACAATTTTTCGTCATTTCTATTATTCAGAATTTGAAGTACCTAATACGACGATTTCTAGTTAAATAATTGAAAGCGACAAATTAAGTAATCATGCAAGCGACAAATTTCTATGGAAATTTAAATGTCACTCAAATATGGGTGACGTGGCAGTTATATTGTTGAGGGATATTTTACCCCTTCAGCGGCGATTCGTCGCAGGCAAATGTCGCATAAAACGATGGTCCCGGTTCTGCCTGCACCTGCGCTGCAATGGACCACTATCGGTCCACTTCCGGACGGTGTTGCCAACAGCTTCTTCAAGTACGTTGCTACAGAGTGCGTGGACAACGGCACGCCATGGTCTGGCCATGCTGTGTAATGCAAATGCTCGATCTGATTTTTAAACACCGTTTAACCGAACAGTTTGTGTCCAAAGGTGTCAAATCTTCACCCTTTCGCTGCGGTATTTTTCGTTTTTAAGAATCAAAGTTTGCCATTGAATAAAAACGAACTTCCAATGGTCTTTTAAACGATTAATTGTTGATTCACGTCACCTGCAGCGAAAGGGTTCAAAGTTTCATCGTTCTACCTTTCGAGCTTCGTCTCCGCAGGACACATGCAAAGTACGAAACGTGAAATCCGCAAACACGGTATGCCTCGCGTTGAAAACGATTATGTCACCGTATCTCTTCTTCTTCCCGATGTCGGGCCAATATTGTTCGCACTTCACCTACGAAAATCTGATTATCAGCTTTCGTTTCGTTAGCGTCGATCTTTTGTGTCACGAGGATGATCTTACTTTTGCACCTTCCGTTACATTCGCAAGCATACAAATAACAAGAACCTCCTCTTGCCAAATCATCCTCCAGAAGTCGATGACCGTGTTTGGCTTGGGTCCTTGCGTAGCTATGTAACATCCCTCCTTCTTGTAACCCTTTGAAGAAAATTCCATACCGAAACTTATTCTATTTTTCATTCGGATACGATTGCTTTTCGAGAAATTTACGGTTTCGTTACCTTGATGTAACTGGCGTTGATGTAGTCCGAGAAGGGATCGTCCGGAAGTTTCTTCAGCACCACTCGATTCTCGTCGTCTATAAAATATAGGTGTATTACTATTTTGCTTTAATTAGCAACGAGGAGAAAAATTGAATACTGTGGGAAGGTGTATTCTTCCATAATTTCATTCTGTGCGAAATTTTAACCCTTTGCACCCGATTGTCCTCTCTGAGGAG
The DNA here is from genome assembly GCA_943735885.1 of Stelis phaeoptera. Taxonomy (NCBI): domain Eukaryota; kingdom Metazoa; phylum Arthropoda; class Insecta; order Hymenoptera; family Megachilidae; genus Stelis; species Stelis phaeoptera. The sequence continues at coordinate 10,178,341 of OX030941.1, read as the reverse complement.
ACATATTTAATTGACCAAAGTATTTTGAAACGCGACATTTAACTTTTATTTACATTAGAACACAGAAAATTGAGGGAAGGAATAAAAATAAATAGACTCATAAGAATTAGTTTTCGGAAGGTTTGCTGGAAAAGTAGACTAGATTCGATCGTAATTAAAAATACTCCGAGCGCAAAGGGTGAAAATAAAGAACACAGAATACAACACACTTCCGTAATCCGAATTCCATAAAATATTAAATCAAAATTAATTTCTATGTTATAATCGATGAAAAATCACTTACACGCTATAAGATTTGCGTATCGATTCTTCGATTTATTCTCCGGCAACTTTCCATAGTCCCACGGTTTCGTTTGGCCCCGTGGAAGCGTCTTCACGATCGATTTAAATTTAAACGAATCATTGTCAAATTATTTCAAAGCTTAGAATCTCACAAACAATATCCAAGTACTTACATTGTATTGTCTGTCGAGTAGACCAGAATGGATCGCTTGTTTCACATAATCCTCGAAATCGTTCACTTGGACGAAGGAAGATCGTTCTTCCTTCTGATCGGTATCGTTTGCACACGTCTCGGTTTCGTCGTGAGGCGTATTCGCGCGTGATAACAGTTCCTTATCAGAAGGTTGTTTGGAGCTCGACGAAATCGATTTTACCTCAACGCTCTCGTTATTGTACGCCAAAGCCATTTCCCCTGGTAAAATCACCTTCGTCAAAGACCTTCTTCTCCTGCGAATAAGATCTGAAATTTATTTCTGTTCTCTCCGACGCAAACGAATAGCTGGTACCTTCGATACAGATAAAAAAGCACGGTTCCGGCGACGAGGATGATCGCAATGGGGACGAGCCAAGCTTCGTGACGCGATGACACCTCACCGATACGAATCGTTGTTGTTTGCACTATAATCTGATCGTTCGTCGATTCTTCTTCGCTTTGCACAATCACCGCTATCGTGTAGGATTCTTCGGCCTTTAGCGGGCAATTCGCGGCGTCCTCGTTCAGCTTGTAGTCGATCGTGAATATTTTGCCAGAGAATTGTTCGGTCTGTCGCAGAATATTGATTGTAACAGTTGCTAATGTTTCAAGATCTTTGGGGCTCGAACTAAAATTCCAAGCACTTCGTAGCCCAGTTTGTGTTCTTTAACACGTTGACTGCCGCGTCACCCATGTTCGGGTGACACTTGAATTTCCATAGAAATTTATCGCTGAGAATCTCGGTGCCTCTGTGACGTCATATTTAAAATGCGAAATTTCAGTTTCACCCGTATCAAAATATAGAAAATTAAAGAAGGGAATAAAAATGGAAAATTAGATTAGATCCGATTACGTCGAAAAATTCTTTGAATTATTTAATTAGAAATCGTCGTATTGGAGACTCCAAATTCGGAATAATAGAAATGACGAAGAACTGTGATAATAGTAAGTGAAGAAATGCTTTGCCTGACCAAGTTTTCAGCGACTTTAGCGTGGCAGTCAAGGTGTTGAACAACGAAACGTCCATACTTACGGAAAACCTGAAGATACCCCAGATATCTTCGTTATATTCGATACCAGCTTTCTCGCTGAGATAGGGGCTCAATTTTGCATCGTGTTTGCAAACTGTCGGACCCTTCACCACCGCAGTAATTACACTGCTCCTTGTATCGTTTAAAACGACAGGAATATGCAACAAAATCCTCGACGATGTGTCGCATACTTCCGCCGTTAATTCTTTTTGAAAGCCCATGGACGATGGCGTTTGAACTTCCACGGTATTTGCCTCCCCATGGATTCCCGTGTTTGTCACCGCGTGAACGGTGATTTTGTAAGTGGACGACGATAACAAACGCAATTGTTCGTGGTAACGAGGTCGATAATCGTCGATTGGATGCTCCTGGAACGTGGTCATTTGTGATCGTTGAATTTTCATTCGAAGACGAGAGGATATTATTTCCGCGGTGATTAGAAATTTCACCAGACGACCACACGATCGCCACGGATGAGACCAGGTGAAATTAACGATTCCTCTGTCTAATGCCTCGGTGGAAATTATTTCAGGTACGTCTGGCTGGATTTTGTTGTGAATAATTGGCGCGGATGACACTGCGCTCGGTATCGAAACGTTTACGTTCTTGGCTGAAACCTGAAACGCGTATTATCGTTTGGGTTTAGCAGTTATTATGTTTGTCGGTGTTTTAAATCATATTTTCACACCCACTGTAATTAACTCGAATCGTTGATTCCACTGTTGCACCCTCGCGCAGATATAGTTATTCCACAAGTCACAATACTCCGTAGGATGGACCTTCGAAACAATATTGCAGCTCAGATAGCAACCACTCACAATATAATATTCTATCTTTCCATTGACGGGCGGTTCTGGTTCTTGCCACCTTAGATGTATCATCATGGACACCGAGTCGATCTCGAATATTTCTAGATTTCTTACAGCAGGTGGGGCTATCGAAGACGAATCATAATTATTATACAAATACCTGTTCAGATTTGAAGAGTTTGTTTAGAATCAAAGTGGTTCGTCATGGTCCACCTGGTTTGCTGATGGTTCATTTTATAAACTAACCTTTGGGCGGGGTAGTGAAAACAAGTCTCTCGTAAATTAACTCGTTATGCTGTTTGTAGTAGCCTCTGATCGCATAGATCCTTGCTTCGTAAGTTTCTGCGCCGTAAAGCGTGTCGCTCAAATCGATAAAGTGTTTCGTCGTTTGTTTAACGATGCTGAAGTTCAGCACCGCGTTGCTGACACCGTTCACCAGGATTCTGGCAATGATCGGTCCAGAAATCATGGTGCAATCGTTCGGTGGGTCCCATGTTAACACGTAACCTTGGATCTTCAAATTCGTGTACTTTTCGGTTGGAATTTCTGAAAGCAGGATGGATTCGAGTGTCTTCAGGATTAATAGCGAATGGTACGAAGGATCGTTTACCAGTCTGATCGGTGGAAAATTCAATAGTTTGTTCAGGCCCGCGATAGGACGTGCAGGCTGTGATTTTTCCGATATAGCGTACGTATGGCGTTAAATCCGAGAAGGTGATGCTGGTGAACGCTGTTGAGGCCGAAGTTGTGCTGTTTTTTCGGAATTGGATCTGTTCATTGTCGCAACCAAAGTACCTTTGTATCTTGGAACAAAGATCTATTAGTTGTATTTGTTTTCGATTGAATATCACGGTGGAATACTGAAATTTTGGTAATTCTATCTAATATCGATCACCTGTAACACCACTTCGTATTTCGTTATCATTCCATTCAGATACTGCGGAGGATCCCATTGCAACGTTACGTCCTCGTTTGGGGTCATCAATTTTCTAACATTTCGTACCCTAGATGGTACTGTCACCATCCACCAGTACACAGAATATTAGTTTAAATAAAATTGAATTTTCAATCGGAAGCCAGAAGCATATTACCTCCTTCGAGAGTTTGGATCTCTCGTTTAAACAGAACCGCTTTCCCCTTACCGATAGTTATTTTATAAAGAGTATACGGTGTTAAATTTCCAAATTCGTGTGGTAATTTCATCAAGCCACCCTGTTTGATTTCAACCTGTGTTTCGACGTTTTGGAAAACGAGATCGTACCATTTGTCGGGGCAAGAATACAAGATCTAGAAATTATTTCCAATCAAGTTCCTTGAAAAGGTACAATCTCAGCTTCCGACTTACCGTTTCGTCGTCTTTTCTTAATATCAAACTGGTATTTTTTGCTTCTACTCGAAAGTTGGTTGTCGCTGAAAAATTTCGCAATTTATTTCTGCGTCGTTAAATCAACGATCGATTTAATCGATAGCTCACGGGTGCAACGAGTCGTGAAATTCTTCCATTTTCCGTGTATAGGTAGTAGATCGTTGGTATACAGTCTGCAGGAAATTTGATAAGAAACACCAGATTCTAAATCGTCCGTGTATCCAACCATACGAGTGCTGTTCTTAAATACTTCGGTATAATTTCCGATGAAACGATCGTCGTTTTCTCCCTCTTTCTAATAATAAAACACAACCCTTTTGCAATCATCGGCGAACGCATAATCACGTCGAACGCTTCGATAAATACCTGTACGATAAACCGATAACTGGTGGGTATCAATTTGTATTCTTCCATCACTGGAACGATCACACGAACGACCGTTTCGTTGATAAAATCGATGTCAGGCGGTGGAAGAACGTCTATGCCTGTAAGGAAAATTCTTCGATCTCTTTGTAGAAACATTACCAACAACGATGTATTACCTATTTTACAAAAAGGCGGTATATTGTATCGTTTGGAATTGTCGCAACCAGTCCTGCAATGTCCGGTCTTGAAATCACAATTGTTTCCCTGGCACCAGCCACAAGTTTGCTTGCAACCGTGTCCATACCGGCCGATGTCGCAGTCTAAAAAACAAAAGAATCGATCCACGTAGTCGTCAGCGATTCCTGGAATCAAAATTCACGATCGAAAGATCCTTACTGGAATAACAATCTGTCCCCACGAAACCTGGCGAACAGGTGCAACGATTTTGTTCGCAGATTATGGTTCCTCTGCAGTCTGCATTGTTCTCCAAGTGACGGTAGCAATTAATGGAACAGTAAGGACCTACCGTTCCGTTGGAACAGTGCAAATTGTCTGAAACGCAGCGAAATGCATCGAGCTTGATTCATTAGCGAAGTTTTAAAATTAGTTAAAAGTCGACCCAACTCGTAGATATTAGGATTCAGAGTAACAAACCGAAAACTGAGGAATTACCAAATTCTGAATCAAACGTGGGATCTACCGCAGAATTTACAACGACATTCCCGTTGTAAAATAGTTTTTCACACGTAACGTTTGGCCAGAAAAATGCACCGTTTCCATAATCTTGCGTTGCCCCCATACTACCGGCTCGTACAGTACCTAAGATCGAGTTGTTACAATATATTTTTCATGATTCTCTCGGAAATTCGATGAAATTCCTTCGACAAAAACGCACCTATTGGCGGACACGTGCGAACATTAGCCACGGTCCATAATGGACTCGAAGTTCTTTTCTCGAGTCTTGGGATCAACTTAATTTTTCCAATATTCGATGATACTGTTTTATTGATTCGAACGTACTGCCACGTGGCTAAACCATGAGCCCCTATTACCGCGGATCCTTTGATTATATCTAGAATCTCTTCCACGTTGTCATCGATTGGATCGACCAACGCTATTTCCATCTGGCATTCTTTGCACAGGCCGATTATCATTTGTACGCAAAGATTTCTGCCAGTTAGGCTCAATTCAGGGCTGATTAATGTTGCGAACGAATTGGTTGCGTGAAGGAAACTGTCTGAAATCAAGTTGTTCTTTCAAGTTAATTTAATACATTTAATCCTTAAGCATTATGGTAGGGTCATATTTAGCTCGAGCATACAAAAGTTAGGTCTATATACATAGTTTTGCTACTTGCACGTTTATTATTATTTGTTACTATTTCTGAGAATGAAAATTGTAAAACTGTGCCGTGTAAATACCGTATGTTACATTTTGAAGTCGGGGTAATTAAGGGTCGAGGCGTGGACTCACATATGTGAAATCGAAAAAGCATCGTCTTCGGGCTCCTTAGGAACAAATTGTAATCGTACGTTCGATTTCCTGCTCGTTCTTCGTTATCCTTGTACGTCATAAGTAATTTTTTAGTGTCGTAAACCGATATGCTTCGGGCAGTTTCGTTCCACGCGAGGACGAACGTTCTCCATTCCGTCGGTGAGAGTATTTTATACTATTTCAACAGTGAGAAACGAACATTGACTGGTTTGCATCAGACGAATTAAAACGTTTTAAGTTACGTATAATGAAATTACAAAATAAGAAGCCCTGATTTCAGCACACGTAGCTTCTGTTGGATACGTAGCGGGATCTGGTACACCTTTGGCACACTTCCGTATCACGGATTCGGTGTTCACCCAACCACCGATGATGATCCAATAGCAAAAATCACTTTGATAATTCTCGGTATCGCACAAAAGTATATGGGCATCCGTGGATCCACGAATAGACACCACGAGTGCTCCGGATCTTCTTAATTTATCGGTCAGACGGTATTCGTTCAATCGACCGAAATTATTGTGCTCTCTGAAATCTGAAAATTCCAACGTTGCTTCAAAATTGCATCTAGAACTGACAAAGACAAATTCTGAAGGCAAACCTTCCCATCGACGATCAAACACGGGTCCCATGGGTGTCTCCTTGGAATTTGTCAGACTCCAACCCACGGCCCGCCATGCTGACATGCAGCTATCGTGTGAATTTAAGTCGCAATCTATGGTTCCCTTTTTATACACGTTTAATCGTTCAAAATCTACGCAAACGTTGCATCGTTTGAATTCTGAACGTAATAATTACACCGTGATTTTCTTTTTCATCGTGAATATATGTATGTACTTACTCGTGTTTCCACCCCTGTCTGAAAATTCGTACGAACTGTACAGCCAATTCAAATTACTGTTCCATATCAAAGCTCCGCCATCGTCTTCCGATACGCAGATCAATTTCCTGGAGCTGTAAGTGTACCTTCTCGTCAGCTCTTTTCCTCGGAGAATAGTCAGCCGACCGGAAACGACGCAAAATTGTATCCCGATAACTAACACCACCGATATCCTCATTATTGATTGTTTCGTAATTAAGAATAGTTCAACCATAGTTTCTCGAGTTTGTTCATTGAAAACATCGCTAATAAAGAGGTTTGATTTCGAATGTGTCGTTCAGAGGAGAAATCACATTGTATTGTTGCACTTTGGACGGTTCACTCACGACGAACAAGCAACGTCGAACGTTCGATGCGTATGAAACTTAAAAAGTGAGATTTTGTGCGAGGCAAAGGAACTCGACTTCCGACCGGTGAATCTGCGATAAGGGACGTATCCGGTTATGACGCGACGTGTCAGACAATCGCGGAGAAACGTTTCGCTGAAACGACGCAATCGTTCCAGTACGGATGTTGGGGAACAATAAATCGTTTTTCTTATAATCAATGCTTTTTATTTGACGTTCGAGGGCTTACAAAATTATTCTTTTCAAGAATACAAATGCCTTATTGCTACGTATGTACATTTTCTTAAGGTTTTACGCTTTATTCGGTACAAGTTACAAAAATTTATTTGGCTTTGCGTTAGATACAATTTTATTGGCGGATCGATTGATAAATCGATGATGTTAACTCTTTGCGAGTTTCTACTTAAATGTGGCTGACTTTTATTTAAAGTTCTATAAAAATCTATCATCCATACTTGAAATTATGAAAAATAAAATTTGTTATTTTCTTATTTTCGTAACTTAAATAAGAAGTGCAAATATTCATTATACGAATGAGGAAGTGTTCTGTTCGCAAAGGGTTAACGATACAATAATTTATACTTTCGATAAAACAGCAGACTAGGATTTCCTTTTCTTTTTGCTCGTCTAGAAACCGCTTTCTTCGCAGAAATATACTAACCCGTCAAGGACCTCTTTCTTTTACAGTAATTTCTTCAGTTAAACGTAGCTGCAAAAATATCGAAGAAACCGATTCTAACCGAAGGGTTAACCGATATCGAGCTCCTTTCGTCCGGCAATATTTTCACGTAAAGCAACGCTGGTATGAAAATTTACGGCGACAGACGGGGTATCCAAGAATGAACCCTCCTGTGCCTTCCCAAATTGCATTTCGGTGACAGAAGAGCCAGCAGCGCCAAGATAGCACCCAACAAAGAGACTCCGCACAAAGCACCAGCCGTGACATCATGAAGAGGAGTACCATCCTTGGGAGCCTTGGCAGCGAGCAATAAAAGCCCTGCACAGCTCAGCGCCGATAATCCTGCGAGGCCAAGTCCCGTCCAAGTCTTCCTCAATGTTCTGCAGGCTCCTGCGAGAGCGCAACAGGCGCCACAGCCTGCAGTGCTGTCGAAATAATATCTGAAAAAGGAGTATCGATCTGTTCAGCGTTGGACAAGAACGTCTGATCGTGTCGCGAAGGAATAAATTACCTTCTTCCTTGCGTCCAAGATAAATAGAGCGCCAAACCGCAGGTTAGAACACCGACGAGGATCAGTAGAAGCGGCGCGTTTCTTCTGTCGTTCTTCTCCAAACCACTGGCCAAGGTTGTGTTCGCGTCACTGTGCGGCGGTGATAGCGGAGGAACCTACGGACACCAGTAACCAGTTACCCAGTTAGATCATCCTTTTTTCTTTGCCGTTGATCGCGTCGTTTCGCAATCGAAAAGTGCCACGCGACGATAGAAATCGTTTTCAACGAACGCGATCGCGCAGCAGTGTGTTAGAAAAGTCGAAACTTGTGAACGGACGAGATAGGACTCGTGCATTTTTAAGGAAAAGTTCCTCGAGGGCGGAGGATACCATAAACGGACAGGCTTAATATTAATTTTATAAATAAAAGCTTCAATTGTATTTCCACGAACGCCCACGCTTTTACTCGGAACCCTATCCATTCTTACAAGTGTTGGAATCGATGATAGTGCCAACTTCAAAATAATTCTAATTGACACTAATGACCCATCGTTAATCTTAACTCACCACCGCAGTTCTAGCGATGAACGCACTTTCCACGCTTTGATAGCCGTTCCTCTTTTGCCCGGCGGGTATCATTTGATACCGCGGCGAACCGGACACCATCGGCATCGATTCTGGCCCGTTCTCCATGTACGCGTAACGAGGTGGTGGGTCGCCGTGACCCATCGTGACAAGGTCGACTGGCGCCGTCCCGACGTATCGTAATCGGCCGCAATTACTGGCCGAACAAACATCCTGCTGCCGGGACGAGTTTTCTAACAATGGCAGACACCTTCTTGCCGAGGATTCTTTATTGGGAGTCGAGGTTTGCAGTCCTGAAGAGTAGCCACGGTTTTGAGGAGTACCTTGGGGCGTGGTACGAGTTGGACTGAAGGTTCGACCTAAATTTTTCAAAATAATCTTCATTATTTCAATTTGATTTTACCTTTCACGGGTGGTTTGTGAGTTTTCTCTGACGGTAGAGGTTTTATCGCTCGTGGCAATAATTTATAAGTCTATATAGTTATAGTTTTTTGACAGAGTCCAAACATATAATATCGTAGATAGCCCCAATTTAGAATTTCTTTTTGGAAGACGTAGTTGTACAGAAAGGACGTTCATGGCATAAGAAATACGTACCGGTTGGGGAACCACCTGGAGTTAGCGCTCTTCTTTGTGGCGTACCGGTTTGATTGAACGAGTGCCGTCTCTTCGGGGACAGTGTCCTCTCCTCGGACCTGGATCGTGGTTTTCTAGGAGTGGTCAATATTTCGTGCAGCTTTTGCGTGGCTAAATTATTCTTCGGTGAGACGGACAATTCCTGGCCGTTTCGTTCCGGAAGCGCTGGAGGGTCCTCTTCTTGCAAAGGCACTCTGGCGTAACGACCTAGTAACATATTCTACCGTTTCGTTACCATGCTCGCATAAAATTCCAAGTTTATGGTTATTTAGAAGAAAATTATATTTACTTAAAGAAATTGTAAATTTTTAACACGAATAGTTAACAAAAAAGATACGTGGACGTATCGATGATATTCAAAATCTCATTTTTCAAATTTTAAAACCACCACGGTTTACCAATATCCTCATCTTACCATGGGGTGTGTTAATATGCCTTCTAGTCGGCGACAAATGATTCCCATTATTCCAAACGTTCTCCTCGTCCTGATAATTCTGATCACCCGGTACAACGGCGTATCTTCCCGCGTTGTTTCGTCGAGTTTGCGACTGTGGATCGCGTCCATCGTCTTGGTTGGTCACCGGTGTGGAACGTAGTTGCACCTGCTGGTGCGGAATGAACTCGTACCTCGTGGAACCCTTTCTTTCCATCCGTGCAGGCTGCTCATCCTGAATGTACTCGTACCTCGAGGCTTTGTTATACATCGTTCTGTGTTCTTCGATCGGCAGACTCGCGTATCTTCGATGAGTCGTCCCATTATTCTCCTCCAGATAACAATATCTGTCCCTGGTCTCGTAATGGTCGAGTTTCGTCTCGACGGGGCCCTGGAACGCTAGATTACTTTGGCCACCGTTGTACTGCAATTGCAACGGCGGAGGCGGTGGCGGTAAATCGTCGCTGCAGCTTTGGAATTGCGGAGGTGGCGGTAGATCGGTCTGGTCTTCCGGTATGTACTCGGACTGCTGGCAAAACGACGGATTCGTGTAACAGTGCACCGCTGTCGGTTCTGATGTTTGAGCCATGATTCTTTTTTCTTCTTTCGTGTCTTCTTCGACAATGATCGGATTCGACTTTGATCAACGGTCTCCTCTGTATTCCTTTTTCCTTTCACTCGATGCACATTACTGTTGGCACGAGACGGTATCTCGATTGTCCGCGTGGAACACTGGACTTAAATGGAGATGACTGTTCATTAAGACAGCGCACGACGCTGGTCACGCGCATTCAGAGTTTCTGACGGTCATCGTTTAAGCGGCAGTTCAAGAACCGATGGAAGTCAACTTCTTCTTCGTTTTCTTTTTCTTCTTCTTTTTTTTTTCAATTCACTTTCGATTCACGAGAAGCAGAATAGTGGTGCTCACGTACGTAGGAGGTGTCCAAGTTTCCAGAGAAAAGGTGACCGTTCTTACGGTCGACGAGACGATTTCTTGACAGCCAACGCGATGTTTCCGGCACATTTTCTTCAATTTCCTCAGGTCCTCGAAGAATCTTGAATTCTTCTTCGGAATTACATGCTTCTCTCGCGAAGACTACGGTACAGAATCTTTTTCCGAATTTTCACTTGGAAATTCTTATCGGAACGGTGAAAACGTTTGATAACGTTTGTAAATTTTCACTTCATGATGGTTCTTGAGTTTTCAATACAGAAGATACAGATATTTGTCGGGGCAAAGTCCGGTGCCGGAACGCGTTCGATCCGTGTACTACGGTTGCCTCCGACAAACTGCCATATAAGTTTCCTTCGGAGCAGATGTACGAAGGGCGTTTCTCCGAGCGTTTCCAACGCACACGCGTGTGTATGTGCACAACGTACTACCTGAGGGGTTGTCAGTGGCTTCACATAATACGGGCCTGGTGTCCCATCGCAGGACGGGGTCCCCCACTACCCTACACTACGTTCTTTCCAACGTTTTCTGCTACCACCACCCCAACTGCCATATGAGTTTCCTTCGGAGCAGATGTACGAAGGGCGTTTCTCCGAGCGTTACCAATGCACACGCGTGTGTATGTGTACAACGTACTACCTGACGAGTTGACGGGGGCCCCCGTCTACCCTACAGTACGTTCTTTCCAACGTTTTCTGCTACCACCACCCCCCTGACGTTCTGCCAAGGAATTTATACCATCTTTACAATTTACCCCTCGGCGCCTCTCCGTCAGTGACATTTAAATTTTAAATCCCCTTTTCGTGTTCGTTTCCGACACGTCTGAAGAATTCGAACGATTGCAATTCTTGCGCAAGTTCCTTTTTCGAAAGATTTTTACAGACGTCCAAAGAATTAGTTTTAATTGAAATAATCGATATTTCAGTGACCTGACTGACTGACTGACTGAATGTATAATTGACTTTTGAAATTTTGGAGTTTCTTTTTTTAATTGACAATTAGGCTATTGAGAAACCTATGTTTCACGAAGGGCTTGCACCTTTTTCATTTGGTGATGTTATGTTTATCGACAATGCGTAACGTAAAAGTATGGATGGTATCGTGTATTGTGAAGGAACTCTGGTCGAGGATACCGTAGTGAATTTTCTGGGCAGCTGTTGCGACCGTTGGGACGCGTGCCCTAACCGTAACAGCTGCTCCAACACAAACGCAATTCGATCACAAACACGCTGCCTTTATCTTTCACTCTTCGCGAGCCGAATACGTGACTGCATAATTGTCCATTTTTTTGTTTTCTATCGTTTCGAACTATAACTTTAGAATCCTCTTTACGCATAATTTACCATTTAGAAAGTCTCTAACCTTCTAATTAATCTGTCAATTTATTATTTCATTAAACACTTGCTGTCGTCTCTTATTTTTGATGAATTAATAATAATCGATTTTCAGGAATGTGAGCCAAATTTTCTGCTCCAGCGATTGATCAACGACATAAGAATTTTGTTCCATAAGATCGTGAAAGTTCAATTTTCTCTTTCCTTAAAGAACGTTTTCTTGTCTGTTGAAATTTTTGCGTCAGTCTTCTCAAAAGAAGATGAACGCTTTCACTGTCGCGTTCAAATATTTTTTTCAAACTCACGAATTTATTTCAAAGAGTGTGTTGTGCAAATAGGACAAACATTCAGCCACCAACCTAATAAATGGCCAGTCATCGATCGTTCGACGTTGTCTATCTTAGTGTATCTTCGAAGTGAGAAAGAACTGGTCATTGGGGTAGCTAGAAAGATTAATTCGGAAAATAAGGGTAGACACGTGCGCCGCCATTTATGTGACACGTGCTACTTTCCTCTTCTTCTGTCGATCGTTCGAAGCAGACGTTGAGTCATCGAATCATTTTCCGTTAGCCCCTCGTCAATTTTGATCTTTGATCACGAATCGATCATTCGATCGGCTGACGTTATGTAATTATTAATTTTACCATCAATCTTACCCTATGTGCGATTTTCTTCTTCGCTAAAAGGATTTTCGCTGAAACTACGAGCAATTGATTCCGAGAGCTTGAAGCGTTTTTTGTCCATGAGCAAATCGATGGTAATGTTACCTTTACGTTATCCTTCGAAGAAAAGGTCGACTGCCGAGCCCGTGTGTTTCCATCGCGAAGAATAAAGGTTAACGCGATCCTTCGTGTGGATTCTGCACGGTTTTGCCTGGAGAAAATTCCCAAGACCTCTATCCAATTAAATATTTCAAAAAATCTCTGTTAAACGTTCCATATCTTAGCCCTCTCTTCAATCGAGTTTATCGTAAATAAAGTTTCACGGAAAATTATTCAACTTCTATTCGTTGATCGAATTATATGGAACTAGCGCACAGGAAAGCTTCAATAAAAGGGTTAAAAGTGTGGAATCGATGTCTGTGATAGAATTTTCGACTCGGATGCTACCAAGGATCTATCTGTAGCGGTGTAAATTTCCTCACTCTTTTTTTTTTCTGCGTGACATCGTTTCGCGGCCACGGAAAGTGGCGTGAAGAAGGCATAAAACAACGCGAAGGTTCGCCTATCCGTCGTCGTCGTTCTCTGTTGTCCCTTTCACTGGGAAACCGGCCGCGTGGGAGGCCTGTTCAGGATCTCGTAGTAATTTCAACCAGAACTAGCCTACCTTCGTTCGTCGCTCAGTACCCGCCGGAGTGTCTCTCGAGACCGTTTCTCATAAGTCAGTCGTGAAACGCGATCTAAACTTTCCTCCTAACTTTCCTCCCTTCAACCAACCTTCCCTCGATCCGTCTTTCGAAACTTTCGTGAAAAATGTGTGCTTCAAAAAAAAAAAAAAAAAGGAAAACCTATAATCGTCAAGTATTCCAGTGATACGCGTGTCGTGATCGTTGGTAATTATTACCAAGAATAGGAGTTTGATTAATTCGAAGATCAAGATTGCTTTCATCACAGGGAAGCGGATCGTTGATTTCCCAAGAGATCCAGAAAATCCAGCCTGCTCTGTATAAGAAAATCGTCTGGGAAAAGTTCAGCCTCGTACCAGCAGGATAATTGAATCGCCTCGTAATCAATTGCATAACATTCAACGAAGAGAAAAAAAGAAGAAGAAGAAACAGTAGCTGAAGCAACCACGAAACGTCAGGTTGTTAAACCTATCCATCGTTCCGCGTTCACGCTCATTGGACAATCCTGCGGATCGTGTGGGGTCTTCCTTGCTTTTTCGTTTCATTGTTAGACAAGAGTTGCACAAATCGTGCCGGTGCATCGAGTCACGAAGAAATCCACGCGATACGCCGGGACAGGGATTTCAATTACGCTCGAAGACGGTTAGCATAATTGCCGCCTCGACAGTTCCTGCCAGCCTGTGAAAATTATCGACAATTTTCGTTTACCACATCCAGCTAAGAGCCAGGAACAGAAAAATCAAGTCTCGTATTCCAATTCGTCCCCGTGACACCCGGTGTGTTTCGTTCACGGTCAAGTGCCTTCGGTCCCGACGGCCAACAGGAAGTGCACGGCAATTTCCGTCGAAGGGAACGGGGTTAATATCACATCGTATACATACGTATAGAAAAGCAAACGATACCTCGCCAAGATCACCGAGTTTCGAACCCTTTGTTACGGCTACCTCTTAAATTGCTTACTAGCCTAATATATAAACTCAAGTATCTTTGTCCAATTGCCGTTCGAAAGTTTCCCTTTGAATGACAACTATTTGCTGGCTAGCGATTATAACGGTTCTTAAGTAGCGAAAGGGTTAACTTCTATCGAAGCTGATACATCGCTCGATCGTGGTCACCCGGAAGGACAGTGATGGAGAACGTGTACGTGATAAAGGTGAAGACGAAGCCGCCATTGTCCTCGTTGTACCCGTCCGAGCGTCGTTATTCAGCGTCGACCGTCGGTGGCCTGTCCTTCGTCCATTTCGGTCTAGGCGCGCTGTCCCTTTTGCTGGGCAGCCTGGAGTTATCTCTACAGGGACCGATCCTGTCGATCGCGTGTCTGGTACCGTTCGTGACCGGTCTGCTTGCCTGGAGAAGATGGTACATCGATCGCAACATCGCCATTTTCTTCTACGGTAGCCTGTTCTCATTGATAGCGGCGATACTTTGTTTCATCGCCACGGTGCTCGATATCGCGGCTACGGTCGAAGGTAGAGGGATTTCGTGGTCCACGGAGAAGATTCTTGATCAGCCACGAGATCGTTCTCACCTGGAAGAACGTTTTAACGCGGGTATCTTGATGAACGAGACGATGCCGATCGATGAGGACACTTTTAACTCTACCGGCAGCCACGATCGGGTATCGGACGTCAATCTTTACGCTCCCACGGCTGGAATCGTGATCGATAACATGTCCAACATATCTGGATACATTCTGAGGACTTATACGAACGATTCTGTGGACGATTATCCGAAGAATCCTGGTAATCTTGATGATGAACCTCTGCAACAGGATACAGGAAACTATACCGTCGAAAGTTTGCGAAAGATGAAGGATAGGATGGTGTCATTTTGGAAGAAGAACCACGAGGACACGTCACACGACAAGATTCTGCTCACAGTGAACGTGTTGGTGGCGTCTCTTCTGGAAGCCTTCTGGTCTATGCTGAGCGCAAGGATAGCACTGAAGGGAATGAGGAATCGATTGCCGGAAAGTGGTTACACGAATGGTTCGATTGAAAATAATAAACTGGACGGTACAGTGACTGGGAAAAGGAAACCACCCGCGCCTAGACCGGACATTTTGGACCACGATCGCAAGTTGACTGAAAGTTTGCAGCATTTCAACGCGTTGCACGGCCTCAGGAATTCAGGACCGAGGTTACCTTTGCCAGAATCTAGCAGGGAGTTCAGGGAAAGAGTCGAAAGATTCTTGGCGAACCAGGCGGCCCACAGGGTCGTCGAGGGATCTTGTTCTTGATACGATACTGGACGATAAAAAAAAATCGTAGTTCTCATAATGATTAGCCCTAGATAACTAACCCTGTGCTCCAAGTGTTTCAAGTAACAAATTCGATGCCAAATGTAGCTTTTTAATTTCCTTCATTCTGTTTCTTTCTATTGTTTTATTGTTGTTAATCGTCGTGGTTGTTTCACGAATGTTTGGTGGTAATATTGCTCGTTGATATCTAGGTTAGTAATCTAGGGTTAACGTAGGATATAGGGAAATTTCTTGTAGTTTCTTCGATCTCAGCAAGTGATTGTTTAGAGTAGGTATTTGACCGTTGAAAGACAGATGTTCAGGGTCGTTTTGACCCGTCAAGCTTTTGCTTTATTTTCGTATCATTTATAAAGCTATTTGTCCATAGTTTAGAAAATAGAATAATAATATTTTCGTGACTCGAACAAAATCACCCTGTATTCGTCGTGCAAGGATTAATGTCTCACAATCGGTTCCGAGAGCACCAAAATCATGGATTATACACATGTATTTATCAAACGTCGAACGAACGCAATGAAAAGATCCGTGTAAGAATAGCCGTTAATTTTTCCTCGTTTGCCAGCTCGTTAATTAACTCGAATCGGTAGAAATGTACTGTTAAATGCACTGTAAGTAATTTGTAAGTAAATTGCGTCTGGCAACAATTGCAACACAACTGCTATACTGTTACTGCTTGTTGCTGTTACCGAACCAACGATTCAGACGCCTGAGTGGATACAGTTAAAGAACGGTAGCCCGTTTTGCTAACGAACCTTCATTCGAAAAGATCGTATCAACCGCGACACGATCCTAGAAAACACTTAATTGCAATTTATTAACGTCAGTCGTTGCTATATTGTTCCCCTGGTCTCTGGTTAATTAAACGATTGAGCTTACAGCATCGGGTCGTCACGGACTCGTTGCCGGTCAAATGGATCCCTAAGAGTGGAAGCTTTTGATCAGAACGATGCGTTACACTTTTGTAAAACCGTGTCCAAGAATAACAATAGGTTGTAATAAAAAGTAATTTAATAATAGTAACAGTTAACAATTGTTTTTTTATTAGGTTGCCAATTGAATTCGCGACCTTCTCATTTTTTTCCCCCTCTACTGAGTTATTAATTAAAACTCAACAAATAACAATTTTTCCAATTAATCTCTTGCAATATTTGCGATAACTTTTCAATTTTTTTTTCTTTTTTTGCGTTAAAATTCGAATAATTTTCACACCGAACACACCTATAGTTGTCAATCTAATATTCAGGTAAAGCGAAAAAAATGTCGCTTTTTTTGTAACACTTGGATGCCTTTTTCCAGTCAAAGCAGCCAGAATTTTATAAAAGAGGTCGAAAAGTTGTGGAATTATCTGTTAGAATAAATATTATGTATTTTTCTTTTTTCTCTTCTTTGCAATTGCGGGGGAAGGTCGTGAATAATTCCGAACGGCCAATCAAGATAACGTAATTTCTAATCACGCTCATTCATTGTTCCGTGCCGTTTGTTGAACTCGAGTAGGCGAACGGATGGTTTTTCGTGGCTGTCGCCAACGATCGATCTAGATTACGGGAAATCAACGTGAACGTACAATTGGCCAGAGTTATCGTGTGTGCACTGTGCACACGTTCTTGCGAAAGTTCAACGATCGTGGTACGTGTTGCGAAAGCCCATAATCTGATATTGGGCAACTCTCGGAGAGCGCGGGAGTTCTCCAAGAAAATTGCTGACAATAGCTACGCTGGCTATAGATCCCTGGATCGCATTCCTTTTTAAATGCTTGCCTGGGTGTGTTTCAGTGACATATAGATCGCGATTAAATCGTTCGTCGAGAACTGTCCGCGTCGGTTTTTCTTTCTCTTTTAACTTTTAACCCTTTGCTTCAAACTCCTTTGGCGTCGTTTCGGTGAAGCATTGTGATTTTAGTTTTATTTGTATTGGAACGATAATTGATTGCTTAACAGTGATAACCAACGTCTTGAATATTAGTTAACTTAATATCTTGGATAATTAACAACGCAGCTAAGTAATTAATTTACCATACTAATTGTAAGTCTAATATTTATTTAACCTTCGATGAAAATGACGAATTTTTGCAACCTAAGTTTCTTCTGAATGCCACGACCCAAGACGATCCGAAGAGGAAAAATGAGATTTCTTTACAAAACAAAGCTTTATTCTTAATAATTGTCAATTACATCGCTCGACAATGTATCAGACTCGCTACGTAATCGCTTGTTAAGGTACACTTTATTCGAGTTAAACAACGTTAAACTACACCCCTAAAGCTGGCCTTGCTTTCATTCACTCTCGAATCGTGATTATAAAATATGAACGACTATAATGAACGGTTTTAGTCAACGGTTGTGTACAAAAGTCGGTCGTTGAAAATCTTCTTTCTTTTCCGCTACATTTGTCCTTGGTCCACCTGGATTGTGTATTGTTCTTGAGATTCACGGCTCTAAAAACGTAAATGAATCTAAGACGAACCGCAGATTAAATCTCGTCGAGCACGTTTTACGAACGTTTCATATTTAACTTTGTGCTCGACGATCGAGAAAAGGCAGTGAATAGAATTTAACACTTTGACGATCACATTGTTTCTTTTTCTTTTCATTCTTCTTACATCGAAAAAAGGGATCATCGAGAGAACCAAGTTTCGGAGTTTCAATAAAGTACACCGTGAAATGATTAGTCTTGAAATAGGTGATCAGAACACGATAAGAAATACAGTGACATCGGCTGTCAAAGTGTTAACGACGAACCGATCGTGAGCGAATCGAAACGTATATCGTTCAATGATAAATACTTTTGCGACGATTAGCGCCTAAGTGCGAAAAATCGAGCTGACACCTAGCAAAATATTGGCAAGAGTAAAGCACACACGTTTGTACATGGACGTTTCTATACGAGTCGCCAAGGAAATGATATCCGTCCAACGGCACAACATTGTTTGCGAAAAAAAAAAAAAAAGAAAAAACCATTTGAAAAATTTGTTCCATCTTACGGATACCGTTTCGTCGACGCGTCACCTATGAAAACTAATTATCTCTTTCTCTATGTACGATTCAAGATCAACGTTACGAACAACATCGGGCGACATCGTTTTATAATTAAGAAAAATACATTGCTAAAGTAGGATTTACTTCGTCTTACTCGCGCAATCCTTTGTCAGACTTGTGTTAACGCGATATTATCCTCTAAACGGTTAAACGGTTCACGTCTTAAGCTAATCGTACCACGAATCACAAACGCTTACACTCTATTACAAACATGGTAATTTTAGATTTGCACTCTTATCACCATCTTTAATATTCTACACTCTACACGATCATCCATCTAGTTCGAGGCAGTTCGATTCACTTGGGAAGAACATCTCCAACGTGTGTACAACGATAGGCTAATCGGAGACGATCCCTTCGTTGATCCTTGAAAAATAAATTCTGCCGTGTCGAGGCTCGGATCATACAATAATACTTTTTCTCCCGTCTGTTTTCTCTTGTCAGAAGTTTCATTCAGATTGATTACGCTCAAATTCCAGATTAAATTGAGTTTGACAAAATTTCAGATTATCACGCGTTGACGGTCAAATATTCAAATAATTAGCAAAAGATAAAAGATGGCAAACCGTGATCAGTGTTAACCCTTTGCCTCCGAGGCACCATATTTAATTTATCGGAGTATTCTGAAATGCGAAATTTCAGTTTCACCCGTATCGAAATATAGCAAATTAAAGAAGGGGATAAAAATCAACAGATTCGCAAATACAATATTTCTAACACTTTTCTTTCAATATAGCTGGAAAATTAGATTAGACCCGATTACGTCGAAAAATGTTTCGAGTGCAAAGGGTTAATATAAAGTCAAGAATGTTAAGTACCAAGCTGAAAGCTTAAATTTGAAAAATTAATCGATTCTATTCTCAATAATTTTGATAGTTTCCCACGTCCGAACAAAATTCGCATGAAACGATGCAAATATTAAGAATAAGAGCGTAATCAGAGCCAAAATGGAAACGAACTCTACCACCTTTCCTTCGAACAATCTTATTCGATCTAGAAACGCAATCACACGTTCACAGGCCGAACGTTGTCGTCGGATTGTTGTTGTTCACCGCTTTGCCAGCCAGAATCCAGCGTCGTCGAATCGCTCAAGCAACACTGAGGCGTTTCCTCTTCCTGACTGCTCCTGTAGTCCCTGTAATCCCTTTCTCTTCCCCTGTCAGCCTCTTCCTCCCTGAAGTATCCAGAAGTCGCCGGACCTTCTTGCAACTGTTCGTCGTCCTTCGACGCGTAATAAGTGTATCTACCTTGTTGGATGACTTCGTACTGAGCATCTGGAGCTAGAAAGGGACCCCTGGCGTTTCTGGGTTCGTCGTTGTTCGCGTAATTATCCGACGGTATGTCTCCGTTTTCTGACGGCAGAGGAAGAGGCATCCTGGATCTCTTTGAGAGTTGTCGTTTGCCCAAACGTGCAGCCAGGTAATCCACACCTTCCGTATGCTCGGTGCCTTCTTTGTCCACGGCCAAATCATAGAAACTGCTCTCCGGGCCGCAACAAGAGGACACGTCGCCGAAATAAAGTTCGCTTTCCGATTGTTTCGGACCGGGATTAGCTTCCTGTTGGAACGCACTATTTTCTACGCCTTTCAGAGGTTTTCTGCTTCTCCTGCCCTTCATCGTACCCTCGTTTCCACCTTCTGGGTCGGTGCTGTTCGATATCTCCTCAGCGTTCTCGTAGTTGTCGGATGGACGTTTCGTGGATCTTGATCTGTGGTCAGCGGCGACGGTGTTCAAGCCTTGCGAATAGAATATTTATTCTTAATACCTAAGAAACCAGATTTGCTAATTTAATTGACCCTTCGTTCACCTACCCTCGTTGTTTTCAAAATTCTCAATTCTTTTCGTGATTCTCGGCCTCTGTTCGGTCACTTGCGGCCTCCTGGCCGGACTGTTAGGATCGCTATAAGGCGGTGGAGGACCCCATAACGGTACAGGAGCCTCGAGAACGCTGTAGGATGCCGTGCTAGGCGTGTACGGTCCGTTTTGTGCATTCAGAACCGAATAAGGGCCGCTAGATTGAGAATTCAGCACGCTGTAAGGACCATTGGTGTTTTCTACGTTGGCCTCGGTTTGTCTGGACTGCGTGTGAAATCCGTAATTTGAATCGGGACTCGGTGCCGGACCTCTGGACCTGGACCAAGGTAATCGCCATCTTCTGCAAAATCAACAAGAAATATGTATACTCGATGAATCTATTTAAAGAACAAAAAGTTTACAAAGTACTGGCAATGGTAAGTCGTCGAAGCTGACAAGTTTCACCGATAGGGTTAACAGAGAACATTTTTGAAACGGCGAAGCAAAACTTGTAACCTTTCACGAAAGTACGCGAGGGATACGGTCGCAGGTTTTTGCGACAGGCTGAAAAGAATGGCTCGTTCGTCATAGCGTGTTTCCGAGACGAAGAAATCTCTCTCCTTCTAAATGTCAGAAGCAGAATGCCGGTTTAATTAATGCCATATATTAGCGGATTACAAGAATACAATGTGTTCCCCCACGAGCCGGGATCGTTGGCTTGTTTACGAGTTTATTGCACCCCTCGGCACCGATATTCGTGACATTCGTGAATGAAATCTATTGAATATGTATCGTTACGCTCCACGGCGAATGTATCGGCCGCATTTGAATCGCATCAATAATTTCTGAATGAAGCTGGGTCACGGGAAACGGTTCCATGTTTTAAATAAAAGCGTTCGTGTAACCAGATAGGACGGTAAATTTGGAGATGGCGCGGAAAATAAAGTGGCCAATAATAGTGTCCCAGTTCCCCTTTAAACAGTTTCTTATATTGTTCAGGTACGGCACGAATTTAAAGCCAGATAGCGCAGTCTTTGTCACTAATCTTCAAAGGATTGCAAACAATATTTGTTAGGTGAGCGAGCCTGGGCAGATAGGCGGGAAGATCCCTCGTTGGGTTGTAAAACCAAGATGGGTAGGTAAGACACGTGCGACTACGCGCCAACAACGTGCTATTGCGTAGTTGGTTTCGTATTTTGTTTCTTAGACTAATCACAGTCGCAGTCGAAGGGATTTGTGCAGAATTTGAGGAGTCTGTCTTCATCGCCATTGGCTGAGTGAATTTTTTCTCCGTGGCTTCGTGACATGCCCTAGGTTGGGGGGGTATATGAAAAAGAGTGGGAAAGCGAAAGGGGATGTGATGGACCTTGCAGGTAATGTCCACCCTGGAGAAACCCACGAAGAGAAACAAAAATGCCGCCGGAAGGATAATTCAGGTCTGACCCGAATCGTCATAAACAGACCTGAGCGTGTTTATGGCCGGTCAACTTGTAATTACTTGTGACTCAGACAGAGACCCTGCGTATTTTCTAAACCTATACCTTATTTTATGATCACTAAACTAACATAGCCTACGTATTTATAAAATTCATCGTTGTTACGATATATTTATTTTAGAATAAATATACTTTAGTATATTTTATACCCTTCAAACGATAAAACAAAATTAGCGTACCTGGATGGTGCCAGATCAGGGTTCGGCGTGTATAGGTTTCCGGGTGTCTGTGCCCACCATGGTCCAGCGCCTCCACAGTCGTTGCAACATCCGCAGGAACCAGTCGCCGGTCCCACGGTGCCTCCTTGACCGTACAGGGATCTACATCTGAGCTCCAACTGCTCCCAGTACATCTTCTTCTTCTCGTGACTCAACAACTGGTACACCAGCATGCACGAGAATATGCAGGCCAGGATTCCAGCTACCGAAACGCCGAACAGTGCCCTCAAGCAGGCGTGCAGAGCACCGTGTACCGCTTCGCAGTGAGGCGTGCCTTCGAACAGGACTCCAGGGTCGCCTTCCGGTGCCCCGTAACACGTGCACGACCTGTTTCGAGTTGTAAAACATTCTTCCAGTTAACTGTTTCATTTTTGTTTAATTTAACATCTACAAAGTTTAGTATCGAGTATTTAAGTATCTAAGATCGTTTGCGTTGAAATGAAAATTGATGGGCCATCCAAACACGAAGAATATGGCATTCAAAATGATAAAAGTAAACATACTGTTGATAACTTGTTAATAATTTGTCTGGAAACACGTACCTCGCCTTCACGGTATAAACGCATTTCCGAAGACCTTGCAGCCGAGACATGTGTATCACTGTGGTGGTAACGGTGACGAGAACGCATACCAACGCGCATACCACACCAACAGAGCCGCAGACCTTCATCTATGAAAAATTTATATACTTATATTAAGAAGAAAGTTGTTAATGCTCTGTTTGTAATAATTACCACGTGCTTACCAGAAGTCCGTATCTGTGCTTCCGCCTGGCGAGCAGCATCGTGAACAGGCCCATCAAAATTAACTGCAAAAGACGTTAAAAAAGATCGGAAGATTATTCATTCGTTCGATGATTCGTTAACTCTTGCGTAAGAAGTTTGTCGCCCACACAAGAATAAAGCATAAGGTCGCGAGGAAATTGAACGGTGCGTCGCTGTCCACGTAAGGTCGATCGATAGATTCCGATCTCTTACCATAATGCCAGGAATGTAAGATGGTACAGTCTCGAAGAGAGCCAGACTGGCCGTGTGGGCTGAAAGGACCGCGTGTACCGCCAAAAAGAGGCTGCCAACCGCGGCGCTCAGCCCGCCACAAAGGCAACAAAGGACAACGTACTTCTTGCAGCAACCACCCTCTCCTGTATGACCTGTAATACAAACCGTTAATGATAGACCAACGATTAACCCTTTGCACTCAAAGTATTTTTGGACGCAAGCGGATCTAATTTAATTTTCCAGCTATGCTTCCAGAAAGCAATAATTGCACTATGCTCAATAATTGAAAAGTGTTCGAAATATTTGAGAATCTGTTTATTTTTATTCTCTTCCTTAATTTTCTATATTTTGATACGGGTGAAAGTGAAATTTCGCATTTTAAAATACTTGGATAAATTAAATACGACCCCTCAGAGGCACCACTCGAGTGCAAAGGGTTAATTAACCCTAATCAAAATTTCGTTAATACATATTGTGGTTATTACGAAAATATTCCGAATACCTAACTTCTAGAACGCTCAATAGCTATTTGTTAAGTCGCCACCTAAATTCGCGACTCTTTCACCGTTTTCCTTTTCCAGTAGGATTGCAATAATTTTGCAAAGAAATGTTTGAGGGCCATTTCAGTTACCAATTGGGTATCGCATCCGATGATTTAGGTTTCGTAAAATAAGCTTCGATGGAGGATTGGAAGAGTTAAAAGGGGTATTCGAAGAGACCAGTAGGACGTTTCGAAAAGAAAATCTTTGATCAGCTTTGAGAATGAAAAGGGGGACTTTCGAGATTGATAAAATCTTCGAAAATCGTTTGAAAAGGATCTCTGAGAAACACGAAATAGCTGGAAGGATATTTTTCGATGGCGAAACGGAATCTTTTGTAAACGACTATCGACCCTTTTCGGATGAAAAGGTCCTGCACGACTTAGATTTCTCCTTTCACGTTGCGTGAGAACCTAACAACGGTTAGGCCCAGATTTAACCAGAACGAGAAACGTGCCTTCAACGAGATTCCTGGTATTTTACTAACGCGATGATTACCTCTTCTATCAATTGGTTAGAAACATCGTTCGACGATGCTTCAGTTTGCCGGGGAGCTCTTTTTATTTTCTTCATTGAAATCCTATCGCGTGTTGAATTGCATTTCAAACGTGAAGATATCGCGTTGAAACGCGTCGTTGAAAATTGACCGAACGGTATGCAAAGCGTCGTAGAAAGCGTTATTTTTTCTTTGGCGGCCAGGTATTTCGTTTTCAATCATCCCGGCTCTTCAACTTTTATTGTCAAAGCTCGCAATCGAGCCGACTACGGCCTATTGAAAATACCTTCGATGAATGTCGAGCGGTGCAAGCTATGTCTCTTCAAAGACAATGGCCGATCCTCTCTGTCTGTTGGTAGAGAGAGTCGACAGAGCTGAACTTTTTAATCAGGTTTCCCATTAATAAAGGAGGGTACTGTGCCTTTCTATAGCACGGCTTCGAGAACGAGTGTAGAGATCATCTTCTGTAATTAAAAATCTAATTATTTTTTCTGCCGACCAGTAAAATCCTCCCAGATCATAGGACCGACGACGTCCAATTGGAAACGGTTCTGTTGAAACAGAAACGGTGCACGATTCCAATCATGACAATTTCACTCAATCTTTCGAAATTTGTTAGATAATGTTTAAAATAGATTTAAATTCGTATACCATAATTTTCACGTTTCCTGTTTATATTTTCTCACAGCCCGAGTCATTGTTAACCGAACGAACAGCCATTGAGCGATAAATTCGAAGACTGTATTTGTGGAAACTGGTTCCTTTCGGATTTGTGTGTCAGCCTTTCGGTCTCAATGGACCAAAAATCTTTTTCCATGGTTCCTTACGCAATCTTGCTTTCGCCGTTCTATTGAAACCAGCGTAGAAATCGCTTTTATCGAATGCCTTCGACTACCTGCTATTTTTTCCTGAATGCAACCGGACAAAATTGCCGGCTAAACTGCACCTGTGCTACCTGGACAGGTACAGTTACGATTCGAGCCTGGCATTTAAACGTCAACTCGCGAATGAAATATGTTTTCAAACCATGTTCGCCAGTTTTCGTGTAAAACGTATATCCTCTACCGTCCGTCCCGATTCCAATCGAATTGAGAAAACTATTTCGATTTCCGACCTGTCGAAGTTGAATTTCAAAAGATTTTATCGTACCATCTCCGGACACGCTGTTCAACGCGTGTTTTTATTAAGAAACTCGTCGATATCTATTTATACGGCAACCTTTCGTCATCCACGTGACCTTCCACGCCGATGTAACAGATTTTTTTTTTACCATGTAAAAATAGAACGTGTACGGCGGAAGACAAGTGTCTGAAACGAAGTCCTCTGTATCGGTTTGAAACAAAGTTGCGTTAGCCCTTTGAAAAATTTGAGCGTCTAATTTGAACCCTCGTCCTACGCAAAATTATCGATACTTTCATTACAATTGAGTAAACAAAATTAGTAGTGGTAAATTTCTAATTACCATTACCAAAGAACCACGGTTCTTTGATGATAGTAAAAATTTGGAAAATAGTGTGAAAAATTAGATTCTAATCAAATCTATCGATCATCCAACATTTAATCCAATCGCCTTTTATAAATGTTTCGCAAGTTTGGGTCACGGTTGACCCTGTTCGAACGATTAAAATGCATGTTTAACGTTTCGAGGGGAATTAATTATCGCAACGGAGTCGACTTAATGGAATGGCTAACTAGAAGATTACGCGGTTACGCGGCTCAACGACGTAGACAGAACGGGGTTTGCAGGATTGATAAATTAACAAGAAGGGGTTAATCGGCATACCGCAGGGGTGAGGGTAATGCGATCTCGGGAAGTGCGCGTGGTTTGGCGGATGCGGCAAGTGGGAATGCGAGTGTGCCGCCATCGTGAACGGATAGCCCTGGTTATCCATCTCCATTTCCGTTCCGAGTCGACATCGCACTATCTGTAGCACCGGATAACCATCCATCTTCTTTCTTCTTCGACTTATTCTTCGCTTATCCGTCTTCGTTCGTCGACGATTTCGATCCTTGCTCCCAAAGCCGGAGCACGTGCTGCTCACGATCAATGTTTTCCCCTCGCACAAGTGTCAGATCGTTTCATTCACACAACTTCGAGATTCTTTAAGCTGAGCAATCGAAGATGAAAAATCGCGGCACGCACTAGTGTCTTCTGTTCAGATGGCACATGGACTACGTTTGCGCATCTCGCGTCTTCGATGGAAGGGTTCACAAGATTCTCAAGGTCAACCCTTTGCCGTCCACTTTCTCATCGATCGGTCCACGATATTATTAAGACGATACAAAAATCACCAGCTTGTTCGCACGAAATGTCAGAGATTCGGGTGCAGCGTGTTCCGTGGACGAACGTCGGTGCACAACAACTGGAGAGCCCGCACGCCGAGGTGTCCCACAGGTGGTGGTGGTGGTGGCGATTCGTAAGCCAGGGGTGGGCCTTTGGAAATCCTTTTGAAAGAAGGCCGAAAACGGCATTCTTCTCGGTTAGCCAAGTCTCGCCGGAACGTTCAGATTAACGTCACCGAGGGTGAAGGTAACGTGGCTTGTTGTTCGATTCGTGGCAGCATTCTTCGACACGATGCTTCTGACTCTCGGTTGAGGGGAGCATCGACTGGTCGATATAACGTCACGATTCTAGCGACCCTATGCGGTCAGGGGTTGAAATCGTAGCCAAGGGTTGTTAGAATCGGTGAACAGCGTCGATAACGCGTCTCGGCTATTGATAAGAAGGACTACGATCGATAGTGGGCGAATTCTTCTTGCTTGATATTGCAGATGTCGCGAAGATCTTCGGTTGAAACGACTAAGTGTGGAGCTATGGGCTACCTTCCTAACAAACTGACTTCAGGAAACACTGTCCGACCGGGTGACATGCTTGCTTCGAACGGAAATCGAGCGAGGGTGAGAGGTGTACCTCGAACGGAAACGATACTGCTTATCCACCATTCAAATTGACAAGCTTGCGTGATGGAAATATCGATTCTCTGTTGCGATAAATGTTCCGCTCGATTAACAAGTTATCACTTTTGCTGCCGATTGGAAAAGTGTGGTTCGCCAGAAATTTAGTTTAGCTTTTTGTAACCAGAATTTTCTATGTTAACGAAAATATACGATAAAGTGTATTTAGAAATACGTATTCCAATACTCTGTATATGTTACCGTGAAGCTACACGAGCGCATAGAGGGTTGAACAGTCTCGCATTGAAATTATTTGATGTATTTATCAGGGAAACTTTGAGATAAGAAATTAAGGTATTTTGTCAAGTTTATAGAGAAGAATATTAAGAGGTAGGAAATACTTACATTGATTGACAGACGTTGTTTCGTATCGCCTGGTTGGTCTAGGGGGTGGCCGAGGAGGAAGCGCAGGGGGTTGATGCGTTCTCGATGTCACTTCAACGCCACCGTCGCTCTCACCCTCTTGCCCTCTCTTGTTTCCGCCAGTTTGCACTACGTGACACTGACATTTGCTCTTCGACGGAGCCGATACCTACACATCAAAAGCGTCGTATTGTAAGAAGATTTATGGGTCGAAGAAAAGTGAATGATTAATCAAACAAACAAAGTGCAAAGGATTAATATACATATATACATAAACACCTGTATGGAATCAACTCCAATGAGGGACGAGTTTTTGGTATCGTTGCTCTGCGGATGCTGATGACCGTGACTATGAAGGTGTCCATGATGATGGCTATGATGTTCCAGACTCGACGGTGCCCTGTCTCTTTGTCGGGCATCAGGATGATTCGAGTGTAGCTGGTGCATTTGTTGCAAGTGATGATGATGATCGTGAACGTGATCCAAACGGCTATGGGTCCTTGTGTTGGCGTTCGACGAGGAAGACTCGCACGATATACCCGAACTGACATGATGATGATTCACGGTCGAGTGTCCAGTTAGGCTACCCGAAGAGCTGCCATGATGATGGCTGGCAAGCGGCGTGGTGGACAGACTGCTGTTGGCGTTGACCACGTGTCGATGGACAGCCGGTGAACCTCCATGGTTCAACATGCTCGAATTCGAGGAAGCTCCGCTCATGGCGCTCGAGGTGCCATGATGATCGCTGGAGAATCCAGAATTCGAAGGATAATGACTGGTCAGACTAGCACTACCAGCCAGACGATGATGGCTCGTCGGCGAGGCTCTGTGGCCCATCGTGGTGGACGCAGGATTCGGATGATGATGGGTGGCTGGATTCGTTGTTGCGGTTTGACTCGAGCCAGACCCAGTCAGAGGACCAGAAGCCCCGTGAACGTGGCCCAGACTGGCTGGCAGATTTCCATGATGGTGTCCTTGGGGACCATGAGGATGATGGACTGTCGCCGGTCCGTGATGATGCGTTACGTTCGTGGTTTTCGTATTTCCGTGATGATGATGAGTGTGCTGACGTTGGTGCTGCTGAAAACCCATCAGTCCGTCGGCAACGTCCAAATTGCCACCGGGCCGAAAATTGTCCGCGTGTTTGTGAACGTGGGCGTGGGCATCGGCGTGAAAATGCCCGTGTACGTTTCGTTCCGGCGACGCGGGCTCGTGATGGTGCTGATAAGGATTCAAGACCTGCTGAATGTTCTTCAGCTTATCTTTAGCCGAGGCGGTCTGCTTTGGCGATAAACCGGCGTGCTCGTCGAGCTGCTTGTCCAGATCCTTCGCGGACGTCTCGAGCAAGGCCGTGCTAGACTCCAGCAAAGGGCTAGGGCTGGAAGTTAGGCTATGTTGGTTGTCCTGCAAGTTGCCGGATTCCTGAACTCTTCTAGCGGCCTCGAACGCCAAGTTTCGTGAAAGATCCAAGTTTCTCGGGCTACACGAGAGATTGTGACCGTGTCTGGAGAGAATCGCGGTCTGGCCGTCCAAGGATCTCGCGGCAGCCTGATGCTCCAGGATATCCACGCTCCTGGCGTTCTCCAAACTGATCTGTTGGCTCTCTTGATGAGACAACGGGCTATCCAGTCTTTTTATCGGCTCGAAAGCGTTCTGCAACACCTCCAGACCTCTTGGCAGTTCTTGGCTGTTGGAAATTCTTGTACTACCCACGCCCCTCTCCGCTCTTTCCCTCTGTGTCCTTATAGAATCCATGCTGCTCATCGCGGAGCATTGGCAAGGGTGTTGCGGACTTTCCGGAACGTCCAAGTCGCTGGTCAGTTGTGGCTGGGACATTTTAATACCTGAAACACACGACCACGATCCAGTTAACCGGACGAAACCAGCCGCCGATTAATTATCTTGGAACTATCGAGTCGATCAACGATCCTGTAACCAGTTCTCGTCGATTAATCGTCCTAGCTAAGGTGTTTACTCTTTCGCCCATGATTTTGTCTATTTCTGTTTATCATTATGATTATATAAGATATATTTAATATTAGAATCTTTGTTTCTTTCTTTCTTTTGAAATTATTTTCGGATAAAATTTATAGAAGATTACCATTTAGTTTGAAAGGGTTAAGAGAGGTATGCGAGTCGTGGAGGCGATTTGTTTTCCACGCAGTCGCCTCGTTGAACTTGATAAATCGACCAGGATGGCGCAAAACAGCGGGAATCCGCGTAAACGTTCGATGCTCGCGTAAGAAAAATAATGGCGACAATTTTGCCCTTATACCGGCTTGAAAATCGACATTGACGTTTTGTCAATGATCCATGAGTGTCTGACGAATGGCCGAGGGGCTAACGAATCGTCCAATTATCACGCAACGTGGGGTCCGACTGCGGGTATCGTGTCCGTTCCGGATACGGAAACGCGGTAAAACTTTCGCAGCTTATTAGCGCCTTCCGTCGTTAAAACTTTCCTCGAACTTGTGTATAAATATCCTCGACGAGTATTAGGACGAATCTTCTCGAGTTGCGACGAGTGGGCTATTCACCGTTCGCCATTGTACTTATTCGAAAAGAATTCCACCCTCTAAGTTCCTTCGTATCGCCTTGTTAAGAAATTGTTACGAATCCCGATAATAAGCACCGTCGTAAACCATTGTTGCAATATTATTTTTCCACAAAATCTGCAGAAAGTTCGCCCCGTTATGGAGCGATTCAATCACTGGATGCCGTTTCACGTTGCGTTCTACGAAACCGTAGATACTTCATTGGCTTGATTATTATCGATCTTCCTAATTTCCACGTTAAAACGTTGTATTATATATTATCGGTCCGGTCATTAGCCATTAGCGTTTGACGCGAGGCAGGATTATTTAACGGCTGGCTTTGAAGAAAATCTGCTTAGGCTAATGGACCCTTTGGCGAAATCGATCGTCGAATCGGTTGCTCCGTCTTTAAGTTCGCTACACACTTGGACATGGTTGTAGCAAATTACACCATTTTTTTCTATATTAATTCCTGACTCTAAAATTTGCATCGATTTATAGGCCTTGTTCTGATAGGAGAAAGAAATAGACGCGTTTCGTATCGTTGGATAATAAGACACCGGTACTTTGGATAAATGAACTTCGACGTACGAATCCAAAATACGTCCAGGTCGAGTACGCACCTGGACATTTATTTTGAAATTGACTCACGACTGTACAATCTGGATTGTAGAAGCTCAGTTTTGGCAATAGAATGAAAGTTACGCGTTTAACGTCGGTTAAGAGATCGGTACTTGGGATAAGTGGTTATCGTGGCATGAGGTTAAAATATTGCGACCAGGTGTGTACTAGGCTTTAAGCACATTCGGTATCCGAGCATCTAGTTGCGACGAGCAGCTCGAAGTAGTCCTGGTAAGTACAGGACGGTGAGGTCCCGGCCACTCGCATTCCTCGTATCTCGTTATACGAGTGCAAACGCTTCGAAGGCCACGGTCAAGTTCGATGCCGATGGCATTGCTCGGACTCGGTTCAGTTTTTCTCTCGTTCGATGATCTCCCGATCGCTCGAAGAATGGGAATACTTCGCGGCACGTGGATTTAATTTCGTTCACGCAGAAAACCGACAGATACGCGCACCACCGACGTGCCCCTCCTTCAGGGGCTCCCACTCCTCTCTTCCAGACGATTCTCGACCAACGTGTGTCGGGATATATTCGTGAAATCGATGTAAGTTCGTAGACCGTGAGATACCGTAACCGTTCGAACAGTATTTGAAGATATCCAGAGAAAGGGAAAGCGATTTCGACTTTGGAAAAGATTAACGGGCAACCTTTATCGAAACGTTTTGGTGCTGTTAATTTCTACCATTCAGATAAGCTATCTAACTTGGTCCTTTTGCTACGAATACCGGTTCCCCCGTCACTGGCAAACGCAACGCCTGTGTCAACAGTTGCCATCCTCTGCCACGAAATCCTCCGGCACATCCGTAACTTTGGAACGCAATTCATTTGGCGTGTATTAAAAAGTTTCCTACTCGTTAACGATCATCGGTAGCATCGTGAGAAGTTTCTCCGAGGCTTTAATTATTTTTTTTCTCCCGCACGCGATAGAAGATATTTCAAGAGATAGCGTGCTGCTCACCTGCACGATCAAATATTCAAGTGTTCCCGTCTGCCGGATCCTCTCAATCACTGTCTCCCGTTGACGCTTCTTCCGCATGCCCGACGATCGTCGCACGGACCCGAACACCAGCCCGAGACTCTATTTTCGACGCCGTGTCCCTGTTCCTTGCTCTTCCCACTGGAATACTGGCTCGCGTCGTTCGACGTGAGCATTTTCAAATCACGGCCACGCGACCTGGCGCCAAAAATCACCCACCAACACCACCACCATCAAACACTCTCACCGCACTCAACGATTTGTCTGGTTAATTGGATTTCGAGCGTCGTTTCGGGTCGCGTAATCGCATCGTGTACAAGGGGCACGGCACTGGTACAGGCAACGAGGCAACAGGACGATCCCACGGAGACGAGCGAAAACGAGCTGGGAAGAAAGGAAGCGACGAGGATTGGATCGGAGCGCAATATCGTGAGAGACTGCTGGTGCCTTCCACCTTCACTGGCAGCCGTTCTGCCTTGGAATGTGCCTTTGCCCCCTCGAGCCCCTCTCCACTGCTGTACCGGGCCTGAAGCCCGACCGAGGGACCCTCGGGGCCCCGGTACTCGTGTCCCAGCCCCCGCCATGCCCCGACCGTCGCGTCGATTTCGTTCTTGGGACCAACGGTGTCAGGCCCACCCACTCTTCTAGCCCTCCATTCCACTCGCTTGGTAGGGTAGATCGTTTCGTCTCGTTCAAACATGTCGATCAGGGCCGTATCCTCCACGAAATTTCTACTTTATGTCCTATCTCGGTTGCTTTGCGCATGTTGGGTACAATTAGGTGGTTGGACAATTTCTGCGAACTTAGGTACTCTCTAATCCGTTTGAACAAAGGGCAGGGCTTGAAACCTTGCTACGGATTAGCTGGTGTACAGTACAGGTATGAATTTACAATTTATGAATTCAGAAGTGTGATTTCCTAGGAGGGAGTGTTAAGACAATTGGCGTCTATTGGCACGGACCTGATTGTTCGTTAAATATAATTACACAAATGTCTGTGCTAACTGATTCTCCGGAAGAATACTCTCTTATCGAGCGAGTCTGTTCAACGCGAACGGTCTCTAACCGATCGATCGTTGGTTTCCAGCGTCCCAGCGTCGATTTTACAACGTTTGATTGCACAGTGTCTTAGTAGGAACAATCAAGGGATATTGATGAACGGTTAACGTTACGCGAATGCGTTGTCAAGCAACGTTAATTGTTTGATTGTAGCCGAGCTGAACGCGATGCGCGAAAGTGTAACGCGATATTGGTTATCAGCGCAACTTTGAATGGGTCATCGAAAAAGGGAACGGCAGCTGGAACATAAATGGACGGTTACTTTTCACGGTCGTTCGACCGCGGCTCGCTCCGCATATATGTAAATAACCGATGCTGGAAACAATGGGGATGGCCAATGGCGGTGTTTACCGAAATAACATGGAAGCGCGAACGTTTATGGCCCTCGGTCCATACGAATGTCCGTTGAACGATTGTTCCTGTATCGAAGGTGGACAATGGAGATCATGAATGGCGAAACATTCAGAATATTCAGGGCTTTTCGAATATTCATTGCAATATTACTTTCTTTTCCCCAATTGTTCTGCAGCGTTTTTGTTTCTGTACACCATTTGGACATCGTGGCAATCTTACGGTGAAATTTAACCCTTGAAATTGATCTGTAATTTACTTGTATAAGTTACAAGCAAAAAGTCGCATTATCAATTTATGAAAAATAGGAACAAAGATGGACCTAGGTCTATACTGACCCACTCCTGGCCCGCCAAGGTAACTATTATGCAACGAAGAAGTGTCAGGTATCGAAAACAATAATTGCGCGTTTATCATTTATTCGTTGATTGCGATACGGGTCCGTATTCTTCGGGACGGTGTTGCGAGGAGAAAGAAAGAAAGCATTCTTCGGGGACAATGGGCAGCGTAATTAAGGGTCAAAAGATTTTTTTTTAGCTTCATTAATTACGCGAACACTTCAAACGATGCCATTATCATCTTCAGAATGCTGCGAGCGAAAAAAAGATTGTGCCGCTATATGCATAGTGTAGTTTCGTTCCTCCTTCGCTTCGGAGCCATTTTTCTGATTCAATTCGGGGATTGAGAGAGATGAATAATGTACGAGTGTCTTAATTGCGACAGACTCGTAATTATATTTAGAAAAAAATGATAAATGAAGGTTCTTTATTTATGTTCAGTTTTCACCTTGTTATTTATGTGATGAATATTGTTTAATTAATGTAATGTCTGTTTTACATTTTTCAATTTCAATTAAAATTATATTTCTTTTTGCTACACACTTTAATTTAATTCTTTTTTTTTTTATATTAAACTGATGAAATATGGAGTGTATGCATAAAAAAAAAATAAGATCGATATATTTTTCAACATTTTTGGAAAAAGAATTACAGTTTAGATTTAGACGGTCGATAACTCGCGGGAATAATTTGAAATAGATACATATTTCGCGCCGTTGCCGTCAGGTGGCGCCACAGGGACCCGCCGATTGGTCGAACGTTTGATTTGACGTTTTCTTTCTCAAAACTCTTCGTTGACGCGAAGTGGTGCACGTGTCTCATTAATTGCAAGTTAATTTGCTTGAATTACTTTGGAAAAGTTTGTGAACATTCGAATTGTGTGGTCGGAAGTTGATCCTCATCCCATATTGCATCGAAGTTTCATCGATTTCTGCTTGTTGATCCAGTTGGTGAGTGTAATTTGACAAAAAGTTATTCTTGCTAGATAAACAATTGAAACGGCGCGAAATCGATAACTGTTTTTGAACGATATACATTGTATTACAGTAAAATCATTGATTATTTGTCACAGTTTCACAGTATTAAAATGTATTTAATTGATAATTAGTGAAAGTATCGATGAATAACCAAAAAATAGATCGAATTTCCCTATGTCTCTATACTACGTCATAATCGCAATCCAATATGTCCGCCATATTGTCTATGAGCAAATAATTCCACATTTTTATATTTTTAATTTGTCAAACAGAAGTTAGGTGATCTAAAATTGTATATGATGGTCGACTTTGAGGCGTTTTTATTAAACGAATAACGTTCGATTAATTCTCGTGTACTAATATTAATACACCATTTATTGATATTCGTTTTGATACATGTTTAACTTCCTTTGATTCCGTTGCTTTAAAATACAACGTACATATTTCCAAGGTTATTCCAAATCGAATGTTTTCCTTCATCAGTTTGACTCGTGTAATCCTCCCCGGTACTTGAGCAAAGATACGAACCCGTTGATTTTGTAAACAGTTTACATTTGCATGGTGATCCGCAGCGGTCGAGGTCAGAGCGACCCAGTTTGTACATGTATCCTATAACTCGTCCATGGTTTGTCCTCGTTGACAATTTTTCCTTTTCTTTTATTTTTGAAATTCGACGATATAGTTGCACATACATACGCAGTGACGGATACGTAAAATACATGTCGCATTATACCGTATGCGACACGGTAGCTCGAATTATACTGTAATTTACATCTGCAACCTGTACATATGGATTTCTAGATTTATGGCGGATTTGATTGGCGCAGCAGACAACAGTTTGGTAATTAGATTAGTCGAAGTTGACTTTAATAATATTTATTTATTTTATTTCGTTTGTTATCTTTCAAAAAATACTAGTAGAGTGTTTACGCTCTTCCAGCGCATTGTTTGCATATAATGTTGAATGTTCGAAAGCAGAGGGACGTAAAGAGAACATCAAAAATTGTATTTGAAAATATTTATTTATCAATATACGTTGTATATTATTAGGATAGGAAGAAAATGTTCCTCTCCTTGAATTCGAGTTAAATTAAACATGACTATAATAGATTGTTTCAAAATACCTACCAAGGCCGCCAGACGAATACGTACAATTCCATTAATGTGAATAATTTTTGCATTATCGAGAAAAATCTAAAAAAAAATTGAATATAAATGTAAAATGATATTTTATTCAGGTTTTGGACAAAGTTACGTTATTTACGTAATTTTCGTGTAACGTAAATAACTTCATTTCGAGGCGATTTACCCATCACTGTACCTCGGTTTCTTTTTTCTCATCGGTCACGTGTCCCTCGGTTCCGTATATTTCTCACCTCTCCATTTGGAGATTATATTTCGATCCGACCGGTCGAATATTTTAAGAGTCTGCTTGATGGAAACACGACGCTCTTAATCGACCTATTTCTCCACATTCGCATCCTTTTGATGTATTTCTGTGACGTTGATTCTTACCGCCCTCGTACGTTCGCCTTGTTCACCCGAAGTACGCTTTTCCACGCTAAGAACGTTCAATTTATGTCGAGGTCTGTTCGATAAATAAAATTCCAGGAATTTTCTATCCAATCTATAACACCAGAGTATCTATATTTTCGTATTCGACGAAAACAGAATTTACTTTGGCAAACATTTATATTCCATTTTCTCTATGGAAGCCTATCGTGCTCGACACTGTACGTAGCCAAGCGTCCGAATGATCGATGTCCTTTGATGGTTTAAATCGGAATCGTCGAAATTCGATTTTGTCCATGAGTAAAAATAGTATTAATTCTTAAGAAGCAAACCGAGAAGAAGTATCGAGCATTCCTTTCGACCGTGTTCTCGTTTTACTTCTTCAGCTTTTCCAAACCGAGATGTCGAAGAATTATGAGCAGGTTATAGTTTTATCAGAGGGTTTGGGTCAACGATTTTCGGTAGGAAGCCGCGAGTCAGAGTTAGCTAGACTGCAGGGTCGGTCCGAGGCAAGCCAGGACCTTCGTATTCGGACCATTACTCCAATACGGCAATTCGTCAAATCGGGAGAAATGTAGTATCAATAACGTCCCGCAGCTGCTGCCATCGAAGCATGCATTTTCCTGACGCGCAAATTGCGCGCGCATACAACCCCTCTTTCCGATCTCTGCCTACACAAACGACAATTGTTTCCGATTTTCCCCGATTTCCCTCCGCCGTTACCCTCGACCATCCGTCTGATTGTTTTTGTCCCGTACCGATGTTTTTCCAGTTGTTTTGCCACCGCGTAATCTGTGAATCGATCCTTCGATTGATACCATTTTCTGGATTTTCATCCACCCTTTGCAACCTCCCCATCGACACTGTGGACTTGGAACTTCCATTCAACGGTAATTTTACCTCTAACGAGCGTGATGTATTAGGCCTCGATGGAAAGACTGAATTATAAATTAAGTAAAATTGTTCCGTCACGAATAGGATGGCAAGTTTCCGTGGAAAGTCCACCCAAGTAGCGATCGTGTACGCAATAAAAGCATTAATGGCGCACGACGACGACGATTTGTCTAATTTCGTTCGACAAAATCGCCCAATCATCCATTCGAGATATGTATTTTTCTGAATAAGAAAGATCTGGGGTCGAAACTCGATTGGATGTCATATTTTTCATCGTTAACGGACGGACTAAACACGTGTCTAGACCCGAGCACCACGTGTCACCGTTCATTTCCTGCGGTTTCCATTCTAGAAACTCGTGCTCGACGGAAGTTCCACCGACCGATGTGTGATGTTTGCGGATAAATCCTCGTGGGCTGCCATATAGCTGACCCCTATGCTCGCGCCTCGAATCTTTTTCTCTCTTTTCCACGTTTTCCCGCCACCACCTTCTGTCCCGTTTCCTTCCATCTCCGTTCAATTCCTATACTCTCTTCCTTCCATCGGTATCCTCGCTAAATAATAAATACGAGAGGGTTCTCCGGGAATACCCCGAGGGTGCCATTAGCGGGGTACAGGCCTCGGACCACCGTCTCGCACCATTCGAAACCGTCCTCACAGCCACCGTTGCCCTTCTTCCACCAGTCGAAACGCGAGTCTAATACACTTAGACGAGAGAAAGAGAGAGAGAAAGAGTCCTGGTGTCTATGGATGAAACGGCGAACGGCACCCTCCGATCGCTTTATGGAGCCAGCCTTCTTTTCTTTTCGTTTTCTTCGGCCTCGAATAGACGAGCTTTCGTAAAAGTTTACGGAAAGACCGTAGGGGTTAGATCATATTTTCAATGGCATTGATAGAGCGGCCCGCGTTCGTTTGCGTTTAAACCACCCCATGCCGTCTCTTTTCTTTGGCTTCGTTTCTTTCTTCGATCATTTCACGTCGAGTCGATATCGGTTTTTGGTTTCTAATCGAACGGATTCGGCGAAGAAAGTAACTGGGATATCGAACGGACAACTTTCAATCAGTGAACCATTCGTTTTCTTTTGGGTTTTCTTTTTTTTTTCCGAAAAGGACCAGTTTCGTTCAGAATTCGATGCAAAGAAACATTGAAACCGTACGTCCGCCTCCGGATATCCGTAGCAGGCTTCCTGTAGATTTAATAGGAACGGCTAGGCGTCTGGAAAACGTTGACCGCTCGTTCTAGCCGGTCAAATAGTTAATCGAGGCCATTGCGAGCACAGCGGTTCTCAGACCTATCCCCCTTTTTCCCTTCGATTCAACAACTTTCAAACTGCCTACAACTTTCCGAACTTTCCGTCTCTCTAAGCTGATCGTTTTCCTCCCGATCCCTTCGTCTTGATTAGAATAAACTTGATGAAACAGGAAGATTATTTCTTCTACCGCGTATTATAAATTCCCAGACAAAGCATTGACCCTCGAATCGGCGACACCGGGTCGCATGAATAAATGATAATACCATTTTCCATGGAAATCCCAAATATTTTTTGTAATTAACCTTCCCAATCGTCGCCATATACATATAACACGCCAAATGGGTTAAAATTATAGGAGTTTTCAAAAGAGAATATCGTGCTTGCAGGTAGCAGAGCTGATTGTAGGATGGTGGATCGACGTGGACAGGATCGAAGGAGTCAAAGCAACGTATTGCATCGCATCAGGGTGAACATGCAACCGAGGGAAAGGCGAGGCGGCACGAGGGGTAAGTATCAATAATTGAGCACCATGGGGGTGGCTCCGGTTGGCCATTTAGCGGTCGAACGAAGGGGATGGACCGCGGATACCCATGGTACGGGGATATCGGTGGATGTATCGCACGGCGAGGCCTGCTATCGACATGTCGACGATGCCAGGCCAGGGCTGTATATTCCACGATATAGGAAACTATCCTAGCCGCGATCATGATACGCGAAAATACCATCTGTCATTCGGGGGGTGTGTGCCAGATCCCGTCCCAACCCTTCGACCACCGCCACCCACTTTTCTCTTTCTCTCTCTCTCTCTCTCTCT
This sequence comes from Stelis phaeoptera, assembly GCA_943735885.1. NCBI lineage: Eukaryota > Metazoa > Arthropoda > Insecta > Hymenoptera > Megachilidae > Stelis > Stelis phaeoptera. Next base: position 10,139,636 of record OX030941.1, on the reverse strand, counting down.
TTCGATCAGGATTTTCACTTGGTTCGCCTTTTGCTTCCTACTACCCTTCGTTCGTTACCTTTTTTATTCCTCTTGTTCTCAACATGTTCATTTCTTGTAATACACGAGGGTAAACAGATTGTTCTGTAATAAGAGCATTGAAAAGAGAAAATTGTTGGAATCATTTGTTTTTAATCACAGACGATTATAAAAGACGACGTAGAATATAAAGATATTCTTACATCGATGATTATTTAAACGAATATCGGAAGGATAAACTTTTTCACAAATAGGATGACACTAGAAGAGCCAGAATCCAGAAACAATTGACATAAATGGTGGACGCGGTGGGATCGAAACTAGTTGCCAACGACAGTCGTGCTCTCGTGAATAATCGTGTCCCGTAGTCGAATTCATTTTCCAATTAAGAGGCACGATTTGCAATTCGACTCGTTGCAACCGGGGATCGATAGGCGGGTCCGGTGAAATCGAGGTCGTTGACTGTTGGATGATGATCGGTCGAAAAACCTAGCTAACGATAGCTTTCGATGTCGCGTTGCCGATGCGAACAATGCGTACTCGTCGCTGAACGAATCACGTGAATTATCACCGCGAAATCGTGTCTTCTTCGTTTATGATTGTGCATGCGCCATTCTTCCGTTTCCGCGTCCGCATAATATCGTATCAGACCGACTCTGATAGCTGGCGAACTCGATATTCATGATTCACGGTTGCTCGCCTTCTTGAAAATACCTGAATCTCCGTCGATGGTGATTGCTTTTAGAACTTGACAGGCTACCTTTTCTGTATAACGAGTCAATTTCTATGGATGCAAGTGTCGATCGAGGGTTCGAGTTAATTAATTTCTGTTTGATTAGGTATACAAGTAAATTCACATGCTTCGGACACAATTTCCTTTGCCAACCTTTTGTTTATTAATGAAATACAACGATTCAAGACGCAGACGGTGCGTCACGAGATCAATCTGAAAAATGTTAACGCGCGTGTTCGAGGGGTTGCCGTGGTGTAGCAAGAAAAAGGGGTGAAAGTCGATGGTTGAAATTTCACTGGATGCGTGTCGTGGTTCCGCTTTCGCGTTTTAACCCCCATTAGTGACCCAACCCCTCGAACTGGCGGACCACCCAACAACTTAATGTTATGTAAAAATATCGAGGGTCGCAGCCGTTCTCTCCGTGTATATTAATGCAGGCTGGAAAGAAGAGCGAAAACGAGACGAGGAAGATCGGCGGCGAACAGAGAAAGGCTGATAGTCGAAGCTCGAGCAGATGCTCACCGTTGGAATATCTAAATAAATCCGCGTGTCGGCCACCCTTAAAATCCTTGAGTCGAATAAGTAATAACGTTCGTCGAGCGTGGTTACATCCTTCCTTCCTTCCTTCCTTCCTCGAGTTCCACCCTTTTCCGTATTCCACCTTACCCTAACCCTTATCCTTGGCTTGCCTGTATAAGCGGCCGCGTCCGATTTCGGGACTTTAATTGGCCCGGGGGAGTTTCGCTACTTGGACTTACTTTACGAGCAAACTTTACAGATATTTTGTACAGAGACGAGAAAATTCCTATTTTCTTTTTTTATTATTGTTTTCTCTGTATTTCTTTTTTCTTTTTCCTTTTTTTTTGGCTACGAGTTTGGTAGACTACGATGAGATATGCTTGTTCCTCGTGGCGAGATTTAATCAGTTTCGCTGCTGAAGATGCGGTCGATCTAGGCAGATTACGGAATCGTTGAAACGACCGCGAAACTTTTCTTGTTCGGGCAACTTTTTCTTCATCTCCCGTGGCTTGGAAAGGCTTTGAAACCGCGACGAGTCGCTTCACCGGGAGCCCGAATGATTCCCCGAGCAAATGTTGATTTTACCAGATATTTATTATTCGATTCGGTACTCTGAGTTTTCTCTGTCAAGGGAGTGGGAAAGAAAATTGTTCTGAATACATTTCACTAGGCAGGCAGAGTGTATTGGGTGTGATAAACGTTGCTCAATACCTGAAGAGCAATTAGCCGCAGGTAATCGCGGGGCTTTCGACAGTTTTCGTAGGTAGATTAGCAGGGGCGTTGTGCTCGCGTGCAAACATACGAGAGCTAGCGTCGAGTTGATCTCAACGACAGGACGATTTACGAGGTTTCACAGGCTCGGCCTGTCCGCCAGATAGAGCGAATGTGTCAATTACGATAAAGCTCATCGACGATCGATGTATCTGATGAAATTATTTAGACGAGAGCCGTTGTCAAGCAACCTACTGGGTTACCTAGCCGGCTTCGTTGCTGCGATTATTACGCACAACGTCGCGTCGCGCCATTCTATCCCAAATACAATTACTCCGCCTATGAATTACCGGTGTTCTGCTTCAATCGTCGCTTTATTTATACACCAGCTCCTGATAATTAAATAGAATCGACGAGGAAGCATTAGGAGCAATTTCTACTAATTCTTGGTTGTAATTTTTAAATATTTTCCTTAATTATTTAGCCCCTAATTTCACCCATAAGAAAACAATTTTGATTACTTATCAAACGCGACGCGAAGGGATTAAACATGACCGAATCGAGTAACAGCTTCAGAATCGTTAATAAAGTTTATTATAAATTTTATTTGGTACAATTAGTATAAAATAAAAAAATAGAGTTAATTAATATCTAGCCTATTTTCTGCTCCCTTATTCATTTATCCGAATAAACGTTTATCTTCTGTTTAAGCATTCTCAGTTTATCCTCATCTGATAAACGATAACTATCGTTTCTATCATTCTTAGTACAATCTTTCAAACTGGAACATGATGTTTGCTTCTCACTTCTGGCATTCGCCGACGAGTCTTTCTTCTTATCGATTTCAGTGAGTTTTTCAAAAATCTCCTTCTCCTTTAACCCCTTTCTCATATCTTCCCCGAAAGCTACTTCCTCCAATTGTTCTTCGTTCTTTTTCTTCCACGATTGGCGTTTGTTTAGCAAAATTATCTCATCCTCCAGCTGATCCTTTCCTGTTATTGGTTCCACGTTTTCGAATGCTGGATCAGCTACGAACATGCATATCTATCATTACTTTATTAACTCTCCGAACGATGCCAACGTTTACGTAAACATAAGTAATAAAATGTGATTGAAACATTCTTTGAATTTACTTACTGCGATGCTTTTCGTTAAATATGTCGCTCTTGGGGGACTGCAAATTCGCTAATGCCGTCGATATGCCTGTTTCAGTATCCGTTTTAACATTCGTCATCTTGTCTTTCAATTCCTCGTGTTCCAAATTCTTCGTCCCAGCAGATGTGCTAAGACTATCAATCGTCTTCGTAACTTCCCTCTTCTGAACCTCATCATTCGATCCAGAAATTTTACCATCAATTTCATTCTTCTGATTCTTCACCGTTTTTCCAATTACAGTGCTGTGCTTGTATAAAAATTCAACCATAATAATATATGTATGTTATTTTTTGATCATCTTATGATAGATGGAACACATACTTGTTGCCTATCTTCACCTTTCGAGCATCCTTTGGCTGAATCCTCGCCTTTCCTCGATTCGAGGGTGTCAAAGTCCATGGAACTGTAAATTAACGGTTCCTCGTATTCGGAATCGAAGGAATCCCGAAACCATTTGTCCAGGTATTCGCGTTTTCGCCTAGACGCCTTGGCTTTGTGCTGTGCGTCCTTACGTGACGAGTGATCAATAGCGTTGCCACCTTTGTGCCGTTTACTATGCTTCTTTTTCCGTTTGCCGCGTTTTCTCTGCTTCTTACGCGGTTTCGGATGCTTATCCAGACTGCGAATTGTTCTGCGTCCTTTATGGACGAAGTCCAGTCCGTCTGAAGCACATCAAACATTTTCACGAGCTTTCAAAACCGTGCCTTTGATTATCGGAACACCATCTTTATTTCCCTTAAAGTCAAGTCTGGTTTAAAGAAACCGCGTGTCTATTTGCGAATTTAAGTCTCGTATTTTTTGTCTTACTTTCGTGGAAGTATTCTTCGCCAGGAAGAAAGTTCGAGTTCTTCAGTTTCAAAAAATTTGATACATTCATCGACGAAGAAACCATATTTGGTCTGTTCGAATCACCATTGCTAGTATTACTTGGTCCTCCTTGATATTGAAGAATCATTCCATTCATTCCTTTGGCTGCTCCAATCGGGGACGATGATTCCTCTTTCTTTCTCGTGTCGACGTACTCGAGCAACGAATCCAGCTGTTTCGACTGTAATATTCGAGGCGGTTAATTTATTCGATCAGCCAATGAAAATTGATCGTTCCAGCTGGTATTGATAACTCACCAGGTAATCGTGAACCGACTGAACCTTCGCCTTCTCCTTTTCTGACAGTGCTCTGTACTCGTTAATCAGTTTCCCGACTAATTGAAGCTTCTCGCGTAGCTCGTTGAACTCGACCTCCATTTCTTCGCTTGGGGAACTTTGAAAGAGAAACTTGTCCTTTGAAAAATGATCTGGCACGTCCATTGGATGGACCAACGGCAAAGACGGTAGCTAAAATAAGATTAAGCGCGATAAATTTTTGCTCGAACTTGTGTATCATAGAAGTTGATCTATTTCCATGGAAAAGAAAAATAATTGTTGACGACTATTACTTGTTCTACGGAATTTTGTTTTGGGTCCACGTCCAACATCCAGTCTAAGAATTCTGTCAGATCCGGTGACAGGGAGACGCAAGTTTTTCTTTGCACTTCGTCGAATATCAGTCGATCGAGGAGCAGCATGATTTTGTTTAACAATTCTGTCGTGTGACTGAACTGTCGAAACAAAATATCTAATACATTAGTATCATTGAATACGATTTGTTATAAGATCGGTAAGGAATATTCATGAACATACTTCGTCGTTATTTAGTGTCTGACGATACGTTTTATCGGCCGATACAGTGTCTCTGGTTTTGTGCTTTTGATAGAGACCTGGTCCTAGTGATACCTTTAGGTCCTCGTTGTTTTGGACCTAATAATTTCAGCAAAGTATAATTTATGATTTATGTTCAGTGCCACAGTAGAATAAACCGCGTTTGGTAAGACATAAAGTCGTGTATGAGTCATTAACACGTTGACTGCCGCAGTGAAAATGGACGTGTGTAGTCAGACACGCTAAAACCGAAATTATTAATAATGCAGTTAATCAATTTGCAAATTTAATCTTTCAGTTCGGTAGCTAACATTATCAGCTTAAGTCGTTTCTTTTGTTAACCCCTTGCACTACAATAACGTGTCACCCTCGTGACACACCTTACAGTTCAGACGTGACTTCTGTCGTTCAAACTTTGATCGCAATTGAATTTGAAGTTTAATTCTGATTACAGTTTACACAGTTAACGTTTGCCAAGTACGAAGCATATGTAATAATTCAATTTCCTTGATTTGTTTTACCGCTGAAGTAATAAATATTTAGCTCTGAATTGATGCACCTGTCGGGAAAATGATAGTGCAAGGGGTTAATTATTTTATTGTAAAAAATTTCCGGTGTCGGTCACCGGTGACACCCATGGCATTCAACGTGTTAACGCGTTCGCAACGGACTGGAATTATAATTTTGAACAGATACCTGGTCAAAAATGTGTTCCACGATCTTCCCAGCAAGCTCACCATGAAGAGCGGTATCCATCTGTGATTCATCCTCGACGTTATCAATCGTTAACAACGAAGAGATCTTTGTTCTATGTGCACCGTTGTCTGTGCTCGTTGTCTAAAACATTACAGTCGGATCCTTCTCTTAAATTATATCATATGTCACTTATTATCCATATTTTGTATAGATAAAAGGATGGTTATTTTATTACTTACATGCTCATTATCCATTTTTTCTCGACGCGACTTTCTGTCATCCACATAAGATTCCCGACGAATTTTACCGTCAACTTTGCTCTTTTTCACATTGCTGTGACGATAAGCAGTCTTCGACGTGCGTTTCTTATGTTTATTCTGTCTGTGATCGTGGCTTTTCAATTTTGAATCGTTCGAATGCTTCTTAGGATGTCTTCGATTCCTGCGACTCGTTTTGGTTTTCTTCGCGTGACCTTTTCTCTTCTTCGAATGTTGTTTCTTTCGTTTCTTGTGTTTTTTACCCTTGTTCGAGCTCGCCCTTCTGACCACCTTCTCGTAATTTCCTTCATCCATCTCTTCGTCCTCCGATGTAGAAATCGAAGACCTCCTCGAGTCCCCGTTCCTCGGATATCCATAATAATTCAATCTCTCCGAATCGGCTCGCGGCCGATTGGGATCGTCGTAAAACGCGTCGTAAGGAAGCCGAATTTGTCTCTTGACCCTGTTGCCATTCGCGTTAAATAATTCCTGCAGATCCAGAGGAGGATAACGAAGAAATCCAAGCTTCGAATCATCAGATCTCGATGTCGTCTTCATCGTACTGTCCTGAATCGTCGAAACGTTGAGCAGATTTTGTTCAGTGATTAAAGTCGATGTTCCCTTTTCTTCAGGATCTACTTGAACGATCTTATTTGCTTTTTCTTGGTCGATCGTTTTCAAACTTCGACCCAATCTCAGTCTTATGTCCTCGTCCAGGTCGTCGATCTGGTCCAAAGGATCCACGAAGGACTCGTGCAGATCTCTCGAGCTAACAACCATCTCTTTCTCCGGATCTATTAAATTGGCGACCTTCGTGTTCTTTTGATCTACAAAAATATTTGTTAACCCTTTGCACTCGAGTGGTGCCTCTGAGGCGCCATATTTAATTTATCGGGGTATTCTAAAATGCGAAATTTCAGTTTCATCCGTATTTAAAATATAGAAAATTAAAGAAGGGAATAAAAATAAACAGATTCTCAAATATTTCTAACACTTTTCTTCCGATATAGCTGAAAAATTAGATTAAATTCGATTACGTCCAATAATGCTTCGAGTGCAAAGGGTTAAAATTCAAGAAATAACTCCGAAATTTCGAAGTATTATTTTTCTAATGGAAAAGCTTCGAATTTGAAGGGTTAATCTTTAAGATCCGACACTTCCTATTTCCAAAATACTTACAATACTAATTCACGTCTTTTCCAACTATAATTTGGATACTAATTTATCATATCTCAAAACCGAGGTTTCAAAGTTTCGTCATAGCGTATGAAAATTTAATTCTAAGTACAGTTAATTTCCCCACGATAGAGGGTACGTAATTTTTGTACATAAAACACTTGGATAGATTGCGAATTCAGTTTGCCAACCTAATATATTTTGGACACGTTCCTTGGCCAACTGTGATTCCAGATATTTACGATTTTCGTAAGGAGAACGCGAATCTGTGTCAATATATCGCCCGCGGCTCGTTAATGACCAGCTCCCGGCATCTTTTTCCAGGTTGGGCTCGTTATTCAGTCCGTTCATCTGGACCGGGAATGGAGGCAACAATTATTTATTGGAAATGCTTAGGTTTACTCTTTCGAAGGCGTTCTATTTCCTACTTTCTGCTTGGTCCGTTCAACGAGCGCACCGATAGACCCCGTTCCTCGTAATTTCTCCACCTCCGTGCCGTTACTTTGTTCTGGACCGCCTTTAAACAGATCGTCCGTGCTCTTCAGGGCGAAATAATTACTCCGAGATACGTTGGCAGCCGATTGGTCGCCGAGATCGGTGCCACATGTTTTCGCGCCAACCGTTGATCCATCGTGATGGAGCAAAAGGGGCATTAGGTTAGGGCTGGAAGCTGAATCGTACACTTTCTGTGCCATAACGCTCTACGTAACAAATATGACTGACATGGCGCTTAAAGTGTTAGAATTTTATTAAAATTTCAGCCGCACCTTGGGTCTCTGGAAGCTCGATACGACCCGCATACGACTCGGACATCTTGTTGGTTGGATCTAGTTTATCGTTGGCCCCGTAATACATCCTATGATCGCCTTTAATTCTTGGTTTGCTTTGTGTCTCATCCTGGCTCCAATCATATATTTTCTTCAATTCCTCGTATAACGGTTCGAAGTTGTCAGACATTTTCTCGTTTCTGCGAAATGGTTGTCCGTATTGCTATTCTGGATATTTAACACTAGAACTACCGGCGTTCAGTGTACCCTAACTTCTGAGTTAAAAATAAATTAGAAAACAAAATAATTACGATGCAGAATGTAAACTGACGTATACAATAATTCTTTATCTTGATAAAAACCAACGTATAACTCGACCGAAGCGTTTTAATCAATCTTCAAAATTAAAATAAGAAATCTGAAGCAAGTCTTTTTGATCCGTTTGGTAGTTCTAGTGTTAATGTATACGAGGATCCATACTTTCCATCCATCGATTGAACATCCTCAAGAAAATCATCGATCATTTGGGGATCCAGTTGTTTGTCCGCGTCGGAGATATACGTCCCGGAATCCTTCGAACCATCCTCTATGGATTTATCTTCCCTCTCCGCGATTGGTTGATTTAACCTGTTGATACACCCTGATTAATCTTAAAATTAACGCTTTCGCTCTTGGGCATTCTCTACGTATACTTTTACCACTGAATCATACTATTCAGGCCCTCGAAATCACAGATACTGGAATCTAATTAATTTCATCCCCCTAAGACTTGCAGTGAAGGGGGTGGGTCACCGGTGACCGGTGTTCGAAAATTTTCATAGTTAAATAATTAAGAAAAGAAACGATGAAATAAACCACCGTTAATATTAAGCTAACAATGCTGGCTATCAAACTGAAAGGTCAAATTCGAAGATTAATCGACTGTGTCGTTAATAATTCGGGTTCTAGCGTGTCTGACTATATACGTCCGTTTTCACTGTGGCATTCAACGTGTTAATTTAATGTACATATAATGATTCAATGACTCAGCGATTCGGTCGTTGTAAGAAACAAACGTTTCGTTCACAATGTCGGCAATGTTCGTGTGTTATCGTGCAAGAATTTACCGCTGACCTCCCGCGATTAATGTCGTTCACGTTGCCTTCACCTTGATCCAACCTTCCTAGTTGTTCCTGTTTCCTCCCGGGAGGGGAACCATCCTCGTTCCTCGACAATCTTTCTGGCTGTTCGGTTTTCTCGGTCACGTTTTTATGTTGAGATTCACCGCCGTGCACGATGAATTCTTGTTTCGGGTATTTGTTCTTCAGCTTCTCCTGCTTCAGCATCTCCTCCTCCTGTTCGTCCTTCTTCGCGGCTGGTGGTATACAAGTCTGCTTGGCCACTTCTTCCTCTGCATTGATCGAAATAATCAAAAATTGACCATCGCCTCTTTTTCTATTTGATATTTTGTTCAGATCGGTGCAAGGTAATATGTCACTGTGCAATGTAATAGATCTTACACCTCGGCACACGTGGTAAGAGTTAGAGATTGCTAGAAATTTAACGAAAGAGGTCAATCGCGACTCAAACCTAGGAAAATTAAGAAATAATATTTAAGGTAATAGTAGAAAGATGGGAAATAGTAATAAAGGTAAAGAATCAAATTTAAGTTGCCACTGTTTCAATAGTCCACCATCGATGGATTAATTTCAGCGTCAAAATTTGATAGTTTGAATTACCCCGGTGATTTTCATTTATTAATTATTTCCCAAAATGAAAGCTAAAGAGTTAAATATCATAGAAATGATATTAAAATGATAAATCTCAACGTGGTGCCCAAAATTTCCATTACACGTGTTACAGGTATTATTACATTACACGTATCTGTGCCAGTTGTAAGCCTTGTAATGCTATGAATGATGTAAGGATCGTAGAGGATAATTTCGGTGCTAGGTTTGTCGATGATGAGGGGAAGGGATGATTACCAAGTCCCGTATCGGATTCGACAGAGTTCCTATCATAATTCGTTTTAATTCGTTCCTGTTCACCGGCCTCGTGTTCACGTTGCTCGTTATCGCTATCGTAATCGTAATACTCGATCACGCTTACTGGATTGCGCCTTTTCCTTGGGGTATTGCGATACTTTTTCTTCTTCTTGTCCATCTTCTCTTTAATCAGCACGTTCACTTTCGCTTTAGTCTTGTCTCTTAAAGCGGTCCGTTCTTTCCTACCCGATAACGCGCTGTTTTTCTCTGTGAACAATCGCGATTTATACAGGCCGTTCCACGAGTCGTGGGTCGAGTAGAAAATTAGTAGAAATCAATGTTAATTAAAATGAGCAAATTTGTTTTTTGTTTCGGTTAAAATTTCAGTTTAATTAACACGTTAAACGCGGGGTCGTTCACTGGTGACTGACAATCAAATGGTTACAATCAAATAATATTATTATTTGCGTTAATATTAAACTGAATGGTTAAATTTGAAAATGAATCGACTGCATTCTTAATAAGTAGGATTTTATCGTGTCCGACTACGTACGTCCGTTTTCACAGTTTTCAACGTGTTAAAATTAGTAAAATTAGTTATTCTTAACACAGTAAGAGCCGCTTACCAGCCGTAGCTTGTCGCTGGTTTTCTTCTTCTCTGTCGCTGAAACTCGCGTCAGCGTCTTCAACATCGTCGTTCGAGTATTCCATGTACTGGAGTATCCTTCTCTGGCCGTACATGTCGCTCAACTTCCGGTCGTCCAAGCCATCAGGTACTATCACTATTTGAGTATACTTCCTTTTATTCTTCTCTTCGTGGTCCGTCAATTTATCTTCAAGATCGACAGCACTTGAACTTTTGTCATTAGAATCTTCAACCGATGCTTCTTTCATTTTATCATCATTCAGTTTCTCTTCTTTATTTCCAAGCTGATCTTTTTCTATTGCACTTTGGTCAATTACATTTACCTGATTGTGATCTTTATACCAATTTTGAGTTCCTTCTTTACCGCTACTCTCTGTCGATCCTTTATTTATTTCAACCAAATTTTGAACCCCTTTTTCATCGATGTTCCTTTCGTTTATATCATTCGTCAACTCAGCTTTGTTTTCATACAATTCCTCAGCTTTATTCCTCCCAAAATTGAGCGGACCAATCGGAACATCCTTTTCCATTCCTTCCTGTTTATTCTCTTTCATAGGAGTATCGACTTGTGCCTTCTCAATTTTCACATTAAACACCGTGGCTACCGATTTTCCAGCTTTTTCCTCATCTTCGACAAACAATTTCTTCTTCATGTCGAACCTGTTCAACACGTATGGCTGTTCACCCTTGAACCTCGAGTCCTCTTTGGAAGCAGCGTTGCTGAATTTGATCATATTTTTATTCTCCGATTTGACAAGAATATTAATATTCCCCAAGTCTTTCGCATCCCTTTTCTCCTGCGATAATTGTTCATTCGGTTCCTCTATTCTTCCATCCGTTTTTCCAAGCAGACGCTGATCTCCAGGTTCAAAGACTTTGCCTTTGCCATCGTCCGTGTCCAGGGTCGAAGTTTTACCAAAAAACTGATTTCTCATTGATTCAAAAATTCCCGTAGAATCAGCCTTCTCATCATTCTTCGTTAATTTATCGTCGATATAGTTGCCACGTTCGTAATTTCCAGCCGCATCCTCGTTTCTGCTCTTCAGGATCGTAGTATCGTCGAGGTTGCCCGCTGGTTTGCTACCCTGCTCAAAAGCATCGTTCGTTTGCAAATCATTCGATGGTTTTTTGTCGAAATCATTCACGTCGTTGCAGTTGGTTCCCTTTGATACTTTCGCCGGGTCTTTCTCGTCAGCCAGCAGGTTGTTTTTATCGCAAGGCTCGTTCGTGGGATGTTTCTCGTCTGACGGGGTTCCTTTGCTGCGTCTTTTACGGTCATGAAGCTCTTTTAGAGCCTTCTCCTCAAGGTACGGCTCCCCAAACCCCGATCTGTGAAACAGTTTTCGGTCGCTACCATCGTCGTTATTAACCTCGGTCCTTTTCCTTCTCCACGCTTTCCGATGAACATTCTTCTCGTTAAGATCGTCGACGTCCTCGCGCTTATTCAGCTCGGACGCTTCCGGTTCTGAGCTCTTCTGCCAGCTGGAGTCTGATTGTTGAAATGTTGGAATTATAAACGTATTTTATTAGAAATTGAAACAACAGAGCTGGAAAATTGACTACACTTTGTCGAATAAAATATAGCAACGTAGAATATATTACCGTACTTAGCTCGTTCCATAAGAATTTGGCTTCTAAAATTACTAGAAAAATTTGCCCACCCATCAGAATAATATTCAAATACCTTTGTCCTTTTCGTGGTTTCTGTGTTTACTCTTGGCTCGAGTATTTCGCTCCTTTCCGTCATCCTTCTCTTTCATCTTTGCTTCGTGCTCCTTCTTCTCATCCTCGTTCAAACTTTTCTTCAATTCCAGTATCGTTTCTTTAAGCGATTCCAAGGATGATTCTTCCTTTTTCGTTTCGTCTCGTTGGTTTCTCACGTTGATTCGAGAATCCGTTTTCAATGGGTCTGTTTCAATTGATATTCATAAATCGCGAAGATGAAATAAATCGAACTTTGATAAATATACAATACCGGATCGATCTCCGCGTTTATCCTGGCCCGTTTTAAAGTTCTTATTCGAATCGAACCAGTCGTCCAAGGAACAGATGTCCTTCGTGTTGGCCCATTCTTTCGGCAATTGATCGTTCGTCATTTCTTTTTCCTTCAAAGATTTGCTCGATTTGTATTCGTCAGCCTCTTGTCCGTTTATTCTAAAAAAAGAAAAAAGAAAAATATAATATTGTTTCATTCGGTACAATAGCAACTGCGAGTCACTCTTTGCCTTATGATTTATTTCCACTGGTTGTAATATTATTTTATAATCCTTTCTCTATGTCGTTTGCTAAATTTTGTAAGCGATTTATTCAGACTTAATGGTTAAGAAAATACTATACCCATTTTGAAGCGTATCCGCGTCATCAAGATCCGGATTTTTTTCAAACGGCATATCACTGTCAAGATACACTCTCTGAGGAGGTTCGGGAGAATTCACACTCTGGTACTTATTTTGATTCGTCCTCCACAAGAAACTTCTTTTATCTCGTACTTTCTTGCTCCCTCGCGGAGAAGATACATCGAAATTTGGCAATTCTGGATACTTGTTCGATCCAGGGGATGATAATCTTGTTGAAGAATTTCAAATAAAAATGACTATGATCATATATGTACATGTTCCGTTACGTACATGTAGTTGATTAAATTTACTTGTCCAAATTTTTCTTCCGATCAGCGTTATGCACTACTTGATCTATCCATTTCAAGTCGTTCTGAGCTTTCAGTACGTTTTCGAGGAATCTGTTCAAAGGCGAGCCATTTTCATCGTTGATTCGTCCAGGTCGATCCCCTGGATATTTTATCTGTGACAGTAAATTCAAATCTACGTAATACCTAGTTTATAGATTATCCTTCATTAGTAAGCATTACTGTTTATAAGTACGTAATCAGTGTACACTTGGGTGCAACGTAGGTTTCTCTTGGACGGATGAAAATTCGCTTTATCTGTTCACGTTCTTTAACACCTTGACTGCCGCACTAAAGACGCTGAAAACTTGGTCAGATAAATTTTATCTACAATTCTCCGTAATTTCTATTATTCAGAATTTGGAGTACCCAATGCGACGATTTCTAATTAAGTAATCGAAACGACAAATTTCTATGGAAATTCAAGTGTCCTGAACACTTTCCGTCCTGGACCGAGTAAATTTACTCCCGACGAGATTCAACAGAGGCACTCAAGCGCGAAAGAACGTGTAATTTGATGCTCGGTAGCCTCAAAACGCAAAGTATCCGCTTCTGAGCGTTCGAGACATCAAAAGAGCGCCGGCCCCTGATTTATGATTTATATTGACTTTTCCTTATCTCGACCGAGCTGTATCGTGTTACCTCGGGACTGAACGTGTTAAAGTGTTAAGCGCAAGGACTTAGGCCCTCCCCGAAATCTCCCAAGATCGAAGATAGCTGTATTTCTTTACCCTTAACCAAGAAAAGCTCATATCGCGGCTGAGTGTACTGTTAGTCAGGTGCAAGGAGCGATTCGGTTGGCCGTAGATTCAACCGCGTCCTGTCACTGACAATTCCTCCTCCTCCCCCTCCTCCAACCGCTGCTTCTCCTCCCATAATAATACTCGTCCGCGGTACGCATCGCGCCCGTGCTCGTCCTTTTTTTTCCAGCGCGTACGACACGGCCAAGACAATGGGATTGTACGCGGGGCCGCGGACACGGGCACGGTGTTATTAAAAATTCACTCCCTCTAGCGGGTGAAGTGGCCTCTGGCAATCTGCATCTCATTCCCGGCGGGCCCTTGTGCCAGCCAGCCAGCCATCAGGTGGCTGGCAGGGCGCAGAAAAAGGGGTGGAAAACGGCGCGAGGGTTGTTGCCTTCGCCCGCTTCGTTCCTTCACTTCCTTTCGCTTCCTACCGCTGCGGCGCACAGTGGGACAAAACGGCGTTCGGCGATCAAAAATCTGTAACTTTGGTTCTATTGGAAATATTTTCATGAAATTTTGAGAAATTGTTGCCTACACTATGGTGATGAAGTTGTATTAATATGAATCGTATTGAACTACAGGGTGGCATAATATTCAAGTATAAAGTGAGTCGCGTTCAATATCTGTCACATGTTTGGCATATTTTATATTGTTTAACTAAAATTGGGCTTGAAACTGTTAATAACTATGGAAGAAATGGATTTGGTAATAAAAAAATGACATGAAATATGTCATAATGGTAGGAAGAAGTTAATAACACTTTAAAATAGAAACACGTAGTATGCATAAAACGGAGTGGAATTGATATTTTATTAATGTGCACTTCGCCATATTTTGTTTTTTAGAACTAATATTTGATTTAAAACTATGTTAATAAGTATGTAATAACCGTGAAAGAAAAGGGCTTCGTTACGTATTAATCGTGACACACAAGTTATAAAAACAGGAATAGGTGATTGAGGTATTAAAGTAAAAGCATGTGGTATATATAAATTGAAGTAGAATTAATAATTTATTGATCCAAATTTTTCATTATTGGTCCAAACAATCGTTACTGTAACGGGGCAGTTCGGACTTTCTTACAATATGGAACATTTCTTTATAACCGAAAAAAAAAGAATTGGTTTATGACATAGTGATTGGTACGACTGGTACTTAATAGAGCGGCTGGCAGGTACCTGAAGGATGCCGTTAACAAATAAAAAGATTACCATTAACTTACAATCGCCTGGGAGGGAATCGGCAACGCATAATCCATGTTTTGAAAGCTTCGTTTGTAGCTTTGTTAGCTGATAAATTAACAAAATTGAAAAAATTACTGACGCCCCATATTCAGATATCTCCTTGCTTACGAAGTCTTACTTACTATTGTTTGTAGTGATTTTTATTTTGTTTGTAGTTTAATACCTTCAAAGTTACCCAAAACTTTAACTTTATACAACAATTTAAACAATTGGCATCATTTGGCGCGGTTTTGATTGGTACCGGAGGAAAGGGTGGACGTTCCTCTATTAGAATCAAGAAGAATTTGGTGCAACCTCGCGCAACCTTCCGAGATATTAGCGATTGAATAACAGTTGCATACGGCACCGAGCGCGAGCGTAGCGGCCTAAATAGGTGCACTATCACATTTCAATCGCCATTACCTCGGAAGGTTGCGCGAGGTTGCACCCAATTCTTCTTGATTCTGATAGAGGAAGGTCCACCCTTTCCTCCTGTACCAATTAAACCCGCGCCAACTGATGCCAATTGTTTAAAAGCTTGCATAAAGTTAAGCTTTCGGTTAAATAAGACCTGATCGTAAAGAAGTACATTTACCCAAAACCTTAACTTTATACAACAATTTAAACAATTGGCACCATTTGGCGCGGTTTTGATTGGTACAGGAGGAAAGGGTGGACCTTCCTCTATTAGAATCAAGAAGAATTGGGTGCAACCTCGCGCAACCTTCCGAGATATTAGCGATTGAATAACAGTTGCATACGGCACCGAGCGCGAGCGTAGCGGCCTAAATAGGTGCACTATCACACTTCAATCGCCATTATCTCCGAAGGTTGCGCGAGGTTGCACCCAATTCTTCTTGATTCTGATAGAGGAAGGTCCACCCTTCCCTCCTGTACCAATTAAACCCGCGCCAACTGATGCCAATTGTTTAAAAGCTTGCATAAAGTTAAGGTTTTGGATAAATGTACTTCTTTTCGAACAAGCGTTATTATTTAAGAAGTTGTTAACATTTTACATTACTTTATGGACTGAATACAATCTATATTAATGTAGTAATCTTTTTAAACCGTTCGAATTTCACCTTTCTTAGCAAAGTTTTTCACAATCGAGCATTAAAGTTGTGGGTAATATCATGAGCGTTTTGCTTTAACGAATTTCTTCGGACTTTGAGTGAATGCCACAGCAAAACGGAAACAAATATTAAAAAACCGATTGCACAGCGTTAAACTACAGTTCCTTCTCTATCTACGTACGTAATCAGATTTTCAATTTTCCAATTCTCGAAAATCGATTTTTGATCGCCGAAAGCCGTTTTGTCCCACTGTGCGGCGTCGACAGTTGGCCCTTTTCCTACCGACCACCGAACACAAAAATAGTCTTACACCCAATTACACGCGGCATTTAACTAAATAAACACTCGCCATCTTCCTCCGCCAACCCCCCCTCCTTCTCGGAAAAACTCCTACCCGCTGTGTTTTTTCTCCTTTTCAAGCTTCCCGCTCCTTCTCTTTTTGCCCGTTTCCACGGGGACCTTAATGAAGTCCGCTTTAATGTCCTCCGTCCCCTCTGCCTGGTTTTCCTTTTTTTTTTCTTCTTCTTTTCTGGACACGATCGTTGCGGTCATTTCGAGATTGCCCCGTTCTCGGGTCGTCTTGTCCGCATGGTTCGTCGCGGCCTCTAAACGAACCACGATATTCCCCGATGATCACTTGTTGAATGTTATGTAAATCGTACGCTTCCATTTGCATCGTGCGAGGATCACGCGTCACCGGTTTATATTGGCTTCGTTCGCGTTATGAATGTGTTTTATTGAAATCGCTCAAACATTCACGCGGCCAAGAGGTAACTTTGTTGCGGTTCAACCTTCTGCTAACTAGCTTCGAGTATTTGCAGCTGGCTCGTGTGTTGCTGCACGACACGTGTTTCGGTTGTACTCGTAAAATTATGCGCGGAGTGTACCGGAGACTGTACTACGGGTGTAAATTTGTTCGTACGACCTTTAACCTCTTCGGGGAAATTAATCACGATTTATAGTTTTGTTCTCACGTGCCGAAGTTATTTACCGAAATTTCACGAAATCTAGGAAACAAGTGAATCGCAACGGTGGAAAATTAAGTTTCCCCGAAGTTAAATTTCTCCGCACACATAGCGGGAGGATTAACACTAAACGTACCGGCACTTTACATATACCTATTCTTACCATAAGGGGGCCTCCTTATAAAATAAACGTTGATTTTTAGAAAGAAATTCTTAATTTATTCAAGGAAATAATTCGCAACATAACTTCTGATTTCTAATAAAATAATCAATCATATATATTTATTTTCATTACACTTTTTACATACGACTAGTTTCCCCTTCATACATCTGAAATTTTTAAAGGGATCATTTGACCCCGCTTCGTACGTTTAGTGTTAACCGAAGAGGTTCCTCCGAGTTCGTAAAAAGTTTTCCGAGAATTCTGAATCGGTCGTGTCCTCAATCGAATGAGCTGCTAACGACATCGAGGTAACGATTCCTTTCACAGCGTCTCCATCAATCGCGTCCCACCAGGATGGAGGGGGTGGTGATGGCGGTGGTGGTGGAGAAGCCAAAAGTACGGCGAGCATAATCAATCACGAGACGTTTTCGGCCGTAATACGCGGGCCAGAGGGGTGTAGACGGTTCGCATAGTTCCGAAACGGAAACGGTAATATCGCTGGCCCGGGGCGACCACTCCTTTGTCATTTTGTCATCCGGCGTAAGGACGAATCGTCGTGGAAGAAGGACGAAAGGTACGAACGAAGGACGAACGGGGGTATAGGAAATGCAAGGGTAAGGGGAGAACGAGCGAAGGTGAGCGAAGACAAAGGGACAGTATGTTTTCCACGAAAAGAAATTAATGCTTGAGATATTAAAACGCGTCCGAAAGGAAACGTCTGTCGGCTCGAGTCTGCCACATCGACCATGTCTTGCTACGCGAGAGACACGCGCTTTTACAGCCGTTCGAGAACCGGACGTGGGATCTTTCTTTCCTTATTTAACGCGACGGATGCCGCAGGTGGATTCAGATTTACAACGAACGTTCGATAAGAGCTCGAGAAGTTATACTTTCGCGCTTAATTATATGGAATTGGAATTTTTAATCGTCGCCTTCAAACTCTCAAATCAAAATTACATTTGCTTACCATCGAATCCTCGTTGGCCTCACCGTGCTCCGATTGCTTTGGATTTTTCGAGTATTCACGATTGCCCTCGGTTTTTCTGTCGTACGTGTTCCCGTATTCGTGTTTATCGACGTCGGTCGCGACCAGAACCGGAAACACGACCACGAGGATTACGCAGATCAGTAAGGACGTTTGAATGCGGCAATCCGTCAGATCCATCGTGTTTACCATCATCTTTTTCGCTGTATCTGGAAATGAAACGGGATCCGTTAAAAAATATCATTCTATTTACGAATGGTCCGTGAAGAAACTGCACCATTCCTGTTGTAAGATTGTCGATTCAATTTGTTGACCGTAGAGCAGGATTTTAAAATTTGCCAGTGCGAGAAAGTGCATAAACCGTCTATTAAGAGGCGATCTCTTGGGGAGGTATTAATTTCACGGGCGCGCATAATTTTCCTGTCACAATTTGTATTCGCTTGGTCCTTTCTTTAATCGCGCGACCGGGGGAAATTAAAAACGTCCGATCGTAAAGTCTCGAAAAGGGGTAAAATATCACCGGTCCCGCACCCTGAATCGTAATCAACCACCGTTACCTCGATGAAGGGGAAAAAAAAGGAAACGCAGCGTTCTCGTTGCCTTCGATTTTTCCTTCGTTTTCATCTCCTATTTCGATCCAGAGGAAAAGCGACTCGTTATGTCGATGGATGACGCGTGTAACAAAGTCAAATAAAGAAATAAGGATATTGAACTATTAAAATCATATTTAAATCGTCATTATGTCGGTGACCCGCAGGTTCGAGAGTTAGTCCTTTCATTTTATCTCCTTCTTTTCGAATATTTTTGTCGTCAAACGAAAAGAATTCTGTCACGAACGCTTAGTAACAATAATACTCGCCGATAGACCAGTAATCTAGGGGTTTAACGCGGTCACGAGAAAAGAGGGGTTAATTTTAGAGAATCGGGGAAGAGGATGTTCGAGTTGGCCGGTTACTAAATTAAGGTTCTGCGGCAGGGTAGGTGCAAGAAAGAAGGGGGTAGGTTGAGAGCCGCAAAACGTGAGACAAGACAAAGGAAAATAGGGCAAGTAATTTGAAACGAACGAGGCTATTTCACGGCGAGAAGGGGGCGGTATAATTATTCGGACCAGATACTTTTCAATGAGAATAATTCTGGTCGATGATTTTTCGCTTCGTTTCACGTCGTTGAATTTCACCAGCGCAGCGGCCTGAATGTTACTGTAAAAAATCTGCCATCGAATCCTGAGATTTATTAATAATCTGCGGTGGTAAATGTTGCGGTATGAATATAACAATCTGTATTCCTAAATTTATACCAATTTATTTACAAATATACATTAACGCGTTTCCTCCTAGAACGCTCGAGTATCGGGTCACTGAGGTGGATATAATTTTAGACTCCTTTTTCATTCCTATAATATTATTTTTCCAGTTGAAAAATTCAAGCGCCTAATTTTAACCGAAGTATCCTTTTATATATTTGGCGAATTGGGTCACGATCGAACCGACGTTAGCAGGTCAAAATCTGTGGACGTTTAAATTTGTTAATATCGACGAATTGGACCGTTTCGTAAGATTAAAGTTGTCAATTAATTTCAATGAACGCGATACAGTTCCTGCATATTTGTCAGCATTATTTGTCTTTTCAACGACCAAATCACAAGTGATCGGCGTTCGATAAATCCGTGGCTTTCACGCAAAACGATACGATCGGCTAATAAAGCCTTAATCATTGGCGATCGTTTGAAATTTCGTCGGCGGCACGGTGGAAAATACCACGGTGCGAACGATAATGATCGATTAAAGCGTTTCAATGACGGTTTTGGGTCGGGGGCCGGGGGGGCTGGCCTCTTGGGGCTAATTACGCCAAGAGAGATATTCAGTGGCTTCCGTTCCACGGCTTTCAGCGGCAGGAAAGCCAGCTAGGGAGAACACGGTGAATTTCCAGTCGATAAAAAAACGAGGAAAGCGAAAGAATGAGAAGAGTTAAGCGATCGTTTCTTCCTCGACCGATCGTTCGAACGAACACAACGGTCGAAGGGGAGGGGGATTGAAACCGTGAAAGATTTTTGTTCGACTCGAAGAAAAAAAATAGAAAAAAATAGAAACGAGAAGAAGAAGAAGAACAGGGGTTCCCCTTACATCTTTTCCCTCTTCTTGCAAGCCCCTTTCCACATCCACACGTTCCTTTCACCCTTTTTTGCTCGTAGACAAAAGTTTTGCATGCTGCGAGCAAGCGAGTAGCCTGTGGAAGGATATTTTTGTCGTTTTGACGAAAAAAAAAATTGCTAATAAAAGAGCACGAAGGAACGAAAAAAAAAAAAGAAAACGAGAAAAATGCTTCATAGGAAGAGGGGTTTGGTACCACCCCGTTGAACGGGGGTAGAGAAAGGACATAATGTACCGCGTATAAGAGCCATTAGGTTATTAAAAACAGTGCCGGCTAAACAGGAGTAACGAACCGGCTGGTGGCCACCGAGGGATGCGACAAAGGCGAAAAATTAGCCTTGATAACTTGCCGTTTCAATGTCGAAGGAGAAACAAGCTTGGAAACACGGCTTCCCTGCATCGTGACAGGCAACCAGGCAAAAGACCAACGGAATCAGTCAACGAAACAAGCTGTAATCTCTTCGAATTTCTTGGACGGAGTGAACCCATCGTGCCGTGAGAATTGATTCTTCTGTAAAATGCTTTCGTTTCTCGTTCGTTGGACGCTTTTTTCTTTACAGCCACTGCTTCGTGGCGGTAAAATGATGGTTAATCAGCCTCCTCGTGGTCTTCGGTTATTTCTTTTTTATTAAGTATTTCGACGGGGTTGGGTCGAATTTTCCACAGACGAATATTTCGAACTATCTTTGACGTATAAACGAACAGTTTTCTAGAGAGATCTAGGAAAGTTCCAATCACAGTCTTCGAATTTGGTATAATTAGGAATTTTATTGGTACGAGTAGGAAAATTGCCCAAGTTTGTTTGGACATTTTGTTAGTTTATTAATAAGATTCGATATCGGACCCACGATTTACCTGATGGCACCTTTTATCGCTGGGATCTTGGTACGAGCAGCCTCGTTTCCGGATACGTGTAGACGCGTAACGTCATCGGTGATAATGTTGGCGGGATCGATTTACGGTCAGGACGTTTGCCAGCGAGAACCACCGCACGTTGACGTTTCGCATAACAAATTCCGATTGCACGCCGACTGTTTCCCCGGGAACGATCGATACCTCTCGTTTTCTGTCGCTCGTCGCTTTCGATTCTTCACGCTCGACAAAATCTTCAAGCTTCAACACGCTGCGCGAAACAAACACGGCCGGTTAACGTTTTAACGGGGCCCCCGTTACGGGATAATCACCGGTGACTGGTTGAAATTCCGTTTATTTCGGCATATGGACGTAAAGGAAAGTTGTCGCGAGTTCGTAACGAAGAGGAGAAGATTTGGCGAGCAGAGGGAGAAGCTGGCGGAACCAAGTTGTTGGAGAATTTCGTTAACGAGCCTCGCAGCCCTCGCAAACCGCCTACTGTAAACGCATAAAATACCGTATAAGTATATATTAGTTTACTCCACACCCTCCCCCCTCGAAACGATTAACCCTTTCACGCTTGAAGCGTGCCTTTCAACCCTCGATAATGTGTCAAAGATTATACCCGCGTTTTCTGCAGAAAATTTCAAACAGATTAGATAGTTTGGTGCGAAATAATCGATTTCGAAACGCAGACCAAATTATCAGATCAAAGATCGAAATCAGTGATCGAGGAAGGGAACAATCGCGTTTTCAATGATTTCACCTTTTTTTTTCCAACGGCATTGTAGAAAATGATCTCGACAAGAGTAATTAACGTTTCGATCGGTCTTTTCTGTTGGCGATTTTCAGTCCCAGTTTCCCGAACAACGGGGTACCGAACGCTTTCAGGACCGATAGATAGAGAGGAGACGGGTGGGAGGGAAAAATCACAATCATGCAGGGTGGAACATCACGCGATTCCTCTCTGGCTCGTCTTTTCCGCCCTGACTGATTGCGTATACATGCTTTTGCTCAGGTTAACGCAAAAGCAAAGGGAACAAACAAACGGGGAATACAAATCTAGAGTGAAATGAACAATGCCTGGGAGAGTTACTGCCTCCTAATTGAAAGCAACCCCCGACACACCCTGTGTTTCCTCTTTCCATCCTCTCCCGTTCTCTCTTACTCTCAGTGCGCGTATGTGTTTGCGTTCGTATATAGTCTATCTTTCTTCGTTTCCCTCTAG
This sequence comes from Stelis phaeoptera, assembly GCA_943735885.1. Classification (NCBI taxonomy): domain Eukaryota; kingdom Metazoa; phylum Arthropoda; class Insecta; order Hymenoptera; family Megachilidae; genus Stelis; species Stelis phaeoptera. The sequence goes on along the minus strand of OX030941.1, from coordinate 10,117,229 downwards.
TAACTCGTTATCCCGTTCTGTTCCGTTCGAACGTTCCTCTTTTTCCCTCTGCCATCCCGTTGGCTCCCTCTTTTCTCCCTTTCGATCTTCTCCGACCCCGTGCACACCGCCTAATCGCCCCGTACAGATGCGTGCCGCGCTTTCTCTCTATCCGCGCATAAAGCGTATAGTTTACGACAAAAGTTCGGCCCGGGAGTTCAACAAAACGACCATTGGCCCGTTGGAAAACGCGAGCCGCTGTTTACATGCGTGGAACGGAACAAGTATCGATCTACGGCGGTTCTCTATGGGTGCAGCAAGGTGCATAACGCCGGCCAGAACAAAGAAATCAAAGTGTAACACGTTATTTCCTGCCATTTCTGGCAGAAATTCCGCCATCCGTTGTGTTCACGGGCGAAGAATTTAAAAATTGTAACCGGATCGTCGTTTAGCTCTTTAAACCCACGGTTCCCATGCTTGGGTGACGTGTGAATTTTATTTTATCGGACAGTAGACAGATAAAGTTAAATATTACCAGTTCGGTGAACTTTGTTCGTATTTCTTAATAAATACCAGTAACACGCTGGAAAAATCTTAGATTTTCTGGTATTAGAGCTTTCGTAGTAACAGATATAATCAATGGCGATCGATCTCACGACGGAGAAGAAAGAACACCGTTCGTTTCGTGGCTCGTCGATAAGTTGTCTGAGATAAAATCTCCGATCCTCGATTTATTTTCTGCGGGGCTATTTTGTACGCGAACTCGGTCACATGTCGGTGCTTCCGGTTCAATTAACGAAAAAAAAAAAAAAAAAAAAAATTCCGCTCGAAGAAGCCGGGATTCTTGCCAAAACGATTTCCTTAGCTAAATAATTTATTTTTCCTGCGTCACCGCGGGAATCCGGCCATAAAAGAATCTTGAAACACGAGGGGGTCATTTATTAAATAAGAAGATTTACGAAAACTTTTGTTTGGATAAATAAAAGTGAAGCCAAACAGCATTCTTAATAAATGAGGTGACAGAATGATTTTATATCATATTTCCTGTATAATATTGTTCAATATCGAATATTTGATAATAAAAGAAACGTCCGTCTCGTTCACGAAAGCGTGGTTGGAACGAGACGGGCGTCAGAAGGGGTGAATTTTCTCCAAGCGTGGTTTACAGTGGATATTACTAGCAGGGGTGAGGCAGTAAACAATTCGAGGCATTTTAATGCAGCCCCCAGCGGGCCGTAAGGAGGACTGGAAACTAACGGTGCCTTCCCGGTACTCTTCTTTCCGAAACGAACGAAATCGTGAACGGAAGAAGGCGTCACAAAAAAAAAAAAAGAGGAAGAGATAGACGGAGACGCCTTATCCCTTAAGGCCTTCGTACGACCATCGAAAAAGTATACTATAAGGCGGCTTCGATCTCGAACAGCCAGCTAAGCCTACTCTCGTTTCTTTATCCCTCGTTCTCCTCGTCAGTCTCGTTCCATTTTGTGCCCGTGCCTCTTCCGTGTTTGCTACACTCCACGCGAACCGTCAAATCGAAATCCTTCACAGATTTGCGGCCAACACCTGGCCAAACACTGCCTTTTCATTACAGTATTTCATAAATCATCGATTGCTTCTTGACTGAACTTTGCGGGGACGTTAAACGATGTCCGGTTGAACAATTAACCCTGTAACTCCGGCGACCCTTTGATTATTTCGAAATTTATGTATTAAGATATTCACCATTTGATATCGCAAGTGTTTTGGATGTTACGACGATTCGTATTTAATGAAATTTCGATTGATCGATTGGAGAATGGTTACTGACAAATTATATCCGTTAAAAGGAGAAAAGGGGGATGAAATTTTTGTATCGAGATGGAAGGTTGCAATGGACAATCCTGTTAGCGAATTCTCTTTAACCAGCCGGAACACTCAAGTTCGCAAATGAATTTTATCAATTATCGCCATTCGAATCGCGTACTAGTCGAAAGAGCCGATCGATTGTTAATGAAGTGGATAACGTCGTGTATCAGCAAGAGGTAGGGTTGGTGGTCCAGCCGCGGGGCGGTTTAATGGCTCGTTAACCACGCGAAACGAACGAAATTCACCATCGTTTTCCTCGAAACTTTGATTGCCTTATCGATCGTCACGGCTAACTTCTGACCGAATTTCTTCCAATGCAAAAAGAATTATACTTCGTTCAGTTTAATCATTTTCGGTACCAGTCTATGCTTCTTTGTGAATTATTTCAATATCGTTTCATCCTCCAAGGGTGGTCTTGGTCCCGTTATTTTTTCTGCCCTTTTAGCTAACAAAAAGCTGCATAATTCAGCAGAACGCTGATAATATTTCCACTTAGCAAAAATTTCTGGCCGAACTCCAACTCGGGATGCAGACCTTTAAACCCGATGCTCTGAAGGTGTGTTCACAAAGATCGTAGCCTTAAGTATAGAGGCATCTAAACGAAATACGATAAGCACTTAGCCTGGCCGTATCTATCAAATATAACCCTTATACTGGCGGTTCTCGAGGGTGTGGTGCACCCATGGGAGAGCCAGGAAAGGACAACCTTCTGGAATTTATACTACGGTCCTCTGCCTCGTCCTGCCGCCGCTTTATCACTTATTCATATAGCGTTGCGCGAAGAAAAGTTACCCTAAGTGCCTATAAACGTTTAGTCCTCGCGTGTTTCTACGTTTTCAAATTCCGCCTTCTACCGATTCGATGTATCCCTTCATTTTCATGACAAGCCACATTATTCCTAACGAAATTAGCGTCTGCTTTCACCAAGCATTAGTGGTTTAACTACTTTTACCAATTATTCGGATACAGATGCTATGTTTTTACTCGAAAGAAAAGAATTTTAATTCGACGATTGAATTTGCACCGCTTCCACGTTGAAGCACATTTCCGATATAAGAGAGGAAAGGGTAAGGAATAAAAATACAAAGCAATGATATTTTTAAGAATTTTTATCGCAAAGTATCGTTGTCCCAGCGAACGTGTTAACAGAAGTACAGATATTTCGAAGGTTGAAATCTCGTCCAGTTCCTTCGGGATATTCCTCGAATCCTTTCCACCTTTCCTCACGCATCTTCTCTGTCCCTAGAGCTCCAATTTCGCCTTCTCATCTCACGGGAATTTATCGTGCTGTCAACTGATAACCACCGTCTACACGAAAATTGGAGAAACTTTTCAAACGGTCATCCTTCGAGCAGAATCGTTCGGTAGAAATTATTGGTAGATTAATTAATAATATCCGGATGAAATCGATCGATGAGATCGATCGAACATCGAAGGAAAAGTCTGTGGTCATTTTTCCCTCCACGAGAAGGGGAACTGCAAATTATTTTCCAGTCATTCGTCGGTATCCGCCGGATATAACGGGTGATCCCGAAATTCCCACGGGGAAACGAGCGTCCTATGCTCTCGTGGCATGGATACAGCCTCATGAAATATCCCACCTTATGGTGATCCCATGGCACATCCACCCTGGAACTACTACAACCCCATAACTCGCCTTGCTCGCACTTTGACCTCTCGTGTTTCTCTCTGTAGACCTTATGCACGAACTCTAAATGGTATTGGTTCCAAGATCTTTGCTAGGCCGCCACCTTGGATATAGGAACAAATGTTAGTTTTATTTATTTATACTCGGATCAGGGTACACAATATAAATACTTCGACGATAAGCGATTACTAAACCTTTTCCACGCATACAGTAATCTTGATCCTAAAATTCACCTCAATATACATATACATATACTTTGAAATAATTACACGTTGATCAGTTTATCATCGAACGTCCGTGAGGTAAGATCCAGCTAATCAGGGTTAACCACACTCCGCTACCAGGGATGATAGCATCAGCCTAGAGGGTTGTTATAATGCGATCACGCTATCCTGACGTTGCGATGGCAGTACAGGAATTGCATGCAATCGCAACACTCGGATCGATCCTGATACAGACGTTTCCTGGATCGTCAAGTCTGCCGTTGACATCGTGTTCCTGTTAACGCTGTTGGTCGTCCAAGACCCGACTCTTCAGGGTTTCGATACCATTTCCAGATTTATTAGAAATGAAATCTTCCCTTCGTTCATTCCCACGTACCTATTTGTATCGTGGTTTTGTGGAAAAAAGTTGCAAAAGTCAACCGATCGTCGAGGAAGGTATCGAAACATCCGTTTAATATTGGAAGAGGGATCGAAGGGTGGGAGGGCTGGGACGCTATAGCAGGCAGATTTTAATCCTTGTCGGACCCGCGACGGGAAGGGAACGATGCTGAAGTGACTTGAAGTCTCTTCAGGCGAGATGCTTAATTCCACCCCGTTCTTCTGCGATCACCCTCCTCCTACCGGCTTTCCCCCCTCCCTTCCGCTCCTCCTTTTGCACCCCTGGAGGAATAATCCTCTGTTCTTTAATTCTCCTCCGTCGGATGGACTGAAAATTGTATCTAAACGTTGTACAAGTAAACGCTTGCTCGTCCACCGTTCCTTTGGACCAAGAAATCCACCGGAAATGTATCATCGACGATGATGCTTCCATCCTTGAATTATTTTGATTTCTTGGCGAGAAATGAAAATCTCGTCTTTGTACCATCCCTGATTAAAGAAGGCAGTAGGCTTCCAAGAGTTGCGAGATATTTCTTATCTCAAACTTTTCCTGAACTAAGTCAAATTTAATTCTTAGTTTTTATTTACTTAGGCTAACGAGGGGAGCCTAATAAATAACTATTTAGGAAGCGTTCGAGGGATTAAGTAACAATCTGAATATCCTCAACTATAGGAAACCGGGTCATAAAAGCCCCGTGATTCTGATTAAAAGTTTTTTCCCCCGATAAGCAATAATTATCGTGTGATATCGAGTATTCGAAGGTAACGCGCGAAACGAAGAGATTTCTCCAGAGGAACGAGCACAAAATTCCGGGGCGAACCGTCAGCCTGTATACGCTTGTTTCATCCCCCTGACTCCCTTCTTTGCCTCCTTCTTTTTTTTTTCTTTTTCATTATTTTTTAGTATCCTCCCTGACAAATGTATCTGTGTCCTCGAGCGCGCTACGCCTTTCATCTCTCGTCTCTGCAGTCGGAGCACTTATACAACTCTCTTCTCTCCTCTCTCCTCTCTGTTTTCTGCTACTGCTCCAAGTCCCCGGTTCCCCTCTTCTCTTGCATCTTTTTTTTTCTTTTTTCTTTTTTCTTTCGGTCTCTTTGGTCTCTCTGTGTCCTTTTCTTCTCGCGTTCCTCGCCTTCCGGCCTTCTGCTCACCCTCCTCGCGGGGTTTCGTCTTTCCTTCTGGCCCCGCGTACTCCGCAGCCCCGAGGAGTCGAGTTAAAATACATCGTGATTTTAATACTTTTAACTTCAACGTCGTAATCCGCTTTGCACCTACACAAGCGTTAATCACGCGCACAAAGGAACCCTGTGCGTGTTCGGAATAGTCTTCGTCTTTCGTCGATTCTACTCTTCTTTGTTCCGTCGAGCAGGGTTCGCGAATACGTTTCGCTATTCGTTTCTGCCTATCCGGAGGAGAAAGAAGAGGAACGGTACGCGAATGGGGCTGTCTTTTCGCGATTTGGGTCGAGAACCGATGTTACCAGTCGTATAGTCTGTCTCTCGGCTACGTTTTTCGTGCATTTTCAGTTGGCTGTGGAAATCCATTCGTCGGGTCTTTAAGATAATTTCAGTGGCGGTCGGTGTACGATTGTTTCGTGACAGTCCTGGATAACGGCTTTTGTTCCCGTTATCAACGGTTACGTAATAATTGCACGCACGTTGGGATAATAATACGGGAACTGGGCTCTTTGGCCTGGAATTAAGATTAAAAACAGTCGCGATTGCGATAAGGTTTCCGATTCGCCGAGGATTTTTCAACGAGGATTCATCGAGGATTGTGTTTTCTTAACATTTTCTATAATAAAGTATCTACCTTGAATGTTCGAAATATTTCTCAAGATGTTAAGGTTCTCGAAAGTAATCGACGCGACTTTTTGCGTCATCGTTGTTCAAAGACAATTTACGGGAGGGTAAAATCCCACGATTGACTCGAACGGTGTTTAAAGGGGTTTAGGTACGCGCAGAAGGCAGACAGCTAAGTAAAGATTGCAAGGCAATGGGGTTGCGTGCTGTCTTAATCCTTAGACTGTCTGTTTGCGGTATTACGGTGTTTAAGGGACGAACTTGTGGAACACAACCGGTGTGTCTCTGCCATTCCAGCGATTATCCACTAACGATTTCGTATCGCGAGACATTGTTGGCTGCTTAGCAGTTGATCGTGGCTGCGTGAACATCTCGATCCGAGGATCTGAAACATATTAAGGCAGATAAATTTAATTTATTAATGTCAACTTCTTTAACCAGTCAGCTGCGTCACCCTCTTTTCAGAGCGCGCACCTATATGTACACTTTGAAATTATAAATATTCAAATTTTGATGAAGAATGTAATTAAAAATAAATTTATAATGGTACCTTTTTATATTACAAAGCACAATATTCGGCTTTTTAATGAAATATGACAACGAATTTACATCCTTTCGTCCCAACGTTCTTCGCATCTGCATATTTATATTAAAAGTATGGTAATATCCAGCAGTACTAAAATAAATGATAATCTAGAAAAGCAAAAGTTAACATAAACAAATACGAGAATGAGCAATATGAAACTCCTATTGTACACTGATTAAATAAAACAATACTTAAATTGTGTTCCTTCATGTTAAGATTCGCTACAGTTAAAGTGGTCATTCTAAACCTCTTAAAATTTCAGAATATCTTTTAGTTTTCACTAAAATTACAATTTAAATAGCCAATGGTTACTACTTCTTACGCATGACGAGTATACTCGTCATGACGCGAAATACTGCCACTTCTCCATGACGAGTATACTCTTCAAACACAGCTGACTGGTTAGGTACTCGTTCTTCATTTGTCTGGAATATTGAAAAATGTTAGTTAGGACAGGTACGAGATTGGTAGTATATTCGTATGGTGCGAAGAACGAGGCGGCCTGTCTTCATATAATTGAAACAAAATGAGGATCGTAGGGAGAAGTCGAACGACAGGTGTAGGGTGTCGTCGTCGCAAACGCGAGCTTCGGCCGCGTTTCTATTCGCGGCCATGCGATAGTTCGATAGACGGTCGCGAATTTGAATGGGTGGCTTTCTGCCAGCGTAGCTAGCTCGCGTGGCATACATTCCGCACGCGGCGAATCAAGCCTCGGCTGACACGTCTTCTGACGGGACAAGGACGTTCCTGTGCGCCGGAAACGCAACGTCCGGCGATAATGTCCGTCAACAGCCACGATGCGAACGTCCCGGCAAACAATGCGCCATTGTTGCCAACTTATTCCATTACAGATAACTCCCTCGTTCATTGTTTCTTCTCTCTCTTGCATGCTTCGCGAACGGGTCCTCTCCTTTCCACCGTCTACACCGACCGATTTCAGCTTTCTCTGCCTCTCCTTCGATTTCTTCGCGTGTCTCCCCCGTCCTTTCCATCGTCTAGTTTCCTTCTTCGCCGTAGAACGCACCTAGGATCGGAAAAATTCGAGAAATCGTTAAAAATCCATCGATACAAGCCGTCTACAGGTCAAAACGGATTTTTCCAAATTTTAGTTGCCTAGCAACTCAGCTTTTCAATATTATAAATCAATTTCCTTATTAACCCCTTCATTTACAATATCGTGTCGCACACGTAACACGGCTTACAGTTTGGATGTAGCTTTTGTCGTTCAAACTTTGATTACGATTGAGTCAAGTGCGAAGTATACGTAATATTTCAATTTCCTTGATTCTTACCTCTGACTCACGCACCTGTCGGGAAAATCGTAAGGCAACGGGTTAATTAAATTAACGGGGAATGTATATTATTTCCATGTTCTACCTTTCATTTCGGATATAATCGACAGTTCCCGTGCAAGTCGATCAGAATCAAAACGTTCGAACAACAATAAAACCCTTTCCCGAGAATGACAACAGATACAAAGTACTTTGTACGCGTTGTTCACGAAGAGAATCCCCATCTCGAAGCTGTGCGCGCTTTAACCGAGAAACAAACCGATTGTTTTTCAGAGGAACGCAAGAAGGAGGATGCGTTTAACTGTTCAACGGGAAAACTCTTTGATGCCGTAGCTGGCTTCTTCGGATAAAAAATTCGCAACCACCGGGGGAACAGCCACGTATGAGGAGAGGGCGTGTTTCGTCCGTGTTCCAGAAGGGGATGAAGTGTCCCATCCATCGGCGGAGCGGGGGACAAGAGACCAATCCCTTCACTCGTGGATTGCTTGTTCCGCTATTTAAAAGTGTCCTTCTTGTAACGGGTAAGTTAAGTCCCTTGGACTCGCGTTAAACGCGACTCGAGGCTCGATCGACAATAGCACCGGCGCTGTTCGAGAAAGTGGCGCTGTTTAATATTAATAAGCCGGGGAGGCTCTGCCCTTGGCAGGCACGTAGATGCATATCAAACCAGGTATTACGAAAAAGACGACTTCCACGCCAGGGCACGCGAGACATATTCCTTTTTTTTTTCCTTTTTTTTTTATCTTCTTTGTCTGCTTTGAAATTTGTGAATAGCCGTGGGCGGGGCGATGAGTACCTTGAGATGTGTCAGCATTTCCTCGTTTATCTCTGAACTTCTCGGTTTCTGTTTTCTTTACATTTAACAGCTGATGCGTTATGGTATCGGTTAGCCTTCAGATATTTACCATGATGATAGAATTTCGGGAACGGTTTGATAATCAGATTGTTAATTATTGTTAAGTGGATCGTGCATATTTCGAAATTTTTAAATCCTTAGTTTTCATAATTTGCTTGAGATTCTTATTTTCTCGATTTAACACGTTGAATGGCGCAGTGGAAACGGACGTACGTAGTCAGACACGATAAAATTCTAATTATTAAGGATGCAGTCTTTAACCTTTCAATTCCATAGCCAGCACTATTAGCTTAACATTAACGCTGTAGTTCTTTTAGTCAATTATTTGATCGTTCAAAATTTCAAGTGTTAACAAAATTTTTATCTATATTTTTTTCTGTTCGATCTCCTCTTACAAACTCGAGTCGGTTAAAGCGCAGGCGATCGAGGATAACGCGGAAATAACTTCGTTATTTTCCCAACACCCGTATGATCGATATCGCATCCAAACACCGGTTGTATCCAGCGTGCGCGGTAATTAAAATCCCAACCACTCGGCCCACACCGTCCACGAGTAAAACCCACCAAACAACCGAAAGGAATGCATGTCTCGCAAAAAGGAAAGCGATCAAGGGGAACAAAGAGGAAAAGGAAACGGCAGAAGGGGAGGGGTCCTGTGTAAAACGAATATACGCAAACACCCTCTTAACTCAAAATCCTTTTGAGTGGAACAGAGAGACGGTCGGTGACGCATTGTGCACGCATTTTGAAGTCTTCATTCGTAAAACCATCATCGAGGAAGCCGGAGTGGCGGGAAGGAGACACGTTAAAACTTCTACTGTTCGTCTCCCTTCTTGTACAACCCCCTCCCCACTGTCGTGGTTGCTTCGCGATTACACACGTAGCGGCGATTTAATGCAAAACGGTGCTTCGCGGCGAACCCTGCGAAAGAGGGACAGAACTCTGGTGTTTTGCACGCGTGTTGCACGTCCGTTGAAAGAATACTCGGACGAGCACACGAGTGTATCGCATGCGGGCTCCATTTGAAATTATTTCTTTTTCTTTTTTTTTTCGCTCGCTCGCCATTTGTCAGCCCCGCACAAAGACCATTTTCCCGGCCTCCAGTCGTCGCTAAAAGAGCACGAAATCGCGTGTGATCTGTCCTTCGTCCCGGATAACGGTCGTTGGGTAAGCGACACGATCCTGAAGTGAACCTCGCTTCGTGTACGCGGTCCTTTCTCCCTTTTCTGCACGGAGGATAATGCACTGTTATCGCGGGTGCCGGAGACAAATTTTTTTTCGGGGAACCAGAACGAATTTCAAAGCCGGTGTCGAGGATCTTGGGAGATACACAAAGGAAGGTTCTGCTTGATTAAAGCTGCAGAGATTAATATTTTTGTATTCTGAAATTATTTAACGTGACACCAATGGTCCTACTCGGCTGACAGAATGAATGAAATTTAGTTTCATTAATCACGCGTCCGGGGTTGATTACCCCGTGTCGTTCAATTCTTATACAATATTTTAAATCATATTGAAACGATAAAAACAATCGAAGGGTTAAATTAATGACAGAAGAAAATTATTGTCAGATTGTTGAGATTCGGAACGGTGTAGGGCTTCCAGGCGTAACGAAGCATCCTCTTTCGAATCAATTAGCGGCAACCGAAGAAGGTTGACAAATAATTTGCCGGCATTGTGTGTGCAGGGGGATCACGGTTCCTCGCTCGTAGAGATGCCACGAGGCTTAAAAGCCGATATATCAGAATAATAACTTGTCCATTAAAACGCTTAAGTAGTAATAAGTAGGCGAGCCTAACTGACAGGCACTTCGAACTTCCAGCGGATTAAAGTGTCCAACTTCACGAATTTATCGGAGAAAATAAATAATAAACGTGTTCACGCAACCAATTTCCCATCCGCAATTAGAATCTGGCAATTTTTTTTTACAATTTCCCGTGTAAATTCGTTTCAAATTTTCTTCCCAGACGGGAGAACCAACCACCAAACAATCCTACCGCCCTTTCAATTTATATTGTTCCGTCCTGCTCCGCGGAAGATTCAATTTTCGATAGAGAAAACGATGACTTTTAATCCGGAAAGAATGCGCGTACGTGCTTTATTGATCTTTACATTATCGCTTGGATCTCGGATACGGCTTCCAAGCCAGACGGTTACACGGCTGCTCGATTCCTTTTCATCGTAGACAATTAATAACTCGTCTATTATTACCATAAATAAAATAATAAACAGTTGACACGATTTATAGAAATTTCTAACAGGACACAGTTTAGGATACCTTCGTACATTTTCCTGGAAATTTTGATACTTCGAGTCTGGAACACGAAGTTGAATCAATCAAATTTCCTACCTTTCCAAAACAAGGATTGTTAGAATATTTTTAAAGTGGAAAAGTGCAAGGTTTCGAATTTATTTGTAGAAACTTAATGTTTCTTTAAAGTTACTCGAGCGCGTGGAGGGTTAATAAAACACGAGCTCGAAGAAATTTCCCGGAAACTCGAGGATGTCTGGATAGAAAAAAAAACCCCTATACACGAGCAGAATTCCCGAGATGCAAGCCTTTTCGATGCAAGACGGTATCGTTTCTCAGCGAAAAGAGGGAGAGTCGGATCGGATCAGTTCGTGCCGCCATTGCTGGAGAAGAAATTTCGTCGGTGCTCGTAAGGAGGAACACTCGGGAACAAATCGAAAATGGATTTCTTCGGGGCTTCTTCTTCTTCTGTCTGTGTGGTTCGTCGTGGCGAACGAAGAAAGCATTTACCAGTTTATTTGGTGGCTGGCTGTTACCCGGCAGCCATCTTCCAGGCGTCTCGGTTGGCATGAAAGTTGCAGAGGCGTCTTTCCAGAGCTACGCCCATACGTGGTAGGTACACGTTTAGAAGCCCACGAATACACACGTGTTGCAAGGTTACTTCCACGCAGGTATCCTCGAACCTGTCTGGTTCCAACCCACCGGGGCCAACTTCTTCCATATCGCCTTTCTCTCCCTCCTCAATCTCCTCAGCCTCCTCCTCCCTTCCTCTTCGAGGCCTGAGAAAGGATATGGGAGGAGAGGCAAGAGGTATTTCTTCGGCGAAATACGTATCTACGTGCCTCCATATTCTCGTCCTGTACGTGGAATACTCGAGGCTCGTCTTGTCGTTGGACCGAGAAAGACTCGAAGACGTTTCTTTGACCTTTGGACTGGGAGGAAGGAGGAGGACGTACACTTTATGTACACTCGTGGGGAACCGAGACCTTGTTCTCTGCAAGGCTGGAGTTATTTTCTAACGGTGTCTGCTTCCTCGGTATAGTTGGACTATAGGACGATGCGGTATTCTATGATTTTCTGACTTCTTGCCGTCAATGAAGCAAGGATTTTCATCTTGTTTCGATTCAAATCGTATTGTACTCGTTCTTCGCGAAGTTGTTGCAATTTGAAGAACTGGTGAGCGTTGACAACTACTTCGTTTGTAATAATGCGAGCTGGTAATTCCTAGAACGCACGGTCTTCCTTATTAGTAGACCGAACTGTCTCGATCTGCGCCTAATATCAGGGCGCAGTGATATTGAACGTGTGAGTACTTTATGTCACTAGATTAGTAATTACTAAACGGGTAAGTTACTAATTTGGTAATTACAGAATTCCTGAATTACCAATGTCACTAAATTAGTAATTACTAAACGGCTAAATTACTAGTTTAGTAACTACTAAAGAGCTAAATTACTAATTTAGTAGTTAGAAAATTTTTTAATTACCGAAACAGCTAGATTAGTAATTACTAAGCAGCCAAACTACTGAACTTACAAAATTACTAATAACTAAATTACCTAGTAACCCTAATTCCGAGTCACTAAATTATCAAATCAGCAATAACCAAATTACCACATTAATCGCCGTGCTTAATAACTTTCCCCTACGGAAGTCCACCATGCTCGACGCTGTACATAGAACGAGCGACAACCAAAAATAAAGGGAACAAGCTATCCAGTCACCGAGGTTCGTCTGATAAGAATATCCTATTTTTTTTATTGACACGTTGCGGAGTATTTTACAAATAAAAAGGGAAGATAAGTCTTCGGTAGCATTACTAATTTAAGCTTCTCAGTTAACTAAAAGCCCCAGTAGCTTCGACAGATGCTCAATACACTCGTAGGTATTTTCTCAAATTAATCACCGTTCTTAACGAAGGGTATCTCCGATCGTTCGCGTAAAACAGTGGCGCGTTTAAGCTTTAAATGTCGTCCACTTTTTGACAATGACATCCAAGCGCGTGTGTAAGTGGATTTACCTACGTTCACAGGTAACCGAAAAGGGGCGTTGGTAGCAGCAGGGACAAAGGGTTAGGAAAGAAATGGGGGTTGGTCCGCGGAACAAGGGGAACGTTGGAGCGTGTAAAAGGGTGCAGGAATTCGGCGTCTCGCGTTTCACCTGCGTTTTCCACCTGTCCTGCCGGGGCGTCGCTGTTGCAGGCTCCACCTACGACCCTCCTAGCAACGGGCGTGCGTCCAACGACGTCACGGGCTTTCCCAGGCTCCCATTGGTCCCGTCGTATCGACGCGCTACACAACCGACGTTGCTTGTATTTTATTATTTTACTTAGCTATCGTCCAGCCTCGATGCATGCGCCTTTCCCGACTCCTTTTCCTATCCCCTCGCAATGCTGCAACGTCGCGGTACCCCTTGTCGCGACGGGGGTGTCTCGTCCCCAACATCTCCCCCCTTCTTCAACTCTCTCGCACGACGAAAATGCATTTCAGCTACCAACCCCTTCGAGCCGCTCCTTTTCTTCGCAGCCTCGAGCCGTCAGAGTACGAGAAATATGCGTGTTATTAGACGGATACGAAGGGGTTGGATCGTTTTTCGATCGTTGCTACTGGTATTTGTTGGGTTCTCGAGTTGCTTGCAGCACTTTTTTCCACGAACATGGTGTTCGCTTGAATGGAAACGAGGGTACGAGGAATTGGTACCGGCGTTTTCGAGACTCTGGTGATACGAACGATGAATATCGAGGGGTGCGGAGAGCGACAGCATAGAAAAGTTCTGACGATCGGAAAGGTTTCTTCGAATGGCCGCCGTTTCGATCATACTCTTTAATTAATTTCGATGGTACTCGTAGAAGTACTATCGAAATAAAATTCCATTCCCATTCTATCGACCAGCTGTCATCGTTACCGTTCACCTCTGTTGTCGCGTTCCTTTCGTTTACTATTCAGAAAAAAAAGTGTCGTTTTATCCCCCTCTTTTTAAGGGTCACGCGGGAACACGCGGCGAGAAGTTAACGATCGACGAAATAGTGTTCCCTTAAAGAATTCATTGAAAAGGGTGCGGGAAATTTTATGAACCGCGACGCTTCCGGTCCCGCGTATTTCGATAAATCTTTCCTAACGTCCGATGGTCGGTTCTCTCGAAGGACAGAAATTTACAGGGTTCCATCGGCGGATACAAGCGTGGAATCATCTGGTATAGATTCGTCGAAGAAGAATGACTTTCCTGGTCACGTAGTGAAGAAGCTTCTCTCGCGGGTCTAGACGAGTTTTCTCGTCCCGTCTTTGTCTGCTTGCTCCCGGAGCTTGTGGCAACCGATTGGTTAGCAGGCTTCCGCTTACGGAACGACAGGGTAACGCGTACCGCCTAAAGACATCTAAGCCGTAGGGGTTAACCCGACACCTGGTGCACACTCCCACGAGACACTGCTTGCTATTCGCCCTGCACACCTCCGCCTCCAACCCTCTCGTCTTACCTTGCCATCCTTTTACATCGTACTGCTCTTACACATCCCCCCATCCCCACCCCCCCATCGACTATGTCTTTTCCAACGAAACAACCCTTACGAGTTCCTTCGAAACAACTTACCTTGCGCAACTTTCTTTCGTCCGTTTCTTTTCGATTATGAAATTTCGAATTGGAATGTTTCGAGGAAGAGATACTATATTTTTACCGCCGCGGACGTATGTGTGTGCAGAAGACACGTGTTCCAGCTTCATCGACGCGTGGCAAATGACGCTGGGCGTCGTGTCAGAATCCAATAAGACGGTTGATGCAACCTGGTCCTGTCGTAAAACAAGGCAAACAAATTTCGTGGCCTACAACCCCTGGATACTATACGTTTTCTCTGGTCGGTATAAATCGACGGCAATAAAGTCCCTTCCAGCGAATTAGCGGAAGAGGAAGTGAAACTTGCTTCGGAGCATGCTTCTGACGTTCAACCCCTTTACCGCCAACCTGTTTTGTACCTTTGTGTATTCAATTATTTCACTTTAAATAATTTTCCGCGGTATTTAAATATTTAACTGCTTTCGAACGACTGTTACCTGGAAATATTATGGTATGTAAAAATTGGATGATATAACGCAGCGTTTGATCGAGTTGGATTCTAGAAGGTTGATGCTGGAAATTAACGATGTCGTCAAAGTTTTACTAACTTGGCGAGAAGATCGATCTTAAATTCAACGCTGATTAATTATCGGTCAGCTTCGTGACAACGAAGATTTCCAAAATTGGACAAGTTTAGTCCCGCTGGACCCTTCGATGGCCCGTTCGCGTTGATCTACTCTCTGGTTGTTAACCAACGATATAGTCTGGCAAGTTGAATTGCGTTATTTAATATTACAGACTCAATCAGGATCCGGTCAACCTCGTCTCGAGACCGACGTGTATTAACCCTCTCTTGACTCGTAAACACCTGTTTATCCTGCAACTGCATACGACTAAAGTTGCTTCCTTAATCGAAGCAAGGAAGAAAATTGCAGAATAATCTTTATGATACTTTCGACGTTGATAGAAATCAATTCGGTAGCGAAGATGTCGAGCACGTAATGAATCAAGTAAAGAACCGTAACACGGATGAATGTTTGATGAATCTCGGTGCACGAAGAACGGTTTCGTAGTCAAGTAAATCTTGGAAGGAAATTCCAGAGAACCGAAAGAGAAATGTGTATCGGTGGCCTGTACGGTTGGCTAGGAACACCGCAGGAACATCTCCTGTAAGATGGACGATAATCGTGATTTCGATAGTGGAGGCACTCAGCCTTTCGCGAAATGCATGCAAACAGAACCCCCCACGATGCACTCTCCATAAAATCCCGTGTTATACGAGATCACTTAGGGGCAAGCCTCCCTTCTAACGAGCCGGCACCGTTGCCTTACGCCATCGTTTAATCGCTTTCCGGCAAGCTGGAAAACTTAGGCGAACTCTTCTTCGTTCGTGTCGTATCTTCGCCGACTTTGTCCTCTCTCGAAACATTAATTCGAGGATCTCGAACCCATTTACTGGCTACCGTCGAACCGGTAGGGTGTTTTTAAAATGCGACCTTCTGTGGCTCGTAAAAGATAACAGTCTCGATCATAAATGTTCATCGTTTTAACGAACCGGCTAAAGATTCGTGAAATTGAAGGGGCTGCGTTCAACGCTTCTACGAGGGTGTATGTAATACACCGGTGAAATCTATCGAAATACAAATCTGAAGCATTCAGTTTAGAAAGGAATACGAAATATTAGTAAGGAAGCATTTGTTAATATTTGAATCGAATGTCCTGTTGTTTTCTGTTTAATTAAGATGGTTGAAGGGATGGTTTTGATCGGCTAGGGATCCGTTCAATTCCAACGAAGGATTATTTCCAAGACACCGAGTGTTTCGTTTACGAAACAACGTACCAGGGCGTACTCGAAGATAGATAGACTTAGGTTGGCGAACGTGGGTGTGTAACTGGTCTCAATGGGGCTGAAGCATGACCACTTTATTGGTGACCGAGTAGATGGCGGTTAATTTAACGGCTTGGACGTTTAATGATCGATTCCGCCAATTTCACGCGCCGCTCTCCCTTCAACGACAGCTTGCCCGCAATTTGTAAATCGATACTATTCCGTTTAAATAAACGACCCGCGTTTAATCTCACAGTCCAGACAAAGTTTTCTAATACCAGAAGTAGATCGAAGTGGAAGGATATTTTGCCTATAGAAGTATCTCTTTCTAAAAAATACCAGCTGAAGTTTATTTAATTCGAGAGAAAAAAATAATCTTCTTGTGCCTAAAAAATTGCAATCTACTTCTTGACTGTAGCCAGACGATTATTAATGTTAAATAGGGTAAGGCAGTCGGGTGTTTTGCAACTTACAAAGCGTATGAAGTTTGCATAGGATGTAAGTCGTTTTCAGGCCGGTGAAATTAATTCACCAGGATGAGAGCGTAAGGGGGATGGGAAAGACGTTTCGCGTGTCCCAGGGGAACTATTCGCGAGTCCTTCGGGGTATCAATTGGCGTGCTCGTCCAGGTCGACAGCTGCGATAGTGAGACGCATTGTCCACCGCTTGCCGCGGTCAGTTCCTTAATATTGAATAAGACCGACCCAAGCTACCGCTTCAATAGCGGCGAAATATCGACGGCCACGTGAATAGGGTGAACAGTACTAAAAGAGAAACAGTTCCTACGATTTTCTATACTTTCCGTAAAATAAGAAAAAATAAGTTTTATATACTTTTCTTTTCTTTCGTGATGATTTTAATAATTAAAGAAATAGTTGTATTTACAATTTTCACTTGCAAAGAAATAAACAGATATTTTGTTAATATTCTATCCTGTGGTCGTGCGCAATTTTTCAATTTCGATTAATTATTCCTAAAGAAGCGTGTAATTAGTTCGATGCTTCTAATTTAATGTCTGAGCTTCAACCCCTTGCTTTCACGGGAATAAGAGGCCACCCTCGAGAACGATAAATATGTCGGTAGCCTTACATAATAACCATCTTTCCTATGAATTTGAAAACTTAATCGTGATCCAGCTTGATCACTACATTCGAGGCAATAGTTCGCCGGAAGGATTTCCATGGGGGGAAAAAAAAGGTGAATAATCTTTCGTCTGTCGCAAGGTCCATTGGTTATCGAGCAGCGGTCACGTTCAGATTTTCTTCGGCAAATTAAATTTTCCGAATCGCAAGACACGACTCGATCTCTGGCAGGAAAATTCATTCGTCATAAATCATAATCAATCGCGTGGTCCGTGATCGTTCGCATTCGTTTCCTTTTTCCCTTCGACCATTTTCTCTTTCGACGTCCGCTAAATTTGGCTCCGTTTCGTTTTCTTTCTAATTGACTGCGCTGAAACATCGCCGGCCAAGAACAGCTTGAAAATCGTACGTTCTAAAGGAATCCCAAGATCCATGGAGAACCGTCTGCCCATCGGCATCGGGAAAAATGGCGGAGATTAACGCGATACATTCGCACGGATCTCACACATAAATTCTTATAAAAACGCGAGCCTGTAAGCTGGATCTTCGAGCAAGAGAAATCAACGACCGTTTCCAACCGTGTTTCATCGGGAAAAGATCGAATCGATCTTTCTGCGCGGAACGGTGCATCGATTGATCGCGGAGAACAGACATAAAATTATTTGATTGTAAAAAATTTCGCGTGCCGGTCAACCGGTGACCCCCGCGACAGCCAACGCGTTAAACTTTGATCACAATTGCATTTTAAGTTTAATTCTGATTACAATTTACACAGTTAATGTTTGTCAAGTACGTAGTATATGTAATATACTTAAGTAATAAATATTTAACTCTGACTGACGCACCTGTCGGGAAAATGATAGTGCAAGGGGTTAATCAGAATTGGGAAATGATTGATTTGGGTCGAAAAATTTGTATGTCACAAGACGTACGAAATTAAAGTCAAATCAACATCTGATATTTTGTGCCGCGAAGAGAAAATAAAAGACGATCAAAGAAAGATTGTCAGCGCACAGGGAACGTGTTCTATTCAGTAAAAGGCTGTTCCGATGCTTTCGAGTTCCGTCTGTTTGGTGGAGAGGTTTTCGAAGACTACTCGTACGCGACTCCTCGCAGACACTCTTAAATTTGTGTCCCATTGTCGTGCAGGACGAAAAGGAAGACGGAAGTCGCTCACTTGGCAGAAGTAGCGATATCGTGTATTATGGCGGTCTGTGCATTGACGACAGAGGGTGGTCGTGGGTGGACCAAGGGAAAAGACAGACGGAGATAGAGTGGGAAACGGGAAAGAGAACGATTCCTGTATATACACGACGAGGGAGGCTCGACTTTGGCGAAACCAGAATCGGCCATTGTTCGTTACGAGTGGCTATCTCGCTGGACATTTCCGTATCCGAGTAGGTACATACTCTGGCCACTGTGGCCTACCAGATATTTCGATGTCGTGCTCGAAACTCCCATCGAATATCATTGTCGTGTGTTCGACTTCTCGATGTCGGTCGGTGGGGTACGGATTTACCCTACGAACCACCGTCGCTACCCACTGTTAAAACGGATTTGCTCAGTTTTTCGTTTAATCAAACATCAACCAGACGAAACACACAGCATGTGTATTTTTCTGTTTTTGTATTTTATGATAAAATCGAACATTGAGTGTACGATGGTTATCTTCTTTACATACATGTATATTCCCACGTTACTTATCTTTCTTGGAACAGAATGTTCTTACGTAGTGAAATTTTATATTTGAATTGAAAAGTTAAACGATCGTATCCCTAATAATTGCCGCTATAATGTGTCGTACTAATTTACTAAACGTAATTAGCTTATATTTCAAAGATAAAGGAACTTGAGACTTCATTTCTTTCGACTTGAAATTTCACAATTTTAATTTAAAATATTGCAGTGCTGTAGTGGAAGAAAGTAGCTGTACATTGATATATAAAATTTAATATTTATTTGGCATGACAAACAATTTTATTTTGATAGAAAAAGGAAAACGCTACGGACTTGTGTTCCAACCTAATATTTTGTATACTGTCAACGGACGAATGAAGTTTGAAAGGAGGGATAAATTTATTTTTTTCGATCGATAAAATGGGTGATTGTTGGCGGGCTGAATTCCATAATGACGCGCAACGGGAATTTCGAGCACGATTTAGCAATAGCTGGTAAGCCACGGTAACCACCGTATGCTCGCCCGGAAATGCGTTATAGTTGTGCGCGCCGAGCCAACGAATTTTTCATCGGAACAACCGCGTAAATGCAATAAACATCGATCGAACGTCTTCCCGGCGAAATTACATCTTTCCGATAACCACGGTAAACCAACGTTTTCCTTTTTTTTTTTTCTTTTTCTTTCTTTCTATCCCACATCTCCCCGGGAATAATTTAATGAAATCGTTCCATCAGAAATGTGCGCGTTACGTATCCGTAAAATTATGTTCGCCATCTTCGCTCCATCAGCGCTCAGGTTTCCCGATGAAATAAAAAGAAAAAATAAATGATTACACTCTATACATATCCATACGATCTTAGTTAAATATACTGCATAATATTCCAAAATTATCAACATTTACTCGTTAGATTCGAAAACCCAGAAATATTGTCTTGAAAGTAATATACATATTTTCAACCTTTTCCAACCCTCCTAACAATAGTCCAGGTTACGTACAGACAATTGGAACTTTAAGGCATGCAATGTAACGTCGATAACGTTATCGAAACGTATAAGATATGTTAAAGAGGAAAGATGCAATTGGTTTGGATCGTTAGTCGAATCCTTGGTAATTAAGGAGGTCGACGGCTGTCGAGGATGGACGTCGGACGAGCACGGACAGGGCGTGGTTGCAGTAAACGTCATCGGCAGGACACTAGACGTCACGGGCCACACGAGTATCACACACGCGTCACATTTGCATGAGCCTGTATACGCACACCGACGGCCAGTTAGGAACAACGGATGCACACGTTGCAAACGCAATGTGTTACCCTGGCCGTCGAGTGGGTCCGCGCTAGGACTCTTGCGTTGAATTTTGGACGGTACTCAATGTTCCATTTGCGATCGTTCGCTGGACGCGTTTGGATCCGCGAAACATCGCGATAAGGCTCGGGGAGAAGGTCATTATTCATCCGGCAAACCGTGGTGATTTCAGGATAACGCGTGTTGCCCGGTGAATTCCATCATCGGGCAGCGGTTTTGTAAGAAGGTCATTTACTGCGACGAAACGTTGAAGGATTTGTCGATTTTTGACGCGACGATCGATACAGGGACCGTGTTAATAGCCGTCGTGCCAATGCTAGACCGAATCGTTATTAATTCAATGTGTCGGTGAATACTTGACGAGCACGGTGTCCCGATGAATATCCGCGCTAGCGATCGTTGGATTATCGTTGCCGATTTTAATGGAAATATCCTATACGTCTGTTCGTGAAAATTACGAACACGGCACGAGACACTGATGGAGCCAGGAATCATTTATTAACCAGGTACGTTTATACCAGTGGAGGGGAGAAAAGGAACCTCTTTAATCTCCGTCTTGATCTACGGTCGCTCATTTTTTGACGAGAAAGAGACACGTGATGAAACGACCGATAATTTAGTTGCCGAGTAAGCGGCAATAACCATCCGGGGTGGTGAGGGATGAAATCGAGGGAGAAAATATCGCGTTTCTACGTCAGAGATATCGTCCTTTAGAGTTTCCACCCAATAATACTTACTACTCGACGGTAAATCTTCGTTAATTCGTGCCTACGACTTCGATCCCCCCCCTGTGTCCGTGGCACAAAGGCAGGCGTTATTCCGACCGGGCAAGATCGTCCATGAAGCCGCCGCTCCATTCTAACCATTCCATGCCACAGGAATGCCAATACTACCCCTCCCGCGTGCAATCGTGAGACCCCTTCCTCCCTTCTAAGCCCCCCACTATCTCTCTGGTCGCATTGACGTATCCGTTCTCGTCCAAGTCATCCGGAACCAGCTCAACCTGACCCCTTTCTTCCCGAAGCAGCCGGCCAGAACACCGGGAACGCCAGGATACCCCGTCAGCCCTCCTCGATAACCCCAAGTACCTCGTCGCGATGCGATGCAAGGACAATTCCTACCGATACATACACACAGTGGGAGGGGTGCGTCGATGACACGAAATCGCGAGTACTCGCCCATTGTTTTCGCCAAAGGACTAGGAGAAAACTTGTGCTTGGTTACCACCACCACCACCGCTGGTATCATTATCCTTCTTCCTGTGGCTTGGTGGTGGTCCGTATCTGTTGGTATCGGTTACGTGTTGCAGGGTACCGTTTTAGAAGGGGGGTGAGAAACGTAGGGAAAAAAAAAGAAATCGCGACAGTGGGAGGAGATTGAGAGAGAGAGAGAAAGAGAGAAGGAGAGAGAAAGTGGCGCGGTAGGCTGACTTTTTAATATCCAGGGATGATCTGTAGCTGCGGGATGCTGCGTCAGCCGCTGTCATTGTTATATGCCCGGACCTCTTCAGCACAATGACAATTTCTCTGGTTTTATTCTCCGCTAGGCACTGCCTTTTTCCCGCCCGTTTCCGTCTCGCGTATTACCGTGCCCTCCTACGCTCCCTCCTTTTCTGTCTCCGTTCCTCCATCACCCTTCTCGTCGTTTTCCTGCTGGGACCCCCTCTTTTTTTTTTCTCTTCCTCCTCGTTCCATCCACCGCCAACCGCGACTACCTTCTCGTTTTCTAGCCGGGTCTCAACCGGGTCCTCGCGTTCCGTTGGTCCACGCCGACTCGCGTGTCCATCCGTCGACGATTAGCGTTTCCAGTCCTCCTCCACGTTTTTGTCCACGACAATTGCTTGGAAAGTGGTCGTCTACCCTTACAATGTCGAACCATCGGTATTCATTCATTGTCACCTCCGGTGAAGATGGAGCTTAAAGGAGCTACCGAAATTATTTTTCGAAAGTGGATACGTGTCCGGTTGAAAGTAAAAGTTTTTGCGAAAAAAGCTATCGACATCCACTCGCAAAAGATACTCCCGGTAAAAGAAAAAAAAAAGGATACAGGGTCGTGCACCGACTTCACCTTGCGTTCTACCAAGCAAAGGTTGGTACCCAAACAGAGGACGAGCCGGTTCCCGAAGGTCTCGCAGAAACGAATATAGATACCGCTCTGGAGAACATGGCGCGTGGACGAAAGAAGGATGGCGGAATAAAAGAAAAGTCTGGAGCGTAAAAAGGCGCGATCACCCTAGGAAGTCATAACAGAGATAGACGCGCATCGGAGCAATCCCTCACGCGGTCTCTATACGCTGTTGGTCGCGTGTATTTGTTTGTACGGCAGCCGCCGCTTTCAGCCCCCACGGGAACGGGTAATAGATTTATTGGACACCCGCTACACGGGATATAGATATGGATGTTATAGGCGCTCGAGTTCGAGATACAACAATCCCGCTGCCACTGCCACCCTTGGCGAATACGGATGGCGCGTCTCCTAACTTTATAAAATCTACACACCCCCCACTTTTGTTCATTCTTTCGTCTTGACTCGGTTTTCTTCGGGATGGCACGCGACGATCTCTCCAGAAGTTTGAAAAAAAAAATTAAAAACAATAGTAATTCGAGTAATTTTGATAGGAATTACGAGGAAAGCTTGCGAATTTATTATAGTTGTCAACGGGAACGAAGGAAGGAAGGTTTCGACTAAAGCGTTCCAACGTACGGTTCGTTTCGGAAATTAGAAACGCGTTATCTCGGTTTCTCGTCTCCTGTATCGTTCTTCGCGAGAGTAGCTCGTATAATAGCTTTGAGCTGTAATCAAATATGAATCTTCGTTACGAACCTCGCCTACCTCTTCTAATCAGACATTCAGGGCTACGAAGTTAATTGAATGGTCGATGCAGCAACGAATGTTTTGCTTAGTTATCGAATCGTATCAAATGATTGACTTCGAAACGCTTTCGTTAAAGTTTCTAAATTCTCAAAGATTCTTCTAAAATCACAAGATGGTAATGAAATTCCACGAGGCTCTTTACGTTTGACAATCGAAGAAGAGATTTTCATTTGACAAAACTCGAGACATTTTCATTGCTCGAGACCCTTGTCCTTTCGGTTTTTCATCCTGCCGCAACTCGTCGACCATGAAATTACGCGCGCACGAAGAAGGTAAGCCTTGGCGGTGAAAATATCCGGACGAATCCGTCCCTTTCTTCCTCCTCGAGCCTATTGCACCCTCCACGCGAATACTTAGCTTCGAGACGACTCTTATTTACCTAGAATCGGTCCCGGAGCTGGCTCGCCAGGCGTTTTCATACGTACGTACACGCGTGTGTGCATGTGCGCGAAGTTTGGCGTCGAATGGTAGGGGGAGCGAGTGGTCTGTTGAAAGGGCTGGTTTTGATTAGCTCTGTAGACAATACCCACTCTCTGATACCGCTGTGATTCTCTCTCTCCCTCTCTCTTTCTTTCTCATAGTTTACCCGTCTCCAACCAGCGTAGCACACCCTCGAACCCTTCGCCCACTTCCACCCCCTCATCACCCTACCGGCTCTCCTCGGTTTCGCCTTCGCCGCAGCGAACGCAGCAGCCACTTTGTACGCCGACTGTTTTGTGTCTGACGAACAATGAGCCTGCACCCACTGACAGTGTACCACCACAACCTAGCTTGCTCGTTCTATCCACCATTGCCGGGGCTAGTTTCCCACTAACACCGACCAACATCGCTATTAAATAGCTCGCGTGGCGGACGCGTGCATCGAGATAACTTTCTCGTCCCTGTAAGTAACCACGTTTCGAACTGTTTAACACCGCCCTGTCTAGTTCTTGAACTCGTTTCAACCCCCCCACCAGTTGCGCGGGAGGCCGATTTTCGATACCTAACCGTGTGCCGTCTGATCACTCGTTCGTTAACGCTTCGTCACCTATTTTTGGAAGAAGCCAAATGTCGTAGGAATATTTGAGAGAAATAGAATTAGAAATCCGAACGATTTTCTATCACTTCGACGCGACACTCGGTGCTAAATACTTTAACAGAAGCGTCAGAAATGATTAAAGTTCGGTATGAAAATAATTCCTATAGACTAAAATATAACTCGGTTCAAATCAAATATACCAAAAGAAGAATATTCTTGAAATATTTAATCCCGCGATACGACGGTTGATTTTATCCCAGCTGCTGGCGCCGTAATTATTGTGGCAAGCGACAGGTAAGCGTTACAGGATAATCCATTAACCGGGAACAGGTAACTCGTAACTCAATGGATAACATAGTTAACAAATGACACGGGTGATGATGAGCATAGTCGACGAGTCGGCGCGTTAATGCTTCGTTCTGTATATTAAACTAGTTAGCAGAACTATTTCGGTCGGGATACCGGGAACTCTGTTTACCCGTAAACTATCGATAAGCCGTGAAACACTAGGTATCCGTTGTTCGGTTACTCTTTCATTCCGTCGACCACTCTATCGAGACCAGCTCCATCAGACCCAGGGAATTGCGGGAAAAAAGACGAATACAGTTTTTTTGAACTTTTCCTTTAATATCGAATTATTATTGCATACGCTTCCGGCTCAGTTCGAAATTTAATCACAATGGTACTCGATTCTATCGCGATATTGTCAGCATTGTCGCTGGTAGACAAACGTAGGCAAAGGGTGGCGAAACTTTGTTACACGATAGAAGCACACGCGTTATACTCCTGTTAGCGATGAGCGACGACGATCTGACATCGCGCGACTATCTTTGCGCTCCCCGCGAGAACTAATCTAATTCGCTTATGCTCCCCGCGAGGATAGCTCGCAATCTCTTGTACAATACTCGTGAACGTTCGAAGCAAGTTTCATTGCGCCGAGCTGGTTGGTAATTGAATAGAACCGGGGACAAGTTCTTGCGTATGACAAAAATCGGCTTTGTCGTATTGTACGCCCGGCGACTGTGGTTACGGTTCTCGAATGGGGAAACCGTAATCTCTGGTTTGTTCGAAACTTTTTGCGTGTCCTAGTTTACAGCCGGTTCGTCGATAATTACCTGGTCGTGGCAGTAAACGTTGCAGAAATTGTTTCGAATTTTTTATTATTCGGTACTTGGATACACTGGTTGTTCGCAAATTGAATTCTTCTCTTCGAATCGATGATATCGTAACGAACGTTAAGTTCATTTCGCGTGGCACTGGTGTGACAATGCCAAAGGCGCCCGCATACGATGCGTTAACCAACCCTGGTAACGTTTGGATGGCCGATAGCTGCTGCGTGGCTATCGCTCGTCGATCGTCGACGTAATTGATTTTGTATCCAGAGGGATTCTATTCGTCAAAGTTCGTCACAGAAATGAAGACGAATTAACAAAAAAAGGAAAAGGTTGTGTGACAATTGGATACATATTGGCATTAAGTTTTTCCTTATAACCTTTGAGATAATTTTTTAATTCAAAGTAAACTTAAAACCTGATTAAATTAAGCTTTTCAACGCGACACTTTGCACGGTCATATTTAGAAATTTTCTATCGTACAGATTGTCCTAACTTCCAAAATACTTGCTGCGTTGTAGGTTCGATAAAAAAGGTGTAGGACTCTGAAAAGTAGTTTATGGCATGAAACACAAGATCTGTTTGGCAATCAGAAAACTATCTGGTTGTCTATCACGCGTCCCTTCGTCTCGTTGTCCGATATTAGTCGATCAATTTCCATGCGATCCAACACGTTTGCCGCTTTTCATTCGTTCGCAGTTTCTCCGCGACCAGTAAGAGTAGGAAAAGGAAGAGAGGGGAAAAAAGAGAAGCCAGAGGGAAGAACAGAGAAAACAGAAGCATCGGTCCGTGTAGCCGGTCTCGATTGGAAATTACTCGCTTTCATCCTTTCACGGGGTGAAAGAGTAAGTAGGAAAAAAAAGCGATGCAGCTGCGCCTCGAATACCTTCTTGTTTTTTGAAATTCTTTCTCGGGTTAATGCGTCCCTTACTCCCGGCATCTTTGATCCGCCCGGCTGAATTTTGTTACGCGACCACAGGTTTATTATCGATAGGGATTTAATTAAAAAAATGTTCCTCCTCGGGGAAAATCGCGTAAATAGTAGCCAACATTCCGCGGTTAATTTCCTTGACGTGCCGCGAACGTTGTTGCCCGGGCTATTATCGCTAAAAAAAAAAAGAGAGAAAAGAAAAAATAAACCACGGGGAAGGCAAGCCGAGGTTCGGTTAATTGCAGCCGGCTAAATTAAAAATTGTGCACCGTCACATCCTAGTCTTGCGGTTGTAATGAAGCTGCAGCTGAGGGGTGGTGCGTGACACCGTCGAATGAACTTCCGACCGCGGGAAGAATACGAGATAGCTTCCATGAACCGAACGGGAGTTCCCTTAAGGTTCATTTACATTTCACTAACGTATCATACAATTTTTGCAACCCTCAAAAGTATCGTCTAAGAAATTTGAAACGCTCACGGTTAAAAGAAACCCGCCACAGTTTCCAGGCGGTTTACTTAGTCGATGGATTTCCACGTACAGGATCCATCTTTCGATACGTTTCCCCCGAACTGATGGAATAAAAATATTCGCGAATGGTCCTGGTTATATTTCGCTCTCGACGAATCAAACTCGCTCGTTGAGCCGACAATCTTCTCGAAACGTGGTCGATCCTCGAAATCACAATTTTTATGTTATTTTTAGATTGCGTTTTAATTATATCGTTTAGACTGAATAACGAGAATGCGTTAAAAGAAATTCTCAAAAATTCTAAAAAGAATCGATGGTTCGTTTTTCCGAAGCAACAAGTATTTTCAAACAGTTTCCATGCATCTACGAAGTAACGAGTTCCTGCTGTTTAGCACACGATATACAAACGAAAATTAAATAGGAGTAACGGGGGTGTGCGGGTGGGGGGCAGATTGGCGCGATGGTATTGGATTTGTTCGCAGTAGCGTTCTCTGCGGCGGCGAGAGAAAATCTGACTTGGCGTGGAATTTTTTAATTAGCAAAAGCAAAATCCGATGGCCCGTTGCATGTATAGGTTAGATAGGATGAAGTCATCGAGGTGCACGCATCCCTGCCATCCCTTCCCGTTCCACCGTTTTAATCGACAACTCCCGTCGGAGCTCCAATAATTGTCCAACGATCGATTCAACGATGCGTAACGTTTATTATTGATATACTTCGTTAGTTGGTGCGTGTCCAGAGACTGTGCTTCAAAGCGGACTTTGCGTGTTAAGCGTCTATCGAACGAGCAACGGTAGTTACAGTTATTGCTCGGGAACGAATATAACAAGTGGAAACGTGTACGAGAAATTCTCGTATGTACGTCCGAGGGGCCTGGGACAAACACTCGAGAAAGTTGAACAGAACGAAACGGGGACGATACGCGAAAGGAACGATCGAGCGAACAGCAAAATCATTCGACGGAATAATTCTATGAATCCGCGGAATTGCATGATTGGACCGGAACACCGAAATTCCGATACCGTTATCTAGTGTATAGGCACGTTAGATTAAATCAACGAGAAATACTCGTGTCGATCGTGACCGTTCAAAAATTAATTACGAAATGGAGGATAGCGTACGGGCTATCGATCCACAGTTTTCTTTTTTTTTTTTCTTTCTTTGCACGTGTAAAAAGCATATACCTCTATCTTTCATCTGTTCGGTACATTAACGAGATAGAATCTTGAGAATTTTTCACTTTGGTCCGGTGCATCAGCGTTTTCGAAATACCGCATCAATCAATTTGAGACGATATCCAGCTTACGAGAAATGCTGAAAGCATAAACTTGCGATTTTAGATTATTTCGGAAATATGGATAAAATATTAATGTAAAAGAAAAAAAAAAAGAAAAAATTACTAATACGTGATACTTAATAAGTGTTAAAAATATCGAAGCAACACGGGACGTTACATGTTGCATCTTTATCCTTTCGGAACCATCCTCGACGAAGCTCGGTGTCCATGTAGGGGTGAGTGGAGGGTGGCGCCACGCGTAATGGGGTTATGACAGCGTTAAAAACCACCCTTATCCGGGTATAATGTTATCCGCGATCGCGATAAAGCTTCCGCTGTTCGCTCAAACGACCACGACTTATCCGGAATTTGTACCTGTTTCTACGTTTATGTTCTTTCTCTCTTTTTTTCCTTCCTTTTTTTTTTATCAACCATCTAACGTTATCTCGTCGTTCAGAACATGCTGCTTCGAAACGGTTGAGTTAAGAGCACGGGACAGGAACGTTCGTTCTAAAGACGCGAAACCTTCTCGCCGCTTTAATCAGGAGATTATACCAGAAGTGGTAACGCTACGATTTGATGAAATTTTCTCGCTCTTTCTGCTATCAAAGAGTAACATCAGCGTCGACTAAAACGATCAAAGTCGAGACGGACAACATCAAGATAGTATATTTACGAGTTCTTTTTATCTCGAGGATATTAAGTCGTAAGATTTCTAATTTTTAAACTTGTAAATATCACGTTACTTGGAATATCAGAACTTTCTCTGGAGCGAAAGGGTTAACGATCGAACGGATAAGACTTAATTGACGTTGATAGGCGAAGGATACGATCACTCGATGATCTTGGTGATCGAAATGTTTGAGCAAGGAAAGGAAAGACGAAAGAAGGGAAAAGGCAGAGCGTCTGCGTGCCGACTGATAGAGAACGTAACGTATATATCTGTCGCGTCGCGAATCATTCACGCGAGGCGCGCATAAGCACGTAAGTCCATACTTGGACGCGTGCTTTCGTAGGAATACGGGGGGCTCCATGATGCGTGCGTGTGCGGGGCTAGAAGGAGCGCACACGCGAGTAAAAGGGGGAATTGGTGGGGTTTGTATTCACCCCTTCCTACATCCGTGGCAACACTGTGTGATGGTCCATGGGCGCAGACGATCAATGCCACCGTCGGCTACTCTATGCTTCATCCCCACCGGGTTGCATACGTCTCCATGACGACAGCATCCCTACAACCTCCCCACTTGGACGGTCGTTGGTCGTCCGGTGGGGAGGTTGGAAAGCCGCGAAAGGGGTGACGGAGCACCCCTATCGTCGCCGCAGCAAGGAATTCCTAGGGTGCGCGGGAGACGAACAGGGGATTTTGACCCTCTCCTCTCTCCGTCTCTCCCCTCTTCTTGCTACCCAAACCTTCCATCCTTCTGCGTTTTGCCTCTCGCTTCCTCCTGGACCAAAGGAAACCGTCTGTGTTTCTCCTACGCGTACGTCCTTCTCTCGTCACCGTGCGCACCGAGGGTCAGGTGGGTCACTCCAGGTGGCTCGGCCCTGACACGATATCGTCGACACGATTTCTGGATCGTCGATTAGATTATCACGATCAGCCTGACGGCAGAATTCGACCAGGAAGGGTCACGGTTCTGCGGTTTTTCCTACAGGCTGATTCTCTCGTTGGTAACCATCGTTAACGTGGAACAATTTTCAGCCCCCGTGGCACGGTAAAGGCAATTTTGAGTTGTTTTTTCGCACAGTTGAAACGTTAACGAAATAGTAAATCAACGGATTTTTATTCTAAATAATTTACTTGATTGGCGAACAATCGTCAACAGTTTAATATATTTCTGAACTGTTGAAACCGTTCGTAGACGGCAAAAGTCCACGATGAAACGAATGGTTGCGCATGGTCGAAAATGAGGAAGGGGTTGGATGGGAGAGAATTCGATTCGCCTCGTAATCGAGTTACGAGGCCTGTTGAAGATAATGATATTTATGCACGTCAAGCATCGCACATGGATCGCGCATATGGTCCGCGGAGCGGATTCGGGCCAGGCAAAAACAGCGCCAACTACGAAAACGTGTCGTCTCGTGAGAAGCTGTACTCTCGTCTTTAGAAATGCTGTAGATTTGTAACGTTCCAGCTTGGCAGCGTCAACCACTTTGTTCTCGTGAATCGAAGAGAAATTTGAAACATTGAAATTTCATGAAAACGGGGACGCGGGCGGTGGTGCGCGCGAGGGATGCGAACGGTGAAAGAGAAGAGAGACAGGAACGGGACACGAATGCAAGTCGGGTTATTTTTCTGCCATTGTTCCTCGGTTCCTTTATTACGAGACGCTTTGTGTCTCTCTGCTTTTTGATTCGAGCCGTGTACCACGCGTACCTTTCTGCTCGCACAAAACGCGACTGCACGTAATCTTAACTGAAACAACGATATCGTTACTACTATTCGCCCCTTTTACACGAAGCTCGTAAACAATGTTCAACGGTAAAATCCTTTCTGGCATATCGAATTCTTGTCAATTTTATTGCACACGCACCCCCTATCACGCATTACTCGTATCTCCTAATCCTTTGGTTTTTAATTCCAGGTGTTCCGTCGCTCGCAGTGCCCGTAATGAAGCCCACCTTCAACCACGCGTCAGAAGATTAGACGCCACGGTGCTTTTCAATGAAACGCGAGTCCTCGGACCGCGTAAATATTTATCGCGAATAATCCGAGCGCGGAGCGTCCTCTTTTGCATCTCGCACGCACGCACAATCACCTCTCGCTCTCTTTATCCCCGAACGGTTTCGTCTCTTTTCGACGAGAGCCATCTCTAGCCGGGTTTGACCCTGAGGGACATTCCTGGCATGACGCGTAAGGTCTATCCACCGCCGAGAGAGACGAGGCACAGCCAGACGGGCAGAGAAAGAGCTTAGGCCGGTGATCCACGGGGTTTTGAGCACGGAAGTTTACACATTGTCATTTGGGACACGAGCAGCCAGGCCGAAGGGGACCAGCGATAGATGGACAGAGAGGTAACTACAAGGGTGAAAAAGCGGGACGATTCGTCGGCAGCTGGTTAAAGAGCAACGGGGATAGACGAGGAGATTCAGGATGGAAAAAAAGTAGAAACAGAGAGGGATGAAGCGACGCCGAGAGAGCGAGAGGGATGAAAGGGTGACACACGTAGTCCTTGGTGGACCACTAGGATTCATCCCCACGTAGCCAGAGTGTTCCGTGCAGGGGTTGCTGCGATGGTGGGGATACTCAGGGGAAGGTTAGAGGGGTGGGGGTGCTATATAAGGCCGGCGCGAGGGGGGGAGAGCTCAGTTCGTCCAAGAGAAGCGTATCGGTTACGTCGTTGCGACGATTGTTCACGAGGATCCCTCCATGGAGCACACGGTGCTCGAGCCCCACGAGAACCAGGAAGAAACCAACAAGTACCACCGTCCCTTGGATTCAGGGTGCTTTTCCATCGTCGACCTTTGGACACAAACTCTACCCGCTGACAGAACAGAGCTGACCACGGTAAGTGCAGCGTCGAGCTACATTGCGTAACCTTGAAACGTGCTCTCCGTGGACGGAAACCATAGTTCGGGGTCGAGGTTGAAACGTTCGGTTCGTTTTGTCAAAATTAAAACGAAACCAGGCTATTGTATCGAACGCCAGTGTACGTAGACGCGATTTTCACTATTTCGTTGGCGTCATTGGGAATGAAGAATCAGTGACGTAAAGTTTATCCACGAAATTAGTGTCGAGTTCTCGAAAATATCAAAATGAATAGTAAACAAGTTGCTTTTTGCTCGCTGTAGCTAGAGGATAGAAATTTTTGTCTAATTTCATTGGGAGAATTTTCAATTTTATATAAATTATAATTTAGACTAATTTAGAGATAAGTCTTGGTACTTTGAGATAAATGGTAGGATTACAAATTTTTAGCTTTGACGTTTGAAAATTTGGAAATAAAAAGCTAGGAGTTGACTAGTCTCGAGTCAACCAAGGCAGCTTTTGATGAAAAAGTAGAAACGTGTCGCGATGTTTGATCGCGAGATTAACATTATTAGAGCTTAGCTTCGAATTGAAATGAAGAACTCGATAACGATCTCGAAACTGTGCCGGTTGGACGCATTCGCTATTTTCCGTTCGAAATAAAAGCAAACGAATGTTTGAATTTTTCGTCCATTTGGAGCACGATTTCAATAATTCATGAATTATTAACGAGATCGCATTGAGCGTTAATTTTGATCGGATCGAATTGATTTTAATCGAATCGTTTAATCGTACGTCGACCTGTCGCTGATTAACTAGCGAGAAAAGTAATTTGCGTGGTACTAATTTATTAATAGTCTATAGGGTAGATAACGATGATGAGCGCAGGCGCGTCGATATTTGCCGTCAGGTTTAGCGACATTAAAAGCCAATAATAGTTTCCAATATATTTGATTCGCGAGCAAAATCGGGAAACTCGTATTGGAATTAACGTTGTCGTCAAGAGCCATCGAACTGCTGTGCAATTTGCTTCCAGCTTTATTGCATCGTTTCGACGTTTTTGTCCGAGAAATTAAACGTCGTGTAATTTATTGGATAGCTCGTTATTTAAGCTGAAATCACGATACGTTAAAAATTATTAACATGTCAATGATAATGGCTTTCGAAAAATCGGAATTAATTCTAGAATACTTACGCTGAATATTTCAAACTTTTTACAATCGAAATATAATTTCTCAGGCGAGTTAAATTTTCGACAATCTAGATCGCCTAGACTTTAAATCGAGGAACTTTAGAACATCTGTATAATTTTTCATTCTATACGTGTTCGAAACGGACGAAGATCAAACTCGATAAGTGGTTTTTGATCGACGAGTACTATAGAGAAGATGTTAATCGAACCGAAAGAGGATTTCTCGTGTCTCGCGGGATAACAACTGGTCGTTAAATAAGCAGCGAATGTACGGTATTCGTCGGTCGGAAGAGTAGGATTAAGCCGCGCTAGTTCCACCAGCGAATACAATATTTGCCAGCTGCGACAGGAAGTCGGGTAAATGAAATATTTTCGCTGAATGAAATTGTCTGGCGTACGAACGCGACATCCGTTAACGAGACAGACTTTTCGTTCGATCCACCGCAACATTAATCCATTAACACCCTTCTAAATATAATCTTCGTTTGTGGAGGGTAAATTTAACGAACATGAATTTAACTCGACTCGTTTTCGATTTACTACCACAAGATGGTTTAAAAATTAAAATTTACCCTGTACCATTATTGACATACAACGTTTAACAATTTTATGTACTATCTTTATTTTATTCTTCTTATTGAAATGAAAATCTACCGTTTGTCTAGTTGAGTTGAAAATTGTATAGATTCAATTTGGATGGGGTAAATTTAACCCTATCATGGTATTTAAGGGTTAAACCCTGTCTGTTCGATTGAATTGGTCCACGGTACGTGATAATATATCCAACACGAATCGAATGGAATATCGGAGGCGAAACGGATTTCACAACAATCATTTCGCGTTGATCGAAACGCGAACGGTTAAACATTGTTTCGCCGTATCATTTCTGCAAACAGACGGGAATATATACATATCTGTCAGATGCTGTCACTCGTTTCGTCCTCGTATGACTTCATGAACGTCGCTCTGTTTCCTGCTGTTTCAAAAGGATGTTGCGCGACTTTAAATTGAATTCGTAAATGGATAAAGTTGAGTGAAAATCTTGTTTCCTGTCCTATCGAGACAAATCACGTTTGTATGCATCGTTTAAATTTTCCAGAGGACTTATACCTACGTTTCATTTCGACCATTTGTTTCCCCTCGAGAGTTTCTGTGTTTGAAAATAGAATCTTGGCAATTTGAATATTTGGAAATGCTTGCTTGGCAGTTTGACAATTCGGGAGTGGGAAGCTGGGAATTGAAATATTTACAAATGGTAACTTGGCAATTTGAAAATTTAGAAATGTGAAGGCTAGAAATTTGATACTTTGGAAATACGAAGCTGGGAATTTGAAGCTTTGGAAATACTAGCTTGGCAATTTGAATATTTAGAAATATTAGCTTGGCAGTTTGACAATTTGTGAATGGAAAGCTGGGAATTGAAATATTTGCAAATGATAACTTGGCAATTTGAAAATTTAGAAATGTGAAGACTGGGAATTTGATACTTTCGAAATACGAAGCTAGGAATTTGAAAATTTGAAAATATAAAGTTAGAAATTTGAGTATTTGGAAATATTAGCTTGACAGTTTGACAATTTGTGAATGGAAAGCTGGGAATTGAAATATTTGAAAATGGTAACTTGGCAATTTGAAAATTTCGAAATGTGAAGCCTAGGAAATACGAAGCTGGAAATTTGAAAATTTGAAAATATAAAGCTAGGAATTTGAAATTTCTTTTGGCCGAGTAACAGTGGCAATTTTCAAGTCGCGTCTCCACGAGTATGTGGCTTAACTGAAGTATCCGCTTTGTAGGGTCACGCTGAACCCGCCTTAATCCTGTTAACCTATCAACACATTCAAAGCCTTTTACGCCATACAAAGATATCTTCATTCTCAATCCCATTAAATCCCTCCATCCGGGAGTTTGGGACGCGATACCTTAAATGTCAAAGAGGGTAATCTTTTATGACCGAATATTATTTGCTCGTTGAACGAAATGTACCTCGACATTGGCGTGCATTTTCTCTTTCTCTTTATATTTTCTCGAACGCCATCGTACCTTTTTTTTTCTTTTTTTCTTTTTTTTTTCGTATCCGTTTCAACCATCAAATATTCTGCTTCAAATGGAGAAAACACCGGAACGACGTTAGCTTGTTAATATTTTAAGCAACGCAGTAATTAACTCCTCTAGATTCGGGCTAATGAAAAATCGATCCTGCCCTTTTAACGAAACGTTGCACAACGCGATCTCAATGGTAAAGGTTCTTTAGTAACGACAATAAAGAATTTTCATCTTTGTACCCGTATATTATATACGTTTGTACGTGTATGCAAATTAATAAGGACACGAAACATTGTGTATATTCAACGATCTCTCTCTCTCTCTTGAACCATTGAAAGGTCTTTTCATCGAGATTCTTTTTCTTTTTGCTACGATGGAAACGTGAAGAGCGTCCTATCTACCGTTAATTAATACTAATATGACCGTGCCTCATTAACGGTTACATTCATTAAATATTCACACCACGCAGACAGCTTGTATCCAGGCCGCATCGATTCAATCGCATTGTGAAAGAGAGGCAGAAACGAGAACTTGTCGTCCCTTACCTTTCAATCTGCGTATTTCGCTTCATCTCGCGACAGGAATTCAGCCGCGTTCACAATGAAAACTGACGCGATATCAACGCAACGAAATCGCGTTTCGTTCCCCATTCCTGCGGTCGCCTCACAGCGATACGCATGGAAATCGATCAGAAAGAAGATACGAAATATCGTAAACGTATTTTAATTGGAATTGGTGTTCGGTTGGAAATATTTTGATTGGGAAATATAAATTTTAATGGTTTGAAAATTTGAGAACACAAACTTGGCAATTTGGAAATTGGAAAATATAAGGTTGAGAATTTGGAAATATAAAAAGTCAAAGTTGGCAATTTGAACATTTTCAAATATAAACTATTTAATTTGAAAATTTAGTAATACAGTCTTTGCAAGTTACAAATTTTCAAACATGAGCTTCGCAATTTGCTAATCGCAAAGTTTGGAATTTGAAAATTTGCAAATATACAATTAGGACTTCGAATCTTTAAAAATACAAGACTAGGACTTTGAAAGCTTGAAAATACAAACTTAGTAATTTGCAAATTCAATAATTCGATCATATAAATTTTTAAATTCGAAATTGCTGGACGTGTTTCTTCGTTGTTCGATTCCAAAGAAAGATCACTCGTATACAATAGAAAAAATTTATTGAAACTACGAATAAGTAGAAAGTTGGTAGCGCAGATTTTTCTCTTTGTCCGGCCGGTACAATGGCGATACTTTCGAAGAATGTATCCCGTGGCCCATTAATCTCTTCTTCTTCTTCTTCTTCTTCCTCCTTTTTTTTTCTTCTCTGATAAATACATCGACCGTTCGTAAAGTTTTGGTCGAGTACGATCGATCTCGGCCCGTATTCGAAAGACTAGATGAATTCTTGGCGAAATTCCGCTCGAACTCTGGCTCGAAAATTGTTCTCCACCTTGAAAAGACGAATCTAAAGCATTGGAACTCGAGGGGTGACGATCGATTCGAGTTGGAAATAAAGTCGAAAATTTATTTAACAGGATGGGGAGATGGGCCAATTTGCTCGCTTCTTCTGTTCGAGCATTAAATAATCGGGCGTGAAGTGGACAGAGCTTGTTCGTCGATCAAACTCGATGAATTAATATCGTCCGTATAGATTGAGAGTGCGCTCAATAAATATACAAAGCCACCGCTATGGTTTTATCGTTCAAATTTTCACGTGAACTGTGGACGGCACACATTCTCTTCGGATTCACGCGTTTCATCAAAGTTACGGTTTCCTTTCTCGTTTGTTCCAATGAATTAGCGTTTAAATATTGGACAGGAATGGTTGAAATCGTTGGTACGGTTCCTTTTTTTCCCCCCGAATCCAAACGGAAATATTTATCCCACGAATATTATATAAAATTAACAATTTGAAAAATGTGCAAACACAAAGGTAGAAATTGGAAAATTTACAGATACGAGATGACCAGTTTGAAAATATAACAATACGAAGCTAGGAATTGGAGTGTTTAAAAAAATGAGAAATTTGAAAATACAGAGTTAAGCAATTTTTTTAAATTATTAAAAACAAATTTAGAAAAGAAAAAAAAGAAAGAACGCTTCGAATATATTTACTCTAATGATTTCCCTCCAAGAAAATTCAGTTCCAACTGAACGGGATGGAACTAAAAAACATCAAACATCCCCGTGGAAAGATTGATCGTTTCTTATCACCCCCCGGCGCATTTTCGCCCCGTTTTCTCGCGGATTTCAACCGATATCGATTCCACCGCATCGTCATCGCCAAATGATTTGTTTTATTCACACGCACGTATACAGAGAGAAGCAGAGGCTACGATCGCAGGCAGGAATCGGCGTTTCGTACAGGACGCTTCGCACAATGGCCAGGCAGCTGACAATGGCGTCGTTAGCGATGGCCTCGGGGCTGTTCTCTATTCCTGCCGCTTTCTCACCCTCTCCCTCTATTTTACCCCCATTCTGTCCGTTTCTTTCCGTGTATATATACACGGTCACCAGTGTCTTGCTTCCACCCTCTCGATCTTTCTTCCTCTCCGAAGCAAGTCTTCCTTTTTCTTAAACTCTCTACCCCTCTTTCGCCTCGGTATTTCACCGATTCTCTCCGTCTCTTTTCCACAGTCGGTTAGCCGCGTCTTTGTTCGACTCGCGCGTGGCAGCACGAAATGCAAACTACTCTGCGGGGGTGGTGGTGTTCAGAGTCTAAAGCCGACGAGAAGAGAAGCTTAGCGCCGGCGCTAACCGAACACCTATACCTACACTCTAACATCGTCTTCGTCCTACGCTAGCCGACCGGGGAAGAGAAACACCTCTGCCAACGATATCGTAATGATCTTTCTCCGAGCCGTGTATCGCGTCGTGAACCGCTCGAACAACCTTCCATTCCGTCGGATATTTCTTTTTTTCTTTCTTCTTTCTTCTCTGTTCGTTTCCCTGTGAGCCGAGAAAACACCGGGATTTTCAAGGGCTTTGAGAAAGGTGTTGGTACACGTAGCCGGATCGAAGAGTAGCTTCCTTTCTTTCCACTGTCGTGTACTTACCTCGTAGACGGAGTAATTTTATCAAGGGTTTGGCGCGGGTTACTTTGAAACCAATTCGGTTGATTGTACTTACTTTGACGGGATTTGAGTTTATTCGGATGGTGGGGTTAATCAAGGGTTCGTGTAGTCCTGTATCTCCATCTTCGATGGACTCCACACCGTATCAGTTACAAGTTAAATGAATCGTATTCGTGGGATAATCAGATTTTAATTAAAATCTTTGATGTAATTTACGAACTCGCTGTGAAAATAGCCGTATCCGGTAATATGAATTAATAACGATATCGGTAATTAAATTAACTTCATTATCCTTAACTTCATTATCCAATTTGCTATTTTAAATACGATATTCAGAATTGGGTCGTGATCGACCGAGTTCCACAATTTTAATTTTAGAGTTCCGGACCAATTTTTACTTATTTAAAACTTGGTGCCTTTAAAACGAGAAAAATTGACCGAA
The DNA here is from genome assembly GCA_943735885.1 of Stelis phaeoptera. NCBI lineage: Eukaryota > Metazoa > Arthropoda > Insecta > Hymenoptera > Megachilidae > Stelis > Stelis phaeoptera. Next base: position 10,079,019 of record OX030941.1, on the reverse strand, counting down.
CCAAGTTCATTCAGTTTCGAACGCGTTATTTTATCATTTTTTATTTATCCTCGCGGGGAGTTGGTTAAAACCGTTCCACGAGATTCACTTTCATTTTCCCTCGTCTGCCACCGAATCCATACTAATTCCGTGAAGAAAAGACAAACGGTCCGGATGCAAATCCTAGCGGCTGCATGGGTAGCTTAGCGCCGGCGCCATTCGAATCGTCGGCGAACCAAGTCGACACTACTCCATCGACTCGAGCTGATAGTATCGCGTGTCCCGTAGATATCGTGCAATGATCTCGTCGCGATCCACGGCTGTTGTGTATCTGGCTTGAAAGCAGAGTAAAAGAAAAAAAGAAAAACAACGCAAACGGGAGAGAGAGTGTGTTTCGTCGCGAGTGGATAGATCGTGTCGTGCCTTTTAACGCAGATGACAGAGGAAATCCAGAGAACGACACCGCGACGGAGAACGGTTTCACACTTAAAAGCCATTACTCGCCGGAACTTTCGTCTTCCTTCCTTTTAAGTTTTCCTACCTTCTCTCTCTTTCTTTTCCTCCACCATCCCCTTTTTCTTCTTTTTTGCTTCTTCTACGTTCACGCTTCACTTTGTCGCGATTTCTTGACGGTTGAGCAAACGACCGACTCTGATGGACCGACACGGTTTAGTTTGCTGTAAAAAGAATCCAAATCTTTCGTCTTTTTTCCTTACGAGAAAAAATTGAACGAATATCCTGAATAAACAGCGCCGGAAAAACCTTGTACGTAGGAAAAACAAAAAAGGGGTGGATGGAATGGTGGATTATCGATCGAATGGAATCGAATCGAGTGGTAGAAAATGTGCGGTTCTAGCAAATTATCACGACGGGTAAGAGAGAAAAGGGTGTCGTGTCGTCTCGTAGCTATAGGGGGTTAAAGTTTGTCTTCGTAAGGAAAGAATACGAGGAGGGGTGGATCGCGGCTAACAGGATTTTCGGATTAGGGTAACACAGTTCTGGTAATTGTTTCCTTGTCTCTTCGTTCACTCAGGGTCTGCGAGAATGGTATCGGTAGGAGGAAGAGAAATAGGGCTTTGGTCATTTCTCTGCTCTTACCGAGCCGTGAATTCTGTCGGGATTTAACCATACCGTTCGACAGTAATTGATTGTTTGTGTAATATATATTTTTCGAAAAAGTTTGGAATTGTTCAATGCCTTGCGCGAGGTGTGACGAACATGATAGTCTGACAAAATTTGATAACATAAAAGTATCGCAGAATGGTACTTGCGACACATCAATTTCAAGCTTAAAGTATCACAAATACGACTGTGTAAGTGCCCCATCAAGATTCTTAATACAGAATGGTTGGTTCTTCCTCGAACGGCGAATCCGCTATTATTACCCATGGTTTGTTTCACCGAACCACCCTCCATTTTGTATTCAGAATCTTGATGGAACGCTTACACAGTCATTTTCCTCCGACTTTAGCCTTCAAATTGATATATCGCAAATGTTATTTCGAAGCACTTTTATGTCATGAAATTCTGTCTGTTTGTATCTCTGTTAGTCGACGAATCGTAAACGAAAACCATCAGCAGAATAAATCAAATGGCTTCCTAAATAACAGACCACACATACTCGCTACGAGACGATTTATCGAAGAACGAAAGAGATTTCATGGTCGATTCCCTGCCAACAAATTGTTTCCTACGCTCTTGAACGTTGTTTTCTCCGCCGTATCGGAAAAGTTGTTTGCGGTTAGTTCGGTCCTCCGCGTTACCCTTTCCCTCCCTTCAACCCCCGTCCGACTATTAACCGTTTTTCTTTTTCTCCCGTTTCTCGATCGAACATCCACCTTTTTTTTTTTCGCGATACGACGACGTGGCCAACCATCGGCGGGTCTCGTTAGCCGGCTTTCGTCAAATTGAGCGTAATCGATACGCGATCGAACGCCTCTTTTGGGAAGACGCGTCCTCGAAGGAACAGCATCGTGATAAGGGACGAAAGAAGGACAGAAAATGGGAATCACAAGGGTGTAGAGGGGAAGGAGAAAGGAGTACAAGGTAGTATGTAGTAAACGGTATTTCGAGATCGAACAAAGAAACCTCGAGGGTCCTTCGAGGGAGTATCGGCTGGAAAAGTGGCTGTTTCACGAACACAACGGAATGGCGGAACTCGTCGCGTGAGCACCAGCACACCGGAAGCAACGAAAAGAGACAAAAAGAAGGAGAAGAAGAAGAAGAGGAAGAAGTACGGAGGAAAAGCGAAGGGACCGTCGTCGTTGACGTCGAGTTACTTGTACCGATCGCGGTGTACAACGTTTCAAAGAGTTTCAACGGATCAAACGATTTTTCTACTCTTGCTCTCTGCCCGGCTAACCATTCGTCGATTGATAAATCGGACATTTTATAGCCTGCTTTCGAGGCTGCGACTCGACAACGGGGCATTGTCGTACTGTTTCTGATTGAACGACAATATTACTTTAATCCTTCAACAACCAGAACGTACTCGACCCTAAATTATAAAATGCAACATTTTCTAGTGTACCATAAATTTTGAAGTACGTTGAAAGGTTTTTATTTGCTTCTCTTAAGTAATTATAATTAATAATCAACTGATATTTGACTTTGCGTGTGGAGTATTCACTGTCCTGAGAATATGTGCATAGTACATTTTTGACCCCTGTGTATCGATGGATTGAATAGAAACGCGTATCATTTTGTCTCGCGTCGCGTCGACACCTGAAGATGGATTTCTTTAAGAAACATATAAAAATGAGAAGATCAGAGGGGTATAAAAGGGGGTGGAGGGGTGCACGGAGAAAGGTGAGACAAGAAAAGGGGGAGAGCAGTACTTGGAAATCGAACAATGAAACTTCGAGTACCCTTCGGGAGTAGCAGCGGGAAAAGTGGCTGTTTTACGAACACAACAGAGTGCAAAACTCGTCGCGCGGGCACAATGTGACGACTTGGGAGAGGAAGAAGTTGAAGAAGTACGTCGGCTGTTCGGAAAGTTTCAGGAATTTTCGTCCCTGTAATTTCCTGCGTGTACCGAAAGGGAGCGGAAAGTTCATCGTTCGAGTACGAATGAAATTCAACATTTTATCCAATTTCTCACACGCAATGAATACTATCGGTTAGACTCTTTAGAATTGGAAAGTCTTTAAACCAATCTCCGTGTGTTTATACAGAGTGATTTTCTAATAATTGATCTGAAATTATGAAGGATCTTCGAGAATCTTTAATATCACAGGTCATTCTAATAAATCACTCTACACAAAAACGTACCTAACGTCCAATAAACCCATATATGCGTATCTCGTAAAAATCGAGAACATTGGCGCGTACGGACGGTTGTCAGCCAGCTCGTGCGTTAATTTTGTAAAAATTTCGAAGATAGCCAGCCGTGGTATATCATCGTTTGGCCGGACAACGTCGAACGAGAACGTTCGTTTGGCCAATCCTCCGCCCCTGTCGTTCACCCTCTCTCCCTGTACCTCTTTTTTTTTTTCATCCCGTGCACCACCCTTCGCGATCGATCTTTGTCACCACCTGCAAGCAAATAGCCCCCGCACCCAACCAACACGGGACTCGCGTGTGTGCTCGTGGCAAACATAGGTCCCAGACAATGCGGACACCATCAAGGAAAATTCGTATTTCCCGGTTGCCCGACCAACGAAAACAGACAGGAGGAACCGGAGATAAAGCAAGGAAGGGGGAAAATGGGGGAAAAAAGAAGGAGAAAGAGCGAATGTTTGGAATATGTCGAGAGGAAATAGGCTCCATGGATCCTATTGGTAACCCTCGTATAACACGGTGTTCCTAGATTACTATTTGAGAATTTGAGAAAATTGGGAAAATCCCTTTGAAACATAAAGTATTTAATTATTAATTATCGAACAGCGTGATCTACGAAAATTCAACGTTCACAAAAACAAATATTTTTCCAGTCCCAAGAAAATCGCCGACCTACAGCATTTGCCTTGCCCATTCGTTTCGTTTCTCTTCACTTTGTTCCACGCTTCTTTTCCAATCTGCTTCCTCCTCCGCCTTTATTTTCTTCCCTTCATCGTCGTCGTTATCGTGGATTCTTTGAACTCGGCAACGCGGTTGACCTCCAACATCCTCAGACCTTTTTAATTTCGTTCTTCGCCATCCTTTTTATTCGTCGGAATCGTTCCTTGTCATTTAGCGCGACAAAAAAAGAAAAACAGGACACAATGGTTGCTCCAGTTAAGAGCGATGGGAATGGTTATTACCTCCTGGAATTGTAAAATTGATTTTTATACAAATTTTCTCTGTATTTGCTTCAAAGTTTCCAATTGCCTTCAATTTTTCACTGAAAAATATACTTTTATAGATTTCACCCCCTGCAGACAAGATTTCTGAATTCGTCCCTGGTTGCTCGTGCCTTCTTTACAAATTTTCGCCTACCGTTCACGAATTCTCTTGCTACCTCTGACTATAACGATTCTTTCCTATTGTGTGCACCACGGCTTCCAACCGCGACGAAAAGAATCTTTGACGCGCGGTAAGCGGCTTTTCCCTTTCGACCAGATTTCTCGAGAAAGTGATTCGACGGTATTTCTGGTCGAAAAAAAAGGGACGTTGATTCGAACGCGATTTGTCAAGACTCTCCTCCGTGTTATTCTCCTTTTAAAGTATGTAGGATGATGGATAATGGTCGGTGCGGTCATTTATCCTTCCTTCTCGAAACGTTTCCAGAAATATAATTTCTCTTTTAACTGTTGAAAACGATAGGAGAACGTTTGCCCTCTTTGGGAGCATTTAACACTAAATTGTATATACCAAGCGGGGTCAAAAGGCCCCTTTCAAAATTTCAAATGTATGAAGGAGAAACCAGTCGTATGTAAAAAGTGTGAACTAATTGACAATTTTATTTATAAAAATATATGTTTGATTATTTTATTAGAAATCCGAAGTTATGTTCATAATTACCATAAGAAATTCTTATGGTAAGATTAGATATAAGTAAAGTGCCGGTATGTTTAGTGTTAAAGAGAAAATCGTCGAAACTTGTCAAAGGGGGAACAGGGTTTGCTCTTGTATCCATCCTGAGTTTAGTTTCGATATTATCGAACAAGCATTTGTCGTTCTTAGGGGAACGAAGAACATAAAAGAGCACGAGGTAAAGGGCATTCGAAGATCTCGAAGAGATACCGGTAATTATAGAATATTAAAACACGAATTTGTCGTTCGATTTTAAATTCAATACCGCATCGATCTTCTCGATATCGATTCATAATTTTATTACGCTCTCAAAGGGTTAATTAATTAAGGCAGCGATTTCTAACCTGGAAGGCGCCAAAATTATTTAATAAAATATTTATTTTCACTCTCTACATTGCCCCCAAGATTTGATAAACTTTGTGTCAATAAACGATAGATGTAGTTGTTTTATATGATTAAAAAGAATATAATCTAAAAATAAATATACATGTACGTCTATAATATAACAAAACCTTGTTATTGTTCTGTTATTGAAAACTTGTCTATATTATTATATCTATTAATACAAATCAAAGTTAGGGAGGCACGGAAAAAATTTTTTTTCCCAGAGGCGTAGTGTAATAAATCGTTGGAAATCGTTGACTTAACGACAAATACTTTCTTTCTCTATAATTCGTGATTCGCGAAATAAAGCAAACGTTCTCCCCTTCGTACAAAGAGGAGACCGACATCTAGATTTATTAATTAAATATCGAGTAATATTCACACGCGGTTACAATGCTCGTTAATGGAGGCGTCTCGTTAGCAAGTGTCTCTCGAATTAGTCTGGCCTCGTTTCACTTGATTAGTTACAATCTTAATTCGAACTCGGTGTTGAAGAGCGATAGTTTTGACGGGTTCGCGTGTCACCTCGGCGAATTACAAAATTACATTTCTGCCAAGCTTGACTTCTCGCCTGACGAACTACCGCGAAATCTCGTTCACCCGTCGAGCGAGAAAACACCAGGTTTCCGTTTCCGTGGCCAAGTCTGTGACGAGGCACGTGCGGTTAATTAAAGCCCGAAACCTTCCTCCCCGTCCGAGTTAATTAGCGGAGACGTCGATACCGCGTAATTAGCGATTATTACCGTCGAAATCCCGCGAAAAGAGAATGTTTCAATGCGAGAAACCCCGGGTTTTTACTCACCGACAAATTTTAATTAGTTCAATCCACGACCGACTCGTCCGCGAACACGCGAACGACAAGTTGTGTTTCGTAGCGAACAGCTGATTTCACGGCGTGTCCACTACTGTGCTCTGGGAAACTGATGAAAATTTCGTCAATTGATTATTTAATTATTCTTGCAATATTTCTATTGCTCGTCGGTTCAAATACCTAATACGAGAATTTTTAATTAGTTGAACGAAGCGTGCGTTAACGAAAGTTCTACGGTAATCTATTTTTCTAAGTGTAAGAAACGTTCGAATGAAAAATTTGTCAAATTGGAAATCTGGATCAGGTTCTAGTTGAGCTGGTTAATTTATTAACGAGTATAAATAACGAACCTTCTTTTCCTATAATCACCGTTTCTCCCAGGAAATCCTAGCCTACTCGACACTGTACCGATGTATAAATCAGAGGCCACAATCTGCTAGTCTTTGGCCGGATATCGTTGGATGTTAATGAGCGCAATGGCGTTGGATATATCCAGATTGCCGTTAACTCGCTCGATGGGCCGCTAACGATCCACGATGCAGATTTAATTATTCGAATCCGATCGGGAACGATGCTTTCCCGCTGATCAAAAGCGATTCTCGATGGGAAGCGCCGCGGTATCCTCGTCTTCTTTCTATCGACTTGCCTCGATTCGCATTAATAATTGAAAAATATACCTTTGAAGGAGCATCGTGTTTATTGAATAACGAATTAAAGGGATGCTTCTTCTCCCCCCCCCCCCCCCCCCCTGCTCTGTTCGAGCGACAGGTGTAATTGGTTACCAGAGATTCGTTCGTTGTCGGGAAATTGGACGAACCGGTATCGAATTCGCATCGAATCCATTTATCGTTCGTCATTTTTCTATTTAAAAATCATTGTTCATAGAAATATATTTTTAACACTAAACCTACCAAAGCTGTCAAAATAACCGATCGAGTGTTTGTTATGTTAGATCACGAAATTTGTTAGGATGCTTTTATTAAAATGCGTGTTAATTTTTATCACGATAAAAACTTGCTGCATACGTTAGTATACGTTTCATTATTTATTTATTTATTTTTCTATTTTATTTTCAACTTGAAAGGAAGTGTACATAAAACGTGGGTCAGTTTATTATTAATATCCACGTAGGGAAATAAAACTGATCTTGTTTTAAAGAACCATTTATTGAACGTAATATACGAATTGTCATCGAACAAATTCGGTAAAGGGATCTGCATGGTCAGCGGGGAACCGATCGTTTTTACGACCGTTGAAACGCAATCCGGTCGGATGCGGGACACGCGAAAAAGCGTGTAATTAATTTGAGGGGCGTCTGGGCAAACTCCAATCAAAGTGTGCAAATATTAGAAAGCATATCGCGGCATCCCGCCTACGCGTTGCATGCTACATCCCAACCAATTACTGTTCTCGCTTGATACGACGATCACACGAGCCGATAACGAAAATTCCACTATGCTATTATCGCGACTGGCCAGCGTTTTTCTGATCGAACGATTCACGTTGGATTCTTCTTCGATTACCTTCTCCGAAGACTTTAATTAATCCTTGATACTTTGACCGTTGACGATTTTGGGTCAAAATTAAGTATTTCTCTCGGTCGTTTAAAAGGGTGTTTGGCGTAACAGGTGAAACGCGACGAACGAGCGTGGAAATTTAATCGGTATCCGTTGAACCAACACGTTTATCCCAAACCACGATCTCTTCGAGCGCTTTCCAAAGCGTTAAAGGAAATTATTTTCCCGTCAACGAAGGGAAAACCGTGGCGTAATATTACGCGTGGTCACGCTCAGAATTCCAACAGCGTGGACGACATATTTTACCGCTTATTTCGCCCGTGTGCATATACCAGCTGTGCAAGCATCCCTTGGGACGAGTGCGCATCGATGCAGGGGTAATTTATAAATCCTGTGCCACGTTAGGAATTAACAGCCGAGGTGTTGAACAGTTTTTAATCTCGATCGGCCAGTTGGAATTACTCTGAAATTTCTCATCGTTGAAATACAAATATGTTTACCCTGGAACAATTGACAAATCTCAAGATCATTGTCGGATAAAGAGAAAAGAATTCCAAGCCAGAGACAAAGCGCGTCGTCTTCAAGATTCCCGTCTGTTTCTCGCGAAGCTGACAGAAAACGTATGAATCCCGTTCAGTCACAATTACCTCGAAGCCGAAAAGGACTTTCGGATCCACCTCGACAGCTATACGTTATCCTTTATTTTGCGGTTATACACGCTTTCGGAGGATTATGCCGTGCGACCTTTCGTTTATACACGCGCCCCGGCTAAAGCCTCTCGTGTACGAGCGTGCATACGCGGAGAACGGCATCCTCGCCAACTCGAAACCATTTTAGAGCCAGCAGGGCGGCAATCGTGTTCCTGAAACGTCACGGAGTCGCTGCCACGATGAATGACACCGAGAAAGCCAAGAGGGATGTATATATAGATCTTCATTCTGCTGATGGAACGACCCGAGAACACCGTGTTCTGAACGGTGAAGCGAGACGAGGAAGAGCCGGGGTGAGATCGTAACTTAAATCCAGAAGTGATCATTTTAATAGGGCCAAATTAATTTCTCGCGAGAATGCGGCTGCTGCAACGGCAGCCTACTGGCTGAAAAGAGAGAAGGGGTTCGCAAGACGGAGGGGGACGGGTAGAAGGCGAAGTTCCAGAGGGGTCGAAGCAACGAAAGGGGGAGGGTTAAACCGGAGAGCTGGAAGCTCGAGGTTAGCGGTCGAAGAGAGGTCGCTGGATGGTGGGGTCGGAGAGAGGAGGAGGAGGATGCAGGGCATAGATTATGAGATGGGTGACATTCTCTGACATTTTAGTAATGTCGCCACCACCTAACCCACCTCTCCCCGGTGCTGGTATTTGGTACCCAAGGGGCATGCGGGTATAATTCTCCGGTGGCGCCCGCTACAATTCGTCCTGGCCAAGTTTCCTCCACGGCTAATTACCATACAGTGTCTTGCGGCTCGCAGTCGAGTCGATTTAATAGAGATTTCGCTCGATCCGAGCCGACCCTCCGACCGGAATCCGATCCATTCTGAATTACGACCGGGTTTATCTGGACCGTCCGACACCGGGTCACTCGTTTATCTCGCTTTCGAGCCAACGTTTTAACGCTTGATCGAGTATCGAGAGGAGGGATATTTTGGGTCGAAACAAAAGTTCCGTTTCGGACAGAAATTTTTAGTTAACCTTTTTGTAAATCCATAACGAACAGTCGTATAATCGCATTCGTCCGAAATCGTCGTTCGCAACGTGTTCAATTTCAATACGAATGAAAGTAACAAGTTTGTAACAGTTTGTTAGTTACGTCTGGCAGAGCGAGCCGAGAGGGTTTTTTTCGATCAATCGCTGTCAAGAGTGTAAATACGGTTATCCCCGCTGATTGATGCTTCGACGCTTTAACAAGATCACACGGTCGTTTTAACGAGCTCTCGTCGAGGAAATGGAGTAGCCGGAGAAAGATGGCGTTAAATTCTCTTTTTTTTTTTTCTTCTTCTTTACCCTGTCTCTCTCTCGTTCCCTTCCTTTCTGTGTTTCTCCGTGAAAAGGAATACGCGGGAGAGTAAGTAGCGACGATGCAGCAGCAACAGCAGCATAGTCGATAAATCCGTCAAAGCGTCGTTGAATTTAAAAGAGCCGCGTATCGAAACGAACGGACAACGCAGTAATATCCAGGAACTGGGGGGAAAAAGCAATTTCCCCGTGACGCGACTACCCGTTATAAGCCCGCGTTATTCAGCCTGTATCAGAAATGGAGGAACAAATGTCTTGACACCGCTCCGTTGTCCGTTGTTGTCGTGAACGGTGGCTGCGACAATAACAACGAAGAACAAAAAGGAAAGAAAAGGACGACAACTGGAATGGCTGATGCACGTCAAGAGAAAAGACGATAGACAGAAGCGGAATCCTTTCCACCGAGCGCATATAAATGCATGGAGTTGAGTCAGACTGCGCTTGGCGGAATACTATTAATTTCATATTCATTCCTTCTTTCCCTGCCCCGTCTGCACCTGCGACCTCCTCGTTAACGCGTTCCTCGTTTCTCCGTTGGAAAATCCGAGGACCTGGAAACTTCCAGGCTCTATTCCACTCGTTGCGATGCAACCTATGCAAATGGCGGTACGCGTGCATTTAAGAGGACCCGACAGGGTCGAAGAAATCGAAGGTGTTGTAGGGTTTTGTGACAAAATAGGAACCGCAGCCACCGGAAACGTCGAGGGTCACAGGATTCTTCTGTTGTTGGGTTCGGTGACCCGATGCTATTCGGTTAGCTTGCGGTAGGAACTTCCTGTGTTCGTTGTCACGGTGACATCCGCAACGCCTGTGCACTGTTTGCACGGATACGACAAACAAAGGAGTAGCAAGTTGACCACTGTCTGCCGATTCCTAAACAATTTATTAATACTAATATTAATTTTCCCAATAAACGGGTAATGATCGTCTTTCCCAATATAATCGACGCGGATGAAAATTCTCTGGAGGATGAACTGGATCGCCTCAGACGCGTTTTAATATATCCGGAGAACCTTAACGCCCGTATCTAAAGGGGGACAGACTTCGTATTCCCATCGTGATAGACGAAGACACGACGCACCATTCGGTCCTCTTAAATCGTGGTCGTAATATACCGAAGGAAACGGACGAGAAACGACGAGGTTCGGACGAAAGAAGACGTAGAAAGAGAACGAATCGGAGACGAGGACGAGTCCTGGTCTCTAGTAAGTAGTTTTATTAAGGGGTTCCTTTCGGAAAACCGTGCAGGATGGTTGAATATACATCGGCAGAGATATATGTGATATCGATTACCGTTTGGGGTTCCGATATTACGCTCGTACCCCTTCGCACCCCTGCTCTGGCCCACCCTTTTCTGCCTCTCTTTCTACATACTACTGATGGGTAACTCTCTGTCTTTCTCCATCTACCACATATCCTTTGCTCTTCTATGTACATATATGTATATATATATATATATATATATACATATATTTCTCCCTCTCTCTCTTCGCACACACACACACACATATACATTCTAGGCACTGTCGCATATTTCTCCGTCTCCTGTTCTCGTTCGTGTGCTTCTCCCCTTCGCACAGACGCACACGAACGCTTGTGGTCCTCGTACATAGGGAAATTGTATGTACACAGGGAGCCAGGACGGTAGGTCCAGAGGCCCCCCGCGAAATAACTTTGGAGTGGCGTGTCTACGCACAGTGGCGTATGCACGTGGCGGTGAAAGAGTCCTCCTACGGCTGCGTTTGTATATTTTGATCCCTTAAATAACCCGGGCCAGGACAGACGCGAGGTGTCGTCGTTTCTACGACATCCGTGACGGAAAATATTTGACCGGAAAATCCATCGTTTTATCGTTAGATAAGAAATTGATCTTAAAAGTTGGCAAATTTGTATGTAGCCGTGAAACGATACGAACACGATTTTGAATTTTTCATAAAATGTTAGGGAGAGAGGTGAACTTGGAAAACCGATATAAAGCACTTTATCGCGGGGGTACGCCTCGTGAAATAACTTCGATGAATTCGTAGCCTTTAGGGGAGGAAATAGTAGCAGGGTATCGATACTTTGACCCTTTAAATAACCAAAGAAGTCACGAGTGACGTTCCTGTCGCTTGGGACGCTGAATCGAACGAAACGTTGAGAGCAACGAAGGTAATAATTGTCCGTCGAGGGAATAACTAGTAGAATCGGAAGTTTCAATTTTCGTTCAATATATAATCTGTCGTTTTTAGCCAATTTTGGAAATGAAAGAGCAGGCCATCGATCACGGTTAACCTGATAATATATAAATGCAAATTTTAGTTTTATAATTGACTGTAGATCGAAAATTACATTTAAATTGCCGCTGTTTCGAAATATCCACGGTTTTAGCGGCGGAAGGGTTAAATTGCTCTGCAATCTCGCAAATTTGAGAATTCTTTTTCTTTTTTCTTTTCAAATAAATAACGTGGTTGATTTTTAAACGAAACTGTGTCGAGATGAAATTCTACTCGGTCTCGGGTACGGGGTTCGTAGCTCCGGAAAAATAACTCGGGTGAATTATGTAGGTCCGTAGAAATGTTCCAAGCGGAGGATATATTTTGTACCCTTTAAATAACTGAAGAAGGTAGACGGGGCGTTCGCTGTGCCATCAAATGCTACCCCCCACCGTCTCGTTGAATAATACACCCGTCCGTTAGCAAAAAGGAGAAGCGTAGCACCAAAAATAGCCGGTGCAATTTTTCACGGATAAGCAATTAAGTTTTAAGGATATATGTTTTTTTTCGACAGAAAATATATTTTCCACCGTTCGGTCCTTCTTAAACACGGCGACCTCTTGAAAGAATTATTCCCATCGATCCGGTGCAACCTTATTAATAATCCAGAATAAAACTGCTTCCGTTCGAGTAACATTTTGCAAGGAAAAATCGTCGGTACACAACCAGTTTCATTGGAAATTCTCGACGAAGAGAACAATTCCAAATAGCAGAGTCTTTTCAAAGAATCTCAGCGATCATATTCGTAGGATTATACTCGAATACGATGCATGAAGCGACTGAAGGAGCAAGAGAATTATAACGATAAGGTAGTTTTACGGGAAATGGCTGGTTTACAAAATGGACTGATAGGTTGGGCACGAAAGTGTGGATGTAACTATCGTGCCATTGTCTACGAAGCTACTTGCCATTGAATCGAGCCGAGCCAGAACCGATACACGTCTCGGATCTTCTCCATATCAATCCATCGTGTCTGCTCTCCAGTTTTCCATTACACGGAAAGTTGGAACGTCTAGCTCTTTCGATTCACAGGCACACTCTCGTCATCCATATACACGGTGTCCCGGTGTAAAGAAGGAAATTAATTTTCCGCGAAAGAATAACTGAAATTTTTTGTGTTCGAAGTCTGATTTCCGAGGAAATTAAGTTTGAAAATTCTTTAAAATCCCTCTCTGCGATAATTTAACAAGTCGAGCGCCACGTCAAAATACCTATAAAATAAACCGCGAATAGCGTTAATAGGCTGGCTGTCAAATTGAAAGGTTAAATTTGAAAATTAATCGACTGCATTCTTAACACTTTGACTGACACAGTGAAAACGGACGTATGTAGTCAGACACGATGAAATTCTAATTATTAAGAATACAATCCGTTAATTTTCAAATTACCCTTTCAAACCAATAGCTAGCATTATCAGCTTAATATAGCATTATCTTTTGCTAATTATTTAATTGTAAAACATATCGAGTGCCGGTACATCCGTTTTCACTGTGCCACTCAACGTATTAATAATTTTATCGGTTGGTACACAGTGTCCACCGAATGTTTAATTCGATACAAGCTAAATCGGTCATTTCTTCTCTAGAAAAAACATGTTACAAAGGATATAATTGAACTTAGGGAATGACCTAATACGTAGTTCACCTTTTGTTCACCAGTGTCGACCCAAAGCTGTCCAAAACCATTCTCAGGCGCTAGAGAAAGAGAAGAAAAAAAAGGTTTAATCGAGAGATCCAATTGCGAGGCATGGTCCCGTCGCATCTGTAATTGGTTTTCCGTCCCTTCGTGCGCCCCTTTAAAGACTCATCCTCTCGAGTCTTCAACGTCGTTGCGACCCACCCTATATACACGTACACATCGCCAATACATTCTCGTCCGAGTATCCCTCAAAGAACAGACTACGTGTACACACGCGCACACACACATACACACACAAAAGATCGTGCGTGCAGGTGTACACATCGATGTAGTGCGAGTCCGTCGGATCCCTCTTCCACGAGTACATCCATCTACTGCTAACCGGACAAAGCGAAAGGAAGCCGTATGTGCATTGAACATTGATTTTAAACGCAACCCGTGATACAACACACCGGCATAGAAAGAAAGAAAAAAAAACACACATACATACACGGGCAGGATGTCCCAGTATTCGTTCGGTATGATTTTGATAAAATAACGCAGGATGTACGTATTTTATCGGTTTCTCGATGCTCGAGGATGCATCGTCACGAATTTAGCTGGAAATAGCCTCGTAGACGTCAACGACGACCTGTGAGGTTTTGTACGGTTTCTTATCGGAGGATTTTGCAATGTAGGTAATGACGCAAGAAAGTAGCCAGTAATCTCCGGTGAATTTTCTTGTTTAATCGCGATCGAGTGGGGTTGAATCGATTGAACGGATTCGAAAGAGGATTGTCAGTTGAAATTTCTATTTTGTTTATTACGATTTTATGACGATTTGTCGCGTGATCGAAGAAGATATTAAAAATACTTGTTAAAAATTTAGTTTGAATAGAGTTTTAATGAGGTGACAAGTTGGAAAGACGGCGTCGGATAGTTGACGGCTACGTCTTCGAAAGTATTTCGTATCTTGCAAACCCTACAAAAGACAAAACCGAAAGTCGAACATTCTTGGTATCCCGCGTGAACTTTCCATCCCTTCAGTCCGTAATATCCGTGCTGTCTAGTTAGAAGGCGTACGTTGTAGCGTGAAGTTTAACAATGCGGTTACACGTGCTACCTCGAAACTGCTGCCTGCACTTTGAAGCACGAAGCAACATTATAAAGGCCAACTTCGAAGGGAGAGGCTATCAGCTTCGTCCAAGATTTCCCTCATCGACTTTGGAACACGCGTACTATAGAGTCTTGCACAGTTTCCCTCTATTCAGACTACTATCGCCGTTAAATTAACACGTTGACTACCATCCTAAAGCTGTTGAAAATTTCATTAAATAGTATAGTTCCTTTTTTATTTTATTTTTTTTTTTAACAAAGATTTGCTTTTTCACGTATTTAGGAGTATTTTTAATTAAGAATATGGGTGATGATCTTCTCGTGGAAATTCAAATGTCACCCAGGTTTGGATGACCTGGCAGTCGAAGGATTAAAGTCAGATAAATATTTTCTCCTAATTTATAATTCACGACACGAGATGTGAATGTTGCGTTCTTTCACGTTTCAGAAATCTCGCGTTCAGTCGCAACTAGCAGAAATGGACACATCCAGGTTCCCTGATTCCTAATCGACCCGTCCAATGGACAGAGCAGCATCGACCATGGTTCATCGCCGGTAAGTTTTCTTACATTTCTTTACTTTTCAAGCTGAAATACGCTCCTGCCAGACCGTGAATGCGTATGCGGGATCATTGTCGCTATCAGGTTTTAATAATCCTCGACGATCTTTTTTAAAGGGCCCAGACACACACCCCCAAAAGAACTAAAGTAATCCAAGAGTCTTTAAATAAGTTTTTATAATTTTCATTCTGAAAATATCCCTTAGTTTTTTTCAAAAAAAAATTCGCGAAGAACAAAAAGATGATTGGCGACCCGGATCGTCAGCCTCGTTTTCGCGGTATGAAAATGCAGTTTAACGAATGGCGAGGAGGATTTTTATACTTTTGATCGGCGGGAAACGGAAATTCGATCCAGCCAAGCTTTTCAGTGTATTCAAACGATCTCAGGTATTTACGGTGGCGCATCTCTTCTTGGTCACAAGGAATTCACGTTCCAGGGTGAATGGGAAATTTATGAAATTTTTTTCCCCTCGCTACGAGTTTAAAAAGAGGAGGGAGGTGGATAGATCGTCGATAAAGGGATTGTTGAAGGAACGAGCGTGTCGTCGCGCGAAGGCAAAGTTTACAAGGTTACCAGGAAATTGACTCGAACCGATCGATTTTCGGCTCGTTCCTCTTTTATGAATCTTAAAGCGACACGAGCCCCCCCCCCCCCCCCCCCCCCCTTTCTTCTCCTCGTCTTCCGTTCCCCGACACCAGCCAACTAGTTGCTTATTCGCGAGATTGGAATCGCGATGTTTATCGATTCGTTGGAAAATCGTCGTCGCCACGTTCACGGACAGAGCAGGATTTCCTTTGCTAGATTATCGAGGAAAATTCATATTTTCGATTTACAATTTCTTCTTTTTATTTTCGACCGATGTTGAGACGCGTGTTGCGAGTTAGAAGGCGTCGAAAATCCTCTCACGAGGACGCATTTCCGCTTTCCGATCGCCGGAGGCTCGAGGAGCACTCCGGCGAGGGTACAGCTTTTTTCTCCGCTCCTCTTCCTCGTTCCTTCGGTTCTCTCTTTGTACCCCTTTCGCCTGCTTATTTCTCGAGCTGTTACCCCCCTCCGTGTCGTTCAGCCTCTTTCAGAGGGAGCACAAGCAGCCCGGTAGCGCACACTCTTCTTCTTCTTCTTCTTCATCTTCCGCCACTCTCGGCTTCGCTCGCGACAGATTCCATCAACGTTGCGCGTCGTTCAGCCGGCGGCATCGTCGTCTCGTTTGCCGAGGAAACAGGCTAAAACGATCAGACACCAGCCCGTACGCTGGATTCTGGAGCTCGCGGGAATGCGGTAAAGGGAGTGACGAAGATGAAATTCGAAATGAAAAAGAGGTTCAGACGCGTGGATGGACTCGAAATACGATTGCAATTGTTTGTTATGCAAGTGGGACTCTGTTTTTCACGAAAATTTCGTTTCGTATCGTTTTGGTTTTAAAATAAAGAAATATCTGAAATAACTCTGTTAACCCCTTGCCTGACGATTTTCCCGACAGATGCGTCGGTCGGAGCTAAGTACGTACACTTCGTACCTGGCAAACATTAACTGTGTAAGTTGTAATTAGAATTGAAGTTAAAATTCAATTGCAATGAAAGTCACGTCTAAACTGTAAGGTGCGTCACGTGTGTGACACGATATTGTAAGTCAAGGGGTTAATACCAAATTACATACAAACAATATACAATATTTGTTGCAAATGGAATCGTAAATACGAAAGAGCTTCTAAGACTTCAGCAGGATGCAGAATGCTCTTCGAGTAGATAAAAAAAAAATTAAATAAAGAATATTCATGTTATTCATACTGCTCTTAAATTTTTACATTAATTCATATTTACTTGTCTTATAAATAGTTGGGGCCGTTCATTTTATACTGAACTCTGAAATAATGAGAGATTCCAGCTTAATTAAAAATGGCGAATCGTTGATATTTTCCTCCCGCGATACATTTATCTTTCTTTCTTGTTCTTCTGCCGCCCATTATCGTCCCACTTTATCATCGTCATTACGCGCGATGATTATTACGATCGCACCGGCGTCTTTAGTTTCCTTTTAACGCCCCTCACGGGACGATGGATTCGCATAAAGGATCCTCGACCGCGAGGCTCCGCGTTGAAAACAGAAGGACGAACGAAGAATGGAGAGAAAGTGCGCGTCGAAGGGGGGAAGAAAGAGGCTCACGAATCAGAAGGAAGTATTGTAAAAGATACAAAAAGGTTGGGTAGAGGGTAGAAGAGGGAAAAAAAGAAGCGTGGAAATATTACGTGGTGGTTGGCGACGACGGTGCCCTTCGAGCGTGTGTATTTGTCGTATTCGGGAAGAAAACGCAAATTGGCGAACTTTTTGACGAAACTCTTCTACAATGGGTTCCCGGTCGTGGTAACAATAAGCCTTGTATCGGTCTTCCAACCCCACCTTTTTCATTCCCTTTTCACTTTTTCTTCTATGCATCGAGGAACGCGTCACTTTTGCCCTTTGCCTTCGAAACGAGCTCGGAGGACGAGAAAAAGTTGCATTCATCTTCATTGTTGCGACGTCTTCGGGGACTGGCGGACTTTGAGACCACCCCGAAGCCACTTTAATCTTACATAACCAAACATACCGGGATTTGTTATATCTGTATATTTTTAATTCTGAACGAAGATCATTTGATTTCTGTCTACTTTGATCTTAGTTAGGCGTTAAAACACAATTATTGTCTGGATCGAATACACCGGACGTTTATCTTTGGCAAAGTTGAAATCGAGAAAAGAAGAAGAATCGTTGGCAAAAGAAAAAGGCGAAACTGAAAGTGGGGTGCCTTTTAAGAGCATTACTTCGCATTTAACGATAATTGCTCATTCGCCGTCAGTTCGTTATAAGATGAAAGAGTGGTGACTTCGCCTTCGAGGCGGAATGCGACGCCTGCGACGCGACCGACCGAGCCCTGACAATATTCACGGTAATCCAATTGAAATTAATTCTCGAGCGAAGCCTCTTTGTTTCCGTCTTCGTCCCCTCTTTAGCCTGCTCCTCTTTCTCCCTGGCTGCGAGTAAAGTCTCATAACCTCTTTCTCTCTTTCTCTTTCTCTCTCTGGTAGCCGTGGGTCTGTGGAACCGGAAGTGACGTGAAATATCGCCGTGCGACGTAATCGAGCGGGCCCGAACAACCGAGAATTTCCTCGAGGTTTCTCCGCTTGTTATCGTGACCCTCTCGGCGCGGGCGGGTTAATCATGCGACCGAATCGAGGCGGTAATTCCGCTCGTGCGAGAGGACACCAACGACCCACGGATTTGCAGTTCGTTCTCCAAGCTCGTTATTAATTATCGTTCGTTAAACGTCGACCGTGTTTGGCGCTCGAGTTACTAGGTTAGTATTGTTTGGTCCCAGAATTACGATTACTCGATTTTGTTTCAAGGAAATCCGAGATGGGAATTTTGGGAGGGGAAGGTTCCATCGGTGGAAAATGTGAATGTCGCCTGTGTGTTAATACCTGTTGGGACCGCTAATAGTGTATCAGCAAATAATTAAGATTCATAGTATAATTCGTAGTATGAAGAATGTTCCAAAGATTCGAGGAATTTTCTGTAATTTCCTGTGTGTAGCAAAATTTAATGAAATATGCGGTAAATTTGGTCTGGTATTCCGGTTGCTTCCTACCTCCCTTTACCGGTAAATTACACACGCATCGTTCCATTTCTGTGGGAAAATGATGCCATTTAATCAAGTTTTTATGCGTTGAATATCCAAAGAAGGATTTTATCGTATCATACAATTGCCACTTTCTTTTCTAGCTGATTGTTCATTCATAACCCTATTTTGCAAATTCTTGTAAAAATCACTGCATTATTTCAATCAAATGTACGGCTATAAATAGTAATATAAATAACACAAACGTATGATAACGCGATGCAGATGTGCGATCATGTTTCTGCAAGCCTGTAATATAGGTGCGTGCACACGTGCACGAACACACCTGGAAGGTGCAACAACCTGCTAATTTGCCACGGGACACGGTCGAAAGCCACAACGATTCGGGAATTATCGGCGGACGAATTAGCAGTCGGAAATTCGACGAGGCGATTCACATGGTGTGTGCGGTGAAACGTTGACGCGTGTCGCCCACACGCAACACACTCGATAACAATCGCGTTCACGTAGCTTGCGCGAACGAACCATAAGGCGTGTAAACGCCGCCTTCCTCATTAGAATGCCAAACATTCGACCGCAAAGCGACTTCCTAACCTTCCTAATTCGGTGCTTCCGCGTCTTCTCCTCCCCGCCCACGCGCGACGATGTTACGCTCGCGTTTACACCCCGGTAACTTGAATTTCCCGTGAAACAGGTGGAAAATTTCAACAGTTCTCCGTTAGAAAATCGAATTCTGTCTTTCGTTAGATAAAATCTGTTGTGAATTTTAATTAAAATTACGAAATTTTACTTAACACTTTTATCAAAGTTACCTCTTCTGTTTCTGTTATAAATTCGCATGCCCCATAATAAGTAGATTGCGGTATAACGAACCAAATATTGTAGCTTTCGATGAAACGTTATAGTTTATCAGGGGGATAAGTTAAAATGAAATTAAATTAAAATTTCATCGGAAGTCGTGTATCGTTGGCCGCATCGATCGAAACCAATGAAATAGTTAATGGAATTAAATCAATCTTCTTCGCTCTTCTCAGAGTGTATACAAAGAAGGGAGGAGAGAGAGAAAAAAAAAACAAATTCTGCTCGTCACGATCGAAAAGGGGTTAGCCTCGACATTAGAGGCCGAATAAATGTGAAATAGGTTGGGGTGAGCGCGAAACCGCGATGCGGTAAATCAAAATCCTCGACGCCGGCTGAAATTATCTCCGCCGTGAATCTCCGTCAATAGACGGGTGCCGCTTTTGAAAAATGAGAAATATGCTCGCGTGAAGGTCCGCGAGATATTTCTTTCCAGCAGTCTGCGAAACGGGCAGAGAAGAGAGGAGGATGAAGGGTTCGGCGAGTACGGGGATGAAGTCATCGGAAATTTGTCGATATTTTAACCGGCTCTTGCCTCCAGGGGATTTCGTCTAGCCACCGCTCATCCCCCTCTCTCACCCATTTCGTTCACGAGAATCCCCCCTGCCCCGCCACTCTTAATACAGTCGTACGTGCGTCTATGATTTATTGAAAGCTGGAAAAAAATTCTCCCTCCCTCTCTTTCCTTCCCTTTCGACCGGCCGATTAAAAAGTTCGCCCATTACCGGTCGCGGCGTTCGTCGCGGCGCCCATTCAAGACCCATTGAATGATGTCGCATTGTCGCGAAGCCGTTTCGATGCCTTGGAAAAAAGCTTTATACAACAATGTGTCCTGGACGGGGCACGTTCGAAAGGAAAAACCGTCAGCCGTTCGTTCGAGAAACCGGCATTTTACGCCCACGATAGAATAATAATGGAGAAGAGGGAGCAGCCCCGGTTTTATTCCAGAACCAACACGAACTCCGGGGGCTGCTGGAAATTCGGGCTAAGCTTACCACCTTCGAAGCTGGTATAATAAACCACGATACGTATCGGGTGTCAGTATATTAAATCACGTATTCAGATTCGAGAAGAAGCGTATTAGTAATACTCTGTGTTGAATTTCGAGGGTTTCTGCAATCTGAATGATCAAATTCGTACTCTGTCCTGGATACATTTTAAATTAGATACCGAATTTATCATACACCCTGTACACTAACGCTGGGAGAAAAATACACTCGATCTGCACGCGTTAATAAACGTTTTCCCCCTCTGTCTTCTTGCCCGTAATTTGATTGGATTGCACGCGAACCGATTACCATGAAATTAATTGTGATTGCTTCGGCATCGGGATCGATGATTTTAATCAGTGAGACGAGAAATTAAGGAGCTTACGTTCCTTCGCGTTGTAATATTTAAATGAAATACGTTGTCGTTGGAACGTGAAACTGTGCCGCGTTGTCGTACGTACACGAAGGTCGCGGTGTTGAACTGTGGTGTGTTTGCCACCATGATGAGATAATAATGGCACGGTCGTGGGAGATCGTTGACGACGTGGAAACAGAGAAACAGAGCGAGGCACGGCATTCACGAGGGAAATCTTTCGAAGTCGCTTCGAGCTAACTAGACGCAGAGCTTGTCCCCGTTAAGACGCGGGATAAGATGACGGCTGTTCGTGGATTCGCTGAAATTCGACCCGGTAGGAATACAAGCTAGGAAATAATACATTTTCAGGATAATTTTATTCGCAAGAGAAATATATGTCGCGCAGCGTCGACTGATTCTTCACGAATAATTAACCCTTTGCAATCGAAACACTTTTAAACACGATCGAGTTTATTTATTTTTTTCAGGAAAGCTTCCAGAAAGCAAATGCACTATGTCGGAAGAATAGTGTTAGAAATATTTAAGGAAATTTCACATTTTATAATACTCCGGTGAATTAAATAAATCGCTGCAGAAGCGTCTTTCGAGCGTAAAGGGTTAACCTTTTAACATCCTACTACCTACGGCCCTATGACTTTGATTAATTAATAAACAGACCAAAATTTTAACCGCGAGTAACGTTAATATTGCAGGCTACTAAAACTTCAATTTGAGAATTAATCGATCTTAATGTGTTTTATTTAACGTAACAATCCACAGTGTTATCAAACGCGACAACTAGACATTGTTTTCAAGCAACGTGCAAAAAACGGAATTCATAGAGCTGTTGCGGTTAATTCGTCATTTCCTCTGGCCTCCGCGGCGCGTTCCTCGTTCGTTGCAGCCGCATTCCACGACGCGTCCGCGTTTTCCAAAAATACGGTCGGTCCTCCTCTTATCAACGAAAATTTCCTGAAATACGCCTCGGCCTGCTATCTTCAGGAAACCACTCCTCTTAAAAGCAGTTCACAGAGTACGGAAAAATTACGCGGGCGGGGATGGTAGGGGGTTAAAGAAGGCCGGGGGGGCTGTAGGTAGCACAAAGCCCGGGTCGCGATGCACCCGGGCGTCGTTTCATAAATCAAGAAACAAAGAGGAATATAAGGGGGGTGGAGGGTGAGAAGAGAGGGCGGGATGGTTGGCAAAAGGGAAAAAGGAGGGCATCGAAGAAAGAGAACGGTAGAGAGTGGTGTTTGGTTGGGTCGCATCGGTCCGCATTAAACATCAGCATCCTACTTTCCGAACTTAATTCCATTCGAGTCGATCACGTAATTGTACGGTCACGTTCTCGGACGTGCACCAGGGCCGTATCGTCGTCTGATTCCAATAGAGAATGGGCTGTGGATTATGGAGGGTGTTTTCCGGATCAGACCACTGCTATAAAAAAAAAAGAAAAAGAAAAATTTTAATCGAAGTTTGTATCGTGGTAAGGGTGGCGAGTTCAAATTGAATAATTCAACGATGGTCCCTTTAGTAATTGTTATTACAGTCCCTGGCCATCGAATTAGGACCACGTATGAAAATTTCACTTTTATTGCTACAACATTATGTTATATATGGAAAATTGTCTTGGGTCAATCAAATAATTAATTAAATACGTTGATAACGATGTATGCGTAACAATAATCAAATTGTGTGGGTGATGAGCGATTAACACTAGAACTACCGAACCAGTCAAAATGACTGGTTGAAGGTTTCTTAAATCAACTTACAAACTTGATCAAAATACTTTTATTAAAATGTGTGTTAATTTTTATCAGGATAAAGAATTACCGTATATGCTAATATATATTTCATTCTTTATTTATTTATTTTTCCATTTTATTTTCCACTTGAAAATCAGTAGGTATAACACGTCGGTAGTTCTAGTGTTAAGGATCGTGCGAGCGTGAGAGATCTTTAGAAGCTCAAACTTCTAATCAATCGTGACTGAATCGTTAAAGCGTTCGTAGGGAGTCAACGTTCAGAATTTCAGTAGGTGCATTTTATAGAATATGGGTAAATATTAACATGTGTTAACAATATTATGTTAGTACGGAAAATCTGAAAAATGCTGAAAATTTCTAATGGTCCTAATTCGATGGCCAGGGACTGTATAACGTGGTTATTTCTGCCGTGAGAATTTCAGGAAATTTTTGTATATCTCTTGAAGACACGTCGGTTGCAGAGGAACGTGCAGGCAGTCAGGAAATCCCCCTCGTGGCACGAGTGCAGTCCGCATTAGGCGTCCGATACCGGGAACCGATCGTCCAGCAGGGGCTAATCCGACCGAGGCATTTCCATCCGGCGTTTCCGAACTTCCCTGACCGCCCCGTTCACGGATTCCTACGTCTACCCGCAGCTCTGGACCGCCCGCCTTCCTCCCTCCTCTTTTCCACCAACTTTGTTGCGAACTGCAGCTAACCCAGGCCCACCGAAATCACGGGACTAATCGCTATTTCAACGATGCACCCCTTCCAATCGTGCTTCTCCGTTCGTTTGCCACGCTTACTATTCGAACGCTCTTATTCGCGGCGTTAAGGTTCGTTAAGGACACATTGTTGGATGATTCTCTTCCAGTCTTGAGGCCAACTCAGCGTTTGCGTTGCTTTTACGCCGGCAATCTTTGCCCTTAGCTCCTTTTTCATCGTTACGGTATTATATTATACTTTGATTATTCTTTCGTTTATGAACACGTTCTGTATCGGTGTTTATATTGAAAATTCTTTCATCACGGATTACTTCTTTTTTTTATTTACCCTGCACCAAGAAAGTTAAGTCTGACGCAAGCGACTATATCCCAAGGCAACGGGTTAACTTGAACCCTTCGTACAAGGTTATTATGTCGTTTGCAAAGAATAGTTAACAAAGTACACCTATGCTCCGTCTTTCAGTGTACAGAAGGTATTCTGCATCTCATTTTAACACCTTCTGTCGACTAAACCGCCCACAGTGCTCTCATCCTTTTCCTCGTAATTGCACTTTGTAGCGAAGTTAAGCGTAAAGCTTGTTTTAATTACTCTGTCAAGTCGGGCAAACTTTTGCGAGAATCTTATCGCTTAATGGGAGGGTTCCGTCGGTTTCGTATAAACGTCAAAGCGATATTATATACTGGCGAATGAATCGTGGACTAGAGAATTCGTCGGGCTTTGTTACAAAACGATGTTTGGCACATCGAAATGTTGTCTGGTTCGGTTAGGGCGCGTCGTTCGAATATCTGCAGCTCTCTACGAGCTGCTTAACGATGTTCTCGGATTAGACGAGGCTCGTGCCAGCCGTATTTTCCGTGAATCAAGCAGAACTTGCTCTCCTATAAATCAACGTCTTGTAACGTAACCTTCTATTCTCGTCTCCGTGAAATTTCGAGTTAAGTTCGGGCTAGAAACGAACTCAAACACCAGTATCTATTAGGTTATAACCGATTCGAAGTCCGACACGATTTCATGACATAAAACTTCAACGAAATACAACTTACAGTACATCGATTTAAAATTTGAAGTTTAGTGAAAATGGCTACGTAAACGCACCATCAAGATTCTTAATACAAAATGGATGCTGGACCGTCGAACAATACAACTTATTATTATCCATTGTTTGCTTCAACGAAGAAGCATCCGTTTGTTACTAAGAATCTTGACGAAGCGTTTGCGTAGTCGCTCGTTTCGAACTTTAAGCTACAAATTGATGTGACGTAAGTGGTATTTCGAGATACTTTTATCTCATCAAATAGCATAGCAACGTGAGAAAACTCAATTGTTTGTATTTCATTTCGCTCGTTAAGATGCCGGGTGCGCACAGGTTTGCATTACTTTATTTTTCAAGGTGCACGAAATACAGATCGTTTCAAACTTAGAGAACGCCACTTGGAAACACCGAGTTCACCCCTTGTACCCTCTTTCCACCCTTTCTTATCCACTTTTCTCAAACGGTCGCGTCGTGTCGGTCCCTTAAAGCCGTGTACACAGATCACAGCGCAGCATAGATGGTGCATACACGGTGTGTGCACGTCAGTCTAAAAGAAAAAAAAAAGAGAAAAAAAAAAGGCGACCAGGGCCATTCGATGGCAGCTGTTCCACATTTGAAGGATGGATATTCTTCGGGCTTTGTCGCGACTACAAAAGGGAGACCCTCTTTCACAAAAGGCCGAGCCGAGCCGAGCCGAGCTTTCCGCGCGACTCTCTGTCTCTCTGAGAGGCTGGCACACAAGCATTCAGGGGGTCTAACTTCCATATGCGCCACGATGCAGGGGCACATACAGCACACTCTAACATAGCCTCCTGTGTGTGTTTCTCTCTTTCCGAACTCTGACCCCTGTTGTGTGCAACACGCCTCGATGCCTCGTGTTCTTGTTTCGACACGGTGGCTCGAGAACATTCGCATCTCTTGTAATTAGACACGGCTAAAAGCTGATAATCCACCCGAGTTTTCTCTCTCCCTCTTTCTCTCTCTTTCGTCGCGTAGTGTGCGTTAATGATAATTCCGTTACGTCGCGGCTGGTTAGGTTGTTAACGAAAGTATTTTTCAACGGAACGAGATTTCTGGGCCACGATCCTGCCCACCGTGTTTTCCTTTCATCGTTCACGGACCGCTGGAAGTTTCAGGAAACCGACTTCCCGCCAACCGAACTGATTTTGTCGCGTTTCGCAGGAAATTCCTTTCGTCCCCTCGAATTCTTTTCACGGTTAGTAAAGTTTCTGTACTCGGCAGTGAAAGTCTAATGCATAGTTTCCGAATCGTATAGCGCCGAGTGTCAAGTATACAAGAAAATCTATGTTTCCCGCATGTATGTTCGTTAATGACAGAAAGTAGTATTATATTTTGAGGATAATACAATTTGGACCTTTGAAAATTGATGGTTTAATGAATATCTGAAGCAACGAGCCTCCTTTTGATCCAATCCTGTTTTCGGGGCCTGCGTTCCCGTACCAACACGCCGAGCAACCCGTTCCTCTGGTGACTAATGAATTTGCTACGAGCTCTTCTTGCTCGACGACCCCGTTTGACCCTGTCGGCTTCGGAGCTGCCACGAATCGACCAGCGTGCCACGCAACCAGCCTCCCTCCTAATTCGTAGTGACTCACTAATGATTAAGTCCGTCAGCCGGGCCATGATTTCACGATGGAATTTCGAGGCTGCTCCTCTTGTCCTCTTCATTAATCCTCGTGGATCGTGTACACGGGGCTGTTCAAAGAATATAATTAGTTAATCGTGCGTAATTGTAATCGGAAATATCGAGTCCTGGCTCGTGTAAATTAGAAAAGACGCACGATATGCTCGCGTGACACAAGCATCGAACGTTTTTCGATCGTAAGGACGACTCGGGTCGTCCACTGGATGCGTGATCGAAATTAATAATTCCCGATTGAAACGATCAGAACCAGCCAGCTGCGTCGCGTCTCCACGAACAAAAGAGAAATACCCGATATTTATTATCCCTCTCCCTGTGGTCGTTCGTCAAATCGGTAATTAGTTGGCGCGTGACACGCATCCAGGGTCCGAGCTGGAAATTACAAAGGATGAAAAGTATTTCTAATTTCGATGAGTACACGAAACTGGGGAAACGTCAAGATCTATCGTCGCAGCTGGCAGATCTCGGTATCGAAAGAATTTCGTTCGAATCGAAGTTCAAAATATGAAATATGAAGCAGAAACGTATCCCCCGGTTCGATATCAATTTTTCATCGTAGACTTTTCCTGTGAAAAAAGAAGGGGGGCGGGGGGGTCAGTAAAAACGAGACGGGAGACGCCACTCGGAGGGATAGAAGATCGAATGTATTCGCGCGTCCCGAACGTCGCGCTCGGATGTCTTCGTGATGTCGTTCGATAAGTTTCGTCGCATCTCGGCTGTGTTCGCGGCGGGTGCTTTCATAGGAGGGGGTCCTGGTCCGTGATTCGATTCAGTGCTCGTAGGTCCGCGCAACTGTTCAGATCGCATCGTGTAACAAGGTGGAGGGGGAGGGGGCGAACTCATGGCCCTCTAATTGGACGAGTTTGTGGTGAGCTAAACGAGATAAAACGATACAAGTGCGTCCCGTGAGATAAGCCGACCCATCCTCCTTAATTGACCGAATTGAAAAGTGAAGAGAGCCTTCTGGTAGACGATCGATGCTGATTGCGGACAGATAGCAGCAACGGTAACGTACATTTAAGAAATTCCTTTAATTAATTCGTAAGTCGTTGACTAGTTTCTTTGTCCCCGTTGTTCTCGTTTTGACCGGAGATTGATGGGAAAATAACGAGGTATCGGTGAAGATGAAAAATCACGGGGTAACACTGTGACACGACGGCGGATTGTTTTAATGCATACATTAAAAAAGCAATCTTCCGAAAATCGAACGGCAGCTCGGTGAACTTTGAACGATCGCGGGACGGGAGAGGAAAAGAGAGAAGAGTAGAAGGCGTGTGGCGCGTATCGCGTCGTATCGTTGCTCGAACACACACGCCCCTGGCCTGACGTGCTCCGGTTCCCATAAACCGTTCCCCACGTGGTGTTCAAACCTTCTCTCTGTATCTTCGCTCAACCCGTACGCTCGTCCATCCGTACGTGTCCATGTGTTGCGACGATACGAGCCCGCGATGACCTAACCAGACCGTCAATTAAAATGCCACCATATGCCACTTAAACTGCTCTAAATTTCAACCATTAACTGCTTATACGTCCGCGTCTGTCGTTGCCGACCTATAACCCGCGATACGGAGAAGGTACGAATCGCGTGATGATACCAAACGCGTATCCCTTTAACCCTTGAACGCCGAGGACCATTTAAATGCAATATATTTTACTTTGCTTCTCTTCCATGTTCCAAACTGTATAATATTATTTTATATACTATTTACTGATAACTTGGGTACGATTGATCCATGCTTCGTCTGATCGATGTTCATAGTAAATATGATGAAAGGGTTGTTTAAGTTAAGGGTTGAAATGATACAAGAAGACGAAAGGAATTTCAAACTGCAAAACGATCTCGTAACAGCGTCCGTGTCTGTTCGCTGTCAAGGCAGCTTACAACGAAAGAAAGGAACTAGAAAAAAAAAAAAGGGTCTTTGCTCTCGAGTGGCATCCGATGAATAGGCAGCCCGTTGGCCGCGTACCGAGTCATCCGGCTTACGTTCTTCTTTCGTGACGAATCACGAGGCCAAAGTAGAAGAAGAAGCCGGAGGACGCGGCCAACGTATATACTCGCGGATGCTTCTTGTTTGTCGTCGAGCAGCCAACAATCCGCCACCCCTAACGCGAGGAAACGAGTCTGGCACTCGTTCGGCTCTCTGGCACACGAACACTCCGCCAAGTCGTAGCTCTGCTAGAAACAGACGAGAAAAAATAGTTCGATCGTTGAGTTCGTTCGTTGAGGTCAGACGTTTGTAGTTAGATATGTTAAAATTCAAATTATTATACATTAGGGATATGATTTCGATTCTCAGCCTTGCATTTAAGGCCCCGGAACCTTCTGTTCCGACTAGAAATGGAAATTAAGGAAATGATTATATTTTGAGAAATTTGGACATAGGAATATCGGGAAAGAAATATTGTATCTACTTTTTTAGAATCGCAGAAGATTTTTATAGCCAAGTTCATTTTCGTCTTATACATATGTAGATCTTTTTGAGTTCTTGAGATACGACTATGGAATAAAAGAAAAAATAATCGATTTTTTTATCCCTGGAAATGGGAATACCCCTTAAGGGACGTACTCATTAGTAAATGAGCCCTGGGCAATCGAGCGGCGGGGTCCCAGGTGTTATCTCTGTTGCCGAGCGAACGAACGAACCCCCTGGAAGCTCGAAAGCCAGCCACCTTTACCTGTCTCACCGTGTATATAAATAGGGCTTGCGCAACGATGGAGGGGGAAAGTCGGTTCGTTCTTCGTAGCATAATGCCTTTTGTTAATTATTACAGCAGCCACACTTAGGGGCTTAAAATTCGCCATAAATAATCGGTGAAACAATACCGACCACCACCCACACCGGCGCAGAGCCAAGTCGAAGAGACGAGGCTCGTTCGTCGCCGTCGAACACCAACACCTCCAACGTCGACCCTTTTCTCTGCTCATTTTCCATCCCCTTACGATCCACCCCTTGCTCTGCTGTACTCTTTCCCTGTCCCGTTTCATCCCCCATCGCAACCTTTTCTTTCTCGTTTCGCTCGCTCCGTTTCCTGTTCGTCGTTTCCTGTCGATATCCTCCAGCGAGGAGAAGAAAAAAAGAGAAAAAAGACTCGCGCGATATTTGGCGATGGTGGTGTGTGCCCGGGGGTGCTGGCGGATGGAAGCGCGAAAAACGACGCCGCGAGAGACTACGGCAATTTAACCGGCGATGTACCTGCAGCCGGGAATTAATTGACGGATCGAACGCGTCCCTTCCAGCGCGTCGTTACCATTTCCTTTAAACGGGATGAAACGCTAATGATATCCTCTGCTATCTTTAGTTAAAAATGTCTCATCTATCATTTTGTTCGTTTTCCAAGTTTATTGCATAGTAAGTTGAAACTTCGAATAATCGGTGGCTTATATTTAAAGAAGCGTTAGCAGGTCGTTACCTGTTATCCTTCGAGTCAATTTTTAGTATTAATCGTACGAAAGTGAAACTTAACGAAAGCTCTTAGAATAATATAATTTTTTTAGTGTCGGTACGTCGCGGTTCAAGCTAGACAGTCCAAAAGCATATTTTTCCATCAACTTAATTTTCTTCGCAATGTAACTCCGTTCCGTTTCCCCGTTCCTTCGTGGCTCTCGGCTTTTAAATTATCCGCCTCTTTAAGCACGCCTCCCAGCCAGCATTGCGAACGTAAACCCGGCGACGTAATTGAAGAGAAACAATCCATTAGATCTTGAACGCAGAATGCACCGTACGAAATCGAACCTGGAATTAAAGGTCAATGTATTTATAAAAGAATTTCTTTTTGATAAGAAACGGGGCTCTTCTCGTTGCATACTTTGTTGGAGTCAATTAGCATTCTGTCATTCTGAGATATATTATTTCAATCACCATGGAGCAACAGATTTCACTTTGGCATCGTACGACACCAGATTTTCCAATATATATTTCAACGAATCAGGGGGGAGAAGTTTATACGGTTCTTTACGCCCGCTACCGAGAAAAGCCTTGTACGTGTGCAGGAAGATAGATACTTACTTAGAAGTCTTTACATCGGGAACGCTTTTTATTCGACCTTCTCCGGGGGAGGCGAAAAAGCAACGGTCGATCGGCCACGATTCGCGAACCAAAGAAAAGAGGAAACGATTGCGCCGTGTTACCGTGAAATTTATGACCGCTGCTAAAGCACAAACTCTCTTTCTCTCTATCCTCGTTCTTTTTCCACCCTGAAACCCCGAGCTGAAGTGATTTCTACCAAAAGATTGCCGGTAAGAAGTAGCCTGGAACGCGGTTGGAATTAACCGAGGCCAAAACGTCGAATTGCCAGCACCACCGGTTAAACGTAACTGGTTTTTGCTATTACGTTTCTGGTTTACTACTATAATTTTATTAAATTCGTGACATAATAATTTTGCGACAGGTAAACTAAAAGTCACGGACAAAAGCGTGAAATTTACGAACCAAACGAAGAGATTTCAGCCATTATTAGTCTGTTTAAAATGTTCAATATAAAATCAGACAGGCATCCATCACCTTACGAACAGTTCGAAAATCGTATGAAAAGAATCGAAATTTATTCGACCGTATATCCCGGGGACGCGTATCGATAACGAATGCTAATTAGAACGGGTTTTGGTACGTTGATTGAATCGACAGAATGGAAGAATTCGTTCGCGACAGGAATCGAACGAGCGGGCACGGTTTATTTTCAGCCAATTAGCCGCGGTCCGAAGCCGTCGAATCAAAAGTGAAAATAGAGAATGGCTTTGCGCTTTTCCACAACGTCGACGTCGAATCGATCGAGATTATCGGCTACATAATGATCCTTATTAACGCGGTATTAGCACCGCGTATCTGGCGAGTCGCACGCGTCGCGATTAACCTGCCCACATTGTGTCTATTAACTCCTTTACCGCACAGTGTGCCATTTATCGCACAAATCGAATGTTCCTTTATTTTTCGCGTACAGTGCCTCCGTTACTCTCTATAACAGTAGAAAATGAAAAATTAAATTGAAAAGTCAAGCAAACCTTCTCTGAAAGGGTTTATATCACAGAGTGTACAACGGGCACCTTTGGTTCCTTCGTCACGGCCGACAAAATGCCTTTTGTCAGCTACTCTGCTGGCAAACATCGGTTTAAACTTGACGAGGTTCGTTGCAACGAGACTAACAGAGAGCGAGGCAAACCGGGAAGGAAGAGGGAGAGTGGATGAACGACAAGGGTCAGCTGATAGCAGACAATTATCTCTCAGTTTAACTCGAGCGATCCGAGCTTCTGGCCACGATGTTGTAAAACATTATTGCGTGTACCGGATCGATCCTTGCCGGCCAAATCGGTTCAGCTACTCTGCAAAATGGAAATTCCTCACGGTTAATTGAAATTCTTTTCTGCGTTCTTTCTTTTCTCTTCTGTTTGCCTTTAATAATTAAAAGCACGGAAAAGGAACTTTCATTTACATGGACACGCCTCGGACGATAGATAACAGAGCTGACTATTTAAATTTCTTTTTCATTTTTATAAGAGTCTCGCGTTTGTTTTAATGGAAACAGTTTTTGGTATTCGACGCCTGAAATTTTCTAATTTTTAAATTTTTTTTTTTTTGAGCGGTTCGAGATAAATGGATCTGGAGCGCGATACATCGGTACACGGTGCAACAATTTCGAGGCTGTTTTGGATATCGTGTGCCTCTCCGGTAAAACGACACCGAACGAGGGAGTGGGATCGATCGTTCGGTACTTTTTAATCTTCGTTCGACGTGGCAAAGCGCGTGTGTATCGTTGCTTATCGATAGGTTTTGCGGTATTATGTCGTCGGTTGTATTAGATTCCGCGACGTGGGCACGCATCGTGCACTTCCCCGCCATGAATTGCAAGCTGTCAATGATAAGGACCACGGTGATTTTCGAAGAAACAACGATATCCTGTGACCAAACTGAAATCTACCGACCCCCTTTTTGCACTTTGCTTACTTTCAAAACAACCGACTCGCAGCATTGTTAACTCTGCAAAGATTACGATTACAAATTGAAACAGTGTGAAGTATATGACTTGGTAACAATGAAATTTCAAACCAATTCACGTTTAGCTGGTGTCTCGTGTCTGGGAAATTTGACAGAAAAATGACAATGAAATGTTATTGGATTCTGGGCTTTTATGGAAATATTATTTTACGCGTCACCCGAATCACATATCAAGCAACATAATTTAATATACGTACACTTTAAATATAATCCTCGGATTAATTCTGCCAATATAATTACTCGTTGACTGTAAGAAGAGATTTCGAATTGGTAGAATGGAAGATTGCACGAAACGTTAAGAAAATAACTGGTTAGGGTGTTCCACGTGGTCCACGCTGTTCCACTGCTGTTCGCCGAGGTCGAGATTTCTCGTTAGAGGTTAATTCGCGTAATTGAGCCGGTTGCCATCTTAAAACGACTCCTCGTTCCTCGTCTGGTCGGGTGTCGTTCCCCTCGTGATTCCACAGACGATTTTTCCGTTTTCCTACAGGTTTAACCCTTGGCGCAATCGTACGAGGACATTGAACCTGAATCTGACGTGATTTTTTTCATTTTATCCAAACATCAACTCTGCGATCAAATTCACGAATCCAAGGGTAGGGGGTTGCGCTGTTCGCGAAACGGCCCGTTAAAGCCTGGTCGTGAAATGGGGGGGGAGGGAGGGTTTATGCTTGCTGAAATTAGTTTGTACACGGGGAAATTTATCATAACTCCAACCTGGCCTCGCTCCAGTAACGTAAATATTATCGTGAACGTGCAGCCGTCGTACGCGACCGAGCGAGTAGCTTGGTTTCTCGACGAAAGAAAAGGGGGTTGTGGATGGAGATACCAGCGAGCAGGATGGTGGTAACCCTCTCTATGGGGTCGATGCGCATCCATTCGGATTTCCATCCGAGCGACGAGAATCCGTCGCCTTGAATACACGTCACGAGACTAATGGCCCATTTCCGCTCCCGCGGCTTTGACTGTGTTTCTCGAACGGTTTCTCAAAGGGTAAAATGGTGGCTTGATATGATGAAAATACGAGGAGAAACAATCGATAACGCCGGCAACAAGGATCCTTTTCAATTCTGTCCACAGAATCCTCGATTAGAATTCAAGCATCATGTATTGTTCTTGGATACCCACGGTTTCAAAAGAGCTTTTAACGCTTTCAATTTCAATCTCAATTTCAATTAATAATTTCAATTTCAATAGATACTATAATAATTCACTGTTTGTGTTATACAAATCCCGTTTTATAAATCAAACGAATACGAATTAATTTAAGAAGTATCTCGCACATGGGTGTTTAAGGGTCAATTAAAACTGTGCTTCGTACCAAAACGCATTGATTTCCAAATAATCGACGAGTATTGACGATGGATCGAAGAAAAAGGTTGTTGAATGAGTGTTTTTCGTGAAGATTGGAAACACAGGGAAACGACGACTATAGAATCAGTCGAGACGAGGGGCTGGGTGGTGTATATCCGAAGAGTGGATCAATGGCCGGAAAGCACAAAACCGATGCTGGAAATAATGTCTCCCGTTGCGCTTGGAAAAGTCGCAACATGGCTGTCTCGTCGCATACACTTTTCACTTTTTTTTTTTTTTATTTTTTTATTTTTTGTTCACGATTCCTCAGCGATTGATTGACAGATCATATCAGTCAAACCCGCGTATCACCCCTATCTCACGTAATATTCAGTCGTTTCGGACTCGAGGAAAATTCGCACAAAAATGTCCGTGCTATCGGCAGGATCACATTCATGAACTGATCGAGCGATCTTTCGTGCTTGCATTAAGCTTTGTCCGTGTGTTCTAAATTTAACTCTTCGTCTGGCAAATATACAAATTTTCGTGAGCTGATTATTTTGTCGAAAATATAATGTTACGATTATTGGCAGAATATTAAAATTAATAGATTCTGAATCTTCTGCAAGTAAAAGCAAAAGTAGTAACGTTTCACTAAAAACTTATAAGGCGAGCATCCTTTTTCGGCAACGTTTCCCACGGTCGAACGACGACCGGAAGAACACGACGAAACGCATCGTTTTATCGCGAGAAACGAAGGAAGATAAGATAAAGACGATGGTAGGATCGATCTGTACGATCCAATAAAATGTAATGGTACGTAAAGGGCAGGGGTTCTTTGGCGAAAAGTCAGCTCGACACCTTTTAAACCCCGAAGACGGCGACGTTCTGTTCCTTCCATCCGGCCCGTTTCGTGGCCGTTTTACCGTAAATTCGACGCGACGGGACAATCATCCTCGCGAGACACGAAATTAAGCAGCAGTTAAGTGCAGGCCTGATGAAAAATTAACGGCGACTGCAGCCACGGATTTCCTTCCCGTTTCCCCGGCGTTATGGAAATTTCACGCCGAAATTATGTTTTCCCTCACCTCGTCGCAGTCTGCTCGAAGATTGTTCTGAAAATTTATTAAAACGCTCCTGATAGTTCGTGGCCACTTTTGAAAATTATATTGTAACGCATTAGGTTACGCGAATAGGTTCATATCGCCGAAAGTAGCGAAAGTTTCGATGATTTCTATTGCAAGAAAGAAATATAATTTTATTGGAAAAACAGAAATTCGAAGCGGACTGCCTGGCCGCCGGAAATATTTGCAAAAAATCGGCGCTCCGGGAAGCCATTGTTCGCCTGCAAGTTTACGCGGCAAATTATGAAATTCGCAGCTCCGGTTCCTTACACTATTAATACAAGAAATAAGAAGAAAAGTTGTAAATCCATGTCCCAGTGGTTATCGGACGTATTCGTGAATTTCATTTTTATTTCATTTTCACACGTATCGCGAATCGTCATTGCAACCCGCAAGGATTTCTTCCTTTTGCACTCTTCAATCGGTAGCTGGTTGTCTGTCTTTACTCCTTGTTCGCCTTGTTCTCTACTCTTCGCATTTATCCGCAGAAAGCTCGAGCCACGAAGGAGGCCGCCCATTATCGCCGAAGAGATAATTAAAAAGGCAGACGCTGGGAGAGATATTAAAGCGTCGAAGTGAGGGTAGGCCCTTATCAGCGGGCCGTTATCGTTCGACGGCCATGTTGGGACCAACTTCATCCTCCCCCTTCTCTCGTACCTCTTTGCATCTCTTTTCTTTTCTACCATCTGCATTGCTCTTCTTTGATTTTCTTCAATTTTTCTTTTTTTCGTCCATTATTTGTGATTGTGTTTGTACACAGGATGGATCTTCAATTTTATTCAAAACAGAAATCGTACAATTTCCTTGAATCTTGGTTTTATTAATCACTAATATTATAATACTGCAATATTATGTTCAATTAATGAATGCTTTAACTCGTTGTCTGTCGCAGTGAAAATGGAACGTGTTTGGTCAGACACGAGAAGGATACTACGGATAATGTTATTCAGAATTTCCATTTCTTTGATTGATTATTCGGTTACACGAAGTTGTAAATGTTTTTCACGACAATTAACGTAT
Source organism: Stelis phaeoptera (assembly GCA_943735885.1). Classification (NCBI taxonomy): domain Eukaryota; kingdom Metazoa; phylum Arthropoda; class Insecta; order Hymenoptera; family Megachilidae; genus Stelis; species Stelis phaeoptera. The sequence continues at coordinate 10,043,410 of OX030941.1, read as the reverse complement.
TAAAAAGATATGATAAGTATGATTATCATGCAGACTATTCTATATTTTTTCATTTACGAACGCGTGTATAGTGGGAAGTATGTTAAATGGAGCAAAGTACTTTCGAGAGATTAGAAGGGATTAAAGCGAGTGGAGATTGCTGGGAGAAAGGATTAAAGAGATTCAAGATGAGAAATGTGATTTATTTTTTTATTTTTTTTTTTTTAAAAGAATATGAAGTTCGGATAATTGGAAAATTAATACTACAGGTTCCCATAAATTAAATTATTATCGACCCATTCGCGTTATCATTTCACTTTTGTTATAACTTTTTAATAAAGCACTTATCAGTCCATGTTCGTATCGCGTTTTACGATCGTTTTCACTCATAAAAGTTCACGAACGTGGCAGAAAGCCCCGAAGAACCCTACGTCGACATAATATTTAATATATAATAAAAAGAAAGTGCAGCCGAACGATGTAAATTAAATTCTGCGAAATCAAAACGTGTTTTCTTGCAGGAAATTGTGAGACGAACGCAAGAGTAGGAAAAAAAAAACGAAGTAGAAGGGTTTGTTCGTGGGGGTGAAAAGAAGGGCCCAGTGACGTCAGTGCAAACACTCGACATCTTATTTCCTACGTGTCTGATACGACACGAGTAATCTACAAAAGGAACAGGCCAAATGGTAGCTGCTTTTCCTCTTCTCCCAGCTTTGTTTCTTTTCCCTTCTTTCGCTCGCCGGAACCACAGGCTGGTTCTAACGTAGATGTTTTAATGATAAGGTTATCAGTGTACGAGGAACATTGCACGTTTCGTTCAATCGGAACGTTTCGTGATTTACGAAGGGATTAACACGTTACATACATCTCACGCTTTCGATTCCCTAATTTAATTCTTGAAGAACGGATGCTGAGTCGATCGTGACCTAAAAGGATATTTCGACTTAACGCTTGAATTTCCGAACGAAAGACTTTCATACGTGAGAAAAATGATATTTAAGGAAAAATGTTTTCAAGTTTAGAAAATAAATATAGCAACGTATGTCTTAGAAATCCTCCGTCCAAGGGTTGAGTTTATAACGTTAAAAATTGACTCAAGGCACAGTGCAAAGGCAGTACGGTAACAATCTTCTCGTAAACAAAATCCCTGTCGTTGTTCCACGTTGGCAAAGCATCAGGTCCGAGCTACGTTCAAGATGAAACGGATGCATTAATATTCCCGAGGGTATCGTCTTCTCTTCTCGCGTGGGCGGCGTTCCACTTTAAGCAGGTGACAAAAGAGATCTTTTAAGACACAGTGGACAACACTGACCACGGTTGAACGTCATAACAACACGTCCTTCTGAAACTTCGCGACGATCAATCTGGACGATATCAGATCCTATCACGATTCAGATTTGATCGTCCAACGGTGTAGGATAGATTGATCCAGCCATGAAGGCGATAAATAAAATCGTCAAGGTCTCTAACCTTTCAGTGTGCGTTTGAACACAGACGAACCTTTCACACCGGCACGGTCGTTCATTTACGAACGAATGAAAAGATTGGGCGCAATTTGTCTCGTCCTGTATCGAGTCGTACACGACTCCTCGGACCCTACGAGTGATTTTAAGGTCACTGAATTCGACGATCACAAGCGGAAATTACGCAAAACCGCTATCAAAGAAACCGTCCCACTTCTTTCTAGCGTTCTGTATCAGTGATGTCGATCATTTTGCGATAGCAGATAGAAGAAGGCATTCCGTGATAATGTTTATCATTTCGTGGTCGGTATAAATCGTTTCCAGTGTTTCGAACGTTACGAATTGATAAATTTTTACTAAATAATTTGTACTTTTTTTTTACATTTGGGCAACTAAACGGATTTACCACCAAATTTTCTATAGAAATCGCTTGATACGTGTGATCTCCATATTTTCTTCATGATTTGCCGAGGGGTGTGGGTTATTCCTACGAATTTGTTCTCGAATTGAACTTGTGTCATAAAGTATGCTTCGGAGGAGCGAATAGGAAAGTAGATTGAGACAACGAAACAGAAAGGAGGATGCTGCGATCGAAAACACGAAATCCACGGTAGTCAGGAAACGCGACACGACTGGCTGGAGGCGAGATAGAGCAAATAACACGGGGTGTGTTTCGCGGAGGTTAGCCCACTTTTATCAGAGGCACGCCAGCCGTGAGCGTCTGTGGCGTTACTTTTCCGGCCTTTCCGCCCTTTTCCGCACCGGGCCAACACAGGGCTGCTTGCTCGGTTGCTTGAACGTCGACGTTTACGAGCCGACTGTACTATGCGCCACTCTGTACACGAATACATATTGCCTGCTGGCGGTAGCGGTGCAATTAACATCGCTCCAGCTTCAAACCCTCCAGCCGATGAGTGACGAAGAACGAAAACGAGCCGTGGAAGAGGAGGAAGCGAGCGTGAGCGAAACAGAGAGTAATAGTTTTCCCAGCCTCCTCTCTTTCTCTCTCTCTCTCTCTCTCTCTCTCCGTCGTTCTCTTGACGCGTTAACGCGATTCTGTTCTCTCCCGCTCTCGCAGAGCCTCCCCCTTTAACCAACCCCGTCCCTTCATGGTCGCCATAGCAACCGTTCTCTCTATTCGGTGTTCTATGCATCTCTCTCTCCCTCCATTCTGTCCAAGTCGTTCTCTTTATTCTCTCTCTGGCTTTGCCTAGTGGCTTCGCCCTTGCCACCACGACCATCCCAAAAACATTGACCTTAACATCGAAAGAGTACCATCTATCTTTCTCTAGTCGCACGATGAATATCTGGCTGATATTCATCCGCCAGTCCGGGATAAATCGAAAGCGGAAGCAGAGGAAAGCACAACCCTCTTGTTCTGGGTCATGTAAGCTGCGATTGAGAACCACCGATGATGCGCGACACGTGCGTGCCGCCCTAACCCGATGATGTTCGATCGGTGATGCTCACCTCGTATCGATTTTATTGCCGTTCATTGAATTTTACGACGTGGCACGCTCGATCGACCAGTCAACCCGTATTCCTCGATCCTATGAGTTGTTTTATAGCACTTGGATCGAATTTGTGGCGATATTCCATGCACTCGACGCTAGAGGAACGGTGGGCAGTAACTTTCTCGCTGGTGCTCCGTCAGCTATTCCTTTCTTTAGTAAATGTGTACCAGCAAGAGTCAGAATAAATTCGTTTACTATGCACGTGTAAAGGGATGGGGCTGATTTATTCTGCGGGTTACTCTCCTAGTTTAATGTTAGGGTTGGTACTCTACTAAACTAAAAACTGGGAGAAAGTTTAGCGAAGGAATGTTTTTTGATACTGTGTGTACCATCTAACCCTAATACTAGGGTTAGTAGTACTAATTAGAGGCCACATTTAAATTAGGCAGAAATAAAGGAGTATTTTTAGAAGTTCATTTAATTCTATTAATTTTCAAATTGTCGCGATCTATATAATTAAATATTAATTAACACGTTCGCTACCAGCGCTCGAGAAGAAAATCTTGTGCCACAGCCCATTGTTTATCATTATATTTATAACACTGAAATTAAGCAAAATAAGCAATTCTCTCCAAACTAACGCATATTTGCGGCGCTGGTAGCAAACGTGTTAAAACAAGAACTAACTTTTATGACTAACTTTTATATAATAGGGGATAGTTAATATTATATTTTTGACTGGGAAACCTAATGAAAAATGTATTCACAAATATCTGGTGTTTAAGGCCGCAAGCTTTGCTAGGTAGGCTTATCGACGAGTTCCACTAAGCAGGCCCAGAACGGAAACGCTCTCTTCCTCCCTTCCGTTCCTGTTCCGCGGTACAGCCGCAGATTAAATTCCAGCCAATGATCGTTGATGTCTACCAGGGCAATAACAAACGCGTTTCGTCTCGAACACTTTGAAATACGTATTCGTGAAAAAGTGGAAATTTTTATTCGTAACAGAAGCGTTATTTGTTTCTGGGGTCGACGTTTCGTTAAAGGTGTTCGTTAATCGATACATCGGCATCGTTTCCACGAGCCGTAAAGAATTTAATCTGATCAAAGGGGGTTCGAACGACGCCAGGGGTCGTCGAACCGGAGGAATACCTTGGATCCGGCAACGAAACGCGTCTTCGCTGAAAAAAAAAAGTGATAAATTATCCGTCGCTTATGAGCGATTCTTCTTTTTCTTTTTTTTTTTTCTTTTTTCTCTCAAGCTGACGCTGCATTATTTCCACACATCGCGACATACATCTTAGAAACGAGATCTCTCTTCCGTTACCATCGATAATCCAACGACAGTCTCTTACAGCATAATGGAAGATGCTCGCGAAAAAAGATGCATCTCAAGATACTTTTTCACTAGCCTGAAAGCTACCATGAATATTGATCCATATGCAATAAGAACAAGTAGCAGTTGATTTTTCACCGTGTAGATTACAAAATGAAATTGTAAACATTTCAATAGTGACATCCATATTTTCGTGAAACTCCAACTTTCAACATATCTGTTACCGAAGAGGTTGAATTTGAAAGTTAGCCTTTCGTATCTTTAACCCCTTGCCGTTATAGACAAATATTTATTGTAGTATTACATCGAACCAGTAGGTTAACGTTTCACAATAGTTTGTTATCTCAATTGTAGTTGGAATTACACTTAAAATCCAATCGTATTGACTGTACGAGTCATATTCGTAATATTTAAGCTGAAAATTGCGTCACGAGTCAGACACGTCAAAGTACGGGAATCCCCCTCCACCGCGTTGGAAGGTTCAAAGGAAGACCGAGAATGTCAAAATGTCTCCTACTAAAAGTCAGAAATCCGAAAAACATACAGTTGGATTCCCATAATCTGATTAGCCAAAGTGTGTCTGATCGTTTAAGGCCGACCACCGTTTTCATCGTCGCGCTATCACCGGAATGCTTCTGTTTACTCTCCTGCTCTCTCTCTCGCTTTGCATACTCGAATGGAACGAGAAGTGTTCCTGAATCCATTAACCGTCGTTTCAGCTTCCGTTTACTTAACACCTAACCACCGGGTTTGACGGCATTTTCTGCCAAGAAAGCAAAAACCGGGCCACCCTTCCTTATTACATAAGGATTCTTATCCGCTCGAGAATGAATCTTTAATATTCCAGGGCCCAACGAATCGAGATCGATAACAACGGGTTCGAAATTTTTTGGCGGTTGGGTTGTTAACTAACGAAACGTCTGCGAACGACGGTTTATGTAAGACCGGAGTAATTAAAATTGATGGAGCACGCGGTTAACCGGCCAAACGGAGAGAAGTTTGTTACACGGAGAGAGGGAGAGAGAGAGAAAGATTCTTCGGTTCGTCGAGTCGCGGGTAATTCGCGTTGACGTTGCAACTGACAGTCGTGGGTACCAGAGAACCGTCGTATTATCCCGCAACGTGAAACGAAACGATCATAGAATACAGCAGATATTGTTTGCAAAATGATCCAACGAAAAGAAGAATCGCGATTTTCAGATAATTTAAAGGTCTTCGGTAATTTTATCGCCGTCCGAAAGTACAACGGCTAGAAACCAGTTACAGCTACGTTAGCTCTGGATTAAGTTAATTATGTTAATTTATTAATAGGATACACGATAATCTAAATTAACGTTCGAGTGTAAGGCGAATGGTATATCGCCATTTTGAGAGTAAAACTCTTTCACTAGCGAATGAAAGATCAAAGTTTGTCAATTTTTTACTTTTCACAAATGTTCGATGAGTGTATTAAGTGTTTGATCAGTCGGGTGGTCAGGTAACGGTTCGTCTTCTCTGTTCGAACGGAAAAACGAGCTCTTGCATGGGAATCGAACGGATTTGCGTGCTTGAATCACAACCGAATCCTTAATCGAGTGGAAACAGATAATGTCTCTCTCTCGTAGCAGAGGCAAGTCATCCTATTAACCCATTAAACACACCGATGTCCCATTTACCAACTCTTTATTTGCTCACGGTTTCGCGATCGAACGCGACTCCAACCACCGCTGGATATGTGTGCGGGGATTCATTTTTCTGGCTTCGGAACCGATACATGTTCCCTTTCGCATAGTATTCTGTTCATTTTGTTGACAGCTAAATCTTCGTATTTTGTTCTTTTAAATTTCCATCGAAATTTGTCGCTTGCATTATTAATATCCTTTCAATTACTTAATTAGAAACCGTCCTATTAGATAAATTAGATAAATTAGGTAATAATAATAGGTAAAATTTATTTATTTTGTGAACGAGAATATAATAGTTGGAGCACGTTTCGATAAGTTTTGAAAGAAGTAGTGGACATTCGACGTCCAGTTGTCGATCATTCCTTTTATCGGTCAACGAAATCGAACCGAAGACCCTGAAGAAAAACTAGAAAGAGAAGGATAGGGTCAAGAAAGGGGAGACAGGGTCGAGAAACGTCTGGTCATCCTGAATTTACATATGTAATGGCCAAGTCGTTCGAGCAGAACGAGCGACTTATGCGAACGCGTAACGACCGCCATCGCGAGAAGTGCACTCAAGAAACTCCAATTCCGTGGAAAGTCTTTACCCCTCCGTTTTTGGTGTCCCTCTCCTGGCATCCTCGTATAAATATTTATCGCCAGTAAGTCGGACACAGAATACCACACCAAAGACTCCCATAAAATGAACGCTACAGGAAGCTCAGTCGCTAAATTAACAAACATTTATCCAAATTGTCGGGTTACCCTTTCGAATCGTCTATTTATACGTATGAAAATTTATTAGGGGTCTTCTTGAAGCGTTTATTATAATCGGAGTTTCTTTAACACAGAAAAGATTTATTCACGGAAAGAAGGGATGGTGTAGCGCGGGCCACAACGTTTCAATTTTCCCGGGTAATTTCGGGGCTTTTAAAAAAGTTCCACGTAAAATCTCATTTCTTCCCGCGGGAAGCAATATTTGCACGCGCCGACAAGCTAATATCGCTGTTTACTCGGGAAACATAATAATCGTCCGGCGTGCGAGCGAACTTTTGCTGAAACAAAAAAAAAAGAGAGAGGAGAGAAAGAAACGGTGGAAAATCATTCTTTTCAAAACACGCTTTCAATATCGATACGAAGCGTAAATTCTGCGGTCGACGCACCCGAATCAACGGAACTTCAATATTTTTTATGCGACCGTAAAAAAAAAAGCGTCTCTCCAATTTTTCCTCGTTGCAACATTTTTTACCGCTTCGTTCGACACGTTTGGATTTATTTTCCTGTCTTTTCTTTTTTTCGTCGCGTTTGAGTAACGGATTTGAAAAACTACTGTCAGGTTAGCAGGAAAGTTCTGTAACATTTTTGCCTGTATTTGTCTGTGAGTGTTTTTTATGATGGCAGGACGGACATCGCGAAGTTACCTAATATATTCGCCAGCTGTTTGGAAACGAACGGTCGATCGGGATTTACGAATTTCTTGAAAATTTCATCGCGTCGCGCGTCAGCCGTGCCGAGTTGAACAATTTGCATAATATCAGGGCACATCGGTCGAGTGCCGAGCAGATAAACAAAACTTTCGTCTTCGAAGTGGTGCTTCTTCGCTTCGAAGAGGGAGACAATTTTGCGTCAATTTGTTGCACTCGAGACGCTCGCAAAGTCGTCCGTGGCTCGGCTTTCCACCAGATTTTCCTCGTTTTCGACCCGCGTTACTCGTCGGAAATGTGTGTTAAGTGGACTCTTCGAAAGCTGAAAATAAAAAAGGGAATTGAAGAAATCCAGGGAGGAAGAGGAAATAGAATAAACCAGTGGTATTAGCATTCGGGGAGAATTATAATTTCAGATTTCGAATTAGCATTTCGCTTACGTCGACCCGTGGAAAGAAAAAGAAAATATGAATATACAAAACAAAACCGACTTATCGGGCCAGAGCCGCTTTAAGAATATTTTGGGCCCGTGGCAAAAGCTTTAATGTACAAACCTGTAGAAATTGATGTATGGGGAAAACGGTACAAATCAAATTTACATATCATACATTGCTACTCTTTGCCTTATGGTTCCAGTATCGTTTCAAATAAGATTTATTTCTAATGATTGTCTTGAAAATCAGCAGTGTGCCCCTTATTATTAATAAAGTATTGTACAAAGTAGATAAGCTTCTTAGCGGAAGCAATTTCTCTGAGAAATATCGAGTTGATCATGGATAACTAACCAGAAAGTTTCTGTGCACGATATTTGAAAAATCGCTGAAGGAAAAAGGAGCAAAACAAGAAGTTGTTGGCTGGCTGAAACTTTGTAACGAATACGCGGTAAGCTTCCGTAAGAAATTAACGAGATCCGATGTTCTCGTGGACTAGGTCAGGTGCGAGAATCAGCTAAAAGTTTAAATAAAACAACATAATGTTTCGAGTCCCGAATCGATAATTTACCAAAGTTCGCGTTCAATTTGCAACCGAACAAATTTCATCGAACGTTACGTTACTTCTTTTTCCAATTCGATTGAATGAAATTTGAAGCCATGGGCGACTCTCGATTCTGGAGAGAATTTTAATAAACAATTGTATGGAGAGAAAAAAAAAATGCGAACTTGGCGAATTTAATTGCAAAGCTAGCAGCATCGAAATAGTTATTTTCCACGACGGCAAATATGATTTACAAAGCACAACGATTTTCAACAATATTTATCGAGTTTTTCGGGCGCAACTAATTGAACGAAACATTTTATCGCGGCAAAAATCCAGGCAAAACGTGACGCTCGTTCGAGATTTTCGCTTCGATGAAAAAAAAAATGTAATTTTAATCAAACCGAAAGGCAATTTTTCCTGTCGTTTTCCAAACGAGAGACTGTTTACGTTCGATTTTAATCCGTTACAGATAGGAAGATTCGGCGGTGATGGTCGATCGACGGCCATTGTGTCGATTAATTTTCAAAGGAAATGGGAAGCGTTTCTTGCAGGAGCACGCTCGACGTAATACTGTCGCATTCGAATGCAATGGTCTGCTCATTAGCATTTGGTGCCCCTTTCAGACCCCTGTCACCTCTGACCCCGTCAAACGAAACGGTTTCCCGTCGGTTACCGGCTCGCACACAAAGTTAAATCTTCTTTTCGTTCCTTCTTTCGTACGGCCAGGTTCACCAGCTGGTTAACGAAAGAGCAGTTCGCTCGAATCTTTTGAATAAAAGGGAATCGTGAGCTGGATTTAGCGATGCTCGAGTGCAGATTTCATTCTTGGATTTCCTTGCTGCTGAAAATGGAGATTCGAGGAACAATCGTGGCCGCGTGAGAACGAGAAACTTGAGCTCTCATTTATAAATTCTCGTTTTCTTTCTTTACTTTGTTCAACCTCGACGACAACCACACGGTGGCAATAGTTTTTCCAGCTCGTGTTTCTTCAACTTTGATAGAATCCGGGCTAGTTCTTTTCTTACAATAAATTACGTTTCCAACATCGAGGGAAATAATCTCGAGACCCTGGTACCCATGTTCCGAATCGATGGATGGTTAATAATCTTTGCACTCACGAATTCGTATCATTCTCTGTGCGTTCAGAAATTTACTGAACATTGATTTACCCGAATGTTCATTTGTCTACTTTGATTTAAAAAAGAAAATGTTATCTTGAAAAACAATATAGATAACCAGGCCCAGGATGACTATCGACAGACCATCGACATCGTAGCCAGCAGCTGGTCGTTCGTTTTCATCCGTCCAGGCGGCTTAAGGGTCCGTTCACACTATGCAAGTATCTGGCTCAAGTAGCCTTGCCTGTGACGGTCCTTTCAGGGTTTCTGGCCATGCCTGAAAACAACCATTTTTTTTTCTCTCGAATGATAGACCTGATACAGGCATAACCAGAAACCCAGAAATTCGGACCGTCACAGGCAAGGCTACTTGCGCCAGTTACTTACAGATTCTAAACGGACCCCAACTCGGCTCGAGCCGTTCTCGTTCGTAACGCAACGTTATAACCTTGTCGAAAGAAGGCACTCTATGAGGGGGGTTGAATTGCCGCGACAGCGAGCTTGGTAATTAGCATAATTCCCGAGAAAGTAGGAAAATTCGCCTGGATGTCGAGGCGTCCTCGTTGAGTCGCGCGCAGAAACCGCGGCCAACGAAAAGAATCGGCCTCGTCTCTTGCTTCGTGAACATCAGCCGAGCCGAGACCCTTCAAAGTTCATCTGCCGACTCGAAAACTTCAGCTTCTCGTACAGCTGGATGAAATTTCTCTTCTTCGCCTCTTTTATTATTTTTTTATTTTTGCTCTCTTCTCTCCTCGTTTCGAGAATCCTTTCGACTATGTTTCCGTTACACGGAGATCAGGAGGGACGGTTCTTTTTTTTTTCTTCTTCTTCATCCGTGACGAGTATCGCCCGGTTTTTCATCATTAAGCGTAACCTTGTGTATACTGTTATCGTCAAAGGGGCTGTCCTCCTTTGATTCTTTTTCTCGCGAGTTTTTGGACAGTAATCCTTTTTGCGGATTCAACCGACAACTTGTGCGTACAAAGTATGGCGAAGTTGACAAAACTGGCCGGAAACGTTAAGAAATTGTTAGAAGAATTGGAAAATTGATCAAGTTACTTTATCCGTGACAGTACTCCAAAAATATTTAGCAAAATGAAATTACTTTCGGATCACACGATTCGAGGCTTTTCCAACCTCCATCCATCATCTTTGTAACACGGCTACCTTTTCAGGTATATTTTTCATATTTTCGGATCGAATCCGAGCCCGACGCTGGGAATCGTGGTTTTAAAAAGTAGTGTATACACGTTACGGGAACTGCGAGAGCGTAAAGCGAAACGGAAACCTGCTTCGCGTAAATGGCGAGCACGCGTCGACGAAGGGGTCTAAATGGGGGAAAAAATCACCGTCGATAAGATCAAATTTCATGCTTTATACGTACATAGCGTTGTAATGAAATACGATTTTTCGGGCTTTTCCCGAACGACGAATCTCATCTGGTGCAATAAAAATCGTGATTATCCGACTACGACGCGTCGATTATGCAAAAAAAAAAAAAAAAAAAAAACAGGAGGCGAAAACTGGGAGCGTGAATAAAGTAAATGATTAATGGATGATTCGGGACCTGGTGTAACGTGGTTGTCGATAAATATGTAAAATATTGTTGCACGTTCGAAATGTATCGTCGACGAGGTCATGAAATCGATATCGTGAGCTGTATATTCGATTAACACGTCGGCTGGCATGCGGGTCACTGGTGAACAATACCTCGTATTGTCTCTAATCGAATAATTAGTATCAGTGGTATACGAAAGTTTCCATTCACCCTTCGCGGACCATTGACGCATATATGCGTCCAAATCGAATCGTCACAGCGACTTACAGATTCGTACATATATTTAAGAAACATCGTCCTATATTTTTGACACGAAACGTAACCATAAGTGCGAATATGCTTCGATGAAAGGAATTACTTTTTATTTTAATTTTTAATCAAATAATATTCCGTGCGTTTACTGTGTCGAGCGTAACAGTGTTGCGTCCTCAAAGGGTTACATTAGAAAGAAATGTGAAGAAACTGGAAAGTACGAGACGTGTATACTCGGTTCGTATTCTTCCGCAATTGTCGAGTGTTTAGAGTGGTAGATTCCCAATTATCAATCCCTTCTAGCCACGGGTTAAATCCAGAAGGAACAGCAGGTGGAAGAAATTGAAGAACTTTTCCCAGAAAGCAAGGACGATTCGAGTACGGAAAGAAGGGGGGAAATAAAACGCATTTTCTAACAGGGGTGGGGTTAGGTTATGCGCCACCTTCGGCACCGGTAAATTGAAATTATTGGCGCGGCCCGCCGCACATTACTGGCTCGTTAGCAAGATATCGCATTCGCGAACCGGGTCCACCCACTTTCCACCGGTTTCCCACGACTTTTTTTTTTTTCCTTACTCGAACCCCCGTGTGGCTTTGGGGTGGTAGGTACTTTTGTGCGCTCGTTCTCGTGCACCTCTCGTTTTCAGCCGCTTCTCGACGAGAGAAGGGTAGGAAAAAAAGAAAATAGAAGAAAGAAGAGAAAGAGGACTGGCAGATCGGGAAATTATGATTCATTAAGGACTAGATTCGGAACACGTTCGACTGGCGTGTGATTTGCGATAGAGACGCGACGCTTGAAAACGAAAGAGGAGGAGGAGGAGGAGGAGGAGTTCGTCGGTTAATTATTGGCGGACTTTGAAATTTCTATCGAGAGATCGAGGCTTTTTATCCGGTTGCTTTTCGTCGAGGAGAGAACAGAGAGAACGATAAAGGGCCCCTTTCGATGGTGATTAATTCATCGCCAACGAGAGATAGAACCCTGCGCGTAATACCTCTGCAACTTGCTCGCAATCAATATTCTTTTTTTTTTTTCCTTTTCGTTCAACGACTTTCTAATAAAAAGCGTCATTCTTCGTTATCGTCCGTTTCGCCGTTATCTCGATCGAACTTATCGCAACCGTAAGAACGTAGCGTTTATCATTCAACCTGGGATGTTTGATAACAGATAAAACGACGTTTCGTACGGACACAATTTCACGGTCTTCGAATCGGGCTTAGCTTTTACACGATTTTGCGGTATTCGTTTGATAAGAAATTTTGTTCTTAACTGTCGATTTGATACCTTACATTTCTAACCTAATATTAACGCTACTCGTGGCATTCGGATAAAATCAATTATTGTGACGCAGAGAATTATTTTCTGTGCGTTAATATATTGAATTGAACGACTTAATAGCAAAAGGGTTACATGTTTGCTTGGAAGCCCCCAAAGTACACGGTCAATGGATATATGTAAGTACGTCGATACTCAATTCCCCCCTTGATGATCAAGCTAATCTCGTATGCAGTAATTATGGCCAAGTAAGATAGATCGGACGTTTCAATTAGCAGTTTGCGAGGCTCGATGCATCCGGGATGCAAGATGCATTGATGCACTGGTTATTGGGGTCCCGAAACGAGCGGATTGAAAATTCACGTCGATGAATGGGGGATAATCAGGTTACCAGGAATACTGAAATTAAAACGAGCATACCCAGTTCGAAAATAACACTCGAGTTCGTTCGGTCTAGATGTGTATGTCGCTCTGTAACAGCGTTTCTCAACCAGTGATCTGTATTTTCACCGGTTTACAAATAATTTTATTACAATAGTAGAACGTTACGTAACGTCTAGTAATTATTTCAAAGCGAGTCAATTAATTTGGTATAAAGGTAAAATAGGCCTAGGAACAAACGCCTAATGTAAATTTTAGGTATAAAGCGAATGCTGCCATTTCCCCACAAAAGGTTAACTAAAGTAATTTAAATCGTGATACCGTAACAACCAAATTTACCGAATCGTACGACAACAAAAAGGTTGAGAAACTTTGCTCTATAAAATTATATTCGAACGCGATTGCTCCCATAAAATCATCGTCGACCAGCAAACTTCTCTGTCTCTCTCGATCTTCTTCTCTATAAATAAACCACTGCCACCAAAATCCACTTAACACGATCTAACTATAGATGCATTTAATAGAACGACGATATCTTTCCGTCGTTATAAACTCGTGTTACTCTCGATATACACGTTTCGTATCATCCCTGGTATCGTCCCTGGAGCATGGTTTCCACTTTTTTACCTAAATTTCACGAGCGAGCCTCATTAAGGAGTTACGTATCGGCCTGGGAAATCGACATTATTCTCCATGGTTCTTGCTGTAATCAGTGCGCGGTTGGGTATCGCGGGACCGAATCTGCGAGTCGTTATCACCCTCGCTAAATCCCCCATGCAACCCATGGGACATTGTCGATCTTAGGAAGCTCGGGGACCTTGGAGATTGAATTTGTTGTCGTTTCGGGTGTACTGTGTCTTTGGCTAACCCTGATATAGCATCACAATATCTTCTGATAACGAAGATTCGTATAAATATGTTGCACAGGGAGGATAGTAAAAATTTCCACCGTTTCGTGACTGTCAGATATTTCGTTAGACAGGCAACGGAGTGCAGCGTCATAAAGAATATTGTTCTTAAGAAATAAATGTAGAAATTCTATCGAAATCGACATCTCGTGTACCCTGGAGGATCGAATAAAAAGATCAATAGATTTGCCAGTTTGGCCGAGTGGCCTAGTCATGCCGACGTCTCCCCGGAGGTATCGGTGGCCGTAAATAGAAAACGATGGATCGAGGGTTGTATCCGGCGTAGCAAGGGATGCGAAACATCGCGTCTGGTCCGTCTCGTTCTTGGAAAGGAAACTGACTGAGCCGAAGGATAAGCAGGAAAAATGGAACGAGGGGGTGTATAAACGGTGGCAGGCTGGAAGTACTAACCATGGTGTGCATATGGGGCTCGGGGTTTAACCTTGACCCTCGTGGAACTCGAAACTCACCACGCCCTAAAGATATACCACCCTCGATTCTCTTTTCTCTTTAGTTTTTCGTGAACGTTGCCTTTGATTTATTGCTAGGCTTTCCCTCCAGTTTCTCGAAAAAGGAACGCCGTACAAGTTGAACGGTTTATGGTGTTTCTTGGTTAATTTATAATCCGCTGCACTCTTAAATTATCGTGTATGGTATACGTAACAACTTAATATCTATAAATCAACAAATCTATAAAATTAAAGAGACGAAGAAAAAGGCAGAAAATGATTGAATCGTTGGACGGAAGTAAAATGAACGAAAAATGCGTAACGTTGGAAATAAAATAATTACGTTTCAAGTTACCATCCTCGATTAAAACGCAGAATAGGTTAATTAAACTGAGCAGCGTGTTACGCGACCGTATATATACATGTACGAGGATATTCACGATCCGCTGAAACATTATGCAAACACGGTTAATAACGATCGTTTGTTTTTTTTTTCCTGCTATTTTTCCCGGCAGCTTTTCTGTTCGCGCCAACCGCCAACGATCGTTCAACCCTTTTCGCGTCCTTTCTTTCCCGCCAGCCGTCTTTCGAAACCTATACGCGGAAGATTAAAAGCGTTCCTCTTTTTCCTTTTTTTCATTCGCCAACGTTACAACGAGCCGAGTCGAGCTTTTACATTATCCAAGCAGAAAATTCCAGCCTTATCTCGGGTCCATAGCGATGTTCTCATTCTTCTGCTCTCTGTCCCGATGCTTCTCTGCTGTTGTTCCATTCTTCCTGTTCCCTGGCGACGAGTATTCACCCGCGCTCTTGCAAATTTTCAATCGCATCAGTCATCACACGGCCGGTTTTCAATCGTTTCGAGCATTATCTGCATCTCGAAAAATAGGTTCAAAGCTGCCAGATTCCCGTCTTTTCAATTCTCGATGCCCCCCGTGTGTGCATTGCGTATCAATATCGGTTATTCTTTTCTTTTCTTTTTTTTCCAACTGCTCACAGTTGCCATACGTACGCACTCGTCGAATTCGCTGTTACTTTTTGTCTTCGTATTTCGCTTTTTCACTTCGAATTGGCGAAACGAGAAAATCGACTGGGAAATGTTCAAAGTGCTTCGGTCGAGTTTCTTTCTAACTTCTAAACACGTTGATTACCATAGTTCAGAGGCGGAGAACCTTTTTACCATTAGAACCTACATTTAAATAGAAATTTATTTAATTCTATTAATTTTCAAATTGTCGTAATCTATATAATTAAATATTAAATATTAATTAATATAAGAGCTAGCTTTTACAAAAAGCCGCACGTCCCCACCTATGGCACAGCAGTTAGCGTCGAACGACGTCTTATATTTTCTATAATTCGAATAATTAGTAAAAGAAAATAAATTTGAAAATCTAACGCGTAATCTGTAACGGAGGAATTTCCAATTAAAAACTGATAGTGTTAAGGGTTAATTGTGTTCGATACGTAAACGATTCAACGAATTCTTTTCTCTGGTACGTGTTGCAGATGCAGAAAACAGCTGGCCCGAGAAACGAAGGTCACCGGCCATGGAGTATAATTAGTACGCCACTTATGGAACGTGAGGCCGGCTATGGGTCCATTCGCGACCAGCCAGAGGCAACACAGTACGTAGTACTTGGAGATCGGTCTTTGTGCGAACACGTGCAACACCATGGACAAACGTGTTTTCTTCTTCTTGAACGGGCCTCCTTCCTTCCTTCTGCACGGCCACGAAAGGAACACTGGGAAATGGAAAAACTTTCAAGGGAAACCAGATTTGTGTTTTTTCTTTTTTTTTTTCCTTTTCAGAAACGTTCAACACGCGAAGGCCTTCCTGTTGCTTCCTTTATTGAATCGTCGATCGGTACTAAAACGACGCGGGATTTTCCATTTTCCACACAACGTTTCAAGTATGTATTCGTTAGTAATTGTGTGTGCGTCGAAGCATTTGCATCGGGAGCGGATATATCGATTCGTTTCGCTTAGTCATTGTCAGGAAAGTGGATGGTATCCGTTTGTATTTGTATACATTTTCCATAGTATTATTTTGGAATATCGCGAATGTGGGGCCGGCGATTTACTGTCGATCCCTGTGACGCCAGAGTGGTGACAGCGGTCGTCCGCACGGAAAAGAATAAAATTTACAGGAATAAGAAGGAGAGGCTTCACTCGGAATTTGTATATCTTTCAAGTCCTCTGACGATGCAAATGGATTAAGCATAGCGAAAGATCGTCCCAAAGGTTTTAAGAAACAACGAAAGATCGTCCAATTAACTTTCCTCTTTTTTAATTGAATCTTATTCCCTTTCTCGCTCTCGGCTCGGCCAGTTTCATCCGGTACGAGGAGGTGCTTCGTTCCCTCCAGTTAATCGTAAAAGTCAAAAGTTTGCTCTCGAGTAGCTTCGACAAAGGTAATTGAAATCTCGAGTACACGGGACGATTAATTGCGGCCAAGGGACGAGGAACAGGCAAGAATATTTCGGCTCGGTTTCTTCGACAGCTTTGCAAATTGCCGCGTCGAGTGGCGACCGCGAATATCGTGTAAACCGGAAACCGTTGTTGAGACGCGGTGTTATTTCTTTCAAATTTTCACAGACAATTCGTTCCATCAGCGGACGAGAACAAGGTCTTGCCCCACGAAACAAGGAAAACAGCTAAGAGAAGAGAAGAAGGAAGAAGCAATTCCTTGGGACGTCGAGACGAAGGTACCCCAGGTATTCTTTTTAAGGTGGAACACTTTACTGCTGCTCGTTCCACGCTGGTAATGGAGAATCCCCCAGCCACCCCGAGGAATTAATTCGGGGCTAACGCCGAGACACTCCCCGATATCGAGTCACTTTGCTCCCACGAAGCGGTCTTAGTATCTCTCGCCACCACCCTCTTGGTTAACTTTTCACCGTACTCCCTTGGCCATTTGGAGCAGAAACCAACGTTGTTTTTTTTTTCTCTCCCGTTCGCCGGAACGATTTCTAATTTACCCTCTAATTTGCTCGTGATCCTGGAATCCGTTTCACTGGGTCATTTAAAGAAAATAGAAAAAAGAAAAAGAAAAGAAAAAGAGGAAAACTTTCTGTTACTTCGTATATCTCGACAGCTCACGTTTTTGGCCACGGTTTTCGCCCATCAATTCCGTCTTTAAACGGTCGTGCTCTTTATTGCCTGCAATCGTAATTTCCAAGATAAACAACAAACTTTTGGCCACGTTCCACGCGAATGAGGAGAGGCGCCCGCTATTGCACAGCTTTTAATTACCCTGGAAAAAAGAATCGTTGGGAAGTGGCGGCCTAAATTTGCAGGCGAACGATACAAAACTATATCGTTGATGAACTTAATGATTAAATCGAGTATAAAACGCGTTCCTGGTCCTTTGGTCCCTGTTTCTATACAAATTCTTCTTTAACAATTTGTCCTTTACGAGCAAAATACTCTGCCATCCCTCTCTCACAATCAGGAGCCGTACAGGTAACGAACACTTTGATTAACCCTCAGATCACCGTCCACGTTCAATCTACGAGAATCTTTCATTTAACACGTTGAGTGCCATCTGTGAAAACGGACGTACATAGTCGGACACGATAAAATCTTAATTATTAAGGATGCAGTCGATTCATTTTCAAATTTAACCTTTCAATTCGATAGCCAGCATTATTAGTTTAATGATAACGCAAATAATATTATTTAATTGTAAAAAATTTCGGATGCCAGTCACCGGTGACTGACGTCATTTCCTAACAATCCAAATACCGGGGTAAAAGTTTTCGAAGTCTAGATTATGGTTCGAGGGTTAACCATGCGTTCGAACAATTCATTTTGCCTTCCAGTAATTAAAACCACGCGCCGTTGAACAAGGCATTTCTCGCAAAAGGCATTTTTCTCCCTGTAACAGGAACACATCTCGGAAAAGGGCATCGGTAGGCCAGGGTGTCGTCCCCTAGGGTGCTAGAGCATCTTTAGCAGCAGCAGCAGACGCACGAAGCGCGCGCAAAAGAGATGAAGGGAGGCCGTGGAGCATCGGGAGCGGGAGAGAGGGAAATTCAAAGATGGCGCCACGCGTGTGCCAGACGAAGAGAAACGACACTGGAGAGAAAAAGACAGTGGATCTTTCGTTTCCCTTTCCCTCTTTCGTTTTAGCAGCGACCAACCGAGCCGAATTGTCCGAATCCGATCGTCGAATAGTTCAGTAGTGCGCGAGACACATTTCGTGTAACGTGTCGCGTCGTCGCCGGTGTTTGCCGATGATTCACGAACGTCACGGCCGAACCGCGTTCGTAGGATACGCAACGGACCAATCCCCGATTCCGTTACATCAGCATCCGACTCGCTCGGTCCTCCGCGATTGGTTCTCGTCGCGGTGCGTTCGTTCAAGTTCCGGCCGTCGTCGTCGTCGTTCTCGGCTAGCTTTTGCTCGTGTTCCGTGCTTGGGCGCATCGTTGTTCGATTCGAGTGCGTGCAATCGGGCTTCGGAGCTTAATAAATTTTGTGAAAAAAAGAATCGGGACGCGTCGTGTTCCATGGACCGGGCGCCAAGAGCACCGGGGTCGTGAAAGAAAAGGAGAGAGGAGAAGAAGAGAAGGCGCACACACACAGCCGGGTATTTTGGACGCAGATCGATCAGCCGCAGCCGCTCTCCGGTTCGCGCCATGTGACCGGTCAAAGACCAGTCCGCACGGGATTGGAGGTTAGAAAATAAGATTTGTCGAGGGACAGTGTCAGTAGCGCGCGAGCGGGCGACCGAAGCGGTAGCTTCGTCAATGTTGGCTCTATTCGCGAAGTGTCGTGTTCGTGGCTGTGCATACGACAAGTTTGAAGTTGACCAGCGAGGGGAACAGTGGGCCTCGGCTGCTGCGAGTGTCGTTGTCTCTCGGGTCAAATGTAAAAATAAAAGTAAGCAGACGTGTCTCAAGGCTATCGGACCGCGTATTGTCTCGGCCAGGAGCGTAAAATCATACGGTCGTCTCCCAAGCTATCCGTTTGTTTCATTCTGTTCTAACATGCAGTCCCATGGTGCCCTGTACTCTATGCGCGCGCGCACGTTCTTCGTGTGGTAGCGATGTTAACGTTGATCGAAGGAAAAACGAAGTTGCTTCGCGCGATTCCTTGATTACTACACACAACTTGTAGACCACACACACGGGTTTCGTTATCGTGAACGTTCAAAAACCTTCACGTCTATTTTTACGTCGCGTCGATACAACGAACCGCTTAATTGCTTTGTTGATAAATCTTGTCCCGGTGCGTGGGACTTTTTGAACGTGTTTCGCGCGAATAGTTTTTCTTTGCCTTTTCGTTTCAGGATACGAAACAGAACCTAAACGTTACGACGTGTACGAATGATAAGAAAAGAAAAAAAAAATTCTGCTTCTGCGTTGTTTCCATCTTACAATTTCATCGAATGGTGGGTAGAATGGAGAAGATGAACATTAAGATTAATTATTCTCGTAAAATATTTATCAGGTTTCGATAGAAGAGTCGTTGTTCTGTTTTTCTGTAGAATTTGTAGCACGTGTACGTCGCAGTTTTATGGCAAACCACGTGTTTCTGTGACGTTGTTCGATCCCCGTTTGTTTCTCGTCGATAGATTTACAATTGTTTCAGTCTACATCGATCTGTATCTTCTGTTGTAGAAGCGGATAGATCTGGTCGAGGAGAAGAGTGTAAGCGACGTATTAAAAATTAATCTCACCGATTAACGGTAGTATTAATTAGAAAACTGTCTTGAAACATTACCATACCGTGAAGCCTTCGTAAGTTGTGTCGTGCACTTTGTAACAGATAACTCGTACTTATCTAGGGGACCGAGACTCGCCTACAAGAACCTCGGCCATTTTAACTGAATTTAAGCCGTTTCGAAATTGTAATGTAAAGAACGATCCACCATTGTGAAAAATATTAACGGGTTCATTGCCAGTATCGTTACAGATATACGACGCTCTCTCATCTTATCGTATAAAATATTAATTTTCTTGTTTCGTACGCTTTGAAATAGATAACGATTAGGACCTGTAAACTTGTGTGACCTGTAACCAAGAATTTTGAAATTAAATACTGGTAACGAACACGTTGACACAAGCGTTCGTACAAAGTGCGTTCACGTGAATTGTTTTCGTGTGCGTGATATATAAAATCGTTGAAATCGGCTAGAAAATTGAAGCCCGACGAGGTGGAATAAAGTAGGTCACATTCGACTACTGATTTCTGAATTCACTGTCGTTTCTGAAGCGGACAGCGTCATCGAGATCGATAACAATTTAAGTCAGACCCGATCGGACTCGTTGGAAACCCCATAAAAGGGGTAACACCGTTAACGCGTTGACTGTCGCGACGGTCACCCGTGACAGGCGTCACAAATTCAATATTACAAATTTGATTGTACCAGTAAACAAAACTTGAACTATATTCTCAGTTAATTATCACGTTACACCACATTGTGGCAATCGATGCGAATTTCTTTCAGCCTTTTAGGCAGCAGACCGCTTAGCGGCAAATCAAGTTTAATCGCATCGTTTTGTAATTTTAAATATTTGTATACGCTTCTGATAGATCGTAGTGTTTTGTCAAGAATCGAGTCACGACGTTTTGTATGTTGCTGGTTAAGCATCGAAGACGAAAAACTGGCAAGTCTGGACCAAGGTTAGAAGATAGCGCGTGTTGTATAATAGCCACACAAGCTTTGATTCAGGGCCGTAAAGTTGGTGGTACGCGAGGGGCGACACGGTCTATTTTTATCTTGCGGCTTATATACGGAAAATGTGAATCTGTGAAGATTCCAAGGATAGCGTAGTCTAGTTGGAATGACAATTAACAGACCTCAATGACATTTTTCAATCCTGTTCGAAACGGTTACAGGCGTCTTGTATTCTAAAATCATCAGCATCGTAGTCCTACGTTGACTAATATTATGTTATATTAGGTAAAGCGGCAAGAAATGTTTTTTTCAGTGCGAAAAAATTTATTTACAGAAAAAAGTACACAATATTTATTCCGACAGATAATTTCCATGGTTATTTAGAATATCTTGCCACAACTTGGGCAACTTTTCGATGCCTCTTTTATACAATTTTAGCTGCTTTGATTTGAAAAAGGCATCCAAGTGTTAAGAAAAAAGCAACGTTTCTTTTCACTTTACCTAATATTCAGACATGCTATTGCATAGAATTTTGTTACGCGTGTTATTACTGTTAAGAATATTGTAAACCATCGATTAATTGTCCAAGGGGTATCGAACTCTCATATTTACCGACGTGTCTCGTGTAATGCGTGTTCGCTCTGGACGCCGCAGTATTCGTTGTCGGTTGTGATTTTAGCGACATTCGATAATTAATATTAACATTAACGATAGTAATATTAATAATATTTATACCATTATTAACCCTTTGCACTCGAAGCATTTATGGACGTAATCGGGTCTAATTTAATTTTCCAGCTATGTCAGAAGAAAAGTGTTAGAAATATTTGCGAATCTGTTGATTTTTATTCCTTTCCTTAATTTACTATATTTTACTCCGATAAATTAAATACGACGCTTCAGAGGCATCACTCGAGTGCAAAGGGTTAATATTACGTACCTCTCGAATGTTCACAATTCTTAGTCCGTAGCGAACGTGAAATATCACGAGAAACGTTTCACAGAGATTCACGATCGCCTTCGTAAATGGTGAGGCACGATTTTAAAAAGTATGAACAGAAGAGGCGAAAGGTCCTTTTACCTACACGATGCACGTGGTTATCGAAAGTGGCTTATCGGCATAGAATAGCCGCGCTCGTATTTACAGAGTAACCGATAATTCAGGTTGCGTCTCACTTGGTCTCTTGTATTCTGGACGTTGAGTCACAGTGGTGACTCAAGAGGGACGGAAATCTTGTTTGTCGAAAAGCAAAGGTCTCCTCCGGACGCGCGTCCATGGTCGATATCTCTTTTACCGATTGTGCTCTGTTGTTGCAAGCACCACCGGACGAAATACTAGAGAGATTGCTCGGCACATTTTGTGTAATCGAGGCAAACATAAATTTCTTCAGCGATTAGATAATATCACGCGATAAAAAATGCATTCCATTCAACATTGACAGAAACGATCGATTTACTCTTCCTCCTATCAATACCGTCATTCATGCTGATGGAGAATAAAGAAAAGACGGTGCTAGAGGGGGTAGATAGGGATAATTCTTTCTTGGTTTTTTTTTTCCTTATTCGTTTTAGGTTCGACCAATGGATGAAGTATCTCGTGCCCAAAGCCCCTTATCATTCTCCTGTCCGGTGTAGAATTTTTAGACGACTGGACGGAGAACTGATAAGGGCCCGAGGGTCACAGAATCATCGTGGGACTTTGAGTATCGCTAGAAGCTAATTCAAGATCATGGAATATTCTGTCGATAGAAAGAGTACGTGGTATTATAGCTTTCGTTGTTGATTTTTTTTTTCGAGAAAAATAAAATGTATGTGCCGTAATTTTACTTTCAATAATATTATTCTGACCAACAGATACGTAAGTTCCCTGTAATGTTTAGTGCGTAATAAAATATTACTCGGTATTCTTGTAAGCTGAAGAATGAAACGGATGGAAACATCATTACAAAATACTTTCTTTTATTATAATAAATAAATAGCAAAAAATCCTCTTCACGATTACACATTCCTTTATGCGAAATAATACTTAAACGATGATTGTTCGTGTCTTTTCGATACTTGAGCAAATTTCTAAGATTTCCGCGTTTACGTTGTACTGCTTTTCGACACATTTTCTTCTATCTCGTAATTGGGATTTATTTGAATTATTTGCCTGGAATTATCGATTTTCCTCGCTGTATTTTGCACGATCAGTACCTGTTTCGTTTCCTCCTTCTCCAAAAGCTGTCCCACTCCCATGATTTTGAGCGCAGGTACCGTCTTGATCAGTGCCGCACTGGGAACCGACAGGTTTGTATTGCAGTCTATTTTTGGAAAAATCACGGGATTCTTCGAGGGTACAACAGACATCTTTTTCTTTGGCACGGTAGATACTTCGGAAGAAGAAAATGTTCGTTTGATCGATGTTCCCATTGGAACCGAATTACCTACTGTGTCTGAGTTTAGTGATATTATTTTAGGACCGAGTATTATACCATTGCCTGTAAATATTGAAATCAATAAATAAAACAAGAGGACTACCTTATTTATCAAACGTATTACCTTTTTGCATCGCCCTGGTAACGGGACAATCTTTATGAGCTAATAAAAGCGTCTTCAGCTTGGCGACTTCTGTACGCAGCACTTTTATTTCCATTTGCAGAGCCACGTTGGTCTCGTTCACATTGGCGACCGTTCTCTCCAACTGTTGTATCCAAGCTTTTCGTTTCGCTCTTGCTCGCATCGAACTTGCACGATTGCGTTCAAGAATCTCTTTCTTCTTCACTTGGTCCTCTACCGCTTTGCCACGGTTCTCCTTCTTCCTCGACTCGTCTTTCCCAAAACTGTTAGTTGATTTCAAATGTTGCAGCTCCGTGCTTCTTGTCAAAGTCTGTTTCAGCTTCTATAACGATACGCTCAACATGAATCTAAATTTAACCAAGTAACATTGAATATGGATTAGAAATGTTTGCTTCCATACAATAAAATACCATTTTTGCTAATGTTAGCGTAGAAACTGTGGGTTTTTTGGACTCTGCTTTTGCGGGACATTGCAAAGGAGGCTCGGTCTTTATAACAACCGTTTGTTGCTTCAACGATTGTACGTTGTTCGTGTGAATCGTGTCGCAAATTGGAATCGCCGATAATTGCATTAGCTTCCCGTCAGACGTTTTTAACAGTAGCTGCACTTCCTCTCCATTTATCGACCTGCATGTTATTATTCCATATTTATTATCCGATTTCCAAGTATATTCAACAAGCGATAAGTTACTTACAAGTGTGGGCTTTGTTCTGGTAAAAGTTTCGACATTATTGGCGCGCGAGTAGCTTGATCGATAATACTTTCCGTCAATGTTACACTTCTGTCGACCGTTAGCTTGTCTTTCATTAAATTCTGCTCACTCGTTTCCGTGAGTTTCACGTTAGTGCAAACGTCAGACTCGATAGATGATTTTTCTGTAGTACTCTTTTCTGTGATTGAAATACCGTTACACTCTTGCACATTGTTTTCGGATAATATTTGATTACTGGTAGATAGCACGTCCGCTATGTGAGGGAATATGTGAGGCGTGTGCAACGTATCGTCTGTAATTCCAACCTGAAGAAGCAGTTATGAAATAAAGCGATTCAAGAAAAGACAGAAATTGTTGTTAATTAATATTGTACCTCTGGCACAGTTAGAGTACCAGTATTTCCTGATTCCACCGCCCTTCTGAACGTTTCCTCGAAGGGGTTTACATTTTGCAGATCTTGGAACAGCCCTACCTCCTCGCAGTTTCTGATGAAGCGTGTCGGCGTTGGTGTTTGGTCTGCTGCAGATTTTATAAGAAGCAATTTTTACTTGTTCATCAATACTCTTAATTAAATACAATTCTTACCAACAAAACCGCCATTCTTTGAACTGTTTCCTAGATTCAACATCATGTCATGCTTCTTCTTATGTACCGTTAACTGCTCCTCGTTTGTGAAACTCTGTTACAATGAAAATGAACCATTTAAATAACCGCAGACCTACGTTACAGTCTTTTCAACAATACAGTGAAATAATACTAATGAAAGATATATTTTTGAAACAACCGAATGAAAGTACATACCATGTTGCAACCAGACGAGGAGCAGACAAACATTTTTTCATTATCTGCCATTCTCCTTGCTGTAAGTATAATAATACCAGTTCACAGGTGGCTCAATGTAAGATGAATACAAAGTTGAAAGTCCTTATAACCGGGCACAGTTAGTTGTAGATCAATATTCTGTGGGAGTTCTCCTTGTCGGTGATACATTTTTTGCTCGTGAATCATATCTTTAATGCTTCAGGATCACTCAATGTTAAAAACTTCACTGGTAAACATCGATTAGGGGAAGGAATTGTCACTTTGCTTCGAATCAGCTGTTTTCGCGTTTAGATCACAGACAACGGGTAAGATAGAATGATCATCTTATGAAAATTGGTGGTCATACGATCTGAAATACCGACCTTACTCATGCTAATCCTTTCGTGGTGCGCCGTAGTTTAAGGAGCGGCGATTTTAAAATAATTACAACACTAATTTGAGCAGTATCTACGAATTAGGCTGTAGAGGAGTAAATATTTGCGTGTTAATCACACGTGCTGTGTCCGTTATCTCAAAAAATGCGTATATTACATTTGTTTTACCAAAACTGCAGTTTATTTTTCTTACATAGGGCAATAATGATAACATAATATCTTTAGAGTAACGTGTAAAGTTGTCAATTCTTAATTGGCGTTCAAATTTAATTAAAAAATCTATGTGCAACTACGTTAAATTCAGGTTAATACAGATTTTTATACTTAAATAAAACTCTGTGGGCATCTAATTGGAACAGTAGCAAGAGAAAACATTATATTGTTATAAAATAGTCGACATAATAACGTTCAACCTTTATTTTTTCAGTTTTATATGAGGCGCGTCCGAAACGGCACAGGTGGCGCCATATAGCGGCGAGCGGCGGGACTAAGAAAACATAAAACAATCTCTATTTAAATTTTAAATTAATATATTATTTATAACCTAATAGATAAGTTGTATTTTAGACAGATTGTAAAGTAGACAATTAAATGATAAGAAAGAACAAGTTATCTGATGTACAACAAAGAATAAAGATAAAGAAAAAGAGAAAAAGAGGTGTGCATTTATTTAAAAACCCTTTCAAACGTAACTTCCAAGAATTTCTTTCGTTCAATGGTTTTAAAACCGAGGATTCCAATAATGCGAATTTGTATCAGGAGAACATAAGTTGCGAAGAGGTGGCACCACGTGCCACTTCTAGGAATCTGACGTCATTTCTCGGAACTGGCCAAATTCTCGGAACCCCGTCATTTCCAGGAATTCTCAAAATCTGATTTTTTGAAACCCAGGTGCTCGAAATTATAAAATTTGTATCAGGAGAACATAAGTTGCGAGGAGGTATTCGTGCCACTTCTTGGAATTGACGTCATCAAAATTCTAAGAATTTTGCCGATTCCGAGAAATGACGTCAAATTCCAGGAATTCCCGAAAACTTGGTTCGCGAAATATCAAAGTCCGAATTTGAAAAATTGTATCAGGAGAACATAAGTTGCGAGGAGGTATTCGTGCCACTTCTTGGAATTTTGATGACGTCAAATTCCAGGAATTCCCGAGAACTTTTCCCGCCAATTCGAAAAGTCCGAAAATGAAATTTGGTATCAGGAGAACATAAGTTGCGAGGAGGTATTCGTGCCACTTCTTGGAATTTGACGTCATCAAAATTCTGAGAATTTTGTCGATTCCGAGAAATGACGTCAAATTCCAGGAATTCCCGAAAACTTGGTTCGCGAAATATCAAAGTCCGAATTTGAAAAATTGTATCAGGAGAACATAAGTTGCGAGGAGGTATTCGTGCCACTTCTTGGAATTTTGATGACGTCAAATTCCAGGAATTCCCGAGAACTTTTCCCGCCAATTCGAAAAGTCCGAAAATGAAATTTGGTATCAGGAGAACATAAGTTGCGAGGAGGTATTCGTGCCACTTCTTGGAATTTGACGTCATCAAAATTCTGAGAATTTTGTCGATTCCGAGAAATGACGTCAAATTCCAGGAATTCCTGAGAACTTGGTTCGCGAAATATCAAAGTCCGATTTTGAAAAATTGTATCAGGAGAACATAAGTTGCGAGGAGGTGGCACAACGTGCCACTTCTTGGAATATGACGTCATTTCTCGGAACTGGCCAAATTCTCGGAATCCTGGTGACGTCAGTTCCAGGAATTTCTTAAAGCCTATTTTCGCAGAGCTCAAATACCCCAGCCCGAGAGTTTGTATCGGGAGAACATAACAGTGAGGGATGCAGCACAGAATTCGCGATTTCTTTGAAGTATTTCGCAATTTTAACTATTTTTTCTAGTTTCTTATCTAGATTTTTTAGGGATTGTCGGGTTGTTCGGAAGGTTTTCGAATTAATACAAAGGTAGATCTTTTTATCTCGTATTTATTAAAGAAATCTTAATACATGCAACTAACATATAAAAAGTAATTTGATATGATAATTATTTATTAGCTTCGTTCTGATGCTGAATCCCAAGACGATGTGTTGGCGATTTATCCGGCTGCCACTATCAACGAGTCTGAAATGCAGAAATAAAATCATTTATTACGATAGTCTGATATTTACTATTATTGTTAAACGTATTCATGTGTAGTGGGCTAATTGTACGCATTCCTTACCCCAATTTCACTTACATACAATTGGAAATTATATAAAAGATTTATATTTTATATAATTATATTAGGACACCTACGAACACTTTCGAACCTTGTACAAAAAATTGAGTTCCATTAATTCGGGAGCGCCACCGCTAGATGGCGATATTATTTTTGTGTCATGCGCAGCATGCTTTTCCAATTTTATAAACTAGCGCTTTCTAGAAATATTCAACATGTCATTTAAATAGAATTTTGAACGTAGAACACGATGCACGTCCCGGGAACTCCAAAAAATTGCTCGTTTCTCGAAAAAACGCGATTTTCTATTTTCGCAGTTCCACCACTCGCCGCTAGATGGCGCCACATACACCGTTTTCGGACGCGCCTCATTTAAAATTGAAAAAAACTGAAAGTACAGCTTGGACGTTATTAAATCGATTATTTTATAATAATATAATGTTTTTTCTTGCTATTTTTTCAATTAGATGGCCAAAGATGTTCCTTTACATTCTACGGAAGAACGAAACAATCGTTTCATAAAATAAATAGTTTATTTCACAAATGCATTAGTTTCACGATCATGAATTGTTAATGCTTCGTATAATCACAGGACATGTGAATTAATTTTACTGTCATAATTTCATAATCAACCAGAAGATAGCGCGAAAAGACTATACCTTCATACGACATCTCTATCTTCATAAAAAAGTTGTTAGGTTGTTACCACTTATTCGTAAAAAAAAATATGAAGGGCAGATAAGTGAATAATTTAACGTTATCAAGGGTAAACTTAATCAAATGATACATATCCGCAACATAATTTTCTAGTTTTCCTTTTTTTTAGTATAGTGTCTGTCAGAAAGGTATAGTTTTCGTTGGGAGTGAAGGGTTAGGTTATAACCCGAGTCTGTACAGATAGTTATTACAAATAAAATTGCGTGTACATTTGTCAGAGAACTTGATTATTAAACAATTATACAAAATGCAAGCATATAGGAATGTTATGAAACGACTGGTGTCGCGTAAGTTTCGATATTAATATTTCATTTCTCAGCGCGTTGTAATACAAGCGGTACCTGTAATAATCTTGTATTCTTTTGCAGCATGTTCTGTATTTAAATCAGCTCCAAGTGCAGGAATAAAGTCTTTCGAAAAGCCACCATCTTACGAACGTATTGACGCTACTTATTAAAATGTCAAAAGAACCAAAACAGAATGCATTGTGACTCATAACGCTATGTTTTTTGCAGATGTTGAATATCCTGCTCGTGTTAAGCTTAAAGTCGTTCCGAAGGTACCTCAGTATCCACCCACTATGCGTCCATTTAAAATGACAAAACGGTTGAAATTAATGCGTGGTCCTGAATTGTATCATAACACTCTGTTGCACAAACAGTTCGGAATAATGGTAAGACAGTAATTTTAAAGAGGATAACTGCATTTCGGTGTATATGAAATATATCAAATTTTAGGCAACAGGAGGTGGTAGAATGAGATACAATAATTTCGAAATGATACGTTTCACATTACTTAGAAACATAGATTATAATGTAGCATTTGCAATCTGGCGAGTTCCAGATCCTTGGCAGCCAATTACCAAAAAGGTGTTTATAGACACATGTTCATTATAGATTACTGTATACGAAACTGGTTCATACTTAAGTCATTATTGGCAATAATTTATGCGATATAGAGTCATGGGGCACGAATGGGAGCCGGTAAAGGTAGCATCGATCACTACGTTACTCCAGTAAGGGCAAACCAGATTATATTCGAAGTTGGAGGGAAAATTGAATTCTTCGAGGTACTTCAAAGAAAATTCTTAAATAACTTCTGTTTCTTCTGTTTCTTTTGTTTTTATATAATATACTTAAATATACAATGTTTAAAAGGTGAGGTACATTTTGAATAACATTGCGAAGAGGCTGCCCTTCGACGCAATCGTAGTTACTCAAGAATCAATGGAACAGATGGCGGCAAAGAAAAAGAAATTAGAGGAGGAGAATCAGAATCCATGGACATGGAAATATATCATTCAAAATGATCTGCTTGGTTCACAGAAATGGATATCGAAGTACGATAGGCGGTGGTTTAACGAATACCTTTAATGATGAACCGCATGAACTTGTAAATAATTATGAATAAACAGTGGAAATGCCAAAAGAAAAAAAAACGATATCTGCATTTTATTGCATTTACGTGAAAAGTATTTGTACAGTCATTTAACTCTGAACGGCAGAGCCTTAGTCAGCCGCCAGTCAGACTTAGAACAGTACAAATAGTTCTGTGCACAAATGTTTACTTTACTTCAATTATTTCAAGTAATAACTGAAAATCGGAAAAATTTCAATTATTACGATGCCCAAGGATTACAGGAAAGTTCTTCGAACAGAATGCGGTTACCGATTTTTCATTGGACGGTGAACAAAAATTCGAACGACACCGACATGTTACAATTACAATATTTTTATATATCTTTGATGACGGTTTGGTGGTAACAACAGGTAAATACTACATATTGTACATTGAGTAGGCGATAGTCGTATTCTTATTGTTTAAATTAGCGTATCTGTTTTGCGCGGATCTGTCGATGCCGACGTGCACCACGACGACAACACCGACGGACGGTGAAAAACAGCGATAACAACAGCAGCAACAACAACAACAATCTTAATAACAGTAACAATAACAGCAACGATAACTGTGTGTTAATTGATAGAAGAAGAAGAATATTAATACTAAATATAGCGACTAAAAATATTTGTTCACATTTGGGTTGAATTCGTCCACGTAAAATTAATTCAATCCCCATTAACTTAATATATTACACGTATCAAAAATGGTAAATTAATTATATGAAAGAAAGTTTTCAATTACATTTCTACGTATTTCGGAAAATTTGACAAGGTGTGAACGAACACGTGAGTCATTATATAATCGTAATACAATAATAAAAGATAAATATAAAAATACCGATAATATCTATCGGCGACAAAGATTGAAGCATCGTCGATTAGTGCCATTGTCGTCGTGCACGCGGTCGTCATCGCCGTCCTCGTTACTTTTTCTCTTTTTTTTTACTCGCAGGCGTCGTCGTCGTCGTCGTCGTCGTCGATTATTGCCGTCGATCGTTTATTATCCGCATTTTATATCACACTTAAACGTAGATACAGCGACATCGTGTCTGAGGAATGTGTGTGAATGCAGAGTGTCTCAGCATTGCGACGATATTCTATTACAATATACGTTTATATATATTTATATTTATTTAAGAATCCTCCCTGATCGGTGGGAACTTATCAAAAATAAAAAAAGGGGAAAAGAGAGACCGGCAGTTTCGACTTATATACGACGTCTTGAGGACGCTCTGTTCAACTATGGGAACGAGTTGGATTTCTCGTCGCGTTCAAACTAAAATCTCTCCACGATTTTTATACGTATAGAAAATTTCGGCGTTTGTAAGTTGCGTCGCGCTCTCTGGACCGGTTACTAGTTAAAAAGAACTAGTAATACTGGATTATAACACAAATTCGTAGCGTGTTCTTTTCATTTTTTTTCAAGATAACATAGGTGTTTCTTGTTGCTGTGATATCGCAACTATTTTCAAGTTAAATATTTTCAGCTCACAAAAAATGGAGTGTCCAAGTTTCTTTTTTTACTACGAATTGATGTTGCGTCCAATAGTTTTAATCCTTTCACATCCACGAACAAGATATCTTAAGAATTGATTTGTATCCTTGAAACGAAAAGACATGCGAAGTATTTTATTCAAAGCGTCGAAAAAACGATATCAAATCTCGTTTATGGATAGGAAAGGATGAATAACGCTGGTAATAAAAAATAGTAGCTTGTAGTATATCGTGGCCAGAGAAGAATGATCGAGCGAATGTATACAAAATTAAGCGTCTTCTGAAGAATAACGCGCCATTTTGTATCCAGTTTGGACGGTGTGCGGTTCTTTGATCAGTTCAATAATTTTGCCAAACAACAGCGTTAAGAAAGGACCATTTGTTTGGCCACCTTGGCAAAGTTGTATATTATTAATGTTATTTACAATTTTATTTCATTTCTTTTTTAGTTACTCGACTGTAATTTGTGTCTTGAATAGTTCCCATAGCATTCAACTTATTAAGTATCATAATATAATACCAAATATTAGGTATTAACACCTTGACCAAATTTTACCTATTATTATTACCTAATAGGACGATATCTAATTAAGTAATTGAAAGGATATTAATAATGCAAGCGACAAATTTCTATGGAAATTCAAGCGTCACCCACATATGGCTGACGTGGCAGTTAAACATAATCGTGGCGACAAATGTGTTGAAACAAAGGAAAAGAAAAAAAATTATATTAGCGAATTAAAAGGTTCAATTAAGAAATATTAGATTATTGCCGAATCAGAATACCGCATCGTCCAAATTGGATGGTCAGAATTTCCTGTTCCCGGAATCGCGCTAGTTTTGAGGAAGAAACAAGGAGACGCGTGTATGTACAGTAGCGGTCGTTGGCTAAAGCTGGAGGAAATATTATTCCAAGTAAAAAATAGTAACTCGCATGATCGTTTGTACGCTCGAAACGGTGTAACAGGAGGGGAGGGGGGCGAATCGGTACGGTCTCGCATCTTCTCTTTTTATTTTCCGTTAACATCAGTTGCGAACAAGCGAACAGTTAACGCAATCTCTCTTTATCACTCTCATTCTCTCTTCCATCACTATTCTCTAAATAGTAAATACTATTTTTGTTCGGCTCTGCGCCGGACTCCTCGTCCCCGAAGGAATTCGTGCAAGGACGAGATCTCCGTCGCCGTTTGTGATTAGATTTTAGGAGTAATTTAACGCGTGTCTCACTCACTGTACTCGATATGATTGATTCGTTTCGCGGGATTATCGTCGTCTCGTGCCGGATGTGTCCCCTCGTGTAAATGGAAAGTACAACTTTTCGCGGAGATTTCGATGTCGCGAAACGACGGCGCTTTTCATCCCCGTTTGGATCGTTCTTTTGTTTTTTCTCTCGAGGATCTTTTCACGTGCGTTAGTCGGGCGAAAGGCAACGTAGATCGCGTTTCACGTTCATCAGTTTTATTAATAATAATGCGTTAGTTAAGCTATAAGACTAGATTCTCGGCGGGGTATCTCGCGTTCTCTTCGTTCATCCTTTCAACACTCGCTGCCACTTAATGACTTAATCGGAAGTCTAAGCATCAATATACTTTTCAGTATCGTTGCGTTTTGACTGAAAACTTATCGATAAACCTTCGACGATTATTACGAACCGATAAAACAATTGAAATAAAATTTTAATTAGTATCGAATCACGATAGTGCTTATTTTAGTTTAGATAAAGGTAGCAGCGAATGCGTTTAATCCTTTACGTCGACTCGAAGATCTTTTTAACATACGAAATGATAAATTTCTTGCAAACAACAGAACAATCCTTTTCCAGACACTAAGCTTTAGTATTAAACTGTATTTAAAGATCATTACTGTCGACGTAAGGTTCTAAAGGGTTAACGTGTGTACAGTTTGCATTGACGCTTCTTGAACGCCGGATCAAGAGCGTCCGTTCTTCTTTGCTCCGTCCTCGTCGACGTTTTATCACTAATATCCCACGCTTGGACGTGCTAACACACAACTTACAGATACATACATACTTAGACACGTAGTCCTTAGACGCCTATATAAGATTGGGTGAATCTGTTCAGGGATCCGTGAATTCATTATAGATTCAGACTGTTTCACCGATCGCTTCGAAGGTTTGTTCCGAACGCACACAGGCAACTTATCGTTACAAACAGAGGGGACAAAATTATTTCCAATCTTGTTTCTTAATCCTCGACCTGGCGGTCGACGGTGACCGAAGAAATTAACATGAAAACTGTAAGTTTAAATTTGAAATTTAGCTGCTAGGAAAATAGAAATTTGAACCATCGCTATCTCAGCAGTTCGCTACCTAAAAGTTAAAGAATATTATATCAATAATGAGAAATTGACGTAATAAACAGCATGTATATCGTACGAAAGTCTTTAACACGGTCGAAACATTCGAAAATTGTATCTGTCCGACAGATAAAGTCATAGAAAAATAAAATAATATACAAAGCAAGTAGCCTACGTATTTATAAGAACTAGAGAAAAAAAAAATATCCACGTGCGAGTATCGTCTTATAATAAAACACTAAACGCCCCGAACGCGTTAAGGAAAAGTACAAATCAGTCTTTCGATCTAATAAAACGAAACAGATCTTTTTGAATGAGATAGTTGACCCGTGCCGTTCGATCGCGTTTATAATAATAATTTACGTACTGATCGCGGGGAGTGACGAAGCTCACGATTGGATTCGCAACAGGAAATGAAAACTGGTGGGGAAGAACGCTGGCTACAAGGGTGGTGTGCGTGTAATTTGCATGTATCTCGCTTTCGTTCGTTCATTCACACAGTTCGTTCTCTCAGCGATGTTAACACTAACGATGGCACAGATGCGTGCGTTCACGCGAGGAAAGCGCGTGTCACCGTACGAAATCTGTTTAAGATCAAGGGACACGTGCACGCGAACAATTGCGGAATCCAATCGCAGGAATGAATGGTAATTAAAAGCGATAATAGCGGAGCAGCGCGTTGAACCGCCTCGAGCATCGTAGGAGATCAGCGTTTCCCAATTACCGGCTCTCGTTGATCTTTCGACGATCACTCTTGCTAAAGTCGTTCTTTCAATTCTCCTCGCTATTGTCGTTTACACTATGGCCATTCAATTACCAACGATGACTGTCGTTGGTTACTTAATCTTCTTGACGTCGTTAAATTAAAAAATAAAACGACAGCGATTAGAAGAAACGCTGCAAGGTAGAAACGTGCCGGCGGTCCAGGCTTGCATTTCCGCTCGACAGCCGCAAGAGTGTTAAACCGTTCAAACTCATTACAGTCCATCGTTAACGTGCGCTAGGTCGCTTATAATATAATATAATTATATAATGTATATATGTACACAGTCTTACAAAGCAAAATTTACAAACATTACGACGTACGGACGATCGAATAAATATTACGTCTCCTCCGGCGCGGATTGGTTAAATTGTTGCCAGTCGACGTTCTTCGGTTACGACATCGATCCCGTTTCGTTCTGGAATTACGCTAGGAAGACTAAGCCTGCAATTGTTCGAAAACGGAATCAAGAAGCTTCTTGTATCGGATAAGATGATGAACGAACAACGGAAACCCTTGTAATACGAATAAAGCTAAGGAACCGTGGCTTTATCGAAGACGAGATCGATTTCGAAACAAAAGGGTCGGTTCCGTTCGGCCAGTTTCTTTTTTCTTTTATCGAATGATGACCCTGTCGCCGCGGCGGCAACGAGCGGATGGATCGAAATATGGGGGCAAGATTTATTTATTAATAGATGAAGCTTTACTTTCGAATCTCATCGAAACTGTACAAAAAATACTGTGAAAGAGTTCACGAATAAAAAGTACTACACAACCAATGTCCAAATTAGAAGGTAATATATATTACGATAAACGGAAATAAATAAAAGTGTTAGAAAACAGTTATGGACAATGTTGATTTATTCGTTGGATCGGCCGCGGGGAAAGGGATCGAGCGAAAGATCGATAGTGCACGGAGGCGGAAGCGAGGATCGGTGGTCGATCGATCGCCGGGAAAAGAGAAGAAAGCTGGTCGAGTCTGAGTGGCGCGATCTACCTAACCCCACCGGCAAACCGACGATCGCACCTTTTAAAGCCTCTGCGTGTGATATTTGTATGTGTATTTTGCGCGCCTGTATGCGTAATACGCTCGTCGTTGTACACGCGTATACATGAGAATTTATTTACGTACCGTGTATGCGCGCATCTCTCTCTTTCTCTCTCTCTCTCAGCATGTGTTTTACGTATTTGATGCGTTTGCGCGATACTCTTGATGTGCTGCTAGGAAGCTGACTAGATTATAGCCTAGAATACGAAACGTCCGTAGAGCGGTCCACCCCTCGTTCGTTCTCCCATTTTGCGAAATGTGCTGCCTACGAGCGAGAGAGGATACGGAGAACGAGGACCAAGAGGTTTGCCGCTCGTCTCAACGAGGATCTCGATGTTTCGTATCGACCTTGACTACTCGGCCTTCTCGAAGGCCGAACGCCATTACCTAGGCGTTCGATTCCTTCAGGTTGTCGAAGTACTGCATGATCTGGTTGTAGTCCATGCCCAAATTCAGGTCGTCCAACGCCACCGATTCCTCTTGTTCTTGGGACGATGACGAGGAGGACGAGGACGAGGAGGATGAAGAGGAAGAGGAGGACGGCGACGAATTAGGCGGCGACGAAGACGAAGAGGCCACGGTTGGGCTGGACACGTTCATCGAAGAAGCGACTGCGGACGTTGAGAACGACGAGAACATCGGATTACCCACGATCGTCGCCCTCTTCACCTCTCTGGATCTCGCGTCCTTCGAATGCCTGTTGTCATCGTGATTCACTAGCTCCACGAATTCCTCCTCCTCCTCCTCAGCGCCGTTCTCTTTCGCGCTACCTACTCTAGCTTTACCGTGTGCCTTGATATGCTGGGTCTGTTGCTTGCCGTGTCGTTGGTTGTTCCCGTGATGTCCGCTGCCCGCGCTACCGCTCGACGCTCTGTGACGATGTTTCCTGGGAGTCTCGGCCACTCGTACTATCACCCCCGTGTTTCTGTGCGGCGGTACAGGCGGTTTGTAGTCCTCGCTGCTGTTGTTGTTGTTGGTAGTCGCGGTCCCAACCAAAGGAGTAACCGATACGGCGGTGGAGGCCATTGCAGAACTCGTCACTGGCACTCCATGGGGTGGTAAAGGTGGTGGAATCTCGTCGTTGCTGCAATAAAAGCAGATATTTCATATCTAATACTGGAAGACGATGAATGGATAAGAAAAGTAGCGTGAAATAATTACTCGTTTCGAGTAGTCGTGACGGTGGACGTTGCCATGGAGGCGGGTGTGGTCACTGTGGTCGCGGTCACCACGGTCGACGGTTTCATCCCGGGCTTAGAAACGATACTATTCCGCGGAAACTTGTCCTTCTTGCTGTAGGTTGTCGTGTCTATCGGTCCGTTGCTTCCGGACCTATTGTTTCGTTGTCCTGCAGACGGGAGCTCGATGTGGTTAGGATTGTCGAAGGATGTCCCCAGTTCGCTCGTGTCCCCTTCGTTTTCACCGGCTAGAGGATTGCTCGTTACCCTAACCTGTACCAAATATCTTCATTCGTTCAACGTTCGTTCAATAACGAATTAATTCTTAACGCTAGAACCACCAATATGTTAAAATAATTTTAACTTGTTTGGCAATTCCGGCGTCGTCGAATGGTGGCGCCGTTGATACCTGCTGGGGTCCACAAGCAGCTCTTTCAAGGGTGGCTCGTCCTAACCACACCCAATCGTGAGCGTTCGTCGTGGATTCTCTGGGAGGTCTTCTTCCGGACGCCAGCTGGTTGGCTGCCGCCCTGGCCCTGGCCGCTCCAGAGAGAACCGGAAGCGCTGATCCGCCCAACGGTGAATCTGGCGGCTGTGGCTTGAATTTGCTCGCGTAGACCACGCAGGAGACGACGAAGACGACGATGGCGAAACAGAAGGCAGCCAACAGGACGTACATCCCGATCTCGAGTGGGCTCATCCGTGCTCCTCCATGATGCCGTATCCCGACGCCGCCCATTCCTCCTGAAGACATGCCATTAGCTATAGCCGCGTCATGCTGGCGTGCCTGCACCAAAGGCTTGTGCTCGTGCTCGTCTTTCGGCGGTAGTCCTTTGCACAAAAAACAAAGAGACAGAAAGAGAGAGGGGAAGAGTGAGAAACGGTACTTGAATGAAACGCGTGTCGGCTCACGAAGCTGCTTTATCCCCCCGCGCAGGCTGCACACAAGCGAGACGGAGGCGTAGTCGTGCAAGAAGAAAAAAAAGAGTCTGATAACCGAAGAGGCAAGACACGAACGACATTATCGTTATTCTTGGCACATTGCTATCTGACTAGGGCATAATGGGTTATTCAACGCAATCTTTGCCTATAGCAGTAGCGCACTCAGGATTTAACTTCTCGAGCTGATAATAATTATATTTATATCACAAGTGATGATTCAAACGCATAGTTTCGCAAAGTGTCGTAGCGATGTTTTAAAACTTCACGAAAGAAATACTACTTATTCGAACAACTTTTTAAGGTAAATTAATATTTAAGAAAAAATGCCAACATCGACTTTATACCAACGTACTGAGGGGTTAATTTGGGGGGGGGGGGGGGGGGATTAAGTTAAACAGATGAAACTATTTTTAATGCGTATTCGATCAAATTTTAGTCATAATTGAAAAATTAATTGACTCTTTAAACGATGCCAGACTTTCTGAATACCTACATCACTGATCCATGGTTAACGCCATTGTTCTTGATACATTCTTTGTACTATGTGGCACGATGAAATTACACAGAGAATGTTGAAGTTAAAATCTGTAAGCGATCTAGTTTCAAGACTATCGTATTGATACGCTAATTAAGCCTATTATGTATCACAAAGTTTCCAAGGGTATCAAGAATTGGAGATTCCATCAGCCATCGAACGGTTCAAAAATTTGCAAAGGATAGTATCGAGTACCCATCATCGGGCACAATGGAACGATAAAGGGAAAGCATTCCGGTAACGACAAAAGGTGTTGGTGAAAGGCAGCGAATAACGAGGCGAACAAAGGGGGTGCGAAGAAAAGGATATAACTGATGTTCGAATAACAGCGATGGAAGAAATTCCTGACGAACGCAACAAGTTGATAGATGAACACCAACATTCTCTAGGGAAAATTGCGACGCAAGAGATGAAAAAGTCTCATCACACTCGATACCATTTCCTCTAATTAAGGGCCTACTATTTCCAACAACGAACGTACAACGGTATTCTTAAAGACCGAAACAAGCACGAGACCTAAGGAGAACTGAATCTATTTACCGATCAGAATATCGTGCAAATCTGGCGCCACTTCACCCCTGCTGGTTTTCCTTTCTCTGTGATGATGAGAACCGACGGTTCCTCCGCCGTCGTTTTGCACGAATTCAGGTCGATTCGGTAGATCGCTTGAGGCAAAATCCACTTCGACGTTGGCAGAGGCTGTGGCGAGCGCCGAGGCGGTGGTCCTTTGAGAGGATTTACCAGACCTCCTGCCGGTCAAACGACAGGTATCGGCCAACTGAAGACTGACTCGTAATAGATCCCCTCGTCCTTCGCCGACCGCGATCACTCGGGGATGATGAGAGGCGACCATCGGGGCGAACGCCACCACTTCCGGGTCCAGACTCTCTACCAATAGATGATAATCGCTGACAGCGATCTCCCTCAATGGTGTCTTGGTCCCGTCGGAGAATTCTACGTCTATGTCCAGTAGGCCCTCCTGTGGGGTGAAGATGGACTCGTTGACAAGTAGAAATTGTACGACAAATAAATTATCCCGTACAAGTTTAATTATTTAGTCTCGAATGGAAAATATTAAACCTTTGACTCGATTTAATGTATCCAACAGATAGAAAATAATATTCCAAAAATGTATTATTCGCCGTTAGATTCCAGACGAACGTAATATTACCTGATATTGAGCAGTCAGTCTCCTGGTGACAGAGGTTTCCGCAACGTATCCGTTCTCGATAGCGGTGTCCGGGCTGATGGTGAGCTGCAGGCCTGACACAACTTTGACGGACAGCCTGGTAACCGCCACACGATCGTTGCCCACTCGCACTTCCTTCGCGCCGATCACCCGGCCGGTGATCGGCGAGAGCACCTGCACTTCCGTTCTGCCCACTCCACGACCCTGCACGATCCTTCCCTGCAGTAGCGTGGCTATCCTGGGGTCGGAGACACGAAGCATACCCATCACCAGGTCGGTCACGCGAAGCCAAGTGCGACGATTCACGAAATAAGACACTCTTCCGGAATCGTGATCCGTGGCGAGGAATCTTGCGTGCACCTCGACGGGACTCTGTTGGAATCGCAACCTGCAATTGGTCGAAGCTCCTCTGTCTATCGAATTGATAGTGTCCCAACCATGATCATTCCCTCGAAATCTTTCCTCTTGTTCGTCTTCTTCGAGAATCACGTCCGCGTCCTCGACGTCCATCGAAGTGTCCTCCAAAGAATCTTCCAATTCGGTGGCGCTTCTCTTCTTCGTTTTCGCCAGGGACTGAGAGGCGGTGGTGTTTAAGCTACGCTTGCTCTTTGCGCCGACCGCGTGCTCTTCGGGGACCTTCCAACCTTTGATCTGACTCAATCTGGTATCACCCACGGTCACCTCCAGAGGAAATTCCGGCATCCAGACGGTGAATTTCGCCAGGCCCGTGTAGGTTCCATATTTGACGAGTACAGACGCGTTGCTGGAGCCTCGAATCTCTGTGCCGTCCACGTACACGCTGCTGCAGGAGGATGACACCTGCAACGTTATCAGGGGATGTTTGCTTTGGGGAGAAACTTCGAGCTTCCTTGTCGAAGCACTGAGAACTTGTTGAGGAAATTCAATTTGAAAACCTAAGTTTATAATATTCAACAACTTAAGAAGATTACGTGTTTTAATAATATTGTGATACAGTACTTGGGGTTTTCATGACTTTTCGCTAGTTGACTTTGAACGTGGGACTATTGCCCTCCGCGCGTGTACTCTCGTCAAATGCAATTCGCGTTGTCACACGTGTATTTTTGTTTAAGTGTTCAACTATTTTTGGAGATATTAGATTAGATCGACTGCGAAAGACGTATATATATATATATATATACGCTTAGTAAATTGCAAGATTTCTAATAAAAATTAACTTAGTTTTGACTATAATTTTTCTTTCTTTGATTTTAAGAAAACAGCCGCAGTCAAAGGGTTAATTTTCTATTTCCTAAAATTAAATTCCTAAAAAAACTCCCAATAAATAATAAAATTTATAAAACAAAAATATCCCTAAGGCAAAGAGTTAACGAGACTGGATACCCTATGCTGAATCTAAAACCGCAAATAAGTCACTGAAAACCACCTACCTTGAGCACGCTCTCGTCCTCTGAGTGACAAGAGGATTGTAGAGTAACATCAGCCACGGTTCCAGCTTGGCTCACGATAAACACCTTCATCCCCTGGGACACTTGGCGTCCCGTCAACACCGCGGTGTTCATCACCTCCCAGTTCTGCGACAAAACGAATTCGATTAAAAGCGTCTGTTTAAAGCGTTCCTACCCTGTCTCGCCAGTCAAAGAGAGCTCGATTTAGGGAAGGGACGATCGTTGAGTCGATAGAAGCTTTTGTTTCTCCCCGGGGAGCACGTTGTCGGAAAAGTTTTACGAATGGCCACGGATCCGAACCGAGGGAGAGGCTTTTAAAGGGTTTCCCGCAAAACTAGCGTCGCCCAGCCTCGATTATTTCATATACGTTCCCGCCTATGGAAGTTATTCTACGCGAGCCACGGTCATTTGTCTATGTGTGTGTACTTTGCAGGACGGGAGGCAAGGTCCGGTGTACGAAACCATTTCCAAGTTGGCTTCCGTCCGGTCCGCCCTTTGGAAGGAACATCAAACGACTCAGGGATATTGCAGCGAGAGGAATTTAAATCTCTGACCCCACCCCGAGCGTCCACCTACACTCGTCCGTCCATTTTCTATACGTGTGCACGAAGATATCTAAGGTTCCTTTTCGATTTTCACAAGCTATATATATTAATAAATTGTCGTTATTAAACGAGTAACTTCCTCATTCTTAAATTGGTAACATGAAATGATTAAATTGCCATTTCCAAATTTCCTCGTGCCACCATTTCCCTCGGGGAATCGTCCGATCCTCGGCATTGTACATTCGAGTGGACCCTGTGTCGAACCTTCTTCCTTCTTTCTAAAAATATTCCCTACGGTAGTGATTTGATATTCTTCGAATTCCCTCGAGTCCTCTGATAGATTTTTATGCCACGTTTTTCCGGCCGTTCGAGTTTCCACCGGGCAACACGACCGGCTGGAATTTCGTTGAAAAATCCCAGAGAGGATTTTGTAGCGGCTACGAATAGCTGTTATCTTCTTTGACAGATCCTAAAGTCCTGGGCTTGAATATTGGAAACCGGAAGAAGGGAGAAACGGTCTAGGGGTATAGGGTATCTGGCTAAACAAAAGATCTGCCATCGAATCACGGTTCGCCGTTGGGTCGATTCCTTTTGTTCCGACAGATTCCATCGGAATCATTGCTCGCTCGAGCGTTAAAGCGTTAACACCGCGTGCGTGTTAACGCGGTGACTGGCAGTGTACAATTAGATGCGGATAACTTTGTCCCTGATGCTATTTTAACCCCTTCGATCCGACGCTCTTCGCGTATCATGGAAATTATAAATAGGTCATTATAGTTCGAATTCAGATGGGAATGTCTAAAAAATATAATATCTATAAACTTCCAAGTTCCAAAAAATGTAATTAACCCTCGGACGGCGGGCTACCAAGACAGCAACAACTTAAATCTAATTCAAAGTCAAATTTCAGGTCAATATCGCGTCACGTTTCGAGCAAATATCGAACTTAACAGCTCTGCTCGAACAGGAAGACTCGAAATTCCAAGAAGCTCCTCGGCCGTGAGCCACGCAAGTCCATCGTTCTTGGAGAACAGAGTAATAGTTCGTTCTAGCTTCAAGCCATCGAACTTTATCGGGAATCTCTGATCTACTTGGCCCCGTTTCGCTCGCTACGAGCTTTAACTATGCATTATCAAGGACTGGCGCTCGTCAAAGAGCTTCTCCCCGAGTGGACGACCGATCTTTCGAGCAGTTAAGTCTGCGTTTCTTCACCCCGTTGGCCTGGATATACTCGCACCAAACCGTGGGCCAACAACTTCCGCCTAAATGTTTCCTTTCCGTTGATTAAACGCGTTCGCGCAAACACCGGCCGCGATTAAAGACAGCTCGATGCCGAGCTGGACGAAACGTTTCGTGAATACGGCGCTGGAACGAAAGACGAGGGTGTCTCTTTTAATTAAAAACTTAACCCCCACCCACCCACCCACTGGCCTCGTAGCTCGAACCGTTTCAACGAACGAAGCGGCAATTAGACTACGGATAATCAAGAATGTGCCCGGCTTCCGCCAACTTCTAACGCGGCGATGCTTTCAAAAAGAATATGTAAACGAATTAACGAACTAATTAATCAATTAAACAGCTCGACCCAGACTTTGGCCTGATTGTTGTGTACGCGACAGCGATTCACTCTTTCTCGAGTGCTTCGATTTTGCTTCGAATTGTAAGAATTTTTAAGTACTCGGTCTTTCAACTATCATGGTTATTAATTATTCTGTCAATAATTTGATATTTAACCGTTTGCACTCGTGATGGTTTCTCTGAGTATCTAGAAACGCGACATTTAAGTTTTATTTATATTAGAACGTAGAATAATAATTGAGGAAAGGAATAAAAATAAATACTCATAAGCATTTGTAATAGCACGTTTGGTTTTCGGAACGTTTGCTGGAAAAGTAGACTAGATTCGATCGTATACAAAAATGCTCCGAGCTCAAAGGGTTAACGTTTCAAGTCGCACGAGCCGATTTTACAATATTTCGCTCTTTCTACTATACTAATTAGGTTATATATTCTGGTAACGATCCACAACGTCGGTCAAATGTAGACAAAATGACGCTAAAAATATTAATTTATTAAAAAAGAAAAAGACAATTCCGATGCAATTAAATAAGAAACGAAATCAATTAAATCGCTTGGTCTTGAGCTTTCGAAATCCTGTTGATCAAAGGAACTAAGGGTCGAATAAATTTTCTTTAGAACACGCCGTATCGTAGTTTGGATCCACGATAAAAACAAAGGGGCACAGGGACGGTGAGAAGCTTTATCTCAGGGTGAACCTAACCCTTTACCCGTCTGGCCAAGACTTAACGCCCGGTGTCTTTTTGCGCGCACGG